>OX493267.1:88777342-90206838 GCA_950370525.1 Bellardia bayeri
CCGTCCGTCTGGCTGGCTGGCTGTCCATGTAAAGCTTGTGCGCATAGTATAGGTCGCAATTTTGAAGATATTTCAATAAAATTTGGTACGTGATATTTTTTTCGGTTTGAAACTGGTGGAAATCGGTGCATTATTGCACCTGGCCCCCATACAAATGTCTTTCCGGAATATAGCTCTATGTTACATAAATGCCAGTAGAAAAATAGTATTCATAGAAAATTCAGCAAACATAATTTTCATGCAAATGGAAATCATTAAACAATATTTTTCTTGCACCAGTCCATATTTGACCATAGCCGGAGATCAGGAGAAATCCTGATCGGATTCTTACCATTATCAACAGGACTTGTCCTTTAATAATAAAAATATAGAAAGAAAATAGCAAAAAAAATATCGTACAAATATCGATGTTGTCTGAAACTTTGAACTATAAACCGGATCCTACTAAACCGATTTTTCCCATTTTCAATACCGAACATTTCAATGAAACATATAATGTTCTAATGGCACGGTCAAAAAAGTGCAACCACTTGTTTTAGCACAAATTTGTTTGACGTTGTTTACTCTTACAAGAGTTTTGCAACATCAAAAAACATAAAATAAATTAAAATTAAATACTTGTTGTGCTTTGGCCTAAATAGGAAAAAAATTTTGAAATAAATAAACGAGTTCATATTTTATTTAATGGTAACATCTTTTTCGCCAAATATTTGCCAAGTGTGACCGTATCTTAAGTATTTTTTTCGAAGCTCTATTGTGCCTTCAAAAGATGGATACACGGTGGGCATGACATATATAGACTTTTTGGTTCTACAGCCAATATTTCGTTGTGTAATAAACGGCATAAAAAACGTAATATATCCTCCATCTTTTTGGTGGTGGGTTAAATAGTTCGAAAATATAAAATATTGGAAACCGTTTGGATTTGGAATTTCTAACTGGCTGATCAAATTTGAATAATATTTCACATAAGAGTGGCAAAGACATATTTGAGTTTTAGTTATGTCGATAGATTCCACAGAACCCTCTACGGTAAAGCTGTGGTATCCCAAAGTAAACGCTGGCAAATTAAGTTTTGTCAAATATTATAGATTTTTAAAACCCACAATTAGATCTTTAAAAAAACATCCTTGATTAAAAATTCTAATTTTTTTTTGAATTTTATTATATTTTCAAAAAGCCGATATCAATACATGACCGCTTAATTGAAGTTGTTTCGAAAGATAAACAATAAAAAAAGGAACCATTTGAAAGAAATTACAATAATGATTTCAAAAAGAATCGTTATTAAATTCAAAACATGATTCTGATTTTTTGGCGAAAAATCTTTATTACTTTGTTTCATACTTTTATATTTGTTGAAATGTATTTTTACAAGTACAGCTTTAAAATATATAAATGCCCTTCCGAATTTAAACTATTTTGCATTGAAATTTTGAAGTGAGGTTAAATATTCTAAACGCTCAAAGTTGGGATTCAAAAAGGAGCAAAAGTTTTAAATATTAAGAATACAAAAAATAATTTTTCATTAAGACAATGCACCAGCGCATAACAGGGCTAAAATCAAACAATTAAAGTACGAGTTGCTTGACCACCCACCATATTCTACTGATTTAGCTCCCAGTGACTTTTAACTGTTCCCAAATCTAAAAAAAAATCCTAACTGGCCAGCGTTTTACCTCAAATGAAGATGCAATTACAGTTGTAAACAACTATTTTGAAGGCCTTGAGGAAAACTATTTTAATCAGAGTCGAAGGTGTCATTAATTGTATTAAATAATATTAATAAAATAAAAAAATTTTAATCAAGGGATAGAATTGCTAGATAAGCGTTGGACTAAGTGTATTGAAGTTTAAGGAGATTATATTGAAAAATAAAATTTTTTTTGAAAAACTAACTATTCTCTTTCTGTGCTATGCTAAGAAGTTTCCGAACCGCCCTCGTATGATGCTTTTTAAATTTACGTTATTATTTTTTAACTAGTCCCAGCCCAAATGGGTAACATCTTAAAAAAATCCTAAATTATGATTTTTTCATTGTTTTTTTTTTTTTTTTTTTTTTTTGATATTGCAGGGATTGCTTTTTGTAAATTGGTTTCCAGCTATATGATCACACGTGTAACATCGGTTTGTGCGCACAAGCACCAATATCGACAGAGTTACGGCAACAAATTTGCTCATGTTCTTCTGTGTGGCAGAAATTAGTTTTCTTTGTAATTAAAAAAAAAATATATGTCTTTTTCTGTGAAAATTACATTTGATAAATGTGGGGACAATTGTTCGAACAAGAACATTGCATTGACAAGACTTATCCACACATGACAAATTCATGTTAAGATGGGGGTAAGCCAAATACTTGTTTAAGTACAATGAAGTAGGAAAGGGAAATAAATTACCCTGATGTTAAAAAGTAAATTATTAAAATAATTTATATGCGTATTTGGTTCAAAGTCCAGCTTTTTCCAACATTTCAAATAAAACCGGCGTTTTTATGTACAAACTATGGAAAATAAATATAATCACTTTTAACAATATATACTCGTATTTTATAAGGTGCTGCAATTTAAGGAAATTCTTTAAATATGATAAAACTAAAAGAACAAGTACTTTATCAATCGTTTGCTAATGATATACATTTTGCACAAACATTTTTAATATCTTTGGTCCATAACTGGGGAATTTGGAGGTACATATATTGAAACTTTTTTTAATCCGGGATTTGTAACATGCTTACCAACACCTTTAACGCACACTAGGTCATTTCAGAAGTGCTTTTCGAGTATTGCACAGTGTAATTATTAGATGAAACATAAATAAATATTAAATATTTAAATAAATATTGTAATTTGACCAAGTAGTTTTATAAGAAAACAAAATATTACTTAATGTGAATATGATATAAATAGACTGTTGACATTGCTTGTAAATTGACCTTTTTACATAAATTAAATTACTTTTTATAAAATAACTTAAACTGCATCTTTCAAATACACCATCCATCTTTCATTTAAAATTAACATTGTATCTTTTTTGTGTGTAAAGTTTCTAATAAACAAACACTTGATGCTAGAAGCTTTAAGCTTGTGTTATTTTTAGCTAAAAGTCTATTTATAAAGTCAACAATTACTCATTTTTATTAAAATATCTAGAATATAGAAATTATAAAATAGAGTGCATACATACATACATACATACATAGTTGTTTAAATATCTAAATAATACAAATAATAAAGAAAGCGACTTTAATTCTTATCAAATTCAATTAAAATGATAAATCATCGGCATAAACCGTGTTTCCCCTTCAGTTCAGTTGCTCGCACAATTATAAAAAGTATGAACCTGAGTTTTATTATATGTATTGTGTTATCAATAAATTTATATTGGAAAAAGTGATTAGAAAACTAAAGCGAAAATAATAAATCCAACACTAAAAATCAGTTTTATAAACAAAATTCTTGCGTTTAGTCTACTCGATGGAGCAGAACAAAATAGAAGTTATTTCAATGAATTATTTCGTTGTGTAGATAACAACTCTCATCGTTGTTATATTGTTACGAATGATATTCTCTGGGAAGCATGATTTTCAATCCAAATAGAAAGAAAAAATTGCAGTTTGATCATCAAGGCACTGCTTGTACGGTTCATCGTTTCAGCATCTAATGTTGCAGATTTTGCGAAAATTTAAAAAAAAATTATATATAAAGATTTTATGATCAAAATTAAGTTATTGCTTCATATTTGGATTGAGATCTTTACTTTGCTATCGAAAATCTTAATTTACTTTGCGTCATTTCAATTTGCGTCGTGTTTTTTTCGAACGTAACCCCGTCGCAAAGTGAGGTATTGGTGTATGTATGTATATCGGAGATGGCTAAATTGGTACAATTGTACTTGTTTTACAAATTATTACAATGAGAATCAACAGCACAATTTTTAATGATATTTTGTAAAATGTGTAAAGTTCCTTTGCCATCCCTGAAGTATATCGCTTTGTCTGGGTTGGATATATATAACTTCGTATTTAACCGTACTTATAATTTCACCTTCCACAGGATGCTGTTTAGTTTGCTCTTCATTCACTATCATTCTGAGATAAGTTCGATTTTGTAGTTTTAATTTTAGTATAAAAAATTTGATTTTAGAGTGGTAAAAGTACCATTTTTCCATCCCTGCCCTGTGTGTGCATGTGTTATGAAATTTTGAACAAATCACATAAATTATTTACACTGAATTTAGTTATTTGTTAAATATATTTAATTTGTTTATTTGGGAATGAAATTGTTGCATGTCTACGTTCAACAACAATGCCCAGTAGTGATGACAAATGCAAATATCCTCTCTAATACACACACACTCGCAGATTCATTACTAAGTGTGCATATACATAAGTATGGCTCCTAAATTAAATGTTTACGTTTAATGTTAGGACTTGCACTTTTTCATAACTGCATGAAAGTTTATGTAAAAAAAGATGCTTTCTAAAAATCTGCGCAACAAACAAAACATGCATCCGTCAAACTAACTACAGGTGTACACTATCTGCAAAAGAGTTTTCATTTCCTAATAGACCTATTGATATCGATGGCATCGCTCCCATATACGTCACATTTCTTAAAATCACTATTAAAGATAGTTATTAAATAGTTGGTCTATAATAAAAAGGGAAACATAAACAACTTTTTTGGTTTAACAATAATTGGGCCTTCCTAATACACATACATATGTATGTGTGATGATGTGTGTAATAAATATGATTTATGTTTAATTGAGAAATTTATGCAAAATATGCATAAATTGTTTGTAAATCTACACAAACAAACATACATTTATATATACAAATGTACATATACAAATATGTAAATATTTGTGTGTATGTTTATATATTTATAGATATATTTGCAAAAAAAAAAAAAAAACGTTGTAACATTGTGTGTGATAGCTCAATTAACAAAAATGTTCACCGATGTTACAAATAAAGGGATCCTATACATTTTAGACTCATAACCACACGACCTTACGTACTGTTACATTTGTACATAGTGTTCGTCTCAGTTGGTCGTTGTTCTCTGGACCGGATAAATGTAGGCTTACAATGTTTTTAATGAGTAGTTAGTCTTTCATCTCCTGTGGTAAATTTTCAATGTTTCCGCGTACTATAGACAAATTTAGTAAATTGTTTATTATTTGACGACATATATTAAACATACATGTGAAAGAATTTTTAATATTGTAAATTTAAATAAAACAAAACCCAGGGGCCCAATTACCGCATTCGATATCGAGTAAAATTGATCGTAATTTTCTTATTTGAGATTATGGCATTCGATATCGAGCAAGAAATTTAGTACATTTTATCATAATTTCGATATCGAAATCATTTTTCGATACGATCACGAATGCGGTAATTTGGCCCCAGAAATGCTTTGGATTCTTCTACATTACAAGGAATATTGTTTTCAAAAGATTGTCTTAATTTAAATAATTCTCAGTGTTTTAATATAGCAATTCAAAATGACTTATTAAAAAATATCATACAAAAATGTACCAGAGTAAAGTCACAGTTATTAAATAATAACTTTATTTACATATAAATAAAATAAAAATATTTTAAAAAATAATAAAAAAAAATGTTGTTGGTATTTTTAACGTCTTGACGATTTCTTAACGATGTTTTTCTTTTTAACTTGACGATTTCTAAACAAAAAAAACGTTGGCAGCACCGCTTATATACAAATTTGATCATATATCAAAAATAATAATGATGTAGCATAATTTTAGGCGCCACTAAATAATGTTTGGTGTGTTACACAAAATCTTAAATTGTACTTTGCCCACACATTAAATACTTTTTATTTTTTTTTTTGTTGAAAACAAATTAAAACGATTAATTAAAAAAGCAAACGTCAATGAATCACATTAAAGTGGCCATCAAACATTGCAACAACTAGACAGACACAATATTGTAGATGTTTTTTTTTTCTACATTAAACTAAATTTAAGGTTTCTTAGCAGACAGAAATTGCATTTTGAGAAAGAAAAAAGTATGTGGATAAAAAGTAACCTAGTTGTAGTATGTAGGCAGCAACACTTAAATTGCAAAACAATGCTGCAGCAACAGCAGCAAGCAACAGCATCATATATTGAAATGTGTATGCGACAATAAGAAATGCAAAGAATTTATTTTGAAAAATTGCATTGTCGACATTTAATTGCCATGTTTTTCTATTCAAAAAAAAAAAAGAAAAAAAAACACAAATTTGTTCTTGTCTTGCTGGCAATTAATTTGATAGTTTGATTTTTTCCCCTTTAGTTTGTATGTATTTATTTATATGCATACATCAACAAATTAAGAAATTTTATTAAAATTGTGTTTTTTGTTGTTATCTTATACATATTTTAAAATTTTCAATTATTGCTTATTTTATTCGTGGCTAAATTTAAAATTAAATTTTATTATTTGCAAGAAATTTAAATTTATATTTAAATTTAGCCATGTCTGTTATCACCACATGACATCTGTGAACATGGTCTAATTAAATAAAAATATACTGTACCACAAAAAACGCCAAACGGAAAAAAACTAGCATTGAAAATGTTGAAAGGAAATTCAAAATACGAGTACTTAGTACCAACAGACGAAACGAGTAGGCAGAGAAAAAAGTACTTGTTCAAGTAATTTACCTGTCTGACAGTTCTTTGAATGATATTAATTTTTTTTTTCTTTGTTAATTTCAATTTATTTGAATTTTTCTATTTGTTGGCTTGGTAAATTTATTTTTAAATATATTTTCACATACTCGTATGTACATATGTACATACGTTTCGATCTTTGTGCAAACAAAATTGTCTATTTATATTTAATTCATCTACTCATAAATTATGTGTTTTAATGTTTTTCCTCTTTGAGTTGTTTTTAGTAGAAATTGAAATACTATTTCTTTTTTTCTAAATTTTCATCACTTTTCAATTTTCTAGCGCTCATATCAGTCAGCACCTTTAGGTGTTTGACGTTAACATTACTATGCCTGGCAGTAGCGAGCCAAGTAATAAAACGCATGAAAACTATTTCGCTTTTCTTATTAATATTCACATTAACATTTTGTTGAACAATATCACAATCAAAGAATTCATATGATCAGGTACAGCAAATGGCAAAAGAATTTAAATAATTAACAAGTTAGAGTATGTATATACTTGGCTGTGCCGAATCTTAACCCTTAAGCGAACACCAGGGCCTGACCACGCATTTTTATAGTTTTTTACTTGGATATTTTAGGCGGTGCCCCTTAGCTTTTTATGAATTCCTCAATTCCAAGGTGTT
Source organism: Bellardia bayeri (assembly GCA_950370525.1). Taxonomy (NCBI): domain Eukaryota; kingdom Metazoa; phylum Arthropoda; class Insecta; order Diptera; family Calliphoridae; genus Bellardia; species Bellardia bayeri. The sequence goes on from OX493267.1 coordinate 88,784,664, forward strand.
TTGTACAAAAAATTTAAAATTTTCATCTGTAGGCGTGGTAATTACCCTCAAAATATTTGTACCATCAGGTCCCAGCCAGGCCCTATACAAATATGTAGAGAATGCAGCAAATAAAATCAAAACAAAAGATAAAGAGATTAAACCAATTTGTAACTATATACTCGCAGAATCAATGTGCTTGTACGTTTCTGAAATTAGTTTTTTATTGTTGTGTTGGCAGTTAACAAGTGTATAGTGTTACAAAGAGTACTGAAGTAGATAAAATCTTTTAAACAGTTTCAAAATCTGATCCTAACTATTATGATGGATTTTCGGAGGCAATTGCCAATGATATAGAAAACGTAATTCAGAATGAGATTGATGGACACTACGTATTTTGATGTTGTATGTTGTAAACTGCATTTACAATACACAAGACTTATAGGCTTAACCGTATAATAATTTCATGTTGTGTTGTAATCGAGACAACACAACATTTAAGTGTTGTCAACGATAATCGGGCCCTTAATTTAAATCCATACAAAATATAAATAGTGGCAGCTATCTAGTTTTTAATACGACTTTCACAAGACATTTAAAAACTATCAGCATTGTCAACTTGGTGCGTTTCGCACCATTTTTGGTGTTTTTTAAATTGTTTGTGCGAATAATTCCTTAGTTGGTGCGCGGTGTGCTTTTTTTTAATTTCGGTGCGTTTTTTATTTACCCCCAAAATGTGATGAAATCTTTATTTTCAAAAATTTTTAATAGCAGCTTTTTAATACTTCACTATCATAAAAACTATACGATCAAAAGGGACCCCATTAAATGTATTTAAAATACGAGTCTGTGATAAATAAATACATACATATTACATGGAGATTATTCCTAAAGGTGAATAGGGTGAGGGAGCCTAAACAAATTATATTGAAAAAAATTAAATATAAGTTCTTAAAATAGAAAACAAAAATAATCAGCCCAATCATGAATAAAAATTTCGCGGGAGTTTTTTTCCCTTTTTCCATTTTTCCTAATCAAATTCAATGTTAAAAAAATAAAAAGGGAAACAACTCCCGGGGATTTTTTATTCATGATTGGGCTGAATATAAAAAAGTACCAAATATATACTAAAATTAATCCAATTACCAATTAGTACTTCAGTTCCGAGTAGCATATTGTGAGTTAAATTTCTAATGATTAAATTCTTATTTTATCTTTATTAGCGCGTTTAAAAAAAAAAGGCTTTTACTATTACTACTTTTGCTATTAATCGTTGATCTCTTTTTAAAAAGTTTCATATAGAATAACAAAATTAAAAAATTGAATAAACATTTTAAATAAAAAAGAAATTCTAAACTTGGTGCGTTTTTTGCTCTGTTTTGGTGCGTTATGAAATTTCAAAGTTGACAACGCTGGAAGTTATTAAAAATATTTTCCAAATAACAATAAAAAAGAAACAGAAACAGATGATGTTTACAGATTGATTGCTGATGACGCCTTTGGCAGGGTAGAAAATGCATTCCAATTGCCAATTGTTTCAGTACTTTACAATAGTATTCTTGATTATTCGAAATATTAGCCTGAATAAAAAACTTTTCTCTGAGAAACAGATATTTTCTTTCACATTTTTCTTCTACTTTATCAAAATTTAAGGAAATTAAAACTTTAAAAAAAAAAATACTAAAAACCATAGAGTAATTTATACAGGGTGAGTGCAGTAGCCCAGCTGACTGACTTTATGTCAAAAGTAATACTTTTGTCAAGTGTTTTTGACAGTAGTACATTATTTTACACAAAAAAAATGTGTGTTGTATTTGTTGCCGATTTGCACTCACCTTGTATAATTACACCATGATAAAAACTAAATACATATGTACATTTTATTAACATTAGATTTAATATTTGAATTTTCCCATATATTAAAAAAAAAAACTTTGCAATTCCCAAGTTGATTTTAAATGAGTTGATTTTAAATAAAATCAATGCAAAAATAAATATTTTCCAAAGGTTTTTCTCTGTTTCTCTGCAATGTGTGTCATAATTTGACAAGTTCACAGTGATTGATTACTACTAAATTGTCTGTTGAACATCAGCTCGCTATAGTTTGTGATGAATTTCTTTATTTTTACGATACATTTAAATTATAAAAGAAAACAACAAAATACATACATAAATAAATTGTTAAATAAAACAAAAAATAAACATAATAATTGAAATTTGCAGACTACATAATGAGCATGATATAAAGCTTAATACAAAGAAGAATGTTGTTTTTTTTATATTTTATATTTTATGTTCGCTAATATATCAGACAAGTTAAATTAAAAGAAAATCTTGAACAGATGGGTTCACTTTCTAAATCATAAATATACAAGTTTATGTTATTTTTTATAGTTATTTATAAAGCTTCTAAAAGGAAGTCATAAAGTTTTTCTGATATGAAAATTTGCGAACATTTATACAATATGTTTTTTTGGCCAGTTTATAGTTTTGTTAATTTGTTGCTCTATTTATTTTACTATAAAACTTTTTAGCTATTAATACGTTTTATAATATTGTTATTGTATTCATCTTGAATTCTGCTAAAGAAAAGTTCAATGACCAGGGATGGAAGATGAATTTCGCAAAAAAAAAACGTCAAAATCCCGATAAAAAGAAAAAAATCGACAAAAAAAAAAGCGGACAAATAAAAATTCACTATTTCTAACAGTATTTTGAAATTATTATTTAAACAAAAACATTAAAAATTCAAGTGTATATAGTCTCTTGTACAATACATATCAAACTACATACATAAATTGTAACTTTTTAAATAAGAAATCACACTTTCTTTAATTCTGACTCGTCAAGGCAAGTATTTTTGCACGATAAGGGAAAAGAGAACAAAAGGGATACAAACTTGATGGTAACAGTAAATTTTCTTATTTCTTTTTGTTGTTTTTTTCTTTCATGCTTGTTGATTTGCATGAAAAGGTACGAAAATTGAATTGACGTGTGTAAATGAAATGACAAGTTGAAAAGAGAATTGAACAAAAACTGATCAGCTAAAACTGAAGAATGTGAAACAAGACTTCCAATATTTTACAAATAAATATCTGAATTTAGCATATTTTATTAATTCAGGTTAAATTACAATTTTAAAACAATTTAGTTTATTAAGTTTTAAATAACATTTTGAGTATAAAATCCAATTCATCCATCACATACTTGTACTTATTTCAAAGATTTACGTATTTTTGTTATTGGAATTTATTTGGAATATCGTAATTTTCAATGAAAAAAATCGTCAAATCGTAGCTTTGCTATTTTTGAAACAAAAAATCGTCAAAATTACAATAAATCGTCAAATCTGGCTGCTATGTCAATGACACACAGCTTTGAATTAAATGAAATTTGTCAGAAAGAGTTATAATTTTCTTTACAATAATTTTCCTATTACATAGAACATAATTACCGTAAAATTGACACATTTACTTAAAGAGCTAATATCATAAATTTTGATAGTTATCAATGTAAAGTTTCTTTACACCATCACATTTTACAACAGACTTTAATGGCAGTAACCAAAATTATATCTATTTTAATTGTCACATGCTTCTTTGAAATTCCCATTTCCAAAATACACTTTTTCTTTGGTACTGTCAGAAAACTAAAGGTGGATTCACACATTTTTTCCGAACAAAAATTTTTTTACTCTAAGTTTTTGGCAACACGATTTACCCACTTCGGGCAATTTGTCTGGAAAATCAATTAGTTTTATCTATACTATTAGTTTTACAAGTAGTAATACTGCGGCTTGGCATACTTTGGTTTTTAAGTCTCAAAAAACAAATACACCTAACTCTGTTTTCACACGGTAATTGCTTCCGGAAAACTTCGTTTAAAAATACCGTGTAAAAAAAGACATTGGTTGCTTATCTCTAAAACCTTTCAAATTAGTGAAAAACAAGTTTTATAATATTAAATCACATAAACATATATGTACATATATTAAAAAGATATGCTTAAAAGTAATGTAAAAAAAATGTATGTATGACCAGTTCATTTGATTGTATGCACTAAAAGGGAATTCCCCTAAATTCGTGCTATTTACAATTGCTCTGAACAATAAATTTGCTTGTATCCACAAAAAGGAAATTCCCCTAAATTTGTGATATGAACATATTTTGCAAAAATTAAATTTAATTAAAAAAACTTAAGCCCAAAAGATTTTAAATCATGTTAAATGGAATAAAATTGTGTAAAAAAAATGTAAAATTTGTTTATTTTCAAACCGTGTAAAAACAGAATTAGGTGTATTAAATTATTTTAAAATATTCACCCCTATCGTGAATAAAAATTCCACATGAAATTTGTTCCCTTTTATTTTTTTAACATTGAATTTTAATAGGAAAAATGTGAAAAGGGAACAAATTTCATGTGGAATTTTTTTTCACAATAGGGGTAATTGTTTATTCCAAATGAATGAAAAAAAAAATAAAACAATAGAAATAAAGTTACAAAAAGAATTGCTGTGAAAAATATTTTAAAGCAAAGAAGAGCAATGGGCATTTTTACAATACAACTTTGTATGAAAAAAATGTAACCTATTGGCAATTCAGTTCATTTTTGTCCAAACAAAATATAAAATTCAACCAATTCAAGTTGAGAGTTGTTTGTAAAAATTATTTTCTCTCTCTTAAACTGAGAGGCGTGAAACTTTATATAAAAAAAACTTTGTCCGAACAAATATTTTGTTCGAAACAATTGATTGAATCCACCTTAAGTCCTTAAATGTGTTTGTGTGAAGTGACTTTCATTTAGATATTGTAATCTGCTTCAATTTTGTTTCATTTAAAATATATGTAGCTAGATTTCAATTCTTTAAGTGTCCACTATTTTAAGGCTCATTAAACACAGCATGGTGAAGTATATTGTATGAAAATCACTAAAATAATGCACATCCGTTAACTAGTCAGAGCAGGCAAGAGAAAACTTTGTTCTTTTCATTAGTATAAAGAACGCACATAGTCCACTTAATTTCCATGTCCATTAGGCTGCATCAAAAAATTTAATTTGTGAAAATTGATGCCCGCAGTTTCCTTTAGAGATTCTACTTCTAAAGAAGTAGTTCTGAAAGAGATACAACAACTTCTATTATGGGCGGCTAAAGTAGCTCCTGTGGACTGTTAAAAATCTTTACCGAATGTCTTAAATTACTGTAAAGCAACTATAATGACTTTCGAATAAGATCTTACATACAAAAGAAGTAACAATTTAATATAATTTATCGAACGAATAAAGGAATATATAGAGCACCACAATAATATACACCCCTATCGTGAATAAAAATTCCACATGAAATTTGTTCCCTTTTATTTTTTTAACATTGAATTTTAACAGGAAAAATCTGAAAAGGGAACAAATTTCATGTGGAATTTTAATTCACGATAGGGGTGAGTTTAAGCAAAGAGTAATTCCTTACACCAAGAAACTATCAGCTTGTTTCTCCCTAATTAATCATTCAAACATGTCCTTACAAGGTTTTATTCGCCAGCACCCTGAACTGATAAATTAAATCGATATGAATATAAATTGTATGTTTAAAGAAATTTATTTATTTATTTCCATATAATATTATTTAACTGATTGTTCGACCTTTTTATTAATTAAACAATTTTATTTTTCGAGATTAAGGTCAGTTTTTATTTTTTATTTTTTTTCCGATATTTTTCCATATTATATTTATAACTAAATTATTAGTTTAATAGGGGGTATAGGGGAAGCTATAACATCGATGGACTTAAGCTCTAATGTTTAGAGAAATGTTTTTAAATCTTTGGATGAAAAACTAGAATTAAGAGACAAACATGAGTAAGGAGAAAGTTATGAAAAGGAACATCAAGTCAATGATCTGTTCTTTGATGAAGTTTATGGGAAAACAAAACTAATTGTTGGCATGGGAAACAACCCGGTAATTTCAAGGACAATGTGCTAACAACGATAACCTATTTTATTAGCAGTGGTGTAATTTTCCGATAATGATGGTCGAAGCAATCCAGCAAAATTGCAAATTACTGAACTTTGTTTTTCAACACAGACATATTGGCATAACATTAAAAGTATTCAAATTTTACTTGTTGACATGTCAGCAGTAGAAGCGAATGGAATTTATTGCTAAAATAATTTATTGTTACAATCATGGTGTAACTATACAAGGTGAGTGCAAATCAGCAACAAATACAACAGAATACAGAAACAACAGGCATTTTGTTTGTGTAAAATAATGTACTACTGTCAAAAACACTTGACAAAAGTATTACTTTTAACATAAGTAAATTGTAAACAAAGTTAGTCAGCTGTGCTACTGCACTCACCTTGTATTGTTACACCATGATTGTAATAATAAATTCCATTGGCCCGAAAATTCACTATGAAAATGGTGGATCTGTAAAAGTCACACTTTGTAGCTTTCGATATTTACAGACAACATGTTCATCATTCTTAGACCTTAATTAAGAATTGGTTGATAAAATTGCAGCATTTTGTTTTGCTTTTCTGTCACTGTGTGGTGGTTTTGAAAATTCGACTTGAAATGCATTCATACACTATCGGCCTATTATTGATGATATGAATATTATTGAACTGTGGTTTTAACACGATGGTGCCAAATGTCACACATCCATCGAAAACATTAATTTATTGCAAATCCAATTTTCCAACGGCACAGTTTAACGATATTTAACACCAATGGATTATTTTTTGTGGGACTATGTTAAAGACAGAGTCCATACACAGCCAATCTAAACGATTAACAGCTTGAAAATTTAAAATCCTTGAAATGATTAACGAAATGACCCGCCATTTTTGATAAAATGTCATGGAAAATTTGTGATTTTTTTTATCAACATAATCGTTTTCCTGAGATTAAAAATTTTAAAATTAAAAATTTGATCGATAAAATTGTGGCATTTGGGCTTGTGAAAATTCAAGAATAATTTTTGAGAAACCTTTGCATTCTGAACGTGGCCTGGAGGCTTGGCTGGGCCATTGTTTTTGAATATTCGACTGAATTCTGTTATGGTCAATGAATCACGCGATCGTGGGTTGTTAACAACTAAATCTAGCCTATTATTGAGTAGGACGGTGTCACCGAAACAATTAATTTATTGCAAACCAAATTGTCTAAATGCATTATTTCACGAAATTCCGCTGTTAATTGCTCGATTTTTTGATTTAACACCTCTTATTATTTTTTGTGGGGCTATGTTAAAGTTAGAGGCTATACATAACCAATCAATTAAGCCCAAAATGACCGAGAATTCGAGAATTCGGCCATTAGTTTATGAGTTGGGGTCTGTTTTAGTGACCATAGACTGAACTAGTCGTCAGTCAAATATTTTTTTTTAAAGAGAAGTAACACTCAGTTAATGGCCTGCCTATATATATATGCCTATATATATATGCCTATATATAATTTTGTTACTTTCTTTGTAAAGGGTTAGGTAGGAGAAAATAGGTGGTGAAATGAGAGAAGAGCTTTTCAAATGACAACACTGTAGTTGCAAGTTATGTTTATTAATAATAGTACAGTATTGCAGCGCCTCTGGTGGTGAGTAGGCGCATTGAACAAAGTTTGCTTTATAACCATTATTTAATTATTTTACTACGATGACGTTTCAATGATATACCACCGAAGGAGGGCGCTGTGATGAATATTTGTTACGATAGGATAGAAAATTAATAATTATCAGAAACTGATGTTGTTTTTTGAGTGGCAGCGAACCCAGGCCACAAACACCAACTCATGCTAAATGATCAAATTCGCTAATCAATTAAGCTACACCACCCGTCAAATTTGGCATTTGTCATTATTAATTTGATATGTATCCGTTTGGGGTTGAGCTGGCAAGACTTATATGAATCTATATTATAAATAAAACGTTTCCTCCTACAATTTTGTTGCTGTCTAATGTCCCTAGTTGTCAATCTTCCATATATGTATGTATGTATGTAAAAAAACTGCAAAATAATAGTAACTTTTACACGCTATTGTATTGAAAAAAACTAATATTTTATGTTCATACATATTGTTTGGCCTAATTGGCAACATAAAGCCTTACAATAAATATTTTTAGAATAAAATGATGCATTTTTTCATTAAAATATTTCTTGAAATGTAGAGCATTTAATGTTGCATATCCTAACTGATACGTAATAATTATGCAATTTAGGTTGGCCAGCTAAAACTTGACTACTACCAGCTACTAGATACCTTACTATGCATTACTAAGAAGTAGTTTAGTAATGGCTGGCCTATAAGTTTGTTAACTAATAGTAAAACATAAGATTTAAAAGTGAGAAATTGTAAAGTTCTCTTTCAAGCAACCAATTAGCATTTTAACCCATTATGGTAATGATAATTTTGAAAAGGTTGTCGACTAGCAAACACACCATATCACATGAAACTACTTCTTTACAGCGATTCTTGTGTAAAGCTAAACTAGAAGCTACAAACAAACTGAACTGCATAAAACTATTTACATCAAAATACAAACCTATAAACTTGAACAAGCTACAAATATGTTGGTGATGTACTATACAATCCCACAATTAACCGATAAGTTCAAGTTTGTAAGTATGTAAGACAAAACCAATACAATAACGATTGTTGTAGGGTACAATAACTAATGAAACGTTATATTAACAATATTCTTATTGTGAAATAACACACAATGTACGCATATTAAATTTATACATTTATTTAACTCTGTATACATACGAGTACATACATACATATATTTTATTTATAATATTGATGATCAAGATTGTCATCATCATTGTCATGGTACTTACATGCAACAATATTGGATACTTTGGCTGGTCATTGTTGTAAGTGGTGGTGATTTCAATGCAAGTAAGTTCATTACTCCTAGAGTATGTATGTAGTTGCGAAACGAAACAAAAAGAGTATGTATGTTATATGTAGACGCTATATCCTGTAAATATGTATTGTAAATACATGACAACTGGCAGCAGACTTTCAGCCATAGACTGTCTTTGAACAGACTTTTATATTCCTTTATTTGTCGTAGAGATTTTTTGCTATAGACAGAGTTTTATATAATTGTGTGAGAGCCTGAGCGTTACTGGTTTAATAGTAAATTGCTTTCCCTGCTATACTCGTACAAGAAAACACACACGTTTTTGCTGTCATTCAAAGGATTTCATTTTGCTCTAAAGGTTCAAAAACATTTTAAAGACAATCACAACGTACAGTCTGGAAAAGATATTCTTTAACTGCAATCTCTTTTTACACAACTCATAAATAATTGCATACTTGGAAAATCAAATTTATTTGCTGTTTTGTTGCTCTTAATCATTTCAAATGATGTGTTGAGCTAGCTACAAATGACATGACAATTGTCTTATTAAGATTTTTTTCACATTAATCATACATTTATTTTTGTCGTGCAACCAAATAATTTGCTTTAACGATATATTTATTTTTACCTTACATACATATTTTCCAATTTGTTGCATGCAAAATTTATTTTGGTTGCACTAATGTGTTTCATTTTTGTTGACACCCTACACTTGACACAAGCAAGAAAATTTTGTGTAGATTGAAAGACCTTAACAAAATGCTGGTTGGATTTAACATAAATTATCATTTGTACTTTGAACAGCATGCCATGTGGCTTACATAGGAGTAGTCTGGTAATGACTGGCTTATATATATGTACATATATATTGACGATGGCAAAATTAAATCTACATGATCATTCATTGAAAGTTAGTTGAAATTTAAAAAATTTTAATTGAATTTACAGCATTGAAATTAAAAATTCAATAAATATTATTTGGCGTTTGTGACCGCATCGCATACTTTTGTTTAAACAAAAACAAACTGCGAAGCCTTTTGTTTTTCTGCTGAATATATTCAGCGTCTTTGATATAAATCGAACCAGCAATTCTCGGACTATCGACTATTCATCTATATATATATTCTAAATATCTTGCACGGGCATTTGATAAACAGTATGTTGTAGTTATGTTGGACAACGCTGCAATGACATTATTCTGATTGACATTTGATACTCTGTAGCGTGAAACCTACTTTGGTAACTAATCAACTTTCCTCTTCTACTTATAAAAATGTCTGTAGATCCTTGATCATTTATTCAATATTATTTTTTTTTTGTGAGTATAACTTCAAAATGCAAGATTCCTAACAAATTTCGTAACTAATCCGCTGTAGTTGGCTTGACCAAAAGTGTCCTATCTATTATTAGCTGCTGAAATCTGATTATACCATCACACGGAATTTACAGCGAACTGATTCGTTTGAAGTGAACATTGGCCGCAAAGGGCCGTAAATATGCGGCCACTTATGAAAAACTATTTAGAACTATTTAGAAAGAAGTGCTTCACCCGCCTTATAGTCCACACCATGCTCTGTCCGACTACTATTTCTTTCAATCAGAACAGAGTACCCGACATTGGCTTGATTTGTTCTTGGCCTCAAAAGATAAATACCCTCATTCATAAAAACTTACAACAGGTTTGTATGGAAATTTGCTTTATAAACCTCTTATAAACCTGTTGTAAGTTTTTATTAATAAGGGCAAAATAATTTGTTATTTATTAGTTGTCCATATGTTAGTTAGTTATCCATAATAAGCATTGTTCACATAAAATCCGTGAGCAACAACATTTTATTTTTCACTACGATTTTGATAGTTTAGAGTCCCGTTTTGATTTTTTTTAACGATTTTTATTTACAATCTGTGCTTAAGTTTTTCATCAACAATTAACTGCAGTACTTTTTGGAAAGTTTAGTTTATTTGCAAACATTAGTTCTATTCACAATGTTGTGCAAATGGTATTGCATTATTGCATTTGCATTAAAGTTTAGCATATTTTTGCTCTACACTAACAAAATACACAGCAATGCACATGCTAGACTTAAATTTATATGCAACACTTAAAATCATTAGCGCAATTCGCAATATTGTGCAAATGGTATTGTATCATTGCATTTGCGAAAAGGTTTAGCACATTTTTGATCTTATTAGTGTAGAGCAAAAATATGCTAAACCTTTTTGCAAATGCAATGATGCAATACCATTTGCACAACATTGTGAATAGAACCATTTGCACAATATTGTGAATTGCACTAATAATTTTTATTTGTTCTGAGTATGAAATACTTAATTGCAAATAAACAGCTGACTAACAATAATCCAAGCAATATGTTTGTATGTATTAAATGTTTATTAATTAAATATAATTTTCTCAGCAGCATTTTCTATTAAAAAGTCCACCAACTGTACCTTAAGGTACGGGCACACTTGGCAAATATTTACTCAAAACAGCGTAACCACTTGTTTTAGCACAAATTTGATGTTGTTTACGCTTACAAAAATTTTGCAAGATCAAACATTATCAAATAAATTAATATTAAACATTTGTTGTGCCTTGGCCTAAATAAGAAAAGCTTTTCTTTTAATAAATAAACGAGTTCAAGTATATGTTATTTAGTGGTTACGTCTTTTTTGGCAAATATTTGCCAAATGCGACCGTAGCTTTACAGTTTTTATTGCACATATGTATTTTTTATATATTTTTGAGAATTTGTTTAATTGATAAAATCAGCCGTTAATTTTGTATCTTGCAATAAGTTGGTAGCATATATTTGCAATATCAAATGCACAAGATTGTGAATAGAACTATTGAGCCGAGAATGTTAGATTTTCAAAGTATTGCAAACAATTTTCATTCTATTTTAATTTAACATTGCTCAGCACTTGCGACTGATTCAAGTTTATTCAGAATAACGTTAGCTGTGTTCAAAGATCAAATCACTAAATAAAACTAAACAATTGTAATCAAGTTTTTAAAAGTAAACTTCGTTAGGGTTTTAAGGATTTTTTGTGAACAAAGCCTTAACTTTTTGTGTTGTGACAAGTAAAAGTACTTTGCAAAATTGGAGTTAAAAATTACATCATTGTATCATCTTACTCAAATTGAACGGAAATTATAAAATTTAAATTTTTAAAAGAAATATTGTTTCAATTTAAAAAAAAAAAAATCATAAATTTGTTCTTGTAGTATATTATAAGACTCGACGCAACTGTGTATTGCATAGTGTCATTTAGTTTATTATTTTTATTAAAACATCACAATGCAAATGTATATTTATTTATAAATAATTTTTAAACAAACTTATCTACAAACATATGAATTTTTACATTACAAACGCGTCCATACAATAATACCAGCATAAGTTTTTGTCAACAATTAGTTTTTGAAAATTGTTGAAATGAAATTAAAACAAAACATGTGTGAGTGTCTTCCTGTGTATATTTTTCTTCAACCTACAAAAATATTTACATACATACTTCAGGCACATCTTCACCATCAAGCACATTTGATTTGCATGTACAAATCGTTGAAATAATGCCAAAATAGAACAAATAAAATCAACAAATGCATTTCTCAGCCACGAACACAAGTGATTCACACAAAAGGACAAAAATGCTGGCAAAATAATAAAAATACTTTAATATTTATTACCAGATTTAGACAAAATGTGAATATGTAAACATTGTTTTGACACATATTGTGGCGGTATTTTTCTGTAAATGCATTGATGTCGACAAAATGCATTCAATTGCATTAATTGAAGCAATAAATATCAGTGAATTAAAAAACATACATACATATGTACATATAATAATATAAGGTGTTGGAAATTTTCATTAGAAGTCAATATTTCCTAAAAATATTGCTTCTATATTAAAGTTGAATAAACTTTTGAAGGCGTTTTCTAAAACCACTAAATTGAATATAAAAATTCAAAATAACTTTAGCGAACCCACAAAAAATACCAGCGAACTCATATTAAATAGAAAAATATTTAACACTAGAAAACAAAAAAATATCAGTTACGGACAACTGTGCAAAATACTGACACTCATCCATTCAACTCTTAGGCATACACACATACATCCATATGTATAAATATATGTATAAGGATGCGGAAGTGTTTTTGTATATCTATGGATATACATATGTATATGTGTGTGTTTTGTGATACTATCAAACAAGTATGATAGAAATTATTTCATATATTTATTATTTTATGCAATGCACAATTTTGAAAAAAAAACTATATGGACACAAATACGAGGGTAGCTATCTATATTTTAAGCCTTGACAAATCTATATGTTGTTAGCTATCCAGGCCATATTTACAGTGGAAAGTTGTAAGTTTTATATGCTTCACAAGGATTGTAACCAAATTGACGAAAGATTTAAATTTACCGCCATTTTTTTTTTAAGTAAAATGTTGCCAGCCATAAGAAAGAAACAAACAGTTTGACAGCTGACAGTTTAAGGGTACTAAAATCGTGACAATAAATGAGAGAACCAAGTAAAAAGTTAAATTCTAACTGAGATGGAATACATATATTAGTTAACCATAATAAGCATTATTCACATAAAATCCGTCCGCATAAAAGTTTAAACACTTTTGAGCCACAAATTCATAACTATTTATAAGAAAACCTAAAAGAAGAAACCAAATTAGTTCCTTTTACAAAAGCTGAGGACAATTAGGATGTTCATATAATTCTCTATTACGTCGGCTTCTTCGATACTAATCCCTTGCAGCTTTTAAATAACAACAGGAAGTAAAATTCTCACAAAACTTTATAGTGGAAGGCCAATGTAAGCGGCATGCGGCCGCGGGCGGCAATCAGCTTAAATAAACGTTTATTAGTGTGTACATTGTGTAAAAAGAATTAGGAAAATGGAAATAAATTAAAATTTTTAACTAAACTCATATGTCACACATTATATACATGTGTATGGCAACATCGTTTTAAGCGGCAAAGTTGAAAAAATTCTACTTCTGCCGTTCACGGCCGCATGCCGCTTACATTGGCCTTCCACTATTATTGTAAAGTATACGTGCCCCTGTTATAACAACAACATTTTATTTTTAACTACGATTTTGATATTAAACAGTACCGGAGTTTGGTTTATTGAACATAGTATTTACTTTGTAAGTTCCTGGTTTATTTCAAAAAATTTTGCTTTAATTTTGTTTACGATCAACGTTTTTGATCAACAATTAATTGCAGTACTTTTTGGAAGGTTTAGTTTGTTTGCAAACATTAGTTATAAGTATTCACAATGGTGTGCAAATTGTATTGCCCACTTCTTTCAATACAGTGAAGAAACTAAAGGGGTTTTCAACCAGAACTTTGTTTTCCAAGAGGACTGTATATCGTTTTGTTATTTTACTTGTTGATATATCAGTAGTAAAAGCTTTGACAATTCTTACAAAGAATTCAATTTCGCTCGATATAATTTACTATAAAAATAGCGGATCTATAAAAGCAATATTTGGCAAAATTCTGAATATGTTTGGTAAAATTTTCAAGAATTGACGCATTTGGGCTTCTGAAAATCCAAAACCATATATTGCGAAAGAAACCTTTCCCTGCTGAACGTGTCACTATATATGTGGTCTGGTTTAGTGATGGATCATTTTGTTTGTGTTTGAAAATTCAACTGGAAATGCGTTTACGGTAATCGAATCACACTATGGATAGTTTTTAACATTGACATTTTGCTCTATTTTTGATGATATGATTATCGCTGACATGTGATTTTAACAGGACGCTGCCACATGTCACACAGCCACCGAAACAATGAATTTATTGCAAACCATATTTCCCAGTCGCATAATTTCACGAAAAGGGTTACATTTTGTAGGGCTATATTAAAGATAAAATCTATACAGGCTTCAAGAAATCGATTACAGCCTTAAAACTCAAGCTCTGTAAAGCAATTAACGAAATAGACCGCCAGTTTGGCCAAAATGGCATTTTAAATATTGACAAAAAAAAAACGACAACTGTATGCGTGCAGATAACTATCCGATATAATTTTTCATTTGTAATTCTCAAACTATTGAAATCTTGGCGTCAGTGTGAAAATTTTGTAGCAAAATCGTTCTAAATGATGAATC
The DNA here is from genome assembly GCA_950370525.1 of Bellardia bayeri. NCBI lineage: Eukaryota > Metazoa > Arthropoda > Insecta > Diptera > Calliphoridae > Bellardia > Bellardia bayeri. Next base: position 88,799,665 of record OX493267.1, read on the forward strand.
AGATTTTCAAGTTGATGGATTTGTTAATAATCGAAATGGTTTTAAAGCAGTGAGGGGCAAAATTTAAATTCCATATCACATGTGCTTGGCTACAAAATTCTGCTTACACTACGCAAATGTTATAGTGTTGTAGTAGTTGTACGTCGCCTGAATTTACAACATTTGTAACAATGTTTAAGGTGCAACATTTTTACGTACATATGTATGTTTTTCGAATGTTATATGAGAGTTCAATTGTTGCTAAAAGATCAAAAATTAAAATTATGTTAATTCTAGTTTAAAAACAAAACAATTAAACGGTACAAAAAAAAAGAAAAAAACAAGAAAATAATATTTTTTTGATATTTTTTTTTTTTGTCATTTGAAAGGCTTTACAACATAAATTCAAAGTTGTGTTCAAATCAGACACTTGTAGCATGCAATATAAAGCATACAACAACTATTGTGAATTGAACAACAATAAATAAAGGAGCTAAAATTTATATGTGGCTTTTTCCACTAAATATCTATCAAATTCAAGAAATATCTGAAATGTGAAGGTGTGAAGGTCAATAAAAATATATAATTTTGGAAAGAAAACTACGTAATTCTCTAAAAAAAATCCAGCTTTGGAAATTTGAACACTTGGCCTAAAGTCTTAATTTCGGCAGCAAAATAGTCTTTAGGCAAATTATAAAACTTAACATACGTATTCAACAACATTCAAAAAAATACAACATTTTCACATTATCTTTGGACTTATAAAACATAGTCTCGAAACATTTTGCATATAATTTTTTAATTAATTTTTTAACAAATTAAATGAAAGCGTTCATAAACTGTGTTTAAATAACTGAACCAAGGCATAGACAAATTTTGAAGTAACGTGTCTGAGGAGGTTTTATGCAACATTTTTAAACACTTAAATATGTTTTGTCAAATTTGTTACCAAAGAAAGAAACACCTGCATGGAAAACATCAACAGAATGAATATAAGGCAGCATAAAGCCCTGCAGTCTCCTTTTTCCCAGATAAATAGTAATGTGGGTTCCATTTAATTAAAATATTGCCTAAATTTTGGAACACCTTTAATTTGTTAACCTCAAACCCTCAAACTCTTGCATTTACAGACCAGACTTTGAACTATTTTCGTATTGAAATAATGGACATAAATATGTCACGTCGTTACGAAAAAGACTTGTCGAAATGTGTTGAAAGTACTGAATGTGGGTACCATTTAATTTAAGTCTTTTCTAAATTGTAGGCTAAGCTCAAGTAACCTCAGTAGACTTAAGTGGCTCGAAATAAACCTTAACCTTGCGTTGAAGTCCTGTCGAAATGTATTGAATAATTTAAATCTTGCTTAAATTTTGGGACACCTTTAATTTGCTGACCTCAAATAACCTCAACTCTCTGCAGACAAGACTTTGATGTATTTTAGTATTGAAATCAAACGACGTAAGTGACACCAAATAAGCCACAACTTTACAAAGGAGACCTGTAGAAATGCATTGTAGTGGCCATGCAAAAAACATCGGCTAGACAGAGAATATTCCATATTAGGGAATATACACATCAAGTTTTGTGTTCTACGCATCATCAACAACCCTTTCGTTTGCCAAGGCTCACTAAATATATATGTAGTAACCTACGTATTTGGACACCATCATATGAATAGAGTTATGCCGTACAGTGCTTAGTAGCATAAAGTGTTGGCTACTACTTTTGCTGCTGCTATTTTGTTTCATATTTTATAACCTACATAAAACAGTTGGATGTACTTACTTACTCGTCTAGAAATATTAAATATGATTATATTTCAATAAAAACAAAAACAACAAATGTATAACTAAATATATTTATATATACTCGTATAAATTTATAAAGATATTGTCAACTAAAAAGCAAACGGGAAAACTAGCACTACAAAAATGAAATAAATTTCAAAAAGTACAAGCAGAGAAAAAATATACATGTTTACAATTTTTCAACAATGTTATGGTCACTGTATGCTGCAATCATAATATGGTTAAGTTACAATTTAGACAATTACTACAATCATATATACGATTTAAATAACTATGTATGTATTTGTGGCAATCATGTTTATGATGAACTCATTTCTCATAATATGTTGCTCTTTGATTATGATTGAGAACAACATAATATGGTAAAATCTTTCATCATAAAACTGATCACCACAAACATTACATAATTTTTATATTTATATATACGACGATTGCTATAAACATGTGAATCATAGATTAACCATATTATGGTTGCCACAATCATATAAATAATTACACTGTGCATAATATTTATAAAAAAAATTTTAAAAATGTTGGAATAGTTGTGGTAAACATGCACAACTATATTTTTCTCCGCATGTAGCTATATATTGCATATACCAGATTGTATGTAAGCCAATACCACACTACTTCTAAGTAATGCAAAGGGTATTAATTACTCATTGCAAAGTACGTTGTTCAGTAATTCCCAAGCATTACCAATCGTTTGTTTTTAACTTATAAAACATATAGCCTTGATAGTTTGACTACTAATTTCATTTTTATGTAATGCCTTAAAATCTTAAAACTGTGGATTTTTAATTGCTAATTCATTAAAGGTATTTGGCGTTTTATGCAGCGATATGTATACTCGTATATAGAGAGAGTATATAAAATATTATATACAAAAAACTTGCCTCTGTACATGCAGGTATATGAAAAAAAAGAAATATGCTTGCATGTCAGCTTAAAGAATTCAAGGATATGAGGCGGCTAAGGATATAAATGTTGTACAAAAAAAAAAACAATATTGTTAGCAAAAACAAAACAAAAAAACATAGTCTATAGTTTATAATAAAAAGGGTTAAAAACACTTTGAAAGTTTCTTCTTTTTTATATTCCTTTAAAGTTTTATTTTACCGTTCTGTATTTCTTTTTAGTTTTTTTTTTAGATATTAAAAGTGTAATTATGCACTGTAATGAACCCAGTAAAGGGTTTAGATTACAATAGTATTGCTAAAGGTGCAAATAATTTGTTTTAATTTGCATCACAATTGTTAATGTTGACACGTTTCTGAATATTCTGTTTTATTTGTAGGCGCTCAAATTTCCCACTACTCTTCCTGCTACATACGTACAAATAGCTAAAATACTTTTATGTCATCTAATATAAACATGATATGAAGGTATTTTCTACAAGTAATTAAACAAATTTCTAATTGGCTGCTTACAACACTTTGCTGGGTTGCACTCCATCACAAATATCTTATAGCCACAAACTCATTAAACTCTTTATTACCAATATCAGCCCCCCCCCCCCCACCACTTCTTCTTACCTTTTAACCATTTAAAGAAACTATGTTTATTTGCAAAAAGTTGTTTGCTATTTTCATTAAGTCTAAAAAAAACGTTATTATTACAACTTTTTACTTGTTCCCGCAAAAATAAACATTGGTTTAATTCCTATAACAACTAAATCCAACAACCAAACCAACAATAATAAGGAAACAACAACAAACAGAAAACTTATTATCGATGAAACAAATTGTATATTGTACAACAATGAAACATCACATTAATGTACAATAATCTAACAAAAGTTTTACTTTAATTTGAAATGGCTGTTACAAAAAAAAAAAAAAAAAAAACCTTTACACAAACTGATACAACAGAACTGTTGCAGTTTTATTTTTATAAAATATGTCAGAAGTTGAAATTTAAAAGACTGAAAGAAAAAGCCATGACTTAACAATTCCAAAAAAAAAACAAATTTTAATTGTAAACAAAATTTTAAATTATAAACTTTGTTATATTGTTTATCAGTATGTTTCCAAGAACTTAAAAAACTAGCATTCCGGTTACTCAGTTTTTAAGATTAAAACAATTATAAATATTTATTTTACTAAAAGGACAAATTCCCAAAAATATGTTTGTATATGTATGTATGTGTGTGGGTGGTAAACTGTTTCAAGCTTCAAATTTCGTATTAATTTTCATATTAAAGTTGCTTTTATAAATAAAATTAACAGTCATATAATAAAATATTTAAATAATTTAATACAAAAAATATAAGAAGAGTTTAAAGAAACAGGTAAATTTTTAATTTGATTTTTTATGTCGCATTCGTGTTCATTAAATAATCGTTTGTTATCGTTGTTATCGTTATCCAAAGATTGAAAATTTTAAGTCATAGCGTAATTTAGTAAGTAAGAAGATTTAGTCGGTCAATCCCAACACCCAGTACAAGGTCTGATCAAATAATAACCGTTATTTTAATTTTTTTTCAAAAAGTATTTATTTATACATCAATAACTATCTTGTCCCCTTCGAAATAATCCCCCTCAGTTACAATATACTTATGCCAGCGCTTTTCCAATCCTCGAAACACTTCTGAAACACGCTTCTTGGTATCGTCAACAGCTCCTGTTTCGATTTTTCTTTTATCTCCTCAATTGTAGCAATTTTGTAACAATCTTCGCTGCCGCACGTTTCATGCCTAAAACATCCGTAAGAATTGCTTGGCATAAGCCGAACGATATGCCAACATCATCAGCAATCTCTCTGATTGTGAGTCGACAATTATCCAAAATCATTTTCTTCATTGCTTCATTGCTTCAATGTTTTCTTCGGTTGTTGAATTGCTCGGGCGACCAGGACGAGCATCATCATTGACATCTTCTCGGCCTTCCTTAAACCGGTTATACCACAATTAAACTTGTGTTCTGCTCATAGTAGACTCGATAAACGCCACAGTCAACATTTCAAATGTCCTTGCGCATTTAATTTCAGTTTCTTTGATCCATTTTTTCGAATAGTAAAAAATCGAAGAGCACACCAAAACACGACTAACCTTTTTATCTGTCAAAAACAAACTGACAATTCAAAATGGCTGATATTGCCAACATATATAACAGACATGTGTATCAACATAACTGAAAAAAAATCGAAAATCGAACATACGTAACTCACGAAATTTGAAAATAACGCTTATTTGATTAGACCTCGTATATGTGTAAAACAGTTTTTCGGAAATATGTGCTATATGGGTGCCGATTAGGGATCGTTCATCCCAAAATTTAGTGCCATGCTGCATCTATGCATACATATATTTTTTGTGTTACATTTAACCTCGATATAAACACTTCCAAAAAATTTATAGACACTGTGACAATTGACGCTAAAAAATTACCCCAAAAAAATTACACTGTGTACGAATACACGAAATTTTTGGCCCTTCTTTAATTTTTATTGGGGTTATAATGCACTTTTTCTTCGGGGTAATTTTGTATTTTCAGAGGAATGAAAAATTACACCAAAATCGTAGTATGAAAAAAGAGCACAAGAAATATCGTTTTTTTAATTTTGTTCGTTAACTAAACTAAATATTTTTATATATATAAATTAATGAAGATATTGTCAACTCAAAAGCAATCGGAAAAGCTAGCTCTACAAAGTATTGAGTTAAAATTACTTTTCAAAGTTTTGTTTTGTAAAAATATAAAACTTAAAAATTATCTCAAAAATTTCATGCAAAATTTTGGGGTTTTCATTATGAATATTTGGAAATATTTTATAAGAATTACAAAATTTTATTTACATTCGGCAATTTTTCGCTATGAAAAAAGGACCCAATATACGGTTGCCCTTTCATTTTAAACTTGAGGTAATTTTTCATAACCTTTGGAGTGATTTTTCATACAAAATTGGGCTATATTTTATAAGAATTGTGACCCCAAAATTTGGTGTTTTTTTTATTATTATTTTTTTTTTTTGCCATTTTTCCTGGAGTCATTTTCCACAGTGCTGATTAATAGATGTTAAAGTGATATTCGAAGAAAGTTATGTACTGAAATTTATGACCATTTAACCCCTATTTCGGGAGGATATTTGTATGGAAGCTAGGTGAAATAATGGACCGGTTTTAATTATTTTCAATCTCAACCTTCCTAGGGCCTAAAAAATATCATGTACCAAATTTTATAAAAATATCTTTAAAAATGCGACATGTACTTTAAGCACAAGCTTTACATGAACAGACAGCCAACCAGTCAGAGCAGGCGGACATTGTTAAATCGTACAACACGCTTCACTTCAGAACAGAGTATACGAAATTGGCTCAATTCAAAAGATAAGCAGTTCCTTTTTAAGCTTTATCAGCTTATAAGTCAGTAATTTAGATGGTAATGTAATTGCTAGTCATTTCTAAGTTGTTGATAGGATCATTTCTAAAAAATACTGATTTTTTAAAGATTTTTCAAGTTCACGTAAAAGAAATGTTTGGAATTCTAACGTAGCGCTCCCTATACCTTAAATTCTTATTGCTATAGACAATCCTAAACTGGTCTCGTGATATGCAAAAACTTGTCACATTGCTGTAAAATGTTCTCAATTTACCACTGAATTTGTATTAAATCTTAGTGAGCAAACATGATAACTCCTTTTTCACAAAATTTTGCCTGAGACACGACAAACGTTAGGCAGTTTTATTAATTATTTAAAAATAACAGTTTAGCAGAAGTACTTGGCTCAAAAGTTGTTTTTAATAACTGAAATTTTAATTAAAATTGGACATAACATATTTCCAAATAACATATTCATAGAAACTAGCACAAAACGTTTAAGTTTTTAAAACCGAAACCTGAATTTTCAATTTCTTTGGTTTTTTCATAAATTTTAAATTTAGTATTAAGCGATAGGACAGAAACCGCTCCAAATATACATAAGATGTTGTGTTAGTTCCTCTACCCCTAAGAATATTCCCAACAGATTAAAGCACTAGTTAAGAAGTTTAGTTTATACATATTTTATTTTACCTTAAGCATGGTACTCTGTTCAAATTTGCGAAATTTGTTGAGCAACATCAATTATTTCGTTTAAAAATTTTGACAATTAACAAGTGGTGACAATGCCGCGATTTAGAAGAAAATTGTCGTTTTTATTGCCCTTAGGTATGCAACATTGTTTCTTTTATGTAAACAAAAACCATATGTTGTTGGCTGTTTTTTTTTCAATTTCGTGCGAAATAAGTGCCGCTTACATTATTTCACAGTTGGAAAAAAATGTTGCCATATACATTTTTTTGTTGAAAAAACATGCTGCCAGAAACATTTCGTAACTTTTCACAATAAGAACAGAGTACAACTTCAGCAGCATTAGGTTTGATAGCATTAGCTTTTGATAGTATTTCGAAATGATGAACAGAGTACCATGTTTTAGACCAAACTGTATAGAGTTAATTCCATTTGAAAATTATTTTATTACTAGTGAAATTTTTTTTAAATAATAATCGATTGGCAATAAATGTATGTGCTTGCATTTTACTTTCTTGTATGACCTTATGAACTTTTAGCAAATGGTTGATAATGGATATAAACAATTTTGTAAAATGAATCAATCAAATCAATTTCTTAATACAAAATATCATTTATAATGAAAACCTATCATTACTGTTAAACTTTCCTTATATACAATTGTAGTTTAATAAAAAAAAAACAGTCCTTTTTCTGTCTGTTGTTTGTTCTTCTAAAAATGAACTCGTTAAAAATTCTCAGCAAAAATATTATTTACAATTCAGTCTAGGACGTACGTCACAAATAAGCAGTAAGTATTACGATATATAAAAAATAATGGCAATTTTTTGCAGTTTCTTAAATATCAAATCATTTAAGCAAATCCACTTTCTCCCTTCCTCAAATAGCAATAACTCAAGACAAATTCTAACTTCTATGGTATTTCAATGTTACTGCCTAAGTATTCCCTGCGCCATGTTAAAGCCACTTAAGTCTAAATCAAAACTCGACACAGTTAAAATGACAAATGAAGACTGACATTTACAAAACATGATTTTTTGTTTTTCTTTTTGTTAGCTGTTGGTCTAAAATAAAACAAATACATAGATATACTGTGAGCGTCAATATAAAGTAAGCATCTAATATTTAAAAAACAAATGTCGTACTGCATGTATAAATTTAAAACAAAATATGTACACACAGCTTCAAAAGTGTGTAAGCACCAGTGAATTTTTTTATTGTTTTTAAGATTATGAAAAGCATTATAGTTCAACTTAATTTTTTTTTTCATAACCGAATCTATTATTCAACCAAATATCCAACAAAACGAAACTTTTAAATTTCAATCAATGGATAGATTTTAAAATTTTCATTATCTTAAAAAAATCAAATAATTTGTTGTGTTTACTCACTTTTGAGGCTCATAGTATATAGCATAATTCATAAGTAACTTAAGCAAAATATAAGTCATTAACAAAAACTAGAAAAATAAGGAACATAAAGAAATACAGTGCACTCGCGATAATATGAGCTAATGAAAACAAGGGCGGTTCAAATTTTGGGATTGTTCATATTTACACATGGCACAAAATTTTAATAAAACCAATAGTTTTGTTTTCCAGGTCCGTTGAATATATTATTGACACATTTTGAAAGTACATTTTTATTTTTTTTTTTATTCCAGATACTGTGGACTTTGTCACTCCATATTTCTTTGCTAAATTAGTATCACTTGCATATTTTTGTAAATTCTCCAAAACTTCATATTTTGCTCTTAGAGTTAGAAATTTAAGTTGTTTTATGTGAATATTATACAAATTATTCACTTTTTATTAACATTTAAAAACCAAACATGCGTCTGCGTCTGCGTACATGTAAAAACTAAAGCTAGATTAACACGATTGAAATTTTCTGCAAAATTGCTCTTCAAAATGCTTCAAACTCGTGTAAACAGCAAAAATTCTATAAAATTTATTTATTTAATAGTTTTTAATAGTTATTAAATAAATGAATTTTGAATAAATTTTGCTGTTTACACGAGTTTGAAGGATTTTGAAGTAAATTTCAATCGTTTAAATCTAGCTTAACTAAAAAAGTGCACTTGTTTGTTTGACCATTGACATTAGGCATTCAAATGATAACAGCTCGGTGTTTCCCCTAACTTTTATTTTAAAATTATGTAAAACATTGTATTTAATATTTTATTTGTAGTCCTTTTAGCTTGATCGCAGCTGACAATCTTCAAGAGTTTTTTTCTTAGTGAAATCAGGCGAAATTTTGTTCCATTCATCCTGTATTACTGCGTTTAGGCTATTCTTGCAAGAAATATTTGTTTGTCTAATTTTTTTGTCCAAATATTCGCAACTTGCTCAATTGAACTGAGTTCTGGCGATGGCGGAGTATGATCTTAAGTTTTTGGTCAATGATGATCCTTTTTCATTGTAGATACTATAAATGTGATATTAGTGATCTTTGATGCCGCCATATAACTCCAGGCCACTACTGAACCGGTAACTTACATATTTATTATTAAAGACTTTGTTCTTGGTTCTTGACTCCAAATATCACAAACTTACTTTCATCGATGAAAATAATATTATTCCAAAAATGTTGGATCTCATTTACAATTTTTTTTTTGCAAAATTTAAACGTTTGGTTTGGTTGTTTTTGAGGGCTTCTTACGTGACATTCTATCATTTAGGCCATTTTAATGCAAATTCTTATCGTACTCGCGCTTACAGGTTTTCTAGAAGTTGTCGTAACATTTTCAGCTAAATTTACAGCTCTAAATGTTGGGTTGACTCTTACATCTCTTATTATAGCTCCTACTTTAGTTATTGTAAAACGTTTTGGTCGTTTTATACCAAGCAAATTTTCTATGGTATTGTGTTTGACATACTTAATTTACAGTCATACTAACGATTTTATCTATTTCACTCAGAGATCTACCTTTTCAATGTAAGTCCATTATGAATTGCCGAGTCTTAAATTATGTTTTTGTTCCCATTGTAAAGATTTCACAACTTATGTCACAACTTAATCTCTTATAAACTTAATCTTCCAATTATTTGGAACGGCACTTTACTGTTTTAAACCAAAAAAAAAAAAAATAAAAGAAATTAAAACTAATTTTGGAATGACAGCGGGTTTTTTTTGCATAAGGCCAATGCCACTGTTTGACGGGTAAAAAATCAATTAATTTTTTTAACGCTTTTTTTATTTTTTTGTGAATTCAATTCTACTTAAATAACTATATAAAAATGCAATTTATCTCAAATTTATTTTAATAATTTATAGTGTTGATTTTATTTTGTCGCTCACCGTATGTAGTCAGTTAGTTGTAGTTCTGTACAAATACTGCAAAATATTATTTATAATATGAATTATATTATAATGTTGTTTTTTAGCTGCCATTGAAAGTTGTGAAAAACAAAAAGAATTATTATTTAACTTGTTTATTCGGTGTTAACATTTAAATTTTTCTAAACGAATGCTTGTTTATAATATTTTTTCTTAACAGATTTATCACGTTTGCAATGGAGATGGCAAAGAACGCATCAATGCTGGTACTTTTCTTAGGTACTAAATAAGGATTTGGTGTAAAAATAATAATATTCAATACAATATTTAACCATTTCAGAGTTTATAAACAATTAGGTTAAAAGTTATTCGGCTAACACATACTTTTCAGAGTTTATGGTAATTTATCTACCAAAAACCAACTACACAATATTTTCAGTAGTTTAGTTTTTAAGTGAAATAATTATTGAGTTGTTTTGAATATTTGGGTAATGTAACATTACGTTTGGTTCATCCCACAGCAAAAAAGTAAATTCAGTAGTCAAAAGTAGCCATATTTTACAACCCAAATTCTTAGATTGTTTGTCAATATCACATTTCAACACTTTTCTAGTCCTGTATGACCTTATTGCGTTCAGAAAGCGCAGAAAAGTTAACAGCAAATAGTACCAAAATTGGTATAACTCATCTCTGATTTTCTCTGTTTCATATTTCCGCTGCATTTAAATTTGTTTGTTTCGTATTTGTTTATGACTGTATTTTATTCATAACGCGCTTTTGTTGAATTTTTTTTCCGTTTCTGTTTTCTATTTCTGTTGCTTTTGTTTTTCTGTTATTTGTCTTTCAAGTTGTGCTGTTTGTGAAGGAGTGAGTTGGTACGTGGTACGTGAAAGATTTAAAACGAAACCACTTAATGTCATTTAAAATACTCTTGTTAGTGACAATTTAAATTGTCAAAAAGCGATATACTTTTTGTTTTCCGTTCTGCGTATTAAATTGTTTAAAGATGTTGAAATATTTAAAATTGATATGGTGCACAGTGGGACAGAATCAAACTATTTGGGCATCTCTAAATGTCTGATGTGATGAACATGAAATTTGACATGATCATGGCAGAGGATTATAGAAGAATAAATTTTGACGGCGCAATCCACTAATCACAGACAAGCTTTCGATTTTTTTTTTGGTTTGTTGATTTCAGAGATTTTATTGGGTGTAGTAGAGATTTTTTTTTAATTTTTAAATTACATTTACTATAAAAGAAAAAACAACTATGAATAGAAATTAATAAAAAATGATAATTACAGCAAAAACTTCAAACTACCAGAACTAACACTGGTTAAAGGATTGATGTTTGTCTGTTGACTGGCCGGCACCGCAGTGGTGTATGTGGTTAGAACGGAAAGAATTCTGATGAGAGAAAGTGGGATTTCTCGAAACATATGTAAATTCAACAACCCAGGTTCGAATCCCAGTCAAGAAAAATTATCAACATTTTTAATAAAAAAATTTTTGAAGTTGTAATTCCTAACTTCAGTAAAAATAATTTAATGAAAATTAAATTTAATGAACTCAACCCTGGCTAAAATTATCAAGAAGTAAAATTAACAGTTCAATTATGAAACGATAATTATTTACTATAAATTTATTCAAAATATTGGGCATTGTTAGATGTGAACTTTTTTCATCTTTCTGGATTTCGCGCCAAATGAAGTGCTCATCCAACAAAGAATAAAACCAATTTCTGTAACCTTGTTCTGTAAAGTGAAGCGTATCCTAGAGAGAGCGTTCTGCGATTGAAACAAATAAATAGTAGTTAGACAGACCAAGTTCTGGACTATAAGCAAGATGAGGCAAAACTTCCCAAGCACCTTTTCTTAAATAGTTTTTAGCAGATATTGCAACATGTGATCAAGCGTTGTCATGATGGCATATTATGCTTTCATGACTGGCCGCATATTCTATGCATTGATTCAATAGAGGTTTTCTGTGATGTTCTGGTCACATTTAAGCAAATCATAATAGATGCAACACACCAAATACAGAGCATTACCTTAGTGTGATGGATATTTGGTTTGGTGTCGATTCGGCTGGTTGGCCAGACTTTACATACTTTCCGTTTTCCAAATTTTGAAAACAAAAAACTTTGTGTTTTACACCATCATATTCAATAACTAAGTTAGAATAAATGGCATACATACAGTGCGAAGCAAAACTGTGCGGCTGTTTTACATTAAGAAAGGTGCTTTTGGATGCGCTCATGCGGCCTATTCCAATAGTATTCTTTTCCCACAGACTGGTAACGGTTGATTTTCGTTTCGTCGCTCCAGATAACCCGTTTCCAGTCATTTTTTACATTTCTATTGGAAAGTGCTGGCTTTTTCTTTTTCACACTGGCTACTAAACAAATTTTATTTAATGCGCGTCTAACCGTACAGGAACTGACATCCTTGCCAATATTTTGTGCAGCATTTTTCGGGGTCTTGATGTCTTTTTTATGCAGCAAACGTTCAACCTGCCAGGCAGATAGAAAGCAGTCTTGGTCGGCCCCCTTGTTTATTATTGCAAGCTACATTATGCCCGTTTTTTATATCATTTACCGTGGATTTATATAAATTTAATTTTTCAGCAATTTTACGACATGAATAATTATGTTGCAACAAATTTATCACATTGTTTTGAATATCAGTTGGCGTTTTTCTTATTTTTAAAGATCTTTTAATTTTTTATTTAAAAATCAAGTTCATCAGTTCACAGGTCAAACAATTGTGCGTAAATAGAGCAATAAAAGCTTGATAAGGAGATTGCAACATTTTAACAGAGCAATATCGTGATATTGTTTATTTCTTTTACTGTTAAAAAGTGTCTGAATAGTGAATTTTAGGTTTTTTTTATTTTTTTTTGAAGCAATTTATGTGAGTTTTTGTGTTTTATAATTTAGAATAAGGTTTAGTGAAATAAAAAATACATATATATGATAATATACCTATTAACATTAATTATATGTATAATTTTCATTACCAATTTACTACAAAAGTTCCTTAATGCAAAACATCCGAACAGATTTGCTTCCCACTGTATAACTTACTATGGACAAAAACTGCGTTTAAGAGATATGCCATTTGTTATGAAGACCGCATTTTTAAGTTATACGCCCAATAACATATTCTTAAAGCCATCTATTAGATATATATATATACATATATTCCTCTTTTCCGTTTAAATAATCTATACCAGAGTAGTTTGAAAATATTAAGCCAAAAAGGCCATGTAAAATTTAAGCAGTGGTCTGCACTTTTAAGTGACAGGGGCCGATGTTCAACGGGTATTTATGTACAAACAATACGAATTTTTACTTACATATGCCTGCATGCGTTTTAGCTCTCTTATAGTTAGCGAAGGAAATCCATACTGTTGTTTTTTTTTTTTTTAATTTTCTGTCTTGTGGTCGGATTTTAAGTAAGCAATACCAAACGTCTATAACCCCTAATTTACAGTCAACCTTGCCCATTATTATTATTTTTTTCCTACATCTACATCAGTCTGTTGAACATTTCCATTGATTTTTCTATGTATTTTTCTTTCTTTCTAACAACTCTTTTGTAGTAAATTGATTATTTTAAGTTCATTTGATGTTGTCTTTGTCTTAATTAAACGACAAGGACAAAACCACTATTTAGTACGAACAGTTCAATGCATAAATAAATTCAGCAAAATGAAAACAAGCAAAACAAAAACACTCTTGAAAATTAATTGGATCGTTAAATTAATACTAAAATAAATGTCAGAAACAAAAGAATTATTATTTTAACACAGAAAAAAATCAAACATTAACCACAATACTAAAATATTCAAATGCGTTTCTAGTTGCTCAATATAAATTTATTGATTTCTTTGCTATTCTGCCACGCTAACAATTAAAATAAATTAAGTTTGAATTCAAAAAAAAATGTAATATTGTAAATACGGCATGTGTTAATTAAAACAATTTCCTTTCAAAAATTGTGCGATTTCCTTTTCGCAAAAAGAATATCAAACAGAAATTTTTAAAACCCACAACAAACAGAACTTTGTTTTTTTTTTGCTCTCTTTCTTCTTTTGATGGTAACTATGTCTGTTTGTATATTCCCAGGTGTCAGGTGTTTGAAAATGTTAAAAAGTTTTCATTGAATAGACAAGCAGACAGACAGACAGACAGACACACACCATCAGCATCAGCATCAGCACCAACAGGCATTATGATGAAATTTCAAAATGAATTTAATTTCTTCTTTTTGGGGTTTTCGTATTTGAAATCACTTTTGATCAATAAAAAGAATTTTTTAATTATTGTGTGTGCAATATGTGCATTTTCATCTTATTAAAATAAGATAAACAATTATTATTTATTCGAATTTCATTGAGAAATCATACATTACATTTTTTTTCTGCTTTTAATTCTGCTTATTTAGATTTGCATTAAATTAATTATTTTTGATTATTGCGGTATCTGGCAAAAATGTGGCACTTTGTTAAAAATATGCACAGGTAGGTAGTGTGATAAGTAAGTAAGTAAGTAAATGCTGGCAAGCATTTTATAATTTCATATAAAGCAAGTAAGTAGAGAATTTCATCCTAAAAGTTAATTTTTTCAAAATACATTTTTTTCAAATTTGTTTTATTGAAATTTCAAAATTATTTCAGAAATTCGACTAATTATTACTCGATAATACTCGATATTTGTCCAAATTCTTCTAGAGAATTTCATCCTAAAAGCTACATGTTTCAAAATTCAAGTAAATTTTACTGTTAAGTGCTTAACAGTGGTCTGTTGACTGTAACATTATCAATGTTAGGAAATGTGGTTTTTGTCTGTGCTAGTTAAATTCGAATTTATCTTCACACACATTGAGAAATCGTGGACCACAGGACTTTTCTTTCTATAATAAAATTAAAGTTTGCAAAATCATGATAATATCTGTAGTATATTTGAAGAAAACAGCAAAAACTATCTAAAAACTATCGACGTAGTCTGAAACTTTGATCTATAACTCAGATCCTAATGGACCGATTTTGCCCATTTCCAATACCAAACATTTCGGTAGATCAAAGAATATTTGGTAAAAATTTCATGTCTAAGCTCTATCGTGATTTCAACAGACATACAGACGGACGGACATGACTAAATCGTTTTAGAATCTTATAAGGACCCAGAATATAAAAACTTTTTGGTTCTACGACCATTATTTCGATGTGTTACAAACGGCATGACCCTTCTTTTTGGTGGTGGGTATTAAAATTGGAATTGAATATTAATATTAATATGTTCTCTTTTATATGAATATTTAGATTTAATTTCACAATGAATGTCTGTAATGCAGTGTTCGGCTGTTAGAGCAAATAAGACATGCATTACAATACAATTTTGAGGCACTTTATTTCTTCGTCTGTTGTAATCTGTAAAGAAATCAAATGTAATTTAGCTTTTTATGAACTTTATTTACATTCGTGTTGGACTTTGGCCCCTGGTAGCTAAAAGTGCTGACCACTGCTTAAATTTTACATGGTATTTTTCGCTTAATATTATCAAACTACCCGCGCATAGAAAAAAATTATTTAAACGCAATTTATATTTGGTTTTTATTAACAGGCAAAACATAATTCGTTCATTTTATTAAATATAACTAACAAAATTATTAACTTAAAGAAGTTGCGAAAAACTATTTTTATAATTTACTTTCAAAATTTAGTTACACAAGGTCGCTAAATGTTTGTATTGAACTTTATCTTACATATCCATAAAAATTATGAATTAAGATGGATTTACCCATTCGTTCTGAATAAAATATTTGTTCGAGCAAAGTTTTTTTCATATGAAGTTTGACATCTCTCTTTTTGGGAGAGAGAAAATATTTTTTACAAACAACTTTCAGCTTGAATTGATTTAATTTTATATTTTGTCTGGACAAAAATGAACTGAGTTGCCAATAGGTTGCATTTCTATCTGCGGTGTTTGTGAAATTAAATTATTCATTTCATTTATTCATTAAAAATTTTGTAAATTGTTTATGAAAAATATACACAATATTTTAAAATATGTAATTTAATATTTGTTTTTTGACACTTAAAAGCCAAAGCAAATTAAATCAATGACCACTTGTAAAACTGATAGATTTTGTTTATATATGACAGTTTTGATTTTCCAGAAAAATCGTTCGAAATGGGTGAATTATGCTGCAAAAAAACTCTCAGTAAAAAAATTTTTCTGCGGACAAAATTTTTGTTCAGAACAAATGGATGAATCCACTTTTATATTTTGTTTTTAAAAATAATTCACTTAATATAACTGATAAAATGACTTTTGATCATTTAAAGATTTGGTATAACCTTTAATAGTTTTTTTGGTCTTTGGTTTTAAGACCTTGGTGAGAGACAAACTATTTTAATTGTGGTTGATCTTAATAAACGTTAACATCCTTCCCCTTTTATTTACATACTATACACGACTATTTTTAAAATTTTAATTGTCAACTTAATGAATTTTGATTTTTTTTTTGAAATTTGTGATTTGTAAAATTTTTAATTTTTTTTTTTTTTGCAAAATTGTGAATTTGGTTTTGTTTTTTGAGTTTTTGCAAAATTTATTGTTTTCTTTAATTATGTAAATTTGTTTCTCAAAATTTAAGCTTTTTTGTATAATTTTGGATTTTTTGTGAAATTTTAAAATTTACATACAATTATTTATAATTTTTATATTCAGGCATCATTGACTTTTAGCATTTAGTTTTAAAGTTGAAAAAAAAAAGTTATAACCTGACCAGGAATCAAATAATAAAGACTACGCATTGCGTAGGTACGTTATCATGGTGCAACTATACAAGGTGAGTGCAAATCGACAACAAATACAACACAAAACAGAAACAACAGGCATGTTGTTTGTGTAAAATAATGTACTACTGTCAAAAATACTTGAAAAAGTATTACTTTTGACATAAGTAAATTGCAAAAAAAAAGTCAGTCAGCTACTGCACGCACCTTGTATAGTTGCACCATGTACGTTATATTTTACAAAAACTGTGAGACTAAAATTGAAAGCCAAATTTTAATTGGTGGACGGTGTCATTTAACCACTAAAATTAAAATGTACCTGTTATTTTGGGTTTCTGCATAGATCTGATATAATGTAAGTAGTTAGAAATCCGAAGTTTGTGAATAAACTGGGCTTAAGAGTAAAACTGCACAACGAGACTTCTGTAAAATAAAATTGCACTTAATTTTCATTTTGCAGTAAATTACTTTTAGATCGGTTTTGCAAAAGAATAATATTATTGGTTGGAAATACATCAGAATAGCTAAAATCTGACACCCGTTTTGGAATTGCAGCTTTTAGATTTTAAAACACTTGTCTGAAAATGTTAGCAAATTTATTCAAAGTATTGGCAATTGTTGTTTCTCATCCTTTGATCAACATATGGATTCGGTGGCAAAAGAGCTGCTCAGCATTTCAAATACCCTTGTCTGAAATGAAGCATATCCCAGAGAGGGCGTTCTGCATCGATTGAAACGATAGAGGGGCTAGAGTATAGGGCGGCTGAGGCAAAACATCCCTACCAATTCTTTCAAAATAATTTTTTCAATAGTTTGCTACATGAGGTCCGCTTTTCATGTCTGGCCGCATATTGTGCGTGAATTAAGTTGCGCGATTTTTTTTATAAACTTTGAAGTAAACACTAATTAATCTACATTTCTGTCATAAACAGACTTTTTTTTAAGAAAATATATTTCAGGCTGTCTGTTACATTGACAACAAATTGAAATAAAAATAATTGTGTTTATTTAATGTTAATGCAAATTATAATTATATTTTAATTAAAGATAATGTATTTTAAATGTAACAAACGCCCGCAAACAAACAAAGTTGAGTTGAAGCGAAACAATGAAAAGATTTTTACAACATTATGAATAATGTCATGAGACAATGTATTTAATGAAGTAAGAGACAAACTACACATGTACATTAGGGTGGCCCCAAAATAAAGTTGCGGATGTTCCTGACTAATATGAAATTTTGATTAATTTCAAGACTACGTTTCTCAACCTTTTTGTCAATATTTTGTGAGCTGGATCAAAGGATAAAAAACCTTTAAATTTTTGATTTTTTTTACATTTCTTCTAAAGGAACTACATATATGTAAATTTGGTATGAAAGGTATTTGAGAGGCGCATTCAATGCGTTATCAGAAATTCAAAAAAAATTAAATTAAAAAATTTGGAAAATTTCAGACAAAATTTTATTTTTTTAATTTTTTAATAGAATTTACTTAAATAAATAGTTGAAATTTCTTGATTATAAACATCATGCCATTTAATCCAAATGGTTTTTCCCGTTTTTTAGCTTATAAAATTTACGTTATTTTAATTGTCAGATAGGGAAGAATTAAGGTTTAAAAAAAATTAATCAAAATTGAAATAGATAGAATTTTAAATAACGGGAAAAACTATTTGGGTTAAATTGCATGATCTTTATAATCAAGAAATTTCAACTATTTATTTAAGTAAATTCTATTAAAAAATAAAAAAAAAATATTTTTGTCGGAAATTTAAAAATTTTTGAATTAAAATTTTTTTTTTTGAATTTTTGATAACCCATTGAAGGCGCCTCTCAAAGACCTTTCATATGATATCAAATTTACATATAGTTCTTTTGGAAGAAATGTGAATAAAATCAAAAAACCTGTAAAAAGGACATTTTTATCCTTTGATCCAGCTCACAAAATATTGACCCCAGGACAAAAAAAATTGAGAAACGTAGTCTTAAAATGAATCAAATTTTCATATTAGTCGGGAACATCGATTCCTTATTTTTTCTCCATACAAACGGGACCACCCTAATGTACATACATATGTATATAATTTTTGTATTTGTATTCAAATTAAATGATGATGGATTGTCAATTTGCAAAAAAAAAAAAAAGAAGAAATAAATAAGAAAATCGATTTTAAGTAAAAGTTTTTTATTTTATAAGGTTGCAGTTATTTATGCTGATTAAAAGCCTTATAAAAAAATAAAATAAACAAATTAGAAGTTAATTTATCATTAAATTAATATATTACCGCCACCCCTAGTAAATTATACCAGAACATACATACATAGATGTCTATGTTTAACGTTTCTGTTTAGTAGGAGTTGTATTTGTCTAATGTTTGTTATTATTGTCTTTGTAACAGTTGTTTTGATGTTATCGTGTCACGTCAGTATTGGAAAAAATTATGCTCAAAATTTGTTGTCTGTTTGTTGACTCTTGTTAAAGTGAAATTGTACAAGCAACAGAAAATACAAAATATTAAGGAGTCTCATCATATCGTTTTAAAGTCTCGCAAACTGTGCATTTTTCACCCTCGTATTGAATTGTTAAAAATTACATGAAAAATTATTTACACATACGACGTAAATTTGCACAACAAATTTGGCTCGTAAACTTGTGTTGTTCAATTGTGCATTTTACTCAACAGCTGATTTTTATTTAATTTAAAACGACATTTGAAAAAGGAAATTGTGTGTTTTCTGGACTAAATGATGAAGAAATTGCATTTCATAGCGAACATATTCTCTATCTGCAAGAACATACATAAGTGAAATTTGCCAAAATCTCTTCTCCCGCCTTACACTTGGTCAATATTTGCCGATAAAGACGTAACCACTAAATAACATATATTTGAACTCGTTAATTTATTAAAAAAAACTTTTCTTATTAGGCCAAAGCACAACAAATATTTAATATTATTTTATTTGATCTTGCAAAACTCTTGTAAGAGTAAACAACGTCAAAAAATTTGTGCTAAAATAAGTGGTTACGCTTTTTTAAGTAAACGTTTGCCTTTACCATAATTTTTACCAAAAAAATTAAAGTGTTAACATACCACAAACGGTAACTTTTTCAAATAATCTGAGTAATTTCTGGCTTTCTTTTTTGTATTTTTTTTTTTTTTTGAAGCAATTTGTGTGAGTTTTTGTGCTTTATGATTTCGAATAAGGTTCAATGAAATAAAAAAATACATATACGAGGTATGAACAAAAAATAATCGTTATTTTAAAATTTGGTGAGTTACTTATGTTCGATTTTCGCATTCCTTCTCTGCTATGTTGGTACACATGTCTGTTATATATGTTGGTAATATCAGCCATTTTGGATTGTCGGCTTGTTTTTGACACATAAAAAGGTGAATCGTGTTTTGGTGTGCTCTTCGATTTTTTAATATTCGAAAAAATGGATGAAAGAAACTGAAATTAAATGCGCAAGGACATTTGAAATGTTGACTGTGGCGTTTGGCGAGTCTACTATGAGCAGAACACAAGTTTAATTGTGGTATAACCGGTTTAAGGAAGGCCGAATAGATGTCAATGACGATGCTCGTCCGGGTAGCCCGAGCACGGCAACAACCGATTAAAACATTGAAGCAATATAGAAAATGATTTTGGATAATCGTCGAATCACTATCAGAGAGGTTGCTGATGATGTTGGCATATCGTTCGGCTTATGCCAAGCAATTCTTACGGATGTTTTAGGCATGAAACGTGCGGCAGCGAATATTATTCCAAAATTGCTTAATTTTGAGCAAAACAACGTCGCATGGACATCGCTTAGGAGCTGTTGAACATCATCAACGACGATCCAGATTTCCTCAAAAAGATCATAACTGGTGACGAAGCATAAGTGTATGACTATGACATTGAAGTCAAAGCCCAATCATCACAATGAAAACGTCCAGAAGAGCCAATATCGAAGAAAGCACGTCAAGTTCGGTCAAATGTGAAAGTTTTGCTCACTGGTGTCTTCGACTGCAATGGCTTGGTGCATCATGAATTCTTGCCACAAGGTCGTGCTGTCAATAATACCTTGAAGTTATGCGCCGTTTGCACGAAGCAATTCGTCAGAAACGTACAGAATTGTGGAAAACCAAATCATGGATTTTGCACCATGATAACGCACCAGCTCACACATCAATGCTTGTGCGTGAGTTTTAGGCCAAAAACAAAACCGTTATCATGCCTCAACCACCGTATTGACCGGACTTGGCCCCTGCTGACGTTTTCCTCTTCCCAAAACTGCAGACACTGATGAAAGAAAAGCGTTTTGCTACGATTGAGGAGATAAAAGATACCAAGAAGCGCGTTTCAGAAGTGTTTCGAGGATTGGAAAAGCGCTGGCATAAGTGTGTTATAGCTGAGGGGGATTACTTTAAAGGGGACAAGATAGTTATTGAAGAATAAATAAATACTTTTTGAAAAAAATTTAAAATAACGGTTATTTTTTCATCAGACCTCGTATATGATATTTGTATTATATTTGTATTATTTTCATTACTCTAGTTCCTGAATGCAAAACATGCGGACAGTTTTGCTTCCCACTGTATGTTGTTGTATGACTCTGTTATTGATGAACGCTGTGTTCACTCAAATTATGTTAATGTTGCTCTTAAATATCTCTATAATTTAACTTTTTTGTTAACAAATTCTTTTAGCAAAAAATAAAATAATTTCAAATATCCCTTATAAATAAGAGACATGGGGGAAAGGGCATTTATAGGGTACTAAACATACCACACAACAATAGCTATAAAAATTAAAAGAAAAAAATAATAATAAAAACGCCTATATAATTTAACTCTTTTAGCATGTCTAGCAAAAATAACATTTAGTTTGTCAGACTAACAATATAATTGACAAAACAAAAAAAAAACTAGCAGCAACAACGTCACGTCAATAACAAGTGGAGGAAATAAAAAACCACACAGAGTAGTTTTATATAAATTCATATTTAAACATTATAAATGTTAAACAAATCTAATTACATGCGGCAAATGATTTTCATGCTCTCTTATAAATACACGAGTATTTACAAAACGCAACATTTAGGTTCGTTCTTTTTTTTTGTGGGGGGGGGGGGGGGGGGGGGAAGTACATATATAAAAATTATAAATGAGTTTATTACCAAAAAGGGTGATTGTGTTTAGGTTTCAGTTTTGACTTACTACCTCTTAAGAGAAACTTTTATGGTGAATTTCCTGTAGTTTTCCATTTTGCTGCTGTGTGTTAAGAGACATTACAACATAGATTTATGGCTTTTCAATTGCCAAAAAAAAAAAAGAAAACTAAATTGTGTTGCAACATCTGTTAACAAGTTTCCTTTACATTGCTCACACATCTATTTCTATAACAAATAATGATACTTACTTTGCTACATGTAGTCAAACAGACATACCATCACATAATATTACATTTCAACATACATATGTACATACAAACATACAACTTAACACTCGTGCCAAAATACTTGCAACAACGAATTTTATTGTTATTGAAAATCTTGTTAACATTATTTATTTTATTGTAGTTGTTCTAGTTTATTGTTTGCTGTATTTATTTATACGTATAGACGTTCAATTTTATTAGTTGTTAATATATAGTAATAAATCGTTTTACATTTCACACTTGGCTTTTTTGATGCAAAGAAGTCAAATGTTGAAAATTTTACATTGTTTTTTATTAAAGTTTCGTAAGAAGTTGTAATAAGGACTGACACCATATAAACTTATTCAATATATTGGGTGTATAACTTAGAAATGCGGGATTCAGCGCTCAGGAGACGATTAAATAAACACATCAATTACATAGTTGTGTGCGTGCAATCGTTATTATTCGGCTACACATACACGTTGTCGGTAATGATTGATAAAAATCAAAAAGTTTTGTTTTTTTTTTTTTATTTGACGGCCGATTGTTTGAGCGTCTCCTATTGTAATTGACAAAAAATTAATTTGCTTTTTATTTGCCGTCATAACAAAGTGTACGGTGTACGACACCAAAGCCTATAAGGTATGTAATCTGTACATGGAGGGGCCAAAAGGGTTGAGCTGCTGAAATCTGGTCAGTCCATCACAGGCAACCTATTCCGAGTCCAACTGATTCATTTAAAGTGGGTAGTGGCCGAAAAGAGTCCAGAATATGTGGCATAGAAGCCTAATATTATATTATAATAACGGTCTGCTACATGTTGCAATACCTGTTAAAACTATTTAGAAATAAGTGGTTGGGAAGTTTTGCCCTACCCGCCTTATAGTGCAGACCTTGCCCCTTGTCTGATTACTATTAGAGTATTATTTTCATGTCCAAAATAAATGAAATTTTAAGTACAACACAACCTTTGGTAATATTACAGGGTGAGGGAAACTAATTCTTAACTAGTTTTGTGACTGGTACTTCGAAAGTGAAGACTGATTTCCACTCCTAAAAAATCCATTACGGCGAATAAATATCTCTAAACGAATTAAATTTACTTTTAATTCTGCAAAATTAAGATTCATATTCATATTATAATAAATAATAAATAAATATAATATAATAATAATATAATAATAATAATAATAATAAATAATTTACACGTGCAATAAGTATGTTTACTTGTACAATAGTTGAATCTACATGTCAAGGTATTAAATGTACGGAAATAAATACTACCTGTACCAGGTAAAATCTTTGTGGGACTAATTACCTGCATTATATACATGTATGCAAATCTGAAAAAATTCTGTCAGTTTTAATATGGTTCTTAAATAAGAAAAAAAAATGATCATGCCGAGAATACCTAAGCGTTTCATAAGTAATGCAAAGAAACAGAATGCGATAATAACGAATTGTTAAAAACTCACAGGATATTGTATTACATTCTGTTGCAAATCGACCAATACAGCGGACATTGCCACCTGTTTCTAACACCTAGGGATATTAAAATTCAGCTTGGCGTCTTAATCGTCGTCATAATCCAGAATTTCAGCAAATGAAACTGGAGCGTGACTATGTTAATAGACAACGTAGACGCAATGATTCGTCATACCGTCAATTGAAGCTAGAGTGTGACGATGCTAGTCGGCAATTAAGACGCAGAAATCCATAATAATATTTATCACAAATAAATAATTAAATAAAGGCTATCAAATCAAGCTTTAACATTAATGCGCCTACTCACCACCAGAGGCGCTGCAATTATGCACTGAAAACAAACATAATGCGCAACAGCAGAGTTGTGATATAAAAAAGCTTTCTTCTTTCACCATCTTTACTTCTTTAACCTATCCCTTTTCCAAAGAGAGTAACACAATTATATGTAGGAATATTAATTGCCTGATTGTTACTTCTCTTTATTAAAAAAAAAAAATAAAATAAAAAATATCGGCAAGCGGCGCAGTTTCTGGATACATTAGAACATAAAAACCGAAGCTTAATACTGAAGAGCATCAAAATAGATGATCCCTTATATCGACAAGCAGAGCAGCCACGCAATACATTGAAGCATAAAAATAGACGCAATTATCCGGAGTATAGATTAGAAGAACAATCCCGTAATACTACCGAGCATCAATATAGACGCTTCGATTCAATATATAGACAAGGTGAACAAACAGGTAATAAGGAGGAACATAGGACAAGGCGAAAAATACGTTGCGTTGCTCTTTGCGTCGACAAAATATGCAATACATAGACAGATATTACGTTCAGTGGAGTGCCAAAGCCAATACAATATACAACGTAATGGCCATGAAAAAGTTATTCGTCATAGACGTGATGACTGACATAAACAGAGAAAGGGAAAGTAATCGCCAAGCAGAAAGGAATAGACCTCATATGCATGAACTACCTGCGGAATATGTAGATTCATATAACACTTCAGCAAGACAATGATCCAGCAGTGGTTCAATTGATAGTTTTAAACACTTTTCGTTACAAATCTAATTATATTATTTTCATCAATTTTTTTTTTACTCCACAAGATTACTCTGCAATCTTCAGTTGTTCAAGATCTGCTCTTGAAAACTCACCATAGTTAAGAAATATAATTCAGAATTGCTTTCACAACCACCAAGATGCCTACATACATACATACTCGTGCCCGTATATATATTTATTTTATAGTTTTTATTATTATAAATTATTTTTTTATTTTTTCTCTATTGTATAACGTGTTGAACTTGCTCTTGCAATTTCATAAATCTGTTATTGTTTTTGTATTTGAATTAATTTTTGTTTTTCCATTAACTTACTTAAAGTCAATTAAATTAATGTTTTCATTATTCTGCACCATTTAATTTAATGATTTTAAAATATTTGCATACGAGTGTAATACATACACAATACAAAATAACAATATGTAAACAGGCATGTGAACTTTTGATCATGGAAAAGTGTGTCATAACTCAAATTATGAGAATTATGCACATCAAGATCAATAATTGTTAAAATAATTGATAGATATTCCCTTTATTTGTTTTAAACATTCTGTAATAGTAAAGTGTCACGTTTATGTAGATATTTATCAATATATTAGTACGGTAACTACTGTGAGCGTCAATATAAAGCAAAGACTTTATATTGTCTAAAGAAATATACTACAAGTAGAAATATAAAACAAAATATATTGCATAACACTGTACAACATTTTTCAGGTGATTGATTCGGGACTCAATTCTGATACCTGTTTGTGAAAGTAGCCCCAAAAAGAAGAACTTCTGCATCATTCGTTTGGTCATGTTACATCAAATCATAATTTAAAAACTAATTTGAAGTTAATAAGTATCGTATAGGGAATTTGTCACGTTTTAGGCTCTTTTGTTTGTCATAACTCAAGAACCACTAGTCCGAATAAGCTGAAACAAAAAATTAAGAATTACAATTCCTTTAATATGTTCATACAACGATTCGCTACATAAGCAATAGTTTCGCCGTTATAAATAAATGTATGAAGAAAAAAACAATTTTTTGCCTAAAAAATAGAATTTTTTTTATTTTTAATTCATAATCCACAAAAAGTGTCAAGTCCTATTACTTTCACGTAAAGTCGCATAACCTATGAACAAATTGAGACATAAATCATAAAAATCGATGAACGCGTTTCGCTTTTATTCACAATTAAGTAAACGTATGAATTTCAAAAATTTGCTCGAGATATGCACAAAATGTACAAGTTAATTTTTCTCCGCTTTTTAAAAGTTCGCCATAATTTTGCGGGATTTTTAACTCTAAATATCTTAAAGTTACTTTCTTCGGTGAAAAGAATATTGTTCAAAAAAGTTTGGAGCTGTCTACAATTTTTATACCCTACACCACCATAGTGGGAGGGTATATTGGATTTGTGCTGATATTTGTAACGCCCAGAAATATTGGTCCAATATCCACCTTAAAGTAAACCGATCGATTGACTCAGAATCACTTCGGGAGTAGATATTACGATGTCCGTCCGTCCGTCCGTCTGGCTGGCTGGCTGGCTGTCCATATAAAGCTTGTGCGCAGAGTACAGGTCGCAATTTTGAAGATATTTTGACAATATCAGGTAAGTGATATTTTTTCGGCCCAAGGACAGATGGAATTGAAACTGGTGGAAATCGGTCCATTATTTCACCTAGCCCCCATACAAATGTCCTCCCGAAATTGGAGTTTAAGAATTGGAGTAAGTTGAATTATGCAACTATCCACACAAAGTTCATCATTAATGAGTGCTATATGAAGCCAAATCACATCTACAAATTTTGTGCAGACCGGTTCATAATTAGTCGTAGCTCCCATAAATGGCCCACTTTCGAAAATCACTTTAAAGAGCATAACTCACTCAAAAATGTTGGTATCTAAAAAATATTTAACACAAATATAGCTCATATGTATACAAAAAATACAGTACAATTTTATTATGATCGGTCCATAATTAGTCGCAGCTCCCACTTCCGAAAATCACTTTAACGATCATAAATTTCTTAAGAATGTTGGTAATCAAATAGAATTCGACACAAATATATTTCTTATATACAGAAATGATGGCCCCTAATTTTATATTGGTCGGTCCGTAATTAGTCGAAACTCCCATATAAGACCCTCCCCGTAATCCACTTCAGCCGCCATAAATCTTTTAAAAGTATTTACATCGAGATAAAGTTTAACACATATAATATTTATATTCACGGAAGCCATGGCACTAAATTTTT
Source organism: Bellardia bayeri (assembly GCA_950370525.1). Lineage (NCBI taxonomy): Eukaryota > Metazoa > Arthropoda > Insecta > Diptera > Calliphoridae > Bellardia > Bellardia bayeri. Next base: position 88,826,750 of record OX493267.1, read on the forward strand.
GGATGATCAGTCAATAATAGGTCATATCTGTCATATAGCGCACATATCTGAAAAACTGCGTATAGGGTATTATATGGTCAGGCTTGACCGACTATACCTTCTTACTTGTTTTTATTTTACAGTGATGCCTCCCAACGATTTTACCTATTTAGCGCAGGGATTTATCTTTTATATGCAAGTCTATTATGTTTGTCTTCCCATTTCCATGAAAAATTATGAAACGTGCAAATATTTACCGTTATTCTTTCGGAAAAAGGAAAAAAATTGCCTACATGACAAGATGACAAGGGTTTTTTGCATAAGGATGATGCTGCTATTTGCTTTATTTTGACGCGTAAAAATTTGTCTGTTTTAACAATAAATCCATAAAATTTGTATAGGCTTTTTTTTGTTGTTTCCTTTTTTTGTGTGAATTCAATTCTAGTTGAATAACTGTAGCGCAATACACAATCTTGTGCAAATGGCATTGCATCATTGCATTTGCCATAATCCATATTTTTGCTCTACACTAACAAAATACACAGCAAGAGCAAAAATATGGTGAACCTTTTTGCAAATGCAATGATGCAATACCGATTGCACAAGATTGTGAATTGCGCTAATATATAATAATAATATGTGGTGTTGACTTTATTTTGACGTACACAGTACGTCTGAAGAACTAATCATGAACACAATAAGAAGAGAAACGCTTGTCGAAATAGATGTTTAATTTTTCATCATTTTTAACAAATCTAAGAACCTCAAACGTATATAATAAATCAAATTTGAAAGCAAAAGATTGTAATTTTTGCCTTTCGCTTTTCCTGCTTTGATTCTCTAAAACATTTTTAATTTTGGAGAATAATTCAATTCATTTAAAATTATTTTTTTTAACTTTTCTAGTTATGACAATCTTCTTGCTATTAAACCAGATATGCATTAACAAAGTATTCCTACAAACATACAAATATTATTTTGCAATAGCAGCGTTATTCGTTGAAGCAATAAAAAATATTTCCACAAAAATATATAAATACAACAATCAGCCTCATTGATATCAAAATAATTTTATTGGAAATATTATGCTGCGATATGAATAAAATGTAGTAATATACGAGATATTTGTGTATTTGTTGAAAACGAATTTTAAATTATTGTTCACATAAAATATGGTTGCTTAAATGTTTTAATATTCATCCTGGAAACATTTTTAGAAGTTATTTTGAATTAACGAGTATAAACTACTGCAGATTGTTTAAAGGCAGCCTTGGTGTAACAATTACTTCTGCTGTAATCTGAATAGTAATATTTTTAATGCACTTTAAGGCAACTAATTATACATGGGTTCTAAACTAGTTCCTGAACCAAGTCCCGAGAGTGACAATATCAAACAAAAGTCATTGATTGAATGGTTCTGCAACTGGTTCCAGATTTATTTGAAATAACGTGTGCTAACTCTGCAATATTTCTTTGCAACAAGTTCTGGACCTGACAATATCAAACAAAAACCATTGCATTTTTTTGTGCAATCATTATCGGCGCAAACTAAAGTGTTGCCACAGGGTTTTCAAAAAGAGCCGAAACTTATGTGATCAGTGTTTATTTGTTCATTTATTCAGAAAAAAAAACTTTGATAAAAACAATTAAATTAATTTTAAGTATCTGTTAAACTCTGTATTTACACATTCAGGAATATTAACACAAAATCAATATCTAAATACTAAAACGTAAAAAGAGTTTATAAAAAAAATATACATAGTTTGTTCATATATACAAATGTATCTATACTTAGAGCTCTATGCACGCACACATTTTGATGATCTGCCAGGTTAGTCAGGCACAGATGTTTCGTATCAGCAACGAGCAGCTACAATAGCAAAAATCAAACAATCACTTCCATATTTCAATTGTTTGTGGTACATACTCGTAAATAGTTTCTGTTTTAAATTCCAGAGATGATCATCGTAATGATCATTAAACTAAAACTATATACTGGCAGCAGTAGTTTAAATTAAAACTGAAACAGACGCAGGCGAGATTTTATTTTATTGTTTTTTTTTTTGTTTTTTTGTTTTTATTTTTAAAATATAGTTTTTTGTTTTGTTAAACAATTTAGGGCGGTTTGCTTAATTTTTATTCTTTTGTTTTGTTCTATAAATTTGTTATTCTCTTTAAATTAAAGAACAATTTATTACTTAATTTATAGTTGTTGAGGTGTTTTATTGTCTTGTTGTTGTTATTATTAAAAATCAATTCCATAAAAATATTTATAAGTTTTCTATAAAGAATTTTGTAAATAATTGTTTTTTGTTAAGAACAATTTTCAACATCTAAACAATTTGTAATTAGAAAATCATTAAGTTGCTGTGTGCTTAAATTTAATTGAAACATTTAATTAAGTATTTCAAATGTGTATAACAAATTATTTTACATTTCAAAATGTCTAAATTTAAAAAGATAAAGGAGTGGCACAAGTGGAACAATGTTGCCAGTTTAGCCTTTTTGAGGTTAGATTTCGCCTTTTTATTTACCTTTTAGCCTGAAAATTTATGTTTTAAATTTTTAAACAAGTAAAAAAGTATAGTCGGTCATTTGCGCTATATGGGAGATATAACCTCTTATGGACCGATCATCCAAAAATTTAGTGTCATGATGTCTGTAAATATAAATATTATATGTGTTAAACTTTATCTCAATATAAATACTTTTAAAAGATTTGTGGAACATAAATTGACTAATCGACTAATTATGGACCGACCATTATAAAATTAGGTGTCATTATTTCTGTATATATTTGTGTTGAATTTTATTTGTATACCAACATTTTTAAAAGGCTGTTTATAGCCTACACCACTATAGTGGGGCGGGTATATTGGATTTATGTCAATTTAACGATATCCGTCCGTCTGGCTTGCTTGGACATGGCTGTACATGTAAAGCTTGTGCGCAGAGTACAAGTCGCAATTTTGAAGATATTTTTATAAAATTTAGTACGTGCTATTTATTCGGCCCAAGGACGGATGGGATTGAAACTGGTGGAAATCGGTCTATTATTTCACCTTGCCTCCTGAAATTTGAATTTACCGATCATAAATGTTTGAATTATGCAAGGTACCAAACAAATTTCATCACAAATGCGTGATCGTGCATATCGGTCCATAATTAGTCGTAGCTCCCATATAAGGCCCACTTCCGAAAATCACCTTAGCGATCATAATTTTTTTAAAAATGTTGTTGTCCGAATAAAATTCGACACAAATAAGTTTCATATGTACAGAAATGACGACACCTAATTTTATAATGGTCAAAACTCCCATATAAGACCCTCTCCGTAATTAACTTTAACCTTTATAAATCTTTTAAAATTATTTATATTTATATTCACGAAAGTCATGACACTAAATTTTTGGATGATCGGTCCATAATAGGTTACATCTCCCATATAGCTCCGATTTCTGAAAAACTGTTTATTTATATACTGGGTGTCTTACTTATTTATTTTAAGTTAAAAAATGTTTTACTTACAATTACGTATGCTCTCATTAATCTGGCATGGTTCGATTATTAAAATATTAAAACGTTTCAAGAACAACCAACAGAACCATTTACTTTTACCATTGATACCAAACTGTCTTTTTCAATTTCAACTTATTATCGCCACATGAAAATTTGTTAAAGTTTCTAAAAGAAATAAGTGTAAAATTTTATAGTAGAACAATTGAAGCGAAATTTACCAGTAAATATGGATACACTTCGAAAAATTTACTTTCTATATAGTGTAACTCACTACAGATAGAATAAATTTAGCTATACTGATTGTAAATGGATTAACGTAAAATCAATAGTTGACTTTTGGCTGGAGTTATGAAAGTTTAAAAATGCTCTGCAAGAAAATCCATTTGCCGAGTTGTTACATTTAGTTTTTGGCTTTTTAGAAATAACTTTTAACAGTGAAGCTTAATTAAAATCGTTTAAACCAAACAAAGAATTTGAATTAATGTGCTGAATTTATTATTAAATATTCGATGTTCTTTAAAAAGACTAATGCAATATAGCCACGATTTAGAAATTTCTGATGATGTCATAAAGTTTCGAGACACTTGTGATATTGATGCAAATTCTAGTTCCGATTCTTTTTAGAATAAAAAAATATTACACCTATTTGGAAATTATAGATGATGGGTGGCAGATGTTGGGTGGACCTTATTATTTAGTTTATGAAACTAATCAATGCTAAATTTTAAGCTTACCGGATAACGAAACCGATTGAAAATGTTCAATTGGTTAAACAACAAATTTTTTTTTAAATATCTTTAAAAGTTGCTATTTAAATCCTTTTAAAAGGTTAATTGCAAAGATAAAAATACTTAGGAAAATATCTTAAAAAGTATATTGTTTCAATATTTCATAACTAAAAATTTTAATCAATGAGTTATAAAGAATAAAATAAGACCTAAAAACCGACGAAAATATAAACTTGGATTTATATATTTCATATACGAGCGCCTTGCGAAAACTCCTTAGCCTAGAACAGAAAGCGCGGTATAAACAGCAAAAAAGTTAAGGGTTTTGGAAACTTCCAGCTATGCTATGAACACATGTTAAATTTCTTTTCGTTCTGCCAACTCCTTCAGATGTTCAAAAAAGACGCATTCGCGATTTTTTTACAGTGGAAAAATTAGAAATTCGTGGTGTCATTAAATATTTAAATAAAAAAGGTTTATCGAGACAAGAAATTCATAATGATATGGTAAATATATTAGGTAAAACTGCTGTTTCATATGCAACAGTAAAAAACTGGGTTTGATGGGGAAGTGCCCCAAAGAAGGCAAAAACAATTCAATCGGCTGGTTAGGTTATGGCAACGGTTTAGTGGAACTTCAAAGGTATTTTATTGATTGACTAACTGCAAAAGGGTAAAACGGTAAATTCAGAGTACTATTGCAACATTTTGGATCAATTAAATGTAAAAATTCGAGAAAAACGTCCTGGCTTACAACACACCATATCCACTCGATTTAGCTCCCAGTGACTTTTACCTGTTCCCAAATCTAAAAAAAATCCTAGCTGGCAAGCGATTTACCTCGAATAAAGATGCAATAATAGTTGTAAACCACTATTTTGAAGGCCTTGAGAAAAACTATTTTAATCAAGAGGTAGAATTGCTAGATAAGCGTTAGACTAAGTGTATTGAAGTTTCAGGAGATTGTATTGAAAAACAAAAATATTTTTGGGAAACTAACTATTCTCTTTCTGTGCTAGGCTAATAAGTTTCTGAACCGTCCTTGTATTTACTAACAGAATAATTATTTATCTGTAAGTAGTCGTGTTTTATACTTGAAATTTACGTTTTACTTTTTAATTCGAAGAACCGAATTAAAATTGTGTTGACGTTTTTAGCCTTTTTAAAGAGATTTTACTTCTTCTGTTTTTTTTTTTTTAAACTGCTTTTATCAACTCTTGACAACACTGATAATGAGAGCATTTGCTTTTGATTTGTTAAATTTATTACCTATTTTTGCATAAAATGTTTTCTCAATGAAATTTCAATATTTTAATGTTTATGTTGTATTTCTGTCATTTAGTTGTCTTTCAACTCAATAATTAGTGTGTGAAATAAACATGCAAGTAATTAATTAATTTTTTAGGTAATTTGCAGTCAATTAAAAATATTTGTTTTAATGTTTTAAATAGTTTTATTATTTTTTGAAATCGATTTGTTTGCCATATTATAAAATAGAAATCCGTATAATCAGTAGCATTTTTTATTTGAAAATCGAGCATAAACAATTTCAATGAGAATTTATAATAATGAACTTAAATAATACCCAAACATCATGGTCTCATATCCAGCAGTATATCTGTGTCCATGTGAACCATTTGGTCAATATACAGCTTGTATGAAATATCCAGAAATATCTTCGTTACTTGCAAGTATAACTACACAAATTATTAAAAAAAAAAATATATTTCAAAACATATTCCAAAATAACTAATTAAAGGACGAGTGTTATCAGAACTACTTCAGGTTTTTTTAATAAAACTCGAACTAGTAATGTCGCAATTACTTCTGGAAGCCATTGTGTACGTGTAATGTTATTGTGATTCTAAAGTACTGCTAAAGAGTCTTTAAAGAACTAATTCTTTGGCTCTAGTTATACAGTGGTGCTTGAATAGTTATCTAGACAACTCATTAGCTCTGAAACAATTTAGTAGCAACGATTTGAAAACTAAATTTGTTTTTTTTTGGAAAAATAAAAATTTAATTAAAATTTTTTTGAAGAAATATGCAAATCACAATAGAACAGCATTGAAATTTTGTTTTGAATTAAATCTTTCATTTCTAAACATCTTAAGATGAAATTTAGCATCTATATACTATATATAAAAATAAATGTCTGTCTGTATGTTTGTGCTTAATAGGAGGCCAAACCCTTGCATTAATTTGCCTGAATTTTGCACAGCATGTTACTGTGACTCTGGAAAAACGGGAGTGGCACCGCCCATACAACCCAAAAAAATAAATTGCCATATTTTGTGCATTTTTTTTTTTATATACGTCGATAATATTTGGTACATATGGTATTGGCATAATTAGGAATACGTACCAAAAGAAAAGTGGGTGGTACCACGCCTCTTTTTAAGAAAATTAAAAATCGTAATATAGTCTTAACTACTGGATCGATCGTCATTAAATTTTCACAATAGGATATTCTTACAAAGTAATAAGTTCTTGATTATATGAAGTTGTGAGTGGACAAAGGGGCGTGGCACCGTCCATATAACCAAAAAAATTAAATCGCCATATTTTGGGCATTTTTTGATCTACGTCGATGATATTTGGTACAAAATTTAAAATCGTCATATTTTGGGCATTTTTGAACAATAGCGGCAGTATTTGCTATATATGGTATTGGCATGAATAGAAATACGTACCAAAAGAAAAGTGTGAGGACGTCGCTCCTTTGTTTGCGATATATTGGAGGCTGGACCTGTTAACCGATCATAAGTTTTCACAGCGTGCAGTTTTGACTCAGGAATACTTATTACATGATAATATTTTTCGACCATCCACACTTCTAGAAATGTAAACCTAATAGCGAAATTGTAAAAAGTCAAAAAGTCATTTTTTTGTGGAATTTCTTTGCACTTTCGTAAAATTCGACAAATTTAACATGCGTTGAAAATTTTATTTCTTTATGTTAGATGCGTTTAGAAATGCCAGATTTATTTCCAAAAATTTCGTTTCTGGCCCATTGTGCAATGTTTACGCTCTTCGAGAAACAATTTTTTTTTGCAAATTCTTCACCTCAATTTTTTTTAAAGGATTTTTGTACAAAGCCCTTACTTTTTTTGTTTGACTTGCTGGTCGAGATATCATTCGTATAGACTTGGAGTTAATGGCTTATAATGCCAACAAAAGCTTACATACGATATCGAGGAACAGGCCGCAATTCGTAGGTGCATATAAAATTTTTATTATACCCTACACCACCATAGTGGGGAGGGTAAATTGGATATGTGCTGATGTTTGTTACGCCGAGAAATATTGGTCTAATACCCACCTTAAAGTATATCGATCGATTCCGAATAACTTTCTGAGTGGATTTAACGATGTCCGTCCGTCCGTCTGGCTGGCTGGCTGGCTGTCCATGTAAAGTTTGTGCGCAGAGTACAGGTCGCAATATTAAAGATATTTCCATAAAATTTGGTATGTGATATTTTTCGGCCCAAGGACGGATGGAATTGAAACTTATAGAAATTGATCCATTATTTCACCTGGCCCCCAAACAAATATCCTCCCGAAATGGGGGTTTAACGATTATAAATGTTTGAATTATGAAAGTATACAAACAAATTTCATCATAAATGAGTGGTAAATGAAGCCAAAGCACATCTACAAATTTTGTGCAGATCCGCCCATATAAGGCCCACTTCCGAAAATCACTTTAACGGCCATAGATCTCATAAAAATGTTGGTATCCAAATAAAATTCAACAAAGATAAGTTTCATATATGCAGAAATGACGACATCTAATTAATAATAATTTTATAATGGGCGGTCGGTAATTAGTCAGCCCTCTCCGTAATTCACTTTAACTTCCATAAATCTTTTAAAGGTATTTATATCGAGATAAAGTTTAACATACATAATATTTATATTCACAGACATCATGACACTAAATTTTTGGATGATCTGTCCACAATAGGTAATATCTCCCATTTCGAAAAAACTTTTTTATACATATACTGAGTGTAGGGTATTTTATGGCTGACTATACTTTATTATTTCTTTTTTAATGGTTTTAATTGAGACTAAAATTTTCCATAGCATGTATTTTAATTTTGTTTTAAATCAAACAAGATAGTTAAAAAATCTGAAAAAAAAAATCAGGCAAACTAAAGGAGTGCTCTCGCAATTCATTTGTCAGTTTCAAAAACAAAGTACAAATTTTAATATTTTTAAAGATTAAAGATGATTTGTTGTTCGATATATGACCACTCATGTCGTCTAAATCTTATTTTATATAGCCCCTACACTAATGTACGGTCACATTTGGAAAAACCACAAAATAAAGTATATTTGAACTCGTTTATTTATTAAAAAAAAAAACTTCGTTTATTTCGGCCAAAGTACAATAAATATTTAATTTAAATTTATTTGATGCTGTTTGATCTTGCAAAACTTAAGGGTAAGAGTAAACAACGTCAAACAAATTTGTGCTAAAACAAGTGGTTACGTTTTTTTGAGTTAATATATGTTAAGTGTGACCGTACCTATAGTTATAATGTTGCCACAATATGGTATGGTAATAAATACTGGAATTATAAATTTACATTTGGAATTTGAAATTTGTATTTAACAATAATTCTAAATATTGAAATTATAAATTAAAATTTGTATATAACAATAATTCTAAAATTGTACTCATTCATTTTGCTATTCATGTTTACGATGTTGCCATAATACCATAAATATAAAATTACAATATTGGTTAAACAAATTTATAGTATGCAATACAACAATGTTCACCTTAATGGATATATTGAATAAAATATTTGTAGTAACAACCTTCAAATACAAAAAAAAAAAAAAATATTTTTGTACAATTTTTGTATAACACAGCTAAAATTATAAATAAAATCGCTCTATGTGCTGTAAATTATTATTTACATTTTGTTGTTTTAAATGTATGTTAAATCCTTTTTAAAATAGTCGTAATTTTATTTATGCACCATTGTAGTGGCACACAACGTTTGGGAAAAATTAAAATTACTGCCTGGGTAATATACTTACATATATTACATATTTTGAAGCTTTTAGTTTTTATCTAACAAATTTTGCTATAAATATTTCAAAAGTTTCATTAAAACCCAAGATCGAGAGTCCAAACCCCTGATCGTTTATCCCAAAAAAAAACACAATTAAATATTATTCCCACAACGTAACAATTCTGTTGCTGAAAATCTAAAATTTGTTATTTATTATTGTATAAACACAATAGTTTCTCTGATGAAATCACCTTTTTCTAGCTTTGTTTTTGCTACTGGTTACCCTGACCATCAAATATTGGGCCATTTTAATGAATTGAAAATATTTTTGTTAAACTTTTGTGTATTTTAATTGCCACAGGAGTTAATGGCCACAAATTGTTTATTGGTTACACAAGTTTGTTTTCATTTTAAAACAATCAAATCATTGATATAAAACAAATGCAACTAAATATTATAAAAAAAAATAAGGCACATAAAAAATACCACACAATCTTTATTTGAAACCCGTTTTATACATATTTTAAGTATTTTGAAAATTAATTTACCTTAAATAATTGTTTGCTTGAGTAATAATTTGAAATTTGTAACACTTTAAATGACTTTAGACACCTGAATAGAGAACACAATTAGAGCTTTCTTCGATTTTATTTTTTTAGTAAAAATTTTCTTTCACTTTGATTTTAATTGTTGTTGTTGTTGGAAATTTGTAATACGTAAAAAAAAATTATTTTTCAACGTTGTTTGTATTTCCTTTCTTTTCACCATAAAACCTTTAATTTATTGTTTAACAATGAAGTTGTTTACACTGTGGTAATTATTTTTATTATTGTTGCACTGCGTAAGAATTTCAAAAAAAAAATTTAAGAACAAACACTGAATAAAATTTAGCGTTTACGTGGCGTATAATTGATTTTTTTTAAAGCCCAATTATAAATTGTATACGTTTTATGTGTGGGATTTGAACCGCTTGTAACGAAAAACACGTCTAAACCAACGGAAAACTCGTTACCAACTGATTTTCCGATTTTCCGTGCAATTATCAACAACCGCTAAAGAACAACAACAAATTTAGTGGCAGCAGCAAATGATAATTTGCACACGAAGTGCATTTGTTTGAGTAGTCGTCGTCATTTGTCGTTTGTGTTCGGTTTATTAATCGGCTTTCTGTTTTTGTTATGATTGTTGTTGTATTAAATGCCGGCAAAAGTAAACAACCAAAGCCAAAAGGAAAACAAAAACAACAATACAATAAATTATGAGTGTGTTTTTGCCAACACCAACAACCATCAACCAACTTTATACCATTAGAACTTGTACCAACATGTTGCCCTGCAATTTAAAAGTACTGGTATACGAGTATGAGTACAACGAGTAGTATGTGTACTCGAAAATTTTATAGACACGCACGCACCCCTGCAGGCAGACAGACAACGACACATGTTTTCTCCTGTTGTTTGCCAACAACAAAAACTAAAACAACCACTTTATATCGCAAAGAGCATAAGAGTATAAATTTTTGGCGGGAAAATTTTACATAAACATTGCAGAAAATGTTGCTCGTTAAAACTCGTCTAATGTTGCTGGCAAATGTTTATAAACATTTTGCTTAAACAAATATTCCTTTAAAATGCACGTGCTACAACAAAAGTTTGCTGTTTGTATATGAATGAGTGAATGAATGAGCATGCGTTAAAATTAAAGGAAATCCTTGTCAAATTATACAGTCTTATAAAAAGTATACAGATATACACAAGCATACTTACATATGTATGTATGTATATTTATGTACATACAAACATATACATACATATATTTTTGTGTTTACTTTGGGGAACCTAGAGTTTGTCAGTTGATGCTTTTAGCCAATCAAAGTGTGACAAAATTACGCGCAGCAAAATATTTTCGCAAAAAGCAAGAAAAATTCTAATGTATGAACAACAATTTAGTGGAGGATAAAGATATTCATGTAGATACTTGCGATACAAAGATAATATAGGATACTTGTGCACAAAAATAAAAATAAAACTTGTTGATTTGTTTGTTTCATTATATGTATGTTTGTATTTACATACATATATATCTACAATATATTCGTATGTACATATGTATATAAATCGCTACGAATATTTGTTGTGTTTTGAACATTTTTTAAGAGGATCTGTGTCTGCTGAATAAATTTGTAGTGGCATTCTAGATCTATTATTATATTCAAGAAACCTAAACTGACCTAAGGTGGTGCTCAATGAGGTGTTGAATATGTGTACGGAACTGATATTTAAGTTGGCATTTATGATAAAAACGTTAAAATAGATAAAGAGCACAATTATTTAAATATATGTATATAAGTTTTATTAATAAAGGTGGCTTTAAACATTTTTAATTTATGTGATTAATTTTAAATTTGTAATCGACTTATTTATTTATTTATTTATTGTAATCGAAAAGCCTATGAAGGCCAAAAATGATTACATATTTAAAACATGATTTTAATACAAGGGTTTATGATAAACTAAAATTCTAATATTAAAAGTGTTTAATTATTCAAATTATATTTACTTCTATGTCTAAGCACGAATAAAGGGTAATAAAAAAAATTTATTATCTAACAAAATTTAGTATCAACAACGACAATGTCATATATCAGTTCATGAGACCAATAACCATTCTTACAAAGCTTTCAATAGATTTTGAAAAATGTTGATCACTATATGGTATTAGGTTATTCCATAAACGAAGTACACGTACAATGAAGGGTTTTTGCATAATAGTCGTATTAAATCTGGGACAAATAAGCGAGCAATTTCGCGAAGAATTCAAAAAATTGAATCTAGCAACTAGATATGACGGTTAATACCGTATCAAAAACAGTAAGCAACCTTACATTAATAAAATCTTCACAAGTGCAATCCACGAAGTCAAAAACAAATTCCGATACATGATCCCTAGGTCGCAGTCGGTAGACAAAAATAACGATCCTATTAAAACACATGCGTCTTAATCTTAATAAATTCATGGCGTTTGTTCCGGAAAAAATCTCCTAGCCATACCTCAACAATGACATAAGAAGTAAATGACCAATTAGTTTTCTAATTTTCCTAGGTAAGTTATGGCAAGTGTTGTAAATTCTTCTCTATACAAATGCAGTCCTTGAAATTATGAAATTAATATGTTGAGAAAAAGAAAGCCTATCATCAACATAAATTCCTAAAATAAGTTAAAATCTTTTATTTGAATTATACGTTTTATTCCGAACAAAAGCAAAATCGAATAGTTTGGTTATCCTAGTGGATACTTATATAAATAAAATATATATGATCGATAAAGTCCTACTTTGGTAGAACATTTGTGTTCAAGTCCGATTAGCTGTCATCGAAGACAACTTTAATAGAACACTTCCAAAGTGTGCGGATTTCTATAGAATCATAAAGTACAAAGGATAAGCTTAAATATCACATCGGACAAATGGCCCCCAATGGCTTTGCTGCCACATATGCACATATCTTTTGACGAAATTTCCCAAGAACATTTTGCATAAATGTGGTTGCATATTGTTGACAAAGTTTTGTTGACTAGTTGACTTAAGGCTTCATTAGTCTTTACTTTCTGTTGCTGTTCTGTTCCGTGTCGTGCTGTTGTTAAATTTTTGTAGTTAGTTTTTCCTTATAAACGTATCAGCTATTTTAGGTACACAGAAAAAAATATAAAAAATACAAATCAAAGTTTTTTTTATTATACAATACAATGAAGTAATGAGTTTTTCGTCATCCATCGTTTATTTTTTATATTTTTATAACTTTTATACAAAAACTTAATTAAAATCAAAGAAATTGAAAATTTTTGTAATAAACCAATAATGTTTTGTTGTGCGGATGTCAGCTGTTTTATGCTGTCACTTACAATTATTTAGAAAATTTTTGTTTTCAACAGGTTCGTCCGCAACGGCACGGAAAGTAATAAAACAACTAACGACTTTTACACATTTTCTATTTAAAAGAATCAAGTCAGCTAATTCGGAACGGAACAGAAAGTAAAGACTAATTCTGCCTTTAGCCTTATGACAGCAAGTAACCCCATTAATAATTCCAATAGTATTAAATTTCACGATCTTGGGAGCCAGTTGTGATCATGGACACGATCAACTACATGACAAAGAAATATTTAATGCAGTTATTTAATTGTTCGACTTTAATTAAATTTTCCCAGACAGAATTATTCTATATGTCGCAATATTGAGCACCAGTAAGTAACAGTTTCTGCTGGATCAGCCTTTTTGCTAAAGAATTAAAACATGCCTTGATCTCTTTATCCATTATACACAATAGTCAAGCTGTTTTAGTATTATTTTGTAATTAAACTGGATTAATTTTTTTTTTGTACTTTGATTTATTTATTGTATCTTCATTAGAAATGAACTAACAATACTTATTGTCAAATCTTATATCTAAAAATTTTTCATTATTATTCCAGCCAATGCCAGACGAAAATTGTTTGACCATTGTTGGTTATACTCGTAAGTATTAAGTAGACATTATTTCTTATTTTATTCGGCTTAGATCCACTGTATCGCTTCTTCTTAGTAGAATATGGCCACTATTATTTAATATGTTGATTCAAGATTTTTTAATGGTTCTTCTGCATTTTTTGGATCTCAGATTTTATCACAGACACGTTTAGGTCTTTACGGATATACGAATTTTTTATATACCAGGGGGCTATTGCGATCATTCGTAGCAATTTGTTTTGGCGATAGTTTTTATCGAAATTTTCTTTAATTGACTTTAATAAGTTTTAATTTTCACAAAGTCCGATATCTAAGTAAACAGAGGAATTATTGTGTATTTCGATTCGAAAAGAAAATCGTTCGAATTTGTATACTTTCGAATAACAACCAATCTGTTAAAGGGTTTAGAGTAAGTGAGAGTGTTTTAATTAGCGATTTATTTAAGTTTTTTTTTTGGTATGTGAATATGTAAAGTTTGTGATTTATCAATAACCCGGTCCGCGTTGCTGGCCTTAAGCAAACATTAGTGTTGTATTACCACACGATTTAAATTGAGCTTTTCACGAAATTTACGGCCTTTAAATAAAAATCCATGGAATATCTATCATAAAGTTTTGTTACAGAATAACTTACATATGGTGTAGATATGGGCTCAATCAAAAAACAAACGCATCTATTTAAGACAAATTAGAAATTATATTTATTTATTACTTCATCTTAGGGTCAGTGGATAGACAAAGTTTTTTTTTTTTTTTTTTGCGTGCCTACTGGGGTGCAAGCCACATACAACTGGCCGTGTGGAAAACATAAATTTTCCAAAATTAAGCCAGCAATAGTCAATGATTGGTCTTGTGCTTTATTGATGGCAATAGTAAGGGGAAGACGCAAAGGGAATTGGAATCGCTTGAAGTGGAATGGTAAATCGTTGGAAATCATCGGAATTCGTGGAATAAGTACGTCTTCGCCTTTGAATCTGCCACCGATGATTGTTGCATTGACTAAATTTGGTGAGCAGTTTTTGATGGTCAATCTGGTTCCGTTGCATAACTTTGGTGCGTTTAAGTTGCGAATATCCAAAAATATGAAGCTTTCAATGCGTTCAGCTCATCTGCGGGCATTGATCTTGGAATAACGGGCAAATCACCAACAAAAATAATAAGAGCGCCTCCCATCGGTTTGTAGTTTGCTCGAAAATCACATAGAGTCCGGTCAAGCGCTTTGAGCAATTTGTTTGAATGTACCGTTATTTTTCATCAGCGTTTGAAAAAAAAAACTCACAAACGTGCACAAAATGTAGGTATTTTAAATGCAAGAGTACACAAAGTTGTTTATCAGCGATTGATAATATAATATTATTTTTAACTTTTTGTACAATGTTGCGCTGAATATCTTCTGTTATCGAATGATGTAAATGTTTTGTAAATAATCCGAAAACTCGGAATTTTAAATGCAACATTTTGAAAGTTTTAAAATTTTGATATTGGATTGTTAATAACATAAGTTTTTTGTAAATATCTTCGGAACTACATAACCGATTTAAGAGTTTGATATCTCGTTTTGAAAAACATGACAACGGCTTTCAAAAAAATTAAATAAAATAAAAAAGCAAAATATATGTACACACAGCTTCAAAAGTGTGTAAGCACCAGTGAATTTTTTGATTTTTTTTAAGATTATGAAAAGCATTATAGTTCAACTTAAATTTTGTTTTTCATAACCGAATCTATTATTCAACCAAATATCCAACAAAACGAAACTTTTAAAATTCAATCGATGGATAGATTTTTAGGATTTTCATTATCTTAAAAACATCAAATAATTTGTTGTGTTTACTCACTTTTGAGGCTCATAGTATGAATACTCGTAATATCATTGGTGGTGCAATATGAAAAATTAATTTTTCCACGCCCCTCCGCCCGCAGATCGAAAATCAAAAATCAGAGTTCACAGTGCCAGCCGCCTGAATATTCTGAAGATTCCCTGAAAATTTTATCAAAATCGGCCCAGCCGTTTTGGAGTTCATACGTTACATACATACATACATACATACATACATACATACATACATACATACATACATACATACATCCTATTTTATATATATACATAGATGTTATTTCCCCAAAATTCTTATATAAAATAAATGTTTCCAAATTATCCTCTTTTGAAAATGTTCCTTTATAAATGTCTATATGAACATCATAATTTCATAAACACTTCTTAAATAAAGACATTATCATTAAGGCGTAAAATAAATAATATTGTCATTTACACATATCCAACAGTCTCCAACTGCAATTCAAACTCAAATAAACATTAACAATATGAATACAAAGCAACATTTGAGTTGTAATACGTATTATTCAGAACCTTTGATACAATTATGAATAAAAGTTAATCATAAAGTCTTTTACGAGTGAATATTTCTTTATTTGTTGTATATATTTAATTCTAGTTGACTTATTGTAATAACTTGTATGGTTTCTTTACACTAAAATTAATATGCTTTTTGTTAACCCCCCAAGGTGATTCAATGAGTATGCAATTTTTTTACCCTCAATTTTACTTATTCTGCTGTTTAGTTGTCCATAACTCCCCATGTGACAATTACACAAAGAAATGAAAGGATAGGAACCTAAATGTTGTTGTAAATGTAGCATAGTTATGGGCAGAAGGAAGGAAATTACTTGCAAATCAACATGGTTATTTATAACAGTTTTTTCTATTAAATCCTCCCTTTTTTAATGCTACGGCCAAATTCAGGACGTCAATTATGTCTCAAGTAAAATATGTAACAGTCATTTGTTTCTGCAATATTTTTCTATTTTTTTTTTCTTATTTCTGGTTTTGCAATTGTCATTTGTAACTATTTTCAACCAACGCTCGCTATATGTAACACTATTGAAAACCCCCCTTTCAAGTTGACTTCTATGAATATAAAGAAATGGTAATGAGCCATTTGCACAGCATGATTTTTGTTATATATTTGAGCATTAACTGAACTAAACTAAATTGTTTGGAGGAGTATAAATGTTTGCATGTTTTAAAGGAGTTCACGATTAATTGTTTTACTTGGTAGACTTCTTAATATGAAGAAATACGTTTTAACAGCAATATTTAAAAATATAGTTAGCAGTAAACCAACTAACTGACTTCATATTCGAGATATGTTTAATATAAAATCGCTATAAAAATCAGCTATTTAAACAACAATCTTTCTAATTTAATTCTTAAACGTTTGTATGTATTTTTTTTTTAACACACACAAACTGCGAAGCTTTTGGCTTATCTGCAGAAAACACCCAAAGTCTTTGGCAGGAATCGCACCCGCAACCCTTTGACTAATAGTCCGGCACTCTATCGCCTAGTCTATCGGGGCACTTGCAAACTTTTTTAACGAATATACAGACAGACCAACATTTTATAACAAAGAATGTTGAACATATACAGTGAGCGTCAATATAATGTAAACACCTAATATTGTTAAAAACAATGTTTTATTATATGCCATTCTACAAGTGCAAGTTTTAAATAAAATGTATTGCATAATTGAAAAGTAACTTAAGCAAAATTAAGTTATTAACAAAAACTAGAAAAATAAGGAAAAAAAATTTAATTTTTTTCGCGTCAAAATAAATTATATTAAAGCAAGTAAGAAAGTATAGTCGGTCAAGCCCGACCATATACTGCCCTACACCCAGTATATCAATAAAACAGTTTTTCAGATATGGGCACTATATGGGAGATATACCCTATTATTGACTGATCATATATATGTGTTAAACATTATCTCGATAAAAATACAACTTTTAAAAGATTTATGGAGGTTAAAGTGAATTACGAAGAGGGCAGATTTGACTAATTATGAACTGACTATTATAAAATTAGGTGTCATCATTTCTGTATATAAGAAACTCATTTTTGGTAAATTTTATTCGGACAGCAACATTTTTAAGCGATTTATGCTCTTTAAAGTGATTTTCGGATGTGGGCCTTATAGCTACGACTAATTATGAACCGATCTGCACAAAATTTATATATGTGATTTGGCTTCATTTACCACTCATCTGTGATTAAATTTGTTTGTATACTTTCATAATTCAAAGATTTATGATCGTTAAACTCCTATTTCGGGAGGATATTTGTATGGGGGCAGGTGAAATAATGGATCGATTTCTACCAGTTTCAATCCCATACGTCCTTGGGCCGAAAAAATATCACGTACTAAATTTTATTGAAATACCTTTAAAATTGCGACCTGTACTCTGCCCACAAACTTTACATGGACAGCAAGCCAAACGGACGGACAGGCGGACGGACGGACATCGTTAAATCGACTCAGGAAGTAATTCTGAGTCGATTGGTATACTTTAAGATGGGTGTTGGACCAATATATATGGCCGTTATAAACATCAGCACAAATCCAATATACCCTCCCCACTATGGTGGTGTAGGGTATAAATATGTAAAACATTGTTCGTAGTCCTTTTGCCTGACATAGAATATACGAGTTTTTTAGTGAAATCAGGCAAAATTTTGTTTCATTCATCCATTCATTAAGTTATTTGTGTAAGAAATATTTTTTTGCCTAATTTTTTTGTCCCGATATTCCCACAGGTGCTCAATTGGATTAAGGTCTGTGGACTGCGTAGGATAATCTAAAGTTTTTGGAAAATGATTGAGCAAACACTCTCTTACAATTTTGAAGATATGCCTAAAATCATTTTCCTGTTGGAAAAACCAGATCTACGCTAGTTCTAATTACTCTACACTAGGGACTAAGCTGCCGCCATGTTTTATCGTCTTGGTAACTTATTTATTACTAAAGGCTTCGATCTTGGTTCGCCATATTTTTAGGGTATTTTTTGACTCCAAATATTTCAAAAAGTTCAAAGTTCAAAGTTTCAAAGTTATTCTGATGCAAAGAACATGTAATCGTACTCGCGTAAATTTTTTTTTAGCTACTTTAATAACACTAGATGTTATGTTTGCTCTTACTTCTCTTACTATAGCTCTTAATTCAGTGTTTGTAAGGCGCATTGGTCCTTTTTCACCAGACAAATTTTCTACGGCATTGTGCTTGGTATATTTGTCTATAATTTTTTTATTTTACACTGATACCTTCCAACAATTTTACCTATTAGACGTAGGGATTTACCTTTTCTATGTAAGTCTATTTTGTGTTGCCGAGTCTCAATTGATGTTTTTCTTCCCATTGTAGATTTTTCACTTCTTAGAATTAGAATGATAGTCTTTTTTTCTGCACGAGGTCTATTTTAACAATAAATCAATAAAATTTGTGTGCGCTTTTGTTTTTGGTGCTTTTTTATGTGAATTAAATTCTACTTAAATATCCATATAAAAATGCAATGTAATTTTCTAATATAATATCATTTAAAAATATTAATATAATTAAGCTTTACTTTTAACAATATTAGGTGTTGACTTTATTTTGACCCTCACAGTATATAATTTTCAGACATTAATTTTTGGCAAATAAATATTGAAAAAATTGCAAACGAAATGACAAACTTATTTATTTATTATTTTCCACTTACGATGAAAAACGAATAGGTTGGATGTATTTAAAACTGTCGAAACTACACACAAAGACTGTCATCAAAATCTGTGTCCTAGATGAAATGAATCACAGATTACCAAATATTAAAATAATAATAAATATGTACATAACTCCAATACTTCAGTTGATATTTGTATAAAACTTGGACAATCATTATTCCCTCTTACGTACTTACTTACTTCACTGGCCTTTTATAACAACCCTTGTGGGTCATTGGCCGAACTTTAAATAGTTTTCCAGGCGCTTAGGTCTTCTGCGCTTCTTCTCCAATTTCTAACATTGAGTTTGGAAATGCCTTCCTGGACTTGATCCTACCAGCGGAGTTTCGGTCGTCACCTTTCTCGCCTGCCTACAGAATCATATTCAAACACCTTTTTCATTATTCTTAGTTTTATATTTTAAAGCCACTATTTGTTGCTATTTTTCTTTTCACGCCTGTAAGTGTTATACCAAAGCATAAAAACTAAAACGAAAATTGAAACAAGTCCCTTAACATTTACCATAAGTCTCTGTTGTATTGCTCGCACTCATAAATAGTTGTGATAAGTTTTAGACGTTTGTACATACGAGTAGGACCAAAACTAAACGCTTTTAGATTAATCTTTCTGATTAAACTCACGCAGTTAATATTGTATCCATTCATTATACAATTATTTCAAATGACTTTCGGTAAGTGATATTTCCTCTCAACGTGACTTGCAATGAAGAACTTTATTTCAATTGTTAGTGCTATGAAAGTGCCATGGAAGACGTGAACTTGCATGTGTTACATTTCAGTGTAGGAAAATTTACTAGGTGACGTCATCCTGCAGTCTTGTTTTACAATTTAAATTTATAATTCTAATTAAAATAAAATTTGTTGGGTTTTGTTATGGCGTTTGTGTAGCAGATATTTAAAAACATTTATTATATTTCTAAGAAACAGTTCTAATTAAGTATGGAAAATTATTGTTTTCTGATATATAAAAATACTGTTTGCAAAAGTTTTTTTATAAAAATAATATTATGTTGAAGACTTTCTACAGAACAAAGAAGATAATCTCTGGAAGTTCTTTCTATATACTCGTATATATATACATAAATTATTTTTTTTTTTTTGCTCAAGTTTCATTAAAGTCGTTATAACATTTCGCTATCTTTACATTAGCAATCCGAAATATTGCAAGATTTGAAGAGATTTTCCACAAATTGAAAATTTTATTTAACAAAATTTTTAAAAAATTTAAATTGAAGTTTCGAAACTATCAACAATTTTTAAACATACTACATAGATAATAGTTAACGTTATGCTACGAAGATAAAAACTACAAATAAATAAATACTTAAATAAAGTATTCGAATATTTCTCCAAATTTTTAATTTTTTTTTTTTTGTACTTAATAACTTTAAAATTTGTTAAACGATTTTTATGTTTTACAACTTATTAGAACGCTCATTTCGTAAACATTTCGATTCTTTTACATTAAAGTGCAAAAATACTTATTTTAAGGTAGAAATTTTTAATAAACTGAAAAATTAATCGTATTTTCCCTTTGTAAATGCACCATGAAATGAAAGAACCGGTACGGCACCAGTTAACGTTATCCTATCCTCCTAGTATTTTTCAGAATGTGTTTCACCTATTGATTGCGATTTGACAGTTGTCATTTATTCTTAATTGCAAAATAAAAAGTTTTTGAAATTAATTGTAGACAATCAAATACGAAATACAGCGAAAACCACTCGCAATTTTGTGTATCGCACTGAGAAGTTGTTTGAAAGTCACTGCACGAAAACAAAAAGTCTTGTCGCTGGAAATGCAAACTTTGCAAAAATCCATGTCTCCTATTATCAAAGAAGATTTAGGACTCAGCCCGTTCAAGCGATACACTGGACACCTGCTCACGGCAGCATTAAGGGTAAAATGGAAGCGAAAATCGAAAGAGCTACTCAGGCGGTGCGCCAAGAACACTCACAGACAAATTCTGTTTACTGACGACAAAATCTTCACCATTCTTCATCGTTCAATAAACACAACGATCGTGATATGCATTAATTCGTTGTCATTTGGCATGGATTTTTCTATATACCAGTAATTATGACTTGCGTAGGTACAATCCATAGAACAATTCTAGGGGTGAGGTGGCCTGTAGTTTGAAATTTTGATTCGTCAATATAATCTTGAAGCACTCTAATTTATATATTTGGTGTAGTTCACTAATAGTCAGCTTTTAGCCAGGAAATAGACAAAATTTATAAAAAAAAAAAAATAACAAAACTTATTGTAAAACCGTAAAAGTACAGACACATTGTTATTATTTAAGCCCATCATAAACATACTCTTCCAATTAATTTCGAAATATGTGAAAAATTTATCGATTCCTCTGTTTACTAAAAAAAAAATAGAGCGGATGGTCATGAATATAGCCAAACTGCATTCCAATTTCTATGTAGTACTGACTGAACTTATCTGGGTCGGTTTACATCTATACAATCTTGCATTTAAACTATGTCCCAATTTACACAAATCTATTTTTATTTGATACTGTTTTGCCTTGAAATCTCTTTGGTGTTTACACAGCACAATTCTTATTGCTTAAATCGCTCGTATTTTTATTATATATTTTGTATTTTTGTATTTTTTTTAATAATTAACAAACACAAACTGCGAAGCTTTTGGCTTATCTGCAGAAAACACCCAGAGTCTTTGGCGGAAATCGAACCCGGCACTCTATCGCTTAGTCTATCGGGGCACATACATACATGTAATACAAATAAGAGAGTAAAACGAATTGCTAGTTCAATCACCCCGTCGCGACGTCTAAAAGGTAATCAGCTTAGCCTAAAGAATTGCTTCGTGTAAATTGAGACTATATTATATGGGCGCCTACAATTGTAGACATACGTGCACATATTTATGTATTGTTAAAATTATGTTGTGTATGTTAGTGTTGACATACAAATTTGTTTAAATTAAATAATTGGTCAAGATTGACGACAGATATGTGAGTGTTTTTTAATGCCCACCACTGAAAAGATGGGGGTATATTGCGTTTGTCATTCCGTTTGTAACACATCGAAATAAGGGTCGTAGAACCAAAAAGTCTATATATTCTGGGTCTTTATAAGATTTTAAGACGATTTAGCCATGTCCGTCTGTTATTGGCACGATAGAGCCTCGAAAAAAAGACATAGAACAATGAAATTTGTACCAAACATTTTTTAATTCACCGAAATGTTTGGTATTGCAAATGGGCAAAATCGGTTTAGTAGGATCTGAGTTATAGATCAAAGTTTCAGACTACGGCGATATTTTTCAGATAGTTTTTGCTGTTTTCTTCAAATATAATACAGATATTATCATGAAATTTTGCAAACTTTATTTTTATTATGTTGAAAATAGTTGGAATCGGTCCACGTTTTCTTATAGCCCCCATACAAATGTGTTCACGGAATATGGCTCTATGAGACATAAATGTCTATAGAAAAGCAGTATCTAAACAAAATTCTGCAATAATAAGTTTCATGCAAAGTGAAATCTTAAAACAATATTTTTTTTGTATCGGTTCATAATTTTGACATAGCCCCATACAAAGACCACTTCCGAAAATCACTTAAATGAACATAAATCTGGTGTAAAAATGACTATTTAGTTTAAATTCAACAAGCATAAATTGATAATCAAAAATGATGATCGGTCCATATTTGACCGTAGCCCCCATATAAAGTCCAGTTCCAAAAATCACTTAAATGGACATAAATTTCTTAAAATTCAACAGAAATAGTCCATACATATATAAAAATCGTCACTCTCAATATGATGATGATCGGTCCATATTTTACCGTAGCCCCCATATACAATATTCTTCCGGAAATCACTTAAATGCGCATAATTCTCTAATAAACCTCCATAATAGGTGATTTAGTGGTGGGTATATAAGATTCGGCTCAGCCGAATATAAACTCTTACTCGTTTTATTCCTAATGACACTCATACACAAGTTAGTATTTATAAAAATGCATTTGAAGAAGAAAAAAAGGTCAAACAACAAACATTTTTGTTTTTAATTAACATAAATTTGAAACAACAGCCAGCCGACATTCATTTTAAAAGCAAATAGACAATAGTGCAAGTATTAAGAAATTATTTTAAAATTTTTATGTACAAAAAACAACAAACTTTAAACAGAAAAAACTGAACGCAAAATCTCAAAAAATAATCCGAGTGCATATGAAGGCACGATTACAGTCGGTCAGACATGGCAAATATTTGCCGAAAAAGAAGTAACCACTAAATAAAATATTTTTGAACTCATTCATTTAATAAAAAAAAAAAAAAAACTTCGTTTATTTAGGACAAGACACAACAAATATTTAGTTTAAATTTATTTGATGCTGTTTGATCTTGCAGAACTCTTGTAAGAGTAAACAATGTCAAAAAAATTCATGCTGATTCATGAGTAAATATTTGCCAAATATTATGTTAAATTTTATATCGATCGGTTCAGGCAGTTAGAAATAGCAAATAGCAAGAAAACTTAAGTTACTTTATGAATATGAAAATGAAGCACCAGTAATTTCAAAGAAATCTCTACAGTCAAATCTAAAAGAATGAGGATAACTACATACTACATACTACATCTCTGTTTTGAGGTCCAATATATCCATAATATTTAATAAAAAACCAATTGAGGAACTTTATTTAAAGATGCTACATACCTGACTATATGTGTGTTGTTTATAATTTTTTTGATTTTTTTTCACTCTAAGCGTTTAAAATTGTTGTCTATAAAAAGTCATTCATATAAAGTTTTAAGAAAAATATACACTTCTCCTCCTTTTAATTCTCCATACAATATGTTTGTTATTGTTTTTGCTTTTCTATTTTTTGTTTGATATTTTGGCCAAATGCCAACAATCTTTAATGTTGTTGTGCTTTAGCCAGGTGAGAAAAATCTATGATCAACTGTAAGTAAATAAAACTACAAATATGTCTGTCTGTCTGTCTGTATATACGAGTATATATGCATAATTGTAGAAAATGTTTGTTTCTTTTCTGGTTTGTCTGGGCCCTAGTCATGCTCCACATTTAAAACTATTGAAGTAAAACGCAACGCATAGAATCCAAACAAAACAAATCATAAAAATGCGTTGAAATTTCGGCATATTTAAGTTTTTTTTCGTTTTCGTTTAAATTTGCATTAATTTATTTACGCTTGCTTTTTTTTTTGGGAAATACCAATTTTATATTATGTTTAAAAATTTAACATAAATTCATATTTCTAACTACATCTACAAGTGGCTGCTGTTGGAATTTTGTTTTGACTTTTTTTGTAGGCCGCAAATTTATTGTTAAAATTATTATAAATATTTTTAAATAGTTTACATTTGTTTGAATTTTTGAGAACAATTAAAATTAGTAGCGCTTGAAAAGTGTTTGTTGTTAGGCAAATAACTTAAAAATAACATTTATAATAGATAGTGTATCTTTTAAACGCGTTTTTCGTCTTTAGTAACTTATATGCATGTCATTTTGAAGGGTACATATCTGCTAGTTATTTTCACATGTTTTGCTTTACTTATTTAGTTTAAACAAACTGTCACTGAAGCTCAAAGAAGCTTATTGTGAATGTTTTTCAACGGCTGCAACGTGCGAGAGATGGTTTGTGCAGTTCAGAAGTGGTGATTTTGACAAAGATCGTCCAGGTCAGACAAAAAAGTTTGAAGACCAAGAATTGTAGGCATTACTCCATTAAGATTGTTGTCAAACTCAACAACAACTAGCAATATTAGTAGAAGTTACTCAAGCAACAATCTAAAAAGGTTTGCAAGCAGCAGGATTCATCCAATTGCATGAACATTAAGTACCATAGAAATTATAAACCAATATAGCTTGAAAGATAATTTTGCATGTCCGAAATGCTGCTTAAATACTAGAAAAGTAAATCATATTTGCACCAAATAATTACTTGTGATAAAAAAAAAGAATCCATTACGATAACGCGAAGGGAAAGAGATCGTGTGAAGCCTTGCCAACCAGCCGAATCGACACCAAAGCCAAATATCCATGGCGCTCTGCATTTAGTGTGAACAAAAGAGCTGGTGAAATCTGACCAGGCCATCACAAGAAACCTGTACCGAATGCAACAGATTCATTTGAAACAAGCATTGCCCAAAAAACGCTTGACAATGCTTGGCCACGGCTGCAATACTTGTTAAAAACTGTTTAGGTAGAAGTGGTAAGGAAGTTTTACCTAACCCGCCTTAAAGTTCAGGACTTCCCCTTCCGCCTACTATTTGTTTCGATCGATGCAGAATGCTCTGTTTGAGAAACGCTTCACTTCAAAACAGACTATTCGAAATTGGATTGATTCGTTATTGACCTTAAAAGACGAATTCACATGCTGCCAGAAAGATGGGAAAAGATCATAGCTAACAATAGCCAATACTTTGAATAAATGTTTATTGTTATTTATATATACATATAGTACAATTGGCATCCAATATTATTTCCATTATTTTAAAAGATAAAAAATGTTACTGCCTTAATACACGGAGAGAAAGAACATGGTTGTGGTAAACATAATCTAAGAGCAACATATTATGATTGTAGACAAAACATATTATGATGAATATAAGTGCCAAGAAATATCATATTATGATCAATTATTATCGTAATATTTCATCATAATAGTAATCATAATTTGATATTATAACATCATATTATAACCTAATATAATCATAAAATTGTCATACAATTGTCATATTATCACTCATAGTAACCATATTATTGTTTAAAGTAATCATAATATGATCTTAAGTAATCATATTATGATCTAAATTAATCATAATATGATCTAAAGTAATCATGATATCGTCTAAAATAATCATATTATGATTTAAAGAATTCATATTATGATATATAATAATCATATTATAATCAAAAGCAATTATATTATGATAGTACTTTATCATAATATGTTAAATTAATATCATATTATTTTTACTATTTATCATATTATTAAAGTATCAATGATTTAAAGCATTATATCTAATGAAGACACAATTAATTTAGTATATCATATAATCGCAATTATTTCTACACTTTTTAAACACAAAACTTGCAAGCACTAGTTAATATTTTTGTAAATAGAAATAAATATTAAAAAAAAATTACATTTATTTGTAGTTATGTTTAATAGATTTTTATTTTGAGAAATTTAAGATTATTACTTTTATGTACACTTTATTTAGGTCTTTTACACTTCTTTGAAAATTGTGTATTTTGTAGTAATAGTTAGTATATTTTAAGTACGAATTGTTTTTTTTTTTTGTTAATTATAGAAACATTTAAATTTAACTAAATAATCTGATATCACGCATACAAACCGCTGAACTGATGCAAAAGCATTCCACAAATGATGAAAACAAAATATTATTCAAATTAAACATGTTTGGTTTGCATTTTAAACATAATATAGAAACTTGTCATTTAATGGTTATTTGTAGGTTTAAATCGTTGTAAATAATATAATATGTTTGAATAGTTATCATTCAATAGTTGTGGTAAACATTTTTTACAAATAATTATGTTTCAGTGAACCATTTTCAATTTTATAATTGCGATAAACATAAAAATGTTTATAGTAACTAAATTAGCGTTAAAATCAAATTAAAATAACAATTATTTGTGTACGACAACAATACATTGTTACTAAAAGCACAGTTTAGTTGTTGTAACCATGACCAACCATATTCTTTCTCTGCGTGTACAGTGTGCAATTTAACGTTTAGTTTCAAAATGAAAGTTTAAAAATTACAAAAATCTCGCATTTTTAAGTTATACACCCAATGAATTTTTAAGAACTATTGATTGACATTTAATGATTACTACACAAACATCAATTCCATCATTTCAAAATATAACAAATTTTATCTTCTTAATACAGTTTGCAATTAAGCCTCACTTATTTAAATACTTCATAACGTTCTCTTTTTAAAGTTTTAAAATTTAACTAATTCACCCGAATACCGTGTGTCATGCCGTAATGAGGTAAAAATTGCACTTGTTTTTTTTTCAGCCAACAGAAAATTCATAAGAGTTTATTTAAATGTATGTATGCCACCCTCAAAAGTAATTCTTATACCTTTATATTCAAATATAAAAAAAGAATATTTAAACCATTATGTCGTATACTTATGTATACATAAGTAAATATGTGTGTAAGTATTACATTTGTTGCCATTCTTTTATTTTAAGAACAATTAGGAAAGTTTATACTTTTTGGTGGCGTGACTTTTTACGCTTGTAATGCTGGCACACATTTTATTCAACTCTTACTCGTATCTAAACAAATACACATTACACGTATGAATTTTGAAAACCAAAAAAAAAAAAAAAAGAATTAAATAAAATAAAAAGCTGGCATTAAGGCCAGGTTACAAAAAAAAAGTAAGAAGAATAAGAAGACACCATTAAATAAAATTAAATGAAAACCTACACGCCTCTACACACCTTTTTAACATGCAAAATACACATACACATATGTAAGTACACCCTGCAGTATTAATGGAGGCAATTGATAACTTGCCAATAAATTTAATCGTTGATACCAGTTAAGTTTTCTTTTTAAATTTGTGCAGAAAGTGTGTCAGTTTGTTCTCAGTATAGAAGATATCTAAATTCGACAACTTCTAATCTGCCACAAGAGTTGCAAGGTACATAAATATGTAGGTATATGTAAATAAGTAAATATATTTAAGTATATAATAAAAGGTACAAATTGTTTGTCTTTTTTATTTACATTTGTGTATCTTACAACCCTCACAATTATTTAATCTTTAATTCTATGAAATATAAAAATGCTGGGCTCAGAGGAAAAGCTTATGTCGGTTCCGTGGAGAATACAGAGATTTGTGCTACGTTTAGATTTAACAGAATCGACTATTTTCGAATGATACCAGAAATTGTAGTTGTAAAAATATTGTTCAATGCATATTTAATATACGAGTACATTTGTATATATAATACATAGATTTTGTCTTTTATGAAGTTTTCTGTAATAATATTATACGAGTATACTCGTTAACATAAAAATGTTTTTAATCGCTCTAAAAATCTAAATTTTTAGATCTACTTTTTTTAATATTTAATTTCAATTAGATAACATATGTGTCAGCAATATAATTATTTGTTTGAGAATACTTAATCAGCCCAATCATGAATAAAAAATCCTCGGAAGTTTTTTCCCTTTTTATTTTTTAACATTGAATTTGAGTAGGAAAAATGGGAAGAGGGAAAAAACTCCCGCGGAATTTTTATTCATGATTGGGCTGAATATTGTGTTTTATGAAAAAAATCTGGATTAGAAAAAAACTCATATTTCAAATATCTCGTAAACTATTGACTCTACAACTTAAAAATTCTCAATCTTTTAAAATTTAAATAAATTTAATCAAAGAATTGGCCATTATAGGTATTACCTATGACCTTTACACACCGTTCTGGCAACGTTAAAAGAACTGTTCATCTTTTGAGGTCAAGAACGAATCAAGCCAATTTCAGATACCCTAATCTGAACGTTATGCATCGATCGAAGCTAATAGTAGTCGCACGAGTCAAGGTCTGAACAATAAGGCAGGTGAGGCAAAACTTCCGCACTAAATTTCTAAATAGTTTTTAACAGGTATTGCAACATGTGGCCGCGGATCTTTTTTTTTTTTTGAAGAGAAGTAACACTCAGGCAATTAATATGCCTATATATAATTTCTTTGGAAAGGGGATATAGTGAAAGTAGAAGAAAGCTTTATATCACAACTATATAGTGAAAGTAGAAGAAAGCTTTATATCACAACTCTGCAATTGCGCATTATATTTGTTTGTAGTGCAGAATTGCAGCGCCCCTGGTGGTGAGTAGGCGCATTATTTTTAAAGCTTGATTTTTATAGCCTTTATTTAATTATTTTACTTTGGTGGCGTTTGAATGCTATACCACCGAAGGATTCGCTGTGATAAATATTAGTTATGATGGATAGAAAACAAAACTAATAATTATCAGAAACTGATGTTGTTTGAGTGGCAGCGGCTGGGAATCGAGCTACAGCACACTCAGATAGGAACTTTTGATCCCGCCATTGGCTTTGCGCCATGGATATTTAGCTTTGGTGTCGACTTCACATATGATATCTTACGTTTTGTGTTAACGTAATGAATTCATTTTTCATCGTACGTAGTGATTCACTGTAAAAATGATTTCCTTTTGTAGTGTATAAGCAGTACTTCGGACATGTAAAATCATCTTTCAATGTTTCTGGGCTTCAATTTTTATTATATACTCTGCTTTTGAAGGAATCCTGTCGCATTTTGAAATTGCTTGCTTCAGTATCTCTTAATAATTTTGCAATCTCTTGTTGAATTTGACAACAATCCAACCTTTTCAAACGTTTTTTCTTCCTTGTCAAAATCATTATCTCTGAACCGCACAAACTATCTTTCGAACGTTGAAACCGATGAAACATATTCATTATAAGTTTCGGTGAGCCATGGGTGTGCTACAGCAGCACTTTTTTCTAAACTCACTTTTCACTTTTATTCAATTTAAAGAGCTAAAGCAAAACTTCCCGCATATAAAATAAAACTTAGTTGCCAAAATTATAATGTTCAATAATTAAGTGAGAATAACTGATAGATATGTACCATTCAAAATGACATACGAGTATAAGTTAATGATATTTCACACGTTGCAGTTCTATTCTTGTTCAATTCTCTTTTGAGAAAAATTTTTTTCTCCAGGAAAAATTTTTTTTTCTGAAGATGCTACACAAAGACCTAACGAAATATCGAAAATAAAAAAATAAAATTTTATAAAAGAGAACTTAAGGTTGAACAATTACTAACATATTAATAAAAAAAAGTTGAAAAAACGTTTATAAAAAATAAATAGAATAATTTCATGATAATAATAAATTGTATGTATATAGATTTTAAAAAATTTCTATTTACATTTTAGTGAAATCATTTACAAAAATAAGTCTGGCATAAAATCCTTGAATATCTGATGTTTTCGGATTTAATGATTGCATAAAAGCTTAAGTGTCCTTAGCGTATTGTAGATGATGTTAAAGAATGATACAAGAAACTCTTAAGCCCAGATTGTTATTAAAAGAAACCAGGAACATACAAAGAAAATACTGTATTCGATAAAACAAAATCTGGGGGTCTCCAACAATGGCCAGCAGTGGATTCCTTAGTAGTTAAAAACTGTAGAGTGTTGCTATAAAACGGACACGTAAATGGCTTATTATAGATGATGAAACATATTTAAAAATGGGGCTAAAGGCATCAAAATTTTATATCGCATGAAAACTAAAATATATTGTAAATATATGTATGTATATGTAATATTAATTGGTATAATATATGGTTTGCTCTTCAACTATGACGTCAAATATTTATATAAAATAATGCCTGCAGAAACATTGGCAGTCAGCAATATTCTGTAAAGTTCAGCCTAATTTTAGTATGTATCAATGAAAGTTTGACGTAAAATAAAACGCAAAGAAAATATATAGTTGTGCATGTTTACCACAACTATCTCAACATTTTTAAACATTTTTTTTAAATATTATGGTCACTGTAATTATTTAAATGATTTCTGCAACCATGATATGGTTAAGTTACCATTCAAATAATTACAGCAATCATATATATGATTATAGCAATAATGCAATGTTTATGGTGATCAGTTTTATGATAAAAGATTATACCATATTATGTTGTTGTCTATCATAATCAAAAAACAACAAATTATGATAAATGGATTCATCGTAAACATGATTGCAACAAATATATATATATATAGTTACTATAATCGTATATATGATTGTAGTAATCAACTGAATCGTAGCTTAACCATATTGTGGTTACCGCAACCATACCAACATGGTAGAAAAACTTGTACAAATGTTGTCATTGTTGTGGTAAACCTGTACAACTATATTTTTCACTGTGTTTATATAAAATTTTTAACTTTTACATTTGAAAGTCATACGAAATTACCTTTTCCAACACCCATTTAACATACAGAACATTTAGTAACTCCTTTTATGAAATTAAATTTTTGTTCTTAAAATTGTCTAAATGAATTTTTAAGGAATAATATGCAAATTGTGAGATTGGCTTTATAAAAGAGCATAATAACACACATATGTTTCATATTTAAATTACGTGCTAAGGATAATAAAAACAATAACAACAACAACAACAACACTAACACAAAAAATATTACATTTTAAAGCTACAACTACACATTACATACAAACATACAGCAATGAATATAAAAAAAATGGGATGAAGGAAAAAAATGAGAGAAACGTAAAGACAATTACATAAATCTTAATGTATTTGAGGTAAATAAAATTCTGCAAAACGAACAAATAAAGAATTAAATGGAAATTTGAAATGGAAATGGAAATAGAAATGCAAATAAAATTAAATGTGTTTTAAACAAGATAAACGAGTAACTGTTAAAAGAATTAAATTAGACAAATAAAATAGCAACAATGAAGAAGATTGAAGTCAGCTTAATTGAGGTTTTTAGTTTAGTTTACTATAAAAAGAAAAAACAATATAAAATTGCCATTTAATATATACCTACAAATATAAAATGTACTGCGAAGGAAAAGTAAACTTAAGGTTAATTTAAAGTTATTTATACTCGTATTGTTTAACACATCCCAACAGTTTTCCTACAATAAACAAAAAAAAATACAGGTTAAACACTTAACAGCCATAAAATTCTATTGAAGAACACACTTATTTGTATATGGATTTATTCAAAGAAACCCTTCAAGTTCAATATTCTGGTAACACAATTAATTTCGATTTCGATGTGTGTCAAAGGTTTCGAACATTCATTGATTTAAACATTGTTACATTTACTGTGTGCTCCCTCCCTCCCACATATGTATGCATATTCTGTTCTGTTTCCTCTTTCTACATTTGATCGTTATTTGTGTTTTCAGTATATTTTGCTACTTCTTCGATTATGTACTTGTGTATTCTATAGAAGACCACTCACTAATCGAATTAATGAAATTAATTTTTGATGATATTAAAATTAGTTAATGCCACCACATGTTGGTGGAAGAAAGCCATTCATTCGTATGTATGTTTTTTTGGTTAAAACACCAACACACCCACACACCCTTTGTTAGACTCATTTGATTTTGTGCTTGTGCGTTCAAATAATTCTTAATTTTGTTCTTTTTACTTTAACAAATATTGTACCCTGTATTAAATACTTCTTATATGTGTGTATGTACATACTCGTACATACATATATTTGTAGTTTTGGAGCTCATTAATTTTCTTTGACAGTTGTTCGACACCGAAGCACGTTTGTCAATTGTTTCCCTCTACATTTCACCAAATAATTTAAGAGTTTGTTCTTTTTTTTTAACAGGCGGGCGGCTCTCATGTACGAATAATTTTAGTAAAATTTTATTTTTGTGGTTGTTCGTTGACAATTGATGCTGTCAACACGTCTTCAATTTGTTTGAGTTTTAGCTTGATATTAAATTTGTCCAAATTTATTTTTAAAGAATTTTGATATTCGGTCACAAATACAGATTAAATTGATACCTTTTTGTTTCAATTTCATTAGTATACATCGTCTTAAGATAATGTTTTCTGCAAACACAAAACAAACTTTGTATTACAAAAGTACTTTTTAGTAAATGGAATTTCAAGTATACATAACCAGTAAAAGAGCTTGTATTGCTTACTTCTAAATAAGAAACCTAAAAACTAACATAACATGCTCCAATTCAGTTCATTTGTCCCTTAAAATGTGTTATAAACAAAATTTTCATTTTAGAAGTTTAAAGTAAAAAGTAAAAAAATATAAATGGGAAAATCTTAAAATAGATTTACTAGAGATGGATGGATGGAGTATTTTGATCTTATTTAATCGTATGTTTAACTAACTAAGTGATGCATTTAAGTCTATTAGTATAGGACAACCCGTGCCGGTAATAAAAATAATATTATCTAAATAGTTATAATTGCTAAAAATTTAATAAAATAACAATTGTTTACTCATTCTATCATCTTTATAATAATTTCCAACAACGGTTCTTGTTGCCCAATTGGCACTAAATAACAAAATAAGTGCAACAAGAAACAATTATTAATGATAAATTATATCGAACATACAAATGTCGGGCTGAATTCGTTACTCACTTCATCGATTTTGAGTTTTAAGGCTGTAATAGATTCGATACAGGTCGGCAAATTAACATCTGAATTTTGTGAAATTATTCGGTCAAAAATTTGTTTGTAAAAAATTCATTATTTTGTTGGCTATGTGACAGGTGGCATTGTCTTACACATTGAAATCACACGTCAAAGATATGACTGTACATATCATCAAAAATGGGCCAAAATTTTGTTGTAAAAATGTCTCGAAATTGAATTTATTGCAACAATTAGCAAAGCTTCTATTATTGAAATGTCAAAAAATTAAATGTCAAAACTTTGAAGTTATAATGTTGGCAAACAAAGTTCTCGTGGAACACCCTTTGCAAGACTAACCGTCATCAACCTGTCTGCAAATCTTTTCCATCCGCATTGAATACTTGCTAAGAGCTGTATATCCCTCAACAATCATTTGATTTAACTTGTTTGAAAGCTTCACTCATTAACTAATAAATTGGATAAAACTACATTTTTAATCCTCTGTATTAGCGGATTATCCATATTTTCCATAATTATTGTTGGCTCTATTTTTGGGATAATTTTAAAAGAACAAACCTCACGCTACTAGAATTGGTATAAGTGTACCCTAAAATATTAATGAACCCAACCATATTCTGTATATATGTACGTCCACTAAACCTTACTATACATAATCATTCACATTATATGTATTTCTTTTTAGTACCAACATAGTGGAGAGCGTATACTGAATTTGTGCTGATGTTTGTAACGCCGAAAAATACTTGTCTAACACCCACCTTCAATTATATCGATCAACTCAGAATCACTTTCTGAATCAATTTAATGATGTCTGTCCGTCCGTCCGTTCTTCATTTCTTCATTCCGTTCTTCCTTCCGTCTGGCTGGCTGTTAATGTAAACGCAAATTAGAGATCACAGTTTTAAAGATATTTCGATCAAATTTAGCATGATAATTTTGTTTTGACTCAAATAAATTGAAAATTGGTCCATTATTTCACCTGCCACCAATACAAATGACCTCTCGCAATAGGTTTTTGTTTATATATTTATGCAACAAATTTCTCAAATTCAAATTTCCCCAAAAATGTGTTAAACACGAAAGCTAATTAAACCTACAAATTTTGTGCAGATCGGTCCATAGCTTTCATATAAGGTCCGCATGCTAAAACCAATTTTAAGAGCTATCTTAAAAATGTACCAAATATTTTTCATATATGTATACGAAAATCATTCGATCCAATTCTATGATGTAAACGTTCATAAATCCCTTAAAAATGTTGGTACTTAAATAAATATATATAGAAATCATGACAACATATTTTATAACGGTCGGTCTATAATTAGTCAAAGGTCTCATATATATAAATATAAATCTTTTAAAAGTGTTTATATGCAGATAAAATTTGACACCAAATTTTTGAATGATCTGTCATAGATTATAACATATACTTACATATATATTCGGTCAAGCCCGACCATACTTTCTTACTTGTTCAAATAAATTTTCAGCGAGGTCCCAAACTTAATACATTGGCACATCAATTCCATGATATCAAACGTTAACTGTTCTGTCTTGATAGAAATGTACGAAGAGCTGGAAAAGGATAAACATGATATTGTTTTCTTAAATATGGAAAAAATCCTGTAGCGACGATTTACTGCATCTCTTTTGATGCGTCTTTAAGGATCGTTATTTTTCATGTCTCTTTCACATAGTTTATCTAAACTCTAAACTTTACATTAAAGTACAATTTATTTATTATATTTAGCAAGAATTTTCTTTCAATAACTGAAGCCATTAGCGATGAAAATTTAAATAATATTGAAAGTCGTTAACAGCAGCGATATGCATTTTTCATTTTGCGTCTGCAAAGAAAGAAAATAAATGAAATGTTTATGAAGAAAACATACATACATACATCCATACATACATACATACATACATGCATACATACATACATAAATAAAATAAATAAAATTGTTATATACGGCTGTGTTGAATCTTAAATACCCTTCATTAGCCCCAAATATATATGAAGAGTTCTTCAGCAAGAACTGAGTTTTCCAACAGGGAAATACTGGAATGACATTTTTTATTATTTCATATCAGTAGTAGAAGCTTTGACTATTGTTACATTAAACTAAATTTCACTCGAAATTTTGCAATGGAAATGTTGGCTACAGTAATAGCTACATTCCGTCATGAGTTTGTTTTTTAATTGCAGTTAAATATGTTATGTGCTTTATACAGGGCGGCAACTAAATGACTACTTTTCTGGACGTATTTAGTCATTAATCAATTAAAAGTTAACTGCGAATTGGGAAAGAGAATCGTTCGAGTTTGAATGGTTTGAATATCAAAAATGTTATTTTTCTAGATATTCTCTGAATAATACCTGATATATACAGTGGGGAGCACAAACAAATACATGTTTATGCTTTGTGTACTTTTATGCAATAAATAAAAATAAAGCTAATAAAAAAAATTTAAAAGTGCTTTTTGTTATTTATTTTAAGTTGAATGCTAAGCAAAATAATTTACAATACAAAATGAAAAATATTAATTTTCGACAAATATAAAATAAGTAAAAAACACTGTAAAAATCACAAACGGGTCTTTTGAAATATTTGCACAAAAATATAAAAGTCTAGTTGCATGTGGTAAACACTTTTAGCAAATTATCCAACACAAATCAAATTTTAATACAAATTATAATAAATAATGATGATTGATGTCAGGAGTCATTGAAGAAAATATTCTAGCAATGACAAAAAGTAGCTATTCTACACGAATAATAGTTAAACAGCTTAAGCTGTGTTCACATTGTGTGTATTTGTCATGTAGACTGTCACTTTTTCGCATGTCAAATTTGTATATATAGTCTGAACACCTGCAAACCATAACATGTGTTATTTCTCTGTGTGCAATACATATGACATTTTTGTATTTAGAACTAGTTCTATTTACAAGTGATAAACCATATGACATCAGCTGTTTTTATAACCAAAATTTTGTGGCGGCAAAAATTAATTAAAATTTTAATAAATATAATTTATAGCCAATAGTAAAACAAAAACACAAAAAAAAAACTACACAAATTTATTATTGAAAATGTAGGGAGAAATTGAAAAGAAGTTAACAAAAGTAAGTACATACATATTCATTTTTTTATTGCAATTTTTATAGTTATTTTTATGTTGTTCCAGTTTGACTGTTGCAAAGAAGCGGTTGATCGAAATGTGGCAGGAGAAGGAATGCTTGTATAACCCGCGAAACAAGTTTTACCATTAATGATATGGCTGACAAATTGAAAATTTTCGATTCATCTTTTGGCCCTAATGAAGTTAAGACAAAGCAGTTAATATAAAGTATTTGGCAATTGTTATTTGTAATAAATGTAACGCAATATATTTCCAGAATAAAATAACATACTTGCGCGGTTAATATAGCCGGGAAATTGCAAAAGCAAAAGAAAAAAGAAGCGGGGCCGGTGCAGATGATGTGCATGTGCCATGCGTGTTTTGGTTCAACGAAATAGGTTTCCTGGAAGAATTTATTAAAATTAAAAAAAGGTCTATGTAATCTATATGCAACTATTTTATCAACCTCTCGTTCCATTTTTAAATAAAGTTTTATTTAATTACAAATTTAATTTTTATATACATACATACATACAGCAATTAGCTGTTTTAAGATTTTTTTTTATAGGTTATGTCAAATGTATTTGACATATGAACATATGAACATGTAAATTATAAACCCTATGTAAAACTCAAATTTTGACACACACATGAAATTACATATGGGTAGAAAAGTGACATTCCACATGACAAATACACATAATGTGAACACAGCTTTAAAGTAAGACAATCTGTGGCCATAAGTGTCCAAAAAAGGCGTTCTATTGTTCTCAAATCACCTATGCGGACGAACGTCTCAGGATAACAAATGAAAAGAAACAAGTGTTTAACACCAAAATATGCTTCTATAGCAGTAGGCAAACCCATTAGACGATGAACAGCGGGACAAGCTCTTAGAGGTAATAGTTTATCTCAGCAGTAAAAAAATTAAAACCAGCATTGTCGACAAATATTTTAACGCACAGTTAAAGTTTGTCAAAGAGCACAGAAATTGGACAATAGAGTGGTTCGCCTTTCATACACCAAAAAAAAGTTGTGTCAGTCACCCACTAGGGTTAAAGATAGTGTAAAAACAATTCCAGAAATATTTTTTTTATTTTTTGCCACGCCTACAAATACCGCCCTTTAAGTATTTTGTTCACTGTGTTGCTATTTTTAAGCCGAGCATAAATTTTTGTATATCGATGTTCAAACTAAGTAAAAAACTGATATCTACCATTACCACTAATGGTGTAGCGTACAAAACTACGCAGAGGGTAAGAGAAAAACATTAACAGATGTTTAAATTGATTGCAGAAAAGAACGCATTTCAATTTAAATTAATATACAAATATGCACTGCTACAAAAGTGTTTTAAAATATTCTTTTTTTATTTTTTTTTGTTTGTAGCATAACAGAGTTTATTAGATTAAATATTTTAATATGAGAACGTGTTGTATATGTGTTTTCATTTATAAATTTTAATTTGTTGTCCGACAAATTTGTAATTTCCGTTAAATTTACTACAATGAATACAGCCAGTCATATAAAAAAAAAAAAGGTTGAACTCCTGCTCTGCTATGAACTACCAAAAATAGCTAAATTATTCCTTGTAGCTTTTAGAGGAGTGGTTGTAATACTTGTTTATTTGCCAATTTTACACTCGTATGGTGCGGAAAAACATCCACCCTCTTACACCTTCTTCTTTGCGAAGAAAATCAGAAAAAAAAGCCAAAAAAAAAACACAAATAAAACAAACCCCTCAATCAAGTATCCTTCTTTTCATTGTGGTCATCTATTCAGGGGTTTTTTTTTTTCTTGTCTTGTATAATAATGAAAAGGTCATTTTAGTTGAAAATTTTAATGCCTTAAATGATAAAAATCACATCCACTCCTTAATTTCTTAAGCACGCGATGGTGATTATCATTCCTCATTTTATGTGTTTTTGAAAGAATCTACTTTTATTTGGCTCAAAAAGTTATTTTGTTATTTTTATGTGGCTTTCTGTTTGTTCATTCTCTGTATTCAACAACTTCTGCTCAATTCATTTTGAAATGTAGCCATAGGAAACTGTTGTCGGTTGCTACATAGTGTTAGCTTGGCTTCTTCATTTTATAATTTTTTCGTTTAATGCTATGAAAGTTTTACATCATAACAGTGCAGGTCAGAGGTCATGTAAGAACAAAATTCACTAAAAGTGAGTGGAAATAACGTAAAATAATATAAACCTATACTTCTAGATGAGTTATTTTCAGACACATTAGAAAGCTTTTCGACTGGTTTGTAGCAAACTTTTGCCAAATATAAATTCAGAATTAATTCAAAGGTATTCCAGAATACCGCTCCAAAAAATTTACAGCTTTTATTTACCTACTCATCTGCCACGGTTGGTCACTATACTTCAATAGTAAATA
The DNA here is from genome assembly GCA_950370525.1 of Bellardia bayeri. Classification (NCBI taxonomy): domain Eukaryota; kingdom Metazoa; phylum Arthropoda; class Insecta; order Diptera; family Calliphoridae; genus Bellardia; species Bellardia bayeri. The sequence goes on from OX493267.1 coordinate 88,865,842, forward strand.
CAAGTCCTTTTATATCCTTTTGCTTGTACCATTCGTGTTTTATTTGGCATGCTTTTTGTGTGGGCGTCTTTTCAGTTTAGTTACAAAAATTTGCGTTTTTTTTTTCTCCAACTTTTTGTTTTATAATGAACCTTTTTGACTTTGCTGTGTGCGATTGTATAAGTGTGTTTTGTTTACCATTAACAAATTAGTCTTTGGTAACATCTTTTCACATGAAACTCTACTTTGTTCTCTGATAATACATACCTACGTACGAGTATATACTTATACAGTAGGAATCAGAATATAAAAAACTAAAATTAAAAAAAAAGTTGTTTATATCTCTGAAACATGCAATATTATTATCATTTACTATCTCCTTTGCACTCTTCCCATAACTCTTTGCAAAAGTACGTTTAAATGGTATTAAAAACAAGGATGGTCTACCGTACTAAAATCAAAAGGATTACAATGCAAATCAGCTTGTAATTTTAAAACTATGCAAATATTAAATAAGGCAATCTGCAGGATTGCATTTAAATCGTGTGATAGTGTGTATGCATAATTACAAAATTGTTGATTATGTATTTTAATTAGCAAATTTCACCAATGGCTGAGCCAATGCACAAGGAGAAACTGACTGGACAAGGAAAAAGAAAAATTATTGTAAGAATTGGAAAAATGTACTTTTTGCCATAATGGAAAAAGATCTTCATCCGATGTTCAAAATAAGGGGTAAAACTTTTCTTAATATCAAATTACTGCCACCCTAATATATAGGTACTTGTATGTGGGAATTGTTCTTTGTATTAGTAATAAAATATATGTATGTATAACAATTCTCAAACCATTTATAAGAATTTTACTATCAGAGATGTAATAAAACATGAATAGGGTAAGTAAGAATCTAACTAACGGTTTAGTTAAGGTGAAGCAGTGATGGAAAATGGCTTCTTGGATTTTGTACCAACTATCATCACAACCACAAACTCACTTTAACGAAAATTCGATATAGTCACTTACGGCAAAATAGTTAACATTATCTTATATAACGAATGTTTAAACAGTTTTGTACTCGAACTAAACAATTTTTAAATGAAAATGGAAATGAAGCTTTTCGGTATTGATTTGGTGATAAAAAGGAATACGGTGTAAGACTTCTTCAAAGAATCACAATCTAACTGTAGTGGAAAATGCTGCCAGATAAAACGTTTGTTCACAATATACAACTAGTGTTCCAGGAAGAAAGTTATCAAAGGATAGAGTAACAATTTTATATTAATGCATTTGAAACAAAGATAAATTAAAGGCAAAGAAATAGAGCTCGTTTCGTAATAAAACGTTTTCCGTAAATTATTAGTTAGGATACTTCTGAATCAATAACATTCCTATTTATGAAGTATATATATCCGTACATACTTAGATTTCCAAAATTACTAAAGAAATAGAAGGGTTAACTTCTAACGTTTTTGAAATTCTCATTAACTAAATATTAAGCTTTAGTTTTTGAATTCGGCCTCATTGTGATCATTTAATGTGAATTAATATTTCACAGGTTTCCATTGTACTATAATTCACCCAACAATTTCTTGTCGTGATAATCATATTAGATATGTATGTATATTTAAAGATCCTATGGATATCAGTACCAAAATGTTCATAAAAATGAATAAAATCATCTCTCCTACTTGCTCTACTATACAAATGGTAACTTAAATCATATATTTATCTATATATTTCATTTGGAATTCCAAATTCCATGGTACCAACTGGGTCTAAAATGTATCAAAAAAAGTACAATTGTACCATGTTTGCCAACACTGAGGTGAAGTTACAGGGCCACGCTTTTACGCGTGCATTTACCACTCAAAACTTAACTCACAATATGCTATACGGAACTGAAGTACTAATTGCTAAAAAAAGGGATAAATCCTGTACATATTTGGTACTTTTTTAATTATTTTTGTTTTCTATTTTAAGTACTTCTATTTGAATTTTTTCAATAGAATTTGTTAGGGCTCCACTGGGAGTCTAATCCTGCTTGTTCGTCTACAGTTCAGTAGACCAAATCATCGGGCTACACAAGAATTTTTATTTCCATGTTTAAAATGTTAATCTTATTTTCAAACAAAGATTTTCACCCCATTCACCTTTAGCAAACCCCTTCATGTGGAGAATTTGATAGTATGTATTCATTTGTCATACATTCGTATTTTAAATACATTTATTGGTGTCCTTTTTTCATCGTATAGGTTTCATGATATGTAGTGAATTATTAAAAAACTGCAATTAAAAATTAGTAAAAATAAAAATTTCATCACATTTGCGGCAAAAAAAAAACGCATCGAAAGAAACGAAAAAGCGCATCGCAAAAAAAAATTTTAAAAAGCCCCAAAACAGCGTACAAGGATGAGAAATTATTTTTTATTTTCAAAGTGATCTATAAATAAGTTAGTATGGTTGATTATTTTTTGCAACTTTTTTGCACTAAAAAAGCTTCTAATAAAAAGTATGAAATACACAGAAAGCATGAAAGCGTAGACAAAACATAAGAGGTTTAAATGCTGAATTAATGATTCCGTTCTGCGATTGCTGAAAGAGTTCTTTTGTATGGAAGCATAATTCGAAATTATTCATTCCGTTGCTGGGGTATTTTTCCTCTTTGCGATATCATCTCTACACAGACAGTTTTGCGGCATGCCGCAGTAATAAATAATTACATTTTACATATCGATCGATATTCCTTTCCGCTTAGTTTTACTTTTCGTGCGCAATCAATAATACCACCCTCTTACTTTTTACTTAAGTGCCTCACCGAAGCCTTTATCTCATCGAATTTTATGACATTTAGCATTTGGCATTTTATTTAGCATTTTTTTAATAATATGTTTGGCATTTTCAAGTTTTTTTAAATTTAAAAAAAAAACAAATTTATTTTTTGTTAAAAATTAGCTTGAAAATAAAAAAAGGAAAATTATATGAATATTTTCAAGGATAAATGATAAATTTACCAATAGACAAAATTACGACTACTGACCTAAAATGCAAAAGTTAACTTCATATGAGTGGAAAAATGAAAACGAAACTAAAGAATTTTGGATACAAGTTTACGAACGTCAATGACAACTTTTGCTATGAAGATTTCAGTTTTGTCATTTAGTAATTTAAAAGTTGACCTTGTGGAAATATTCATAAAAAAAAAAAAAAAATAGGAAACTGCATGATTTTAATATTATGAAATGTCTCCATTTTATTAGATGTAGAATAGAAAGATTCAGTAGAATTTATATAACATGTTTCTACACTATTTCCAATTGTATATCAGAACTTTCTAAAAGAAATGCAAATAAAATTTTAGGAAATACAAATTGAGAATTCTGAAATATTTATATTGGAAAACTCCTGAAATATAGTTCAAATTAGTGTAGAAAATTTGTATGAAAATAACTCAAAAATAATATAAAAAAACTGACGTCTTCAAATTTTACTGAATCAGGCTATAAAGGTGGATTCACCCATTCCATCTGAACTAAATATTTATTCGGACAAAGTTTTATTCATATGAGTTTAGACGTCTCTGTTTTTGAGAGAAAGAGAGAAAATATTTTTTTACGAAAAAACTCTCAACTTGAATAGGTTACATTTTTTCATACAAATAATAATGCCTTATGTATTTCCATGGCCATCAGCAAAGGCAATTTTTTTCATTCATATTTAATACACAATATTTTAAAATAATTGATTAATTGTTTTTTAACACTTAAAAGCCAAAGCAAAATAAATCATTGACCGCAGTATTACCACTTGTAAAACTAATAGATTTTGTTTAAGGGTGCTGTAGCTTAATTGGTTAGCGCACTTGATCATTAAACATGAGTTTGTATTTGTAGCCCGGGTTCGATTCCCAGCCGCTGCCACTCAAACAACATCAGTTTCTTTTTATTTGTATGTAGAATGTTGGCCAAAGTCAAAATTTATTAAATGTCCCTTCTTTAAGCTAATTAGCTAATTAGCTAAGCTAATTATTTACATTTTCACTAAACATATTTATTAGTTTTCTTTCTATCCATCATAACCGCCCTCCTTCGGTGGTATAGCATTCAAACGCCACCGAAGTAAAATAATTAAATAAAGGCTATAAAATCAAGCTTTAAAAATAATGCGCCTACTCACCACCAGGGGCGCTGCAATTCTGCACTACAAACAAACATAATGCGCAATTGCAGAGTTGTGATATAAAGCTTTCTTCAACTTTCACCACCTTTACTTCTTCCATCTATCCCCTTTCCAAAGAAAGTAACGCAATTATATATAGGCATATTAATTGCCTGAGTGGTACTTCTCTTTAAAAAACAAAAAAGAAAAAAAAGCATATGACAGCTTTAATATTTCAGAAAAATCGTTTGAATTGGCTGAATCGTGCTGCAAAAAACTGTCAGTAAAAAAAGTTTCTCCGAACAAAATTTTTCGAAAGAAATAAGTGAATACACCCTAAGTCTTTGGTATTCATGGTATTTAACATCAGGTTTATAATGTTTGTGTAGTTATATAAAAATATTTATTATAAAAACTGAAATTTTGCTCATAGGATTTCATTCGTAGTTTTTTTCAGTTTTGATTTATAAATTATTTTGCCATATATTAAACATAAAATAAATGACCAAAAACATTTACTAATTTTCTTGATTAATTTAATTTTTTTTAGCTATAACAAGTACACAAAGTACTAACTATACTCATTTGTGCTCCCCACTGTATATAAATGTAAATATTAGTTTCATATACTTACTAGTAGTTACTACAAAATATCTAATTTAAACACAGCTAAAGATGTAAAAATTACTTAATATTAAATAGACTGCAGCTGTTTTTTTTATGTACTTGTACCTTATGTACTTGACATTTTGGCACAGCTTGTGCTGGACTTGGTTGCTTTTAGTTTCAAAAACTTTTTTAAAATTTAGTTGTCTGCCAGGTAAACGACATGATTAACATACATACTCGTATATGCAAACATACTTCCTGCTTACATATGCTTTTAAAAGTCCAGCCAACTTCTAATTAACCCAATTAGATCATATATCATCTCTAATTGTCATTTATGGTAAATTTTTTAATTACCCACGTGTATGTATGTATGTACATAGCTTTTTCTATAAAAAAGGAAACAACAACAAGAAATTGTAATGAAAGTGGGCTTGAGTATTTAAGGTGGTGGAAACGGAAGTATAAAACACATAAAATACAAAAATTTTACTTATTGTCATAAATTCTTCCTAAATAAAACAAAACAAATGAACAATTTTATATGCAAATAAGAGCATGAAATGTTGCTTAAAACTGAATTATTATTTCAAAATTGCATTTAAAACAAATTGTATGTATATAATTATTTGCCGGTAGTTAGATTCGTTGCATAAGTTTATTTAAAATATGTTTGGTACTGTTTGCACATTTGAATTTCAATAAAATATTTAACACCATTATACAAGTTTTGGATTTGCTGACCATAACGTACAAATTATAAATTTAAATTGTTTAACAAAAAGACAAATGTATCCATGGGGACTTAAACAAAATCATAGCAAACACCAATGACAATATCTCAATTTTAGAATACACATACACGCACATGCACAACAAAAATCAAAAGACAAATCAAAAATTAACAACATTTTATTCAACTCAACAGATTTTCATATTAACAACTACTAAAGCAGCAAGTACATACTAGCATATCCTGGCTACTCCTTCCCACACATTTGAATGTTTGTATAGCTGGAATAACATGTTCATTGCCTCAAACTATATTTTTGTAGTCAACGAGCATAAAAACAATACAACAAAAATGGGAATAAAACTAACTTTGCATAAGGCACACGTCACATTCCTGTCTCAAAATCCTTTTTTAAAGATAGTTTAATTTACATTTATCCTTGTGTTTAGTTAGTTTGCATACATATACCTTTATGCATACAAAGATAAATAAACTCATATGTATGTAAATTAGGGAGGCTCCCAGAAATGTGATCAATGGTCTTTCTCCTACTTTATTTCTAATCTTTATAAATCACCTCATATGTCAAACTTCCAATCCTTTCTATTCGTTTGCGGATGATAGCAACATTTTCCATTCATACTCATTTAACTATAGACCAAACCCTTTGGAGAGCTGAGCCGAGATCTTGAGACAATCTTGGAATGGGGTTGTTCGAACAGAGTATATTTTAACGCACGTAAGACTCAATGTTGTATATTAACGCACAAACTCACAACAGATCATGTTGCTTCATCTGTTTTTATGGCCGGCAATATTAAAAAATCAGACGCTCTTGACGTTCTAGGCAGGAGAATCCAGTGTGATGTTCGCAAAAGAAGCGTTCAAGTGCCTTTAGTTCTTTAAAACGGTGTAGGAAATACTTCACTCCATCTGTTCTCCATACTATTTACACCAACTATATTCGACCGATAATTAAATGCAACTCTCATGTATTGGCCGGTACTTGGAAGTCTATTTTGGAGATACTCGACAGTATGTTATCCAACTCTATAGATTCATTGGAGCATCATCGCAATGTGGGTTGCGTTTCATTATTCTATCGATACTATAATGGAATGTGTTCTGCTGAAATTAGGGAACTTCTTTCCGAAACACGTAGTTTTTTACGTAATACGTGTTCTTCAGCCAGAGCTCATCCATTCATGGTTGACTGGACAGTGGATCGCACTACTCACTACAGGGAAATTCGTTCTTTAGCCGTACAGTCCGTATGTGGAATAAACTACCAGAAGTATTCCCTGCTACTTTCAATATAGGAAAAATAAAATCAAATGTTCACAAACACTACTACCTCTATCCTCCCTTCCATAACCTATTTTCCTAGTTTCAACACAATGCATTGCATGGGTAGGGGTCGTCCCCTGAATGCTGGTTAAAGCAAGAAAAAAATACAACTGAAATCTATTTGATTTTGTGTCGAAGTGCTTGTTTTAAAGTTGCTGTTTGTTGCATTAAGCTGAAGCAAAGGATTTCCATATATGAACCAAATACATTAGAATGACTTGCTTTGTATAGAAATGGAAACAGTTGGGGTATTAACTCTCAACCCTCAACTAAAATATTTGTTTTATAATGTATTTCCGAAAATATTTTGTGTCTAATAATGACTGATCTAATTTGTGTAATATCAGACAGTCATTCTGAGAAATAACACAATTCAAACATGTTCAATATGTATATTAAACTAATGGTTTTGAAAAGTAAATGTTCATATTGTAAATAAAATTTTAATTATGCTGATCAAATCGGAAAATTATTTTGACTTCTTAACAGATCAAAATTACTTTCTTTAATCAGGAGCACCCTAATATACGTGCTGCTTATTTACATATTTGATAGACTTTATGGTGTAAAATAAGAACTAGGGTTTGCCACAATTGCATGTTAAGGCTTGTTCATAAGGGGTAATAAACAAAGTGTTGTTCATATAAAATCCGGTCACACTATAGAAGTTTTTTCTAAAAACTTGAGGATGTTAATATGTTCCTGAGCAATTTAAAATTAAAATAGAAAATATGTCATACACATTGATTTTAGCAAAGCTAACAAGTACTGTAAATTATGTTATTAAAGTAATGAAACAAGCCTTAAGTTAAGCATAACCACTTGTTTGTTTTAACACAAATTTGTTTGACGTTATTTACTCTTACAAGAGTTTTGAAAGATCAAACAGCATTAAATTAATTAACACTAAATATTTTTTTTTTATCTTGTTCTAAATAAAGGAAGTTTTTTCTATAAATAAATAAACGAGTTCAAATATATTCTATGAAGTGGTTACGTCTTTGTCGGCAAATATTTGCCAACATAAAATAGCAAATAAAAATTTAAAAAATTTTATCAAAAGTTAAATTTTCAAATCGTTGTGAAAAGCGCAATAGCGTTGCTATAGGTTAGGTTAGGTTCCACGGGCAGCCGTTCCTAGAAAACATCTCACTTGGATCCATCATGCTGATAACATTGTGTTACCTCATTGGTAGCCAACCTGTTGATTGCATTGGTTGTTTCCGAACCATCCAGATTCCTTGTCAAAGGTATAGATGCATTTTGGATTCATCCTTGATAGCTCCTCCAAGCATTAAAGATAGCATCCCCCGAATATACGTTCCCTTGTTATTGATAGGGCCGGACATTGGCAGAGGCATTGAATAATTGTTTCATCTTCCTACTCGTTATGACAGCTTCTAATACCTCTAAAAAAACTAAGCAGTGAATTCGCCCTTCCCACATCAAATACAGGCCAGGTGGACCTCGCAGTGGAGCAAATGATTTCGTTCGATCACTTTACCTGAGCAAGTCTGAACATTTCGTTTTGAACAAGTATTTTCGGACTTTTAATGGTGATGCCAATGAAGAGATCAATCGCCTCATCAGTCAACATTGTACCTTTCCTGGCTAGATCATCAGCAATATAGTTGCCCTGTACTGAGCTTTGTCCAGAGACTCATATTAGCGTTATCCTAGAATGTTCTACTATCTCGTTTAGAGATACCCTGTGGTTACGACAAAGTTCTAACAAAATTCAAGACTTACATTATTGTGTATGATGAACGTAATGTAAAAATAGACCTCAAAAAGCTTTTAGGGCCAAAGGTATTATTTTAGCAAAACGAGAGAAATAATGCCGACCAAAATATAAATAAGCTGCGATGTGCAATCGTTGTGTTTAAAGAGAACTTTTTCAAATTAAATAAGTAAAGCAAAACTTCCCATATATGGCGCTTTTTTGGCACAAAATTCGACATTTTCGCAGCAAAAGAAAATTTTATTGTTTACGCTATAATGTTCAATAACTAAGTGAGTATGAATGACAGATGTTTACCCTTCAAAATATGGTTACTAAAAATAAAAATTTTGTTAAAAGAATTGACATCTACATTAATACATGGTCTTGCTAGACATTATTGTATTATTTTGTTTTGAAAAACAAGAGTTCTTGTAGAAAAACCCGTTAAAAAAATTGAAACGAAATAAATGTATATTTCAAAGAATTTTAAAAACTAAATGATACTGAAGCAAATCTTGGTAATGAAAATCTAACCCCCTTATTCAAAAACGATTATCAAATTTAACAAACGTTTATTAAGCAAATTTTTAAATGCAAATCTGTCTTAATAAACGTTTGTTAAATTTAATAATCGTTTTTGAATAAGGGGGTAAGAAATTGATTTTCACTTATTGACAATCATGTGCCTCGTATAATTTAATTTCAGACATACATACAATATCTCTTAGGCAAGTTCCAAAATCACCAAGTTTAGCTCCAACTGAAACCCCTTAAATTTTATAAGTGTGTGAATAGAAACATACAAATCTAGTTCATAGTCCGTACTTGTCTAATATGACTACAAGTTCCCTGGAGTAATTTAAACATACAACAAGGAAAATAGTATTAAAAGAGAGAAAGAGAGGAAGAGAGAGAAAGAAACACAATTGTAACAAAAGTCTATTTTAAATGCCATTTCATACTTTAATATACAACAACAGGATAACGGAAGTTACTGACACTAAACAAAGTGTTTAACATTTTTACCAGTTTGTGCCAGCCACTAACCAAGTTTTGCTTTACTAACACCTGTTTGTCGGCATATACACACACAAAGACGAACTACCTGCCATATATTGCCCATTGTTGGTTTGGTCTAAGGACTGCAAACTGCTGCTGCTGCATGTTGCCAATTGTTCCAGGAGTAACTACTCGTATTATTGTGGTTTGAAACAAACGCAATACAACAAAAGTCACCGAGCTGGGCTACAAAAAGAAATGCTGAAACAGAAAAATGCACAATGATATGGTAGGATATACATGTTCACATATGTATGTATGTTTTGTATAACTGTGTGTGGCTGGGAGTATGTGAGTCACACATACTACTACTAATTTATTGTCTTGAGTGTTTTAGGTGAAAGAACATGCTAAAAGAGATTTGTTGCATGCCATTGTTAGTCATGGCAAATCCGCAGGTGTTTTAAATATAAGACTGGTCTACCAACTTGGGGTCACATTGTTGCAGTTTTTCCCCTTTTTTTTGTTTTTTGCTTATTTACAGCAATAAATGTCCTTGTATGAGAATAAATGTATGTATGTACATGTTAATTGAAATTGTTGTGACAAAAATGAAAATTAAAATGCTAAAGCTGGGTAATTTTTATTCTCTGTTTGTACATTCGTTGTGGTTATATTGAAAGTCATAAAGCCTTATTTCTTATTTAGAGTTTGATATTAATTTTCTATGACCTTTAATGTTTAAATGCAAAATATTATTAATCTCATTATTGGTTTTACAAACTACGTTGTCAGTGCAAAAAATGATAAGAGGAGACATTAATAATAATTAACTTTGACTTTGCTTGCGTATGATTAATATGATAAAAATCTCTTGTGTTAATATTACTAATACGACACATCTAACTATATTCGAAATTTTATGTATATTTCAAAGCGAAATTAAATAAATAATTTATATTATAATCATTTAAATAAAGAGTATGATTTGACAATTATAATTTGTTAAACAAATTTTTAATAAAATTTTGCCAAAAAGGCTGGTCTACTTCATTAATCACGTAAGGATTTTAAACTTTAGGGCTGTAATTGGGCTGCAATTAACAGCTGAATTTGCTGAAATTATGCGAGCGAAAGATTTAGTCTCCAATAAATTCATTGATTCGTTGGCTGTGTGACATTTGACACTGTCCTGTTAAATACTTAATTTAATTTAGCTTTAATCGTAGGTTTTATACCGTAGTTATGCGCTCTTAGGGCCATTATTACAACTTGCCTCTAATGTTCTTATTAGTAAAAGGTAACTTTAATTAAAGTGAGGAATAAAGTGACCTTTAAAATGTTTCGTTATTACAACTTACTTGTAAAATAAAATGATTTTTTTTTCTAAAATATGGCAATACAATAAATATTTGTTTGTGGCTGACTGTATTCAAAAATAAATCAAACGTCTGCTTTCCATTTTTATTTATCAAATTATTTATTGGCAAAACAAAATTAAAATTAATTTAATTTTCAGGAAGTTGACATTTTTTCCAGAACATATGACAACTTCAAATACATAAACCTCACTATAAAATTTAAAGGCAAGATGATCTTATCGGTCGGTTTCAGATTAAAGTAAACTTATAATAACCAAATACTTCTTACCTGTCCGATAACATCATACCTTTAACTATTGCCAAGTTTTAATAATGGGCCTAAGTGTAGTTCAATTGTGGGTGTTTATACAATCTTTGTGTAGCTGTAATCCTTGGTCTTTATACAGTCATATTTTAGCTTGAATAGTGGATCTTTGTATAATCTTAATGTAACTTCAATCGTAAGTCACCATTAAGTTCAGTCTTTGTACAGTCTTAGTGTAGCTGTAATCATTGGCCTTTTTATAGTCATAGTTTAGCTTCAAACGTGGGTCTTTATATAATCTTTATGTAGCTTCTATCGAGGGTCTTTATACACTATTTGTGTTGCTTCAATCATAATTTATTTATAACGTCTAAGTTTAGCTTTAAACGTGGGTCTTTATAGAGTCATAGCTTCAATCTATAGTCATCAATCGTGGGTCTTTATAAAATATTTGTTTAGCTTCAATCATGGGTCGTCATACAGTCTAAGTATAACTTCAATCATTGGCCTTTATACAGTCATAGTTTAGCTTCAATTGTAACTTTTTATACAGTCGTCTTTTAGCTTCGATCGTGAGTATTCTACACTTTGGTGTTGCTCCTTACAATATTTGTTTAGCTTCAATCGTGGGTCTTTCTACAGTCTAAGTGCAACTTTAATTATAGCCCTTTATACAGTCATCTTGCTTCAATCATGGTTATTTATACCGTCTAAGTTTAGCTTCAAACATGGGTCTTTATAGAGTCATAGCTTCAATCTATAGTCATCAATCGTGGGTCTTTATACACTATTTGTGTTGCTTCAATCATAATTTATTTATAACGTCTAAGTTTAGCTTTAAACGTGGGTCTTTATAGAGTCATAGCTTCAATCTATAGTCATCAATCGTGGGTCTTTATAAAATATTTGTTTAGCTTCAATCATGGGTCGTCATACAGTCTAAGTATAACTTCAATCATTGGCCTTTATACAGTCATAGTTTAGCTTCAATTGTAACTTTTTATACAGTCGTCTTTTAGCTTCGATCGTGAGTATTCTACACTTTGGTGTTGCTCCTTACAATATTTGTTTAGCTTCAATCGTGGGTCTTTCTACAGTCTAAGTGCAACTTTAATTATAGCTTTTTATACAGTCATCGTTTAGCTTCATTCATGGATATTTATACCGTCTAAGTTTAGCTTCAAACATGGGTCTTTATAGAGTCATATCTTTATAGTTTAGATTCAATTATCGGAATTTATACACTCTTAGTGTAGCTTCAATCATTGCCCTTTATATTAGCTTCAATCGCAGGCATTCATACAGTCATTTCTAATCTTCATTCGTGAGTCTTTATGTTGCCAAATTTTAGGTTCACTTGAGGATCTTATTTTAACAATTTTAGTTTTATTTGTAGGTCTTTACCTAAATCCATTCATTATCATTAAGCTTGAAAGTAATGTATAATCATCAACTAAAAATAGAAACCTGAACTAACTTTACTAACCCACTCCACTCAGCTTTTTGATTAACAAAAAAAAAACCTGTCAATCAAAATACATATTAAACAAGTACGAAACACTTGTAAAATATTTTATGAAATCTATCATCAATTTGTCAATGAATAAAAACAAAACTGACTACTTTTAATAACTAATTAAATTTACACCTTTTATGTGAACTTCAAAAGAGTAAAACAATATGAGAATATTCTATCTATTAATCATGTCATTTCATGAACAAGATTCAATATCAACAAACTAACAAAAGGACAATCAACAAAAACGGAAAAGTGGAAAAATGAAAAAGGACACATGTTGACATTGTATTAAGGAAATATCTTACGAGTAAATCATAATTGTCATGATTAATTACCACGAAACCACTCATTAATTATAAAAGATATCAAAAAGGATGACTTTTTTTCATACATTTATTTATTTAATTTTTTTTTGATTCGTTTACTGCCACAAAATGCCCATGACCATAGATGTGAGAATGTTTAACACACAGCCACATTAACACTCAAATGTACATTTATGAAGCCGGCATAAAAACAATCAAAATTCTGACCATAAATACTTTTAACGTCATAACTTACCATCAAATAAAACCACATACTTAAGAGTTTAACCCCATATTAAAGAAGAGGAAAGGAAAGGGAAAACCAGTCATACTTTAACAAAAAGGAAAAGGATCAAGGAATATTACTTGAAACAGTGGGTAAAATATTAATATGAATAGTAGGAGTATTCTAATTAAAGAAAACCGAGGTATATTTTAATTTATATTAACCAGTCATGATCCTTGTTTAAAATTTAAAAAAATCATTTAGCTCTTTTTGTTTTTTTTTTTTATATTAATGATTTTAAAGCATTAAATTAAAATGCTTATTGCTTGTATTCAACTCAGGTAATACATCGTGTCCAGAAAGATAAACTTTAGATATAGTATAATATTAAATATGGCCTAACATATGACTAACATAACTTTTAGACTTTTTAGACCTATAATTGAAACTAAATTATGACTGTATATAGATTAGAGATGCCAAAAGGCACTTGTTTTTGCAAATTCCATTAAACAACATTAAAAGTTATTAATGTTCGGGTTGAAGTTTAAAAACAACCATTTTTATCTCACGGAAATTTTAAAAAATATACACCTGATATTTCTATGTATTCCTATACGTTTCATTTAAATGCTATTATGGAATTTATTCTCTGCTTTAGATTTAAAAAATCGCGGTTCAAAATTCCTTATATGTAAAAACCTGATAAAATACCTTATGTTTAAAGCGATTTAAAAATATAAGCAATGATCCAATGATCCTTTAAAGGAGTTTTCAAAAATACACCATTTCCAATCAAATGTTATGCGTGGTTTGAAAGACACTGGGTGAAAGAACCTTTCTTTGCAAAACAAGTAAGAAAGTATAGTCGGTCAAGCCTGACCATAAAATACCCTACACCCAGTATATGTATAAAACAGTTTATCATAAATAGGCGTTATATGGGAGATATAACGTATTGTGGACCGATCATCCAAAAATTAAGTCTCATGATGTCTCTGAATATAAGTATTATATGTGTTAAACTTTATCTCGATATTAATACATACTTTTAAACGATTTATAAAGCTTAAACTGAATTATGGAGAGGGTCTTAGTTGGAAGTTTCGACTAATTATGGACCGATCATAATAAAATTGTACCGTATTATTTTTAGACATATGAAATATATTTTCGTTTGTTTGGATACCAACATTTTTTTTAGAGAGTTATGCTCTTTAAAGTGATTTTTGGAAGTGGGCCTTATATGGAAGCTACGACTAATTATGGATTGATTTGCAAAAAATTCATAGATGCGATTTGGCTTTATTTACCACTCATTTGTGATGAAATTTGTTTGGATACTTGCATAATTCTAACATTTATGATCAGTAAACCCCAATTTCGGGAGGACATTTGTATGGGGGCCAGGTGAAGTAATGGATCGATTTGCCCCAGTGTCAAGCCCATCTAGCCTTGGGTCGCAAAAATATCACGTACCAAATTTTGTCGAAATATCTTCAAAATTGCGACCTGTACTCTGCGCAGGCCTGTACTCTGGACAGCCAGACAAACGGGCGGACGGACGGACGGACATCGCTAAATCAACTCAGAAAGTGATATGCCAAAAATTTGGTTATAGCCCTAATGGGTATACATACATATGTATTTATGTATATTAATTAAAAATCAATAAAATATTATTGTTCGATCTTAAAATAGCTTCTTAGAAATGTTAAGGCATATAAAGTAAAGAAAATATTAATTTCATTTTGTTGACAATATATAAAGCTGAATAAATCACAATCAACGCTTGATTTTTGGTAAATTGTTGTATGCCGATTGCATAATCAAGGTGTTGTGGGAGGCTTTTATACATTTCTCAATAGCATTTATTATTTCATTTGTTTTGGAATCAAGGTTTTTTTTTAATTCATTTGTAATAACAAACATTTCTATCTCAGTATCAAATTCACTCTTCAATTTTGGGGGTTTTCAAAAAATTTAAAAGTTTTGAATAAATCCTCCTGCTTTCTGGTTTTTTGTTTCAGGAAGAGATTACAACAGTTCATAGCTTAATATGTAATCACTTTTTGATATATCATCTATTGTGTCATCTATTGAGCTTTTAAATTAATTATAGCTTTTTCTCAAATAGTGCGTTCGAGTTTGACAGCCCAATATTGTATTTTCGGAGATGATGTCGTAAACTCAGCTGAGAGAAGTAACACTCCGGCAATTCTTTGGAAAGGGGATAGATTGAAGAAGTAACGGTGGTGAGAGTAGAAGAAAGCTTTATATCTCAACTCTGCAATTGCGCATTATGTTTGTTTTACTGCAGCATTGTAGCGCCTCTGGTGGTGAGTAGGCACATTACTTTTAAAGCTTAATTTAATAGCCTTTATTTAATTATTTTACTTCGGTGGCATTTGAATGCTATACCAACGAAGGAGGGTGCTGTGATAAATATTAGTTATGATGCTTAGAAAAGAAAACTAATAATTATCAGAAACTGATGTTGTTTGAGTGGCTACAAATACCAACTCATGCTTAATGATCAAATGCGCTAACCAATTAAGCTACAGCACCCCCATATGAAGGTTTTTATCGGTTTGTTTGTCAACTTCATACATTTCAGCTGTCACTTTTTCTAGTGACATCACCTTTAAAATAAATTTGCTTTTCATTTATTTTGATCAGCTGTTCGACGTGTACGACGCTTTCAAAAGTAGAAAGTAAACGAATTTTTCGCTTTTCAAGCGTCAACGCTTGCTACGGTTTTAAGCATGTTGTAACTATACTAGGTGAGTGCAGTAGTACAGTCGATTTACACACACCTTGTATAGTTACACCATGGTTTTAAGTGTGATTCTACTTTTTTGCCAGTTGTTTAGAACGCGAGAAACGCGTAAACGCTTGGTGTAGTCCTTTACCTTTATTTCTTCGACATATTTTTGTAAAATTTCAATTTTCATTGACAAAAATGTACATAAATAATTTTAAAATGTTTCTCATCTTTTCAATTAGTGGTTTAATGTACAAGCTGTCAGTAGATCTTTTTGATTTTCTCTTATTAAAAATTCTAAAGAATGTGTCAAAAAAGCAGATAAAACTTGTGCTTTTTTTGACTTGGATACTTCCTTGGATTATTTATATAAATACTTATTTTTGGGAGTTATTAATACCGATACGGGATTTGTCAAAGCGCATTAATATCCCTAATATAGATCAACCATAGAAGCGGAAAGAATAGGAAAATTAAATGGAGAATTTTTTTTAAAATTTGTTGCTTTTGGAACAAAAAAAATGTTGACCAAAAATATTCAAATGCAAAACAAGTTATGTTTGAACTCACATATGCCTGGGTCCCACTGTACTTTATAATCTATACAAACAAAAAATACAAGATGTATGTAAGTAAAAATATTTGATATGTTTTTGTTATACACTTTGCTTGACAAATATTATAATTTTTTTTCCATCTCTGCTGTGTTTCCACTTAAACTTTTATACATTTGTATTTGTGTGTATTTGCCTTTTACATTTCTATATACATATTTTTATATGTCTGTATGTATTTGTATTTGTATTTTTTTTCCAGTGGTGGGTAAATATTTTCTTAATTACATTTCCAAGGAGAGTAATTAATTTTGTCTCGCTGTTGGCTGGCGTTGACATTTACCATTATGTTGTTGGTATGTACAAGTGTGTATCAGCAACAAAAAACTACAGAGAAAAAAATGTAAAAATATGAATGGGAAAAAACCTAAAGTTGAGGTAAAACAGATGTTTTAAAGGATGTGGGGTTAAAGTAAATGTCACACAAATGTCAGTGACATAAAATTAACGATATAAATACGAGTCATAATTGTGAACAGGAAATATAACAAAAATATGCTTAATAAAATTTTTGATTTCAATTAAGTTGGTATTTAATTTAATTTAATTCTTCAATCCACATCGTCTTGAAATTATGCTTAATTATTTTCATAATTATTTACCTCATTTGTAAACATTAGCTTACATTATGCCATCAACTACATACATTTAGAATTTAAATTCATAGCAATAAAACTAATTGCAATTGAAAAACTAGCTGGCATCTTATCTAAATTCCAATTTAGTTACCAATATTTTCTCCTAAAAATAAGTGTGATTTTATGTTGGAACATAAAACTACATGAAATTACCAACTAAATATTTCTTAATTTTATTACACTTGACTAGCTGTGGCCAAAAACAGTCTCAACAAATAATACCGCATAAACAAACAAAGACCATTAAACAATTTTATTATCATTATTTTGACAGTGACATATAATGAAAGTTTTTGTGGAACAATTACACTTCACCCTCCCTTTTGTTGGCATTGTCTTGCTATAGCTTTTAAATTCGCATCATAAAACTATTTACCAGTAAGAAAAACAAAAACTACCATATTTTACCATAGAAAATTTTATTTGTTGCAAAACTCATCATCAACAACCGCAATCATTTTATCCACAAAACAAATACCACATCATTTTCTCTATATACTCGTACATATGTATGTATGTATAGAAGTACATATAGGTATATAAGTATGTTTATTTGAAAACATATTGTATCGCAAATAAACACATTATACATATATGTACATAGATAAATTTAATACTTACATAGTGGCTGTGTATGAAGAATTTTATTATATTCTGCTTGTATTCTTGCATACTAATCGCAAGAAAACTCTGGCAATAAGTGGCATTAATTTTTTATCATAGGAGTCAAGTCAACAATTTACGAGTAGAACTGGCACACAACTCAGTTCCAGAACACAAATACACGAACAGCTACAGAAACAAACACTATCAATAATTAAAACCTCTATAATACTAGAAAATACCCTCAAATCATCAGTTTGCTCGTTTACATGTCGTTAACATACACTGACAGAAATCTTTGTGTAAAATGTATAATTCATTTTGTATATTTGTTTTCACTACTTTACAGGTTTTAAAGTTTCTAAGTTTATTAATTTAGATAAATCGAAACAATTATAATTAAAAGAAAATATACTAAAATTTTAAGAAATAGAGAATTATCATTAATTGTTATTTTGCAGAAAATTGTGCTTTATTTTTATATGTTCGTTAGAATAAAAAGTTGGTTCAAATATTTAGAATGGCTTTGCGACCTTTTGTGTGCCAATATTTCAAGATAGTGGTACAAATTTCCCGTTTTTCCCCTTAACCCTATAATGCCTAAGACCGTCTATAGACGGTCATCAGTTGAGTATTTAAAAACCGGTTTTTTTTTCGTTTAGCTACTAGGACCGTCTACAGACTGTCTTCCTTGTTTTTGTCCTGGAGCTTTCCAGGAGTATTTTTTTCTGAATTGGAACTGAAATTCGTAATTTGCAGATGAAATACATGCTAGAACAAAAATTTATTTCTGCAATTTGAACGTATTTTCAATTTTAGGTATTTAAGGATTAAACATCCGCTGAGTTTCAAGTAGAGATACTTTCTGCAATAGCCTTTTTTTTTTTGACAGATCACATGTGAGTCGTGTCATGCTGTCATGTTATTTTTGTTTTGTATTATTTGGCATTTCATTTATTACGAAAATTCACGTTCTGTGAGGAATGTTTTTCGTGCACTTCGTTCAACTTATGGTCAACATAATCGGTATACTGAGCGTACTCTTCGCAATACCGTCACCCATTTTAAGACCCAATATTCATTATGCTGTAAAGAAAATGTAGCGGCCGTAGCTGAGAGTATACGGTGCGAACGTAACGGTCAAAAGCGAGCGTTATCGTACCATGATAACCGATTATTTGTTGCCTGAAATTTACAGTCTCTTAATACTACCAAATATTAGAGACTACCAAATATTTTATGCTGCAAAATAAGAAAATTTAATAAATTTTAATAAATCACTCAAAAGCCTACATTTTCCGTTTTTAGAAGTTGCAAAATAGTCCCCAAAATCTGTAATTTCTCAGTGTTTTGCAAATAACTGTCAATTATTTCATATGATACCGCAGCATGAAAAGAATGTTCTTATTACCTTTCAATATCACATAAACTTTAAGCAGGCACGCACATAAAACTTTCCAAAGTTTTATTTTTATAACCCCCAAAATGTCAGTGGATAATGTCTTCACTTAATCTAATGTGGCAAAAATTTAAATAATTAATTTAGTATAGAAAATATCATGGCAAGTGGCAATTTTCCAAAATATAATGTAAAATTTATAAGAAGACCTACATAAAGATGTTTATAAAAAAAATAATCAATTAAGTTATTTGGCAGTAACAACAAGATGTTTCAAGAGCAGAACAATTCCATTTTTAGAAAAAAAAAGCAATCTGATTTAAAAAAAAAACTCATTCTAACTAGAAACAGTGGGACAGAATCAAAATGTGTTGGAAGTACATCCTTCATACCAAAACGTTATGAATCTAAATAGTAAGCATTTCATGTTAACATTGCACTAATCTTAAGACATCTACATGCCAACTCATAGCATACCATTTGTTGTATTCATAACACCGAAATTCCCCTGATTAAGATATAAATTTTACTTCTGTATAGGATTCTGTAGCATTTATACCAACATTCAACATCATTATACACATACATATATTCTATCACATTTAATTTGTATTAGAAAAATATATATGTATGAGACCAGCATGTAATAAAATTCCTTTTATAAGTATAAAAATAAATTCCAAATCAGTTTTATAGTCTAGCGGCTCAAGTTAAACATTAAATAAGAAACGAATTTTTATTTAATGCGGGAACATGTCCTTAGAGAAATATCCTTTTTCATTCATACTCGTATAAATGTTTAAATAAGCAGAAATATGTTCTGTGTTAACTATTGTACTTGTTCATAAATTTATAAATAAATACAAGTAACTTTCGGACATACATACATATGTACATAAGTACGAGTAAAAGTAAATTGTATGTATATTTAAAGGGGTTTGTTGTAAAATAATATAAAATAATTTTTAAGGAGGTGTCAAATGATTAGTTTTAAAATTATTTCAATAGTTGTAAATTTTGTTTGTGAATTGAAATTGTAAATTGTAGCCACTTTTAGTATTACTAATTATATAATAAAGAATTATGTATCTTAAAAAGGTCGTAATTATAAAATCCAAAAAATTTACTTTAAATAAATAGATTTAAAAAAGTTAGTCCGCTTTCACACGTTTCAATTCTGACACTTCAATGCAAGTACTTTTGGGTGGGAAGGGAAAAGAGTACCATACTTCACGGTACTAGTAAATTTTCTTAATTTCCTTTATTTTCATCTTTTATTTTCTCTGTCTTATTCTGCGCGTAGTTGTTTGTAGGAAAACGTAAAAACCAGATGGTAAAGAGCAGGAAAATTGAAGATACGCGTGTGAAGCAGTGTTGCCAGAAATTGAATTTCAAAATATGCTAAAATTTTAAAAACTAAGTGCTAAAATGTTCTACAGAAGAAAAAAAAAAGTGCTAAATTTTTTCAATGTAACTATACAATTTTTATTTCAAATGTTACAAATATAAATTATAGTTTTTTTCTAATTTTGTTCGTAACAATTGTTGTTAAGGGCTGTTTTCTCATTAGGCGATTATCTTTTTCCCCAACGAAAAACTGCCGATTAAAGAAATTTGGTTTTCTCAAAGTCTCATTTACTTCTATTCTGTCGCAAAACTAACCAGCACTCATCTGCCGATTATTTATTTGTTGTACAGATAAATTCAATCAGCTGACGGCTGTTCATATTTTTTATGTGGCAATACCTTGAGTTTTTGTAAAAAACTAATTAAATAGATTTTAGAAAAAATGTTTAATAGAGGAATAAACATTTATTTGATGGAGGCTGAACTCGAAGAACATGAATTTGGAATGTTGAAAGAGTTTATCATGCCAGACCTAACTACCTGGCAGACATGTATATTATTTATTTTTTAAAATATTTGTTTTCTTGATTTTATATTTTGTTATTTTTTCACATTTGGAAAACAGAATTGCGGACCAGCTCACACATCGATGCTTGTGCGTGAGTTTTTGGCCAAAAATGCCTCAACCACTGTATTCACCGGACTTGGCCCCCGCTGACTTTTTCCTCTTCCCAAAACTGAAGACACCGATGAAAGAAAAGCGTTTTGCTGCGATTGAGAAGATAAAAGAAAAATCGAAACAGGAGCTGTTGCCGATACCAAAAAGCGCATTTCAGAAAGAAGTGCTTCGAGGATTGGAAAAGCGCTGGCAGAAGTGAATTATATCTGAGGGGGATTAATTTGAAGGGGACATTTTTTCAAAAAATTTTAAATAAGGGTTATTTTTTTGATGAGACCTCGCATACACAAATTATATATATATATATATATATATATATATATATACACAGTCACGTCATGGCAATAAATTTATGGATGATCGGTCCGTAATTGGTAATATCTTCCATATAGAGCCCTTTTTTAAAAAACTATTTATACTGTGTGTAGGTTATTATATGGTCAGGCTTGACCGACTATACTTTCTTACATGTTTTAATATGCAATTTGAAAAAAAGGCTCTAGTCCTTTAAAAGTGGACTAAATTAAATACAAAAGATAATCTGTGATCACTAAATTTCTTATAGACTTTTTTATATTTTTAATAGCGGTCGAAATTAAAAAATTTGATGAAATAAATTATATTTGTTATTTTGTGTCACAAAAAACTTTCGAGGAGAAATTAATATTTAATTTTTTTTGAGTTTGTAAACATTTCTAAATTAATGGTTACTTATATTTATGTGAGGCAATAATCGATCAAAGGCAGTTTTACTGATATTTACGATAAAATAATATGCCTCTTTGTTAGTTGTTGATTAACGAAAATGTACTGGATATTGTATTGTATATTCTTCACTGGTACTATTTAGTTCTCCTATATTCCTAAGTAATTTAAAAACCTGAAAAGCGTAGGGTATGTAAATACTTATAAGGCATTTATATTCATTTCAATCTGGAACTCACAGCCTATCATAGAAATTGGAAAAATTATAAAATTAATTGCTATTTGAAAATGTTAACTAACTGATTGCTGTTTCTTTTTTTTTTTTCTTCCAATGAAAAGAAATAAAGTTAATAGAATGCAGTTGTCTATAAAACTACTTAAACATTTCAGAAATACATATATGCATGTGTCTATACCCATATACTACATACCTGTAAATATTAGGGGAGCCCTATTTGTATGAAACCAAAAAAAGTTATATTTTTTATTCTAGCGTTTTCTTGTTTTCCTTAGTTTTTAAATATAATTGATTATGGGTTTTTAAAAACGGAACTATGACGTGTTATATATCGTTTACCATAATGTTGACTTTTAGAAATCAGTAAACCATACTTCTGAGAAAATGAGACCTGGCTCGTTTCGGTCATCAGAATGCTTCTCATAGATCGTGTGATTTCACACTTTTAGGTTTATTTTTATGGAGGAAATTCAGCACTAAATTTCAGAAATCTTCGAAAATGAGGTCTCATGCACTCCCCTGTTGCGGTCATCAGAATGAATTAACGAAATCCAGTCACAATTATGCACAATGGTCATTGACATTCCTGAGTGAGCTTTCCTCATACATACTTGAAAATAATGTCTGCGATATTTGACTCCACATAAACGCTACCACCTTAATATAAATATATGTATGTATGTATTTAGTGTTGAATGCGTGTTATTAGCCCATAAATATTTACTGTATACAAGTAACATAAACTCATACAAACAAAACTTTTATAAAGGCTTGTGGTAAAAAAAAACTACACAAAAAAAAACATTCATTTTAAAGAATTTATTCAATGCGGAATTAAATTACTTTTAAATATTTATTAGAAGTAACTTTACAAATTCAAAGGAAATTCCAGGGTAATGCACTCCAATTATTATCAACACATGCAGATACCTTGGTGTGTTTTCCACTGAGTGTGTGTACAATATTCTATTTACGACAAGCCGATATTGTTATATATCCCCTGGCTAAATACCTCCTGCCTGCAGCCTACTTGTACTACCCAAACCTAAAATTAAATATGTGGCCTTTCCACTTGGTTAGCAAAGATGTGCTATAAACAGTCTATGAATTAAAGGGTGACTTATTTAGATCATGTTTTTAATTTTAAATAAAACATTTGAAATAGAACTGGATGTCTAAATTTTTGATATTTATTTTTAGAAATAATTTTATTCAAATGTTGGCCGCAACTGCGCTTTAATTGGAAGGTTTTTATTACTCTTTACAGCATTACTCCAATTATCTAGCGAATTAAACGAGCAATGCCAGCTTCCAAGTTCCAGGTGTTAAATCATATTGCAGAGCTGATGGGCAGCAATCAGAGTTTAAATTCAAGTCTGTCTTGAGTTCTTGAACGAGTTAAATTTAGTAAGCCTAGCCTAAAATTCGCCAAGTTTCTACATATTGGTAACAGTCTTCACACACACTCTTCGCTACAGCTGTAATATTCTTCTCACCAGGGGCTGGATGTCAGAAATACGGTCGCATATCAGCCAATAACGTACACTGAGACTCAAATATATGGATGACATTGGCAATAGTGTCCTTAGTAAATCAATATGTAGATCAAAGTGCACGAAATACTTTTCTCATAGAATGCTGACTGTACTACAGCTAAATAATTTGTTGTAGTGTTAAACTTTCTGAAATATGATGACAACAGTCACGCGTAGTAATTTGTAAAACAAGTGGAAAATAGCTCAACCATTATTTAGTTAGTACAAACTTTAATTAGAAGAAATTCAGATTTACACTTCTTTGTTGATGGACAACACTTCTTTTTGTTCACTTCTAATATTACACTTGGTTTTAAGAAAACCTACATTTACAACTCTGTGTTAATACCTTCATTTAAATACCTTCATTTCCATACAATATCATTTACTTTTTATCCCCTAAACCACCATAGTGTGGAGGGTATATTGGATTTGTGCTGATGTTTGTAACGCCCAGAAATATTGATCCAACACCCACCTTAAAGTATACCGATCGACTTAGAATCACTTTCCGTAATTCCATTTAAGCTCTATGAATCTTTTAAAAGTATTTATTTGGAGATAAAGTATAACACATATAATATTTATATTCACAGACATCATGACACTAAATTTTTGGATGATCGGTCGTCCACAATACGTTATATCTCCCATATAACGCCCATTTCTGAAAAACTGTTTTATACATATAC
Source organism: Bellardia bayeri (assembly GCA_950370525.1). NCBI lineage: Eukaryota > Metazoa > Arthropoda > Insecta > Diptera > Calliphoridae > Bellardia > Bellardia bayeri. Next base: position 88,890,277 of record OX493267.1, read on the forward strand.
TGGGTGTAGGGTATTATATGGTCGGTCTTGACCGACTATACTTTCTTACTTGTTTATATTACGTAGGAAAACTGGTTTATTTATATATCTCTAAACACCCTAATATCAGTTTTCATTAATAGTTGACAAACTTTTCAATACAATAACTTTAAAATAAGTACCAGTAAAACACGCCGATCGTGAATATGTTCCATCGGTTTCAAAGTACGAGAGATGGTTTGTGCTGTTCAGAAGTATTGATTTTAACACGGAAGACAAAGATCGTTCAGACCAAGAATTGTAGTCATTATTCAATGAAAATTGTTGTCAAACTCAACAACAGCTTGTAAAATCATTGGGAGCTATTCAAGCAGCATTTTCAAAACGTTTGAGAGCAGCTGGATTCATCCAAAAGCAGGGAAATTGGGTTATACATATGAATTGAAGGCGAGAGACATTGAAAGATAAATACATTTCAGAACAGGGTGGTCGAAATTAGCTTGATTCGATCTTATTTTCAAAAAATGAGCAGTTCATATGTTGCCTAAAAGTGATTTAAATGAATTTGCACTTTTAAAATTTTTTGTAAACTTAAGAAAGAAAATAAAAAAGTGCAAATTGACTATGAAATTAAATTGTTAAGTGGAAAAGACAAGGAAGACATATAATATCTAAACATATAAATATATAAATATTTGACAAAGAAAGAAATTCATGAAAGACTTTTTTGATAAACAAGGCAAAAATATCTTATTTTGTGTTTTATGCGGAAACGAAGAATGTAAATAAAAATTTGATTTCTAAATATTTTTTACACTTTAAATTTTACAACATTTTTGCATTAAAACAAAATTTTATTTTTTTTTTATAAAATATCCCACAATTCCCAAAAAGGTTTTAAAAAATCCCAAAAATAAAAGTTTTTCGATTTTTGGCCATACCGTCAATATCAATATATATCGGGTTTATAGAATAATTAAGAACATATAGAGCAATATAAAATCGTTTATTATTTTCGGCTATGGACTATGCGCTTTGAGAACATTTGTGATAAAGTTGAATTTTACATAAAAAAAATAGCTTCATTTAGAATGAGTCTGGTCCTCTCGGCAAAAAAGTTTTTCAATTTTTGATATTTATTTTAGTTAGGCTCGAGTTCATTAAATTTAATTTTCATTAAATTATTTTTACTGAAGGTAGGAATTGTTTTACAACTTGAAAAATTTTTATTATTAAAATTTTTTTGATAATTTTCTTGGCTGGGATTCGAATGTGGGTTGTTGAATTTACATATGTTTTGAGAAACACCACTTTCTCTCATCAGAATTCTTTGCGTGCTAACCCTCTGCACCACTGCGGTGCCTGCTAGCCAACAGACAAACATCAATCTTTTAACCAGTGTTACCTCTGGTGGTTCCAAATTTGCTGTAATTATCATTTTTTTATTTATTAATTTCTATTTTCATGTTGCCTCCTTTTCTTCAGGTTTTTCGTATTCATGTTTATTTGTTTATTATGTTTGTTGTCCACTTTTGTCGACATTTTATGTACCACTTTATGGTACACATATGGTACACATAAAATGTCTTTTAAAGTTAGCTTGCCAAAAAATATTAACAATTCTTAAATCTTCCTGGAAATTTCTTAAATGATATGAAAAGAATAGAAGTACATTTTTATACCAAAAGATATTGCCAAACATTTTTTTAACTGAGTGATGGTATTTAAACAATTCATCTTTAACTGGATTTATAAAAGCGTTATTAATTCACCAAAAAAAAAATATGTAGAAAAATCGGTAAATATTTGAACCCATTTTTAGCTAAAGTTTTTATTTAAAAATTTTATTTTCACACAGCGAATATCTCGTAAACTATAAGAGATAAAATGTAGCTACGTCTCATTTTTTTAGTATTCGTTCATATATATTATAATATTTGAATTCGTGTTCAATTTATTATATACCCGAGCTGTCTAAATTTGAGGACCTCTGGCATCGCTGCTGGTGGGTTTATTAGGTCCACATTCTATAACTTGAAAACACTTCCTTTCGCATGTGAAATTTTCTTGCAATCGGATTTATGGTTTAGAAATTACAGACTTATGTCTGTAACTTTTTCCAATTTCGCCCTGACCAATACTTTAAATTTTTGTATATTGTAAAAATTTTTCAAATAAAAGCTAAAAATTTCAATATATAAATTCTTTGTATTATTTTTTATTTTTAAAAATAAAGTTCTTCTTGAAAACCTATTTAAAAGTCTAGCCTGAAATGTAGAAAGTAGCGTATTCCCTTATCCTTACTAATCTACCAAGAAGTTTTTGTTTTTTTTTCTCAGTTAGTTAGTTTTTTTTCTCTCCAATAATGTTTAACATCCGCAACTACAAATGTAATTACACCAAGTGGCTGTTAGAAATGTTACATTGAAAACGTTTATCAAATTTTATTATTGTTGCTGCTGTTAGTTGTTGCTATATTGCTGCCTCAACACGCTGCATGTATAATAAATACATTGAAACAAACACTCTAACATTCACATAAACATACATCAAATACAAAAAGAAACTTCCGGTGCCTGTATAAATAGGAAATGCAAATTTTTGTTTTGTTTTATTACCGAAAACAAGAAACAACAGAAAAAAAGATGAGAAACAACAAAAAACAAAACAATGCAAAAATAACTAAGAGAATATTAAATGAAGTTTGTTTTTTGTTTTCGTTTTATTTAGTTGGGTTTATTCAATGCAAATACATGTTGTATTGTTGCTGTTTTATTTTTAAGTCTCTACTACTTGTTTCATATATTTAAGTTGCTGGGTGGTGATGGAGGTGCTTCGTTTATTTAGTTAAAATCTAAATAAAAAGAGGCCTTTACAATAAATTAACAAGAATTATGGCTACTTATGTTTTTCTAGCGTTTGTTGTTTGTTTGTAGTTGAATTTGTAATGAAACAGTTACACCAACTGAATCTAGATAAAGTCTTAAGTATTCGTTCAACTTTAATGTAAGGCTTTAAAAAACACAAAAATACTGATTTTTTAGAATTTATGTGCCATAGCAAGGATTATTTAATCGGCTTAACGCATTAAATAAAGTTATTATTTTTTAATTTTTGCTTTATGTAATTATCTCAATTTCTCTACAATTTGTTGTACCCTTCATATGTATTGATATATCTGAATTTGAAAGCATAGTTCTGCGTTATCATTTTCAAAACAATATATGTTATAATTTATTATAATCTCCACCACCATAAGTGATGAAGGAGGGTATATATAAGTTTTTCATTCCGTGTGTAACACTGAGAAATATTTTTCTGAGACCCAACCAAGTATATATATATTCTTGGTTCTTACGAAATTCCAAGTCGATTGTGCCATGTCGGTTCGTCTGTCTCTCTGTCTGTGTAAAACACTCTCATATCTAAAGGACACAACCGAAATCAACAGGGTTTATAAGAAACCGCTTACAGTTCTCCTAAGCACTCTGGTATTGAAAATCAGCTAAATCGGTAGAGTAGAACAAGAGTTATGGATCAAATGTAAGACAACCTCCATAAAAAAAATTATATTTTTAAACATTTTTCTTTCAGTTTTTTTAAATATTTTTATTTATTTTTTATTTATTTCAAATTTATTATAATTTAAATTACAATAAATAATATACAAAGCACTAGCTACTACAGGCTATCGGCTTAAAACTAAAATTACTAAATCTTGTTAATTAACTTTATATGCTGTAGGAAATTATAGATATAATTTATATTTTCTACTGTCGGTTTTTTTAATAAATGGGTAATGTTTGATAAATTACATAATTTTTTACGAGTTAGATGCAAAGCTTGACAGTCTTTTAAAAGATGGAATATTGTAAGTGGAGTAAGGTTGCAAAATGTGCATATAGGTTTAGGTTCTCCTTTAAGAAGGTGTTGATGATTGATTTGTGTGTGAGTTAGCCTAAGCCTAGCAAAACATTTGTTTTTGTACCAATCGATTGAGGGAGGACGTTTAATTGGATTTTTTTGATGGGTTTATCTCTTTGTACGGATGGTTGAACTGGTGGTTGGAACTGCCATCCTGCATAAGTAGGATCTTGTTTGGGGAATAAATTGAAAGGTTGAGTAGAAGTGTGTGGATTTTGCTTCTTTGTCCGCGAGCTCGTTTCCTTGAATGCCTATATGGCTAGGAAGCTACATGACCTTTATATTGTTTTGTTGATGTATTAAAAGTTGTCGAATTTTTTTTTAGTTCAGACCCCATATAAAAATTTTAAATTTAAAATTTGACATAAATAATCCTTACAGGTAAATAAATTGTTGTAATAAATTGTATGGTGGTGGCCCCATAATTGGTCATAGCTCCATACAGGGACCACATCCGAAAAAGCCATTTATATTTATATATATTAATATCGGTACCGACTCAAAACTTTGCACAGATCATTGACATATTTACAAAAATCATGCCACAAAATTTTGTAGATTTCGGTCTATTTTTAACCGTATCCCTCATATAAAACTCTCTTCCGAAAATCACTTTAATACTCATAAATCTCTTATAAATAAGGGTACCGATCAAAAATTTTACACGGATCACTACCATACATGCCAAAATCAAACTGCTGGATTTTTAATATATCGGTCCATATTTGACTATATCCCCCATATAAGGCCAACTTCCGAAATCTACGCTAATACTATCTTAAATATGGGGTTATTATGTTGAAATTCGACGTGAAATATCCTCATATGCATAAAAATCACTGTTCCAAAATTTAAGAAGATCGGCCCATAATTTGTCATAGCTGCCATATAAGAACCATTTCCGAAAAACAATTTAACCCACAAAAATGTCTAATAAATATTTGATATCGGACCAAATTTTATATAGAGCAGCAATTTTAATCCAGAAATCATATTAATATCGGTTATACGGCAATTATGCTACTGGACTTTGTAGCCAGCAGTCAATAATAACTCCCGAATTAGGTCCACGTCTGAGCATACTAAACAACCATGCAACTCTTGTAAATAACGTAGAAACCATATTAGTGGATACCGGATTTAGAAGGTGTCAGTCCATAACTGGTCCACTTCTACTATGCCAATCATAAATCTTTTGTAAATAATATTATTGAGATCAAATTCAAACAAAAAAGCCTCATCTTAGTCTTACCCTTTTGTATACTCTGTTTCTTAACTTGTTGTGAAGATGGAAAAATGTTCTTTTAATTTTATAAATTGTTAAATTACAATCAAGATTATTATAAAAATCAGACAAACTCTGTAAATTACAGTAAGAATCGGTAATAACATCAATTATAAATGGTCAAACTTAGATAAAATTTCAAAACATTTAAAATAAAATCACATTAATACTAATAAAATTTGCACTAAGACTGAATAGAAAACACAGAATTAGGATATTCTAGTCCTATAACCAGTGTAGTTTTTGTATTTCTTAATACGTTTAAGTGGAGGGTATTAAAGATTCTGCACAGCAGAATTTTGCACTCTAACTTGTTGAATTTAATTATAATCATTTGCACTTGCACGTATAAGTAATATTGGGTTGTGTTTATATCGAATATTAAGTATACGTATAAAGGTTTAACAAAACCGAATCAGTGCACGGTGTAAATTTCGGAATAAATTATTATTTTTTCTGAGAAAAAATTTTTTTTAATTAAATTATTAAACTAATTTTTTGCCGTTTATTAAAAATTATATTTTTTTAAGCTTAAGGTCAAAATTTCTAAATTTCTTGCATTTCTTGAATGCACTTGAAGCCAAAACAATCTGAATTTGAATTGTGGTAAACTTACAGTGGGTGTCCAAATTATTAGTTACACTATAGTTTTTCTTATTAATAAAGATTCAACCGCTTTTAATACGTATATAAATCTGTTTCTTGTACCAGATGTTTTCGTATTTTAATTCTGGTAATACTGTTAAATATTTTGTGCAGTGTCAACAATGATTGGTAACATTAGAGTGCAGTTGTAGATCATTCTGCTCTGAAGTGTGAAATATGCAATTTTGAGGATATCCAAACATAATCTTATAGAGGCATTGTTTAAAGTTTGGCATCACGATGAAGAACTAAAAAAAATGTTCAAAAATGCATTCAGAGCATGCCAAAAAGGGTGCAAGCTGTAATTGATACCAAAGGAGGTTCTACGAAATATTAAGATTTTTTTTCAAAAAATTTGTTTTCCTCAAATATATGTTTTTAAAAAAAAAGAATTTATTTTTAATTGAAATAGAAACACTTAATTTACCTAACTTTAATGTATGTACTTTAATGTATGTATAAAAAAATAGAGTAAATTTACCAAAAATTTTAGAATTTTGAAATTCCATATATTTAAGTAATTAAAAGCTTTTGTTTGGGTGTGTTTATAATAACTATAATTATCACAACTATTTATATTGAACGGAATTGCATCAAATGCATTATATATTTACACTCTGATGTATGTATGTGTGTTAGCTTCCGCAAACTATTCCAATTAAAAAAAAAATGAAGGAAATGAAAAAACAAAACGATAAATGAAAATATGTAAAGAATAGTATGTTTTGTTATTATGTTGTAATTGTTACAAAAGTCATTAATTTAACGTATACGTTTTTGCAAGTGTCTTTCGGTATTATATCTGCTCTAAAGGTTTGTGTAAGTATGTACTTACAGTTGCAAGTAAAAAACAATGCAACAACATATACAAACAAATATATATAACATAGATATGTATTTATATATAAAGTACAGTACTCCCTCGATTTACGACGTCACGATATACGATGTCAACAATCTTGTTTCTTTCAATTTTAATTACCCAAAATGAAGATACAAACAATTTCCATTTGGATTTTCTAATTGTATATCAGATAATTCCAATTGTATTTGACATCACTAACATAGAATCGGAGTCTTAAAATCAAAATCGGATTTATTTCCTTTAGAATGTTAAAGGAAACATTCTTTCGACTTCGACAAACAGTCAAAATTTATACAAATTGATATTGTTCGTATTTAACGTCTTTAAATTTAGTAGAACAACAATTTTCTTTAGTTTGTCAAGTTCTTTTTTTAAAATTAAACTAATTTTTGCTGAATGTTAAGTTAGTTATATATGTATAACCCTACTAAAACGACATTATTAACATGTAAATTTGATTCTTATCTAAAACTGACTTAATAAAATCTAATTTTTTTTATGCAATAAACTATTTATTTATTTTTATTTTTATTTATTCAATTGGATAACAAAGACCGAACCGCAAACACATCCAAAACAAATTTATTTTTTAGAATGTATGTAAATCAAACCACCTAAAAGTATATTTCATATCGATTTACGTCGTCTTTTTACGGAATACCAATGACGACGTAAATTGTGGGTAACCTGTAATAAAATTTGTAAAACAGGACTCGCTTTTGAGCTAAGTAAAAATATTCCTATGTTTGCGTGTAAAAAATCTCTCCCAGGAAAGAACTTTGTAAAAGAAGTTAAAGAACTATACGAGGCCTTATATCCTTTTCCGCTAAATTACAATTCCGCTGATTGCATTTCAACATTTACACAATACAAACATACTGGCATTAATGCATACATTACATACACATACATAGACAAAAAAAAACTCTGCATATGAAAGAAAAATACAACTCATACATATGCATTAGTTAATACGAGGTTTGTGCTCGAAGGCCTTGTTACTTAATTCAAAGAAGGAAATATCAGTTGAAATAGCATTCGCAGTAAAAACTTGCATTATCAAAAAGTTAATTAATAAAATGAATGGGTGTCCTGATATATTAGGCGATAGTGTGCCAGACTATCAGTAAGAGGGTTCCGGGGTTCGATTACCGCCAAAGACTGTGGGTGTTTTCTGCAGGTAATCCAAAAAGCTTCATAGTTTGTGTTTATTTATTATATTTAAAAAAATTACAAATTCTGGCACTAGAACTATTTATACAACACAATATAAATTAAACTTACCACAAACGCTTATAAATAAGTCCTAAATTTAGTGTCACTAAAACTACTGACTGGTAATTAGGTGATGACCTAAAGTACATATTGCTACCCTCGACACGAATTCATATTTACCGATAGATCTAAATCCGATGATGTAGTTGAGTATAGGGAAATTTTAGATAAAAAAGTCATTAAAACCTCAAACTTACAGTTCCATTTTATCTCCTGAATTAATTATCATATGTCAAGTCATTTAGTATGTCGAACATAAGAGGTCCAAATACGCTTTTTGTTGCGATACGTTATATTCATTGAAAATGATAATAAATATGTGTATCAACTAACAATCTATAGTGCAGTCGCGAAAATATGAACCCCCTATTATATGAACAACCCAAAATATGAACACTTTTTCTCTGCCATTGACTACTCCCAAATATGAACTTTGTACAAAAGCTTTTAAATACATATGAACATTTATTTTTCTTATTTTGAAACGGATTTCAGTTACATAATATGCATAAAAATCAGGGGAAACCCCGAGCTATTAACATTTGAATGTCAATGGCAAAACAAACAAGTGCACAAATGCAGACGCAAACACATGTTTGGTTTTTAAGTGTTAATTAAAAGTTTAACTTTAAAGAAAAAATACAAAGTTTTGGAGAATTTACAAAAAAGTGCAAGTGTTACTAAGTCCACAGTATCTGGAATAAAAAAAACAATAAAAATGCAAAAATCATTCAAAAATATAACCAAACCCAAAAATTTTAGCTGACCTTGTTTTCATAAGTTCATATTATCGCGAGTGCACTGTATATGCTTCCTACATAAGAAACACCTTGATTCATAAAAGTAAGAATGAATCATTAATATGGACACCTGATCATTGCAACATCAAAGGAAATGAATATGCAGCAGAATATGCTGCTAAGGATATACTAAGAATGGCACTGTTATAATGATCGGGATAACAAATTCTCCCAAACATCCCATTGGTACGCGGTCGAGTAACTCCAAAATAGACTACGAAGCACCGGCACATATATGAGAGTTGTATTCCATTTTCGGCCGAATATAAATAGGTGCTGTAAATAGTAAGAAGATCAGATGGAGTGAAGTATTTTCTACACCGATTAAAAAACCAAGGCACTTGAGCGCTTCTTTTGCCACTTGAAAAATGTGTTTGATCCAGCGGACATAACACTAGATTATCATGCCTTAAACGTCAAGAGCGTCTGATTTCTTAATATTTACCGGCCATAAAAACAGATGAAGCAACATGATCTGTTGTGAGTTTGTGCGTTAATATACAACATTGAATCTCACGTGCGTTAAAATATACTCTGTTCGAACAACCCCATTCCGAGATTATCTCAAGATCTCGGCTCAGCGTATAATTCATATTTTGTCGCATTTCCCCAATCTCCAAAGGGTTTGGTCTATGATTAAATGAGTATGAATTGCAAATGTTGCTATCATCTGCAAAAGAATAGATAGCGTTTGAAGTTTGACAAAGAAGTTCATTTATAACGATGAGAAATAAAGTGGGAGAAAGAACGGAGCCTTGCGATACATATTACTGGTGTTTTCAGGTCTCACAGAAACCGTCATCAATAATGTCCTCAAATGAATAGCAAACTAGCAGTTATATAGCAGATATTAAACAAGTCATTATACGACTACTTCTAAGTAATGCAGTCATTGAAAAATGTTTCACTCTTAGTAATTGAAAGTCAATACCAAATGTTTGCTGGGTTCATAAAATTTTTGGAAAATGTCAGTTTTTAAGAAACAAGAACAATAACTGAAATAGTGGACGAGACGATTTTAGTAAGCGAGCTTAAGTAAGCTTATGCTCATTTTAGGAATTTAATAACATTTTAGTCTGGCCTCGTACTTTTACACATACAATTTAGAACCATAAATATAAAGCAATAGTTTACTTTCAAGTATTTTTCTGTATAGTTTATATTTTCCTTTCGTTTTTATCGTATTATTCTTCTGATTTTAGTCAAATAGATAGATACTGACATTGTTGCATTAGACTACTACAAAAGGTCTCAAGTTCCACAACCACATTAACTATACAAATCTATTCAGAAATAATTCCCAACTTAATTTAATACAAAGTTCTCTTTTGTTGGACATTTTTTCGTTTCAAATTTAAGGTTTAAAACAACTCTTTAAATCAAAACAGCAGGCATTGTGGTAAATTAGGTAAGCAATCGATCACTTACACTGCCGCTCACTTGAATAGGTTCACAATTTTTTTCACATTCAAACTAATTTTTTTCAATAAAATAATAAAGTAATTGGGGGTGTGCATTTATAAATTTTAAAGTATTGCAATATATATTTATAAATAAAACAGAAAAAATGGCAGCAATAACAGATAACTAGATTTTTATAATTTTTTTATTCAAAATACCACGTTTTGGAACCTTACTTTTTTTTGGCTCATTTGAATAGGTCCAACGTCTTTTGTTCAAAAAAAAAACCAGCAACAAATAATTTTTATGTAACTTTTTTATTTTTAAAGATTTTTTATAATTAAATGAGAATTATTCCTCTTGCGAGTATTAGAACATTTTTTAAAAAAATTTTATTCGAAGTTTTACTTCAAGTTAAATATACAATTTGTTTTTAAAAGATGTTTTATAATGTTTCAGTAAAGATTTAATAATGTGTAAGACCTCCTTCGATATAACTTCAATAATACGATTTGGGAGAGAGTTATAAAGTTTTTCTATTAATGGAAATTTTGGCCCATGATTTTTTTATTCCTTCAATTAATGCTTCTTTAATTTCATATTGTCTGCCCGACTCATACATACACTTTGAGAAAAAGCAATCCCCAAACATTTTCTATAATATTCAGGTGAGGAGAGTATGGTGGCCACTCCAATATATTGAGGTTTTGGCTTCGAATCCATTTTTTTACAACTCTTGCAGTGTGGATCTGGGCATTATCTTGTTGATATGTCCATGGAATGAGTCCAAAGACTGTAGAAAAATGGGGACACGCCTTTTCAAGAACGGATTTGTAATTATTCGCGTTCATTCTAGGTGAAAGAAATTGAAGCTCACATGTCTCATAGTATGAAATTGCCCCTCACACCATCACACTACACTTACAGCTATGCAGACGGCTCAGATAACGTGCTTCTTTCCGCAAATCATGGAAATAATAATTATAACCATCTGGACCTTCCAAATTGAACTTCTTTTCATCCGAAAAAACAATACGTTGCCATTTTTTGTTATAAGACATGTGTTCATGGGCAAACAGAAGTCATTTTGCTTTACGAGTGGCATTTAGAGGTGGCTTTTTTTTAATTTTTAATCTTTTCAAATGCTTGGCACTACGTATAATACGTTTTACAGTAGCTAATTACTGGAATAAGAGGCAGCTCCTATAATAGCTCTTCTGTCTGCTTTTGTTGTGACTCTATGCGTACGTCCTTTCATGTTTTTTCCGTAATCTAACTGGTTTCTTATAAAATTGCTCACAACTTATTGTGAAAATTGCTCGACCAATTTTTTTTTTTTCAATATTCCTGTGACTTAAGCCATATTCAATAAATGCCTTAATTTTGCCTTTTTCTTCTTCAGTTAACTGTTTTTTGCGTCCCATTTAATTTTTTTTATTATTTTAAAATTGCAAATATTGACAACCACTAATAAAATTAAAAATTGCATCTATTGCCAAAGGTAAACTGATTTTATTTTGAATGGACCTAATCAAGTGAGCTAAAATTTGCACGTGCTTTTACCAAGAATGATAAAATAAAGATTACGCCATGCGCATGATTTCCCGTTATGTGACGTAGAAGTTCCATTTTAAGGGTTACCAGGAATGTTTCATGTGTTAGAATTAAAATTTCTTGCGAAAAATGTATGTTTTATGTGATAGTTGGCAACCTTGAAATTGAAATCTCTCTGAGAGTTCTAAAAGCTGTTTAAAAAAGAAAAACAAACAAAAAAAACAACAAATGCAAGCAAAACAACAGTAAAAAAACAAGTGAGATGAAATTAGCCAATAGAAACACAGAACGTGTGACTTCACAGTTCCAAAATGTGCAGAACATTTTAAAATTTTACGCGCGTTGGTGTAATCTTTATTTTATCATTCTTGGCTTTTACTGCATTTTTACATAAAAATAACAAAAACTCCTAATTTTACAGTTAATTTGTTTTTTTTTTTTCTAAATTATTATCAAGGCATACTGATTATAAGGTAGTGTTGAAGACACAGCTGATTTTTGTTTTGTTACTTTTGTATTGTCAAACGTTGTTTATGTTTACAAATTTCTCATTGTCAAAAAGCTTAAGTGTCAAAATTTGTTTATTATTATTGTGCTTGTGATTTTTAAAAAATAAATAAATTTGTTGTGATTTTTAAACAATAAATAGAAGAAATAAAATGAAGTGCAAAATTTGTAGAAAATTGAAAAAATCTGGAAGTGGAAGTTTCTTCTCTGTGTCTAATGATGCCCGCAGGCTTAAGTGGAGTAAAATTTGCAACATAGATTTTCACCGCTACGACATTGTGTGTATGGACCACTTTGCTTCATCACACATTGTAACGGCTTTTCTTCATTTGTCACTTTGCCCTCAGCATCTTTCACGTCTTTGGTATAGAAATCTCTGATATCTTGTTCCAGTTTCTCAAATGTCACTGGCAATGTTACTTTTTTGCTTTTGTAAAAACAACGAATGTTTGTAATTTTCAGTCAGCTGTTTTTGACAATGAAAGAGTAAAAAGCAAAAACAAATACCCATGTTGTTTTTGTATTGTTATACTTGTTGTAATGTTGGCACCACCTTAAAATCAATATGCCTTGATTACTATTATACAAAAGGTCTCTCATTTCTAGTTTTATTAAATTGTTCTCTTAAAGTATATTTTAAGAAAAACTGGAGTAGAAATGAAAAAATGTGTAAACTTAATCAAGTGAGCGGCAGTGTATTAACTAATGCAACATTGATTAACAGGATTTTACTATTTTTTATACTAAACAAAAAAAATCACAACTAGGTCTTGGGCATCGCCCTAATATTTCACTGGTATATGCCAGCACAACAACACATCATATAAGCCTACATTTCTAAGTACTCGTATGTATGTACATATGTATATGAAAATTAACAAACAAATAAACGAAAAAACAGAAAACTTGAATTTTTTTTCGCAGTATTTAGCAGTATTCTTCCTGCAACTAAAACTACAACAACAACAACAAAACACATACATACATAACAATATATTTCAACATGCATACGAGTACAATGAAGGAGAGAACTGCTTTTCACATTCACATACACAGTAATAGATAAAAATAATGAACATAGTTGTGAATTTTAAAGCAATAATAGCTGAATGAATAGATGAATGAAAGAATAACATGAACAAAAAAAAAGGATTGTTTATGCCGTTGTCTGTCTACATATTTGTCTGACTTTTTGCCTGAATGTTTGTTTCGCAAACCAGTAAGAAGTTTTATTTAGTTTTCTGCCTTTATATGGTGGCAGGCATTAGACAATTCTTAAATCTTTAATACGAGTTGTTAAAGGTTTCAGATGGCAAGAAAGTGCCCTAAATATGAAAATTATTTATCATATAGTTATTTTATACGAATTGGAATGAGTTTAGGTGGAAATATATTGATAATTAGAACCAAATCATAGATATTTATGCAGTATTTTCCCTATTGAATGTCCCAATCAATAATTGTCAGAAATTATTTTTTCTTTTTTAAAGAGAAGTAACACTCAGGCAATTAATATGCCTATATGTAGTATAAGGGGGATAGTTGAAGAAGTAAAGGTGGTGAAAGTAGAAGAAAGCTTTATATCACAACTCTGCAAATGCGCATTATGTTTGTTTTTAGTGCAGAATTGCAGCGCCTCTGGTGGTGAGTAGGCGCATTAATGTTAAAGCTTGATTTTACAACCTTTATTTGATTATTTTACTTCGATGGCGTTGGAATGTTATACCACCGAAGGAGGCGCTGTGATTAATATTAGTTATGATGTATAGAAAAGAAAACTAATAATTAAAAGAAACTGATGTTGTTTGAGTTTCAGCGACTGGGAATCGAACCCAAGCTACAAATACCAACTCATGCTTAATGATCATATGCGCTAACCAATTAACCTACAGCAGCCTATTAATTATTGTCAATAATTTATTAACTGCAAAGGTGCAGACCGAAGTTTAACAAAATCATTGCGGAATATTATTACAAACTAAATATAAATGTACACACAGCTTCAAAAGTGTGTAACCACCAGTGAATTTTTTGATTTTTTTTAAGATTATGAAAAGCATTATAGTTCAACTTAATTTTTTTTTTTCATACCCGAATCTATTATTCAACCAAATATCCAACAAAACGAAACTTTTAAATTTCAATCGATGGATAGATTTTAGGATTTTCATTATCTTAAAAAAATCAAATAATTTATTGTGTTTACTCACTTTTGAGGCTCATAGTATGTTTTATATATTTTTATACCCTCCACCAACAAGAGTGGTGAATGAGGGTATATTACGTTTGCCATTCCGTGTGAAACTTTTTTAATATTCATCTGAGACCCAACAAAGTATATATATATTCTGGCTCCTTATGAAATTCTAAGTCGATTTAGCCATGTCCGTCTGTCTGTCTGTCTATGTAAAACACTCTCACGTCCAAACTATACAACTTAACTAAACGAAATTTCCAAAAAAATATTTTTTGTTTTGCGGGTAACTTTGGTATTGAAAATCAGCAAAATCGGTTTAGGCCAACCAGAGTTATGGACCAATATGTGAGACAACCTCCATAAAAATTTTATATTTTTTGTCCATTTCATTGCGATATTTTGAAATATATTGCAGATAATACCATGAAATTTTGTATACGTTGTTTTAACGATAAAAGAAGAAAGTGTGCGGAAAATAGTATGAATCGGTCCATGATTTCTCATAGCCCCCATACAAAAATCTTCCCGAAATATTGCTCAATTATACATAAATGCCTATAAAATTGGAATATCCAGACAAAATTCAGCAAAAATAAGTTTTATGCAAAAATAAATCACAAAACGAAATTTTTTTTTAGTTCGGTCCATGTTTGACCACAGACCCCATATAAAGTCCACTTCCAAAATTCACTTAAAGACGTATAAAACAGATATAAATGATGTTAAACGGCCAAAAATTTGACATAAACAATCTTTATAGGCAAATAAATTGTTGTACTAAATTTGATGGTGGTCGGCCCAGAACTGGTCATAGCTCCCATACAAAGACCACATCTGAAAAAGACATTTGTCCCTATATATACTGTCTAAATATCGGTACTGATACAAAACTTTGCACAGATCATTTACATATATACAAAAATCATCCCACAAAATATGTGGATTTCGGTCTGTTTTTAACCGTATGCCCCATATAAAACCCTCTTCCGAAAATCACTTTAATACTCATAAATCTCTTATAAATTAGGATACCAATTCAAAATTTTACACGGATCACTAACATGCATGCCAAAATCAAACTGCTGGCTTTTTAATATATCGGTCCATATTTGACTGTATCCCCCATATAAGGCCAACTTCCGAAATCTACGCTAATACTATCTTAAATATGGCGTTATTATGTTGAAATTCGACGTGAAATATCCTCATATGCATAAAAATCACTGTTCCAAAATTTAAGAAGATCGGCCCATAATTTGTCATAGCTGCCATATAAGAACCATTTCCGAAAAACAATTTAACCCACAAAAATGTCTAATAAATATTTGATATCGAACCAACTTTTATAGGGATCAGAAATTTTAATCCAGAAATCATAGTAGTATCGGTTATACGGCAATTATGCTACTGGACTTTGTAGCCGGCAGTCAATAATAGCTCCCGAATTAGGTCCACGTCTGAGCATACTAAACAACCATGCAACTCTTGTAAATAACGTAGAAACCACATTAGTGGATACCGGATTTAGAAGCTATCAGTCCATAACTGGTCCACTTCTACTATACCAACCATAAATCTTTTGTAAATAATATTATTGAGATCAAATTCAAACAAAAAAGCCTCATCTTAATCTTATCCTTTTTTATACTCTGTTGCTCAACTTGTGGTGAATAAGGAAAAATGTCCTTTTAATTTCATAAATTGTTAAATTACAATCAAGATTATTTTAAAAATCAGAAAAACTGTGTAAGCTATAAGAAGAACCGGTAATTAAATCAATTAAAAATGGTGAAAATTAGACAAAATTTAAAAATATTTAACATAAATTATGTTGTTCGTAAAATTGTCTTTCAAACAATATATAAAATACTAATAAAATTTGCACTAAAACTGAATAAAAAATACAGAATAAGGATATTCTAGTCCTATAACCAGTGTAGTTTTTCTATTTCTTAGTACGTTTAGGTGGAGGGTATTTAAGATTCGGCACAGCCAAACTTGTTTTTTTTTTGTCTTTGTTACGTTAGCATTACTTTCAATATTATATTTTATTGTTAATACAATAAAGAGTAAATGGTAAAAATGTTACAAAGTTTCTTTCGTTATTTATCATTTTATGACCCTTTAAGTATAATCCTAATAAACTCGGTTTTGCGCCAGTGTATATGTTCAGTTGTCAGCCAGTTACAAGCAGAAAATAAATATACAGTGGCTCCATTAAATATTCGCTCATGTTAAACTTTTTTAAAGAACATCTCACCAAAGTAGAAATTTTTATTCTGCACAGAATTTATTTATTTATGTGTATTATATAAAGACTTCTCTTACAAAAAAAGATAACAAAATTAAAAAACTTCATATAGAAGAAAAAAAAACACAAACAAAAAATGACAGTATCACAATATGGAATTCAAAAAGTATTCGCTCAGTTAATTAAATTACTAATTAATATATTTTTTTTGAAAAATTAATATTTTGTTGGACCTCCATTACGTCTCAGGACTTCATTTAAACGCACTGGAACAGAATCCACAAGCTTTTTGGTAATATCTTCCGAAATGTTGTTCCATTCCGTAAGTAAGGCAGTTTTAAGATCATTTTTGTTGCTTATGTTGTAGTTTCTTATGTTGACCTCAAGTAAACTTCACAAATTTTCAATGGGATTGATATCCGGTGATTGTGGAGGCGTTTCAACCCATTTTGGAACATTGTATAGTAACCACATCTTAGTATTCCAAGCAGTGTGTTTGGGATCATTATCTTGTGTAAAAATATAGTCGTCACCTAATCCCATTTTTTCCACACTACTGGGTAAATTATGTTTTGAAATTTCGATATACCTCTTGTGGTCCATTATTCCATTCCAAAGTGTAGTTTTCCAATACCTTTGCTGCTCATACATCCCCATACAAGAACAGAGCCACCACCATGTTTGACAGTTGGCTTTAAATTTTTTTCCTCCATCTCTTTGTTCTTCTGACGCCAAACCATTTTTCGTCCATCTGACCCAAATATATTAAATTTACTCTCATCTGAGAATATTACTTTATTCCAGAACTCTGGACCACTATTTTTGTATGTTTTTGCAAACACTTTTCGCTTTTGTTTGTTTATTTTATTTATGAAAGGCTTTTTGCGGGCCACCCTTCTATGAAGCCCTGCCTCATATAGCACATTTCGCACGGTATTAACGGGCACATTTTTTTTAAATCACTCACAACTTCATTTGTTGCTTTAACAGCACTCTTTTCAGGATTTCTTCGTATTTTATTTACTATAATACGGTTTTCTCTCTCTGTTAACTTTTGCGGTCTACCAGATCTTTCCTTATTTTTGAAGTTATTGCTCGAAAAATGTCTGTCTATTATACTTTTTACTGTGGAATATGATCTTTTAACACTATTTCCTATTGAACGAATTGAATTTCCTTCTTTACGAAGATTTATAATTATTTTTCGCTCTTCTTCTGTCGTTTCACGTTGTTTTCGTCCCATGGCGACCTTTTATAACCTTTCTATAACTACTACTACTATAATTTATTTAAACTTTACCCTTGTTTTTTTTAATACAATATTAAAAAAGTCAAAGCCCGTTACATATTAAAAAAAATGTAACCAAATCGTTAATAACGTTACCATATCATTATTTGTTATAACTGTGAGCGAATACTTTTTGGGCTTTAAAACATGAGGTTGTTCATTTTTTTAGAAGATTATATTTAACCAAGATAAAAAACTAATTAATTGATGATATTTCTAATTAGACATGACATACGTAATTATTAATAAATAAAAAAAATTCAATAATTTTGAATTGTTAAATTTTTATGCAATGTGTTTTAAAATAATAAAGCATGAGCGAATATTTAATGGAGCCACTGTAATTGTACATTTTTACCACAACCATTCCAACATTTTTAAAACATCACTGTAACTATTTCTATGATTTCGGCAACCATTATACAGCCAAGGAAGAAATTATATGGTACATGTGTTTTTTTCTAAAAATCTCTTGGGTTTTAAATCTAATGTAAAAGTTTATATATTTTTTATATTTAGTAGAGAGAAAAAAAATTAAATTAAAAGATTTTCAGGGTTTGTTAATTTGTATTAAATACTTTTTACTGTTAATTCAAATTCTTATAGGAAATATTTATATGGTACAAAATAAGAAATAATTCAAAACCTAAAACTATTTAAATCTATTCAACTAAAATATAAATTTTAATAATGCGAATGTCCTCCTCGATTTTTAATTACTTCACTTAACCGAAGTGGCCTAGAGTTTATTAATTTTTGTAACACATCTTGAGGAATTTCTTTCCATTTTTTTTCTAAAGCTTCTTTGAGCTCTTCTTGCTCTATACCCAAAAGCAAACCAAGCCAGCAAAGATCCTCTTAGAAAATTGCGTGCAATTCTGGTTTGTGTATCGCCGCCTTTTTCCCCTCCAATAATATTGGAATCCATCAGGTTCATTAAGATTGAATTTTTTTTTCATCGCTGAATAAAACATTACGCCACTCCTCTTCCCAAAATTTATACTTTTCAGCGAACAATAATCTGGCTGTCTTGTGTCTAGGAGCCAATCGTAGTTTTGGAATCATTTTTTTGTTTTGTCACATCTAAAAATTCATTTAGAATTTGGTTAATCCGTCTTTTGGTCACATTTAGGCCCAGCTCCGACTTTATTTGGTTACAACTGAAATTATATGTGATAGCTAGGCGCTTGATTGATCGTCTATCGCGTTCAGTAACTGTTAGTTTTTGGTGCCGTATGATTTTGGATCCGCCAAGTAATTTTTTATGGTCGTCTTAGATCTCTTAACACGATTTGCTATGGCCCTTATTGTGTGCCCATTTTCCCTCAACAACTCAATTTGCGTACGTTCTATCAACGAAAGAGAATTGATGCAGCGTTATAATAAATAGCATTAAAAATTAGAGTTTTTACTACTACTTAATTATAAAAAGTAAAAGGAATTTGTACCATATAATTTCTTCCTTGGCTGTATGTTAAAACCTCGATTCACATGATTATATGATTATATATAATTGTAAGTAATTAAGTTATGTTTGTGGCAATCATGTTCTTTTTATGCAGGGTCCTTAACCGACCGACGTTTGTGTTGAGGCAAATTCCATTTCTTTACCTGTAACTCGGCCATTTCATTTTCTACCTTTATAAACAGTACGAAATTTTATTTTAAACGCTTTTGTTTCACCTCCTCATCCCGTTTGCGCCGCATTAGACTTCTTTACTCCCCCTTCCCTCATTCTGGGCTAAATTATGTACCTTAATAGACTTTATGAGTTGACGTTCTTTTTCGATCTTTCTCAGAAGTGTTCCAACCGGTGTTTGGTTGTAAAAATATTTCCAACAGCAGCCTCTTCTTCTTCAGCAGCTTCTTCTTCGTTGGCTTTCCATGAGTTCTTGTTTCTCTTGTTCTTGTAAGACTTTATGTGGTAGTGAAATTATATCAATTATGATCGGTTTTATATTATTAATGAATCCATCTATGGCCATGGTTTAAACCGATTACGTTTTAAAGAAGAAATAAAAAAATTAATAAATGCGAAATAATAGCGTGGATATTTTGGGTATTTGCACCTTGCACAGTGTTGCAAGTTTAAGGAATTTCTTTTAAAATTGAGGAACTGTTGTAGGGTATATATCTGTAGGTCTATTCGTATATACCAAAAACTCTTACTATTTTTTATTTTATTAACAGCAATCTTTTACTGACTTTCATTCTTTCGTGCGTTCCTTCGCATGTTTGTTTTCCGCAAGAAAATGTTGATGGCGTGAATTTATTTTCATCAGCAGCAAATTGCATGAGGTTTTATTTTTTTATGCAGTTTTCTTGTTATTTCTATTGCTGTAAATACTAAGAAGGCCCAAAAAGTAGTTGCTTAATATTTTATATTATATTTAACAAGCTGAAGCAATTATACAATTTAAATTGTTTCCTCTTCAATAATATTAAGGAATAGCATAGGATTTCAAAACAGTCCGATAAGTATAGAGTTATTTTGATATTTACACAAATTTTAGTTGTTATTGTTTATGAAGATGTTGATCAAATGTAAAAAAATATCATAAAAGTAATATTTTGTCGTTTTAATCAGTTCACCAAATTTGGAACAAATATTTTTAGGAATTTAATTTTACTTGGGGAACGTCGAAAACTTTATTGGCCTCTACAAAACTAGGACCCTCCTAATACCTATATTTACGTATGTAAGATAAGGCATGTACTTGTTATTCAATGTGGTTTGTTTTACAGTATTTCTTGTATTCTATTGTTTTTTCCTATCTAATGCATGTTTTTCTCAATTTGTTATTGTTGCTGTTATTTACTTCCTTGAGTTAAATTTAGGTGTTGGTGCATTTTTTTTCGTACCAATTTTACTTAAACGAAAAGTATTTATTTATTCTTAAATACCGCAGTAATCACCAAACAAGGAACACATTGTTTTGAAAAACTTTAAAGCCTAAAAGTATGCATTTGGAAATAAATGTTTGCAGTAGTTGGTTAATGACAAAGTGTTGGTTTGAGCAGAGAGGGGAGCTCTTCATTCCTAAAACATACGTATGCAAAATAACTGGTTTCTACAACTAGCAATTACTTGAGTTTCAAAATTAGATATTTTAATATACATATGTATGTATATTTTAATTTTATTCATTGATAAAAAAACAGCTTAATTTGTATGTGTACATAAAATAAAAATCAGTTGAAATTGTTTTACTTTGCTGTTTAGGATATTTATAGCAATAAGTTTTTTTTTTGTATAAAACCATTGAATTTTCATATTTTTTTAAATGCCTGTATATTTTTTCCCAGGAATTTAGTACTTATATTCATTTTGCATTGTGTCCCACCATACTATTTATTGTTTTTTTTTCGTTTAAATTTGTTGTAAACCCTTACACTTGCACCGAGACTTTTAAGTATTTAAGCCATACATATACATACATACATTCATACAAACTACCACTATACGAAGACGAATTAAATTTAATTGGATTTTTGAATTAACAATAATAAAAAAAATTGCTACGTAACCAAATACATTTGTGCCATTTTACATGAGTACAACGATGACGGGTGGCAAACACAAAAACAAAATAATAACAATAAAACTCTGCTGATGTATGTATGCATGTGAATGAAGAGAATGTGCGAGCAAAGAGCATTACATCAACCAACAGATAATAAAAACAACAACACCAATCAACAGTTATAGTTGATATAACAACAAAAACAATAAATTAATCTGGATTTATCGAAATAAGAACAAGCAGAAACCTCTGAAAAATAAATAAATAAGAAAAATTGCTGCAAACATAACGAGCTACAGACAAAATTTATATGCAAAATTAATATTTAAGTTTATTATTTTTTTAATTGTTCCCCAGAAATTGTTTAAAACGTATTCTAAACCAGTGGTCGCCATTTAATAAAACTGCAATATGAAATTCAAATAATAAATTTGTAACTTTCTTCACCGAAAATATCTGACCGGTGATTTTTCTGTTAGTGATTTTCGCTACTTATTTAATAATTTCTATGAATTTTGTTGATTTTAGTGTTTATTACAGGTAAAAAAAAATCATGTTGTGACTCTAATGGCTATGCTGGTCACTGTTATAAACTTTTAGTTCTAGAAAGAGACACTCTGTTAATAGAAACCTCAAACATATTTTCATCTATAATATACACTTCTTAAACTAATAATAGAATCAGTTATAGAAACTAATTTTTAAAACTTTATAGCAAACACGAAGATTTCAAACAATATTCACACAGTCAAGAACTAGTTCTAGAAAGGTAAAAGGTCTTAGAATTCGTGTTCGTTCTATAAATCGTCTATAGAACTAATTCCTACAGTGTCGAACATAAACCATTGATGAAAGAACTGATTACAGATCCTTTCTACATAACTTCTGTATTGCGAGGCTAGCTTCTTTAGAACCAATTCTGAAGAAGATAATTTCTAACAACAAAAATTAAGAGCTTATTAGCAATAAGCCAGATTTCATTTTATGAGCTTTTAGCAACGGCAGCATTCGAAAGGTATTTGGTTTTACAATATAAAGTCAATTATAGGCAGATACTTTGCACTGTCCAACAGTCCAAGTTTTTATAGGATCTTGTATTTCCCAGAAAGAGAACAATATTCGATTTCCAGAATTTACACCAAGTTTATTGTGAACGTTTCAGCGATTAAGAAGAGACTGAAACTATTTTGAGAAGGTTTTCTAGATAAAGAAACATCTTCTAAACTACAAAACGTTTACATCTCATAGAATCAAGTTGCTTGAACAAAGACTTTATGGCAAGGCTCAAAGCAGTAACTTTCTCATAATAGGATCTACAATCAAGCAGAAATTTTAACTGACTGACACCCAGTTCTTTTAGATAAACTATGATAAACTTCTGTTACATATTATTAAAGACACCTGAAACATAATTCAGTAACGTTTCAAAAATGTAAAAGCGTTATTAAAATAAAAACTATATTATTTACAACAAATTTAATTTAAAATCGCAAGAATTCGCTAATATCAGGGAAAATAATTTACAAAAATTTATTTAAAAAATCATTTCTGTGACAGTTGCATAAATTATGACAGCATATGAGTTATATTGATCAATCATAACAAGTACTATACTCAAAAATAATATTTATTTATTTATTTATTTTTATTTATAATAAGAATAATTCCGAAAGAATTATTTTTTTTTTTTTAACTTATAAGAATAATTCCGAAAGAATTAAAAAATATATGAATTTTTTATATTGGGCAAAATGGGCCCAGTAACATAATGTGAGTTTTACTTTTGATTAACAGGATAAGAGTTAAAAGAGAATGGGACTTAGCAGTATTAATAAAAATTATATAGGGCAAGTTCAAGTATCAAAAATTAATTTTTGAAATAATTTAATTATAGCAACTCTCAAGTCTAAGACAACTCCTTAAATTTTTGCCTATCTTTTGAACGAGATTAATGTCTTTAGTAACTTATACGTCACTTAGTTTAGTTATTGAATATATGTAAGTGTAAACAGCAAGGTTTTTTTCGTTAATTTGAAAAAGGTGATGGTTTCTGCGGTTCAGAAGTGGTGATTTTGACATGAACGACAAAGATCGCCAAAGCTTTCCAAAGAATTTTGAAGACCAAAACTTAGAGACATTAATTACTTCAAGAAGATTATTGTCAAAGTCAACAAGTGCTTGTAAAATCATAGAGAGCTACACAAGTAGCAACTTCAAAACGTTTTTGAGCAACAGGATTTTGAAAGACGATTTTGCATGTCCGAAAAGATGCTTAAACGATCAAGAAAAAAGAACCGAATCATTACTTGTAATGAAAAAGCGAACCATTACGATAAGCCACAGCGTAAGACATCGTATGTGAAAATCAATACCAAAGCCAAAAATTCATGGCGCTAAGTTAAAGCTCTGTATTTGGTGGGACCAAAAGGGTTCTATTTATTATGAGTTACTGAAATCAAGCCAGAACATTACATGGAACCTGTAATGTAGTTTTTACTCGTTATTTCCTTCTAAGGGTCGAATTATGTATATAGAAATTACTTCTTAAATATTTATTTTTATTATTGCATAAAGTCACAACACAAATTTAGTTATCTTAAAACAACAGACGTTGTACCCTTTGCCAAAACACACATTTTAGTTTGAATTTTCCAACTATATACAATTTTTATTTTTTGTCTTTTAATATATCAATATTTAAAATTTCAAGTCTGCAGATCATTTATTAAGATTAAATTATATATTCCTCTTCCTTGAAGATAGAAATTTCATTTCTAGTACACATTTATGTGACTACCACATTTATAACAAAGACCATTATTATTTGAAAACAAAATTTTAAAAGTTTTCCCATTTTTCACCTTTTTAGCCTACTGATGGTTCGAAGCATACATATATCTATCTACGTTCGAAGCATAGATACGTTCCAACATTAACCGAAAAATGGCCAAAATATGCGAGCAGACATGCAAGCATAATATTCTATCATGACAACGCTACGCCACACGTTGCAATACCTGTTAAAAACTATTTAGAAAGTAGTGGTTAGGAAGTTTTGACCCATCTGCATTATAGTCCAGACCTTGCCCCTGGGATACTTATCACTTCACAACAGGCTCTCGAAATTTGACCTGAAAAGATGAGCAGATGAAACCATATGCTGACAGAAAATGTTGTTTTGTTGTTTTTTTTTTTTAATTTAAATTTTGAAATTTAGAAAATAAAAGTAGATAAATAAATAGATAAATGTATATTTACAAAATAATATGGACAAATAATTTGAAATAAAAGCTAAACATTTATATAATCTTGCATTTTTAATTTATACACCCAATTGATAAATAGATTTAATATAAATTCTAATTTACTAAACATGAAACAGTGTAATATAATAGCACCTCTTGCTTAAATTATCTTAATTTCTCATTTATTTCTAAAGCCTACTGTATTGTAATAATATAAATGCATGGCAATGTAAATAAACCTTATAAAACCATAAAATATTCCTACTTCCTTGAACTTATTCAAATATAAATTCACATAAACTCCAAGATTGGAAACAACTGCAACTACATATTACGCATATAGCCCAGTATGCTAATAAATCACTACCAATTATTTGACCATCAATCAAAATTAGAGTATTTTGATGGCAAAGTGTTTAATTGAATGAATGTATATGAATACATACATACATACTTCCTGTTTAAACTTTAGCATTTGCTTGTCTTTCTACTGCTGCTGCTACTGCCGGCAAGCATCATAAACTCATTAATTTGTATTCACTTTAAACTCTTGTAAGCCACAGACAATGGATTCAGATCAGACACCATCAGTCATAACAAACATCATCATTACCAGCAGTGCCAAACAAACACCCTCAATAATGACTAAAGACGAAGGAAGAGCTTTTCCAAACTAAAGGGTTTAAATATGAAACACACAAAATGCATTGACCTTTTATCGAAATAATTTGTTGAAAGAAAGAACAATAATAACAATTACACTGTGCTGCAAAATGAAAAGAAACCTGCCAATAAATTTATGGCGATTTATTTTCATTATTTTTCATATTTATTGAATAGATGTCGACATTGTTACCACTTGGCTAAAGCTTTTACACTGTATTACCGTAAATGTAATTGGCGTTTCCTTTAAAATTACTTTTGTGAGATACATAATAGTATTTTTTTTATTTTTAGCTGATTTCACACAACTACAGATAATATTCACAGTATTTATCAGGTTATAAACAGAATTCTTGACCGCCATCAGTAGGTATCTTTTGCAACAGAATAGTTTAGTCTTAAGTTTGAAAATTTCAAGGGTTTGAATGTAAAATCTAGTTAAATTAGTTGAAATATAAACTCGTAAACTGAAAATTGACCTTTTTTTAAAATCACTCAGCTACGAATCACGCGGCATTTTATAGCAAGTCATACTTTTGTTTTCCTAGTTTATCATAAACTATAATTATAGTTATGAAACACGAATAAAATATAGATGCACAATTTCTCTTTTAAATTTATGAACTGTTGGATTCTAAAGAGGATATTAGTCATACTCTTAAAAAAATGTTGCACGTTTTAAATAGCAAACATCAAGTGTACTTATAGTAATGCAACACTGTGTATGTATATATAACTATACACTCGTACATATTGTTACGGAATTGTATTTTAATTTAAATTTAACGTTTTGTAACGGCTGGTTTTGCAACATGTTTAACAATATTGGCATTACAAGGGCGGTTCGGAAACTTCTTAGCCTTGCACAGAAAGAGAATAGTTAGTTGTTTAAAACCATTTTGATTTTTCAATATGATCTCCTGATTGAAATAGTTTTCCTCAAGGTAAAAGTCACTGGGAGCTAAATCAGGAGAATATGGTGGGTGGTCAAGCAACTCGTACTTTAATTCTTTGATGTTAGCCATTGTTAAAACACTCTTGAGCGCTGGTACATTGTCTTAATGAAAAATTATTTTTTTGTGTTGTAAGCCAGGACATTTTTCTCGAATTTTTACATTTAATTGATCCAAAATATGGCAATAATACTCTGAATTTATTTTTTTACCCTTTTGCAGTTATTTAATCCATAAAATACCTTTAAAGTCCCAATATACCGTTGCCATAACCTTACCAGCCGATTGAATTGTTTTTGGCTTCTTTGGGGCATCAGTCCATTGCTTGAATTGTACTTTTGTCTCTGGAGTATAGTGATGGATCCATGTCTCATCCAGCCACAGTTATGAAACGATGCATAAAATCCATTTTATTTTTCTTAAAACAATTCAAACAAGCTTGAGAAATTTTCATTCTTATGCGTTTTTGGGTCGACTTTTTTTCATCTGTAGTTCTTCATGCAAAATAAAATGAACTCGATCATTTGAGATGGCCATGATATTATCTATTTCACGCACTTTTATTTGACGATCATTTAATACAATATCGTGGTACTTTGGCTACAATTTCTGTTGTTGTTGCTGTTTTTGGACGTCCACTACGTGGTTCATCCTCAATGCTTCTACGACCACGTTTAAATTAAGCAACCCAATTTTTTACTATTGCATATGAAGCAGCACTTGCATCTAAAACATTCACTATATCATATTGCTTGACCCGATAAACCTCTTTAATTTATTATGGATGCGTCTTTGTTGAACACCTGTTTCTATATGAAGGAGTTGCCAGATCGAAAAGAAATTTAACATGTGTTCATAACAGAGATGGAAGTTTCGAAAACACTTAATCTTCTTCTGTTTATACCGCGCTTTCTGTTTTAGGCTAAGAATTTTCCGAACCGCCCTCGTATATCGTTATCGTTTAAGATTTAAAATTTCTGTAGAATTTGTTATAAAAATATGATTCACCCATTCATTTAGGAACATCTGTTTGCCCATTAACATATTTCATATGAATAAACATTTAAACAAATTAGTTTACAAACGATTTTTCATTAACATACTTGTATTGGCATAAAACTCTAAAGAACATTATTTTTTTATTACAGGTAAATCCCGACCTAACACAAATTAGTTTTGCATACTCTAGCCAGAAACATAATATGTAATAAAAACTGTGCAAAGTTTCTAAAAGAAAATTACGTAAGTCCGTGGTCAATTATTATAAACAAAAAAAAAGTATAGTCGGTTACGCCCGACCATATAACACCCTACACCTAGTATATGTATAAAACAGTTTTTCAGAAATGTGCGTTATATGGGTGATATCACCTTTAGGACCAAAATTTAGTGTCATGATTTCTGTGAATATAAATATTATATGTGTTAAATTTGATCTCGACATAAATACTTTTAAAAGATTTATGGAGGAGGACCGACCATTATAAAATTAGGTGTCATTATTTCTGTATATAAGAAACTTATTTGTGTCGAATTTTATTTGATTACCAAAATTTTTAAGAAATTTATGATCGTTAAAGTGAATTTCGAAAGTGGGCCTAATATGGGAGCTACGACTACGACCGTTCATAATAAAATTGTACCGTATTATTTATATACATATGAAATATATTTTCGTTCAATATTATTTGGATACCAACATTTTTGAGAGAGTTATGCTCTTTAGAGTGATTTTCGGAAGTAGGCCTTATATGGGAGCTACGACTAATTATGGACCGATCAGCACAAAATTTGTAGATGTAATTTGGCTTCATTTACCACTCATTTATGATGAAATTTGTTTGGATACTTGCATAATTCAAATATTTATGATCGGTAAACCCCAATTTCGGGAGGACATTTGTATGGGGGTCAGGTGAAATAATGGACTGATTTCCACCAGTTTCAATCTCATTCATCCTTGGGCCGAAAAAATATCACGTACCAAATTTTATCGAAATATCTTCAAAATTAGGACCTGTACTCTGCGCACAAGCTTTACATGGACAGCCAGCCAGACGGACGGACGGCCATCGTTAAATCCACTCAGAAAGTTATTCGGAATCGATCGGTATACTTTAAGGTGGGTGTTAGACCAATATTTCTGGACGTTACAAACATCAGCACAAATCCAATATACCCTCCCCACTATGGTGGCGTAGGGTATAAAAATGTAGTCACCAGGCTAATAAATACCTTAATAAAATGCTGTACAAATTATTATAAATATTTTTTTATGTATTGTTTCTTTCAAATATGGAAATGTGCCTTTGTTCTTGGTGTAAAGTGTTGGAAGATATTTGTTTAAATTGCAAGAAATCACTGACGAAAAGCATGGCCCCTCAACAGCAAACATTGAAAAAACGTATTTAAATATTATAATTAAAATAAGACCAATTACCAATTAAATCGTCAGTATTAGCAGTTTTTAACAAGGGAGAGAGAACAAAAGTTGTCAGACATTTGCAAATACGTTACACAACAACATACGAACGTAAAACCGGTCGATATTTTTTAATAAAAGCCAAAACGTTTTCCTTTACAAACATTCAAACAGTAATTTACCATTGTCCCGTGCTGAACACTAAAAAACAACGTTCGCATCTTTAATATTCGATTTAACCACTTCTACGGCTGCCCATCATACTCATCATACGAAGATGCGAGTGTTTTATGGAATTATTTTAATAATTATTATTTTACAACAATTATCCTGGGGATTTGCCATTGACAATGAGATCACATTTACAGACATCAGCAGTGGCCAGCAACAACAACAAGGAAATGGACGCGGCGCAAATGAGGGCAGTTCCGTAGATAGATTGGGAGACGGTCCGACGACCACAACAACTGATGACAGGGATAACAAACGCAATGCAGAAAACTTAAGAGGATTGGGTTAAAAAAACAATTAAACAATTAAATAAAACAGCTAAAGAACAACTACAACTCAGCTACATATGTACTCGTAGTATGAGTTTTTGTTTTTGTGTTAAAGTGAAAAAGAAATACATAAATTGTTTGCACATATAAAAGCATTGTTAAAGTATTGCAAAGTGTTATTAAGATTTTGTTGAAATAAAAGAAAACTTTGTTCCATATATTAGATATTCTTTTAAAAATTGCATAAAATATCGTACGTAACTTCATCAATATTCATTGGAATTGAATATGTATTTTCAAAATAACGATACACCTTTAGCTCTAAAAACGCTCTGAAGCGTAACGCTAATAGCAATTCGTTAGTTAAACCCCGTTAAGCTGCGGTCAGGTGTTAAATATTTACCCCCTTATTCATAAAAACTTACAACAGATTTATAAACCTCTTATAAACCTGTTGTAAGTTTTATGAATAAGGCCATTATTCCATAAAAGTTGAATGTATTCATTCCATTTGAAAAATACTCTCCCCAAACACTCAAACGTTTGGCATTGTTATCATGTGACTGTTGAAGTATTGAATGCATTAAATACCCAGATATACAAACAACAAATATGTAAATACAAATCAGACAATCCAACGAATACTCACTCATTCACTCTCTTGCACTCCTAAACGTTTATATGTATGTAAGTATAATATAAACAAAAATACGAATACAAGACTTGAATTTGGTTTAATGACTCTGTTGCATATTTATTACTTGCAGGTTTGTTGTTAACCCGGAAACTTTGTTTCTGTTTTTTTTTTTTTATTTGTTTGATTTTCATCTTTTTTTTAATTTGTTTTAACAAGCGTTATAATTGTAATTGAACTCTGTCTTTGATTTATGCCTTAAACGGGCAAGTAAATGTTTTCGATGAGCCACAATAACGTCTTTGTTAGTTTGAATGTGATAATCGGCAAACTTAATCACCCCTATCGTGAATAAAAATTCCACATGAAATTTGTTCCCTTTTATTTTTTTAACATTGAATTTTAATAGGAAAAATGTAAAAAGGGAACAAAATCATGGTGAATTTTTATTCACAATAGGGGTGAATATTTATTTTATTGCCTTATAGTTATGCAAGTAATTTTATGGGTTGAAAATTCGTTGTCTTTTAGCTTAAATGCTAAGTTAATTTGTTAAGTTTTTATGTTCTTAATTAATCGACAAAAGATTTCGATAACCCCATCCCTGGTATAGGCATCACTTTTTTGAGAATTGGGCGATATTTTATAGAATATTTTCAATTTTGTTTTTATAAAATATCCTTATAAATGCAAAATTTTATTAAAAAATATTTATAAACACAATTTTTATGACTGTTTAAAAAGTTTTTGTTTCCGCAAAAACTCAAAATAACGTTGTTTTTCAAAAAGTATTCCATGAATTTCTTATTTGAAAAAATGTCTATTTATTTTTGATAAATAGACTCATTTTCCTATCCATTGATATATAAAATATCTTCCTAGTCTTTTCCATGTGTCAAAATAATTAGGGAATGTTAAACAACTCATAGTGAATTTACAATTTAAAATTTTTCAATTATTGGTGAGTTGTAAAAAGACAAGGAAGACATACAGTGGGAAGTAAAACTGTCCGGATGTTTTACATTAAGTAAGTAAGGTAATGAAAATAATACAAATATAGTTATATTATCATATATAAGTATTTTTTTTCCATTGAACCTTATTCTAAATTATAAAGCACAAAACCTCATAAAAAAATTAAAAAACAAAAAATTCACTATTCAGACACTTTTGCACAGTACAAGAAATAAACATTATCACGATATTGATCTGTTAAAATGTTGCGATCTCGTTATCAAGCTTTTATTGCTCTATTTGTGGAAAATTGTTTGACCTGTGAAGTAATTAACTTTATTTTTAAACAAAAAATTAAGAGATCTTTATAAATGAGAAAAACGCCAACTGATATTCAAAAAAATGCGATAAATTTGTTGCAAAATAATTATTCATGCCGTAAAATTGCTGAAAAATTAAATTTAAATAAATCCACGGTAAATGATATAAAAAAACGGCGTAATGTAGCTTGCAATAATAACCAAGGGGATTGAGTAAGACTACGCTCTGATGGTCATGCTTGGCAGGTTGAACGTTTGCTGCATAATAAAGACATCAAGACCTCAAAAAATGCTGCAAAAAGCGTTGGTAAGGATGTCAGTTCCTGGACGGTTAGACGCGCATTAAATAGAATTTGTGTGTGATAAAGAAAAAGCCAGCACTTTCCGATAGAAATGAGAAAAAACGCTTTCATTTCTGTAAAAACCCTCGAAAATTGGACAGTAGATGACTGAAAATGGGTTATTTAAAGCGACGAAACGAAAGCCAACCGATACTAGTCTGATGGAAAAGAATCCTATTGGCACAGGCCGCATCTAAACGCACCTTCCTTAATGCAAAACATCCGAACAGTTTTGCTTCCCACTGTATATATTATAGCATCTTCAGGAAAGAGGCTAACGTAAAATATAAATATACAAAAATAATAAATTTAATAAGCAATTTGCAGTTGCGGTCTGAACAGCAGAAATTTTACCTGGAATATTAATTAGAGCTTAGTAAAGTTTTGACCGATTTTAGCTTTTTGCATTATTCAAAAGCTTCAATGGATCGAAGAAATCAGGTCGAAGAAAAATTAAGGAAAAGTTATATATATGTATTTAAGTATACCATTTTATTACTGAAGATATTTAATTACACTATTCTAGTTGAAAATACCGACAAGCAGAACATCCACTGGGTAAAACTAAATTGTGTACGCTGAATACAGTGGTAATTGCCATTTTTTTTGGGTTAGCTCTAATTTTTGAAAAATAGCGTTATTTAAAAAATGGAGGAGGTTGCCAATAAATATTCGCGTAAGTTTTAGTTTATTGAATTAAATAAAAAAAAAATTTGGTAACAAAATTATATTTAAGGAGGACTAACTTTTTAATCGTTTTGAAAATAAATTTTTTTGGAAAAATTTTTTTTCAGAATTACAAAAAATCAGGAAAAAAATTATTTCCAAAACGACAAGTATCAAATTCGAGCACAGTGGTTAATTCAATATTACATTACACTTAAGCTATTTACAGACGGTCGTCAGATATTACAACGTTGTCAGATCTAGCAATGTGCTAGCAATGTACTGACATTGAAAAATTGTTAGTAAAAGGTAAATTGTCAGTTCAGACGACTGTAAGAACACTAGCAATTTCATTGGCACACAATTGTCACACAATGAATTTATCTGTCAACCGAAATTGTTTTTCCAAAATGTTATTAATGCACACTTGTTTGTTTATTTATGTATTTATATACAGAGTTGCATTTAGAAATAATTTCTATGACAATGCTGTCATTGGCAGATGCATAAACTTTGCACATATGGCAATGAAAAGTGTTCGACAATTGTCTTAAAACAATGACAATGACAAAAATTTGTGTTTACACGATAGTTAGATTGTGAGATAATATTTTTGTCTTGCAATGTACTGAAAATGCTTTTTCTTACAACGTTGGAAGACAAGCATTTTAAGTTCACACGGTTGTTAGACATGAATGTTCAGAAACATTTTTCGGACAACGTTGTAATAGCTGACGACCGTCTAAACATAGCTTTACGTTGCTATGGTTAATACGAAAAATATAAGTTTAGCCAGGATAAATACTTTTTAATTGCAACACTTTTGAAAACGAATTAAAACAAACGTTACTTCATTGGCCACAACTTAGTCAAGAGTATTTACAGAAACTAATGAAAAACCTGGCATGCAAACTGATCTCAAATTCAAATTAAATTTCAACTTAATATTACATTTCATTAAAACCATTTGCAACAACTTGTTATAAAATATTTTTCTAAAATGTATAAAAAATCAATAAATTTTAACAAAAACAGTTTCTATAATGAACTTTGTGTGTAGTCATTTATTCATGTGTTTAAAAAGTAATTAAAATATTTTTTTATACTTCAATTAAATAATGTTCACGACCAATAACTTTTACACATAATTGACACCGTTTTACCAAACACTTAACCTCAATCAACCAACAACAAGCAACCAGCAGCACCTTTTGTCTTTCAACATCAAGTTGCCAAACGTAAACTTACTCACACTTGGTTTTTATGTAAATTATAAGTAGTCTACTCGTTTTGCAAAGATAAAGGAAAAACCATAAAACATAAAATATAAGTTGAACAGCAACTGCACAAACATATTTACGAGTACATATTTACACTAACCGAAAAAATATCAGTCATTGCCATCCCTCAAATCCTTGGTAAATGAAGATGAAGTAAAAATTTAAGAAAACCCGAACAGAGCAAAGCAGGAGCGAGCAGAGAACAAGGCAGTCTTGTATAAAGTATTGGTAGTGGTTTCATTTCAATTAGACCCGATTTGATTTTACACTTAACGATTCTCGCACTTAATTAGAAATGAATACTCTCCCACACACAACATCACCACTAAACCCTCAATTTAACCACCCTTTAGTCACCCTCAAGAATGATTTGATTAAAATTGAAGATGAATTTTAATTAAAATCCTTTTTTTTCATTTTTCACTTTTACACCATCGTCCGTCGTCTGTTCTTATTTAGTGTGAAAATTCTGTGCTGGCTGCTTAGAGGGTGGTTGTGCGTGTGTGTGTTAATGTGCCACAATAATGTACAATGAGCCTGAATAAAAAAGTCCTGGTGTAATTCACTAGAATTACTCGTTTTATCCTTTTATATTTTTTCTTTTCATTTCCATTATAATCTTTGCCAAAGCCTAAAGCCAAAATGTATTGTTACATTGTAACATAATGAAGCTGCTCCTCTCATGGAGTGCGATTAATACAAAGAGCGACTGTTGACTGGTGAATAAAATAAAATATAATAAAATAATATTATTAATGGTATTAAAGATTACTACAAAAATTAATTTTTCATAAAATTATAGAACCCAATTAAAAGAAATAACATCTGCTAATTGTACGCTACTTAAACATTTCGTAAAATCCGTGGCATTTTCGTGAAAAATAATCGTCCTTGCCGCATTTGGGCTTCTGAAAATCCTGGAACGTTTCACTATATTGAGCGCTATGTGGTACGCTGGTGGTTCAATGAATTTACTGTAAACCAAAGTTCCCGTTCGCATAATTTCACAAAATTTTGCTGTATATACAAACCCTATCGAATGGATTACGGTCTTAAAACTCAACGCTATTAGACGATAAACTAAATGATAGTGGGTTTGCGGGTTCAATTCTCGTCAAACCTTACTATTTGCAATACACTTCCACTGGGATAATTTTAATATTTAAATTATTGCAGTTAGTTAGTTAGTTGATATTTCTAGGCTAAACTAACTAACTAACTAATAATCATTAATAAAATAAACATAGACCTCAAAATACCGTTTACTCAAAGAAGATCCTATAACCAAAATCTCACTTCATCTAATTTAGATTGATATAATAACAAGACCATTAAAAATTCATGAGTTTAATTAATTTATTTCATATCTTTCAGAGGCTCAAAACTATTGATCTACCAGACTTCGTTATATTTTCTTTCCAAAGTTTTCACCAGTTTTATTGGGCACAAATAAAATTTAGTCGAAATCGAGACAGGGAAATTATACCTTTAAATCCAGGGAGACAGTGTCGCTATCCAAAGCACAGTATTTTTTATTGGATTATTTTTTTTTTATACTCTACACCACCATAATAAATAGGGTATGGATTTTTGTTGGTGTTTTATTTAACACAAATTTTTCATACATAAAGAAATTATTTGGCTCAATTTTATGATAAGCGGTCAATAATTAGTCATAGCTTGCATAAGGACCACTTCCGAAAATCACTTTAACGACAATTAATCTCTTAAAAATGTTGGTATGTAAATAAAATTTAACACAAATAAGTTTCATACATATAGAAATGATGGTACATAATTTTCTAACGACCGATCCGTAATTACTTAGAGCTCTTATATAAGACCCACTTCTGAAAATCACTTTAGCAAGCATAAATCTTTAAAAGGCTTTTATATCGAGATGAAATTTAAAATAAACAATATTTCTATGCTTATAAACGTCATGCTACAACATTTTTGAATGATCGGTCCATAATACTAGGTCATAGCTGCCATATACCATCTATTTATAAATAACTGTTGACGGACTACATATACGTTAAATTTCCTCCATGAAAACACAACCGGCATTTTGACATAGACTTTGAATTTAAATAAGCCCATATTAAGTAGAATGTATTAAATTATACGATTCTGATCTTCGAAAAGAGAACACGACCGAGTACACGACCAACAAATATGTATCTTAAGCTGTAGTTGAATTATTCCACAGAATATGTATGAAACCACATGTTTCCCAAATCAATATCATGGTATAATTTTGCCAAATAGATTACTGCTATCATGTGCGGATATCCTGTAAGAGTAACAAAACAATAGCTGACCAATCATATAAAAACTTTATAAAATTTTCCATAAATTGACCAATCAAAGCAATGCGAATATATTTGTCACAAATAACCGAAGCATTAACCAAAGGAAATTATGAAATATAATCGAAATTTAATCCAATATAATTGAAAAAATTAGTATGGGCATTCATGTCGGCCATCAAAATAACATGGGTATTCATAGCGTTGCTAACTTATATATCTATTCCTAAAATATTGCATCTAAAAATATCACATTTTCAAAATCAGATCATATATTTGCCAGTATTAAATTGGCCAGTAGCGATAAATTCAAACAAATTGATAAATATTTAAAAAAAAAATATCTAAGTTCGACTATAGATACAAAACAGTGATTTGTGATTGAAATGCAATAAATTCAACAATTATTCAAACAAAACAAACGTAACGCAGAGAGATAAGAAATTTTTTTGCTAACAAGCTGTATAAAAAGCAGAACACATTGGAAAATGAAATTAGACGACTAGAGACAGTCTAAGGGAAAACTATTCTAAACAATTTAATTAACATGTTCATTAAAATTGCCTTAAGCGTGCTGTTTTGCAGCATTGCTTTGACCGCTGCCGATACCTATGAAGGGTAAGTTCAAGTAATGGCAATTAATAAGGAGTTTTAAATACAATTTTATTTTGCAGTTATAAAATCTACGATATCAATGCCAAGAATATCTTCGAAAAGGAAATACTCTCTCGTTTGTCTAGCAACACCGAATATGATTTCTTTGCCTTGCCCAAGACTTTGGGTGAAGCTGCCCGTGTTATGGTACAACCTGAAGATCAAATGGAATTTGAAACTACTTTAAACAAATTCGCCATTGACTTTACTCTGATAGATGAAAATGTCGGCCAATCTGCCGATTTGGAACGTGCCCAAAATAATTTCTTGCGCACGCTTTTGGATACTTCTTCTCGCATTAGCTTCTCCATTTTCCAACGTTACGATGACATCCTTAAATACTTAGATGAGTTGGCCCAAATTTATCCTAGCCGTGCTACCGTCAAGACTATTGGCAAAACCTATGAAAATCGTGATTTGAAAGCCATAACCATTAGCAATGGAGATGGCAAGACCAACAAAAAGGTTATTTTACTCGATGCTGGTATTCATGCTCGTGAATGGATCGCTCCCGCTGGTGCCTTGTATGTTATTCACCAATTGGTTGAGAACTTCTCGGCCAACAGCAATTTGTTGAAGGATTACGATTGGATTATTTTACCTCTTGTCAATCCTGATGGCTATGAATACACTCACACCAACTGTCGTATGTGGCGTAAGACCCGCAAACCAGCCGGCTCCAATTGTTATGGTACTGATGGCAACCGCAACTTTAATTTCCACTGGGGTGAAATTGGTGCTTCTAGCCATTCCTGCTCGGATACTTTCAGGGGTACAACTGCTTTCTCTGAACCCGAAACCCAAATATTACGTGATTTGATGCGTTCATTGACCGGTCGCGCTAAGATGTACTTGACTTTGCACTCTTATGGCAACTACTTGTTGTATCCTTGGGGTTATACTTCGTAAGTTATAATTTGTAATTAATTGCTAAATAAATAAGTTTTCCTTTCCTTTTAATATAGAGCTCTTCCTGACACCTGGAAAGATATTGATGAGGTTGCCCAAGCTGGAGCCGCCGCTATTAAGTCAGCCACTGGCACTAAATACACTGTTGGATCCTCTACCAATGTTTTGTATGCTGCTGCTGGAGGTAGTGATGATTATGCCTTTGCTGTTGCCAATATTCCCGTGTCCATTACCATGGAATTGCCTGCTGGCGGCACTGGTTTCAATCCCAAACCTGCCCAAATTGAACCCTTCGTTTCCGAAACCTGGATTGGCATTAAGGCTATGGCTGAAAAAATGATTTCCAAATATTAAATGAGTAAAGAAAACGAAATAAAATTAAGATTATTTGATTAATGAAAACTTAACATTCTTTAATATTTTGTAGTTTTTTTTTAATGTGAAACATTTGAAGGTTAAAGTCTGCACTAAGAGTGTTCAAGTTTAATAATTTAGTTGGGCCTCTACTATTCAGTTGTACAAGTTTTGGTCAGAATTAATCAGTTAAAAGAAACAAAAACAATACACAAACTAACGGTATAATTCATAAAAAAATTAAGTAGACTTCAAATGTACTTTAAGAAAATTTTGTATGAAAATTTTGTCTAAAAGCACACTTCAAACCTACTTTATTTTTTATGAATACGGCAGCAAAGGTTTAAAAAAAGCTTTAATTTTGTAAACAAAATAAGAAAATGACATTATTTAAAAAAACGTTAATTTTGAAAAAACTCGAAAAATCCACAATTTTCCAAATCTTTTAAAATTATACAAATCATAAATATAAAAAAAATTCAAAATTCAACAATTAAAACTTAAGAAAAGTCAATACATATGTATGTACTTATGTAAAAGAAAAAGAGTGTTAACAGTTATTACGATCAACATAATCAGCGTTTTCTGTGAGAGTAAGATTGAGAGATTTCTTCTTGTGACGTCACAAGTCAAAAATATTTTTATATTTGCTCAAATTCTACGTACATACATATATAAATTTGAATACTAATAAAAGTTTTAAAATCAAAATTGTAAAAAAAAAATGTTGGTATCCAAATAATATTAAACACAAATATATTTCATATATATACAATTAATACGGTACAATTTAATGATAATCGGTCTATAATTCATCATAGCTCCCATATAAGGCCAACTTCCGAAAATCACTTTAACGACCATAAATTTCTTAAAAATGTTGGTATCTAAATAAAATTCAACACAAATAAGTTTGATATATACAGAAATGATGACACCTAATTTTATAATGGTCGGTTCATAATTAGTCGAAACTCCCATATCAGAGACCGAAATTTACTTTAACTTTCATAGATCTTTTAAAAGTATTTAGATCGAGATAAAGTTCAACATACATAATATTTATATTCACAAAAATTATGACACTAAATTTTTGGATGGTTATATCTCCCATATAGCGCCCATTTCTGAAAAACTTTTTATACAGTAGGGTATTACATGGTCGGGCTTGACCGAGTATACTTTTTTACTTGTTTTTCATTTATAAATGTCAAACCTTACTATTTGCAATACACTTCCACTGGGATAATTTTAATATTTAAATTATTGCAGTTAGTTAGTTAGTTGATATTTCTAGGCTAATAAACTAACTAATAATCATTAATAAAATAAACATAGACCTCAAAATACCGTTTACTCAAAGAAGATCCTATAACCAAAATCTCACTTCATCTAATTTAGATTGATTCAATAACAAGACCATTAAAGATTCATGAGTTTAGAATAATGCCTAGATATTTCGCAGTGTCTGGTAAGTTCAGTTCTGTAAATGCACTTGTTGGACCACTGTGCTTAATTAATTTATTTCATATCTTTCAGAGGCTCAATACTATTGATCTACCAGACTCCGTTATATTTTCTTTCCAAAGTTTTGACCAGTTTTATTGGGTACAAAACAACTGTGCCGTAATCCAGCTATGTAGTTAAAATTTAGTCGAAATCGAGACAGGGAAATTATACTTTTAAATCCAGGGAGGCAGTGTTGATGAGTGAAGCTATGGGATTAAAAAATTCTAGGGCTATCCAAAGCACAGTATTTTTTATTGAATTATTTTTTTTATACCCTACACCACCATAATAAATAGGGTATGGATTTTTGTTGGTGTTTTATTTAACACAAATTTTTCATACATAAAGAAATTATTTGGCTCAATTTTATGATAAGCGGTCAATAATTAGTCATAGCTTGCATAAGGACCACTTCCGAAAATCACTTTAACGACAATTAATCTCTTAAAAATGTTGGTATGTAAATAAAATTTAACACAAATAAGTTTCATACATATAGAAATGATGGTACATAATTTTCTAACGACCGATCCGTAATTACTTAGAGCTCTTATATAAGACCCACTTCTGAAAATCACTTTAGCAAGCATAAATCTTTAAAAGGCTTTTATATCGAGATGAAATTTAAAATAAACAATATTTCTATGCTTATAAACGTCATGCTACAACATTTTTGAATGATCGGTCCATAATACTAGGTCATAGCTGCCATATACCATCTATTTATAAATAACTGTTGACGGACTACATATACGTTAAATTTCCTCCATGAAAACACAACCGGCATTTTGACATAGACTTTCAATTTAAATAATACGATTCTGATCTTCGAAAAGAGAACACGACCGAGTACACGACCAGCAAATATGTATCTTAAGCTGTAGTATCATGGTATAATTTTGCCAAATAGATTAGATTATTATCATGTGCGGATATCCTGTAACAGTGCATTAATGTTAGTAACAATTTTTATGAATTTTGGGATACCCTTTATTTTCATAGTGTAAAATAAATGCAGTTTCATAATAAACATTTCATATAACTAAAAATTGTTGTGATTAATGACCGTTTACACTTACAATTTGTTGAGTGTAATTTAATTATACATATTTGCTTTCTTATTGTTAGTTTTTAATATTATCCAGAAGCAGACATCGGTTAGAAATTAATTTCTAAATTAGTTTGTAAATACTTACAACAATAACTCTACTAAATAAAAGGCGGACCTCTACAGAACCGGAACTCCTAAAAATTAAACGCCTTATTAGACTATTAAAAATTTATAATGAAAAAACCAACATTTTTATTGCCAGTGCTTCGCGTCAATTACCTTTTTTAGTAAATTAACAATCACAAATAGAGTTACACTTAAAATTCATAAATAAATTTTGGTGGTGACTTCTAATACTTACAGTATAAATAAAACTTAACCTAAATAGTATAATTGTATTTGTTTTTTTATTTATTTATTACCATTCTTTCTAAACATTAGACTTATTTGCGGCATATTCATTATTATTATTATTATTATTATTATTAATGAAAAGTTAATACTATAATTAAACATGAAGTGTCAGTCAATATAAAAGTAATTAGATATTATAGCAAATATTTAATACGTTTACTAATTTAAAGCAATTAATTATTGCAAAAC
This sequence comes from Bellardia bayeri, assembly GCA_950370525.1. Taxonomy (NCBI): domain Eukaryota; kingdom Metazoa; phylum Arthropoda; class Insecta; order Diptera; family Calliphoridae; genus Bellardia; species Bellardia bayeri. The sequence goes on from OX493267.1 coordinate 88,931,142, forward strand.
AAATATTTATCTTGATTAATAATAATAAACCATAAATAAATAAATAAATAAATAAATAGTTTAAACGCAATTATGTTTATCAAAATAAAATTGACGCCAGTGCGGAGCGTCAATTGTTTTTTTTTTTAGTAAATTATAAATCGTACAAATAGAGTTACAGTCAAAATTTATAAATAAATTTTTTTGGTGACTTCTAATATCTTACAATTAAATAAATCTAATTAATAGTTTAATCGTACCTGTTTTTTATCTTTTATCATTCTTTCCTAACATTTGCGGCCTATTTTTTAATTATTAATAATATTTAATAAGAAATACTATAATAACACATGAAGTGCCAGTAAATATAAAAGTAAACAGATATTATAACAAATATTTAATATTCGTGTGAATGGTTACTATAAAGGTGGTTTTAGACGGTATGTATTTTGCAGTGTGCTAGTCAAATTTTCCACTGCAAAATGCATGCACGTCGTGTTGAAGCAAAAAAAATGCTTCTGCAGATGTCAGCCTGCATTTATAAAATTTTCAATTACAGCATGTTCTATTTTCATCTGACAAAGCAACTGCAACCAGCAAGTCAATTGATTATGGCGCCAAGACCAAGTTAAAAAAAAATGTATTAAACAAAACAATAAATTTGTTTTTATTGAAATGCACATGCATTATTATACCCACCACCGCCACAAGTGGTGAATGAGGGTATATATAAGTTTATCATTCTGTGTGTAACACTGAGAAATACTCATCTGAGACCCAACAAAGTATATATATTTTTGGTCCTTGTCATGTGTAGAACTAGGGGGCAATAAAGTTGTCAGGTGTAGAGCGAGTGTCAACTATTAAAGGTTGGCAACTCGAAAGAAAGTGAATTGGTTTTTTATGATAAGAATAGAAGGAGAAATTGTTGAAAATCTTACTGCCAGCTGGAAAAGAAAATGGAGAGGTGGACAGCTTGGGAAATTTAAGGTGTCGAGAAAGGAGAAGGCGTAAGGAAGAATCTCTAGAATGGTGGATCAAGAAGAGTTAACAGGCGGCCGGCGAGAGCAGTGTGGTGCAACAAAACTTTTTTAAATTAAACATACAAATTAACAACAAAACTTTTTATTTATAAATACCAACATAAAAATAACAACAAAAAGCCCCAATACATATTTAAGAAAGAAACAAAAACATTTATAAGAAACGAAACAATTTTAAATTAAACTGAAACAGCAGAACCAGCCTACAAAAGCCGCCACATCATCCTTCAGTTAACTCTATCGTGGGAGCTCACAGCTGCATCAGCATCATCCCTTTGTATCAGGTATTCGCCAGACTCGGACCACACATACAAACTCGGACCTACATACGTAAAAATTTATTTTCAATATATACTTATTTGGAATTAGGAAAAATAAGTTTTTTTACGTTAAAGAAAATATTTCCGTAGTTTCAGTACCCTGGAAATTGAGGGAGTACATTAACCCATAGGTAGTGAGCTCATTCCCTAAGTGTTAGTTAGCACAGGTCCAATTGAGCCTAAATTAAAAAAAAAACATTTTTACCAAGACGAAAAATTAGTATATGTTTATTAAATAAAAACTAAGGTTTATACCGGACAGACTTACCTAAACTAAAACTTCGGCGAAAGAAAACTCGCATCTACAGATCCAAGCAGCCCAGGTGCGAATCGCCACAAACCTAAAAGTTTTCTTAGATTTTATTATGATTTAGTTTGAATTTAAAATTTATAATATTACCTTATTTGAAATTTTTTTAATTGGATGGAAACTATGAAAGACCAATAATTTTTTTTCTTTATTTTATATTTTCTATTTTATTATTTTGGTAAATTTTTTTGAAATGTTTTGTGATTAATTATAAAGTAATTGCCATTTTGTTTTTTCATTATTTTTGCATTTATGTTACATATATTTATAACGAAATATGAAATAATTAAGTTTTTTTAATATGAAGTGGTAAATTCTACAGGTGGTGGTAAGTAGAGGGAGAGAGTGTTTGAAGAGCAGAAATGGGACATCCTAAAATAAGATCAGGATGTCAAGGTGAGCGTCCAGGCTCGTGTGGGAGGGCTAACCTGGCATAACACCAGCCAGGGAAGGAGGTGTGTAGGTATATAGTCAGCGGTTGTAGGCGTGATAACATTAAAGACATTTCGGGTCCCCACAACAATATTTTTTTATACAAAGCTGGTATGATTTTTTTATGTGTGTTGTGAGGTCCAGAGCGTTGGCAAGAACCACCCCAATCCGGCGAGCTTAAGCCCGGCTTACGCGAGCATACCAGCGCCGCCGACAATCTACCAGCTGTCTGTCTGTGTAAAACACTCCGTTTGGTACTGTAAAACAGCAAAATCGGTATAGTGGAACAAGAGTTATGGATCAAAATGTAAGACAATCTGCATAAAAAAAATATATTTTTAAACATTTTTCTTGCTATATTTTTAAATATATTGCAGATAACACCATGACATTTTGTATACTTTGTTTTTATGATAAAAGAAGAAAGTATGAGGAAAATAGTAAGAATACGTCCATGATTTCTAATATCCCCCATATAAGGTCCACTTCCTAAGGCCTACTTCCGAATTCTACGTTAATAATAATATATATATCTTAAATATACCGTTATTATGTTGAAATTCGACGTGAAATATCCTCATATGAATAAAAATCACTGTTACATACTCTGTTTCTTAACTTATTGTGAATATGGAAAAATGTTGTTTTACACAAACTCTGTAAAGTACAGTAAGATTCAGTAATTACATCAATTAAAAATGGTCAAACTTAGATAAAATTTTAAAACATTTAAAATAAAATCACATTAGTTGTAATATTATCTTTCAAACAAAATATATAAAATACTAATAAAATTTGCACTAAGACTGAATAGAAAACCCAAAACAAAAATCTTAAAGAAATTAGTTGAGAAAAGGAGTAAGGAGGTTGGTGTAGGGTTTATAAATATGAAGGCGCTCTATATATATATAGGATATACTAGTCCTAGTCGGCACAGCCGAATATATCACTTTAACTTGTTTCAAACAATATTTGCAAGAACACAAAAGTCCCGCGAAAATAATCATAATAAAAACAACTGTTGTCTTCTATTGTTGGTTATGTTACATGAAATTAAAAATACATATTGACAAACATGCACTATTACATAGGTATTGTACAACTGACAAGTACACTGCAAAATACATACCGTCTAAAACCACCTTAATTTAAATCAATTAATTATTACAAAATAAATGTTTCTCTTGATTAATAATAAACCATAGATAAATAAATAGTTCAAACTTAATAATACATATTTATCAAAATAAAATTAAAAAAACAAATAAACAAACAAACAATCTATCTGATATCAAAGATAGATTTATGATATTGATTAATTACTTTGTTTACGAGTAGGTAGACATTTGAAATTGTTTCATTTTATATGGGAAATTCTAAAGTGTTAAAAATATTACTGTTGCAATAGAATCCCCAAAAATATCTGAAAATTTAAACATTTGAAAGTTATCGTGGGTATTAACTAATGACATCATGTTTTTTAGTCATATTTTATTTAATAAAAATTTGTAAATTATTTAATTTATGGTAGGTATTTTTTTGTTAGTTGTTACAAGTACTGAATATTTTTTTTGTGCAAATAAATTATATGGCATCCAAGGTATTTTCAATTTAGAAGTGAATTTACCGCATATACTATACATATGTATGTATGTAACATGCACTTTTAATATTTTTACATTGTTTAAGAAATTTCCAAAACGACTTGTGACGTATTTATATTTTTCGAAAAGCCAACTTTAAATGAAATATGGTATGGATATTAAAAATAATTTAAAAACTTTGTTACAACTCATAATAAATGGGCAGGGTTATCGAAACGTTTTTCAGAATAAATTAGATCATATTGGGACATATAAAATCGGTTATTATTTTTGGATATCGATTATGCGATTTGAGAGCATTTGCCCTAAAGTTGAACTTTACTTAAAAAATAGCTATATTTTGAGTGACTCTGGTCATCTTGATAACAAAGCTTTAAATTTTTTTTTTAATACTCGTTACCATATTTCCTTTAAAGTCTTCTTAGAAATTACTTAAATAATGTAAAAGAATATTTTAAAAAAATTTTAAATTTAAATGCATATAACTTCAGACTCTGTGATGACTTTTAAACAATTCTATTTTTACTGGGTTTATAAAATTGTTAGTAATAGAAAAACAAATATTTAGTAAAAGTCATGAAAAATTTCGATCTGCTATTAGCAAAAAATCAGACTGGGTGGCAACAAAAGTTAAAAAATTATTTTTCCTATGCGAATATCTCGTAAACAACTAGAGATAATATGTATTCGCTATTCGGAACGTCTTTCCACATCTTAATGAATTAATCATTTAAATTTGCATATCGGACATTTAAAACTCAGCATTCAAATATTTTCGCCTGCAATTTACGGATCACATATAATGTCAGGTTGGTTCCAAATAAAATCGAATCGATTAGCAATAATATTTCTCCAATCTCTAAAATATCGAATAATATCGCATACATGTCCCTAAATATCTCAAATGTAATACATATAGAAAATAGTTCGCAGGTACCAATTATTATTTTGCATAAATAAAAGAAACTTTGTATTGACCCATCAGAGAACTGGTTCCTTCTATTAAGAGAATGGTTCTAGTTCATATAATTTCTCTTTACATTGAGTTGGCATAGGAGTTGGTGGACGCTCTGTGACAGGTTACTAACATGTTCTCCATTGTATATTTTAATATTAGCCAGACAATTGTATTAAAAGCAATTGGTAATATTTTTATCCAGGCGTATTAATAAGGTGTATACAACAGATCAGCTGATTATTAATTCGATGTGAAATAATGTATCCATCTGTCAAACTTTGTTTGTTTAACATTTGTTATTTAAAATAAAAACCATGTAAGGAAAAATAAAACACCCAGTATATCAATAACACAGTTTTTCAGATATGTGCACTATATGGGAGATATAACCTATTATGGACCGATCATACAAAAATTTAGTGTCGTGATGTCTGTGAATATAAATATTGTGTATGTTAAACTTTATCTCGATATAAATACGTTTAAAAGATTTATGGAGGTTAAAGTGAATTACGAAGAGGGTCTTATATGGGAGTTTTGACTATTTATGAACTCACTATTATAAAATTAGGTGTCATCATTTCTGTACATAAGAAACTAATTTTTGTTAAATTTTATTGGGATAACAGCATTTTTAAGAGATTTATGGTTCTTAACGTGATTTTGGAAAGTGGGCCTTATATGGGAGCTACGACTAATTATGAACCGATTGTCATAAAATTCTACCATGTTAAATGTATATGTAGGAAACATATTTGTGTGCAATATTATTTGGATATCGACATTTTTAAGAGAGTTATGCTCTTTTAAGTGATTTTCGGAAGTGGGCTACGACTAATTATGGACCGATATTCACGAAATTTGTAGATGTGATTTAGCTTCTTGCATAATTCAAAGATTTATGATCGGTAAACCCCAATTTCGGGAGGACTTTTTTATGGGGGCCAGGTGAAATAATGCACCGATTGCCACCAGTTTCAATCCCGTCCATCCTTGGGCCGAAAAAATATCACGTACCAAATTTTATCGAAATATCTTCAAAATTGCGACCTGATTCTGAGTCGATCGGTATACTTTAAGGTGGGTGTTGCACCAATATATCTGGGCGTTACAAACATCCCCACTATTGTGGTGTAGGGTATTATTATTTAAGAGTCTGAAAAGTAAAATTAATAAAACTAAATAAATTGTGTGTTGTTTTGGTTGAAAAAAAAAACGGTTAAACAAATCGAATTAATTTTGTTTACGAGTATATTTCAATTCACCTGGAATTTGACAAAAACAAAATGCCTGTGGTTTTTGGATCTTTGTATTTGTTGTCGAGTCGCATACACCTTTTTATAAAATTTATTTAAAATTTTTGGACAAATTACGAAATTACAATTAGCCATGTTAAGTGATGTGTCAGCTTTTCACATTACATTACAAGTCAGGGTAGGGATTAAATACCACATCATTCTTTTTATATTTCTTTGTGTAATCCATTTTCAATATTCTCAGTCTACTAATGACGCTTAAGTGACTAAATAATTTATGTTATACATAATTCCAAGAAGTTTAACAGATGTTATGGTTCACTCTGTACTTTTAAACATCAATGAAAAGCTATCAATCAAATGGAGAACGAAACGATTAAACCAGTCATTAACTCCTGATTCTAAATTACTTTGTTCGAATTATGACGAAATTTCACATAGACAGTATTTATGTATGTTGTCACAACTAAGCCTTTGGTATCTGTTTGAGAATTGTTTAATTTGTTCAAAAATTCACTCTGGAAGAGAGAACCGATTAACGCATTTACATTTAATAAAATGCAACACAAATAAGTTCCATATAGACATAAATCATGACACCTAATTTAATAACTGTCGGTCCTTAATTAGTCAAAGCTTCCATTTAAGACCCTCTTCAAAAATCACTTTAACATATAAAATTTTTTAAAAGTTTTTATATCTAGATAAAATTTAACAAAAAAATATTTATGCATGTCATGCCACTAAATTTTTGCATGATCGATCCATAATAGGTCATAGCTCCCATATAGCGCCCATTTCTAGAAAATTGTTTTTGCACATATATTGGGTGTATATTGTCGAATTTAATTTAATATCCCAGCAAACAATTTTATTCATATTAGAAATAAACATTTGATCATGGATTGCTGAAATTCTAATTGTAACATATCTGGTAATGATCGTATGATCTGATATTGGCTGTATTTAGCAAGTTATCACGTAAAATGTACGACTCTTAGATCTCGTAATGCAAACGCGCTTTCAGATCTAGATAAATCCCTTTAATATATTTGCACTCGTTGTAAACAAATAAATTTGGATTTTTATAAATTTTTCAAAAGCTACAAAGATGAATTTGATCAACTTAATAAAAAATTTCTATCTGTTCGGTGAATTTTTTGCAAAATTTCCGAATTTAGATAATTTTATTGATGTACAAGACCAAAATGTCTGATAAATCTCCTGTAATTCCGGCAATAAAATGTTCATCAATTTCAATTTTTCTTAGCGCTTTTCCGTCCTCGTCTCTGAATTCGTTGTCTTCACTCGATATTAATGTGTTGACTTTGACTCACTGACATTTCTCATATCATCCGGCGTTAATGGGTTAACAATTATGTGTACTTTTGTGAATGATAAACGATTTTAAAAGAAATAAGGAATACAAAACAATATTTACAAATCGTTATAGCCATTGTTTACTGTATACTGTTTTCAATTCAAAAATAATAAACACATATTTGACCTTAATTAAATTGTTACAAATGCTTAAATATTGATAAGATTTTAGTCGTCTCAAATATAAATTGACTGTTAAAAACTCAGTTAATGTAGATGATTGGGAAAAGAAAGATACTAATTGCAGAATTACAGGGTAAATTATCAATAATATATATCTATTCCTGAAATATTGCAACTAAAAATATTACATTTTCAAAATCAGATCATATATTTGCCAGTATTAAATTGGCCAGTAGCGATAAATTCAAACAAATTGATAAATATTTAAAAAAAAAATATCTAAGTTCGACTATAGATACAAAACAGTGATTTGTGATTGAAATGCAATAAATTCAACAATTATTCAAACAAAACAAACGTAACGCAGAGAGATAAGAAATTTTTTTGCTAACAAGCTGTATAAAAAGCAGAACACATTGGAAAATGAAATTAGACGACTAGAGACAGTCTAAGGGAAAACTATTCTAAACAATTTAATTAACATGTTCATTAAAATTGCCTTAAGCGTGCTGTTTTGCAGCATTGCTTTGACCGCTGCCGATACCTATGAAGGGTAAGTTCAAGTAATGGCAATTAATAAGGAGTTTTAAATACAATTTTATTTTGCAGTTATAAAATCTACGATATCAATGCCAAGAATATCTTCGAAAAGGAAATACTCTCTCGTTTGTCTAGCAACACCGAATATGATTTCTTTGCCTTGCCCAAGACTTTGGGTGAAGCTGCCCGTGTTATGGTACAACCTGAAGATCAAATGGAATTTGAAACTACTTTAAACAAATTCGCCATTAACTTTACTGTGATAGATGAAAATGTCGGCCAATCTGCCGATTTGGAACGTGCCCAAAATAATTTCTTGCGCACGCTTTTGGATACTTCTTCTCGCATTAGCTTCTCCATTTTCCAACGTTACGATGACATCCTTAAATACTTAGATGAGTTGGCCCAAATTTATCCTAGCCGTGCTACCGTCAAGACTATTGGCAAAACCTATGAAAATCGTGATTTGAAAGCCATAACCATTAGCAATGGAGATGGCAAGACCAACAAAAAGGTTATTTTACTCGATGCTGGTATTCATGCTCGTGAATGGATCGCTCCCGCTGGTGCCTTGTATGTTATTCACCAATTGGTTGAGAACTTCTCGGCCAACAGCAATTTGTTGAAGGATTACGATTGGATTATTGTACCTGTTGTCAATCCTGATGGCTATGAATACACTCACACCAACTCTCGTATGTGGCGTAAGACCCGCAAACCATCCGACGCCAATTGTTATGGTACTGATGGCAACCGCAACTTTAATTTCCACTGGGGTGAAATTGGTGCCTCTAGCCTTTCCTGCTCGGATACTTTCAAGGGTACAACTGCTTTCTCTGAACCCGAAACCCAAATATTACGTGATTTGATGCGTTCATTGACCGGTCGCGCTAAGATGTACTTGACTTTGCACTCTTATGGCAACTACTTGTTGTATCCTTGGGGTTATACTTCGTAAGTTATAATTTGTAATTAATTGCTAAATGAATAAGTTTTCCTTTCCTTTTAATATAGAGCTCTTCCTGACACCTGGAAAGATATTGATGAGGTTGCCCAAGCTGGAGCCGCCGCTATTAAGTCAGCCACTGGCACTAAATACACTGTTGGTTCCTCTACCAATGTTTTGTATGCTGCTGCTGGAGGTAGTGATGATTATGCCTTTGCTGTTGCCAATATTCCCGTGTCCATTACCATGGAATTGCCTGCTGGCGGCACTGGTTTCAATCCCAAACCTGCCCAAATTGAACCCTTCGTTTCCGAAACCTGGATTGGCATTAAGGCTATGGCTGAAAAAATTATTTCCAAATATTAAATGAGTAAAGAAAACGAAATAAAATTAAGATTATTTGATTAATGAAAACTTAACATTCTTTAATATTTTGTAGTTTTTTTTTAATGTGAAACATTTGAAGGTTAAAGTCTACACTAAGAGTGTTTAAGTTTAATAATTTAGTTGGACCTCTACTATTCAGTTGTACAAGTTTAGGTCAGAATTAATCAGTTAAAACAATACACAAACTAACGGTATAATTCATAAAAAAATTAAGTAGACTTCAAATGTACTTTAAGAAAATTTTGTATGAAAATTTTGTCTAAAAGCACACTTCAAACCTACTTTATTTTTTATGAATACGGCAGTAAAGGTTTAAAAAAAGCTTTAATTTTGTAAACAAAATAAGAAAATGACATTATTTAAAAAAACGTTAATTTTGAAAAAACTCGAAAAATCCACAATTTTCCAAATCTTTTAAAATTATACAAATCATAAATTTAAAAAAAATTCAAAATTCAACAATTAAAACTTAAGAAAAGTACATATGTACATATAGTCAATACATACATATGTATGTACAAGTATGTAAAAGAGAATGAGTGTTAACAGTTATTACGATCAACCAGCGCTGCCAGGAGTAAGATTTTACCTTATTTTTTAAGATTTTTCAACCGAAAAAAGATTTCAAGATTTTTTCCCCAAAAGAAAGATTTTTTGTCTAGACGAAGGTTAGGTTCAATTAAAAAAATCTTCTTTGTTCCCATTTGAAAAATTTTAAACTAATCGATCTCAAAAAATGTACAATTTAGTATAAGAAAATGAATTTTTGTTGTTATTTTTTTGGTTAGTGTTAAATAAAATATGAATTGTTTTTATTATTTGTAATAAAAAACTCCTTATTTTCAAAAATACGATTTTTTCCTCAAAAATAAGACTTTTTTTTTGGCGAAATTAAGTTTTTTTGTTGAAAATTTCTGGCAGCCCTGCGGTCAACCATAATCAGCAGCGTTGTCAACTTTGAAATTTCAAAACGCACCAAAATAAAGAGAAAAAACGCGCCATTTGAAAAAAATCGCACCAAGTTTAGATTTTCTTTTTTATTTAACATGTTTATTGAATTAATTTCACATAAAAATATAATATTTTTGTATTATATTTTTATATTATATATTTTTGTATTATATATCCATTAATAGCTCACACAAGATTTGAACATATTTGAGCTTAGGAATGAATTCGTTTTTATACCCTACAACACCATAGTACAGCATTGTGCTGATGTTTGTAACGTCCCTAGAAATTAGTTTAACACCCACCTTAAAGTATACCGATCAACTTAGAATCACTTTCTGAGTCGATTTCAAAATATCAGTCCGTCTTTCCGTCTGGCTGGCTTTCAATGTACACCTTGTGCGCTAAGCAGAGATCACAATTTTGTAGAAATTTCCATAAAATCTGGTACATGATATTTTTTTTTTATTTTTTTGGTCAAAGGACAGTTGGGATTGAAACTGCTTATAATCGGGCCCTTATTTCACCTAGACCCCATACAAATATCCTTTCGGAATAGGGATTATCGGTCATAAAAATATGATTTATAGCGTATAGCGACACAGTTAATTTGCATTTGCAGTCTTAATTCAAATTAACTCGTGAATTATCACCATCTTAATACGCATTGGGTTAGACGTAAATGCACAAAATCAGAGTGAATTTATACTGAATTTAGCTATTTCAATATGGCAACATCGTCGACAATCAATCATATGCAGTGTTGCCAGAAAATGAATCAAAATATGCTAAAACTTGAAAAAGTAAGTGCTAAAATATTCTACAGAAGAAAAAATAAGTGCTAAATTTTTTCAATGTAACAATACTATTTTTATTTCAAATGTTACAAATATAAATTATAGTTTTTTTTAATTTTGTTCATAACCATTGTTGACTTGTTTTAATAAATTACATTTCACATATTAATTCAAAAATTTCCGTGTTCATTTACTTACTTTAGTTGAAATATTAATAAAAGTTATTTTTTATTTCGCCAAAAGCATTTTTTGGAGTAAAATAGTAAAAATATTTTCAAGAAAAAAATTGTTTTTTATCAAGCAAATTATGCTAAAAAGCATTTAGCATTTAGCATAATTTTAAAAAATTTTAATGCATTTTCGAGAAACAAAATGCTAAATCTAGCACAGAAAGTGCTGAAATGGCAACACTGATCATATGTTATCAAATTGTTTACTATTGAAAAAGAAGAAGAAGACAATTGTAAAATTAAAATAATAAAAAAAATGTCCACAATTGCCTGTTATTTCAGAGTGTCCTACTGCGGTCCCCACTTATATCAACGTTCAGGTTGATAGTTGCTAGTGCATGAACAATTTTTGCATTATGGAGCAGTTTCAACAAAAATAATTTCAGCTTTTTTTTTCAAATAAATACTGATTTTTTTACCAAAATTTTTTCACAATTAAACAGTTGTTTACAAACAAACAGCTGTTTACTAAATGCAAAAACTGTCGTCTGTCAGGGTAAAATCTGAATTCACATTAGTGAGATTTTAATGCAAATTAACGCTGTCGTCTGTCTACGCTGTTAGTCTATTTTCAAGGGAATAAAATCGAGTAAGGAGTGAAATTTTGTGTTAAATCTTAATAAGTGATCTACAGACTCGAACCTTTAAATATTGATATATTAAAAGATAAAAAACTTATTCAAAACATACAAACTGAAAGGGTAAAAAAGGGTAAAGATTTGTGTTTTTGTACTTTTTTGGTACCATTTGTATCTGTTGTATTAAGACAAAGACATTTTTGAGAAGTTTAATTTTCATAATACGGTTAAAAACGGGAATTTCGCATTTCTTTGAAATGAATCACTAACACACTTACAGTTCTAAATATGGATTCTTATAATGAAATATAAGTTAAACCTAAAATTAGAGGACCAAAAAGTGCAAAATTGTATATTTGGTACTTTTTGTATACTTTGTTCTAAACTGATAAAAAAAAATATTTTTGTCGTCTTTTTCGGTAGTCAAGCTTTAAGGAATATTAAGTACATAAGAATTAAGTATATTTCTATTTAAGGGATCAAAAGTTTAATAGTCTACTAGCATTGTTGACCTTAATGTTTTTTGATATTACCCATATTTATTTATATAAACATACTTAAAAAGGAGAATCGGGTCATCTGTTCCTTTAATGAGGAAAAAATTTATTAGCACACACTTTTCAATAGCAATTAAGATCTTAATTTACATTATGGCCAAAGGCGTGAAAATAACGATGGCTATTCAAATTTTAAATGTAAGTTTATTCATTTTCAAAAATATGTACGATTAACAAGCTCAAATATACGTTTAGAAAGGGAGAATTAAGAAAGGAAAAAAACAAATTTAACAGTTATCATCAACCAGCGATTGAAAATCTGAATGTCAACATTGTTTTGTTCAAAAATTTATTTTTCGAAATAATTGATGAATTTGTTTCGAAAAAATGCTGTCTCATAAAAGAATTTGAGTTGTATGAAAGTTTTTTTTTTCTCCTACAGATTAAACTGCCACTTTACACACGAAACGTGATTCGTTTGTGTGCTATTCTTAAAACAGATACCAATAATATCCCGGGCAGTTCCGGGTACAAACAGTATTTAAAAAAAAATAAAAATTAACAGAAGTAAAAAATAAACTAAACAAATTTGTTTGTACTCCTTTGAACTGGTTATGTAATTACTTTTTTTAATTTAATATTTTCTATATAAAACTTTTTTAAAAAGAGATCAACAATTAATAGTAAAAGTAATAATAGTAAAAGAATTTTTTTAAATAAAGAAGCTAATAAAGATAAAATAAATATTTAACCACTCAAAATTACTAATTGGTAAAAAGGGCTAATTTCAGTACATATTTGGTACTTTTTTTAATTATTTTTGTTTTCTATTTTAGGTACTACTATTTGAATTTTTTCAATAAAATTTGTTAGGGCTCCACTGGTACTCTAACCATGGTTGTTCGTCTACAGTTGAGTAGACCAAACCAATAACCTTCATGTGACGATATTGATAGTATGTATTCATTTATCATACCTTCGTACTTAAATACAATTAATGGGGTCCTTTTTCATCGTATAGATTTAATGATAATAAATTATTAAAAAATTGCAATTAAAAATTAATTAAAATTAAGATTTTGTAACATTTTTGGAAAAATTAAAAAAAAACGCAACACAAAAAATTTAAAAAAGCACCAAAAATGTTGACAAGTTGACAACGCTGACCATAATTGAAATAGTTTGTCTCTCACCAAGGCTTTAAAAAAAAAAAAACAAAAAAAACTATAAAGGTCACACTAAACCATGTAAACAAAAATCATTTTATAACAGTGATTATCAGTGACTTATTTTTATTTTGATTATAACAAATTCGGTATTTCCAAGGTAAGGATAGTTGAGTTGAAAGACACATATTTAGAACGTTCAATTTTTATTTTAAAATATGTATGGCAAAAGCTGTATTAAACATAAACCACTATGACTTGTTTTAAATTCCAGAGTGACACGTACTATCCTAATTTTTTACACAAAGTACTAAATCTAAAACATGAAATGCTTCTTAGTCCCCCAAATTGAATGTACAAATATCAAGATCATAGGTAAAACCAAACATTACAAAAAGTGCTTAACCTTAAGTATACGTATTTAATTTACAATACAGTGCCAGCTCGCTAATCCGAATTAATCAGTAATATTGTATTTATGACGTATTATATGCTCTATAGTCCGCATTGATTGAAAGCTCACTAAACCGAATTGTATATTTTTTAATTTTTTCTTTTTTTTTTTGCAAAACTAATCGGACTAACTACATAGTTATCTTCTTTGCTACTATGATTGACATTGTCAATGTATGTACCTACATATGTATTTGTAGCGGACAATTCAGAATTTTTTTTGAACCAATTAAGTTTAAAAGACGTTTAAATGATCTTCCAATTCTTCCATAAAGTTTTGTTGAAGGCATATTCATTTTCAAAGAAGGGCTCCAGAGGATAACATCCTACTTTTATTGTTACAACAAGATTTGCCTGAGAAATGTCGTTTTGAAGAAACAGAAGAATTTCACATAATAACAAACTTATTTCTCCGCAATAATGACGTGCGAATTCCTGAAGATGAAATTCTTAACTGGATCATTAACTCTGACAATACTTCTTGTACGAGTAGTAGTTTAGGGTCAGAAACAGAAAATGTGGAATCAGAGTCTATAACTATGAAACACTTTAAAAATCGTGAAGCTGTACAGCACTTAAATACTGCAATAGATTTGGCTTGTGTTTTATTTTCGAATACATATATAACACATAATTACAGAACATTTAGTAATCCGAATATCTCGTTAATACGAATCAAGGCCTGCAATCATTAATTCGGATTAACGAGCTGGCACTGTATAACAAACAAGTCAAACTTCATTGTCTGCCTGCTAATCATCATAATAAATTGTAACAGCGGGGGCTTATTGTCTACCGATAACAAATAGACAACAACAAAGCAAAAAGTTTCTGTTATCACCATTAAAACCAAATAATTTCAAAAGGGGTAAACCAAACCAAAATACTTAAATCGAACACTTGAGAAATATTGCCACAAGTGACACACTTAAACCAATGCTACACACTCGCATAGGATGAGTAAATACGACTGAAATATAAGCCAACAATGCTCAAGACGAGTATAAAATCCAGCTAGCTTATCGCCAAACGGCAGGTTGTGATATTAATTAAACCAATTCAACAGATAGAATACAAAGTTCTATTGAACGACTCAAGTGTATGTAGTAGACACTACTTATGTATGTGTACATAATGTTACTACTTTAAAACAAAAGATTCTGTTATGTAAAAAGAAAACACTTTTATTTTCATTAGTTAACAAGTAACTGAAGCACAGAGACATTATCGTAATAATTTGTGTCAGACTACCGGATATTTTTCTATGACTTTAAGACCCATAGCTTTAATGCCCACCCATGTTTCCTTAACTATTTCATCAATCATTTCAACAGGTGGATCGAAACCAGTTGAACCAGCACCCGGCAGTTCCATGGTAAATGAAATGGGAAACCCGGCATTATAAGCGTAATCATCACTAGCACCAGCTGCCGCATATAGCACAGCTGTCGAAGAACCAACAGTATACTTGGTACCCGTCGCTTGATATATCGCATCGGCTCCGGCGGTTGCTACTTCATGTAAATCTTCCCAATTATCGGTTAAAGCTCTGAAAAAATTAAAAACTTATTGATAATTAATAATATTTTCAACAAATAATTTTGTGGTTTCCATTTTCTATAAATTGTATTACAGTGATTTGTATAGAAAATCTTATGCGTAACAGTCTTTCCTATAGAAAATCTTGTGTATAACTGATTTTCTATAAAACATTTTGTGTATAACAGTGTTTTCTATGGAAAATGTTGTGTATAAAAGAATTTTCTATACAAAATCTTGTGTATAATAGTATTTTCTATAGAAACTGTTGTGTATAACCGTATTTTCTATAGAAAATCTTGTGTGCAATAATATTTTCTATAAAAAGTCGTGTGTGTGGCACAATACGAGTACATATATTATTTAAAAGAAACTCAATACTTACTCAGTATAACCCCAAGGATATAGCAGCAATTTGCCTTGCGAATGCAAAGTCAAATACATTTGACCTTTTACACTATGCGTGTGGATTAAATCTCTCACTACCATAGCCTCTGGCTCGGAAAATGCTTTGGGTCCGGCAAATGTATTCGAACAGGGATCTGAAGAGGCACCCTCCTCATTCCAATGAAAATCAAAATTACGATTAGGATCGGTACCGTAACAAATGCCACCATCATGAAACAAAGGCTTGCGTGTCTTACGCCACATGCGGGTGTCAGCCGATACTTGTGTGTATTCATAGCCATCAGCATTTACCACGGGCAATATGACCCAATTATAACTCTCCAAAAGTTCCTTATTCTCTTCAAAATTCTCCACCAACTGTTCAATGGCATAAATTGCCGATGCTGGTGAGATCCATTCACGGGCATGAAAACCGCCGTCGACTAAAATAACATTTTTATTATAGCTTCCTTGACCATTGGTAATTGTTATGGCTTTCAAAGCTCGACCTTCAAAGGTGTAGCCCATGGTCTTGAGTATAACTCGTTGAGGATACGTTTGAGCTAAGTAGTCAAGGTAAGCGTTGATTTCGCCTTGACTGTAATAACGTTCAGTGCTTAGACGTCCTTGACCTTTGTACGGTTTCAGGCTTTTCATTAAACGATTCACTTCGAAATTCCGTAACAAAGTTTTGCCAACATCTTCGTCTAGTACTTTAAATTTTAAATCATATTTTGCCAAAGTATTTTCAAACTCCTTCAAACTGCTGGGTTCGACTATAACGGTTTCAGTGGTTAAGAAATCAATACGATCCTCTTGTTGGGTTAAATTTTGCAAAATCTTTAAGTCTTTTTTTGCTTTTGGTGTCAACTGATATATTTTGTAACTGGTAAATGAAAAGAAATATTAGCGCAGTAGTCAGGATTTTGTTTCATGTAAACATGAAAGCTTCACAACAGGAAATTGTCCAATTATATATCGAATGCAGTCATGGATAATTTAAATTTAATTTTTTAAAGTATTAATGCAATAATTACCCCTCAAAACTTTGAGCAGTTATTGAAACAAATAAAAAATTTGCCAGGATAATCACCAACAACGATATTCGAAAATTCTGCATTTCTAAAATTTGCTTCTTTGCCACAATTAAACCGAAATTTGCTTCTTTACTGCAACACTGCCACAATTAAACTGAATTATTATTTTGACACTTAATAAGTTCTGCTCTAAATGTTTGCAATTAGTGTGTATTAGTTTAAGATATATTGAATTATTGTTGTTGACATCTAATCAATTAGCAATTAGAGTTTAATTACTACAATTCAAAATTAATTCTAAGTGGACAATAACTACATATGTATGTATTTGTTTATTAACACATAAAAGAATTCAATATGTACTTAGGGGAATTTGAGTACAACGTATTAAGTAACAGAATTCATCAAAATTAGTTTGTACATGATTATCGAATTCCGACGGTCTATCATCGCCGTATTATATTGTACATACCAGCCGTAATTGATAGTGCAACTGATAAGATCTGCTGATAATCATGTTTATTGTAAACGTATCTAAATTGCTTATCAATTAAACAGTACATATATATTTGATACAGTTAAACACCGTTATTACGAACACTTATTTCCTATATGGTAAATGAAGGGAGATTATATAAAAATATCGGTCAATTTCTCAAGAACTTTGCCATATTTACATTCAAAACCCACAATGTTTAAACATTTATCTATTTAATCTCTACAGGCCCATTGACTATGTTTGTTAATGTTTCAGTAATTCAAACAAAAATTTTTTATTAGTGAAAACTAAAAATTAACATCATTTAGATATGGAATAGATAAAATTAGTTTTGAACTTTATTCCCACTTCGAACAAAACAAATATAATCGGGTTTTAGTATTCGGGTGTGCATCGAACTAATATTGTAGTCAATCTAGCGAGGTCCCATTTACGGAACCTAATATCGGTGATAAGTGTTTGACTTTTATACAAGGACTCTGCCATCTACCCGCATTAAGAATATACACTGAATTTTATTCCCTTTTGAGGAATGATTCGTGGACCTATCTCCTGAAACTACCACGTTTATTTAACAAATTATTTATTTAACAATGCAAGTTTCATCTTTTAAGGATTAACTAAAGCGTGATTATTTTCGAGGTTCCGTACTTTAAAAAAAAACACAGAAAATTTAAATTTAATGGGGAATGTTTATTATGATTTGAAATAACATTCTTTGGCATTTATGTTTTGAAGATTATATCTATCAAATGTTGGCCGTTGCTACGTCGCAGATGGTCTATCGATGACTCGTTCGAGCATTTTGACTGGTAACTGACGAATGACACGCGAGATGTTTTCCTCCAAGGCCTGAATCGAAGCGGGATTGTCCGCATAAACTTTAGACTTTACAAATCCCCACAGGAAAGAGTCTAACGGTGTGATGTTACACGATCTCGGTGGCCAATCGACAGGCCCAAAACGTGAAATTATGTGCTCACCGAAGTGTTCTCTCAATAAATCCATTGATTGAAGCGATGTGTGGGAAATGGCGCCGTCTTGCTGAAATCAAATGTCGCCGAGATTCGAGCTTCAATTTCAGGCATCTTTTATAAAGAAATATGCTCCGATGATTCCACCGTTCCACAAACCACACCAAACCGTTGTTTTTCTGGATAAAGTGGTAGTTCTTGAATCTATTCAGGTTGCTTTTCGTCCCAAATGCGGCAATTTTGTTTGTTTATATACCCATTGAGCCAGAAAAGAGCCTCGAAAACGTTGAAACACATTCCTCACAGAACGTGAATTTTCGTAATAAAGTTGAATGATTTGTAAACGTTGTTCAGGCGTAAGTCTTTCCATTATGAAATGCCGAACAATACTAAACAAAAATAACATGAGAGCATGACACGACTCAGACGTGATCTGGCAAAAAAAGAGTATTGAAAAAAGTATATCTACTTTAATCACCGGTTATATACTGTGAAACATTAGAGTGTGGGCCTTTCGATAAATCGGAAACGGTGTAAGATAGAAACATTAATAAATGTTTGCTTACAAATTTCGATTAGATTGACCGATTAACATTTTTTGTGACTGTGTTGCGATTATATAAAGTCCAACAAGCATGTTTTAGAATGGACATAACGATACTAAATATACAAACAAATATATATATTTTGAATATTTCTACATTTCTTTTTTTATTCAAAATATTGTACAAATAAACGATGTAATTTGAAATATTCACTTAATAATTAGGAAAATTAGTTTAACTACAAAAATTCCATTCTTTCGGTGGGATATTTTTCAACAACCTTCTTGGCCATGGCACGAATGCCAACCCAAGTTTCCTTGACCATTCTGTCAATGCTAGATGCTGGTGGATCGAAACCAAGTTTTCCGCCGTCGGGCAACTCCATGGTAATGGCAATTTTGAAACCAGCATTGAATGCATAATCATCACTACCTCCAGCAGCAATATACAAGACATTGGTGGAGGAACCGACATAGTATTTGGTACCGGTAGCATTGAAAATAGCATCATAGCCGGCATTGGCTACTTCATCCAAATCTTTCCAGGTATCGGGTAAATCACTGGAAATAGAAATTAATCATTTTAATGTCTGAAATATTATAAACTTAATGCAATACTTACGCAGTCCAGCCCCAAGGATAAAGCAAAAAATTGCCGTACGAATGTAAAGTTAAATACATGCTACCGCGACCCGTAAGAGAATTAATCAAATCACGTACAATAATTGTTTCGGGTTCCGAGAAGCCATAAGGTCCAGCAAAGGTATCGTCACAGGGATTTGATGAAGCACCTTCCTCATTCCAATGGAAGTCAAAGTTGCGATTGGGATCAGCACCATAGCAAATTTTGCCTTCAGTTTGATAGGGTTGACGAGTTTTGCGCCAAAAACGTGCTTTGCTACTGGTCTGAGTGTATTCATAGCCATCGGCATTAACAACAGGCAAAATTATGAAATCGTAATCCAACAAGAGTTCAGCATTTTCGTCGAAATTCTCAGCTAATTGTCCAATGACATACAAAACAGCAGCTGGAGAAATCCATTCACGGGCATGGAAGGCACCATCAATAAAGATGACATTCTTGCCGGCACGACCATCACCATTGGTAATTGTTATGGTCTTAATATCACGTCCTTCAAACGATTTGCCCACCGTCTTGATATATACACGAGATGGGTAACGCTGTTCTAAATCTTCAATATAGTTATTGATTTCACTGTGACTGTAATAGCGTTCAGTGCTTAAACGTCCCTTGCCAGTGAAAGGGGTCAAACTGCGTCTCAACTTGTTCAATTGGAATTCTTGTTCCAGAAAACGACCAACATCATCATTAACTATTATGTAGCTAAGATTGTGTACAGCCAAAGCATTAAGGAAATTCTTCTCTTCATTGGGATTTACCATAACGCGAGCAAGATGATGTGGCTGTCTCCTTAAGACAAAGAAATCATAGAACTCACTAATTTTCGACAGTTCATGTAGGAAATCGGTTTGTTCTTGGGTTTTGGGTAGTATTTCGAAGATTTTAAAACTGTAATAAAGAAAAAAAGAAATTAATGTTAGAAATTATTTGCAACTCTGGATATAAATTCAAGAAATTTGTTCTTCATTATCTTTAAAGGAAATTTAATTATTTTAAACATTTTCACCTACATATTCCATAAATGTCTATCTTGTAGCCACAATTTCAGTTCAAAAACTCACCCTTCATATCCTTCCGCACTCGCTACAGCCAAAAAAGCGGCTAACACTAATACAATAGCTCCTACTCGTGACATTTTTTTCTAAATGATGTCAGTTCCTTTGTGAGAACAAATTTGAACTGAAATTTTATGAAGTGTCGCAATCAACATTATGCCTCTTGCTACCGGTTTTGTACTTTTGATTAAAATATTTTGCTTCTGAAATATTCACCATAATCTAATCATTATTAAATCAAAGTAAGTTTTGTTATATTTTAAATTATTTCTAATCACTCTACTTAATGTGGGATTTTCTGAAATTAAAATAAGCGTGAAATATATTGAAGCTATTTAATTGATAAAATTTGTTGCGCGTACTTTGAATAAAAACTTAAAGTGATTTTACAATTTTTCGTTAGGTTTTCAATACATACAAACAAGTAAATAAGTTTTCTCAATGTATGCGAAGATAATGAAATGCGTAGAAATTAATGATACTGCACTATGGGATATGTGTTCTATTATAAGAGAACAGTATTATTAACAAACAACATAAGTTGGTAATTTTTACAATACGAGTATTTCTTTGCCATTGTATAAAGTATGCATCTGTGACGATGTTTTTTTGATGATCTCAAATAACATACGCATATGATATCAATATATCTGATACACAGTGCACTGTGGTTCAGAAAATTTTTAATACCCACCAGCAAAAAGATGGAGGTTTAGATATTAAGTATATCATTCCGTTTATAAAACATTAAAATATTGGTCATTGAACCAAAAAGTATATATATATGTACATTTAAATTCTGGTTCGTTATTGGATTCTAAAACGCTCTAGCCATGTGCGTTTGTCTGTGTGTCTGTTGAAGACACGATAGAGCTTCGAAGTTTCAGCGAAATAGTATTAAAAATGGCCAAAATCGGTCCTTTAAGGTGGTTCGGACAAAGTTTTTTTTCATATGAATATTTTCTCTCTCGTAAAAAATGAGACGTCAAACTTCATATAAAAAAAATTTTGTCCGAACAAATATTTTGTTCAGAAAGAATGGGTGAATCCACCTTTAGGATCCGAGTTTAGACCAAATATTCAGACAATCTGGATATTTTTCAAATTGAAAATAGCAATTCTTCAAATATAATGCAAATAATGAATTATGCATTTTTGCAAATAATATTTTTATATTATAGTGGAACAAGTCTAGTTGAAAATGGTGAAACTGAGTCTACGTTTTCTAATAGACCACATACAAATGTCTTCCCGGAATAGGGCTCCATGGCACATAAATGCCCATAAAAAAGCAGTATTCATGCAAAATTTAGAAAAAATAAGTTTCATGCTAAGAAAAATCATAAAACAGTGGAAGGTAAAATTTTATATTAGCCATAGGCTGTGTTACTCATCAGGCTCTCGTAAAGTTATGTTAGTAAGATTCTTATTAAGTAATTTTTTTAAGCTTGAGGTCACTTTTTGTTTTTTATAAAAGATTTTTTATTTCTATATATATAAATAACTCGATATTTCGATTTCCTTTGGAAATCTTCTTCAGGAGTAATTTTAATATTATAACAAATTTTTTATTAAAATTACTCCTGAAGAAGATTTCCAAAGGAAATCGAAATATCGAGTTATTTATATATATAGAAATAAAAAATCTTTTATAAAAAACAAAAAGTGACCTCAAGCTTAAAAAAATTACTTAATAAAAATCATAAAAAAGGTCGAAGAAAATAGAATAAAATTAGTTAGTAAGATTCTTAAAGCAAATTGAGGTTTATTTCAGAATACATTTTCATTGAAATAAAATTTTTTTCAATATTATTGATGGATTTGATGACAATATAACGAAAATCCTCCTTTGAAAACCCTCTTTATAGAACAATAATCTCCATATACATATTAGTATATATATATTATTATATTATTTATATTAGTTTTAAAAAATTTCATATCTCAACATCACCGACTATAATAGTCCTAAAACACATCTGTCGCTTAAAATATTCAAAATTAAAGTCTATCTGCAGAAATTGAAAAAAGTGCTGTGTGCCTGACCGACAAAAGCTGTTCTTCAAGTACCATTTCCAAGAGGCTTGGTATTAGTCATTGGCGGTGATCGCAGCTCTAAAGAGACGAAATGTGACTCCCAAATCGCAAGTCAGAGGTCACAAAAAATTATTAACGGACTCAGACGCTAGACTAATGATGTCCAAAATGAGAAAAACCAAGCTGCCTACACCAAACGGTGCTTCTCTGGCAATTAGCAAAAATGTAAGCGAATGGACTGCTCCAGAGCGCTCCATGACATCGGTTATACTTTAACTTTAACTAAAAGGAAACCTGCACTGTCTGATAAGAATGTTAAAGCGCGTGAAATTTGCAAGAGAGCACAGAAATTGGTCTTATCTGGTCTGATGAGTCCAAATTTAACCGTTTTCAGTCAGATGAAAAGCAGTACTGCTGGCGGAGACTCCGAAAACGTGTTCAAAGACACCATGTGAAGAAAACTGTTAAACATGGCGGTGGAAATATAATGCTTTGGGGATAGTTTACATGGTGGCATATTGGCGCTCGGCATTTAACAGATAGTATCATGCGAAAAGAGGACTATCTACAGACTCTACAAACCCATCTTCCCGATTCTATTGACAAATGTGCTTATCTCAAAAAAGAAATTGTTTTTCAGCAGAATGGTGATCCTAAGCACACAGCAAAAATCGTAAAGTCATGGATTAGGAATCAGAATTTTCAATTGACGGAATGGCCAGCACAAAGTTCCGATCTCAATCCGATTGAAAATCGTTGGTCAAACGTGAAAAGACGGCTCGGGCAGTATGAAGCAGCCCCAAACAGCGGCATCCTTTCGAACTCCAAAAGTTGTTATCGAAAATTTGGTAGAAAGCATGTCAAACCGTGTAAATCAAGTTATTTCTAATAAGGATCTATGGACGAAATATAGAAATTGGATTAGTTATTCATTTTCTTGAAACGTGCAAAATTGAGTTTAATTGGATTATTATATTTTTTTCTTTTAACTCTTTGAATTCATCCATCTCATTTATAATTGTTTCGTTACCTAAAAAAAATATGAAATAAAAGAAATTTTTGGTTTTCTTGTATGGTTTTGTTTTTTATGGATAGCGAAAGTCAGTGTCATGAACATGCACTCACTTCTGCTCGCCACTGTATATGTATATGCAAAAATCATAATAATGGATTTTGTAAATTTCGTTTCATATTTGACCATATATCCCATATAAGATACACTTCTGAGTGATAATATGAGCGCTTAAAATCGACTAACTCTCTAATTTATTATGTCCAAACACTATATGAATAGAATTTAAAAGACATATTTATCGTTACCACTGTGCCAAATTGAATACGTTTGTACTTTATTGGTTGATAATAAAAAGTTAAGCATAACTTACGGAGTTCCCCATAATGTACTTGACGAAATAATTACAAGAACATTTAAGACTTAATGTTAGTCAACGTTCAAAGACAAATAAGAAGTTTAACAAGTTTGTGAGATTTCTATACGAGTATTTTTAATAAAAAATGTAAGTTTCTAAAACATAATCGCCAATGTTCTATATTCCACTACAAAGTGAAACTGACATCGTTTTCAATTCCACATAGACATATTCACGGCGTTCTAAAAAAATGAGTGAAACTTTTATTCTACGATGAACCAAACTGAAAATGATGATACTTTTCAAATCATTTTCACAAAACTTAGAACGCAACTTCATTTTACAAATGTAGAACCCAGGTGATATATTTATTAGTATTTATTCATTCACTCAAACTTTTAATACTAATACTACGCACAACATAATGAAAAAACTAAACACATTAGAATTCGCTACATTTCTCAGGGGATACTCGTAGGCTTCTAAAGCCATAGCCTGTATTCCAAACCAAGATTCTTCAACGATTGATCGAATTTTATCTGATGGTGGATCAAACCCATTACCACCTGATGGCAATTCCATACAAATAACCACTGGCATTTTTGCAATACCAAGAGCATAATCATCACCACCACCGGCAGCAGGATATAAGACATTTGCAGCACCACCCACAGAATAAAAAGTACCCGCTGAATTTTTAATAGCACGAGCACCAGCACGAGCAACAGCATCTAGATACCGCCAAGAAGAGGGTAGAGATCTGAAAATAAAATTAAAATTTTATTTTCTAAATTAAATGAGTTTATTAACTATGATTAGTTGCACTTACTTTTCATAACCCCACGGATAAAGCAAATAATTACCATAGGAATGCAAAGTTAAATACATACGACATGTGGCATTAACACTAAGTAGCAAATCTCTTAAAGCTTGTGATTCCGGTTCAGAAAACGGCTCCACACCTGGATAAATTTCAGAGCAAGCATTTTTGGAAACACCTGAATAAGACCAATAGTAATCAAAATTTCTATTCAAATCGGCACCCACACAGTTAGAAGAATTCGAAGGTGTGCGATTCTTACGCCACAGACGGTCATGTTCATGAGTGTATTCATAACCATCAGGATTTACCACAGGCCACATAAGCCAATCGTACATAGTCAGCTCACGCTCGTAATACGAACTATTCTCTACCAATTGATGCATAACAAAGAGAGCTGTGGCCGGTGCTATCCACTCTCTGGCATGTATGCCAGCATCTATCAATATTAAAGGCTTAGCAGTCGTTTCTGCTTTACGACTGTTAGTTATTAGAATGGCTTTTAAATCACGACCCTCATAGGATTTACCTATGCTTATTAGTTTTACGCCTTCAGGGTATTGCATTTTCAAGTACTCCATATAATTATTGATAACGTCGAAACGTTGATAACTTTCGAAACTGATAGTGTTTGGCGTGGCAGAGAATTTGTTTTGTTTGACTCTGCGCTCTTTTCGTATGCTCTCCGCCACATTGTGGTTGACTATTTTAAAGTCTATTTCAAAATTGTGCAGATATTCCAAAACTTTCAATTCTTCTGTTGGAGACATTAGAACGCTCGTGGAAATATTCATTGTTTGCGCTATATTGTGAAAATTTTTATAAAATTTTACTCTTTGGTTGTCACTTTGAAAGTGTATTTCATAGATTTTAAAACTGCAAATTTATAAAAATTATTTTAAACAAATTACTTAATAATTAAGTTTATTTAATTAATAACTTACCCTTCATATTGTTTATAGTTATTTTGACCCTGGATAAATGTTAAAATATTAAGAATGATGACACAATTTATTACAATGATTGCTGGTATTGACTTGTTCATTGCTTGATAATTTAAACAATAAATACATATGTATGTATGTATGTATGTATATATTTTTTTGTTAAATAATTACTGCTAAATATTTTAGTGGCAAATGTTGTGTGTTATCAATTTGTTATCTTTTGCAATTGGTTGTACCACAAAAAGATTGGTTTATTTATGTTGTTGTTGTTGTGGTACACTACACTATGCAATACAAATATTTTAACTTATTGGTAATTTGACACAATTCTAAGCAAATTGCATCGAAGCCAAGGGAGCTGAGAAAGTATCCAAGGTCACATGAATATAAATAGATTACAAAGAAATTACCATAAATAGATCTAGTTCCAGAGTAGTGTTTCATATCGTGGGAAAGGTAATTAAATATTAAATATTGCCACAATATTAAACATTTCACTAACTTTTAGTATCGCAAAATATTTCAATATCATGCTCTGGGAGTAATCGGACAATATAGCCCAAAATTATGTTTTTTTTTTTAGAATCTTTACTTAAATGTTATATAGTTTCATGTTTGTTAGGCAAGAAGACTATAAAAAGCATGACCATAAATGATAAAAATTAAAACATTAGCGCTTTTCACAATCTTGTGCGAATGGTATTTGCAAACAGGTTTAGCATATTTTTGCTCTAGACTAACAAAATACACAGCAAGAGCATAAATATCTAAACCTTTTTGCAAAAGCAATGATGCAATACCATTTGCACAAAATTGTGAAATGCGCTATTGTGTAGAAAAAGATATGCCAAAAAAATTCAATTCTAGGTTGATTCAAGGTTGATAAATAATTGGTCATAGCTACCATATATGTAGGAACCACATCCTATATCTAACGAAATCTAAGTATCTTTTATCTAAACATCTGTATATTTTTCTCTAAACAAATCCGTTTGTAAAGCTTCCCTAATAAATAAGTCATAAAAATTTAAACAAAATGATTTAAAAGTAATTGTTTTTTGTTTATTTAATTACAATTAATTAACAGTTAAATTACAAACTATAGGCAAAATTCAATTCGAATGATTCAATTGAACTAAAAAAGATAATATTTGTATAATCGTATATAAAAAATGAAACTAAGATTTACAAGGAAAATACATACATACATATAAAAATGAAACTTAAAACGTACAAAATGTCAACAAACACATTTATACATACAAATACATATGTATGTAAGTATTTCTATGTAAAAGAGTATTTATTAGTATGTATATGGATTTGTTAATGTGTATGCCATGTGTGTTGGTAATTTAATATAAACTAACATGTCTAATAAATTCGACAAAACCAGCAAATGTCTCCTTGCACACATGTACAATATCCGAAGTGGCAACTTGAAAGTTTTCACCAGGCAATTCCAGAGTAAAGGACATGGGAATGCCCAAGTTGCCATAAGCAAAATCATCAAGACCACCGGAAGCTTCATACAAAATGCTGGCCGATGTTCCGATTGAGTAGTGTGTGCCACGGTATTTGGCAATTTGATTGGCAGCACGTGAGGCAACGGAATTCAAAAAAGTACGTGTGGGAGCATGAGCATTTCTACAAATGAAAATTAAAAAAATAGAAAAAAAAATTAATTTTTATATTTCCTTTTTCTATTTGTTTTTGTAAAGGTTAAATACGAAAAACTAATTGGAATTTTAAAAATTAATTGGAATTTTTTAGCAACATACCTTGAGTAACCATATGGATAGAAAATGAATTTTCCAAATGAGTGAACATCTAAACTCAACTTGATGCGATTACGATTGTATTCAAGATAGCGAACAATGGCTGATGTTTCGGGTTCCGAGCCAGGTGAAGTACCCGAGAAGACCTCAGAGCAAAGCTAAATAGTAATGAGTTTTAAGTTTTAGAAATATGGGTTTGCAGATAAGATGTTCGTTCTGATATAATTACATTTTGACTGGCGCCACGATAGTTCCAATTGTTGGCAAAGTTACGATTAATATCAACACCCACACAAGAACGACCAGGATAATGATGTCTGTTTTTACGCCAAAAACGATCCTGAAATGGAGTTAATCAGTTATAAGTAATTTCTTTAATATTTTAAGTAGACCTGAAATGTGTTGCTAAATAAATAATTGCATTTATAATATACAGTGGGTGGCCAAATTATTATTTACACTATAGTTTTTCTTAATAATTAAGATTCAACCACTTTTAATACGTATATAAATCTGTTTCTTGTACCAGATGTTTCCGTATTTTAATTTTGGTAATACTGTTAAATATTTTGTGCAGTGTCAACAATGATTGGTAACATTAGAGTGCAGTTGTAGATCATTCTGCTCTAAAGTGTGAAATATGCAATTTTGAGGTTATACTGTTATACAAACAAAATCTTATAGAGGCATTGATTAAAGTCTGGCATCACGATGAAGAACTAAAAGAAAATGCTTTCAGAGCATGCCAAAAAGGGTGCAAGCTGTAATTGATGCCAAAGGAGGTTCTACGAAATATTAAGATTTTTTTTCAAAAAATTTGTTTTCCTCAAATATATGTTTTTAAAACAAAAGAATTTATTTTTAATTGAAATAGAAACACTTAATTTACCTAAAAGAACAAATAAAATGATAATTTTTCACTATTTTAAAATGTTATACGGCTTCAAACTAAACAATTTTGCATGTGTAACTAATAATTTAGCCACCCACTGTATAGCTTAAAGTTCGGAACTGTAAAAGCATCAATATAGATAAACTAAACTTTCAAAATATAGATTTGGTGTCTTAAGAAACGTGGGATTGTGCAGTTGAGGATAACAAAGTGCTTCACCTAGAGTTGTTGCAAGACAAGCAACTAACTATCGTTATCTTAACATTAGTCGTAAATCGGTTTGGGGCTCATCGGTTGGATGGTTTAAACGTCTATAATGGACATAGGTAGAAACAATTCATAAGGCTTTGCAAAATTAATTCAACAAATGATTGGAGTATATCTGCGGAAAATATGAAATATCCCCGGATTTTAAAATTCCTTATGGAATCTCACTTTCCCGGTTGTTACAAGAGTAAACAGAATAATTGCAGTTTGTAAGAATAGTCTCTCTGGAGAGTGAATGTACTATAGTCAATGTGTCTGTCATTATTCTTTAAAAACTTCACAATGGCATTACGTTCTGAACAAATTCATCTCGAAGCAGTCGGAACTATTGAGTTGACATAATGGAAAACATTCACCAACTACCGCCTAATATCAGCGAATTCATGGAAAGCGACTGGTCGGTTAGTTTTCAATTAGACTGGTCAAGTGTGGTAATCTCCGTTATTTGATACCCAGTGGAGAAATATTTAAAGCTGCTATAATTTTGCTTTATAAATACGACACGAGTAAACGAGATACTTCCAGACATACAATTTTAGCAGTTGGTCTTAATATGGCATCGTAAAAGTCATTGAAACTACAACTTCATACAGTCGAAATCTCCATTTAGTCATGCCATCTAGAAAAAACCTTTATATGTATGAGCGAGAAGAACTTTAAGAGGTATGTGAAGGATTTTTTAGCGAGACAATTTTGAACGACATTCATAGAGATGCCATTAATAACGTGGTAGCAGGATAACGGATTAATGTTGTACTTGAAGGTGCAGACACAAAGAAGACGAGCTTAATGCATCCAGTCTAATGTATTATGTCCATCTTATGGTCAGGATCCAAATGACAGTCCCCAACTAGCCAATCGTGTAGCACCGATGCAGAACCCACGAATTACATAGTTACTATATAGATTTAGCTATTACCACAAAAACGAAAACCATAAAGCCATAGTAAAAAAAAGTGGAGTCTCTGGCAGGAATCGCTCTTGCAACCATTAGACTAACAGATTAATGAACAACAAACTACCGGGAAGCCCAATGTCCAATTTAAATTAGTGAAAACTTACGATTTTACTTAAAATATAGGTATGATAAAAAGTTTGGAACCAACAGGTCTTTTAAATCTTCCAGCTAAAGAGACAAGGAACGTTATACTCCATAATATACTCCTCAGAATATCTGCCAGCCCAATGTGCGGCTGTCTCACACCTGGCTGACCCTAGTGAGATAGCTATATAAAAAGTAATTCTTTGAGTATTATAAAAAAGGCTTTAGAAAAACAACGAATTTAAACTGAAAACTGTACAGTACAGGAGATCTTGGGTATCCCCAGTAATGGTTACTTAAAAACTATATAAACCAGAATAGTCAATAATATTAATAATAATTTAATATGATAAATAACTAAACTTACCGTAGTAAATGTGTACTCATAACCATCTGGATTTACCAAAGGTAGAATATAGATTTCCACATCATTCAGGACACGTTGGAAAGTTCTAATATTGGTTAACAATTCATTGGCAAAGTATAAAGTGGCCAAAGGTGTAATCCATTCACGACCATGGGTACCTGATTGGATATAAGCCACACGGCGTGGACGGGAACGACTGTTGAGAGAAATCGATAAAGCGGCCAAATGGCGGCCTTCATTAGAACGGCCCAAGGACTCATAACGACAGTATTGAGGATAGCGAGCGGCCAAAGCGTTCATATAATTTAGGATCTATAACAACAACAAAAACAATACGCATAAGTTAAAAGCAATCGATTATGTTATGATAGCTAAACAGCAAACTTACCTCACTATATCTGGGGAAATGGGTAAAGAAACCTCTGGCTTGTCTCTTTGTCCTGCTATGCTCACATTGCGAACCTTCACACTGGGAAGAGGCATCGCTGTTCAAAGTTTCATTAAATTTTAACATTTCTTCCATTAAAGGTTTGGCCTGATAAGTAACACCCAATTCCGCCAAACGTTGCTCGAAAATAGGCTGCATTACTGGACTGACAGAAACTATGGACATGTTACGGGACAACAGCCAGAAATCCAAATCAACATCTTGGGTTTGTAACTCCACCATGTATTCAAAGGCCTTGTCATTTTCATGAAATACTGTATATTTGTTGTAGCTGAAATAAGAATTTTAAAATAAATTTTACTTTGTTAATAAAATTAAAAATTCTATTAAAGAATAAACTTAATGAAAACTGCTGAAGTAGATTTTAAAATCAACCGTTTAACTACTTTTAACTAAAGGAAATTTTTATAACTAATTCGGAAATAGCATTTTTGTTATTTCTTTAAATTTAGCCTAGCTTATATTTTGTTAATATTTAAAGAAATTTATATATAAATATTGCAAGTTTTAAAAATTCTATTATTAGACGAAATTAACCGGTTATATCTAAATGAGATTTAATGCATGAAAACCACTTTTAATTTATTTTATTTAAAATTTTATTTTCATTTAATTTAAAGAAATTTGTTTGTTTTAGTTAATATTCTAAGTTAATCATAATTCAATTGTAAATCTTTGCAACAATCAATGCACGCTATAAACATTTCGCAAACAAATTATCTATTTAATAAACAGTGCGATATTTTGGTATAGATTAATGTTTAATTATTGGGTGGACAGTGGCAAACAAAAGAGGTAGACAAAATTTTGAACTTAATTTAAAAAGTTTATTATTTTATAGTTATTTTACCAGATTTGATCAAATTTCTATTAATGAATTTAAAAAAAATTCACGGGTGCTGTAGCTTAATTGATTAGCTCATCTGATCATTAAGCATGAGTTGGTATTTGTAGCCCGGGTTCGATTCCCATCCGCTGCCACTCAAACAACATCAGTTTCTGATAATTATTAGTTTTTCTATCCTATCATAACTAATATTTATCCCAGCGGCCTCCTTCGGTGGTATAGCATTCAAACGCCACCGAAGTAAAATAATGAAATAAAGGCTATAAAATCAAGCTTTAACATTAATGCGCCTACTCACCACCAGAGCTGCTGCAATTCTGCACTAAAAACAAACATAATGCTCAATTGCAGAGTTGTGATACAAAAAAAAAGCTTTCTTCTTTCACCACCATTACTTCTTCAACTATCCCCTTTTCAAAGAAAGTAACGCAAGTATATATTATTTGTCTGAGTATATTAATTGTCTGAGTATTACTTCTCTTTAAAAAAAAAATGTCAGCTGTTTTATCGTGCGATTCTCCCATACATATATATTACCCATATTACATATAGGTATTAAAATAAAGTAAATTTTATAAGCTAAAAAACGGGAAAACCCATTTGGGTTATATTGCATGATGTTTATAATCAAGAAATTTCAACTATTTATTTAAGTAAATTCTATGAAAAAATAAAAAAAAAATAAAATTTTGTCTGCAATTTTGAAAATTTTTGAATTTAAAAAAAAATTTCTTAAATTTGGATACCAAATTTACATATAGTTTCTTTGAAAGAAATGTGAAAAAAATCAAAAAACCTCTAAAAAGGACATTTTTATCCTTTGATCCAGCTCACCAAATATTGACCCCAGGACAAAAAAATTGAGAAACGTAGACTTAAAATGAATCAAATTTTCATATTAGTCGGGAACATCGATACCTTATTTTTTCTCCATACAAACGGGGCCACCCTACAAATAAACAAATAATTAAACCAACCATCAACCACTTTTATTAGCCACTGTTGAAACTCAACCAAATGAAACATGTCTTAATAACAACAATGGCATCAGTATTCAAAGTCGGACGAATTACTTAATTATTAAAATTTATTTAAATTAATCAAAAGTTAAATAAATAAAAACATCCACAAAAATATTCCAACAAAACACAGAAAATGGTTTTAATTAAATAGTTGTTCACATCTGATAAACAACAAATCATCACGTGAGTAAATCATAGACAAACTTCTTTCTCAGCTGGTTATAAAGATCATCACAACACCATCATTTGCATTATTATAATAATACTGCTCATTATCATGAGCGCTTAACACCGGTTAATTTCGTCAGTGTGTACTATACAAGAGTGTAGCTCAGTGATTGTTATGGTAATTTGTCGGTGAATGACGAATGAATAAATTAATTATTTTATTTTTGGTATTTAAGCAGCTTTATCATCAACTAAGTATATGCTTGTTTTATTTTCAAACAGTAATAGAAATATTTAATGTTTTAACAAAAAAAATCTAAGAAAACAATCCACAAAACGACGTCTTTATCAGCTATTGTTATTAAAAACCATTAAATATTCCCTGACCTTACCTTCGGCAACTTATACAATAATAATTTATTAACATTTTGTTAAATATTTAGTTAAAATAAATGCATTTATAGATTGTTTTTGTTCTTTAGATTTTTTCCATATAGAAAGGCGGAAGGAAGATCTTTCAAATTGTTTGTTTTGATTTGCGGATAATTCGAATTAGAATTGTTTTAAAACCAGTTATCAAATCAAAGTGTTTCTGATCGGTCAGTTTTCATCCACTCTTAGGGTTTTCGAATTTCGAAATACAAACATACATATATTAGAAATAGTTTTTGTTAATTTTGCTTTATTCAAATATGTACACCAATACCTCACTTTGCGTCGGTGTTACGTTCCAAAAAAAAAAAAAAAACACGGCGCAAAGTGAATTAAGATTTTCTATAGCAAATCAGGTAAAGATCAAAGATAGGGCTACGAAAATACTAAGTCTTCGGCTTTCTTTCACAAAAAATTGGTCCAATGTTTGCTAAACAGTTTTTTTTTTTTGAACGTAAACTAAATTTTCTTGTAGCAACTGACTGTGTTACTACCACTTTACTTTTTATGTCCTAAAATAAGCTTTTTGCTTTTGTCTGAAATTCCATTTTACTTAATGATATTCTCTGCAAAACTTGATTTTCAATCCAAAATGGAAAGCAAGGACTCCATTTCGATCATTAAAGCCCTTCTTCTACGGGTCATCGGTTTTAGCATCTAATGATGTTGCGGATTTTGCAAAAATTTTAAAAAAAAATTACAGACTCGAATCCAAAACAACGCAACCTCGAAAATCTAATGACGCACAATAAAAATTAGTACTAATTAAGCAGCGACGCAACATCGACAAAACGCAAAATGAAACGACGCTAAGCGGGGTATTGGTGTATCTGGAAAGTGTATTTTGTTTATAACTAAGTCTCAGTTAATTGAATTAAAATTATCATCATTGTCACTTGTACAACGAAGATGGTTAAACATTGTTTTCATGCATTATATACATACATACATTGTAAAATAATTGTATTTAAATTAATCATGAAATCGTGTATGTTCGTTTTTTGCAAAAACTGTTGGCCGCACAAATTAAAAATATTTATTTGTATTTAAGCTTTTGCATGACAAAATTTGATTTATGAATAATGTATTTAAGAATTAAATTCCATTCAGAATTAAAAAAGCTTTCATACAATGGTTTAAGTAAGAAATAATTTTAAGGGAGATTATACATAATTAGATCTATTAGATTTTAATAATATGATCAGAAATATTTTCAAGTACGAGGGCGGTTGGGAAAGTTCTTAGCCTAGCACAGAAAGAGAATAGTTAGTTTTTCAAAAATATTTTTATTTTTTAATAAGCGATTTACAACTGTAATTGCATCTTTATTTGAGGTAAAACGCTTGCCAGCTAGGTTTTTTTTTTAGATTTGGGAACAGGTAAAAGTCACTGGGAGCTAAATCAGGTGAATAAGATATGTGGTCAAGCAACTCGTACTTTAATTCTTTGATTTTAACCATTATTAAAACCCTCTTGAGCGCTGGTGCGTTGTCATGATGAAAAATTATTTTTCTTTGTTGTAAGCCAGGACGTTTTTCTCGAATTTTTACATTTAATTGTTCCAAAATGTTGCAATAGTACTCTGAATTTATTGTTTTACCCTTTTGCAATTAGTTAATCAATAAAATATCTGTACCAACAAATCGTTGCCATAACCTTATCAGCCGATTAAATTGTTTTTGCCTTTTTTGGGGCACTTCCTCCAGCTTCAGTCCATTGCTTGAATTGTACTTTTGTCTCTGGAGTATAGTGGTGGATCCATGCCTCATCAAGAGTTATGAAACGACGCATAAAATCTATTTTATTTTTCTTAAAACGATCCAAACAAGCTTGAGAAATTTTTATTCTTATGCGCTTTGGGTCGACTGTTAACAAATGCGGTACCCATCTTGTTGGTTTCTTTCTTATACCAACTAACTTGAGCATTGTACATTAAGAACCTTTCTTCTTTTCAAATCTTCAAGACTAATCAAACTTTAGTTAAAACACCCTAAGGCGTTTAAAGTTTAAACTATGCATTTAAATTTGTATGTATGTCTGCCAATGCATAAATTTTTAAAATCATTGACTACATAATTGCATTTTGATTAATGTTTGTTTTTCTATCTTGCTATCCGGTCATTCATCAACTCTTTGAACTATTTATTTGCACTTTTGTTTAAATAAAAGTGTTGTGTTGTGTTGGTGGCCTTTTAAAAAATTATCTACATAATTGTTAAATTCAAAAAAAAAAAAACTAAATTGTTTGAAATTATTTTTGCATTAATTTTGTGCTACTTATTTATAGGGTTGCATTTTTTCTTTGAAATCTTCGTCAACTTTGCTTTAAATTGATTTTATTCATTCAGTAATTTAATAACAGGGATGGGGTAGTAATTATTTGCAACCATTTCTATGTACATGATGTTCATTAGTCCGGCCGGTTTCGATGTAAAAGATATCGATTTACCAAATACTATGAGTGTTAATGGTAAATTCACCAGCGATTCCATAAATGGCCACTGAATTGGTTTGCATTGAGTTTAAATAAAGTCAGTTTTGAGAACATGATTCAGACTTAGCAAAAGTAAGAAAGTATGGTCGGTCAAGTTTTTCAAAAATGGGCGCTAGGTTGTTATGACCTATTATACACCAATCCTACAAACATTTTAAAGGTTCTGTGATATTAGCTTTAAGTTAAACTTGACTTAAGTTTTGTGGTCGTTTATTGTATATTATATTTTTATTAATTATTTGATTATTTATACCAAAATTCTGTTCGTGATGTCCCGTTTTTTAGTATGTTAGTAACTAATTAATAATAAAAATTAATATCCAATGATAAAAAACATAAAAGCTATTATTTAGAACGAGACCCCTGAAGAAGTTAGAATAAAACTAACGAAACGTTGGGAAAATAAAATAAAAAATAAAAATCGAACAAGTTTTTTATTTACGTTTGGAAACAAACATTTGACCAAATTAGCCTGAAGGAAACTCCTTAAAAATTATAATTATTTTAAATATTGTTTGTGTAAAATTTTAACTTAATGTAAACAATTTTAAAAGATTTATACATGTTAAAGAGATTTTCGATTTATAGAAGCTTTGACTAATTATGAACGGACCGTTATAAAATTAGGTGCCATGATATCTGCATATGTATATGGAACTTATTTGTGTTGAATATAATTTGGATACCAACATTTTTAAGAGATTTAAGATCGTTAAAGTGAGTTTTGAAAGTGGGAGCTATGACTAATTATGAACCGATAATCATAAAATGTTTGTATACATATATGAACCATATTTGTGTTGAATATTAATTGGATACAAACGACTTTAAAGTGATTTTCGGCAATGGGCCTTATATGGGAGCTATGGCCAATTATGGACCGATATGCTTAAAATTGGTAGATGTGATTAGCCGATTTTCCTTTTTTTTGAATATGTGCATAAATCAAACACTAATGGCCTATAAATTCCTATATTAGGAGGACTTTTGTATGGGGGCTAGGTGAAATAATAGACCGATTTCAACTAATTTTAAGACCAACTGTCGTTGGGCCGAAAAAAGTGTAAAGTACCAAATTTTATGGAAATAGTACAAGTTTAGCGATCAGAATCTTCTGAGTCAAAATCTTCTGATCGACTTAGAAGTCGACTCAGAAGTCGAAAACCGTAATTTAAAATTGATGTAACATCTACTTACTAAATGAAGAATATCACACTTGGCTTAAAGAAATACATACTCAAAATGAAAATACTCTTTTAATTTGCATGGCAGTTTGACAATGTAGGCAAAAAAAAAACTCATAATTATGGAGGACTGAATTTGAACTTACCCTTCATAGCCCGCGAAATTACTAGCAAATGTCAGCGTGGACATCATGGCCAATGAGGCGACTATTTGGAACCACATTATTAATTTATCGTTTTGACTCATACTTCAAATTTGATTTGAAATTGTTAAATAACGTAAAATATGATAATTAATTTGAAGTTTTTATATATTTTGCTTTCATGTGTTTTTTATGATTATTATTTTTTTGAACAAATTTCCTATAAACTGGCAATTTGTATGTATATACTCGTAAATATATGGATGGCGTTTAGCACGTTAACACATTTTATAGCACTGGAAGATATTAATGCATTTTTTCCAAAGGTGGTTTAATATTTGCACACTTTTATTATTTACAAAATTATTATTTTTATTTGCACTATTGTTTATTTTCTATGTATGTATGTAGGTACGAGTATATGATTGATGTATATTATTATTTCTTTTATGTTATTAGTTAATTTTATTTTATTTTATTTTCTTTTGTTTTGTTTTTCCTTCTTTAATTTATGTTTCATTTAATATTTTTGTGTGTTTTTATTCAAACGTATGAAATTTGCTAATTGTGTGTTATTTCTTTGGTTATGTTTCTCCTATTTTATACCAAAGATCAACTTAAGCGATTTCCGTCCGATACGCTTACGTTAACGCGACCGACTAACAGTCATGCAAAAGTTTAACTTAGAAAGAAGACGTTACCAAAAAAATCTACACTATTAAATAATATCTAAAAAGCTAAAACTCGTACTCAATCCAACCGAACTAAACTGTAAAAAAAAATTTTGTATTATTTCAAAAATACAAAAATAAAAAAAAAACACTATGATTTGTTTATTAAAAATACATAAACTAAAATAACACTTTTTATGTTGTGGATATTAAATAGTGAGTGTCAAGGTTAAGAGCAACATCTTGTTCATTCAATCGTCTCATCCAATCCATTTAGTCTGAGATATTTTTTGTGAGATGTGTCTGAGTATCTGTAACGCGTTTGTACTTTTTGTCTGCTCGTCTAGTTGTTTCAAATTTCAAATTATCACTGACCGTTAAAGTCTGCTAGGTTAATGGTATTGTATTGTTGTCTAACATTCAATATGTAATTATTGATATGCCCTATAGTTGGCATTGATTGAATGACTATAAATGTAATAAGAATTCTGGCCCAACCAATATATAAATGTTCATTAAAATTTACAATAAGAAAGTTAAAAAATAATAAAAACTCAACTTTAAAACTACTGATCCCATTGGTACATAGAGGGGGAGAGAGAGAGAGATAATGCTTGCAGAACAGGGATGGAAAATAGCCTTTTGGATTATGTACCAACTAAAGGGTGTTTTTTAGATGTATTTAAATCACAACATTATTATCTTATATTTCCAGGGAACATTTGTGTGGGCGCTATAAAATAATGGATCACTGTTAATATGCTTCGTCCTTGGGACGAAAAAACGCACGTCTTATCGACATACATATATATTTTTCATATTTCTGAAAACGTTCTGTAATTTGCACACAATATACAGATAGAACATCAGACGCATATATTAATCGGTTATTTTAAGGTGAGTGTCAGACTAATACAAGGTTTTTCAACAAGAACTTTGTTTTAAAACATGTTTGACAAAGTTTTATAATTTTACTTGTCAGCGCTTTAAAAATTATTATAATGAATTTAATTTCGCTCGAAAATTCACTATGAAATTGGTGATTCTCTTAAAGCTATACGAGGGCGGTTCGGAAACTTCTTAGCCTAGAACAGAAAGCGCGGTATAAACTGAAAAAAGTTAAGTGTTTTCGAAACTTCCATCTGTGCTATGAACACATGTTAAATTTCTTTTCGATCTGCCAACAGGTGTTCAAAAAAGACGCATCAACGATTTTTTTACAATGAAAAAATTAGAAATTCGTGGTGTCATTAAATACGAGTATTTAAATTAAAAAGGTTTATCGGGACAAGAAATTCATAATTATATGGTGAATGTATTAGGTGAAAGTGCTCCTTCATATGCAATAGTAAAAATTTGGTTGCTGAATTTAAACGTGGTCTGAATAAAAAGTACAGTATATGGTATTAAATGATTGATGAATAAAAAGTGTTAAATAGCTAATTTCATGGGCATCTCAAATGATCGAGTCCATTTAATTTTGCATGAAGAACTACAGATGAAAAAGCTTTCTGCAAGATGGGTGCCGCATTTGTTAACAGTCGACCAAAAACGCATAAGAATGAAAAATTTCTCAAGCTTGTTTGGATTGTTTTAAGAAAAATAAAATGGATTTTATGCATCGTTTCATAACTGTTGATGAGGCATGGATCCACAACTATACTGGAGGCAGTGACCCAAAGAAGGCAAAAACAATTCAATCGGCTGGTAAGGTTATGGCAAGGGTTTATTGGGACTTTAAAGGTATTTTATTGATTGACTAACTGCAAAAGGGTAAAAAAATTAATACAGAGTACTCTTGCCACATTTTGGAACAATTAAATGTAAAAATTCGAGAAAAACGTTCTGGCTTACAATACAAAAAAATAATTTTTCATTATGACAAGAGTGTTTTAACAAAGGCTAAAATCAAAGAATTAAAGTACGAGTGGTCAAGCAACACTTATCTTATTCTCCTGATTTAGCTCCCAGTGACTTTTACCTATTCCCAAATCTAAAAAAAATTCTAGCTGGCAAGCGTTTTACCTCAAATGAAGATGCAATTACAGTTGTAAACAACTATTTTGAAGGCCTTGAGGAAAAATATTTTAATCAAGGATTAGTATTGCTAGATAAGCGTTGGACTAAGTGTATTGAAGTTTCAAGAGATTATATTGAAAAATAAAAATGTTTTTGAAAAACTAACTACATATTCTTTTTCTGTGCTAGGCTAAAGAGTTTCTGAACCGCCCTCGTATTTCGTAAAGTTCGCTATTAACATTTTGGCTTTTTAAAATGCAAGAACAAGTACAAAAGTTTCAATTAGTCATGATATCCAGAGAAAACTTATTTGTTTTAATCAGGCTTTGGATATTCTTCATGATAGATCTAACCTACACCAGAATTAGATTCTGTGCAATTGGCAAATTACTTTTACTTACATTCCGAACACGATTTCAAACATTAGTACAGCTTAAATTATTATTTGTAAAAGTCTTTCAAATATAAAAAAGACAATATAATTTTTAGTTATGAAATAAGCTTAAATAATAATTATAACGGCTTTGCCACGCATTTATTTTTTCATAGAAACATTCATCTATGGCATACGACTTAATACAGGTTGCTGCTTTGTGGCTGCTTCTATACTCTTTACATTAATATTCTATTTTCTAAATCATTCACTTTTCGTTGCTAAAGTTAAAAACTTTTATAATCGAACAGGTTTGTTTTGCTGACAATTTTTTTCCCGAATTTTGCCGTCATTTCTTTAAAACTGTTACGTATAAAGTTCTAATAGAATTTATTGACTCTTTTATGATGAAAACAAGTTTTTGTGGTAATTTAAACAAAAAACCTAAAATTATTGAATTTTAAGAATTAGAGAAATAAATAAACACATTTGAATTCTAAATTGTATCCGCCTTGTCTAGCAAGATAATTTGTTATCAAGTTGACTCTCGTCAAAATGAAACAGCGAGCACAGATTGATTATTCGAATCGATTAATCGTTAAAAACTACAATAATTGAGAAAAAGTGTTGGTGTTTTTTGTTAAGCTTGAAATTCATTAGCGTGTAATTGCTTTCTGTCTGTGGTTTTAACACATATGTACATATAGTTTTTTTAATTTGTGTAATATATTTTTAATATTAAATTTTTCTTAATTATAAACATCTATATGTAGTTATTATCGCCAGCGATGTTAGCCCCCATTTTTTCATAAAAAAATAACAAAAAAAAAACAATTCTGATGACTTCAACAGTTTCTCTTAGAGTCGCCTTCATACGAGTACATGCCATGCTAACGACTGAACATCTCAAATGTCCGTAGAAGGTCATCGAATTTGAAATGAAATATACCTATTCGTACTTTTACTTTAGAAAAATATAAAAAACAAAACCAAAAAAATTAAATACTTGATACAATTATTTATTTAAATAAATTCATCGTGTGATTAATACACAAATTATAGGAAATCAATACTATAATAATTAAATTCAACTTATACGATTTCAGAAGTTTTCAAGATGTTTTTATACTATTGTTTGCATGTGTATAAACATAAATAATGCTGTATTTTTAAATAAAAACAACAATTAATTAAATAAAAGTAAATATGCAAAGACACAGGGTGTACCAATTGCAGATATCTTTTTTTTAGGTAGAGAATTTTTAAGAATTAAATTAAATTAACAAAAGTTCTACTTTTATCTCACAAATTACTTGGAAGATATTCGCCTAAAGGTACATATGTTCACACATGGCAAATATTTACTCAAAAAAGCGTAACCACTTGTTTTAACACAAATTTGTTTGACGTTGTTTACTCTTACAAGAGTTTTGCAAGAGCAAACAGCATCAAATAAAATACAACTAATAATTTGTTGTGTCTTGTCTAAAATAAACAAAGTTTTTTTTACTAAATAACCGAGTTCAATGATATTTTATTTAGTGGCTACGTCTTTTTTGGCAAATATTTGCCAAGTGTGACCTTGCCTTAAAGGATTTGAAACTGTGTTTTCCCTACAAAAAATGCAATTTCACTTAAATGACTCAATATAATTGTTTACCTTACTGTAACCTTCTTCTTGTTCTGTGCCTTGCTCGAGAGTCTCTAGAAAAAACTTTGCAGCACTTGCTCATGTTTAGGTTAAAAATATATATATATATTGATGGGAAGAAAAAGCACTAATTCAAGCCAATTACTTGAGTATTTTGAGCATTGATAAAGGAATTGAAGGCTGTTATCTTCTTCGACGCCACATCATCTGCAAATATCAAACGCTCACTGTCGACTATACATATAAAACGCACAAAAATTGGACAGTAGATGACTGGAAACGGGTTATTTGTAGCGACGTATCGAAAGTCAACCGATACCTGTCGGATGGAAAAGAATACTATTGGCATACGCTGCATGAGCAGTTTTGCTTAACACTGTATGTATGTCCTGTAATTAGATTTTCACAATGATATCGTCTGTTCACATTTAGAAGAATTATTACACAGAGTGTCTGCATCGAGTCGGATCTGCTTCCTTATTGTCTTGTATATAAAGTCAAGGCCGGGATGTATATCTCCTCACAACTGACGTCCGTATCAAGGTCTGCAACGGCCCATGGTAATTCATCCTTAGCT
Organism: Bellardia bayeri; assembly: GCA_950370525.1. Taxonomy (NCBI): domain Eukaryota; kingdom Metazoa; phylum Arthropoda; class Insecta; order Diptera; family Calliphoridae; genus Bellardia; species Bellardia bayeri. The sequence goes on from OX493267.1 coordinate 88,973,319, forward strand.
TCAATAATTCAAATGTTATCTCGGCCTGGTGCCCAGCACAGTTTCCATAAGTGTTGTTAATTGAAAAAGTAGTTTGCTTTATGCTGTTTGCAGCAAAAGACATTCAGATGAAAGAGTGACTGGTTTATCTGCAGTCTCTGTTTCCTTTATACTTCAGACACCGAAAATAATTAAAGCTTTGTCTTATGCCCAACTACGTGCCTCAGCACTGAAGATCACAAAATCCCTTTTTTCATGCTTAATTAGTTTCTGTTAACCTTATGGACAGAAGTTTAGCTATCAAAGCTGCCATAAAACTTTGTAACAGTGGCGTATGAAACTGGAGGAACTTCAGCCATGCGTATTTGGCTTTCTATACTCGTATATAGACACCCGGACAACATTCACTATTGCCATCCATATCAGATCTTCACTAATGTAGTAATCATCAGGCTGAGATCTTAGACTTGTTTGCTCTGCAAATTGGCTGAATATACTGAGAGGATATCTTTAAAAGAAAATGGCGATTCATTGATCAAAAGACTTATTCTTTAATGTTGATGTTTACTGATCGCTTGAGACCAGTTGTGCAACGACAAGAAACATATGGTGGATTAAATAATAGGATTGCACATCAGGATAACTGTGCTCTGCACGCTAGGACATTAAAACACGCTCATGATCATGATGAAAGAAATGATGTTACAGTGTAGTATCTCATCTGCCATCGTCCGGCCTGTTTAGTTAAAGATAATAAAGTCTAGGAGACTGCACCACCAGACGGATCTGCCGGTAACGCATGTACGGATTGGTTATATGGGTGATTTCTTCCTTCCTGAACTCTTTTTACTTAAGTAAAAACCCATTGAGGAGCCAATTGTATTACTCTTAGGAGTTGTCGGCCTGTTTAACATAACCTAAACCTCAACTTCTCGAAACTTACCGAAAGCCACTACAGCTTATTTTATGCAGTGCATTTTTTTGTTTTCAAAATAGTCTAACAAACTAAAAACATTTATTGCAGAAATGTACATTTTAATATATTAAAACTAAAAAAATGCTTGTTTTTTTACGTCACAGGTTATTTTATGCAGTCAATTTCTACTGTTGGCTTTTCTTTTTTTCTACTTCTTTCAATATTTTCTTTTGAATATTGGGTCCGATTTTATAACGTCAATTGTCAATTACAAATATTTTAAGTGAGTCCGCGTACAGCGAAAGAACAACGCTGGCCACTCACAGCGAAAAATAGCAGAAATAGTTACCATTAAAGCTTCCACAGTCCAAAAAATTAATGACCTATCCGTCCATGAAAATCGGGTCCATAACGAAGGTAGAGAGGCACCAAATAAAATTTTCAATGAGCATTATGACCGACACATTTTAAGCTTCAAAGCTGACACCGAAGTTAAAGCTGACCTGGGCAATCAATTGCGCCAACATGGTTTCAAGGGCCGAGTTGCAAGCAAGAAACCGTTTATAAACCCGAAAAACCGACTGTGCATGCTAGATTTCGCCAAAGAATATGTTCGCAAGGATTTTGCATTTTGGAATTCAGTCATCGTTGCCGATGAATCTAAGTTTAACATATTATTGTTGCAAAACTTCGTACAATTTTGAAAATTATTAAAAATTTTTACCGAACAACTTAGTCGTTGTATATAGCTTAAAGAGCCCTTTTTCTGAAACACATTTTTGCATAATGGTTTTTTCAATAGGATGTATAGTCGGAATGTAAAATTTTACCATACTTTTTTCCTTACTCTAAAGGTACGGTCAAATTTGACAAATATTTGCCGAAAAAGATGTAACCACTAAATAACATATATTTGAACTCGTTTATTTATTAAAAAAAACTTCGTTTATTTCGGCCAAAGCATAACAAATATTTAATTTTAATTTATTTGATGCTGTTTGATCTTGCAAAACTCATGTAAGAGTAAACAACGTCAAACAAATTTGTGTTAAAATAAGTGGTTACGCTTTTTTGAGTAAATATTTACCAAGTGTGACCGTACCTTAAGTATTATATTAAATACATATTAAATGTATTCGAAAATTATAAAACCCTCTGCATGGTGCAACTATACAAGGTGAGTGCAAATCGACAAAATACAACACAAAACAGAAACAACAGGCATTTTGTTTGTGTAAAATAATGTACTAATGTCAAAAATACTTGTAAAAGTATTACTTTTGACATAAGTCAATTGTAAACAAAGTCAGTCAGCTGGGCTACTGCACTCACCTTGTATAGTTGCACCATGAGTAAATCTATTGTTCAATATCATAAATATGAACTATTATGATTTATTTTGTTTAATAAATCATTTATCAACAAATTATTGAAGTTCTTGTTGATCATAAAGAACAAAGCAAAAAGGTGAACATCCTCATTTAAATAATTACTTCTTCTTGTTACTTATACCAATTAGAATTTGCCAATTAAATAAATATGTTAAATCATAAAATAAATTTTTGTTTATTCATTTTATTAATTTGTTAGCGGAAGGAAGCTTTTGAATAACACAAATTTCATTAAGAACTGAAAATGTTTATCCGAGCTGATGGTGGGCGGATATTGTTAACAATCTGTCAAACACAAAAGACTTTTGGCCAAAATTCTCACATCAATAGACGATTTAATTTAGTGTTAAAGGTGTCTTCATTAATCTTATTCTCAGTGGATTAAATTTTGATCTAATTATTAAGACAAGATGTTGAATGTTGTTTGTCAAAAGTTGCGTATTGTAAGTATTTTTGTATGAGTTTTTATCATGGCCGGAAGTTAATAAAGCCCGACCATATAATACCCTACACCGAGTATGCGAGTAGAAACAGTTTTTCAGAAATGGGAGCTCCCATAGTAGCGTGACTTCTGTGCATATACAAATTAGTTGTATTAAATTTTACCTCGATATCAACAAATGTAAAGGATTTATGCATGTTAAAGTTAATTTTCCAAGATGGTCTTATGTGGGAGCTTTGACTAATTATGGACCGATCGTTACAAAATTAGTGATTTCTGTATATGTATATGAAACCTATTTATGTTGAATTTTATTTCGATTGTGTAATTTTTAGGAGATCTATGGTTTTAAAGTGATTTTCTGAAGTAGGCCGAATATAGAAGCTATGACTATTTAAATGATACATATTTGTGTTGAATATTACATATTATTATTTGTAGAGTTATGATTCTTATAATGATTTTCGGAAGTGGAGCTTATATGGGAGCTATAGTCAAATATAGACCGATCTTTACATGATGATTAGGCTTCATGTACAACTTATTTGTGGCAAAATTTGGGTGGATATGTGCATAGATCAAACATTTATGACCGATAAACCCTATTTTGGTTTACATGGACAGCCAGCCAGCCAGATTGATGGACGGACGGACATCGTTTAAACGACTCAGAAAGTAATTCTGAGTCGAAAGTAATTCAGAAAGTGATTCTGAGCCGATTGGTATAATTTAAGGTTTGTGTTGGTTTAATATTTGTGAGCGTTACAAACATCAGCACAAATCCAATATACCCTCCCCGCTATGGTAATGTAGGGTATAAAAAAATATTTTGGTATTTTTTGTATAGTTATGTGTAGTATGGGATACATAAATAAAGAGCTATGTAAATCATTTAAAAGTAATTCAATTGTTTTTATGCGTTAGAGTTAAAATTTAGTTCTTCTTAATCAGAACAAGTGTGATAAATCAGAGCATCCGGTCATAGAATTGGGTACGATGGAAACAAGGGTCATCAATGTAGTTTTTTCTTTTTTTTGCCCCCTTAGCAGGTTTACATAAATATAGTTTTAACTACCCGTATACACTAATTAAAAAATTATAATTAATTAACAAATTAGAGTGCAATATTCGGCTGTGCCGAATTTTAAATACCCTCCACCTAAATTTAATAAGAAATACAAAAACTACACTGGTTATAGGACTAGAATATCCTTATTCTGTATTTTCTACTCAGTCTTAGTGCAAATTTTATTATTTAATTCTACTGTACGTGTGTTGTGACTGAACTCCTCCTAAAAAGCTGGACCGATTTGCATAAATTTTTTTGTATGCGTTTGGGTGGCACCCCGGGTGGTTTAGATTTACAATTCGGTCCAATTAGACAAAGGGGCGTGGTACCTCCCATACAAACCACAAATTAAAAATCTATTATTTTTGCTCCTAATAACGGTATTTGAACAAAATTTGGTACGTGGGTTTGGTGTGCATTTTTGAGTTGCTGATTCAAATATGGGCGGGATTTGAGAAAGGCGCGTGGTACCTCCCCTACAAATCTTCTTTATGTATATAATTCTACTGTACGTGTGTATGTCACTGAATAAATTTGTTTGCATACGTTTGGGTGCCACCTTGGATGGTTTACATTCACAAACCAGCCCGGCAGATGGCGCTGCAGTCGGTATATAAGTTATTCAACTACACTGCCCCTTTTCAAATATGGCACTGGTGTTCTTTCTTTATAGACCGATTGGCATGAAACCTTTCCAATAAAAATAAAATTTGAAGGCCGGGTCAGCTAGTTATTTTATATATTGTTTGAAAGACAATTTTACGAACAACATAATTTACATATTTCAATTGTTTCGACATTTTATCTAATTTTGAGCATTTATAATTGATGTAAGTCCGCCTTCAAACTCTTCAATTCTGACTCGTCAAGGCAAGAATTTTTGGTTGAGAAGGAAACAGAGAATAAAATAAAAAAAGCTTGACGGTACTGGTAATTTTTTTTCCCTTTTGTTTTTTTTCTTTCGTGCATGTTGATTTGCAGGGAAAAAGTACGAAAATTTAATTGACGTGGGTGAATGAAATGGCAAGTTCAAAAGAGAATTGAACAAAAACTTGTCAGCTAAAACTGAAGAGTGTGAAACAAGACTAATTACCAATTCTTACCATACTTTACAGAGTTTGTCTAATTTTTATAACAGTTTTAAATGTAATTTAGCGATTTACAAAATTAAAAAAAAACATTTTTCCATATTGACTAAGAGTATAAAGAAGGGTAAGATAAGTTGAGGGAGAGTACTTTTGGTTCAAGTTGATCTCAATAACTTACGAGCAATCGTTAATGCATCCAAGTATAAAACATGAGTTATGTGCCGACAATTAATTGTTCGCTGAGTGAACAAATAATAACATAATCGCCAATGTTCTATATTCCACTACGAAGTAAAACTGAATTCGTTTTCAATACCACATGGACAATTTCACGGTGTTCTAGAAAACGAGTGAAACTTTTACACTACGATGAACCAAACTAAAGGTGATATTTTACTTTTCAAATCATTTTCACAAAATTTAGAACACAAACTTAATGAAAATTTTACTTCCATTTCATGTCACAAATCTAGAACCCAGGTTAATATAAATTTAAAAAGTACATAAATACTTTTTATATAAAAACATAACCAAAAAAGGGCGTGGCACAGCTTCGTTTTTTATGGTCCATATAATTTGTTTTATTTATGAAATATATTCAATAAAATTAATTGCAACATAAAAACTACTATTAAAAAGATTTGTCATATTTTCCATTCGAATTTCGATGTTTTGAGTTCTTATGCTTTCTAAAGTTTAGCTTGTGGAATGGGGCCTTTAGTTTCGTAATTGAACGTTTCTTAATTCTCTTATTAATATCTCCTGTATTACCTGAAGCAATATTAACTGTATTATTGCGCTTTGCAGCATCCTGAATCGTGTTAGTTATGCCTTTAAAAGATTGCGATAATTTGTTGTTTAAGCCATGAAGATCCAGGAGATTTTCCATGACCAAGTTAATTAATTTATCCTGCAAATTATTTGCTGTAACAGTGGAGGAAGTGCAAGTTCTTGTGTCATTTGTGGAACTGTTAGCATTTATTTCAAATGCTATTTGCGATATAGTGGAAGTTTTTGTATCATTTTCATATAAATTGTGGTCCATGTTATAAAAGTCTAAAGAAATTCAATTAATGGAATTTTAATATTTTCTATACTCAGACTTACTGTCGTTAATCTGGCAAACATCTTCTGCATTATCTGTAGATAAAACCAAACATCTTCCTTGAATTAGGTGGGATATAAATGAGAAAATATGAATTCTTAACAATGTTATAGTTATTTGTTTGATAAAAATCATTCTGTAATTCCAATAATATTAAAGAAAAAATATTTTATTTGATTCAAAAATATTTGTATGTGCAATATATAATATGAAATATGTTTGTTTTTTTACTGAAGTACATTTGACACTAACCCTAACTGTATAGGGTCCTGAAGTTACAAGGTGTTACAATACAAATCTCAAGTAAGAATCTGCGCCCACCTTATAATTTTCAACTAAAGTTTTTCTAACAAACTCTTAAACAGCAGCCACCGTTGTAAGTATCCTAAAAATTAAATAATTCAAACAGATTTTTAAAAATTATTTCTTAAAAGCTTAACTTAACAATTTAATTATAAAATCATTAGTGAATTATCTCAAATTAAACACAAATCTCAATTTAAAATCAAAAAAAATCATTTGTTTTATACAATAATAAATTAAATCATTAAAGGCAATAATCATAGAATAAAAACTAGAAAAATTTAAATGAAAATGAAAGAAGTCACGCGTTTTACCTTGACCATGATATATATAAATATTTCTTTGTTAATCTTAGGAATACGTACATATGTACATATGTATGTAGCCAATAATAAACAGAAAATAAAACAAATATTATTTGATATTATTTTGTCCAATGGAGGTTAATATTCCCAAAAAAAAATCCAGTTGTTGTTTTACATGTTCTAAAACTAATTAATTAATTATGTATGGTTTTGATCAAATTATTAAAACTTCTATGTTGTTTTTAGCAGCAACACACTCGTTTCAAGTCAAAGAACTTTAAACAAATTTGTATTTATTAGAAATAATATGATCAAAACATCCAGTGGTAGTTGGTGTGTAAAATGACTTAACTACCAAAAAAAACGAAAGAAGGCCCAAATTTCATTATGAAATTTAGTTCTAATTTTTTTATGAAAAATCACCCCAAAGATTATGAAAAGGTTAAAATGAAAGGTTGCCCCATACGTAAATGAATTTTCATCCCAAATTTTGTAAGTGGTGAATGAGGGTATATATAAGTTTGTCATTCCGTGTGTAACACTGAGAAATATTGATCTGAGACCCAACCAAGTATATATATTTATATATATGGAATTGTAAGTCTGTCTGTGTAAAACACTCTCACGTCTAAAAGAAACTACCAAAATCAACAGAGTTTACAAAAATCCGTTTATAATTCTCCTAAACAGTTTGGTATTAAAAATCAGCAAAATCGGTATAGTAGAACCAGAGTTATGGACTAAAATGTGAGACAATCTCCATAAAAATTTGATATTTTAAAACATTTTTCTTGCATTTTTTTAAAATATATTGCAGATATTACCATGAAATTTTGTACACCTTATTTTTATGATAAAAGAAGAAAGTTTGAGGAAAAAGTAAAAATCGGTCCATGATTTCTCATTGCCCCCTCACAAATATCTTCCCAAAATATGGCTTAATGATAAATAAATGCCTATTAAATTGGAACCCATTATAGAGTCCACATCTAAAATTCACTGAAATATTTTATACATATAATATATACAAATATAGTTACCAGGTTAAAATTCGACCCAAATAATTGTTATAGATAAATAAATTGTTGTACTGGTCGGTACATAATTGCTCATAGCTCCCTTATAAGGACCACATCCAAAAAAGTCATTAATATTTATATATATCTTATAAATATCGGTATCGACTCAAAATTTGACATAGATCATTTACATATACACAAAAATCATTCCACAAAATTTTGTGAATTTCAGTCCATATTTGACTGCATCCCCCCATAGAAAGCCTTCTTCCGAAAATCACTTCAATACACATAAATCTCTTATAAATAATGGTACTGATCCAAAATTTTACACGGAGCGTTCACACATATACCAAAATCAAACTGCTGGATACTAATATGTATCTTAAATGTACTATTATTATATTGAAATTGAACGTGGGGTATTCTCATATTTTGTAATTGCTCACATATTTAGTATTAAAAAACACTGAATACTTATATTCTATAACCTATAACCAGTGTAGATTTGTATTTCTCATTATATTTAGGTTTAACATTCGGCACAGCCGAATATTGCACTCTAAGTCCCGGTTTACATTATGAAATTTTTGTTGCTGCGATTCTTGCTTTGTAGGCAAGAGCGGTGAGTCGTATTAAAAGGGGTACACATATGCATGTACTCGTGAGACACGCTTTGTTCCCTCATTCGTTGTTTTTTATATTCATACATGTATATATGTATGTGCTAGCTACAAAATATATAAAAACATGTATACATCCACAAAAAATCTCTGCAAAAAAAATTTCACAATGTAGACGCAAATACAATTTTAAAGAAGATACGCAATAATCGCAGCGACAAAAATTTCATAATGTAAACCGGGACTAACTTGTTTTTAGAAAATATTTCTAAATAATAATGAAACCCACAAAATTCTGCATGAGATTTTTCAATTTTATATTTTTAGTATAATTTAAAATATTAACGAATTAAATTTAGCCCCGATGCAGAAAACCATAATTTCTTGGGGCGTTTTCTCATTCTTAAATTTTGGTGTAATTTTTCATTCCTCTTAAAATGCAAAATTACCTCACCCTTACATTACCCCAATAAAAATGAAAAAAAACACTAAAAATTACGTGTTTTTGTAGTCAGTAAAATTTGTTAGGCTTATTTTTCGTTTTTTTGGTGCCATTATTCGCAGCGCCTCGCCGGAGGCTTCATTAAATGATTTGGCTGGCCGCCACAGAGAGGACTACGTTCCTTTTACTTTTTAAACAAAACTCGTGCTTGTCTTTCTGATTTGTGATTTTTATAAAATACTAGCTAAAATACGGAGTGATACGCTACCCCCATCGTAATGAAATAAAAAATTAAGAATATAATTTTTTTATAATTTAATTTTATCTTTGCAATACGTACATAAAGAGTGATTTTTTAAGAGCTTTTGGATTTTATTTAAAAGAAACACAAAATTTAGAGAAAAGTATGAAATCTTTATTTTGGCCGATCTATATAATTCACTGTTCAAAGAAATTTACGATGGGTCCAATTTTGACATACTCTTTCCATAATAAATTCTTAATTATTAGCTTCCAGTGGGTCAACCATTGCGAGTTTGTCCCTCCTAAGCCTTAACATAGCCCCACAAAAATAGTCCAAAGGCGTTAAATCGCACGATCTAGGCAGCCAATTGACTGGCGCCAAACGTGAAATATAAACTCTTCACCGAACTCGCCTATCCGTTGAGCCATTGTTGCGCATGCGCACCACATGTCAGCCAAGTACAGCTTTTCCGTTTTGAGCAAACAAAATTTGTAATCATCTCACGGTAGCGCTCGCTGTCTTCGTCGTCTTTGTAAGTACGGTACAACGACTCCACCGGCTCATAATCCATACCAAAGATTGCATTTTTCAGGATGCATTGGCAGTTATTGCAATGCTTCTGTTCTTCGCTGCTGTTCTTCGCTGCTGTTCTTCTCACCAAACACGACAATTTTGTTTGTTTACATATCCATTTAATCAGAAATGAGCTTCGTCGCTGAACATATTTTTCCGATCAAAAAGTACACAATGAACTTTCTTAACCGAGCATGAATTCTGATAATAGAATTCCATAATTTGAAAGCGTTGGTCGATTCATGGTTAAATTATAGACCAAACTAAATACATTAATTCATTAATGTAGGTGGCAAAAATAATCTTGCCAAAAAGAAAATTAACAAAAAAAATCACCCTTTACATTACGTTATGTTGTCTAGAAAACTAAGATTTTGGTTATTAATAAGCCACAGACCAAATGTGATTTCAATCATACAAATTACATTCAACAGATAATCTGTTGTCATGTTAATAACATTTGTTTGATATCGTCGGAGGCATCATTTGGCTGGATGCAACAGAGAGAAGTATGTTCCTATGTTTTAGATGAATTTTCCTTGTACTTTTTAAAAAATCTACGTGTTTTGTCTTTTTGACTTGTTAATTTTTATAACACCACTAAATATCCTAGAACAACTTTATTTCTATACAAAATGAAGTTATTATTCATTCAATGTACCCGTTATTGATTTTCCAGTAATCAATAACGTTGAAGCTCCTACAAAAGTTTTGCCACTGTTGTAAGTATGTACGTAGCATTAGTTCTATAATTGTTTCTACTAACCTGATTTTAATTATTTACAAAGCAATTAAAAGTTTTTATTAACTTTCTTATGCAATAATTACTTCAACAATTCAAGACATTATAAATCCTAGAGTCAATATGTTTTTAACATACATACATACATACATACATACATACTCGTAGATAAACACGCATACATAAATGACAAATAAAAACGACGACACACAACTACTGGAATTCCAGAAGGTTTTAATGCCAACTACTTCCTATAAGGAGAAATGTTTGCGTGAGTTGTTATTATGAATTTTGAACATATTTTTGCCCTTCTTATTAAAAACAGACAAAACAAATTATGGCCACGGCCATACCCATACCCAACCTGAAAATTATTGTCACAGGCAGTCTTTTAGTGTCTCCTTTAAAGCAACTCAAAAAAATAAACTGCTTGCTACTTTGATTTTGTCAATCGCGTTCCGACAATTGTGAATTTATAACAAAAAATATAATTCAGTTTAAAACACAGCATAACCCTTTCAATAAGCAAAGCGGAAATATAACTCTTACACAAAAAAATTATTAATAAGTAATTCAAAACAGAAATACATATCACAAAATTTTAAAAACTAATTTAAAATATGAGTGTTGCCTTTAAAAATTTTAGTAATAAATTGATTATTTAATTAAAAAAATTCCATAAATTTTATAATAATAAAATTAGAAAATATGTTAAAAGCCGCAGGATATTTTGTAAATCCCCACGAAGCCCGCACAGCGCCATTGCACAAAGAATTTGACCTCTCCTTCCTATTACCGGAAATCAAAAGTTATCAGGCCACAACAAATTTCGAAACCAGCAAATGGCCAGTTCTCATAAACGGTCACACACGTGTACGCTCCAAAAGCTGCATAAAACGTTCACCTTCTAAGAGTAAACTCAAAAGAAAGAATACTTCAGTTTTTCTAAAGCTGGCCACCATTCCCCCTCCCGATATTTTACATAGCTATTTAGGCTATAACGAAATACTGCAATATTTGGATTACATTAAGGTGCGTTTTATGGATTTTGTTAAAATTCATACGCTGGGCACAACGTTCGAACGCAGAACTATTAAATGCGTTGAGATCAATTGGCGTGGTGAGAAAGGAAATCGTTCATGTTCGGCTCCTGTTAATTACTTTGATCTCAGTACTGTGAACAGTGGTCGAAATATTGTGTTCATTGAGGGTGGCACCCATGCTCGAGAATGGCTATCGGTAACGGTGGCTTTAAATTGCATACACCAATTGACGGAGAAAAATGTAAGACATCGGGATTTACTGCGTAAATTAAAATTCTATATTGTGCCGTTGGTCAATCCAGATGGTTATGAATATTCAAGAAATGTTGTAAGTAATAATTGTGTAATAATTTATATTCATAAACTGCGTCTTCTGTTATATCTGCTGATTCAGACAAATAATCCAGTACACTAGCATCTAGTCCATGTAGTCTTCAGGTGATCCAAAACAACATCCTCATTCGCAAAACGTTTAAAATGTACATATATGTAGATATACAGTGGTGGTCATACAATTTAACACCAGAACAGTAACTTATTCAGATTACTTAAAAATTTAAAAAAATTAAAGAAAATCGTTAATGGGGTTGGACAAATAATTAAAATAAAATATTCATTACTGTTTTCAATTTCCGTGAAAGAATTATAAATTTACCTTTAATATTTTGTCGGTTAGCCCTTATTTGTTATCACATGAAGACATTTATTTGGTATACTTACGACCAAACGCTTGCAAAGTGAAATGGGAATAGCTTTCCAGGCCGCTTCAATGGAATACCAATTTTTGATGCAGCAATGTTATGAAATTGTACCAAATGACTCGTGATTCTAAAATGTAGCAAAAAATGTACAATTGTACCATGTTTTCCAACCCTGTTGCCTACAAACGCTTGTTTTATAAATCCAGTGGTTTCAAAAACGAGAAAAGAAAACTCAACTGGTTTGCATTGTAATGTTAAATGGGAGAATGATTTTTCATATTTGTAGTATTTGTTGTTGTTGTTGTAACAGTTAGAGTATTTAAATTACTAATCAGGGAGTTCTGAGGTGAGGTCCAGGCCAAGAAATTTTGCTACTTATACTGGGTTAGTCCATAAATCCATTGGGCGAAGTGAAGTAAGATTGACTGGGCAATTGAAGATGTGGGACGATATCATGGCGACCCCGGCCGCATACATTTAGGACGGCATGGTCTTTGCTGGACCAATAGGCATTTAGTCTGTTGCTCCATCCCCAACTTAGTTGTGCCAGAACTACTCTTGTTTTCCGCGGCAGTAGTTTTTCTGTTTCTGCTATTGGCGGTGAGCGACCTCCAAGTACGACATTCATTTTGTATCCTGCGACCGCGGTATTAATGGCGTCTCTGTGAATGTCGTTTTGTCGTTGAGTTTTGATCTAATGAATCCTGTACATAACTTTGTATGCTTTCCTCGTATACTCGAAGGTCCTCCCAGGAGGAACTGTTTCGTCAACATAACGTTAGATATGTTCCATTACAGGTAGAACCTTAATTTCCTCATGTTTCCTTCAGAACAACTACGGTTTTTGTTCATTTAATATGTACATACTATGTTTTAAAAACATTCTAAAATAAAAGTCATTCGTACTTCAATACTTGCATACATATCGCATTTGTTCCTCAAAAGCATAACAACTCAAAATTCATGAATTTTCAGTAGAGGCCAAAAACTGTTTCTGTTGATTCTAACGATACAATTACAGCAAAAAATTATGTTATTGTAAGAAAATACCATTAAAATTATGTAAATATATAACATTTTGTTTCGTTTTATTGCTTAAGTGATTTCCAAAAACTATTTTTTTAGTTGTTATTCTTTTTCTGAAATTCTTTTGTTTAACTAGTGGTGTTATTTCGAGTAGATTCTATACATATTTACATATATATCAATTAAAGAGTAATGACTCAAAATTAAAACACAACTTATGCAAACCGTTGACGGTCGAAAAACTTGCAAACTAAAAATGTCTCCCTTTAATTGCGACTAAAGTAGTTATTCGAAAAATACAAAGAGTCATAACGGCTTTTCACGGAAGAGAAGACAAATCAAAGCGAGATTTTTACAGTGGGTAGACATGACCTCTGTGGTTTGTTGTTCTTTTGCAAAAAGTGAAAATTTTAAAATTTTAATTTGTTTTCCATATACTTATATTATTCAGAATCCACGTTGGCGTAAAAATCGTCGTCCCAATATAAATGGCGAAACCATTGGAACGGATTGCAATCGGAATTTTGATTTTCACTGGGATGAAAGCCGAACAAAAAAAAAACGAAATACATATCAAGGAGATAAACCCTTTTCGGAGCATGAAACCAAAGCTTTAGCAACCATGTTGCACAGTTTGGCACCAAAGCTATTGTTCTTCTTGTCGTTGCACTCATATGCTCAAAGCATAATGTATCCCTGGGGTTATAGCAAGTAAGTGTAACATTTTTCTATACATGTATATACATATGTATGTACATATAGTTGGGCATGGGCAAATATAAACATTAATGTATAATAATTGTGTTCCTCTTTGTTTTATGTTATGATGTTATATTTTTTTATTATTTTTTCCTAAGCAGATTGTTAGCAAAAAATGCCAAACTAATGGAAAGTGTAGCGATTGCTGGACGCAATGCAATCAAGGCTTTAAGTGGCCGTTATTATCGTGTTGGCAGCATATCACACATAACCAAACGTAACATAGCTGGTTCAGTGGTGGATTACGCTTATGGTGCTGTTAAAATACCATTGACCCTGGTCATGGAATTGCCATCAAGTGAGTATGGATTTCAGCCGCCGCCAGACAAAATACATCCTCTGGGAATGGAAAGTTGGCATGGCATAAGAGAAATGTGTAAAAAAGCCTACAGTCTTAAAGCCCAAATAGAGGAGGAAGAGAAGGATGCCGCTCAAAGAAACGAAACAGAGAAGGCTGACGTAAAAGTTACTTGCGCTTCAGACATTAAGAAAGAGGAACCTAAAACTGAAAAAGTTATTAAACCACAATTAGGTATCAATAGTAATAAATTGAAGGTTACAAAAATACATATGTCTGAGGGCATTATCACCCCGATGCTGGATGTGAAATTTTAAAACGAAAAATAATTAAATACCAAATTCTTTTTGTGATTTACTTTTAATCAATAGTTTAATTTGTAAATAATATGATACATACATAAAGGAGATGTTATTATTTCACAAATACCAATAAAATCTTTAGTTGAAATAAATGTTTCTGTTGATTTTTATGTTTTTTTTTTTGTTCATTACAAACTAAATTAAAACTATGTATTCACATTTAACAATACACGTACGATGTATGTGAAGTGCATTTGCAGTATTTTGTTCTTTAGATGTTATTTTCTTTCAGTAGAACTTATTAAATAAAAATGAAAATTCTTTTATAAAAAATGTTTTACATTTTAGAAGTTATTAGTGGGTTAGTTGGTTGATTTGTTTGTATGTTTCTTCTGTTATTTCGTACAACTAAATTATTTATTTAAGAAGAATTTTACAATTTAAAATTAATTTATAAAAAAAACAAAACTTATTATTTAAACAACACTTTCATCAGCTATCGGTACACGGGGTGCGGCATACTTTAAACGTAGTTTATCATAAACTTTGCGGTCCTGAAGAAGAAATAGAAAAAATATATAAATAAATACAAACTTTTATATTTATGTGTGGTTTGATATACGTATTCTAAACCATTGATATCATCTCTTCATATGGATATATAAATGAAAATTTTAGTATTGAAAAATGTAAAATAACTTGACAATGATAACATTAAAGAACAATTAGAAGAATTCATAGGCAATTTCTTTATAAGTTGCTGGTTTCATTCAATACAATTTTTGCTTAATTATTGTTTATGATCTGTGCTTAAGGTTTGCTAGCATCCTTTTGCATTATAAATCACAGTACTGTGATTCAAAAATAATATTTGATTAAATGTAGAAAAAATACCAATTATTAAAAATGTTTTCTCAAATTCAAATCTAAAACGCAAACCTCGGTCTAGATTCGAATTAAGCTTGAGGATTAGTTTGACTATGTGTTTGCGACCTCAATAACACATAATCCAACATGTAAACCTATTAAATAAAGTTTTCGCAGAATCACTGAAATTCTACAATACAAATGATTGCTGTGAAATGATTCTCAACGCGTTTATCTATATAAATTCCCAAAAACTTATCTGATAGCCGAACATAACATAAGAAATATTAATAAAAATATATATATATAAAATTAGGAAACATTTCTATCCCGAATAATGTTTTCGATATACTTCTGTGATCCCAACATGTATTTGATAAGTGCAAATGGCTTGTAACATTTCAAAAAACTTAATTGGGCTTCAGAAAGATGATTTCAATATACAGATACACTTCGTTAAAACGGGAGAACATACATACTTAATATGTATATTCTTTATAGCGTCGCAAATATCCCATTTTATTAATTAAACACCGTAACAAATATGTACTTAAATATCTTAAAAACATACCTGCGTACTAACTGATGGTCTTAACATATGAATAGCTTTTGTAAAGTGACTTTGATTCACACACAATTCATCCAATTTTAATTCGTTATTATTTATAGACTCTTTAAGAGCCAACATAGAAGCCTGTCGTACAAGACCAGCCAAATCGGCGCCGGTATAGCCGTCTGTCAAAGCAGCCAAAACGTCGAAACTAACGTCGGAAGCCAAAACAGGTTTGGTGCCACTCTTGAAAATAAATGAAAATAAAACTTCCATTAATAAACAAAACTACTACAACACACAAAAATATAGAAAATACTACCTTAGTATTGGCTTTTAAGATTTCAATACGATCTTGCAGCTCAGGCAAGCCAACATATAAAATTGTATCTAAACGTCCGGGACGTAAGATGGCGGGATCAATGATGTCAGGACGGTTAGTTGCGGCTAATATATAAACGCCTTGGCGATCTTCGACACCATCCATTTCAGTCAGCAATTGATTAACCACACGTGTACCCGAACCACCTTCATTGCCATCGGAACGTTTGGGACACAGAGAATCAAATTCATCAAAGAATATTACACAAGGTGAAGAATTACGAGCTCTCTGAAAGCATGCTCTGACGGCACGTTCACTCTCACCCACATACTGTAGAAGAAATAAAATTAAAATAATGAAGGTTAAATAGAAATAAATTCTTTAAGTAACATTACCATATTCATTAATTCGGGACCTTTAACCGAAATGAAATTAATACCAGCTTCATTGGCTATAGCCTTGGCCAATAGAGTTTTGCCACAACCGGGTGGACCGCATAACAAGACACCAGAAGGCGCAGATAGACCCAAACGTGCCAATTTCTCTGGGAACTTGACTGGAGCCAAAACAGCCAATTTCAGTTCTTCTCTTATGTCCTGTAGAGAGCCCACATCTTCCCAGGTGACATCTGGTACAGTAATAAAACCTTCACGTTTGGCCGAGGGTTGCACAACTTTAACAGCCTCGCAAAAATCATCCAAAGTTATGCAAAACTCTGAAACAAAAGTGATATCTTCTGGTGGATTGTCCAACCAGTTTAGTAGCTCAAACAAAGTAGGATCCTGCAGTTTAAGATTCTCAGTTTCTTCTGGTTTATTTGTAATACTGGCATCTATAAATTTGTTAGCCGGCTCAACAGCGGAATTTGTTAACTTGGTGGTATCATTCATTTCGACATCATCGGATTTGTCTTTGCTGGATGTGTCCTCCGTTGCAGCAGCTTTTTCGGCATCCGGTTTTGCTGCATCATCTGTGGTAGTGTCAACAGACATTGGTTCTGCTGCATCATCAGTTGTTTTAGTTTCTTTAGCTTGTTCGTCTGTCTTAGAGGCAGCTTCAGCTACATCAGCCTCTTTGGTATTATCCTTTTCGGTTTCTTTGTTCTTCTCTTTTTCCTTTTCTTTGTCTTTTTCCGTTTTGTTATAAGTTTCTTCAGTATCATCATCTAAATCAACAATGGTTATATTACGCTGGGTCTTAAGCTGAAAAGCACGCATTTGTTCAGAGCACCTAAAAGAAATAAAGTGAGCGTACATTTTTAAACTATAAATTTACTCATTCTTACTTTCTTTTAACAGCTATAGTGGCTGCGCGTGATACTAGGGCCAATAGATCAGCTCCTACATAGCCTGGTGTCAATTCAGCAATTTTGTCAAAGTCGCATTTTGGTTCCACCGACAAACCCTCGCATATTATTGTCAAAATATCTTTGCGATCTTTACGTGTGGGTATACCAATTGCGATTTCATGATCAAAACGACCCACACGTCTTAAAGCAGGATCAAGTACATCAGGTCGTGTAGTCGCTCCAATGACCAATACCGACTGACCACCTTCACTCAGTTTTAAATTGTCCAAACTACTAATCAGTTGTGAAACAATGCGACGCTCCATATCTCTTTGAGCCATTGAACGATTCGAGGATATAGCATCGATTTCATCAATAAACAAAACACAAGGTGCACTAGTAGCAGCTTGGTCAAAAACATCGCGTATACGTTCTTCAGATTCACCAGAAACTCCAGCAATTAATTCCGTAGCTGGTATCTCAATGAGAGGTAGATTTAATTGCTGCAAAAACCAACATATTTTGTATTAGTTCATATTGTGATCTTTAAAAACCACTTAGTTAAAAAAAAAAACTTACCCCTGCTATGGCATGGGCCAATAAAGTTTTACCACAGCCTGGAGGACCATGCAACAAAATTCCTCTAGGCGGCATTAGGCCCAACACAAAGTATATATCCGGTGACTTTATATGCATTAAGAGTTCACACAACTCCTTCAGTGTTTTCTCCATGCCACCTATGTCCTGGAAAGATTCCCGTGATTTGCGCAATTGTACCTCTTTCTTGTACTTGCGAGAACGTTGGCCACTGCCAAGATTGAAGGGACGATCTGGATCATGACTATTCTCCCGGTGATTGTCTAATTGCTGATGACGTTGCTGCTGATTGTGTCGCTGCATCTGTTGCAGTATATATGAGTTGCTGCTATTGTCTTGCTTGTCTAATTTTTGGAATTGATTTGACATAGGATTTTTCGTATAGATTGACGTATATTTAGCAGTTTCATCCAACTTACGTTTTTTCGTCGGCTGTCCTCCACCGCTAGTTGCCGTTCCCGATATATTCTCATGACGCTTATGGCCCGTCTGCTGTTGCTGCTGTTGTGGTTGTAATGGCGGCAAGGAATTGGAATCTGTTGTAGTTGAGGTTGTGGACGATGGGCCTTTGGTCGCTGGCCGTTCTGGATTTAGTGGTAACTTTGTCACAGTTATTGCCGAATTCTTTACCAACGGCAAATTGGCCATCGCTGTTTGTTGAAAAAAATTTTTATTTAGTAAAACTGAATTAGAATTTATAAGGTAGTAGTTATACTTTTTGCTAAAGATTTGCCGTTTGATTTAGTTGGATTACCTTCATCGCCACTCTCATCACTGCTGATGTCAATGGCTTCGCCAGACTGCTGTTTAGCGGTGGTATTGGTAGAAGTTGCGGAATTCGATTTGGCCTTTGGACTATTATATAAACTGTTCATCATATTGCTCATTATGTTATTAGAAGATGAGTCCTGGAAAACAAATTTGTTGGGTTATTAATCGACTTGATATAGTAAATTATTGTACGATGATAAAAGGTTTGGATGCAGAAACAATGTTCAAACTGCTGATAAGCAAAAACAAATAACTTTAAAAAAGTATTAATTAATTTTTAAGTCTTGTTCTACAAATATATATACATACATACATATGTATGTAGGTATGTATTCACATTTAACAAACCAATTATACCAAATTAATTTATTTATGTAGCAGTATAACGAAAACGATATTCTGTTTTTAAAATCCTACTATTATCATAATGGGTAATAATTGAATGTTTGTTTCTAATTATTTATCTTTTTACTTACATCCATAACTTCTAGATCCGAGGCATCTGATTCATCTCCACTACCGGTAGGCTCATTTAAACCATAACTCTGAGAGACCACGTGATAAGCTGAAATTAAAAATTTAAACAAATGATATAGGTATATATATATATATATATATACATATATATATGTACATATACATATATATGTATATATATATACATAATATATGCATATGTACATATATACTTCAATTGAAATATGTTACACAAAATAAATTGACTTACCTTGTTCCACTAATGCCCGAAATGGTGCTATTTTACGTCTTGTGTATTCTGGATATCGATCCTGTAAATGTTTGGTCATTACACCCACATCCAAGTAAGTTTTGTCAATATTATCTTCCAAATACTATTTTCCAAAAAAGTCCATGAATCCATTGTAGTAAGCGGAAATTGTAGCAAAAAGTATACAAAATTTGTTGTACATACATGAGATTATTATCAAACATAACTTAACCTCGTTTTTTTTAATAATGCAGCGGGTAGCGCGAAAGCTGCTACACCGGCGAGCGACTGCATTTTTACACACACAATTAATTTGTGGCTTCACAATATCACGAATCGATTCCCTTCCACTTACCTGCTTTACTCGATTGATAATTTGTGGGTCATACAATACTGGCTTAGTTTTCTTCATTTTGCAATTAAATTTTCAAGTATTTCACAAATTAATTGTTTAAAAATAGTTTTCTTTTTTTTACAATATTGAATCTGTTAAACTTAAGGAATGCCTCAACAAACGCGTCTATCAGTTATTGTACTTTAGCGTTTTTGCGGAAAATCGACAATTTTGGTAACAATCTAGCGGGGGAAAAGTGCTCTAGCGATTTTTATTATTTTAAAACCAGTGTTGTAAGTTCGCAAATTTCTTCTTTGTATTTATGCGAATTTTGGGGTACATTTTTTCCCTACATATGTTCTGAAGTAATTTAAATTTAAATAATAGAGGATTTCTCATTAACTATATAATGCAGAAATCCATAAAAATTCCCTACTTAATTAGTTTAAATATCAGCAATAAATTTTAACAACTAATTTATGTTGAAAGTACACAAAAATGTAGTGGTATTAAATCGCATGATCGAGGCGGCCAAATTGGCCGTGAAATTAAGCAATCGGAAAATTTGGTTTGCAAATCCACAGCTGCTATTTGTTTTCAAATTTAATTGAAATTATTAAAAATTGCAATATCAACTATGTACTAAGGTTTGGTTAAATCAAAAAATTTATTTTTAAAAATTAAAGTATTAAATTCAAATATTAAAAGAAATTGTAAGATTGTATTTGTTTTCACTGTTAAAACATAAAGTTATAGTTGTAACAACTATGTCATTATATATATATATACATATGTTTCAAAATCGAATTCTAATAAAAATCTATTAATTTAGACATCCCTGGTTGAATTATTGTCGGCGGCGGCAAATTTAAAATTTTGCGCCGGCTGTCAGCAATTGTATACATATATTTGTTTGTACGCTCTGAAAAGTAAAAATTGTAAACAATTAAAAAAGCTAAATTTTGTAGAAAATTTATTTAAAAAATTAAATAAAATATATTTCTATCAAATAAATAATGGGTGGTTGTCGCTGTCATTTCCGAAATTGCCATGTAAATAACACGAAATTCGAACGTATGCATTTCTTTCGCTTTCCCCTGAAAAACTCTGAACGCTATAAGAAATGGCGCCTGTATGCCAATATGGAACATATGGTAGATTTCTCTGAAGTGCGTCGCAAAAATACTAGCATTTGTGCACGTCACTTTCGCACAGAATGTTTTATGAATTATAGAATGGATCGTTTAGCTCCAAATGCTGTACCAACACTAATGCGCCTATCTAAAGACCAGGCGCTTGACTATGAATTAGACATTGAAAATGGTATTTTGGTTAGGCTGGAAGAAACTAAATTTAAACATTTAATTGCACCAAATAATTTCGAGTGCCCTTTACATTTGGAGAACGATAATATTTTGTTAGATAGACTAAAAGAGATAGAACGTCAACAATACTGTGTTCCAGAAAATATACCACGAAATATAAAGTATGAAGATTCTAATATTACTGTAGAATATGAAGAGGTCGTAATGGAGAATCCTGTTAAACCATTAGTTAATTCTGTGGAAATTCTTGAGACTATACAAGTAACTGGACCTAACTCGAAACGAACAAGAGAAGTTTCTTATGATGAGGGACAAAATGCGGCAGCAAATGTTAATAAAAAATGTAGAATTCTAAATATAACAAATTGTGTGGGAGTAAACGAAATTCAAAATAGAACTGCAATTGTTCTAGCACCTGAGTCGATTCAAGGAGATAATTGTGAGATAATTAACAACGATTTTATAGAGGATGATGAAATTGAAAGCGTTCACGATTTAGTCAATAATGATGAACACTTAGTACCGGCCGAAGATTTTATAAATTCCAATAACATTGAAACGGAAGATGATGATATAGATTTTGTTGAAATACATAAAGATGAAAATAATTTACATTACGATTTGTCATCAGATGATCCAGATTCCACTATAGTTCAATTAAAAAGATATAAGAAAAAGCCATCTATATCAGAAGCATTAAGTGAACAACTTGAAATTGCACAAAATGAACTTTCTGAGCTTACGAAAAAAACTCAATATTTTAATTTGATGCAAATTAAACTGTCTAAATTAGAAACTGAAAACTCTAAACTAAATGAGACTTGCAAGGAAAATGAGCAAATAAAAATGAGATTAGGTTCTTTACAAAGAGAAAATAATATTATTAGAAAAACATTGAATGAAAACAAAAATATTAGTGATAAATTACAGCAATATTGTGAAGAAAACAAGAAATTGAAGAAAGAGACATCCAATTTTGAGAATATAAAAGCTGAACTTATTTCTAAAGATCAAGAAATAAAAAGGTTAAGAAAGCTCTTGGAGACTTTTAAAGGTTATAAGTCAAAAGAACAAGTTCTGAAACAACAATTCGATTTGAGTTTGGAAAATGAACGATCTAATAATTTAGCTAGTGAAATGAAACTAAAAGAAGAAATAACGGTTTTGAATCGAAAGTTAGAGTTGACGCAACAACAGTTAGAATTTACAGAAATTGAACTGAAAGATTTTAAATCTAATTTGAACAATATGAAAAATGAAAGAGATAGTCTTATACAACGACATAAAGAATTAGAACAATCACTTAACCATACACAAAATAATTTTGATACCAAACAAAATGATTATAAGATATTAAAAACCGAACACGACAATGTGCAGAAAAAATTCATAGATCTAGAACAAAAATATTGGAAATTACAGGCCTTAAAAAATCAAGAAGCTACAGTAACTACATCTTTAGAAAATACCAATAAAAAACCAACATCTGCAATCTCAACGCCATCGATCTCAGTAAATTCGCTAACAAAAGCTCAACTATTCAATGGCATAAAACGTTATCTTAGCGCTTCAATGGTATCACTCTTACGCATGGAAATGTTTGGCAGTTCAGAGCGTGAATGGAAAAGTGATGAACGTCAAGTTGCTTTGGACATTTTGCGTTTGGGTGAAAATGTCTATAAGTATTTCACTGACGAATGGCGTTTTCGTTTACCAGGATTACGTGATGTACGTAATTGGTTGAGCCAATCCCAGAAAATGATGGAAGACGAAGAAGATCTTTGAATATAATCACTTTGTATTAGGTCTGTTTTGTTTCATTACTTTTGATATTATAAAGTATATTAATTATGTGTATTTTTGATTTTACATTAAGTTTTCTTGAACGAAATAAACAATTTTATTTTTAACTAGCTGACCCGACAAACGTTATTTTGCCTTCAAATTTTATTTTCATTGAAAGTCTGGTTCCGTTACAAAGTCTGTTTTTATCCCTTAATAAAAATAAATCAAAAGTACCAACTTTTACCCGTTTTTACCCCATACAGAGTACCCTATTTTTATACCCTTCACCTTCATGAGAAAGTTGATCAAACAAAGTGTATTAATATTGTTACGAACAAATTCATCAACACATGGCTTGTTTATCGACATATTTATGCATAATATAATTATGCATCCACAACAAAGGTGAAGGGTATATAAGATTCGGCATAGCCAAATATAGACTCTTACTTGTTTAATCTGGGCCATATGCTATCCGTCTACTAAATTTTATCCAAATCCGTTAAGCGGTTTTAGCGGGATTGCGTCACAAACAAACAAACTTTCACATTTATAATATTATTACTCCCTCGTGGTCATATTTTTTAAAAAATATATGGCCTTTGTGTCCTTCGAGACTCAGAACTATCTATGTTTAAAATTTGATTAGAATTAGGCAGATAGTTTCAGAGAGGAAAAAATTGCCCATCTCGTGGTCCTATTTTTTAAAAAATATATAACCTTTGTGTCCTTCCAAACTCAGATCTATCTATGTTTTAAAATTTATTAAAATTGAGCAGATATTTTCAGAGAGGCAAAAATTGTCCACCTCGTGGTCCTCTTTTTGGATTTTTTTTTCATATAAACCATCTCCTGAAAATTTCAAAACTAATAAAAATAATTCCAGGCAAATCGATCTAGCCGTTTTCGAGTTTTGGAGTGACAATCAAAATGTACACTTATTTTTATATATATGTATAAGAAGATAGATAAGATCATATTTCTGTAATTTGGTAAATACTATTCATAAAGAAACTTTAAAGCAAAATAAGAAAAATACTAAAGCTTCATTGCACTTGAAATTGACTGCGTCCTTCTTTCCAGCTTTAATTTTGATGCGCATGGCGTCAAAACTCTTTCACTCCGAAAATAAAGGTGATTTTAGTATTGAGTAATTTACATAAAATTAAAACTACTTAATTTAACAGCTTTGAAAAAAGTTATGATCCTATAGAATCGTATTTAGTTAAATACTATACTATTTTTTATTATAAGTAACTACATTCGATTTAGTTTTCAGTGAGAGCTTTAATATCTTGTGCATAGTAAAACAAATTTCGTAGTAATGAAGAAACTGGTGATTGTTCCAAATCACACACAATAGAATTTGACTAAAAATATATAAAATAAAAATATGTAATTAAAAAAACTTAACAAGAACACACGATATTACCTTTAATTCATCTACACAAAAATCGGCACTCGAAGCATCACAAATTTTACTTCCAGGACAAGTTCCCACTACCTTCGATGGTATTGTGGAGCCAAAACAGAAGGCAAAAGTTGTGCGTGAAGTACAAGCAAATTGCTGATTTGAATTGCATTTGCCACAACTGGAAGTATCACCACAACTAGCTGGTAGAGTGCTGCGTTGAAAACAGATATTTGGCAATTTCGTGCAAACTAAACCATCGGGGCAGGTGAATAATTGATCGGTATTAGGTTTAGTACCTAAATATTTTAACAGACTTTAATATATTACCACAAACTAGAAAAAACATGGGAATTTACCTCCAAAACACATGTGATATGAAGTCAAATTAACACAGGCAACATTGTTCTCTTGGCATACATTACACGCAGCATTTACTAAATTGTATGTTAATAAACAGAGCATTAAAGCGCCCAACTGTAATTTAAATAAATTTTGGACAGTTATTATATTATAAAATATACTTTTTTTAACCACTTACTATAAACCTTAGGATAAATTTCATTTAAAAAATGTTATTTCCTTTCTGTAAAAATACAAGTACGCACTATGTAACGTCTATTGTTTTAACATTAACACTGATGACTAAACACTATTTTCTATTTATTTATGTATTTCCATTAATAGATCTTCATCATACTTATAGTAGTCATAATATTTTTGGGCAATAGGGTCGCACCAAAATAAGTGTGGTAGTTATTCGATTTAAATATAATTTATTATGAAATTATGAAATTTAAGACTAAAATAAATTATATTCATCTTCTTCTGATGGGCTTTAACACACATATTTCAACAAGTATATGGTGTTAAATTAAACTTTTCTCTTGTGTCCACTTTTATTATATGTATTTACTTTATAAAGTTTAGAAAATATGTATTAAAAAATTTAATTTTTAATTAATTGTATGTTTAATTACATTCTGGCTTTGAGCAATAAGCTCCACCCTAATTCAAAAGTTTTCTAGTTCCTGGACTGTTATGGTTGATATTTGTTTATCTTATATTAATGTGTTAATTAAATTTAAAATTGTTTGTTACTTTCATCGATTAGAACGGTTTTTCATTGTCGGTAATCTACAAAACAAGTAAATATTATATGCGTGGTAAAAGTGTGACGGTATTAATCCATAATTTCTTTATTTCCAAACAATAGAGCATTTAAATTTTAGCGATATGAGACCCACCACAAAATAATAAAATTTTAAATAACAGTAAATGTTTGATAAACTTTTGAAGTGAATAAAAATCTATTGCCAAAATTTATTAAAATATAGTTGGTTTGCAAATTGCAAGTTTATATATTTTTAAATATTTATTAATAGTCAGCGAATTAGGACCATAATATCGAGGTATAACCACAACAAACCTTTAATATATTTTGATTTTAAGTGACTTATTTTGTTAAGAACAAAATAGTGCGACAAATATATACTGAAAATTAAATTCAATAATACAGATTTAGGAGTTGTTTTTGATTCCTCAATGTATTTCATATCAAATAAAGCTTATATATTGAAAAGTATATCTATTGATCTGTTGAGTTATCTATATTAGACTATAATCTTTAGTACACATCTATCTGTATTAAGGGAGTCCAAATCATATTCATTAAACTTGCTATTCTATCTTTTAGTTATACTCAATCAGTTCTATACAACATTTGTCTCTTTATATGTTTACAAACTTTGGAATATCGACGAGTTTTACAATGTTTTTTGTATTACCATATAATAAGAAAACCAGTAATTGGTTCAATACT
The DNA here is from genome assembly GCA_950370525.1 of Bellardia bayeri. NCBI lineage: Eukaryota > Metazoa > Arthropoda > Insecta > Diptera > Calliphoridae > Bellardia > Bellardia bayeri. The sequence continues at coordinate 88,999,488 of OX493267.1, forward strand.
ATAATATAACAAGTAAGAATGTTATACAGATTTGGCTGTGCCGAATCTTATATATATCGGTCACCACTATATTTGTTCATTTTACATAAAAAAAAAGTTTATCTGGCTCTCCCAATTTGATTAATTAATTTGAAAATATTTAATATTACTATGTACCTATTTAAGTTAATATTTTTTATTACTACACCATTCTTAATTGAAATTGTAACATTTGCACAGCGTTGCATTACTATAATTACACTTGACGTTTGCTATTTGTTGTAAAGTTACAAAAAAAATTTTAAAATATGTATGTAACATTTTTTTAAGAGTATGGTTAATAATCTCTTTTTATACAAAATTTAGGAGATCACTTTATTAATTTAAAAGCGATAATGTACATTGATATTTTGTTAGTGTTTCATAAGTATAATTACATTTTATGATAAATAAAAACAATAGTAGAAAATCAAAATGTATTATTTTGGCGAAAACTTATTGAAATGGAAGCATTCTTGTTGCATATGTATGTACATATATAATTTTAATAGAATTTGCTAAACCAAAATTGTCACAAATTATCCAGTTAACTAGATTACAAAGTAACTGTAATCGCCATGTTTAACTTTAGAACTGTGATTTTAATTCGCCGTGCTACATATTGTGAATAAGGGTTAATAAATTAATTTTCCGTGGATACAAAAGTTGTAAAATAAATACGACGCCTTTGAGCATAAAATTTATTATAAATATTGTTTTCTATATAGAATTGTTCTACGAGTTTTGTTATGGATATATTTTCTTAAAACAAATTGTAAGTACAATCAAGTGCGTACTCGTCTTAAGTATAGATGCATATTGTTGATTTGCTACAGGAGAGTCATACCAATAAAATTTAAACCTTGACTATAAAGCCATCCTGTAGAAATGAAAGTCAATTGAGGAGAACTGTGCACAATTATAGTATAGATTTTATACAGAGAGATCTATATTTTTAAATCACAAAATAAACCAAAAACAGTTCGGAAAGAAAGAAATTTCCTCGTTTTTGTAGGTTTAAGTTTTTCATATACAGCCCAATCATGAATAAAAATTCCGTGGGAGTTTTTACCCTTTTCCCATTTTTCTTATTCAAATTCAATGTTAAAAAAATAAAAAGGGAAAAACTCCCGCGGAATTTTTATTCATGATTGGGCTGATAATTAATAACCTCAAAAATAGCTGTCAGTTCAAGGTGAAAAAACAAGATCAACAAGATTATAAACGATTTACCCCCTTATTCAAAAACGATTATTAAATTTAACAAACGTTTATTAAGACCAATTTGCATATAAAAATTTGCTTAATAAACGTTTGTTAAATTTAATAACAGTTTTTGAATAAGGGGGTTAAGTTTTATTGGAATTTTATATGAAAAGAAAAATTTTAAGCCAAAGTACGAGTAATCAGAATTCGAACGTATTTAAAAAAATCGAGTTTTTATATAAAAACGTTAAAATATAAATTCCTTAAATCTTTGTAAATATGCCTTTAAATGAAACTAGATTTTTTCATAAAAAAAACTCAAAAATCCTGAATCCTTAATATCTTTGTAAATATGCGTCGAGAAGAATGAGAAGCGTGCCTCCACCTGTAATCACTTTTTTATAATTTTTTATATAAAATTTATATAGTTTTTTATATAAAAAAGATACATACAGAATCCATTAGAAAAAATCGTATGTAGCAGCTGTGAACAACATTCACAGACACCACGGTCACAGGATACCGTATGAATGTCGTACTAGGGTGTAGCAATAGGCTTAACGTCTTTTGGTCACGCATAGACCGTGCCGTCCCTAACCTATGCTCAGCATGTGGCCAGGGTCCTCATGACACCCACCACTTCTTCAATTAACCAGCCAACTATACTTCACTTCGTCCAATGGATTTATGGACCAATCCAGTAGAACTAGCCCAATTTCTCGGTCTGGACCTCATTGCAAAATCCCCGGATTAAAACTTATTTAGTCTAGTTGTTACAACAACAAAAAACAGAAATAATAGAATAGAAATACCTACATATATAGTTTATGTCTAATTTTGTCACATTTCAAATTAATACCTTTGTTCCAAAACTAATCTAAGTGTAGGTTAGGTTAGGTTAGAAGGCCGGTGTGAGGTTGTCCCCACACCATCACCCAGAGACCAATACGGTCCATTGTGATGCCTTTCAAAAATGATTTGAGACCCTTAGTGCGTTCCAAGACCGAAACGCCTAATCCCTCACAGAGCCCCTTCCCTTGGTGCGCAGCCAGGCCATATTCATTACGAATCTTTGAGATCCCCGAGACATCCCCTATGTATCTACTGCCTAGCCACCTCAACCTGCTAACTTGTAACTTGGGATAATGGCGCAGAATGTGCTCGATCGTCTCCAGTTCCTCTGGGTCCTCGCGCAACCCGCACATGTCTGACAAGTCAGATACCATTATCCTTGGCATTCTACCTATCATACAATGGCTCGTGATAACGCCTATCATGGTTCTTACGCAGACCTTCCTCTCGCCCAGTAACGATTCCGAGTCGGACTTCCTAAGCTCCGGCCATATAGTCCTTGACACTCGGCAGTCCGTACAATTTCCCCAGGCCCTATTTGTCTTGCTTAGAACCCATTCCCTCATTCTCCCATAATAAAGACAATCTGAGTATAGGTTTTACAGAAAATAGTTTTTGGGATCTGGCCAAGCAATGATCAATTAAACTCTTCTTGACTTGTTACACAGTATGGTGACTCAAATCAAATATATGTATTTAATTACGTTCTAAACATTCATAGAATTCAGTAAAAACTCATATTTACTTATTAAAAAACATAACACCACACAATTTTATTCTATTCTCAAAACCAGTTTTATTTATTGATTTCTAAATTTCACACTTGCATATGCCATATAAATACACACAATTTAAAATTACATTAATAATTAAAAGGTTACAGTGCTAACAGTAACTCACTAGAAAACTACTGACTACTGCAAATTACCAATACACACCAAATTTTGTCAAATGAAAGATCATACATACATTTAATCATATGTAAAAGGGGAAATTACATTACATGTAAATTAGCTAAAGTTAACAGTGGAAATGTTTCTTAGAGAAAATGCTTCGAAATTAGAAATATGTATGATACATATACGTTAAAAAACTTAAAGCACAAATGGGAAAATGGCACGTCTTTGCTTGGGATAGTCTTTGAATTCCTTGCGATAGTTACGATGTTTTCCTAAGGCCCAAACGGTCATTTGATAGGCACCAGCAACGGCAAACAAGAAAGCTGATAGACAAGAAGTCATAATAGAGAATGAAACCCAGGCTCCAATTTCATAAGTATAATTGGGGCAAGATACCAAGCTAAAAATCAAAAAAATTGTAGTTATATTTATAATGATATATAATTTACTATAAAGAAATAACTTACTGGAACAAATTGGTTAGAGGATTACCATCTGGAATTGGAATCCTACGTACTTTAGTGCCGGGTGGTCTTAAATTACGCAAAGCAATGTGGATTGAAAAATTGCCTAATTCGCAAAACTAAAAGAAAAATTAAATATATTTTAAAACATTTTATGCATAATATTTCTCTATACATTTACATATATAATACATACAAATTTACGATTAAATAAAGACTGAAATAAATATGTATAAATAAATTGCTAGCCGTTTTCGATGTGTTTTTCTTTCCAAAACCTGGTTGGTTTACGTGGTAGTTCACTACGTGCGAACACTTAAGTAGAGTCGAAGGGACCCCGTTTTAAAAACCAAAACCTATTAAGTTGAAATGGAAAAAAATGCATTCATACCTTTAGTGCTAATCAGACTCTAATCGTAGCGTTTCGCGAAAAGAGTTCTCGACAATTTAAAAGTTTATGTTCTAATCTGCTTTTTCTATCAATTTGTATTTTTAATTTAATAAAGTCTATGAGTTAAATTTGAACTTACCACAAATCCAGCTAATGCAGCCCATACTTGGCACATGCAGGGTTCGGTAAACAATGGATGATTGACATGATAGGATACATAAGCGGTAAATCCCCAGTAATAAGAGCAATTCTTAAAGAGATTACGCAAGGGCATAGTAGCATGAGAGAAACGATGAACAAATATTGTTTCCAACAAACGTTTCATATAGTGAATGGTATAACAAGCCGCAGCAATGCTAAAAAAATTAAAAAAAATTAATGACATACAAAAAGCAAGTTGAAGATAATTAATGCAAAAAAGAAAAAATTCAAATTATACATTTATGCGCTCTTAGGTGGCGAAGTTTATTACGACATTTGGATGCGTTAATCGAAAAGGTCAAATTAGGTTAAATTTTTTAATCATCATTATGCGCTGGTTGTTTCTTTGTTTTGCAATTAACTATACAAGTTTTTTGTTATTAATAACTAAATGATTTGACAGAAATAGAAAGTTAAAATTTGTATCTTTTATGCTTTCGCTTATATGTCTTTTTCTTTCATTCCATTTTAGTATCTATCATTTCTATTAACCACTTACTGTGTTGTTAATGTAATGGGAAGTGTAGCCGATTTGCCATAGACTAATTCTGGCCGTGTATAGAAAAGCAAATAAACAATTAAAGGTCCGGCATATTCAGCCAAGAACACAGTCTTCCAGCCAATTTGGGGTCCCAAGTCCTTAATATATACACGATCGCCGGCACGTAAATTTAATGACTGCAAAGTGTCAGTGTCTTTTAAGGATTTACCACGGGGTTCCAAACGCAATGATTGTCTATTGGCATCAGGTGTTGATTTTATCTTTTGGTGTATCAAGTCTCTCAATTCACCAATATTTGTGGCTGCTGGGACGGTTACTTTCCCATAGGGTTTGGAGTTTTTGGCATTTAATATTTCTAGCTGCAAATTAACAAAGAATTTAATTTTTAAATAAGTATTACAATAAATTAGTTTATAATTTTACCTCCATTTCGTTGTGTATTAATTTACTATTGGTCGCTTATCAAAGAATTTCCTACAGATTCAACACTGACGACCGATTTTATTGGACGCGTCTGCTCCTAAAGAGGTTTGTGAAATGACAGCGAGAAATTTCAAAGTTCAATTTGGGAGAAAGTTTTTTATTTATGTATTTAAATGTCAGCGGACCAAAGTGAATTTTAAAACAATTAAACAGGGTGGTACGTAATAAAGAAAATAAAAGAGTGCACAATCATACAAAAAATTAACAACTACAAAAAAAATTGTTTTCATTTTTATTAAATGTAAATTTCGACGAGCCAGTGATTAGGCTTGTGATTAAAACAGAACGGTATTACATGTCACACAGCTACGAAAACAAAAAAAAATTATTACATGCAAAATTTTGCGATCGCATAATTTTAGGCAATTTAGATGTAATTTGGCAAACCCGATCAGCATATTTAATACCACTGGATTATTTTTTCAAATCTCGCCATTTTGCCATAACGTGATTCAGCATTTTGATAAGAAAAAAAATCGATATCTATATGCGTGATCATGGTGTACACCTGTTCGATACAAATGCCCAGTTATAATTGTTCAAAACAATAAACTTTGTTTTGAAAAACAAAGGGAACTCATTAAGATCGTGACAACAGTTTGTATTTTAACAATTTTTCTACAGATGGTATCCTATTAACTTATATTCCTAAAAATGCAAAAAAAATATCCCCGCTCTCTTATGGTCTTGATTTAAGCCAAACAAAGTTCTTATTGAAAAACACTGTATTAGCTGTTCGTTGATTTATACCGCAGGTTACACTTAACCCTCAACTTAAAACTATTAATTTGGAATCTGGATCTGCAGAACTCAACTATAATCTATATGAGTTTTGTTGGAACTTCCTATGTTTATAACAAGACATATTTATAATGGTTTATAATATTGAAATTTAGGATCTTTAAAAATCGTAAATATGGTATTTTCGGCATCAAAAATCGTAAGAATAACAACAATTTATTCAGGGTGGCAGCATTATGTTAGAGTGAATTTTTTTTGTGATTTTGCTTTACTGTAAATTCAACGGTGAGATATATTTTGCGTAGAACAGACTCGCCGGAATTGAAATTTTGTGCTAAAAAACGAAAAGAAACAAACTCAATCAAGTAAAAAATTAAAAATTGTGTAAATGAATGTTTAAATTTTAAGAAAAACACTTTAAAATGGTTAGCAACGTAGAAGAAAGGTTAGTATTTGTGTTGTGAATATGTAGTGTAATGGAGGAAAAATACTGCAGTACAAAGCATACCATATATCATCTCTTCGGCTGGGGGAAAGAATGATGAATGCATTTTTCCTTAGATGTGTTATTAATTGTTATGCAATGCTAATTTTGGAGTTTTTTGCTTATGGTAGGGAATTATTTCGAAATGTATAGAAAAAGGAATAATTATAATTAACTTTTGATGAGTATTTTCTTTGTGTTAAACGAGCTTTTGCGGTATATATTTTTTATTTTTACTTAAGTCTTGAACTTATTCTCATTTATATTTCGTCTTTACATTTACTTTCGCCATCTACCAACGCTTTGTGGAATGTATTTGGGGTATTGTTATTGTTTGTTTATTTTAAGTCATATTCATATTACAACGCATCATCACATTCTCATCAACAGTAACATCTTAAAGAAATCCTGACCTTGAAATCGAAACTAGATTTATTTATTTTAATTCTAAAGGCATGTTTATTGTATTACAAGTATGTACATATATATATATATTCTTTGTCAAAATTTCAGTTCTAAAAAAGTACCCACATTTCACATTATCCGTGAAGTATACGACAGTACCAATGCTCATCAACGCTTTGAAGCCGAACTCGACAAGGCTCTGGAGGCGAAAGTTGATTATATTATCATAGAGCCTCCAAGATTGGGAGATGAAACCGGCCGTTGGATAACAGTGGGCAATTGTTTGCATAAAACTGCTGTTGTATCTGGTATGGCATCATTGTTGTCAAGTCTTTTGTGGCATAATCGTCCTGTTATTGCTGGCCCTCTGTGTGCCGTATCATTATTCTGTACCGGTTTGTATACAGTCTCTTGGAATTATGATCCCTGCTGCCAATACCAGGTATTAGTAAATTAGCAGAGTTTGAAAGTGTTTAAAACTTCGATTTATTTATTTTGGCTTAAATCAAGGATCCCAATAAAATTATAGTCTATTTCTTTCGGGAAATATAATAATTTTGTCAGCTTTCTCATACTTAACAGTTATAGGTATGTATTGAAAGTGATATTTTCTAAATAAGTTGTGGTTCATTAAGCATGTTTGATATCCAGAAAAAGTATATTCTTCGAATACGGTGCTTGACGTTACCACGGAGTTGAATGCAACTACATCCGGTCAGAATATTATTCATGTATGATCGGTTTAAAAATTATCGATTTTTAGTATTGTGATGAATTCTTTTGATTTCAAGTATGATTTTCTTTGAAAATAGAATCATAATGACAAATAACAAATATTTTAAGAGAATTTACTAAAATTAATAATTAAGTAACAAACATAAATTTGAAACTACAAATTGGCATTTTGACAAAAAAACGAAAGTAATAATAAATCATGATTGGTGTAACTATACAAGATGAGTGCAAATCGGCAACAAATGCAACACCATACAGAATCAACAGGCATTTTATTTGTGTAAAATAATGTACTACCGTCAAAAACACTTTAAAAAGTATTACTTTTGACACAAGTAAATTGTAAACAAAATCTGTCAGCTGTGCTACTGCACTCACCATGTATGTAACACCATATAATAAACAAAACCGTTTTCGATTGATTTCCATTATATTTATGAAAATACATACCTGATTAGCATTAAACAAGTGTTCAAAGTAAGCTGTGCTGGGAATCTTGATTTGTTCCAATAAAATATATATGAAATTTTAATAATAGCGCCATGGATATAAGCTTTGCAATGTAACTAATTTTTCCAATTTTCTTCTTGTCAATAGGTGGAAAATAATGAAGAAGTTCTCAACAAACTGCCTTTAGCTGATGTTTCTTCACCTGTGATCTTGGGCTACCAACCCAATACGAAAACCAAATATTTACATCGCAGTGTCACTCTACTGTCTGCTGCGTTTTGTGCTTGGCAAATCTGGCGTTCGTACAAGTAGTTTAAATAAGTATATGTTACAAGGAAGAAACAAACCTACAAAAATATTGTTTGAAATGAACTCCCTTCTGCACATTTCTTTAAAGCAGCTTTCTTTAAGGTTTAATAAAACGAAAGTAATGTATTTTAATATTAAAGAAAAAACAAAAAAAAATGAGAATTAAGAAAATAACAAAAAAAAAAAAAAAATTATCTCAGTTTTATTTTATACATACACTTGTTTATTTTTTATAATTTATTAAATTAAAAAAAAATCAAGCCTGTGTATTTTGTTTCAAACAAGATGCAGCCATTAATATTTTTCTTAAACGAACAAAACTTTTTTAAATCATATAAATGAAATGCATTTTTTTATTAATTGTAAACTAGGAAGAGACATTTATTAAATTGTATTCGTTTTGTTTGTGGTTGTTTTTTTTTTTTGCTTATTTAAACACGCATACAAATATGTCGTCCTTCCAGTGTTTCCATAATGTTTAGTGTCTACAATAAAATATGCTATTTAGGAAAAAATTAAAACATTATTATAATACAACAAAGTTTTGGTTTTTAAAGTCTCATTCAAATTATATTATAGTTTTTAATTTTGAACGAATTGTAGTTAAACTATTTTGTTTTTCATATGGTAAAGACCAGCAATATTTTTAAGGTTTTATTTTCAAACTTATAAAGTTTATTTCATTTGTAAATTAAATAAATATCTGTATAATAAAACTTTCAAAATACTATCTATGGGGTTATTTTGTAACACGTTTCGAAAACAATCGTTCGAATTTATATACTGTATACCTTAAATTTCGAAAATGTTTGCCTTCGAATCGAAATACACGATAACCCACCCGCTGATTTGATATTAATTAAATTGATTTTGTAAACATAAATTTTAAATTATTTAGTGAATTTTAAGGCATTTTAAAATTATAAATCTTAAATTGTTATAGAATATTAAAAAAAAAGAAAAACAAATTCACAAAAATGTTCTGTAGACAAAAACATAAAACAAAATAAAATTAAATTAAACAAATAATTGTAGAAGATGCTTTTGGAGAGGGTAAAGTAAAGTAACCATAAAAATAAGAACAAATTTAAAACTCTAAAAAATAATGATAAAGTCCCTAGCTGGTAAGTCACAAGATTTGCATCAAACTATTTCCGCATTCAAGGTTGTAACAAAAATCAATTTTAAAGACAAAATGGTATATTTTCCTAAAAATATGCAATAAACAAAAACTATTTCGAAAAAAGCCCTAATTTTTCGAAAATATTTTTAAAATAATTCGCAATTACCCAAAACATTAAAATACCATTATTCAGGCATGTGATGGAAATCGAAAACGAATGAGTTTTAGAAGTCAATTTTTTCGTAATATTTCTGTATTGAAAAACTTTTATCACATAAAATATAAAGATATTGGGCTACCAAAGAGAACCTTAGAACAAACATTTTAAAAATTAGATTATAAATGCATTAAAATGTATTTCCAAAACTGATTCGATATCGATTTCCATCACATGCCTGATTGAAAAAGTCCAAATAAGCCTTTTCTATATAACCATTACCTCTTATTCATTTTTAATCGGTATAACTCTAACTTGATTTGTTAAACATTAAAGTTATTATAATATTTAAGGGAAGTTACACCCTTTTATATTTATTCATAACCAATATAAGTTTAGGTTCCATGGGCGGCTCTACAAAACATAATAATCACTTGGGTCCACAAGACTGATAACATTGTGTTACCCAAGACGAAATTAGAAGTGTGTCGAATTATTCATTCCGTTCCTCGATTGCGGAAAGAAATTTTTTGTACGGAAGCATAGATAATTTGAAATTATTCATTCCGTTGTTGCGGTATCATCTCTACACAGACATGACATAACGCAGGAATGAATAATTACATTTTACATATCGATCGATATTTCTTTCCGCTTAGTTTTCATTTCCCTTAAAACCCAGTACATATAAGTATTCTTAAACAGAAAATAGAGCATAACTTCCCAGTTATTTACCAATAATTTAAATGAATATCTGCCCATTATATTTTTAAATTTGTTTATTTTAACTGAGAATGTAAAATATTCTAAATACCGATGTTTGAATCGTGATTGAAATAATTTAATGCTTCTTGTACTGATTGTGCAATTACTTTTGTTGAATCAGCTATTATGGCCAAAGCTTCAGCCTGTCTATTGGTTGCCTCTGCGATAGTTTTTGTAGCTGCTGCTTGCATCTTCATTATTTTAAACATTTTGTCTTGTGTTTGGACTTGTTGCTGTAATAGTTTAAATTGAATTTCTAGTTTATCGTATTTTCTTTTGCCCAATATTTGTTGTTGAGATATTTGTTTGCTTCTTTTGGACGCTGTAGCTTTTGCGTTTTTGGTTTTATTTATGTTTTTCGTATCTTGTTGAGATGTTGTCGCTGTATCATCGGCCTCAATTTTGACTTCGTATGATGTTATAAAATCGTCAAAAACCGTATCAAGTTCCACGGCTGGCAGTGATTCATCGGTTGTTGCTGAAAATCGCATTATTCTATCAACAGATTGCTCCAATTCACTTAAGTGGAGCAGGCGATTGGAACCTTCCTCTCCTGCATTAATTATTTTATTATTTTCTAGTAATTTTTTCTTGGTGCGGCATTTTAAGTCACCCCAAATCTAAAGAAAACTTATGGACGATACAAATTAGTACTCTAGATGTGACTTTTAAACAAAATATTGCACGAGTTCTGCTCAAACGAGTTAAATCTTCAGTTCCCTATATATTTTAGTGCAAATCAAGACTTCCGTAAAGCATTTATAAAGCTTTACTGAAATGCTCTAAGATATCGTAACCATCTTCGCCAAAAATATTATATACCTATAAATATATAGCACCTTATTCATAAAAACTTACAACAGGTTTATAAAGCAAATTTCCTGTTGTAAGTTTTATGAATAAGAGCAATAGTATTTTTCACTATCAGCCCAATCATGAATTAAAATTACGCGGGAGTTTTTTCCCTTTTCCAATTTTTCCTATTCAAATTCAATGTTAAAAAAATAAAAAGGGAAAAATTCCCACGGATTTTTTATTCATGATTGGGCCGTATAACATTTTTCTTTTAAATGAAACTGTTAGTTTTTTTATTGGGCTTTGAAAACAAAAAATGCCTTGCATAAAATAAGCAAAACTATTTGGTAAAAATTGCGGCACTATTGCGAAACTGAAGATATTTTTTTTTTATTTATCGGTGTAAATAATTCAAACATGTACCTTTTTCCATTCACTCCCCGTCCTCTCTGGTGGACCAAATGAGTTAACTTCTCGTGCAATATCATTCCATGATTCTTCCGCTAATGTTTTTTCTGTTATGTTTGATGGGATCCACCTTGCCAAATGTAAATTCCCTTCCATTAAACTAACTAAGGCTTGGAATTGACGACTGTTCGTAACCTTCAATCTATTATGGATATGATAACACCGATAATTTAATTAAAATCACTAATATACATTTATTTACTTACAATTTCTTCTCTGGTGCATCCATTTCTCTTTTAATGACAGCTTGGTTAGATGATTGGATGTGATCCAATACTTTTCTTGGAGTTAAGTAAAATATTGCAAAACAGCCAAACAAGTTTGAAAATTTAAATTTTTCACGCAAACAATTGTATTAACGCATAAACAAACTTATCTGACTTATAAAAACCAATTTTAGTATGTATCCGTCGTTTAAAGCCGTTTTCTAGCTATTTTGTTCGTTTGTTAAAAACAGGCCGAATATATTGTTGCTAACTTTTTCTTTTTCATATTTGGTTTTATGTATTTTGATGATTTTTACGCTTTAACATTTACTTATATTCAATATTTTTAAAACGTATTATTACAATTTAGGCTATTTGTAATTTTTTTCATCGTTTTACAAAAATATTTACTAAATTTAAGTTTTTATTTATATTATTAAAACAACCTATTATTTAATGGTTTATCTTTGAAATTATTGGCATCACTGAAATTTGCTAATGTTGTTGAATGTTGGAATCAGAGTTGCCAGAAAATGTTTATTAAATTTAACAAAAATGTTTAGTAAACAAATCGCGTATTTTAAAATTATAAAATACAGCTATGTTTTTACTTTTCAAAAATGGTGGTTTATTCCTTTTAAATAAACCGGATTCCTTTTAAATATAAAATAAAACCGTCAAGTAGTTTAAAGAAAATGTAACATGTCTTTAAAATACAGCTTCAGAAAACGCTGGTATAGCTATGTGTCCACGATCGTCAGATATTACAACGTTGTCATATCTACCAATGTGCTAGCAATGTACTGACATTGAACAATTTTTAGCAAAAGGTAAATTGTCAGTTTACACGACTGTAAGAAAACTAACAATTTCATTTGCACACAATTGTCACACAATGAATTTAGTTGTCAACCGAAATTGTCAGTTCACACGGTTGTCAGATTGTTGTGTGGTATTGTCAAATTCGTTTTGCAGCTCTGTGTGTGTGTTTAAAAATTTTAAATATTGTCATGGAACAAAAATTATTATAATTTCACCATGGGCTATACCTAGTATATAAATAAAAGAGAAAGAATGTTAACGTTTATTAAGATCAACCACAATTGAAATACACCAATACCCCGGTTTGCGTCGTTTCGAAGTTGCGTCTTTTTAAAATTTCCGTGACTTCGATGATGCGTCGCATTGCTTCGAAGTTGCATCGTCAGTGCTTCGATTTGCGTCGTTAATAAATGTTTGTATGTACAAAGCAAAAAATAGAAAAAGGGGATTTCCCGTCGAAGTCTAATGCAAATTTGTATGTGAAAATTGTCTACAAGTTTTAATCTTAATATTTTTATGTTTTTTATGTGTTTTTCATGAATTGTTATTTACTATTGAAAAATCAATTCTTTTTTACTAAAATTATGAGTCTCGGAACGAATTAAATGAAAATTAATACAAATGTATGGAAAACTGTGATTCGGTTTGCGTCGTTTCAGTTTGTTTCCCGTTTTTTCCGGTCCCAATTAGAGACGCTAACCGGGGTATTAGTGTAGTTTGTCTCTCACCAAATCATTAAAAAAACAACAACAACTAATGTGCTCAGTGTTGCGATTTTAACACTTTCAGTGCTAGATTTAGCATTTTGTTTCTCGAAAATGCATTGAAAATTTTAAAAATTATGCTAAATGCTTTTTACCATAATTTGCTTGATAAAAAAAATTTTGTTCTCAAACAAATTTTTACTATTTTACTCCAAAAAATACTTTTAGAGAAATAAAAAATAACTTTTATTAATATTTCAACTAAATTTCTTTGGGTGTGTAAGTAAATGAACACGGAAATTTTTGAATTAATATATGAAATGTAATCTATTAAAACAAGTCAACAATTGTTGTGAACAAAATTAGAAAAAAACTATTATTTATATTTGTAACATTTGAAATAAAAATTGTATTGTTACGTTGAAAAAATTTAGCACTTTTTTTTCTTCTGTAGAACATTTTAGCACTTAGTTTTTAAAGTTTTAGCAATTTTGAAAATCATTTTCTGGCAACACTGATTGTGCTACCCTTTTAGAATAAAATACAAATAAAGTTTGATAGCTATACGGAAATAGTGTAAAGATTAATTTTAATTTTTTAATTTAAATTAATTTCTTTTTTAAGATTTTAAATGCATAAAAAGAAGAAAAGAAGGAACTACACAATCTCCTGACATTCATCCATCTTATTTTACTTTTCAATATTATGACGAAAATGCAAGGCAGGGTTCTAAACTTTCCCGGTTACCGCACACCTTTAAACATGCGGTTAAATTAAATCAATGTTTCAGCGAACGAGATCATGGGTTTCTTACCATTTAAAATTCTCACCAAGTGAGGCGCACCTCAGAGCCATACTAAGTATCTTCCTATAATTAGTTACTCTCAAAACCTTCCATCGAACAGTGTCATAAGAAAATATATAAATATATAAAAAATGGGATTGCCCCATTGATAATTGTACGCAAGATATACATATATACGAAATAATATGTCAATTTAAATTTAATTATCAACATTTGCAGAAGTTTCTATAGGTACACAAACATTGTTGATAACACGCAGTATGTCAACATTAAGTTTTAACGGCCATATGGAGGAACTTTCGATTGTCTTCTCTAGTTGCCGCCGAAAATTACTACAATATGGCGCTATGACATTATTGTGAGCAGCGTTGTCAACTTTGAAATTTCAAAACGCACCAAAATGCATAAAAAACGCGCTATTTGAAAAAAGTCGCACCAAATTTAGATTTTATTTTTTATTTAATAATGTTTATTGAAATAATTTCACATAAAAAATATAATATTTTTGTATTATAAATATAACAGTCTTCAATAGTTCAGTGTGTTTGTAAAAAAAATAAAACTTAACAAAAATAAAAACAAGTAAGTCAAGCCCGACCACATAATACCCAACACCCGGTATATGTATAAAACAGTTTTTCAGAAATGTGCGATATATGGGAGATATGACCTATTATGTACCGATCATCCAAAAATTTAGGGTCATGATTTTTGTTAATATAAATACATATTGTGTATGTTAAACTTTATTTCGATATAAATACTTTTAAACGATTTATGGAGGTTAAAGTTGATTACGGGGAGGGGGTTATATGGGAGTTATGACTATAATCGGACCGACAATTATAAAATTAGGTGTCATCATTTCTGTATATTATTTGTGTCGAATTTTATTTGATTACCAATATTCTTAAGAAATTTATGCTCTTTAAAGTGATTTTCGGAAGTGGGCCTTATATGGGAGCTACGACTAATTATGGACCGATCATCATGAAATTAGACCATATTATTTGTGCACATATGTATTCAATGTATGTAAATTCCAACAAGATAAAAACTGAAACAAGAAACGAAAGATAGTCTAGGTGATAGTGTGCCGGACTATCAGTCAGAGGGTTGTGGGTTCGATTCCCGCCAAAGACTCTCTGGGTGTTTTCTGCAGACAAGCCAAAAAGCTTTGCAGCTTGTGTTTGTTAAGTATATAAAAAAAATTATTTACATATGTACATAATATGTACTACATATTTATTTACATAAAGCGTACTTCTTTGTCTATTTGCTCTACAATCTGTACCAGAAATTACAACAACAAAATGTATAAAACAAACAAATACAAAACCCAAAAACAATACATGCATACGTGCATGCATACAATAAAAGGAAAACCAAAAAGATTACATTGTAATGGATTTTTGTTGTAAAAATTATGATTAAATATTCAAATATTATAAAAACCCAAAACCAAACAAAATTCAAGATTATCAAATATGTAGGTACACCCAAATTTCATCGACAACTTTTAGTCGCTTTCGCACGTTTCCCTACTTCGCACGTTTGCCACAGTATTGAAATTGAAATCGAGCGTTTGAATTTCTCAAATAAATTTTAAATTAATTCCTTTAAAAAATATGTTAACTTTTGGCTGGTGTGCCAAACTAAAACGCAACTTGCGTGTTGGTAGCACCAAATTAAATTATTTGTGTCTAAATTAGAAAACAGTTTACTCCTGCCTTTAAAAACGGAAAATTCTATGATCAACCAAGTTCAAGGAACAAGTGTTATTGTGAATTAAATGCGTTTAAAGTGTGTTTTCAATAAAATAATATATTAAAAAAAATATATATGTATATATTTTAATTATTCATAATGAAGGGTAAGTGAGTCATACTCGTACAACTGCAATCAGTTTATTTTATATTATGTGAAATACGAGTACATACATACATATGTATGTATTTCGAATAGGAGATTGACCAGAATCCCAAGAAGATAGATTAAATAGCGGAATCCATTAAAGTCATGGTTTGATTTTTCATTTGTTCTAACTCACAGAAAATATGTATGTATACTTATCAAAAATCTTGACATTACTATTATTGTTATTAGTGGGTACATGCCGATCAAAATTTTTTGACCGCACACTGTGATTACAAACTGTTTGAATGTTTTTACTTTTTAGGTACACACCTAAGTTATGGTATGATGCTCGAATAAATAATCTAATTTTTAATCCCTAATAGAAATTTATACATATTGGGTGGTTAGTTTAGACTGTGTTATAATTTTAAATAAAATACTTAAAATACAACTGGATGTCTGAACCTTTGATATTTATTTTTAAAAATAATTTCATTCAAACGTTGACAGATACTACGATGTAGGTGATCCATTTGGTGGGTGCTATTTTTGATCACCTAACTTCTAATAACTTTCACTGAGCATAAGTGGGCTCGGAAAGTCTATAAAGCAAACCATATGTTGCTCAAAGTGCACGAAACACTTTAATAATGTTGATCTAATGATCTATAATTACATATTGCATCTTTTTTAAACCCACGACAGCAACTAGACATTATCGGTAGAATCAAATATTTTTTTAATTAAATCAAAATCCTCAAAAATTTAATTTTTTAACTTTTCCATTAATTCTCAAAAAGTGTATATCTGTAAGAGTGAAGTTCAAACTCGATGATTGACGAGATTTTTATAAAAAAAAAACAATTTAAAAAAATTACCATGGCCTTCAGCCTTCATTCAACATTTTAATGCTCATTTAAATTGACAAAGAAACTCAAGTAGTAAATTTTGAACTGGTGTTGCGCATCTGTTTTTTAACAAGATGATTCGAAACTGATTCTTTACTTATAATTGAGAGGGGAATTCAGTTAGTATTATGCTAGGAATATACGATTTTTAAAAATAAATTTTAAAATAATGACCAAAAACATTTTAACTGGCGAACTGTGTAAACTAGGTCACAAACCTGACTATTATATATTATAGTTGCTTTATGGAATATCTGCTGACACTATCTCATTACTATTGATTTAACAAAAGTAAAAGATAAGTATTTTTTCTGCCATACAAGATAAGAGTTTATCTTTAGCTTCATGACAGATTTCTTTTCATTTGCAATATTCTTCTCAAACTTGTCAAACATTTCTCTATGTATCACAAAAAAATTTTAAACTTGGAGGAAAAGTAAAATGCCATTAATATTAGCCAATAAAGGCATTGATCTATTTGTGTGGCATTTAAGAACTCAAACCAATAATTATCAACCGTATACAATTTATTGCAATTTAATTATAGATTTAGTGAAAACATTAATAAAATTTGTATTTGCCATAAATTTATTTAAATCTTTTCGTTTGTCATCTACTGAAGGTATACAACAACGCAGAAAATATTATGGAACATTGGATGATACAATTATAACGATTGAAGCCGATGAGAGTACACCTCTGTTGGTGGATCATTTAATATGCCCTAATGCCAACAACAAGAGCAATAATAATAACAATAGTGACAATGAGTCGTCCATCACCGAGAAGCCCAGCTTAAAATATGGTGTATCATCTTGGTCTTTTGGTAGCAGCAACGCAAGTAATGTCAGTGACTGCAGTGTCTACAGTACAAAATCCTTTAAGAACCATTTCACGGAATTGAGAGTTTTGGTATTTGCACTTCTATTGGCAGTAGCACTTAGCATTGCCATTTACTTACTTGCAATTGAATGTAAGTTGTGTGAAAAAGGAAGTATGTAGTAGAAAAAAATTTTAAACCAAATATTGTAGAAAATTGTAGATTATAAAAGTAATAAAACAGTTGCTTACGAAATTAAGATATGTAATTTATTTTTGAGTTATTAATAATACTAAAATTTTATGAATTTTATGTATATGTATATATATATTAATATACATTTTGGTATAGCTAGGATAACGCTAAATTCTTGGCAGTAATTTGTTTCAAGGCAAATTAATAAAGTAACCGAATCAAGAGTCTGAAAAAGCAAAATTAATAAAAATAAATAGATTGTGTGTTGTTTTGGTTAAAAAAACCGTGAAAATAAAATAAATAAAATAAATTTATTTTGCTTATATTTCAATTCGCCTTGATTTCAACATTTCACATATGTACATACATATGTATGTATGAACAAAAAACAAAATGCCTGTAGTTTTTGGATTGTTGTATTTGTTGCCGTGTCACACTCATCTTATTAATTCGCCTTGATTTGATCAATATTTTGTGCTGTTGGCCAGAGATTTTTCATTAAAATATGTACTTCGAAACACACTTATACAATATACAATATTAAACCTTTTGTGAATTTGGATTCAAAATGGCCCAAACAATATATTGGCACCAACTGCATTTAAAAAAAATCTTAACTTAATTATTTTATAAACATTTTTATTCGAAGTTTTACTTCAAGTTAAATATACAAATTGTTTGAAAACAATTGTATACACTACAATTTATTTTTGTATATTTTTGTTATATGTTTCACATAGTTTTCCGTTGGAAAACATAAATGTAAAATCATACAAAAATATGCAAACAGACAATAGCAAAATGTAATGCATATTTTTGTATGATTTTACATTTATGTTTTCCAACGGAAAACTATGTGAAACATATAACAAAAATATACAAAAATAAATTGTAGTGTATACAATTGTTTTCAAACAATTTGTATATTTAACTTGAAGTAAAACTTCGAATAAAAATGTTTTTAAAATTTTCAAATACTCGCAAGAGGAATAATTCTCATTTAATTATTTTATTTTTAACAAACCTTATTAAAATGTTCACATTTAAAACATTTAAAAAATTCGGTTTATTTTTATCGAAATTTAATTTTCCGACATTATAATATTTCTCTGAAGTTTCAAACTGAACTGCATTTCAAAACTTTTGAGACAAAGGCCAGCCTTTGTTAGATGTAATCTAATCTTGCTCAATATTTTTTGTTAAAACAATATTACATACGTATGTACGAGTATTTATTAATTTGTTCGTTAACTTGATTATTTTAAATCTAACTTCGCAGAAATTCCCAGAACTAGTTCTAAAATCACTAGTTCCACAGCTATTTCAGATTTCTTAATTTCAGTTATGGAACTAGTTCTGTATATTGCTATTTCAAACTAATTCTTTGGCACTAATTACACATTGATTTTAGCAAGGGTTTAATTTAAAAGCTTTGCTTTTGTAGAAGTTTTTAATCATATTTTTGATAAATAAAGATTCTAAGGCTAATTCTATAAAAGAACCAATGTAACATTAACAATCAAACAAAAATCACTGATAGAAGAACTAGTTCTAGAACTATTCCTAAAAATGCATCTAGTATTGATTGTAATAATTTTAACAAAAACCCTTGATTAAAGAGCGGTTCCAAATAATATGCGTCAAAGAAACAACAAGGATTTCTCATCTGTTTCTGTTTCTCGAAGTAAGTTACTGATGAAAGAACTTGTTCTGGAACTGTTCCTAACAATGTTATAGGTCCTTAATGCTTTTTTAGAACTAATTCTGAAGGTGACAACAGCAAACAAAATTCATTGGTCACAACTCCAAACTAAAAGTACACGACTTGCTATATTTTCCATACTTTATATCTGGTCTAAAGTTGTGGCCGATTTATAGTTTCCCCATTTTTAAAAAAAAATTGAGTATTCAACTAAAAAGAAATTGTTCTCATTGCAGCACGTTTGCCATCTATAATATTAACCTTGGACTTGGTTAGTCATGATATCTGGAGTCACAAACCTATACCGAAAGTCTATCATCTTCAACACAATAATATTGATCACATAATACTCATGCAAACTGGAAACAGAAACTGTGATACATCTGGCGAGTGTTTAGAAGTCTTAAAAGAAATGCAGGTATGCTATATTTAATTCCAATTCATTCCGAAATGTGGCTAATTATTCTAATAAGCTAAAATTTACATAAAAATAGAATAAGAATTTTAAACAACAAACAGAAGAACTACCATATAATTTTTTAATTGGAGGAGGTGGTCAGGCATATGAAGTAAGAGGATGGAAATATCAGAGTACTATACAAGGCGTACCACGGGAACAGTCACTGGTGATAGCAATAATTGGTAGGTAAAGTGGAATTATTTGTAAATATATTTTTTGTAATAACCAATTTGAACTTCTTATGAATATACATATGTACATATGTAGGTAATTTTGATCATAGTTCACCATCAAAAATCTTATTACACACTGCTCAGTCCCTGATACAAGAATCCTCAAAACGTGGTATGGTAAATAGGAAATATAAAATTTATGGACTACGTCGTAATGATCATTACCAAAAAGAGGGTGAACAGCTTTTCGCCAAAATAATGGAATGGCCTAAATTTAATGGTTTTCTTACTTTTTAATAAATTCTTATATTTTTAATTTAAACATATACATATAATTTTTTTAAATATAAAAAAAAACAACTGTAGATCATAAATATTAATATAGTTAATTTTAAAGTAATAGTTTATCAAATTAATACAACAAACTAAATTAATTAATTACAATATGTATTGGTGTATCCTAAAAGACCAATAAGTCTCTCAAAGTGATGTGATGTCAGGAATATCCTCTCTGCTGGTAGCATCTGCAGAGCACAAAACAAATAACTTAAAGGATGGTTAGTGGAAACAGCCTTATATGACATTGTTGGCATTACAGAGAAATCGCTTGCAGTAAATCGAGGAATAACGAAGAGAACTTAGAACAGAAATAGTTGTAAGAGTATTTTTATCTAAGCTTTTGTGAAACCTTTCTTCGAATAAAATCCTCTTCAATTAATGAAATCATAGAATCTTTGGTTAAAGACCAAAGGAAATGGCTGCGGGTATACCCGGTGAAGACCGATTTAGTACTTTTTACCAGAAGATATTAAATCTCTTAATGTAGACCAGCATGGTACCAGACGGACTAGTACCTTCAATAAACTTTTATAAGACCTTTGAATCAGAATATTTATGCGAGATTATAAAAGTAATGACTTATGCCCTTATTCACAAAAAATTAAAGTAGACTTCAAATGTACTTTAAGAAAATTTTGTTTAAAAGCACACTTCAAACCTACTTTATTTTTTATGAATACGGCAGTAAGTAGTGACATGTTCTTAATGAGCACTGTTCAAATATGGAAACTTGAAAATGGTTTCCATCTTTTGCAGAATGTCAAACAATATTTATTTTATCGTGTAATAAGTTCGAATGGGGTTTTTTGTTTTCAAAAAGTCGGTTTTTTGAATACTCCAGCTATTACATATTATATGCGACTGACCCTCTTAATCGTTTTCATTATCTGCGCCGTTGTTTTTTTTTTTTGTAAAGTTTTGGCAACTTAAATCGCAGATGGAGAACATCAAAAAACTACATAGTTATTTTAATTTATGTATATAAAAAAAATCTCGCATTTCATTGAATTAGTATATTTTATTTCTTAAATTAATTTAGTGCTAAATAATTTTCACAAAATAGTTTTGAAAATAATAATCATGTACTCAGTTCAATAGAAATACCTTTGAATCTAACCAGAAATACATTCCCTTGCTAATAACTTAAAAATAAGATTGATTTAATATACTTTAAAAAAAATATAATAAAATAAGATTTTAGTTTCAATCGAATTCCAATTTTCGAAAACTTCCTTGTATTGATTCGATTTGTGAAACAAATGTAGGTTCTCCATTCGACTTTTCGGCATTGTAAGAACTTTTACGTTGTATACCGCGATCACTAAGCAAGCTAATTTCATCTAATTTAGCAATAACACTCTGTTTTTCTTTCAGTTCTTGTTTCCACAATTCCACCATTTCATTGAGAGGCATTTTGCCGCCCAATTCCAAGGGCAGACAATCGGGATCAACAGCTTTAGTTAAATCTTTGTCGTTGGTATAGACGGTAAGACGATTGCGTATTTTGGAACTAACACGATTCTTCACAAAATCAATCAACCATTTAAGGGTGGAGGGTACATTGACCAAATGTATTTCCTTGTGTCTCAGTGGCAGCGACTGTTCGCCCCATTTGAAGAGACGGGCAAATTCTGTGGGATTCCAATTTGTAATGTGGGCTGTGGTAATACCCGAAAAATCACCAATATGTGTCAAACCCAAAACCTGGGTCTGAGGATCTTCCATTAGATATTCATAGGTTAAAAAGTGAGCTTTGGCCTGATCCATGCTGCTGTATTTCTTAGCATTAAAACCTTTGGCATTGATGACCACCACACGACGACCGTGCTTATCGCGCTTGGGAGATGCAAATATATAACCACTGTTTAGAACATTATTTATTTTCTCATCACTCAAGTCCAGCTGTGTAGAATATTCGGGAAATGTACGTTTAATATTTAAGTACTTGAGTAGAGTCTGCTCAGCCATGGGTACACTAAATTTTTTAGCTCTCAGAAAACGCAACAGAAAATGATCGTCCATGCGCATGTTGAGTATGTCTTCGTTTTTAATTAGCCAATTACGGAATTGCTCTAAACTTTGTTCGCGCGTGCATTTATCTTCGCGCAGTTCACGTTTCGCCACTTTAAGTAGAGCATCGGAAAGTGTGGTTTCATTTTGATCGACAGTTTGCTTCATTTTAAGTCGTTGTGAGGATGTTTAGGTACAACTTCAGCAGTTGAGAAAACAAGAATCTGAAATGAAAATTAAACATTTTAGTTTAAATTATTTAATATTTATGTATGTATGTTAAAACAGCTTTTAACATTTGTAATTTCTGCCTCTAAAATAAATTATTTTAGACCTAACTCAAATATAAGATATAATTCGTTACAAAATGTTTTTGAGAAGACCTGCTTGTTGAATGCAGACCTCCGGAAATGACTAAAAATGTATTTCAATTTAATATTTATAAACTGTAGATTTGTACTTTGAAAATTTAAATAACAACAACATGTCGGTATGAAATGGAGAAAAATTAAAGATATTTTTTTTATTTTAGTTTCTTGTATTAGATTTTCTTAAATAATAATAAGAGAGTATTAATTTTCATGAAACTATTTTTTACATGAAATTATCTAGACACTGGACAACAGTAAAAATTTCCTAAAACATCTAAATTATACAAACAATGCTTAATTATATATAGACATTAATTAATATATAAACGAATTAATAGATTAAGATATTTAAGACATCTATTTGCACAATATTCTTTCTGTAGCATTTTTTTAATTTTAACGACTTAAAAAACTTAAAGAAGTTCTCATGCTAATTTTGTAAAAGAACTTGCATAACAAATATTAACACATTTATTATACCAGATTTTATATGAACAATGCTTCAGTTTTACCCTTGTAGTTAATAATAAAAATATTTTTGTAATTTGTTAATAAAACCCTGAAAAAATTAAGCAATTATTTACACATCATTTAAACAAAAATAAATTTAAATATTTGCAAAAACAAGAAAAAAGTATAGAAAACCCCAAAAGTAATAAAAAAAAATTAAAGTTCAATTTAGCTAGAAATAAAATTCGACTCACTGAAGATGTTTACATTATGTACTCTAAGTAAATCTTATAAATTAACATATTTTCTGACACTTGTTTTCTACATTATTAAAATAATAACACACAAACGAAAACACTGTAAGTAAGTATTAAACAAGTAAGAAAGTATAGTCGGTCAAGCCCAATCCTATAATACCCTACACCCAATATATGTATAAAACAGTTTTCCAGAAATGGGCGTTATATGGAAGATATAACCTATTGTGAACCGATCATCCAAAAATTTAGTGTCATGATTTCTGTGAATATCAATATTGTGTATGTTAAACTTTATCTCGATATAAATACTTTTAAAAGATTTATGGAGGTTAAATTGAATTACGGAGAGGGTCTTATATGGGAGTTTTGACTATTTATGAACTGACTATTATAAAATTAGGTGTCATCCTATTTGTACATAAGAAACTCATTTTTGTTAAATTTTATTCGGAAGTGGGCCTTATATGGGAGCTACGACTAATTATGGACCGATCGTCATAAAATTCTACCATATTATATGTATATGTAAGAAACATATTTGTGTTCAATATTATTTGGCTACCAACATTTTTAAAAGAGTTATGCTCTTTAAAGTGATTTTCGGAAGTGGGCCTTATATGGGAGCTACGACTAATTATGGACCGATCACAATAAAATGTACCGTGTTATTTATATAAGATAAGATATATATTTGTATTAAATATTATTTGGATACCAACATTTTTGAGTGAGTTATGCTCTTTAAAGTGCTTTTCGGAAGTGGGCCTTATATGGGAGCTACGAGTAATTATGGATTGATCTGCAAAAAATTCGTAGATGCGATTTGGCTTTATTTACCACTCATTTGTGATGAAATTTGTTTGGATACTTACATAATTCTAACATTTATGATCAGTAAACCCCAATTTCGGGAGGACATTTGTATGGGGGCCAGGTAAAATAATGAATCGATTTCACCCAGTTTCAATCCATTCCATTCATGGGCCGAAGAAATATCACGTACAAAATTGTATCGAAATATCTTCAAAATTGCGACCTGTACTCTGCGCACAAGCTTTACATGGACAGCCAGCCAGCCAAATGGACGGATGAAAGGACGGACGTTAAATCAACTCAGAAAACGATTCTCAGTCGATCGGTGTACTTTAAGATGGGTGTTGGACCAAAATTTCTGGGCGTTACAAACATCAGCACAAATCCAATATACCCTCTCCACTATGGTGGTGTAGGGTATAAAAATGGAGTTGAAATCACTCAGTTTTAAAATTTATTGCTAGACACGCACTTTTAATTAACAGACGAATATACAACTGACGAATTCATCAAATATGTAGTTAAATACTAAAAATATACTGGTACTACTCGCAACTAAATTCCAACTGCTATTACTGGTTCATAATAAACACGACAATTTCAAATTAGTTCAAGTTCAACATTTTATGTTAGAGGTAAAGTTTTTGTCTTTATTTATTTTTTTATCTTCTTGTTTTGTTTGCAGTGATTTATGCAGACATTAAATGCCTGACCGCCTAATATTGAAGATACAATACCAACTAGTATTTGTTCGTCATCTCAATTGTTTGATCTGATTGTCTAAACCGCGGTAGCAAAAAAGCAACAAAAAATAAAACAAAAAGGTGTTAAAAACCCTTAGCATACAGTAGTTGGCCATGTGTTTAGCCCAATGACAGAAGTAAATGTTGAAAAAAATTGCACATTACATCGTATGTGTCTATAAAGAAATAAACTGTTAAAATCCATAGTGATGGATAATTCTAAGAGATACCTAAGTATATATTGCAGCTAAAGCAGTCTGTTTTTACACGGCAATTGGTTCCAGGAAGCTTTGTGTAAAAAAAGACATTGATTGCATGCAAAATATGTGATTGGTTCCTAATCACTAAAATCATTTGAAATTAGTGAAAAACAAGGATTTAAAAAAAAACTAATCAGGTTTATAGAATTAATACACATACATACATATGTATACTATGTGATATTACACAAGCAGACATAGTTATTAAAAAACAAGTAAGAAAGTATGTGTATAAAACAGTTTTTTAGAAATGTGCGCTATGACCTATTATGGACCGATCATCCAAAAATTTTGTGTCATGCTTTCTGTGAATATAAATCAGCGAAGGCCAGTCCTATACACGCGTGTATAGGCACAAAATTCTGTCTGCGCGACGTTGACACACGTATACTATACCCTGTTTCGCTGTCTGATCTCGCTGCACATTTTTTTGGGTACATACACTCAAAGCAAAATGGTTAATGAAGAATGGGAAAATGAAACGAAACGGGTTATAGTATACGTGTGTCTGCATTAAATAAATATTGTTTTTAATTAATTTGTTTATGTGACCATTGTTTTTAATTATTATAATTTTTAAGGAGTTTCCTTCAGGCTAATTTGGGCAAATGTTTGTTTCCAAACGTAAATAAAAAACTTGTTCGATTTTTATTTTATTTACCCAACGTTTCGTTCTGTTCTGTGATATTAGCTTTAAGTTAAACTTGACTTAAGTTTTGTGGTCGTTTATTGTATATTATATTTTTATTAATTATTTGATTATTTATACCAAAATTCTGTTCGTGATGTCCCGTTTTTTAGTATGTTAGTAACTAATTAATAATAAAAATTAATATCCAATGATAAAAAACATCAAAGCTATTATTTAGAACGAGACCCCTGAAGAAGATAGAATAAAACTAACGAAACGTTGGGTAAATAAAATAAATATCGAACAAGTTTTTTATTTACGTTTGGAAACAAACATTTGACCAAATTAGCCTGAAGGAAACTCCTTAAAAATTAGAATATTGTTTTTGTTATTATTATTATTTGAGTGTACAATTATTTGCGGTCGTTTATTTTTTGCTGCTTCCAACACTAGCACATATGAGTGAGTATGTGTGTGGACATCGTCAAAGGCATTACGGCTTACTCACTTCCAGACGTTAATTGGAAGATAACAATAACAATTTACATTGCAGTCGCCTTTTAATCATCCAGGCGGCGTTTGGAAGATTGTTTGTTGTTTACAACACCAGCCTAAAATTACATGTCCCGTTATAAAAGAAATTAAAAGAATGCAAAAAAGAAGTTTTCGACATTATCGAAATTAGTTTTATGAGAAAATGGTATCTCAGAAGATGAGTTTCAACTTCTTAGCGTCACTTCTGAGTCACTTCCGCAATAGAAAATGTTGGCAGGGATATAAATACTTTTAAACAATTTATGATGGTTAAAGTTGATTACTCCCCGTCTTATATGGGAGTTTTGACTAATTACGGACCGACCACTATAAAATTTGGTGTCATCGTTTCTGTATATTATTTGTTTCGAATTTTATTTGATTACCAACATTCTTAAGAAATTTATGATCGTTAAAGTGATTTTCAGAAGTGGGCCATTTATGGACCGATCATAATAAAATTGTACCGTATTATTTGTTTGCGTATGAAATATATTTGCGTTCAATATTATTATCCATAATTAGTCGTAGCTCCCATATAAGGCCCACTTCCGAAAATCACTTTAAAGAGCATAACTCGCTCAAAAATGTTGGTATCCAAGTAATATTTAATACAAATATATATCTTACGTATATAAATAACACGGTACAATTTTATTATGATCGGTCCATAATTAGTCGTAGCTCCCATATAAGGCCCACTTCCGAAAATCACTTTAAAGAGCATAACTCTTTTAAAAATGTTGGTAGCCAAATAATATTGAACACAAATATGTTTCTTACATATACATATAATATGGTAGAATTTTATGACGATCGGTCCATAATTAGTCGTAGCTCCCATATAAGGCCCACTCCCGAATGAAATTTAACAAAAATGAGTTTCTTATGTACAAATAGGATGACACCTAATTTTATAATAGTCAGTTCATAAATAGTCAAAACTCCCATATAAGACCCTCTTCGTAATTCACTTTAACCTCCATAAATCTTTTAAACGTATTTATATCGAGATTAACACACATAATATTTATATTCACGGAAGTCATGGCACTAATTTTTGATGATCGGTCCATAATAGGTAATATCTCCCATATAGCGCCCATATCTGAAAACCTGTTTTATTGATATACTGGGTGTATGGTATTATATGGTCGGGCTTGACCGACTATACTTTCTTACTTGTTATTAATAGTACAGTATTGCAGCGCCTCTCGTGGTGAGTAGGCGCATTGATCAAAGATTAATTTATAGCCATTATTTTAGTTATTTTACTTCGGTGAAGTTTAAATGCTATTCCACCGAAGGAACTTTTTACTGATTCTACATTTCGTAGGGATTTGGGAGCATTAAAGTAATTATTTGGGGTGCGGGTCTTATATGGGACATTAGGTTAATTGTATACAAATGATAAATTTGTTTTGAAAAGTATTCCAAATTATTTTTTAGATTTTTTTTTTTAAACGGGATTTATGAAATTTGTCCAACTCATCGAGTGACTGTATATTTTGTTTCAATTGATACATACGTACCTTAATTGTCAATAAAGATGTTAAAAACGAACAAAAAGCTCTATTTGTTTTATTTATAAGAAAAAACAAATTAAAGCCAAAAATCTTTTTTTTATTTTTTATTTGAATGGAAGATTGCAACACATAGAGACAAAACAATTTAAACAAAATAAAATTTTATTTGCAGCAAATACCAAAAACATGGGCATTAACATATAAAACCTAAAATTTATTTAAATTTGTTAAGGACTGTCCATCATACAACATTAATAAAAACAAAACTTCTTTCTTTTACCTTAACCTACACTAACTAGCATTGGCACACTGGCTCTTACACATTTTGAGAACTACTTGGATATCTAGATAGATATGATTAATAAAATGTATTTGAAACCAAACAAAATGAAAAAACAACTAAATTTTGGTTCAAGATCTTAGCTGAATTTAAGCGATCTGGATCTGTTTTAAATTTAGTACAAACCATGCAGAAATAATAAATGCTTAAGCAGTCAGTCAGTCTGTCATTCAGCAGTTATCGAGTCAATAAAGAATTGGTTTTATAATATACATAATAATATACGAGTATTTTAATTTTCACACAATTTGTTGAATTATTTTGATTAAATTTTATTCATGTTTTATCATCAATTGTTGTTTGGTGCTTTTTTAAGTGTATTTTTAAGTAAAAATTGTGTATAAATAATTAATTATTTATATATATTTATTGTTGCATTCAAGAAGGTCTTTGTCCACAAAAGTCGTTTTTTACTCATTTTTGAGATCATCTTCCATCTCTCAACAAATGTTGGAATTATCAACAAAAAAAAAGTTTTATTGTAAAAGGGCGTCTGTCTCATGAATTATTTATATTTATGTATAGACATTTTTAAATTTTTAATGTTTGTGGTTAATCAGTTTGCCTTTTAGCCAAATATATGCAAATATTTGTTTGTTTGTTTTGGAAATTAAAGTTTTTAAGTCTTATGGTAGAATAAGGAAGGTTACAGTTGGGAATTTCTTATAATTAAATATTATGCGCAGTTACTTAATGACATACATACATAAATACTTAATGAAACTACTGATTATTGCACAACTCTTTCTGTGGCCTAAATTATTCTAAAAATAATGACTTTCTAAATTAATGTACATACCTATACATATTTGGACCGTTTCTTTTCAGTAGAACATTAAGCTAACAATTAAAACTTTTTCAAGATTAGAGGCAAAAAAAAATTATTACGAGATATGACGAATAGAAAGTAATAGGGTGCAGTCTTGATGCTGTTTTAACATGCTACCAGATAGTAGCATTTCTCATAAATGTAATCTGTAACAAGTTGTTTATAAGAGGCCGGATATTGCCCTGTGATGTATTTTACTATTAATTTAATTTTATTAATTCCAATTTTAATATATTGTATTTTATTATTTAAATTAAAACATGTCAAAGTATTTAGTGGTATTGAGTCAATACTTCAAAAGTATTGAGTAATAACGAGTATTTAAACGTATCGACATTTTACATCAATATTGTCTTATATAATTGTTTTTGAAAACTTCTCAATTTCAACTAAATTAATCAAATTCTTACAGAAACGCCAAAAAGCAATTTTCAAAAATTGCATATGAAAAACTCTTACTCTCTTTTTCACCAAGTCTAGTTATTTTTATACCCACACCTTCATGAGAAGGGTATATATAACTTTGTCATTCCGTTTGTAATTTCCACAATATAATTTTCCGACCCTATAAAGTATATACCCAATAAGCATTTTGGCTGGAATTCAAGTGGAATAACATTTGAAATCCAGTCACAATTTCCAATTTCCAGTGTTGAATTACAGTTGAAACACAGTTGAATTCAATAGCGAATCCAGCAAAATTAACCATTAAATTACAGTCGAACAAAACAGTACTTTTACAGTGTAATTCCAGTCATGAATAACAGTGTGATCCAAACAAATTTGTTGTTGTTTTTTAACAAACTTCAAACAGACTGGAAAGAGGATGGATTTCAAATGTAATTCAAGCTTGGATTCACATGGAATTCCAACATTGGAATTCACAAAAAATTTGTGCTTATTGGGTATATTCTGGATCCTTATAGATAGCGGAGTCTATTTAGCCATGTACGTCTGTCTGTTGAAATCAAATTTCTGAAGTCCCCAGATATCTACAAATGGGGGTTAAAAAATTATTTGATAACTGAGTGATTTTCATAAATTATATTCGGTCGTATTTCTAAATCAGACCCAGGCTCTTATGACACTTATTAACAACCTTAATTAATTTATATTAGTTTCTGAATGAGTAGGTATAAACAACAATTCCGTTATAAATTTTAAGATCATTTACAATGTTATGATTAATATCAAACTTATAAAACTCATAATTTTCCTAAACAAAACTATAAATAATTAACTCTAGATAAAAATTTAAATCAAGTAGTAATTATACATAGAATATTTCAAGCAGAATATAAGGAATTTATCATTACCAAATAATAAATAAAACCGTTTATTTTTTCTTAAATTAAAGGCGGAAGTTTTATTTTGTTTGCAAAAATTGTTTATAAAAATTGAAACGTATTACGTATATAATGTAAACAATTTTGCACACAGGTAAACATGTTTGAAAAATTAAATTTACAAACAAATTTTAACTAAATTGCAACATATGTACGATAATTTTGTCGAAGACTAAATTAGTTACATAGTTAATTTCGTAAACCAGAAATAAAAGAACTTTCGATATTTGTTTAACTAAAGTTTAGTTACTAAACATAAAGTGTAAATAAACAACACAGGAATGTGCTTCGAAACGAGTTTAATTCCACATAAAAAAAAACAACAGAAAATAAAAATAACGTTATTTGCAATACAAAAACCACATACAAAATTGGCATTCGTAAATCGCAGTTTACGTACGAATAGTCATAGTCAGCGTTGCCGTTTTGGTTAATTTTATTTTCAGTGTGTAAATGTGTAATTTTTTTTTCATTTTGGTTATGTTTATTGATAATAAAAAATATAAGAATATTTTATTTAGTAAATATCAAATTAGCATGACAAGTTTAAAAATTAAATTTTGAAAAAATTTTTTAACGTATTTGTATATATAAAAGAAGTTTTTTGTAACAATTTTTACAAATTTATAAAAGTTTTTAGTCTTTAAACAAACCTATTGTTTTTAGCAATTTTTATATGTTTCTTTTTTATTAAAACTTGAATTTGTTATAAATAAATGAATAAAAAATATTTGGTTAAATTTTCTCCAATTTGGTTATTTTTTATTTCAATGTTAGTTACAAATTTTTTTTGGTTGTGGCAACGCTGGTCATAGTTTTAAATCGCAAGAGAACCGAGTAAAAAAACTATGTAGTTAATACACTCGGTAGCATGGTTATAAGGTGAGGTAAATGCTTTCGAAGAATATTCTTTGTTTTAATACGTAATTCAGAATATTTAAATTTAATTTAAACTATTTAAATTACATACATACATATGTACCTATGTATTAAAAATGCATAAATATGCGTACAAATATTAAATATAAATATAACGTCAAATTCACTGTTAAGTAGCAGCGTAGTCTTTTGAAATTGAATCGGATTTACAGATAGACATTTGTAAATTATTTTTTAATTATTATTCCTTTTGAATTTGCAAAGTTTGACAATGATTAGTAACTTAAAAACAATGATATTAATTTTACCTGTATGCAAAAGCCTGCGGCGTACACAAAAGTAAACGATACTTTTTAACTCTTTTTTATCGGCGAATATAGTAAAAAAAAAATCAAAACTATTATTAAAGTGGATTTGTTTCGGATTGCAAAAAATTGCAAGTAATGGGGAACAGAAACGAAATTAACATTGTTGAATGCAAAATTATAATACATTTATGGGAGAAAAGGAAAAACACCGGCATTTCGACTTGTCTTCCACTTTTCCTGTATTGTTTGGAGATTTATTCGGGCACATCTGCCATAAATATTTTGAAACTACAACGATGTTTCAATAGGGTAATTCGATATATTTACGATAAAAGTCTTCGGTAACGTGTTTTCGAATACCAGAAACTAATTTTTGCTATAAAAGGCCGTCAGCTTGTTTGGAGCCTTGTACAGCTCTGGGGCTGTATGGCAAGGAAAAGTGTAGGTAGTTTAGAATTTATTTCATCGACAACGGATCATAGGATCCATTTAGATACTCGAAAAAAATCCTACCGAAAGTGTTAAAAAATTGGGCATTGAAGACGATTATAAAGTCCAACAAGACAACGACCCGAAACACACTGGACGTGACACAATTAAAAACTCCAACGCAGTCACCAAATCTAAATCCCATAGAGCATTTATGGGATTTACTGGAAAGGAACATACGAAAACACCTAATAACATCAAAATATATGCTTCAAACATTGCTAACTGAAGAATACGGAAAAACTGGTTTTATCAATGTTAAGACGTCTAAATGAAGTTCTTGTTCGTCGGGGTTATCTGAATTCTTGTTAAAACACATTTAAATTTATAAAATCCGTTACACTTTTTTTTGGTCTAGTCATGAAACTACACTTTTTTACGAATTGAATTTTTATAAGTTTGTTCATATCTGAAATACATATTAATTTAACAACTCGTTTATGTTTTTTAATATATACCTACTATGTATGTGTTTGGTGTCTAGTGTACATATCTGACACGATTAAACATACCAGACAAAAATGTTTTATTTGAAGACCTATTTTCGTCTAAATATCAAATTTTCAATCAGTTCATGGCAAGAAATCAATGAACAATGAAGTTTTTGGATTTTAACAATAAACATTAAGTTCAGCTCTTAATTTATAAAATGCTCAGTTAAAATTTTTATAAATATATTTATAAATTTAAAACTTTTGAATTAGTTAAACAATAAGTTAATGCTAACGAAATTTTTGAGTGAAACTTGCAATATCATGCGGTTAGTGCTAACTTTAAATTAAGAGTTTATTGTTTAATAGGAGCTAATGTATTGAGAGGTTTGTGTCCATGGACAATGTATGGAATCTAGCTGATGTAATGTATACATCTTGTCTATTTCGCAAAACCATCATTTTAAACATATGGTTTTTGATTATGCAAAAATGTTTGTAAATATTGCAATTAAACTGTTAATTAATTTACAGTTAACAACTTTTGAGTGTGGAAATCGTAAATTTAAAAATACAAAATATTAAACAATATATTATATACGAGTACATACATATGTACATATATACATACATATGTACATATATACATACATATGTATATTGTTTGCAAGTTTGATTTAGTTTTTAAATAACAATGTAAAAATTAACCATCATTTTAATGTAAAAAAATCATTAATATTTATGTATGTATGTATGTTTATAGTATATTTTAATATTTTATTGTGAATTTTACCATAATACGAGTAAGTTAATAAATTACGTAGGTAGTAATATCAGATAAGAGTTGTGGAAGATATCTGAAAAACTATTTGAATATATTATTACATTATCAGATAAATATTAATTTGAATACTTTTTTGCGTTTTCTTAAAAATTTCAAAAATTCAAGATATGCGTTTTAAATTAAAAGTCAAACAGCATATGAATCGTATATGCGTAAATACATATATCTGGATTTAATTCATTTCAGATTGAGTTTCTTAGAAAGAGAATTGAAAAAGAAATTTTAATTAAACCAGTTAAACTGTGTAAAGTACACAAAACTACTAATTAACAACATAAGTCCAAAAAATATTCTTAAACAAAATTATTTACTTAAGTCTCTTTTAGACATAAACTTAGTACTGTTTCACACGCTACAGTTTTAGCTGACCAGTTTTTTTCAATTCTCTTTTGAACTTGCCATTTCATTCACACATGTCAATTCAATTTTCATACTTTTTCATGCAAATCAACATGCATGAAAAAAAAAACAAAAGGAAATAAGAAAATTGAATAGTACCGCCTTTTATTCTCTTTTCCCTTCTCACCCAAAAATACTTGCCTTGAAGAGTCAGAAATGAAGATTGTGAAAGCGGAGCTAGTTATGAGACAGAATTTGTTATATTTCTTCCTATTTTTCTAGTTTTTGTTAATGAGTTATATTTTGCTTAAGTTACTTATGAATATTATGCAATATATATATTTTGCTTTCAATTTGTACTTGTAGTATATACATATGTACATATAGGCATAATAAAACATTTTTTTTTTTTAAATACCTATTAGGTGTTTACTTTATATTGAGTTTATATATTGTGAGTCAGGGTAATAGAATTACTTATTTGGCTGGTATAAATATTGGTAAACATAAAATGTAATTGTAGATCCAGAATTTCGTGTATTAAAATTTCTAGAGGAAACAAGTTCTGAAATTTAACGCGGAAATTTTACAAAAACTTTTGCTTTTTTAACATAACGTCGGAAGAATATTCAGGCAATCAAATTTAAATAACAAATAACAGAAATACGGAATTCTTTGAAAATTAATATATTGGATGAATTTTTTACTCAAAATGATATGTACTCAAAAATATGTGACATTCATACATTTAATTGTAAAATACTGTAATAAATTTTATAAGTATTACGCAATTTGTGTTTTAACATTATATTTTTTGTGATGTCTTATTTATAAAATTAAACTTTATGTATTTTGATATATGTATGTACAGTACAAGAGACTATATGAATTTGAATTTTTATGTTTTCGTTTAACTAAATATTTAAAATTACCATCAGAAATTTTAGATTTATCAGAAAAATCAGATTTTTAAAATCCGAAATGTACAAATTATGTACAAGTTTTTCAATCAGAGATATGCCAAAAGAGGTATTGTAAAGGCTGGTATAAACATACAGTATGTTTATCAACATACAACATGATTATCAACATTTGCAGTAGTAGAAGTTTCTATTTACAAACATTGTTGACAACATGCTGTCATTGATATAATAATATAGTTCTACCGGCTTTAGTTAAACATTATAGAAAGCAACTTTCGATTGTCTTCTGTAGATGCCGCCGGAAATTATAAGAATATGACGCTAGTGTATAAATATAACAAACAGGTCCACTCAGTGCTGCCAACTATTTTTTGGAGAAATTGTCAATTTTAAAAAAAATTCGTCAAAATCGTCAAGTTAAAAAGAAAAAATTGTCAAGACAAAAAATACGTTAAAAATACCAAAAACATTTTTTTTATTAACTTTTTAAATATTTTTATTTTATTTACATGTAAATAAAGTTATTATTTAATAAAAAAAAATAATTTAATTTTGGTATTATGTGAATTTACTCTGGTACAATTTTGTGTGACATTTTTTAATAAGTCATTTTTAATTGCTAAAACACTGAGAATTATTTAAATTAAGATAATCTTTTGAAAACAATATTCCTTGTAATGTTGAAGAATCCAAAGCATTTCCGGTTTTTGTTTTATTTAAATTTACAATATTAAAAATTCTTTCTACGTTGGCCGACGATTGTGGTAGTGCCATTAAACTCGAAACAAATTGTGTTAAAATTGGGAAGGCCTTTGCATTATTGACTCTCTTTAAATTAGAAACATTTTTCCAAAACGCCAATGTTTCGAGTTCGGTGAATTTCATACTACGTAATTCTCGAACTTCATTATCAAATTCTTGATATTCTTTTCCATTTAATAAATTAGGAAAAAGTTTGGCCAATTATAAAAATGAATCATTTTTCTGTTTAAAGCTACGCTTGGTTCAATGGAGTTTAATCATTCTAAAAGTTTATCGCCAAAATCAAAATGTTTTAAAATTTGTGAAACCAATTCAATATAAAATTGGACGCAGAATTCAACAAATATATTATATTGACTATATTCAATATTCAAACTAGATTGGTTCTCCTCCACGTAAATGCCAATTTACACTTCATCTTTATTTAAAAATATGTCTTCGTTATTTAAACTGTGAATTTCAAAATTAACCAAAACTCTTCTACAAAAAAAATGTCCAGTACAGATAGTCGTGTACTACACACTCTACCTCTTCAACCCCTCGCAAACACACTTCGTCTGTCTGCCTTTCAATTTCTACATTGCAAAAGGGGACTTACAAAATTTGAATTTTAGGAAAAAAGGTTACCATATATTTTGCTTTTAAAAAATTGTCATTTTTGTTCGCGGGAAAAATGAAAAATCGTCAATCGTCATTTTAATAAATTTGACCTAAAAAATCGTCAAAATGACGATAAATCGTCAAAGTTGGCAGCGCTGGGTCCACTCAAAGTGAGTATATTGTGAGTCATCGTTGAATGAATATCAAAGGGCCCTCAAACTGTAATTTAAGTGGGTGTTAAAATAAACTGTAGAAGAGTAGTAAAAGACAGAGTTTTTATAATGTTATATGTATGTAAATTGATTTTGTGTAAATTTTAATAAATAAATACTCGTTTTAAACATTTAAACTATCTTTAAACTACTAAACCACCGTTTTTAAAAGGTAAAAACATAAAAAATAAGTATCTTTAATAAAATTCTAGCGAGCAATTCATTAATTTTTGGAATTTGTTAAACAAAATGTTTTATAATTTAATTTTGAATTGGCTCTATTTCTGACCTCAGATATAAATGGTTAAATATTATTCTAATGAGACAAAAATACAAATCACAACAACGAATGAAATGTGGCTTGAGTCACTTCATGATTGGAGAATTTTATATAAACCTATTTTTTGTGTCAATAGCTTGCACAAATGAAAACTTTTTGAACAAAAATAAACGTTATCCCTTGTGTTACTTTATGCCATCGCTCTAACGGTCTAACGGTAATGCTAATTTGAATTATTTCGTTAATTGTGATTTAATGGTAACGGTATTTTAATTTAAAATCATTTAGGATTGTAATATATACATATATTACATGTCGAGTTCTGTAGATTTAAATAAACATAATTACAGAAAACAAAAACTAATCTTTTCATAGTTTATATGTATATGTTTTTACAATAACGGTAATATAGAGATAACAGTATTTCTAATTATTTCGATAACGGTAATTACAGTTATTTCGAAAACGGTAGTTTAGCTGAATGGGTATTTTAAAAGTAACAATAGCTTAGCGGCAACGGTGGTCAATTTTAATGTTTACCTATCTTGTACTAACATGATTTTTTCGAGTGCATCATGTAAAGCAGACATAAAATATTGAAACTGTATTTAAGCATCAAGCCTAAAATGCAAGAAAAAGTGCATATAATTTATATTTTTTTTTTTTACATTTAACATAAAACAAGTTTTCGTTATTATCAATTTGTTTTACGCCATGTCTAACAGAGTTTAGTTTTATAATTAATGACGGTGCTGGGTAAAAACTGTGGCGGACATTTAAATACATATGTACATATTTCTGAATCATTGACGTACACATTAGAAGAAACTTTGGTTTTGCTTTTGTTTTACCACTAATGTGTGCGGTAGAGTACGTACAAGATCTACCGGTAGTGGTAAATAGATAAAAGAGTTAAGATTTTTTTAATATCAACATGAAATAGGTATAAAGACCAAACAACCAGTATTTACCACAGAATTGGGCAATATTTGTCTATAAAATATGCATATGGACAGTTGTGTATTTTCTTTATATGCATACTACTTCATTTGTTTTTACAATTTTGTGTAGATTGTTTTTAAAAAATCGTTTTCTAATAAAAAAATAAAATATTGTCTGTGGGGTCTAGTATTTAAAACCCTTTAATTAGGTTTATGATGCACAATTCATAGGTCAAATAGGTATGTATGTATGTAAATAAGTATATAGAAATATACATACATATGTACATATACTCGTATGTACATGTGTAAAGTTAGGAACATAAGTCTTCATACATCCCCAAAATTTCATATATTTGCTAATCAAATAGTACCTGAAAAAAGTTTTTAAACCAAAAAGTTCAATTCTATTTTAATTACTCTTCCAAAGTAAAAAAAATTTTACTTTCTTCAAATATAACGGTAAATATGAAAAAAATCCTGAAATAAAGGCAGACAAAGGTCTTCATACACTACATTCTCTTCTGCTTTATTTATAATTTGAAAGGAGTTGCAGTTCAAATACCATTAGTTTTTTGCAATTCTGGCAGTTTGTGTGACTGCTGAATAACGCTTTAGCAGTTTGTCAGTCAAATAAGTTGTTACAATTAATGAGCATAAAGAAGTTAGTGTCGATGTAAAAAAACTTGTTTAAAAAACCATAAAAAAAGAAAAATCTTACCGCGCAATCAGTAAACTTTTTAACAAACCTTTTGCTACAGTTCAGTTCAAAAACACTGGCTCTGTAGAAAACAAGGCAAGATTAGGACGCCAAAAAAACTCTCCAGGAGAGATGTCAGTTCAAAGGGTATGCAAGCCGAATACCCCGCAGAAAATTCTTGATATTTTAAAGTCATTGTTTTTTGGAAACGAGTTTTATTTACTGTTTGTTCGTATAATAAAAAAAATAGAATTGCATTTTTTATTTAACATTTTTGAACTAAAATATCAAAATTTTGGGTATGTATGAAGACTTAAGTCCCTAACTGTATGTTTACGAGTATAAATACATCTAATTTATACTCTAATTTACACGCTTTTGATATAACACGTTTTGAAAATAAACAAATTTTACATTTTTTACACGATTTTATTCCATTCAAAATCCTTTGGAATAAAATTTTTTTTAGTTAAATTAAATTTTTGTGAAATATGTTCATATGACAAATTTAGGAAAATTTCCTTTTTGTGGATACAAGCAAATTTACTGATCAGAGCAATTGTAAATAGCACAAATTTAGGAGAATTCCCTTTTAGTGCATCCAATCAAATGAACTTGTCATACATACATTTTTTTACATTACTTTTTTTTTAATAACTATGCTTGTGTAAAAACACAAGTTGTCCGTAAGATTTCTATAAAATCTAAAGTTTAATTTTTTCCTAAATCTTTTCAAATTAAAATCCAAAAATATGTTTGCCTTTCCACGAACAACTTAAAAGAAAAATCTGTTATAAAACATTTTATGGCACGAATATGTTGCAAGTTAGTATGTATTGCTAATTTAGCCAAAACTAAATAAATATTAAGCTTTTTCGTATGTACAAACAAATACTCAAAGTAGTAGTCGGAAAAATACAATAAATAGACAATTTTCTTTCTTAAATAAATAAACATTTAAACATATATGTACGTTGTCATATGATGATTACAAGATAGACCAAGACTGCTAACTAAATTACAGATGTACGAGTATGTATATAATTGTAAGTGTAACTATTGATATGTATGTATGTAGACAAGTTACGTTTCACTGTTCATTTGTGTCATTAAAAATGTTTAGTAAGACTTTTACACTACACTATTCATGTGTACATT
Organism: Bellardia bayeri; assembly: GCA_950370525.1. NCBI lineage: Eukaryota > Metazoa > Arthropoda > Insecta > Diptera > Calliphoridae > Bellardia > Bellardia bayeri. The sequence goes on from OX493267.1 coordinate 89,038,906, forward strand.
GTATGTTTGGGTTGTGCACTATGTCAGTTGGAACAAACAGTGTAAAGCAAAACTATTATTTTAATATTATCCCAATCGTCAAGTAGGTTTTATATTTATAATAGCCTAACAATTTAGATTATCGCAGATGTATCGTACCGGATACTTTGTTTCATTCATATTCGAGGAGTATATTTCCTAATTATTCTATACCGAAAAGCAATATGTAAAAAAAAAAGATTTTATGAAAAATTACTATCTGTGGGAGAAGCATATTAAATCCTTCTTTTTGTCCTCATTCGCATTAGGATCCCTAACAACCAACGATAAGCAAGAAGAGCGTGTCCGGAATAATTTTTGCACAATGAAAAAAAAATGGATCGATTACGATAACCCGAAGAGATCGTATGTGTAGCCCTGCAACCAACCGAATCTCAAATATTGGTTGGAAAAAAGATGCTATCTATTATGAGCAGCCAGATTACTCTGTATCGAATGCAACTGATTCGTTGGAAGCGAATACTGGCTGCAAAAAAAAACGGGAAATTAATATGGCATCATGACAACGCTCGGCCACATGTTGTAATATCTATATCTATCCTATTTAGAATGATGTTGTTGAATGAGGTTGGGAAGTTTTTATTCACCTACGTTGTAGTTCAGACCTTGCTCAGATCCACAGCTATTTCTTACGATCGATGTAGAAAGCTCTCTCTTTGCTACGCTTTACTTCAGAAAGGGTATTTCAAATTGTCTTAATACGTTATTGGCTCTCTCAAAAGATGAGCAGTTCTTTTGGCGCGGAATTCATACGTGGCCAGAAAGACGGGAAAAGGTCATAGCTAACCCTGCCTTTACACATGCAAGTACTTGCATGCGAGTGCTGTGTACGTATTATCTACGAAAACTTATTCGAAAAACTCGAATCATTTGCAAGCAGCATTACTGTTTACACAGGACAGTGAAAGTTCATTTTCAAAATATTGTCAAAGCGTAAACTTCAAAAAAATAGTTTAAATTAACAAATGGCCCACAAAGTTTGTATTTGTTTACCAAGAGTTGACATGGCCTTCACATGAGTATAATTGTAGGGAAATAATTATTACAATTTATTGTTATTATTTTAATTATTATTTAATGCTCTAAAATGACATCAATACACTTCTTTTTCCATATTTAAAAAATATATATTTTCTTTTACAAATATACATAAAATAAGTTAAATATTTATTAATTATTTTACCACAATCCATTACATTTATTCTGAATTTTTTTATTTGGCAACTCTGTTTACCTTTCTGTCACTTTACTGCTGAAAGTGTCAAAAAATCACTGTCCAGCTAAATTCACTTGCAAGTGACCTGCAAGCGCCTGCATGTGTGATTGTGTTAGTAAAAAAGTGTGAATGTATTGACTTTTTCGAACTTGCACTTGCATGTGTAAACCCCGGGTAACAATGGCCAATACTTTGAATAAATTTATATTGTACAAGTATTTAAAAATAAAAGCTATGCATTTTAAAAAATCCCTCACTTTTTAATTTATATTTTTAACATTTGGCTAATATGCAATTAATAAGTCCATTAAAGTGAAAAATTACCGTTATAATAGCAAACAAAGTGACACATATACGTATGTACATACTCGTATACGTAAACTTTTTTAAAACGCCGATAGCGAAGTAGTCCAGTGCATGTATTTTTTGAGGTCAGTTTGCTTTCAATAAGGAATAATGTTGGAAAATATATTCTTGGCAGCATTAAGTATTTGGTTTTAAACCAAATTTCTTATGACAGAATATTGTTAACATGTTTGTTATAAGCGAATATTACTGTAGGTAAAAATATTTTTATATTTAAGAAACTGAAAACCAAATACTTCTGCTCGACACTATAGATAATACTGTGAGCGTCAATATTAAGTAAGCACCTAACAATAATTCATAAGTAAAATACAAAATAATGTAATTTTAATGGAAAAGCACTACAATTTTCCCGTGGAAATAAAGTAAATAGATATATTAAAATTATGTAAAACATTGTATTTAATATTTTGTTTGAAATCCTTTTGCCTTTATCACAGCTGAGAATCTTCTAGACTCAAAGAGGTTTTTAGTGAGATTATTATTGTCTTTAGGTTGTCCTTACATCTTTTTGTGCAGACTGGATTAAGTACTGCGGAGGATGATCTAAAGTTTGTGAACAATGATTAAGCACAATTTCACAATTTTGTCCTGTTGGAAAATCCAGTTCAAATTTCTCCACACTAGGGGCTATTAACGTAAGATTACCGATGCCGCTATTCAACATCAGACCGTTACTGAGCCCCCGCAATGTTTTGCCGTCTTGGCAACATATTTCTTACTAAAGGCTTCGTTCTTAGTTGACCATATTTTTGAATGGTTTTTGAATCCAAATTAAAGATCGAAAACTCTTATCATATGATCAAAATACAAAAAAGTGATTTATATTTTCTTTTAAAAAAATAAATCACTGAAAATAACTGTTATATAATCATTTTTGTATAAATGGTTTGGTGTGAGCTTTATAGTTTTTTGTTGTTTTTTAATGCCTCGGTTAGAGACAAACTATTTCAATTATGGTTGATCTTAATAAACGTTAACATTCTTTTTCTCTTATTTGCATATACCATACGAACATTTCTTAAACTTCAATTGTGGATTTGTTAAAATTAAAATTTTTTGCAAAATTGAGGATTTTGATTTGTTTTTCAAGTGTTTTGGAAAATTTAAGTGTTTTTAATTACATATATTTTTCTTATTTTGTTCTAAAATTTAAAATTTTTTCTAAGCTTAAAGCTTTTTTTTTCTAAAAATTTCCATTTTTTTTTTTTAATTTTAAATTTTACATATAATTATTTATAATTTTTATATTCAGTCATCATTGATTTGCATCAAATGAACTTATGCCATTTATTTTATATAAAAGCTATAACCTGACCTATACGAAAAACAAGGAAGCCCGAGAGAAATAAGCTATTATAAATCGATCATCCAAAAATTGAGTGTCATGATGTCTGTGAATATAAATATTATATGTGTTAAACTTTATCTTGATATAAATACTTTTAAAAGATTTATGGAGCTTAAATTGAATTACGGAGAGGGTCTTATATGAGAGTTTCGAATAATTATGGCCCGACCATTATAAAATTAGGTGCCCTTATTTCTGTATATAAAAAACTTATTTGTGTCAAATTTTATTTGGATACCAGCATTTTTTTTAGAAATTTATGATCGTTAAAGTAAATTTCGACAGTGGGCCTTATATGGGGGCTACGAATAATTATGGATCGATCATTATAAAATTGTACCGTAATGTTTATATACATATGAAATATAATTGTGTTTAATATTATTTGGATACCAAAATTTTTAAGAAACTTATGCTCTTTAAAGTGATTTTCGGAAGTGGGCCTTATATGGGAGCTGCAACTAATTATGGACCGATAATAATAAAATTGTACCGTATTATTTGATTTGGCTTCATTTAGCACTCATTTGTTTTGAAATTTGTTTGGATACTTGCATAATTAAAACATTTATGATCGGTAAACCCCCATTTCGGGAGGACTTTTGTATGGGGACCATTATTATATGTATATATATTTTATCATTCTTGCTCTCAACCACTAACCTAAAATGTTCCCTTACAAATCACTCTCTCAGTAATATAACACAAAAAACTAATTTTCAATAGTAAATGATGCCAATTAGCCACTAAAATTAAAGTGGACCCGTTATCTTCTGTCACTGCTCTGTTATAATAGAGGTATTTTGCTTCACTTCTGTAAAAACTGAGACATATTTTTTATTTAATTTTATTTTATGCCTAAAACTTTTTTTAAACTTCTTTTCCATTTTGCTTTTAAAAGTAAAATTCATTACATTTGCAATGCTTAGTTTTGTGTTTGATGGGCAATATGTATTATCTTATCCAATACAGACACATTTCATTTCTTGAGAGTTTTGGTTACCTCTGCACTAAAGTTAAAGTGTAGCTGTTATTTTCGATCTCTGCTCCAAATATTTCAAACTTACTTTTATCGGTAAAAAGAATATTATTCCAAAAAAATTGAGGCTCGTTAAAATATATATATATATTTTTTTTTTTTGCGAAATTCAAGCGTTTGGTTTGGTTGTTCTTTGATATAAAGGGCTTCTTACGTGGCATTTTGACACCATTTTCAGCTATTTTTACAGCACAAGATGTTGGATTTGATGATACTTTTCTTACTATAGTTCTTGCCTCAGTTTTTGTAAGACGCTTTGGTCGTTTTGAACCCGGAAAATTGTTTACGGTATTGTGTATTGTATAATTGTCTATAATTTTTTGTATTGTACAGTGATGCCTTGTATACTTATATGTATATGTATGTACGTAAGTGATAAGTTTATTTTGATTTGCCAAGTCTCAATTGATTTTTGTTTTCCGATTGTAAATTATGAAACTTTCATTATTTATATTAATATAATTAAGCTTTTCTGTTAATAATATGTGGCGTGGCGTTGACGTTATTTTGACGCTTACAGTATGTTGTAGTATTTATGTATTTTAAGTAATACCTATTTCATGTGAGTCTATGAATCTTTTATATGTAACAATTGCATAAATGACTTAACAATTATAAAACATACATATTGTACATATGTATGAAGCGTTTTATTTTTTCGTAAAACGATTTAATTGTTTCGTATCTGCTTTCCTTAATATGTACGTATGTATGTATTAATGTACATGTGCAGCAGTATATAACTCATAAAGTACATATGTAATATTTAAGTACATATGTATGTATATTTCCATTGTTGTTGTTATATACAACAGTGGATACATACATACATATGTACATATATTTTTTGGAATTTACCCTAAAGCCTTGGTTCAGTTATTTTAATTTAGCCCTATTGGCGAATTAAATACCTGTAATATTGTATGAACAACAACAATGTTTAGTTAATAATTTTTTATGGTAATTAATGAATTTTGAATTACAGCGATATATATGTATGTATGTACAGAGGTGACCATATAATTAGAAAAGATGTTTTGATATAATAAGATCGCTGTCTAGCTTCTTTGAAGACCTACACTCAGCGTTGCCATTTTTCAAGTTTTACCTTTTTTTGCAAGTTTTTTGAGATGCAAAAAAGTTTTTAAGTTTTATTCTAAAAAAAAAAAGTTTTTTGGAAATTTATAATTTGTTTATAAGTTTAATTTAGTTTATAAAACAAATTATTTTCAAATTAACAAAACAATGTTTTTCTACTATGCTGCACTGCGTTAGTAATTTAATGGATTTTTTAATCCATTTTTACTGTAACAAAGTTTAATTTAGTATTACTCCGTCTTACGTACAATAAATGTCATATAAATATTTATAAAATGTTAACAGTTTACAACACAAATAAACTCTTTATTTTGTACATACGAGTACATATATATGGAGTTGGACAGTTAGGAGTACTCAAGTAAATATGTATGTAAAAATAAAAGTTGTTTTGTTTTCAATTATATTGGGTTTTGAAATTTTACTACTTAAACAAGTTTTTTTTTCTAAAAAAAAGTTTTTTTTTTAGAAATAAAAAGTTTTCTTAAAAAAATATATGGCAACGCTGCCTACACTGTAAATTGTTTTTACCGTTATTCAATTAGTGAATTGTGTTTTTGTGTTTTTTTGCTGGCCACGTAATTAGAAACGCGCATTTTTTTCTTCAACTTTTAAACTTTTCTAAATATTAGTGACAAAGTGAGTATAATTTTTTTAAACAATAGATTAATTTGTTATAATTTTGATATGGTTTAGTTTCGAAAATGGGCAAAAACAAGTCATGTAAACATGTTGTAACATACACTTAAGTACATATATACATATGCACATATTTAAAATTTTCAAAGTTATTTTATATGCTTAGGTCATCAATATAGGTTTAATATTTATTGTACCACTTTATATTCTTATTATTTCATTATTATTATTTTATTAACAAACTACAAGTATCTCATATATAGTAATATTGAAAAATAAATCATTTTCTATTTTGAGCTACTTTTACGGCATTCTTCTCCACCAAAATGATTAAAATGTACGTGACTTTAAATTAAATGAAATTTAAATTAAACCATTAATTTCACAAAACTATGATTAATAAACTTTAAAGCTGATTGAAAATAAAAAGACAATTTGAGTGTTTTGGTGTTCTGTTACTTTAGAGTAAATAAACCCGTTTTAATGTACAAAATCGGGCGATTAGCAGAACATCAATATTTTTTTTTTTAATTCCCAAGTGACCTATACCTTCATATAGGAAGCTGGAACGCTTAAATTTTGTGTTAAAAAAAAAATTATAGGATGTGACCAATGCACAACTATAACGCGGTGCAGTTAGACGTCGCCAAGCATTACAAGAGTGAGCCGCAATCTCTTGAAAGCAGCGAAAAAAGTAGGGCCTGATTGCCTTTAAGCGATATTGACAATGACTCGAGTTCTTCCTGTGAGACTGTGAGAACATCAATATGTCAAATATTTCTTTATGAACAGAGAACAGAGTTAATTGTTGATCACACTTTTTGAAGCTATTTCAAAGTTTCTTGTCTTAAATATGGAAAATATCTAATAAAATAATCTATTCTACCCTATCCACTTGGCCCATCAAAAAATCGATCAAGAAATTGCTAGTGCTTTTATTTGTAGGCCTTATAGAAGATTTTTTATTTATGTATATTTACACATTCAAAAGGAATCGATACTCATTCTGTTATGCCTTCTCTGAGAGGGAGCTTCATACACATTCAAAATTGCATTTCAAAAGTAGGTCCACATATGTATGAATGGTTTTGCAATTACTTCTGTATATCGTCACTAAAGCAACAAAATTTATTTTGCTCACTTTGTTGTACGAGTAATAAAAATTAATAAAGTCTATAAATTGTGTCTTTTATAAAAATTTATGGTGTGAAGTACGTTTGAAGCAGTACTTTAAATGTATATGCTGCATTCATAAATAATAGTTTCCTTAATAAAATTATTATTTTAGTAGTCCTTTAATTGCGCCTTCCATGGGACATTAATTGGCAGACCTTCTGAACTTCTCAAGTAGGCCTTCTATCAGGTATCTAACCAGTAGCGAGTGGACAAAGCCTTGACTACCAATGACACGCAGTTGAAAATTTAAACGGTTTTGAAATTCGGCTGGAAGTCCCGCTGGGCATGTGCAATTACAGAGTGTATAAGATGCAATCGTCTGTGAGTAATATTTTAATTTTAAAAAATGCTTTTGTTCTGAAATAATAATGTTCTGAGATGCCGTACTATATTATACATTAAATGGTTTTTTTTTTCTTAGATTTCTGCAATTGCTCTAAAATGCTCTAATTTTTCATAAATTTTTCCGAAATTTTTAAATATATTTGATTTTAAAAAATTATATAGTTTTAAAAACTGGTCAGTTTACTGAAAGATAAAAAAAATGGCCAAAGTAAGTTGATGGCCTCTGAAACTACAACGTACAATAAATAATCCTTTAAGTACTCTAATACATATCGCTGTTTTCGAACAATAGCAATTGGGACTTACTTCCAGACAGAGATATAAACCGTTTTCCTTGCCTGTTCTCAGATACAACATGAGCGTATTCTGATTCAAGGTATTCTTTCGCACGATGCCAAAAAATATCAAAATATCTTCTTGAAAATATCATAACGCCATAATACTAGAGAGCGATAATTGGGCAGCAGAAAATAGCAATATCGATGAAATTTAGGTTTATATAGATGGTTCAAAAGACAGGTAGTGTTGTATATACATACACATATTTAGAGATAATGGATTTTATTTATGACTGAATGAAGAATCTATAAGAACAACATATTAACAGTTAAACCAACGGACTATTATTTGACTATGAGAACGACAAAATACTACAGAAATATCCTATTAAAATCAGTTATCATGTTGAACAATTTCGTAAAATGAGAAATTTAAGTAATCAAAAAAAATAGGTAATTTTATAAATATAACGAAAAGGTCCAAAGTAAGCTATGCTATTTACATTTTTACGCTTTTAAAATATTAGAGGCTAAAATTCAGAATAATAAAGTTGACCTTGTAACATATTTTAAATGTGCACTGATATAAAAGACCATTCATTCTTCATTTCAACTAAAACATTTAACAGGTCAATGTTATTTTGACCCTGACCTTAGGCTATTTTGTTATTAAAAGAAAATTTTTTAAAACTACATAATTAAATTTGTTGATTAACACCTGTATATATTTCATAAAAAAGACCACGACTTAAAAATGTTAAACTGTTTTTTAATTATTTAATAAATATAATTAATATATTTTCCCAAAACAATTTCAATATTTCATATACATATGTATATATATTAGTAAACTTCAATGTTAAATCTATTACATAGATTTTATATTATTTAGAAATATACCTTTATGTGTGAAAATTAACAATAAAAAATTAAAACCCTTGAGCAATTTTGATGTTGCATAAATGTTTGTTTAAGGCCTGTGGAAAATCACTGTCTTAGAAAAAATCGAAATCCCTTTTAATCTGGAATTAGGAATCGGCACAGTAAGCGTTTACTTATAGCCGGCATGAAAATCACTCAGTTTTGAAAGAATTTTTGAGTGTGTGGCAGACAAAAATTTAAAAATTGTTTTCCGTTCGTGTTTTTGAATTAAGAGATTAATCTAAATAAAAACCTCAAAAAAAATTACGAAATTTTCTTATTTTTTTTTTAACTCATTTGTATTTATGTACATATTCTCATATTTCCAAAATGAAAGGACTTCACTTGCTGTAAAAAACATCTAATTTTGAAACGAAATCGGTATATGGAAAAATTAATTTTTAATCACGATTTTTGAGTGTATAACATATAAGTCACATTTTTTCAAACAGGAAATTCGTACAGTAAAGATTACAAATTAGCTTGGTGTGAATTAATTATTACGGGTTTAAATTTTTGAAAATATTTGTACTTGTATATACTTAATCAATCATGTTTATGATGATTTGTAATTAAATGTATCTGACATTTTGCATTCATTTAGTCACTCATTCATATATTTTTAATTTTATCACACAGCTGAACTAAAATTATTTGTTTGAAAGCACCACTCAACACTTTGAAGTTTTTTGTATGTTGTCTTTTCTTGTCTCTTTTTTGATAATTTTTAAATAAATTTGTTTTTGTTTAATATTTGTTTTCTTTAACCTACCTTGCGCAGTTTTATTGTCTATTTTTAACCACAATAACTTGAAAAATATATATGTTTTTACCTATATATAATTGTTTTTGAAGTCAATTTATTTATTTTACTTTAATTTTTTTCATAAATATAAGCAGAAAATTGTTTAAAAGTTTTTTAATTTTTAAGATTGTATTTTTAACACCAAAAAGATAAAAAGAATTCAGTAAGAAACGGCGTTAATAAGAAACAAGACGTTAAAACTTAACCGTACGGCAGCTTAATGCTGAATGGTAGAAAACCACAATATCACACGTCTAATGTATGCTTTGCTTGTAAATATTGTATTTCTTCTTCTAAACTTTAAAAGTCATACCATTACTATACATATACTATAAGTATACTTAACATACATACATACATAAATACTAACATAGAAACTCGTACTACCCCACTCATTAGGGCACAGTTGTTTATCTGTTTGTTTGTTGGTAAAGCCAATCTGTATCAACTTAAATCAAGACAAACCAGGCTTTTTGGGTTAATGCAAATAAATCTAAACCTAGATTTAAGTTTTAAAGCATGTCAACTATACAAGCACAACTTAACAGATTTGTTTATATTTTTCAACATTAAAAGAGAGTTTAAATTATTATTATCAGAAAAACTTTGTATGTTATTTATCTCAATTCTCTTATATTTTTTACAGACTCTTTTACTCTGCTATAAAGATGAGAAATTACAACCACTGATGGCAAACATGGTACAATTGTACTTTTTTATACATTTTAAACACAGTTGGTACCGTGGTACAATTTCAAAATACTGTTGCATAAAAATTTGGTATTTCAGATGAAACAGATAAATATCAGCCATGTCACAGAATTTAATTCCGTTTGGAAGTGGAATTATTTCCGTATTTTGCTTCTAAAGAAAAAGTAACACGAACAATTAGTTTCATTCCGAACAAATTTTTCGTTCTGCTTTTTCTATAGAAGCAAAAAATGGAATGGAGCTGTATTAAAACATTTAATATATAATAGAAAAAAATTATTTTAACTGATTTCAAGTTATTTTTTATTACACAAAAATATATATGATCTCTTATACTGTTTTGTTTTTATTATTTGTTATTTTCTTCATTGAATTGTTATTGTTAATTCTGAATTTTCTAGTTCTTAGTTACATCAATTATTTCTTTTATGTACTGAATTTTATGATTTTTTTAAAATAAAAAATGTACTTTTTTTTCTTATTTGTACTGCTATTTTTACTTCGATTTGATATCTGTACTTTTTTTGTCGATTTTATATCTGGCAACCCTAAGTTAACTCTTCTATTTCTTTTATTCTTACAATAATAATTCCAGTTATTTTGGAAATATATATATTTTCCAAGGTTAACTTTTCGCAAATGACTCGATACTTCATAAACAAGCATATTTTTAGATAATCGCGACAATTAACGCAATAATGTTGCTATAAGATATATCGAATTTTCGATAAAGTAAATTTGTGGTAAAGTTTTATTATTATTTAACAATTATTAAATTGGTACCATGAAGTTCTAAAAAGTACATTTTATTTATAGTTGTACGAAAAATAAAAACCCATTTTCCATCACTGGTTCCAACAAAATTTAAAAATGTACTTTTTTAAAGCAGTTAAAGCCATGGTGAAAATATACCAGGTGACAGCATAGCGCCAGCTAATTATTTTTTGCTCTATTCATGGTGAAATTGAAAATGTCAAAAAGTTGTTTACAAATAGTCAAAGTTTATATAAAAACGTTACAAAATTATTTTGTTTTTTAAAAATTGAGTTTTTGTCGCCGTTTTATCTGCGTAAAATAGCTTAAAAGTGTTAAAAAAAACTATATTATATTAAATAGTGTGTTTGTTTTTTGAGTTGTTTTGCTAAATAGTTTTTTTTGTAAGATACATATTAATATTCCTCTTTAAAGTGATTTTTTTTTGCTGCAGAAAAATGCGTTGTTGTTATACAATACATATGTACATTAATTTTGAAAATAAAGAATTTTACATGTTTTACTTTGCAAAATTACGTATTACTTGTATATTTAAATATTATGCGTAACTTAAAGAAAAGATCTTTGAGAAAATAAAAGAAACAAAAAAAATCACTATTGTTTTCTGTTTTTATCCATGTTTGTATATTTGTTTTCTTTATTTTATGCCAGATGTTTTTGACAGTAACGAAAGTATTACACAAACAAAAATGCCTGTTGTTCTTGCCTTGTTGTAATTGTTGTAGCAATGCTGTCATACCAGGTAATTTCACCATGAGTTAAAGCTACATTAGTTAAAACTTAACCCTGCATTTACACATGCAAGTACATACTTGCATGCGAATGCTGTGTACGTATTATATACGAAAACTTATTCTTACTCGAATCATTTATAAGTAGCATTACAGAGTTCAATTTCAAAATGTTGTCAAAGCGTAAACTTCTACCGGCAGCTCCATTTGATTTGCAATTGCTTCGAAGGCCTTGCTTTTCAAATCGTTCCTCCTATATGATTTATCACTCATATTCCACACAAAAGGATGGAACGATATAAGTTCATTAATTTTATTATATTTTTTAAATTTCATTTCACTTCCATTTTTGTTTTGATTGGAAAATAGAGTTGCCGAGTTTATCACATAAAAATTTTTTATGAGGGAAAATTTTCATTAACAATAATTATGATTTTAATGATATTTATTCTCCAAAATTAAAACATTTTGTTTATCAGTATTATTTGAAAGAAATTTGTTTACAATTACTAATAAAACAAACTAAAATTTCAATTGTAAATATTATATTATCCACTTTCTATTCATTGGAAAATATACTTGGCAACATTATTTTCTTATTTAACGGTTACTTGCATTAGCATGGTGAAATCACGACAAGAGGATGTTGAAAAGCCAGCTGTTTTTTTAGTCATGTTCGTTAAGTCAATTTTTGTTTTGTTTGTATATATGTATGTATACAGTGGCGAGCACACATGTATGTTTTTTTTTATAACTATGACTTAAAAACCGAATAAACTCTCAAATGTTTAAAACAAATAATGGTTTTTATTTAAAATGTAAAACAAAAATGAAAATAAATTGAAATTCATTAATTATTAAAGCGACTGTGAAGTTTAGGGTAAATTTATGTGAAATGGCATGTATCCACTTTTGCACGTTAAAGTTCGTTTAATCTGGCAGCAAGAATAAATGGACAGTTGCAGCGAATTTATGTACATAAGCACCGTTATTTGATATTTATAAAAATATCAAAGCTTTTGTATTGTTGTAATCTCGCTGTCACCTTGAATTGATTTCACCATGCGCGGGAGGTTTTTCCCTTTTCTAATTTTTCCTATTCAAATGCAATGTTAAAAAAATTAAAAGGGAAAAAACTCCCGCGGATTTTTTATTTATGATTGGACCGATTGACAAGCCGGGGGAAATCATCTGGCAAATTTCGCCAGATCGGTGACACATATTTGAGACAGTTCGGGTCAAAGATATTTTAGAGCCCACAAAATTTAATAATATACAGTAGTGAGCACAAGGTTGGCACACTGATATCTGTTACCAATTAAAGGAAATATTAGTTTTTAAAACCTTTTATTTTTCAAACGTGTTACATATGTATGATCACGCCACTCCACTTTATGAATTTGTTGCAATTTGTTAGTGGTTTTCTCTCCAGAATACAACTACCCAAAAAAACTCTGTTCCAACTCAAGCAACTATTCACAGAGCACGAAGTGTGTTTTGAATCGTTGTTGTGCATAAAATGGCATCTAAGTGGCATATTGTCCTTAGAGCATGAACTCTTGGTATTTCGAAGTATACTTTGATAAATATCCTGATCGCTTCGTGCACCGATCTTATGTATAGGAAAACGCTGTCTACACCATCATATTCTTACCACCATGTTTTTAGAAGTATACCATGGATTGTTCTGCATGTTTGGAGGATGTCATACGTATCTTTTTCTATCAGATCCGAACCTACAATATTTTCATTCATCACTCCAGTGAATATTCTTCCAGAAAATTATTGTTTTTTCTAAATGTTCATGGGCAAAATCCGCGACTTTTTTGAAGCATGTGACTAATGCGTTGTAGGCCATTTTACATGAAAAAAGAAATTCCATATAAAAGCGTATATGAAATGTGGCAACCTTATGTCCACCACTGTATAAGTGGTATTCTTAGACCAACTTAGTTGCGTCCCTTTTAAACCCCATTCAAACAACCCGTTCGCAGTGCAATCGTCAGCAATTCAATTTCCTAAGATGCCCTCATGTCCTGGAACTCAAATTATTTTGCTACGAACGGATATGAAGACGGTTTGCCAAAGCTGACTGTACCACATGTCAGCACAATTAATGCATCGAAAACATCGCTTACAGTCCGAACACATGGAGCGATTTCAGAATAAATTCACGTGCCAACACAACATCGTAGCCGCGCGGTCTAGTAATCAAAATTTATGAGTATTCCAGTCTGCAAAGTTTTAACGGATAAAACATTCTCCAAAAAGGCCGCATCTCAAACACAACTCCCTGCAGTTTAGTGCTCTTATCTGGATATGCATATTACAGAACAATATTTTAAGGTGCAATGTATTGCGGTCAGATCGGGAATTCTGCACACTAAATGAGACAAATGCTCGAAACTCCGTAGAGTTAAGCAAGGAGTCCCTCAGGGAGAGGTTCTGTCACCACTAATGTTTAACTTCTAACTTTCCAAACTTTTCTTGTAAAGAAACAAGTTCTGCATTTTAATTTCAAAGGAGTCTTTCTTCTCCTTGTAATTTTACTCTGGTAACCGCCAAGGTTCCTTACATTTTCTGAAATTCTAACGGGGAGTTATGTACATACATACATATATATATATATATATATATATATATATATATATATATATATATCGAAATTGTTTTCCGCTTGTCATTTTAATTTAATTTAGTGTATTACTTTCAATTCTGGTTATAACCCCTGAATAGATAATTTTAATTTGTTTCCAACAAATTAAATTTGAAACGATGGCAATCATTGTTGTAAGACCGCATATATTCAATATAAAACTTCCAATTAGTGTTGGACTAATTGAAGGGTTTTAAATGACCTGGTTGTCACAATATTTTCAAGATCAAGACAAATTTCAAGCTAAACTAGAATTTTTCAAACCCAAATGTTCCATATATAAAAACGATCCATTAAAACAATTATATGCTTGTATTTTTTATTTGTATTTAAAATAATAGTAGAAATAATTAAATAATGATAATGCATTTTCATTTATAAAGAAATTAAATAAAAAAATATTAAATCTAAGAGTGTTAGACATACATTAATTAATTTTTATTATAAAAAACCAAACTGTTGGATCATTAATAAATAAAACCTGAGACTATAACGAAACGTATACAATTGGAAACAAAGAACACTGCAAATAATTTAAACAATTTAGTCTTGTTCAATCATCTCTAATATTTTAATAGCTCCTTTGGTTTCAAAGTCCTCATCATCTTCATTGATCTAAAAATAATTAGGAATTGAGAAAATATTGAAAATTAAGAACCGAAAAAAGAAATAAAACTTACTTCAAATCCGAAATAATCTGAAATTATAGGTTGTCCATTTTTTTGCGATTCTAAAACATAACACAATAAATATAAACATTGAAAGTGAAACTTCAAAATAAAACTTATTTAAACATACTTATAACTGTGTCTTTTTTAGCCTTTTTATAGGTTATTGTAGGTCTAACTTGTGGCATTTGGGGTTGCACCTGTTGTACAACTTGCTCTGCTTGTTGTTCATCATCGTCGTCTGGCAAAACCTCTATAACCATAAAACCTTGATCATCGTGTACCTCCAAAGATAAGGTTTCGCAACCATCGTTCTCTTCGGCCTTAATGTTTGTGATTTGTTTAGGTGCTGGTTGTGGATCAACAATCGTTTCTATTTTTTCCATTTTCAAATCGATTAAGTTTTTTCTATCTTTGTCTTCTTCCTGTTGCTCTTTGTAATCTTCCTGTTCTTCATACTCATCACCTTCCAATTCATCATACACGTATTGAATATTGTCTTCAGTGTACTCTACTTCTTCTTCCTCATACTCCTCTTCTTGTAATACTTCATTCTCGACTTGTTGTTGTTCCCCGGTTTCTTCATATATGTATTCTTCGTCGATGTTGAACAGTTTCGGTGTATTATTTGGCACTGCCAGAACGGTGCCATCCGGTAGAACCCGCTTCATGCGTCCAATTTTCAACTCTTCTTTCTTTTCAAACAGTCGAGATGAAGGATCATGAATTTCCATATGTCGCATAAGATTCCCATTGAATGCAAACATTTTATTGCAATGTGGGCACTTGTGATCCTTTTTGCGTGCTTGTGGCGGTTCGTAGTTATCCGAATGATAAATTTTCACGTGACGAGTAAGCAGTGGTTTCTGTCGGAAACTGGTCTGACAAATCTCGCATACATATGGTTTGGTATCCAAATGTATAAACATGTGTGACTCAAGGTGTCGCTGCGAAATCGAGGCATACGGACAGTATTCACAACTGTAAGATTGCAAATGAGAGAAAAAAAGTTCATTAAAATTGTTGCATAAATAGCAATAGTATTTATGACAAAAACTTTATTATGTTTTTGCGAAATATCTTCCTTTTTATGACTAAATGTAAGTTTTGAAATAGGGTCAAAAAATGTTGAAGTACTAAGTTACTTACATATTTATAGATCAAAGATCAATATTTGCTACTAGAACTAAAATCTCTACTGATTTTTAAATTCATTTTATATATGTAGTTGTAATTGTAGGTATTTATATGTAGTTAGTTTAAGCATTAATCGTAGATATTTATAGTTTTATAGAGTCTTACTTAAGTTTTAATCGTAGAGTTTTATATATTCGAGTTTCAGATACAATTATTCTTTATATACATAGATATATAGTCTTAATAATCAAAGTACATTTTCATGAAAATTACAGTACCATATTTTAATATTATATTACCTTAATAATTATTAAATAAATTATAACTTACCGGTGACATTTTTCACCTTCGTGTGTCTTCAGATGCATTTTATACGAATAACGATCGGGCAGTTCTTTGCCACACCGTTTACATGGTATTGGTTGATCAGAACTGTGCAACTTCTTTATATGAAGACGTAAATCAGTTTTACGCCCACAAGTTGTAGGACAGAGATGACATTGAAAAACAGGTTTTTCATTGACAGAATGTATAAGACGATGATGTTTCAGAGAATTTGATTGCGTAAAGCGAGCATGACAAATATCACATTCATATGGTTTTTCACCAGTGTGTATGCGCATATGGCGCTTGAGTTTGAACGTATCGGGTGAAGCATATGTACAATGGGGACATTGATAGGGCCGTTCTCCGGTATGACAGCGCATATGTCGCCGTAATTTACTCATTTCTACGCTGCTATAATCACATTCTGTACACTTGTGTGGTTTTATGTGTGTATGTCGATATCGTACATGTCGCACCAATTCTCCCGAGGTAGTGAAGGCCATTTCGCAATCTTTGCATGCATGAGGTTTAAGGCCCAAATGTGTATTTCGATGATTCATAAGTGAAGTGCTTGTTTTGAAGCCTCTTTCGCACACGGCACATTTATAGGGACGATCTTCGGAGTGTGTTTTCATGTGCCTGGACAGTAAGAACTTTTTGTTAGTCTGATACAGACACATCATACAGGTAAACGATGCTGCCTCATTTCCTGTAGTTTTTTTTAATTTTTTTAATAAACCTTTGGACACATAATCTTCGTCTGCTTCCTCGCGGGGATCATCTGCATCTTGTTCGTTCTCATCGAAATTGTATACCTCTTCTTGATAATCGTTATCAGAGGTAATTGTTTCGTCTACTGGTTTTACCACAATTTCTTTATTTTTAATTGCTTTACTAGTACTGGGTGATAATTTCGTTTTCTTAGTAGAAACGGCTGTATCATGTGCTGGAATTTTCAGAAAATATTATTTACTTGTCCATTGTTCTGCATATTTTACTATGTATAACTTTTCCTTACCTGCAATTTTACGATTCTTTGATTGTGCAGTGATAGTTGCAGAACCTTTTTTTCCCGGATTCTGTGGTACTTTTTTTAAAGGTTCCAACTTTACCATTTTTTCAAAATAATAGTTACCATCAGTATCCATTATGATAGTACCATTATGCTTTTCATCATTCTCAGCATCAACACCATCATTCTCAGCCACCTCTGACTGAAATGTTTCATTGTCTTTCTCATTTACCTCATCGTTATCTAATTTTTCCAAATACGTTTGAAAATACTGATCATTGGCGATGGATGTCATTATCTAAAAAAAATATCAAACAAAATTCAAATTTAATTTAAAAAAAAATGTTGACCAGACACTGAAAGCAACACATTGCTCCCAGATGTCGTATCAGTTTAACTCTTCCCCCGAAATCTTAATGCGACACCATGCGGACACTCAATACGTATACATACTTTTGTTATTTGCTAAATAAAACAACAAAGCACCAAGCGACGATGTTTCACTATTGATTTTACTAATTATTTTATACCTTAAATTATGTATATTGTTTTTAAATTCACAGTTCTTTATAAAATTTTGTATTTAGTTTTTGCAGCTGGGCAATTTGTGCAAATTTATTTCACTATTCAATTATTATTTTTCACACTATTGAATTTTTCCGTCAGAGCTATTAAACGACACAGAAAAAAATATTTTTCGCCCTACAGCTTCGTTTATAGATATCGTTGCAAGATGGCGCATATTCGATTGAATTTCCCCTTTTCTTCCAAACAGTGCAGGTAATTGAGCGATTTTCTATACATTGTAGTGATTATGAAAAATATTAAACGATGAAAAACTATAGCCAAAGCGAATTAACACAAGGAGGGCTGAAATAAACAGCTGAATTTTATGCGAATGTCACACTCCATATATAAAAAATAATCGTTACTTATTCGAATATCAAACTCCATATATAAACAATTAATTAATTTACCCCAATTTGTATCTGCTATTTTAAAGTGTTTTGACATATACTTATTTCTACTGCAAAATTAATACCAACCGAGATTTTGACAAAACGATTTGTTTAATAATGCGTTCACAACAACCCAAAACAAGTCTTTTAAGAATTTATTCCGAACATATTTATTCTAATTTTCTGGATTATAATGATAATAAAGCGATTTATTGCTATGATTTTTCTTAATCCTTTTTTCGGTGCAATTATATTAATAAGTTTTAATTAATAATATTACCATCACAGCCGTTTTACTCCACATAAATGCAACTCTGGCTAGAGACAAAATAGAGATGCCAGATTTGACAAACAATCGAATAAAGCAATGTTTACAAAATCCAGATATGGAAAACTCTACATAAAACTATTAATCAACAAAAACTTTGTTTTTCAAAATAACATAAAACATGGAATTGTTTTAAAATCATTAAAAAATTTATTATATAGGAAAATTATATGGAAAGTATATATGAAAAGTTTGAAACTTATAATTGAAAAGACGTTGACATGTTGGCACAATGACGGATCTATTTCATTAACTACGTTGAGTTTTAGTTTTAAGATTGTAATTCGATTGGCTTCGTATCTAACAGCTTTCGGTGGCTGCTCACTTCGGCATTTGTGTTAATAATAATGACTTACAGCACAATTCTGTTCCAGCGGTAACTTGTCATTTGAAATTTTCTGTTTAAATCATCGAAAAGTTCTCTGTAAAATTAGTTCAAAGGAAATCTGTAGTTGTCTATTTATAAAATATACTTATGTACATACATTTTACTCTATAGGTTTAAATGCTTATACAGTAATTTTCGTTTACAACGAAGTCGTTTAATACGAACTTTCGCCTATAATGAACCAATTTCAAAAGTACACGTTTTATTTCTAATAAACCATGCAATTTTTTCGCTTATTATGAACCCATTTAAAGCTAACTTTCGGTTATAATGAACTTTATTTGCACGTAAAACTTTCGGTTAAAACGAACCAAAATGAACAAAAAATTATATTTGTGCACTAGTACCACTAATACGCTGTGTTTATTTTTCCTATGTTCTCGATTCAGGGAATTTCCATAAGTTTAATGTTGAAAATTGCAAGGTACCAAATGAAAAACAAAGAAAATGTTTTTCTTTAAAAAAGAAATATGTTTTAATAAAACGCTTACAACAAGGTGTAAAACAAATATGTCAATAATTGGGCCTCAGCAAGTCAACAATTGTTACAATTTGGAAAAATAAGGACTTGGTCCTAACTAATGTTGAACAAAACTCCTCAAACATTAAAAAGGTTAAAACCCCTTGTTTCATAGAACTCGACCATTGCTTATTAAAATGGTTTACTCAGAAAAGAGACAATAATTTGACTATAACCAATGCCGTTTTACAGGCGAAAGCACAAGAATTTGGAGAAAAGCTTAACTACTCCGAATTTCAGTGCAGCGAAAGTTGGATTTTTCGATTTAAAAGACGTCACAACATCAGTAGCGGAAAAATAGTTGGAGAGGCGGCTGAAGTCAATGTGGATGTGGTCAATGATTGGTAATAAGCAAACTAAAATGACTGATTTTTTTAAAAACTAATTTTTGTATTAAAATATCCTAATGTTTTAATAAATAGACTTATATAAATGGTTTTTTCAAGTCTTCATTTGAAGCGAACTTTGTTTAAAACAAACCATTTTGCACAGTCCCTTCAAGTTCGCTATAAGCGAAAAGTATTGTATATATTATTAAAACAAAATATAAAGCATAAATACTTTTTTAATTACAAATAACTGGATATACATAATTTGAATATATAATTAAATGGCCATTAATAACCCCTATGATACCGCAATGTGAAATACACGTACATATATTAACCGCAATATAATATTAAAAGATCACTTAATTATTTCACGTTAAGATTTATTTCCAATTCTTACTAATTTCACATATAAAGATGATCGTATAAATTACAATTATTAATATGATAGTATAAACAATACACTTTAAGCAACCAATTTGCGCCTGTTCCTCGCGGGTATAATACAAATCATAATCAACAGCATCGTCAATGCAATGATAATTATTAGAATTTTGAATCGACATTACATAGTTTATATAATTAAAAGACTCCGGATTTTCAAAAATAGTTTCATTATCTTCCGACATTTTCTTTGTTTATTTTTCAAAATTGTGTATAGGTAAGTACAAAATTATTTTTGAAAATAATTATTTAAGTAAGTATAAAATATAGTTCCTATTAAAACCGTAGTATTATTAAATATGTACATATATTACTATGTAACCGTTTAACCAGCGTTGTCAACTTTGAAATTTCAAAACGCACCAACATGAAAAAAAACGCGCCATTTGAAACAAATCGCACCATATTTAGATTTTCTTTTTTATTTAATAAAAGTTTATTGAAATAATTTCACATAAAAAATATAATATTATAACAGTCTTCAACAGTTCAGTGTTTTTATAAAAAATAAAAAGATTAACAAAAATAAAAAAATAAACTAAACAAATTTGTTTTTTGTACCAGATGTTTAGTTTTTTATTTTTCTAACTTTTTAAAAAGAAATCAACGATTAAAGCCTAGTACTCAGTTCAAATTTGGGAAAAATGTTGAGTCATCACCTTGTAGAGTTATTTCACCATGATTACAACAATACAAAAGCAACAGAAACAATATGGTATTTTTGTTTTTGCTTTCATGTTTGTAATGTCAAAAACAACTGGTTATTGTTTACAAACGTTTTGCGGGAAAAATAAATTCATACATACAATTTTTTTTAATTTTAAGATGAAAATAAAAATAATTTATAAATTTGTTAATTTATGAAACATTTAATTTATGGACAATTGTTTTTTTTCACTTTTTTGTATAACTTGATACGTTTGCTATTTTTTTAACATAACTTGAGCATACATACATACATCTGTATATAAAGTTTGACATAACGAGCATGACTAAAAAAAACAGCTGGCGTTTCAACACCACCTTGTAGATTTATTTCACCATGTACATGTACTTGTATAAGAATGTAGGTATGCATGAATGTATTTATATCTAAAAGTCGTCGTACATATTTTACGATTTTTGTATACATACATGTAAAATGCTTTTATTTACAATAACACGGCAAATTAATACCGTTTCTTTGTAATCTACAGTAAAAATATTTTTGGTTTAGAATTTCTATTAATTTTAATAATAATATGTGTATGTGTGTATGTTGAATAAATTAAATAAAAATGCTGTCATGTCGCTACCCAGCATACCATTCTAGGAGCGCTCCGAAAAAGGAGTCAGAAAAGAGTCCAACTAAAAAGCTTTCTAGGCGCGAAAGAAAAATTTGCTTGTTACTGTCCTGAGTCGGCACCCAGTATGACTCAGAAATTCCAGTTAATTATGTATGTGTGTGTGTACCAAAGCGTAATATTTTTGAAACTCGTTTTTCTGGCATCTTTTAAAATGTAAATAAAAGGTCAATTGTTCCGTTAAAAACAATTACTTTATGACTGAATGATATTTAACCTTTTCAAATTTTAAATTATTCATAAAAAACCCAAATGAACAAAATTCGCGGAAATTTAACGGTTTTTTTATTCCATTAAAAGGTTTTTTTGACACTTGTTATTTTGTGAAAACATCTTTTTTTGTTGTTATAGTAATGTGTAGGAATTTTTTGAAAGTGTGACACTTAACAGTAATAAACAAGTCTAGTAACGGATTGCATGCAAAAAAAGAACTACGGTGACTGGTGAGTTATAATTGACACGTTTATTAAACAGCAACTTTTATTATTTGCTACTTATTTTAAATATACCACATTAATATGTATATTATTCATTACAGGAACGTGATATATTACTCTCCACTATTTTCGATCCGTCCAAGTACATTCGCAGTATTTGCAAAAAATTATTTTCAGACGAAGTTGCAGCCCAATGCTCGTGAAAAGGGACCACAAGCAAGAAGTGTGTTTTAGCAATGGCTATAACATGCGTCATAAGAGGTAGTTAAAAATATACT
The DNA here is from genome assembly GCA_950370525.1 of Bellardia bayeri. Classification (NCBI taxonomy): domain Eukaryota; kingdom Metazoa; phylum Arthropoda; class Insecta; order Diptera; family Calliphoridae; genus Bellardia; species Bellardia bayeri. The sequence continues at coordinate 89,061,221 of OX493267.1, forward strand.
ACAACGTGAAGCCATTGCATTTAAAAATATTGTCTTTTCTTACAGGTGCCTTCAACAGGAAATTCCCAGTTGATGAAAAGATTTTTAATGGTTGCTATGCGAAGTGGTTCCAGACTTCCCAGGACAGACTAAACTACGCCAAAAAATAGACATTTTTTTATTACAAATTTCAAATTGATTTTTTTCCATTTTTATATACTTATGCATTTTATTTAAATGAATTCCATTTATTTTTTTTTTACTGTAAATAAAATTTATTAAATTTTTTTCCATTTCTAATTTAGTTTATTTGTAAATGAATTCCCTTTTTATAATTTTTAAGGAGTTTCCTTCAGGCTAATTTGGTCAAATGTTTGTTTCCAAACGTAAATATAAAACTTGTTCGATTTTTATTTTTTATTTTATTTACCCAACGTTTCGTTAGTTTTATTCTAACTTCTTCAGGGGTCTCGTTCTAAATAATCTAGTGACAAAATTTATTGTTTTATTACATAGCTTGATGTTTTTTATCATTGAATATTAACTTTTATTATTAATTAGTTACTAAAATACTAAAAAACGGGACATCACGAACAGAATTTTGGTATAAATAATCAAATAATTAATAAAAATATAATAAACAATAAACGACCACAAAACTTAAGTCAAGTTTAACTTAAAGCTAATATCACAGAACTGATTTAATTATTAATTGCAGAGAAAAGACTCTTTTCGGACTCATATGGTTTGCTGGGTACGTTTTCTACAATAGTAATACATTTTGACTACACACTCGATATGCCAAGAAAAGTTAAAATACTACATACATTCCTTGATCAACAGTTTTTAATATTAATAATATTTAACTAGTAGGATGCACAATTTCCTTTAAACCGATTTGCAATAAACGAGAAAATATTAAAACTAAACCAATACTTTTGAATTCAGTATAGTGTGTGCATGTAATTTCGTTTCTTTAAATGAGAAAACAACTTTTAATACAATATTATTTGTAAATGTTTTGTAAACACATATACATAACCAAGAGCTATACACTACAGCCCCGATTTGCGTCGTTAATAGGTACCGGGGAAATGCGACACAAACCGAAACAACGGAAATCGAATCACTTTTGTCTATACAAATGCACTGACTTTTTGTTGAATGGGTCCAAAATTTAAAAATTTAGCTAGCAAAATCATATTTTTATTAAAAAAAAATGTGGTTTGATTATATTTATTTCAGCAGGCTGTTGTTCGTTACTTTTTGAAATGATTTATTTTTTAAATGTGCAAATTTATTAATTTGTTTATTTCGGTGGTATTTTTCTCCGGAATACAACTCCCAAAAAAAACCTGTACTGTACTGTAGCACTAAATAAAAATTGTATTCCCATAATCCTAATATTTAGTATGATAACCTTTGTTTTTAATAACAGCTGTACATCTCTTGCAACTCTCTTTCTGTTAGAGCCATATAGCGCTCTTCTGGAATTCCGTACCAAGCATTTCACAAATTGGGCAATTTTTTGGATCTGAAAGCCGTTATATATATGTTGCTTCACATCATTCTGAACTGTAAGTTCTCTTTTGAAGCACTTAACAATGCATTCATGCATGTTTTTTTTATTGCATCTTCTTAAATTTCTAGAGGAGACGTCAATACCGAATTTTGTTGAAAGATCTTTTTAAATTCCATTGGAGCTCTTAAATGGGACTGCACTAAGGCTTTGTAAATTAAAGGGTCATATGTACGAATTGTGTTTTCTACGTTTTGGAGCATGCGCAACATTTGTATATTAATGCGTTTATTCTTTGAGCAAATTAAAATACTTGTATTCTAGCCAATGATGCTCCCTCTAGAGTTCAGCTGGTGAATAATCTTATGCTGTTTCTTTGTATACCAGTTTATTTTAGACATGTCTAAATAGTGTTTTTTTACTCTTAATCTTTTTTTTTCATAAAATATATTCAGAACTAATTATGTAATTCATAAAAACTCACTGCGAAAAACTAATAAAATATATAAATTTACTTTAAAGTTCTAAATTATTGTCCAGCTAAGATTGCCAATTTATTGTACATAATTAACCACGAATAGAAGAAATTATGAGGAAAGAATACAGTAAAAAACTAAGGGACATACTGATCAAAAACTAGGGTACAACAATGAATAAAAATGCGGTTAACAATTATTATCATATAAAAGAGAAATACTTATTAAATGTGCTAACATCATGTCCACAACTGTTATTAGATTAGTTCGAAAATGTAAAACTGCGAATTTTGTTCGTCTATGGATTGTAGGAACACGTTTTGAAAAATATTAGAATGATAGGATAACGGTAACTGGTGCCGCAACGGCTTATAAATAAATAATTATTTTTGCATCATAATGCAAAAAAAAAATTGAAATAGGTATGAAACAAACAAATATTATTCATACGTACAATTATAATTATTAAAAAACAATTGTTGTTTTTTTTAAATATTGTTAGTTTATTAATAAATTTGACTCTACCACTAAATAAAGTATTTTTGAACTTGTTTATTTATTAAAAAAAACTTCGTTTATTTAGGACAATACACAACAAATGTTTAGTTTTATTTTATTTGATGCTGTTTGATCTTGAAAACTCTTGTAAGAGTAAACGACGTCGAGTTTGGTAATCCAAAATTAATATTTATTCTTTCACCTACATTTCTTCAACATAGTTTCTAAGATTTTAATTTTTGTTGATGACTTTGTAAACAATTTTGAAACGTTTCTGACCTTTTTAATTTGTGGTTTAATGTGGAATCTGTTTATTTTCTCTTATTAAAAAAACATTGTTTTACATTTGTGTATGTCAAAAAAAAAAAAAACAGATAAAAATAATTATACTATAAATATGATTGAAAACAAACCTTTTCTGTTACTTACAAAATTTATTTCAATGCAAAAAAATATAAAAAATTTTTCTAAAAATTATTTTAAATTCTGTTTAAAAATAATACTTTAATTAACAAATAATTGAAAAATATATTGTAATATGCTTAAATAATATACATACATACATATGTTTGTAAGTATGTATTTTTGTTGATAATAATCTTCAATATTTTAAAAACGTTTTAATTTTTTAGTTATAATTAGAATATAAAATTGAGTGAAATTATTCCCATAACTATAAATACAAACGGTACAAAAAAAACTATCCAGCGAGGACATTTATTTGAATTAGAACTATTTTCATAGTATGAGTTATTGTTAAAATAATGATTTTCATTATTCATTGATTCCATTTGATTTGGTGTTAATTTATGGGAACTATAGTTGTGAGAGTGGTAAATGATGGTTTCATTATTGCTGGGAGTATCACATGTTTTTCCATGGGTATCTGCATTATCATTACTATGACAATTAGTAGTATCGCCACCACCGATATCACATACTGTGTCGCAGCCGCCACTATCGCCACCACCAATATCACATACTGTGTCAAAACCGCCGCCACTATCGCAGCAACCAGTATCACATCCTCCATCGGACATTTTGTTTTATTTATTTTATTTTATTATTTCTATCTAAAAAGACAATAAGTTTACATAACAATTCAATGACTATATAACATACATATTTATGTATATTTTGTAGAATATTAACTAATATATTAGTATATTAATTAGGTTTCTGTTGGTAAATTATTTTGAACAAATATTTAATTTATTTAAAAGTGTTTCTGTTGCAAATTACAAAAAGGGATCTAGAAATATAAAAGCTTACCGCTATAACATTTGTTTCTTAAGGTCAGGTCTGATCACAGTTATACATACATATGTATGTCTACAAGAAGAGTATGCTGACAACTACGACAACACCCATAAATACTATTAACAATATAATTAATATAACTAAGGCCACACCGCTTGAATCAGTATTATTATTCTCGGAAGTTCTATGATTGGGATTATTATTAGAATTGGTGTTCGAGGATGTTAGACAAAAGCAACATTCGATACAGCAATCTACACCATTAGAATCATCCATACAACCACAATCGTCACACCCATTGTATGAACAGTCGATACATTCGGTATCGCTCATCAGTTATGTATATAAGTTCTGCGAAAGACATACATACATACATTAGAGTGATTCATAAATACATACAAATGTATGTATATATGTTCTTTAAGTTATGAAAGGAGGTGAAATCTTATATTGATGATGTCAGAATGAAAAAAATCTTTCAAATAGTTTTATCTAAATATGTATGCATGTACATAGTTGCTAAAAATATAAAAATATCTTATTATATATACAGTGGCTCACAGGTTATTTCGTGTGCCTAACTTTTAGTGATTGATTTTATAATTTTTTTATTTACTTAGAAATTAAGAAATGCCATTAGTTATTTACTGCCGTATTTATAAAAAGAAGGCTTGAAGTGTGCTTTTAGACAAAATTTTCTTAAAGTACATTTGAAGTCTACTTTAATTTTTTATAAATACGGCAGTTAGAGATTAATATGGTATTATTTTGTTTACAAAAGGATAACACAAAGAAAGAGTTCACTCAAGTATATTCAACATAATACAGTTATATATCAAAACTTAAAAGGTGAATACCTAACTCGTAAACAACACGAAAGCGGTCAAAAATTATTGCATTTTTAGGTCTAGAAGTTAGAAACTGTTATCACGATCTTGATGAGTTCCGAAAATATATCGCACGAAATAAGCTGTGAGCCACTGTATGTATGTATGGATATACATATGTATGTATGTAGTTTTTTTTCGACAAACCATTAGAATCAATGAGTTATTAGAAGAATAATAAAAATTTTTATTAATTTTGTATCTAATTTATTAGCTATGATAGGTATTTATTAATTTATAATCCTCTTGTCACCAATTAGCAATATGTAGAACAAGTTTTATAATAAATTTTATGCTTAAAGTTTAATAAGATACAGTTGTATGTAGTATGTATTATGTTCAAATTTTTTCCTATTAAAATTCATGTTAAAAAAATTAAAGGGAACAAATTTCATGTGGAATTTTTATTCACGATAGGGGTGACTATATATGTACATATTTTACAACTTTTGTATCCACAGAAAACAAAGTACATATACACCCCTATCGTGAATAAAAAGTCCACATGAAATTTGTTCCCTTTTATTTTTTTAAGTCCCGGATCACACAATGCAACTTTTGCTGCTCAACTTTTGAGTTTGTAGGTGATAGCGGAAAGAAGAGTGATCCCCTCTCTCTCTTTTTCCCCTCTTATCCAAAAACTCAAAAGTTGAGCAGCAAAAGTTGCATAGTGTGATCCGGGACATACATTGAATTTGAATAGGAAAAATGTGAAAAGGGTAAAAATTTTATGTGGGATTTTGGGGTGATAAAGATTTATTCACAATAACACAGCGAATTAAAATCGTATTTAAACTGGTATACATGGCGAATAGAAGTTCCTATTCATTCATGTAAAAGTATGTAAATTTATACTCTGTGATGTAAATACATTGATGTGTTAAATAAATGTGAAAAAATTATGCCATATTGTTACGTTTTCGCCAATTATAATACATTTTAATGTTAATAACACTCGATATGTAAATAAAATTAAACATACATACGTTGATCTACAGTTATTAATATTATTAGTATTTAATTAGTGGGATGCGCAATTTTCTTTACACCGACCTGTACTAAATAAGAAAAGATTGTGTATATCTACTATTTAGACCATGGTGAAATAACTCTACAAGGTGGTGTTGAAACGCCAGCTGCTTTTTTTTAGTCATGTTCGTTATGTCAAACTTTATATACATATATATGTATGTATGCTCAAGTTGTGTTAAAAAAATAGCAAACGTATCAAGTTATACAAAAAAAGTGAAAAAAACAATTGTCCATAAATTAAATGTTTTATAAATTAACAAATTTATAAATTATTTTTATTTTCATCTTGAAATTAAAAAAATTGTATGTATGTATGTATGTATTTATTTTTCCTGCAAAAATGTTTGTAAACAATAACCAGTTGTTTTTGCCATTACAAATATGAAAGCAAAAACAAAAATACCATGTTTCTATTGCTTTTGTATTGTTGTAATATTGCCATCACCTTGTAGAGTTATTTCACCATCATTTAGACGTTTCAAAAGGTTCATAATCAGCGTTGCCACGACCAAAAAAAATATGTAAAAAAAAGTAACCAAAAGCAAAAAAAAGTAACCAAAATTTTTATATATTTACCCCTTATTGAAAAACGAATATTAAATTTAACAAAGGTTTATTAAGACAGATTTGCATATAAAAATTTGCTTAATAAACGTTTGTTAAATTTAATAATCGTTTTTGAATAAGGGGGTTAAAATTTTATTTTATTTATACTTCAGCTAAAAAATATATATGTAAAATATAAATTAACCATTGCATTTCAGTTTGTAGATGGTTTTTGACGTTTGAAGAACCTTACTCGTTCAACAATACAATGATTGTGTTTGTTATGTTTGGAGACAGGCATGTATTTTTTCGTAAAGCTATATATACACGATCGTCAGATATTATAACGTTGTCAGATCTAGCAATGTAATGACATTGGAAAATTGTTAGTAAAAATAAATTGTCAGTTTAGACGACTGTAGGAAAACTAACAATTTCATTGTCACACAATGAATTTATCTGTCAACCGAAATTGTCAGTTCACACGGTTGTCAGATTGTTGTGTGGCATTGTGTTTAAAAATTTTAAATGTTGTCATGGAACAAAAACGAGCAATTGAAACCATTTTATCTGCATTCTATGAAACAGGATTCATCAAAAGGTATGTCACTATCAATTTTTTATTTTCTTTAATTTATTTTTTTAATTTTCTTCCACTTTTTTTTAAATGTTATTAATGCACCATTGGCAGATGCATAAATTTTGCACATATGACAATGAAAAGTGTTTGACAATTGTCATAAAACAATGACAAAATTGTGTGTTTACACGATTGTTAGATGTCTGACAATATTCTTGTTCTCCAAGACAAAGATTTTAAGTACACACGGTTGTTACAGTGTTGTTATTATAACGTTATAAAAACGTTTAAATTGTGGGTTTAGTTTATCACTAAAATTAGTGGTGTTAAGTCAAAGTGAAAAACAATGTAAAAAATGGTTACTTTTGTATTCAAAAAAAAAACTATAGAACCAAAACGGAAAAAAGTACACAAGTACACATTGGAAAAAAAAGTAACCAAAACGGCAACGCTGTTCATAATCAGTTTCCTAGGAGAGTTCTCTTAGAAAGAGAAAAATATATGTTTTAGTTTTTCATTAATTGTGCAAAAAATTTCTTTGTGCTAGGAACACAACTGGGACGAGCGACGAATTAGGCCCGGTTTACATTACGATTTTTACGATATCGTTTTTTATTAATTCTCTTTTGAAGATGCTACGAAAATCCGTGGAATAAAATAAGTTATCGTAATCATCGTTGCCATATATGTTTTGAAGAAAATTTTTTATTAGAAAAACTTTTAAATTTGTTTCAGGAAAACTGTGAATTTTATTTATTAATCTATTATTTTATCAATCGAAATTAATAATAAAAATTGCTTAAACATAATTAATAGTTCTTGAATAAAAAAAAAACTCTTTGTCTTTTAAAAACCCATAAAATTTAATTTAATACATTAGAAATACATTCACATTTCTTGTACATTTGAACAAAAACAAAATGCCCGTTGGTTTTTGCATTATTGTCGCAACGCCTTGAAATGTATCTTACAATCTGATATCCAGTATTGGATATTGCACATTTTATAAACTATACTCAGGGGCCACAAACAGATTAATTTGGTGAAATTATGCTATCTTGAAACTTGCTTTCCAATAAATTCATAGCGTGTTTCAGAAGCCAAAATGAGACAATTTTGTGCAGCAAGATAATTATGTTGACCAAAAATGTCAAGAATTTTATGATATGTAGCTTTTATATATCCACCAAAGATATGTCAGCAACTAAAATGTCAAAACTTTCATGTTATTCCCATATACCCCTTGTTGAAAAAAGTGCCTATTAAAAACCCTTAAACAATTTATTAAAATTTTAACAAGAAAATAGATTTTGGATTTATATAAAAGTACTCCAATTTTGATAAAAAGTATTTTTTGAGAAACTACCACAGAGTAGAAAGTCCCAAGTCAGTTACACAGAAAACATGAATATTAACTAATAGTAAAAAATCATGAAAATATAGTGTTTTGGGGAACTTAATTTGTTCAAAAATTTTTTCCATAAAATTCCTAACATACTTTAAATAACTTAAATAACAATAAAATCCCTTGTCCCCTAAAGACAAACATTTAAGTCCTTTAAAATAACCAACTTCGAAGAATAAAAATAGGCATGTCTGGCAAGCTCTTTCTTTATAAAGACAGGGATGGTCATTTCAAACATGTTTAGTGGCGAAGAAAAAAAAAGAATAAATTTTAAAAATATCTCATGTTAATCCAAAAATTTATATTACTTTATTTATAAAGCAAGATCGAGTCATGTAATTTAATAAATACAATATGAGACAAAAATCTTATTTTTATTTCATAAACTTATGCTATTATGTATATATATATTACATATCGTTTTTTGCACATATCATGGTGAAATTAAAAACCAGGTGACAGCATTGCAACAACAATTACAACAAGGCAAGAACAACGGGCATTTTTGTTTGTGTAATACTTTCGTTACTGTCAAAAACATTTGGCATAAAATAAAGAAATATACAAACATGGATAAAAACAGAAAACAATTGTGATTTTTTTTGTTTCTTTTATTTTTTCAAAGAATTTTTCTTTAAGTTACGCATAATATTTATTTAAATATACAAGTAATACATAATTTTGCAAAGTAAAATATGTAAAATTCTTTATTTTCAAAAATAATGTATGTATAGGTACTGTATAACAACAACGCATTTTTCTGCAGCAAAAACAAAATCACTTTAAAGAGGAATCTTAATATTTATCTTACAAAAAAAAACTAACATTTTTAGCAAAACAACTCAAAAAACAAACACACTATTTAATATAATATAGTTTTTTTTAACACTTTTAAGCTATTTTACGCAGATAAAACGGGGACAAAAACTCAATTTTTCAAAAACAAAATAATTTTGTAACGTTTTTATATAAACTTTGAACATTTGTAAACAACTTTTTGACATTTTCAATTTCATTATGAATAGAGCAAAAAATAAATAGCTGCCGCTATGCTGTCACCTGGTATATTTTCACCATGGTACATATATACGTATTTACCTAGTCTGGCAACATTTGCTTACGTACAATTGACAGCTGCATTATTTGTGCACATTTTGCACACCGGTCTTTTTCCCGCGCACGACTTATTGTTGAAAGCATTGATAGAGGAAATAAACATTTGAACATACAAAGAAAAGGTAAAAATTAAATCATTCAGTTGGAATATTTTCCTTATAATCATTAAGAAATTTGGTTGCGAAGCAAGCACACTGCAAAGAAAGCAGTTGCATCCAAAAACATTACGCGACGAAAATTCCCCCGAAAAACAAGCTAAAGTTGTGAAACAGCAATAAATTCAAGATTCAGACAAGAAAACGAAAAAGAACAGAGATAACAAGAAGAGTTTGAAAAAAGTTGGTGAGTAGATTGTGTTTAACAAAAGTTATAGTGAAAAGTTGCGAGAATTATTGCTAATTTTCGTCTCATTTTTTTAGATTTATTAAAATAAATATTAAAACATTTTCATAATGCCACGCCTTGCGGTAAGAAGAAAAGCTGATTCCACAGATGTTGACAACAATAATAAAGGTGAAAATGAAGCGCCAAAATCAAAGATGCAAAGATTATCGTTTCTATTGCCTTTGCCACAGAGACCACGTGTTGTGGGGCGGGCTTTAGTTTGTGGTCAGGGCGACATGGGGCAACTTGGTTTGGGGGATGACGAGTCCAAATTTGAACGCAAAAGACCGGCTTTGATAGATAAAATCTCCAATGTGGTAGATGTCAAGGCGGGTGGTATGCACAATTTGGTACTGACACACGATGGTCGCGTTTATTCATTTGGTTGCAATGATGAAGGTGCTCTTGGCCGTGACAGCAGTGAAGAAGGCTCAGAGTTTGAACCTCGGCCTATAGATTTACCCGGCAAAGTGTTGAAGATCTCAGCGGGCGATTCACATTCAGCTTGTTTATTGGAAGATGGCCGAGTTTATGCCTGGGGTTCATTCCGCGACTCGCACGGCAACATGGGTTTGACATTAGAGGGCAACAAGCGTTTACCCATTGATGTTTTGCCCGGTTTGACATGCTGTGACATTGCTTCTGGAGCTGATCACTTAGTTATATTAACTTGTCAGGGCAAAGTGTATACTGTGGGCTGTGCAGAACAAGGACAACTTGGTAGGGTTTCCTTAAGATCAGCCTCCGGCGAAGGACGCCGGGGTAAAACTGAATTGTTGCGTCCCGGTCTGGTGATCGTTAAACGTGGCAAACCCATAGAATCTATATGGGCCACCAACTATTGTACGTTTCTGAGGGAATCACAGACTGGCAACATATGGGCATTTGGTTTGAATAATTACAAACAATTGGCCTACGCCAAAGACATGGCGACCATTATCAATCCCATTAATACAAATTTTGAAAATATTAAACACATTGCTGGTGGCCAACATCACACATTAGTACTTAAGGAAGACGGCACGGTGTTGGTAATTGGCAGAAAGGATTATGGCCGTCTTGGGTTGGGATCTGTGCCAGATGATGTTACCAACTTGCAACCCATAGCAGCCCTGAAGGGCAAAAAAATAATCAGTGTTTCGTGCGGTGAAGCTCAATCGTTTGCTCTGACTGAGGACGGGAAGCTATACTCCTGGGGTATGGGTTCGAATCATCAATTGGGCACGGGATCTGAAGATGATGCTCTGGAGCCCGTGTTGATTGTTAGCAAACAGACAGAGGGAAAACGTATTATAAGAGCAGCTAGTGGTGGCCAGCATAGTATATTTTTAGTGGAGGATGAAAATCAACCCGCCTTTGAAGAGGTTAAGGAAAAGGAAGAAGTAAAGCCAGAGAAACCTGCAACAAAAGATAAGAAAAAGTCTGCTAAAGAAGCTTCTACTAAAAACATAGTAGAGACTGAAAAGGAAGAAAATAATGTAGAAGAGCCGGTAGCAGAAGAAATAAAAGCCACAAATGGCGATAAATCGTCAGAGGATGATACAAAATCAAATGCAACAGATGACGAAAAAAAAGAAGAAGATTCAAAGACACCGGCAGCAGTACCGTCACCAGCTAAAAGAGATGAAAAAAAAGAAGAAGATTCAAAGACATCAGGAGCAGTACCGCCACCAGCTAAAAGAGGACGCAAGAAAAAATAAGTTATTTTAAACAAAAATCGTCATCATCACAATAACAACTACTACTATTACTACAAATAATACGACTTAAGTAGCTATTGTATTTTTTTTAACTCTAACTAATATCATCCTTTAACAATCCCCTCTTTAACTCGTTTTGTTACGTTATTAACACAATCTAATCTATAAATTTTAAATTAAATTGGATTATAAGATTGTGCGAATTGATTTATCTCAACTTGTATACATACATGCTATTATTAATTATCTAATTTGTTTTTACTTTGCTTATACATATAAAATAACTTGTTGACTTTTAATTTCGGAATAGTAGTATGTAATTTTGTATTTTTTCCAAAACAAAAAGAAAACTCAAACAAATTAAAATTGACTTGTTTTTAAAATTCAAAATAAAATCTATCTAGACCATATCGTCCTATTTAATGCTTAATTTGTTGATTGTGTGTAAGTTTGCTTTGTGTTTTCCTCAACCTTAACATTTTTCAACAATATTTGCTTTTTTTTTATAGATCTGCAACTTTCGTTTGCTGCATATTTTCGTCTTTCGTTTATTTTTTTTAATATTAAAATAAAATTACTGCTTAAAACTACTTTCTTTTTAAATTTTAAGTTTATCTTATTTCTTATTAGTTTATATGCATGCATACACGTTTCATGTGTACTTTTTTGCTCCTTTTGATTTGATGAAATAAAATAAATTATTTGAAAATAAATGTTATACTCGTATGTGTATCTATTGTTTTTAAATCGTAGTTGAAAAGGGGAAATAGTTGTGAGGAGGAAGTAAGAGATTAATTAATAATCTGAAAATTATTTTTCGGCTTTGAAATTTTTCGAGTCAAAGTTAGAGTACATGAATAGTTATGTTGAAGCTAGAGTCTGTACAGGCCTAATCAATTCGATTACAGTCATCATTTTGCTAAAATCTGATTGAACATTTTAATAAAAGAATCGAACTGTCCGATATTATTTCAATGACTCCTGTGCACATACATTTTGTTTGTGTTAAATTTTATTTCGTTATAAACGCATTTTAATGATTTATGCATGTTAAAAAGATTTTCAGAAGAATGTATTATATGGGAGCTTTGACTAATTATGGACCGACCGTTATAAAATTAGTCCGTTTCACAAACTTCAGTTCATTCATACTTTTTCATGCAAATCAACTGCATGAAAGAAAAAAACCAAAAGGAAATAAGATAATTGACTAGTACCGTCAAGTTTGTAACCCCTTTTATTCTCTTCCATTTTCACCCAAAAATACTTGCCTTAAAGAGTCAGAATTGAAGAGTGTGAATGCGGACTTATTTGTGTTGAATTTTACTTGGCAACCAACATTTTTTAAGAGAATTATGCTCGTTAAAGTGATTTTCGGAAATGGGCCTTATATAGCAGCTGAGTAATTTGTTTGGAAACGTGTATAAATCAAACATTTATGACCAATTAAGCCCTATTTAGTGTAACATTTGTATGGGGGCTAGGTGAAATAATGGAACGATTTCAACCAATTTTAATACCAACTGTCCTTGGTCAAATATCATGTACCAAATTTTATCGAAGTATCTTCACAATTGCGATCTGTACGTGGACACTCGGACGGACAGCTTTAAATCGCCTCAGGAATTGATTCTGAGTCGATGGGTATACTTTAAGGTGGTTGTCGTGACTACTATACAAATGTCCCTTACCTTTTGCTCAACTCCAATAGATACATAAGAATTTTGAAAGACTGAGTTTAAAAATTTGTCTCGTTTTTTATTTTAAAATTAAAAGAAAGTAAAATTTAAATTATATAGCAAATTATTTAAACATATTTTGTAATTTTTATTAATTATAAACTAGGTTGGCGGATAATTAATCTCTCAAATTGCCAGGTATCTCTACGTCGATTTAAGTAAGTCCCAAAGTCGACTTGATATAGGAAACTGCAACGCTTAAATCTTGTATTAAAATAATTTATAGGTTATAAATCCAAAACAAACGCATGCTACCAATGCACAACTTCGAGAAACCGTAACGTGGTACAGTTAGTCGACGCCAAGCATTAACCAATTGAAGAGTGAGCCGCAAATCTCTCGAAGGAAGCGAAAAAAGGACGGCCTGATTGCCCTTAAGCGATAATGACACCAAGAGCTGAATTACGACTGTTGTAATTTCTTATTTCATTAATTTATATAATATTTATGTATGCATTTAAACAACAGAATAATATTTTTTTTTTTTCGGGTGGGGAGGGGAAATGCATTTTACGCATCCTTGCCAGGTCGTCACTCTTCACAACAGGGTATGTTGGGCTCCTCGAAAGACTACCAACTAAAACCCCCCTTCCCTTCAACAGTGGGAATCCACCACACCGGGACTACTTTCGTATTACTTCGATGTGGTTCCCATCAATTAGGCTATATATACGCCATTTCTTGGTTGCGATTTCCCCGTCGGGCCCGCTTGTTCCATCCGCTCTTAGCCACCCCCATCATGGCGGGTATCTAAGTCTAACTTCTTTCTACGCAGAATAACCTCAGCATACTTTGCGATCTGATTCCAGCTTTCCTCATTCTTGAGCATTATCTGGACAACGCTGTGTGCAGTCAGAGAGCCGTGTATCGACTCAATTGCTGCTCTTTCCTCGCTCCACTTGTAGCAGCTGAAAAAAGTATGTTCGGCGTCATCGGCATCGTCGTATATGCACCCTGGGTTGACGCATTTCCCCATCTGGTGCAGATATTTTCTAAAATATCCATGTCCGGACAATAGTTGTGTAAGGTAGTAATTCACCTCGCCGAAACTTCTATTTACCCAGACATCCAACTCCGGTATGAGTTTTGCCGTCCATCGACCAACCATTTGGTTCCGCCATGTCTCCTGCCACTGTTCGATGCTGTGTGCTCTTAATTCTTCCGCTGTCAGCCGGCCTTCACTCCATTGTCTTTGCTCCCATCGTTTCCTGCGTTCCATCGCCAGCAGGCCAATTGGAATCGTACTGCTGATCACAAGTATAATATTTACTTTCCAAGTAATTGCAATAATTGAAGCGAGCTTTTCTTAATAATTACCAACACACAAAACTAACAAATTCAATAGTTAGGATATTGTAGGAGTAGTTTTCAATTAATAAACTATAGTTTAACATGAATGGAAAAGAGTGAAATTGTTTTATATGTATTTTATTATAATAGGCTCGGATAAAGAAAAATAAAAGTAGTTGTTCAATTTTTTTGTATAAAAACCAAAACGCTCTAAAACAGACGAACGACAATTTCAATTATTTTTATTAATAATAAATATTATTGCATAAAAACTAAAAAAAAATATTATTTACACATAGAACTTAAAGCGTTTCAATAGGATAAAGGAATAATTATCAACTAAACCGCAGTACTTCAATATACACATACACAATACAGTTGTTACGTCTGTAAAGTATTTCATTTCTAAATTCTTATTTTGTTTACTTTCGCATTTGCCCCGTTGTGTTTTTTAATGCCTAGCTAAGGTGAATCCCAATTTAATGATGTTATCGTATACTCGGCTTCGGTCACATGCACCAAAGCACTGGTCGTTGTTATGGCCGAAGGCGATTCACGGGACATGGAACAGAAATAAAATGTTACACAAACAATGCCAATGAGCATTGTAAGCGTTAGAATACAACGGGCAAATTTACGTGCGAATGCGATGAGACCAAGCAAATAACCGCCTCCTAAAACACCACCATCTTTTTTACACTGCATATCAAAATTGAAGTTATTGTCCATTAACATGCCACCACCGCCACCATCACTGTCATCTTCCATTATGCGTGTGGCAACATAACCATCTGGACACTGGCATTGTCTTATAAGTTTGTGCATGTTGGCAGCTTTAAAGTTTCGACATTTTGTTGTAGCAGCTGCAGCGGCATTAAGAAGACGTTGTTTGGTCAAATTGCATTTCGTAAGTAAATATTATAGATCTGCTTTGCCTTTGGCACATGAACCAAAGTCAACATTGTTCGCGGCCTCCTCCTTGTTCCAGCAACCATCATCGTTGCACAATTGTAGTTTTAGCAGATAAATAACTGCCGCCGATAGTATGACAACAATGATTAATGTGGCAAGTTGTAAGATTTGTGTATTCCTAAGTTGTTTCTCCAATCGCCGTGTTTCGTCCGACAGCTGCAAAATAAAAAGAAAATAATGAGAGTTTTACAAAATTATTTATGGTTTTTTTTTATCTTTTTCATAACACAAAAAGCTTATTAAAAGGATTTATGTATTTTTAATAATTTAATTTATAATTTTAGATTGAATAAAAAAGAATTTTTTTTCATTCAAATATCAGTGATTGCAATATGCAGTAGTTTTATACATATGTACTCGTATTTAAGTATTGTTATTTAAGATAAGGATGACCTTCCGAATTCAAATAGATGTGGCATTATTCAATCCGAAATATTGGCTATCAAAAGAGCAGCGTAACAATATATAAAATTCGACACTCACATGAGTGCGTGGACATAGAGACATTGTAGGCAACTGTATTGCCGAAGAATGACATAAATTTCCTATGTGGTATGCCGTTATCCACATGTAGACTAATTTGTAACTTTTACAAGGAGATTGAATGAGCATGAATACGAGACTAAGGCCCCGATTACCGTTTTGATGTTGTATGTTGTAAACTGCGATTATGTTTCACAACACTTATCGGTTAAACCGAAAACGTTAAACGAAATATTGCATATCAACACTCTTTGTTAAACAGAACATTTACTGATTACAGGCGCTGATTAGGTGTCGTGTGAAGAGTACAATATGTATTGCACATGCGAGGTGTCTCTACATGATCATTATTCGTAAGAGATTTGGAATACACTAAGAGCTAGGACGATCTAATGTGAAAGGAAAGTAGTTGATGTTAAAAACAAAACCGGTATTACTGTTCTGACAAAGAAAGAAAATAGCATACTAAATAGTATTCTAGGGACCTGGAAAATTAGCTTCAACTCAGTTAATTTTTAGTAAATTGGCTGTAGCAGTTAAGTCGAAAAATATTGGATGGGCTTTCAAGAACAAATCTTGAAATGACTCTTTCTATTTTTAAGACCTTAATAAACAATAAACAAATCTGCAAGGTCGGTCAATATTGGAGGATTGAATCCAATTTTTACATTTTCTCTTATATCTAAAGTGACGAAGACTCTTTTGAATGATAAGCTCATGAAGTATATTAGTAGTTATTTTTTTTTTTAATATGGAATTTGCTGGGAGTGGGATACATTGTGTCTATTGATTTCAACAAGACTTTTGATAGGGTGGAAAATAACATTTTGATTAAAAAACTGGTTGTTAATTTTCAAAACAAACTTATTGTGTATTTTTGCGAGATAAATGCCAGTATATATCCATTGAAGGAAAATAGCCAGGTTCTGTTTTAACCCTTTATACAAATACATATTTAAGATTTTGACAAATTTATTACTTTTGCAAATGGTTGTTAGATTATGGTTTGATATTTTAAACGGAAAGTTTTTAAGTGGGTCATTTGCGACACCTTAATGTACAGGGTGGTATAAAAAAAAAACATATTCTTCATTGATAGATCAATAGAAGATTTAACTAACAAACTTTCCAAAGCATTTCATGGTTAAAATTTTCCAAGTTTTTACTAAATAAATGTCAAAGGATGAGAACCGAATTCTTAAGACTTTATCATTTTGCTTTTTTTATTCTGATACTATCAATATTCGGCAAAATCAATATAACGATAAATTGATTGTGCAATTGGAAATTGTATTTCAACATACTATATATCACACATGCAGTATCTATATATGCATAAGATATATTCGTGTTAATTTTGTTACTGAAAATCTGCTAGTAGCAAAAATATAAGCAAAAACACGTCTACATACATTTTTAAACATATTTTTGTCTTTATCTGTCTTTATAATTCCTGCACAATTATAATCTCTTTATATTATGTCTTACTAATTTATAACGAACATTTTCCAAATTACAGAAAATATTTGTTTAATATAAATTTTGTGTCATGAAAAATTATACAAGAAAAATAAATAGCTTATAACATATTTTATTTATAGAATTTGGTTCCACCGTCACAAATGAATGTTAAGCCCAATTTACACGAAGCATTTATTTAAGCTAAGCTGATTACCATTTAGACATCAGGATGAGGAGAAGATAAGACGTGTACACACTTGACTGTACTTGCTATTCGTTTTACTCTATTCTTCGTATTACATACATATGTATACGAGCAAGATACGATCGATTTAAGAAATAAGAATTGTGCTGTGTGAACACCGAAGAGATTTAAGGAAAAAATTGTATCAATCTTTTCAATAAGAATTGCTTCGTGTAGTTTTGTATAATTGAATTACTTTATATTCCATATTAATAAAATAAAAATCACATTAAAGACTAAATATTTAATAGTTTCTTTTTACAAGTAATAAGGTCACTTGAATTTTATATAAAAATATTTAATTTATTTCTATATATTTATTTCCAATATTTCGCTATCACAATGGATAGCTTCTTCAGGGATAATATAAGTTTTGAATTATACATATATAGAAATAAATTAAATATTTTTATATAAAATTCAAGTGACCTTATTGCTTGTAAAAAGAAACTATTAAATATTAAAAAAGGTCAAATAAACGACCTAAATATTAAAAACTAAACATATCATTAATAAGTTTTATATATTACATATATGTATACAATTTTAGACTGGACTTACCTTGCTTACCTTAGTTGAACTTTCCAATTTCTTATCACCAGAACTGGCACTATAACCATTACTTATCATCTCGCTGTCTTTGTAAATACAACATAATCTGTGCTGTTCCACATTGGGTGCATTATTATCTAATTTCTTCCAGAAGTCTGCATTTTGATTTGTTTGGATGTCGACGGCTGGTAAACACATGATCAAAAATTTATCTTTAGCATTGTCGGAAAGATTGTGTTCAGGTTTTAAAAATATATTAACGGCAACAGTTTCACCCGGATTTAATATACCGATACGGGGACGAACACGAAACTTTTCGGGTGATGTAGTTTGTATCTTAAGAGAAATTAATTAAGTTAGTTTAATGTTATTGTTTTTATAAAGCAAAGAAATTAAAATGTTTACCTTGTATGTAACTGGATAAAGACTTGTGCTGGTCAGTTCCAGTAAACTTTCTTTAGCATCACCGCGTGAAAATTTCATGAAATCTTGTGGTGAAACTCGCAACATGTCGTCTTTTAGTAATTCCATAAAAAAGTAAAGAATTTTTATACAATTTTTTTAATTTAAAGTAATTGTCAAAACAAAAATTTGATGATATTTAAAGCAAATGTAAATACAAAAATATAAAATTCGTAATAAAACATGACGTGCAGTTTTCTTGAAGGTACGGTAACATTGTTTAAATGTTTGAGGAAACAGGAGTGGCCCTTCCTTACCCTCTACAGAAATCAATACACCTAAATCTGTTTCTACACGGTTTAAAAATAAACAATTTTTAAAATTTTACACGATTTTATTCCATTTAGCACGATTCAAAATCGTTTTGGGCTACAATTTTTTTTGGTTAAATTTAATTTTTGCGAAATATGTTCTTATCAGAAATTTGGGGGAATTCCCTTTTACCTATATATGTATGTATATGTGATTACATATTATAAACCTGAATAGTTGTTCTTAAAAACATCCTTGTTTTTCACTAATTTCAATAGGTTTTAGAGATCGCATACGATCAATTTATTTTTTTGCACAGTGTTTTCCTGGAATCTGGAACCAATTACAGAATTAAGTGTACTTTACTATCTTTTGAATTATTATTTATTTATTTAAGTTTATAAGTTTTAATTTATAATTTATCACTTGGCGTGGTATGCTTTTACAAATGCCCTGTAATATCAAATAAAATTATTGTAAAATACCTACAGTACTTAGTATTACTTTTAATATTTAAACAATCTAAATACCTATAAGTTCTGTTAAAATTTAATTCACTATCCCGTATTTAATATAGAAACTGTGAGTTTTGTCCAATATATACATAATACCTAGTTAAATAATAATAAATTTTACAATAATATCAGTAAATAAATTTGTTAAGACTTACGATCTTGTGGTGTAAAATGATCTGTTATATCGTGCATCTCTGTTTGTTGTTCTGCAGCAGGCGTCTGGTGTAGACTGCTTTTGGCAAAATGGACCTAAAAAGGTTTAAATATAAGACATATGTATAATTATTTATTTGTATTTGCTTGAGAAATCATTTCTCAAAGACTAGCAAATATAGACTAAACGTACAGAAAACTATAATTGTTGTTCACATTATATTAACACAAATTCTACAAAGCGTTTGAATGACATTTTAAATCCTTAAAATGCAATCATCTTGCAATAAGAGCCACTTAAAGCAAAAAGAAATACCCACATATAAAAAACGCAGAATAAAACTTGGTAGCAAGGAGGATAATGATTTGTAGTACAAGGTTTTCTTCATAAAACTATGTGTAGGTAGGTATATGAACCCCCTAGAAACTGGTCATTAAATGCTTCATGCAATTATTCGTTCTTTAAGCAAATAATCAATCAATATTAAATTGGATTTATGTCGTTCTCTGCTGAATGAATGAGACAATTTTTGTATGACCTAATAACCATTACCATTGTTAGTGAGAACAACCATCAACCACATTAGAAAGTGAGACTGACTGTCTGTCTGACTGACTTACCGACAAACAGACTTACCCTGTATTTAGTGATTGTGCTTTTATTGAGTGGTTTTGTTTTATTGTAAGTAATAATTTTGTATTTATAAAAACATTTTATTATTCTTGAATATTTGTACACTTTTCTTCTTTGGTCTTTTTTTGTGAATTATAAAATTTACTACTATAAAAAATATCTCCAATCGTTTGCCTTAATATGTTGCAAAAGAAAATAGCTGAAATTTTGACATTTTGTTTTGTGTTGCAAAGTGTCTGTCTGTTGTATAAAAAGCTTTTACATTGAAATAAGCTTTTCATCAGAGTTGTCAGGTTTTCATTGTTTGCCAAATACTGGTATAACTATACATGGTATTTAGACAGAATTTGAATACACAGTGCAAAATGATTATATCAAGTTTAAAAAGAAAGTATGATAAGTAACTCATACATATAAAATTAAAAAAATGTTGAATAATGCATTTATTTTTAAAGATTATGTAATTTTTCTCTTATTACTCGTCCGTACAATTATTATAGTGAGTTGAATCTAACCGGTTGATTGAAGGGTTAGAGGTATACACGAGCGGTTCAAAGATAGAGTTATCACAGAAACTCCTACTTCTGTGCCTAACCCTTCGTTTATACATGCAAGCTATATGTACGTATTATCATCGAAAATTTCGAGAAAACGCCCAACTGTCTTGCAAGTTACATGAGTGTTTATACGGTCAGGTAAAAGTTCATTCTAAACATGTCGGCGACAGCAGAACAATTAAAAAAATTATTTTTTTTTACTGAGGCTAAAAAATTTTTTATGCCAACTTGAAAGTAAAAGTGATACAATAATTTGCTGTTCATGTCCCATAAAACTGGATGGGATCGACACAAATTAATTATTTTAACAATATTTTCTTGGCTTAATTTTGGCACCATTTCTTATTTTGTTTACTTTTCACTAGCATAAAAAATTTTAATTTTAAGGGAACCAGAGAGCATAAAAAGTTTAATTTCAAGTGAACCATTTATTCGTATTGTTTCAATGATATTTATGTTTTAAAGCTTCAGTTAATGCTTAATTTATGAATATTTAACGAAAACAATGTCAAATTGGCTTTAAATGTATTTAATATAACTAAAAACAGTTAATTGTGCTAAGTTTTCATAGGGCAACTCTATTTAATTTTACTTTCGTGAAAGTGTCGAAAATCACTGTAAGGGCGAAAAAACCAAAAGGAAGCCTGTTTAGCTATTTTGCTTGCTTTTTCAATATTTATCACAAGATCCACGTTCTGGATTTCATATTTTAGGCCATTCTGCCTTAGGCACTCCTACATGCAATATTGATGGATCGCGATCCATGTCGCAGAATGGCCTAAAATATGAAATCCAGATCGCGGATCTCGTGATAAATATTGAACGTGTATCATTTTTAATAAAAAAGCAAGCAAAATAGCTAAACAGGCTTTCTTTTGGTTTTCTCGCGACATTGATAAACGACCCGCACAGCACAAAAATAACATAAATACTGAAGCGATAAATATTGAACATGTAGCATATGCAAATATCATGATATTTACTGAACGTGTAGCAGTGCCCTAACTCTATCTTGAAATTTATTATGGAGTCTGAAACCAGGACTTAATTTCAACTTGTCTTTAGTGTCTTTCAGAGATCCTGGCGAACTTAAAAGGCTATGAATTGATAATGACTAACATTACAAGGTTTGTAAGGATGGCTATACACCTAATTCTGTTTTTACACGGTTTTCATTTAACACGGTTTGAAAATAAACATATTTTTCATTTTTTACACGATTTTAGTTCATTTAGCACGATTAAAAATCTTTTGGGCTTATTTTTTTTTTGGGCAGTACGCAAAACTGGCCCAATTGAGATGCGAGTTCGGTGAACAGTTTATCAATTGGCCACCTAGATTGTGTGATTTTGTGAGGCTATGTTAAGGCTCATATCTAAGCCCACGTAATCGAAGCTAGTATTGAAGAATTTATTCATGAGATACCGGCCATTTCCATTTCATTTACATGAAATAATCTTTAAACATTGAATTTTGTATATAAATCGTTCTATTGACTGAAATAATGACTTATACGTCTCTCTAAATTTTATATGTTTTTTTTTTATCAAATCTGAAAGCTCTTTAAAAATCACTCTTTATTAAAAAACAGAGTCGATATAAATAATAAATTACTGTTAGAAGGAACTGTGAAAACTTCTTCTAAATCGCGATTACATACTTATCATTATAATTTATCCAAATAAGTAATAAAACTGTATTATGTTTGTTATCCTGTAAAACACGTTTGAACACTAAACTCATAATATATAGATTCAGAAATAACATTTTGTTGTTATTTTATTGAAACTTAACAGCAATATAAAATAATGAAATAAATTAATTTAAATAATGCATCTAAAAAAATTTTGTGAATAATTTGACCGAAAGGCACAAATACTTTTTACTTTGGCTAAATTTTAAAGAAACAATTTAAAAACATCAGCGCCCACATTATTTAATATTAAATAATTGTTTACATAAAATCCCGCCACACTCTAGAAGTTACTTTTAAAATCTTGGTGGCAATACTTTCAATTTTTTTTTATTGTTTTGTTGTGTAAATCGTGCAAAAATTGCAAATTCAGGTAATAATTCAAACGCCTTTTTTGTACATAGTAAGCATTTTTAGGCTTTTAATTGTTACCTCTTATTAGCTGCCTGTTATTATTCAAAAGCTGCAATAGGTTACTATCAACGATTTCTATGAATCCCCAGAATGGCCAATTTAACAATCACCCCTATCGTGAATAAAAATTTCTCATGCAATTTATTCCCTCTTTTTTTAACATTGAATTTAAATAGGAAAAATGTGAAAAGGGAACAAATTTCATGTGGAATTTTTATTCACGATAGAGGTGAATATTGTCAGAGAAAAGTTAAAGCACTCTACAGTTTTCGACAATGAAATTTTTTTAGCGATTTTGAATAAGGCGGCGTAGCTGATTTCATCCAGTTGCTAATGTGCCAACAGTTTAAAACAAACCGGTTTGCCTACAATTTCTCTCAGTGTACAATATATATATATATATAGTACATAGTTCGCGCTTAATATGGATATTAAAAGCTTCGCCTAAAACTGCAAGCTTTTGTTAAGCTGTTGGTACGCTTTTAAGACATTTATGAATAAATTATAAAAAAGCAAATAAACACACATGACATATAATATATGTATGTATGTAAATTTGTTTACACATAATACATACATATGTACATAATAAATACGTATGTATGTATGTTTAGAATTTTTATGATCACATACCCGTGGCATCTTTCGTATGTGTGGAGAATATGAAATGTAGAATAATGGCTGAAGAAACTTCCGTATTGACAACAAGTTACACAAAATTACAACACTGTTTTAGCAAGTCGTTTTAAAATATTAAAAAAAAACTTGAACCTTTCTACCACAAAGTATACTTTGTGCTTTCTACAACAAGACGAGCTGATCTCTGCTTACAAATTTAACGAATTACTTTGATATTTAAAGTAAGATTATTTATATATGTAAATAATAATTATTTAATTTCGTTGCTTTATTTTATAGGTATACACTAATAAACACAATAATAAACTTTATTTAGATTGTATTTTAATAAATACACTACAAAAATGTATTGTAGGTAGGTATAAAATATTTTTGATTATTTATTATTTGTTATTTTTTTTTGGTTTTGTTAAACTTAAAGATGACGCTGTGGCCAACAAAATTAAACTAAACACACACAATATTTTTTTGTTTTTTATTCTGTAGAATTTCTAAAAAGCAGCAAAATAAAAAAAACAACTATTAACAAACACTGAATTGGATTTTTGTTGTATTATATAGACGGATGGGCAAGCGAGCGACTGTGTTGGATGGGGTCGTTATTGTTTGTGTTTGCTTCAATACTTCTTTCTTTCTGTTGGCTAGTATTCAATGGCAGCTAAATGAACGGAATGAAATCTTCCGCCCGATTGACTGTTTGTCTGTCAGACTGTAGTTTGTAAGTATGTTCGAATGTATGTTTGTTAGTTTCATAGTTTTTAGAAGTGTCAGTCGCAACCCACCTCCCTTTCCACAACACATTATAAACAAAATACACAACCATTTTTAAACTACAGCTGTTTTACTTTTAATCATTTTGTTGTGTTTGTTATCTATTTAAAAGCGCCAAATACTAATACACCAACAAAAATAATAAAAACTACACAACAATAATCATAAAAAAGCAAAAGCAATTAATACTGTATAGGTATAAAAACAAAATTAAAGAAATGCTTTACTAATAACAAAATGAAATAGGTTAGAAATATTTAAGAGAAACAAAACAAACCGTTAATAGATTAACACACACAGAGAGGTTCAAAAACAGATCTAAAGTACTTGAAGAGTAAAAATTAATGATTATAATTTTGTAAATATTTACTTAAAAAAAATTTAATTATCAACAATAATAATAAAAACAAAAGCCAATTATATACATACATACATACATACATGGTACTCCATTAAACCGGAAAATATAAACAAAATTGCTGATAGTCATACGGGCAACCATAAGTAAATATACATGTACATATCCATACATACATATATATATGCATGTACATAAGTATACTATATACATACATAGAGGGAAAACTCAAAACTCACCACTATGTTTTGAACATTGATAACAATAATTTTATTAAGCTTATTTAAGAAAAAAATTCCCAAAATTATTAAAATCAAAACGAAAAAGGTCAAAAATTAGGTTGAATTATTTTAGATTTTATTACCTACCCCATAATTGTGTATAGGGTATTATGCGTTAGTGCTAATGTTTGTAAATATCAAAAATATTAGTCCAACATCTTTAAGTATACCGATCAGTGGTCTTGTACAAGTCAGCTTTTAGTAAAGATCAAAAAATTTATTAGAAGCCTAAATAAATGGAGTATGGTGAAGGCTAAACACACACAACATATAATACCTTGTACTTGTGGATTGCTCGATATATATCTGTCGGAACTGTTGTCAAGGCAGTGTGGCCCTGTGCAAATCAGCTGTTAGCTGGACAAAACACAACATCATCCTAAGCTGGGTGAAACCTTTGGGGATGTTTCCGGGAAGATTGTTGGGGTTATCAGAGTCTGCTAATGATTTGAATGTGTCTAGTTGAGGAAGTTGCACATTTGAAAACTGAAAATGTTATCTGAACTTTTTTAAACTTATCAAGTATATACATACATACATATGTAGAAAAATTGGAAATTATTATAGCTATTGTATATGATATTACAGGAGCAAACAAGTCTCTATCAATGGGTGATTACTTTATTTAGTAACGAAGGTAAATATTCCGGATGTAAATTTCAATAGGATATTTTCTTTAAATCAACGTTTAAATACCTGGGTCTTAATGTTTGTAAATTTGCTATTGTAACAGGTCTCCATTTGTCGAAAGTTCTTGTTAGAATAGTTGTCGCTTAGTTGGCTTTATTTAACCAAGTCAGACTCTACGCATTCCTGAGCGAAGATTCAATTGTCGTAAGAAAAGCCGATATCGATGGTGGTGCTATTGCAATCAACGAAAAATCTAATAGTGAAAATGAGCTGGGTAGCGCAGACTTACTTAAATCTTAGAAAAAATTAACTTGTTCTCTTTATTAGGAAAAATTTCGATGTATAGTTTTGAGTAATACCAATCGATATTACCGAAAAAGTTATCTTTTTATTTATTTAAGTATCATTCTGGATAGCAAATTGAACTTCTAACAGAATGTCTACAAATGGATTAAGAAATCGTCAGTTACTTTTTACTCCTGCAACAGGGGTATTGAGATAATTGTGTAGAAATAACTTCGGTCACGATTTTGGATACTGAAGATTAATAAAAGTAAGATAAACGTTAATAAATTATACTGATATAAGGTAGAAGTTACAGATATTTACAAGTTGCAGGAATATTAAAATTTTTATATAGGTGGCTTTAGAATCACTACAGTGTTTTGCAGAGATTATGCCAATTAATGAATTTGAAAACAAGCTGGCATCAAGTGCCATAAATGTTTTTACAGACAAGATCTGGACTTTTTGAGACCGTAAACAAATTATAGCTGATTGTTGTCTATATCATAACAGGATGTTTATGAAGTTTAAAAATGCTTTGGGTCCCGGTAAACAGGGATACTATGCTATCCCTTATGGGTTTCATATGTATCAGTCGCTAGTTAACCCTTTAACGGAGGGCATTTAAACGTGTTCAGATATTTCAGGGGGAAATACCTACGGTCACTGTACGATTCATGATATTGAAAGTTAATAAATGGATGTTGACCGAAGTAGCCTTCAGATACTTGGTGAAATTATATTTTTGGTTGAAGGTTCAAGTTATTAGATCGCCTGGGTTAGCGTGTATGCTCCAGGAATCTTAATCTTTATATATTATGCAGGCTTCGTTAGTGTTTCCAAGGCAGAGATTCTGTCAATTATGGAAGTTGGAGCCTGGTTAGAATCGACTGTCATAAATGCAATCTATGTTGCTGAGAACACAAACAGTTCTTGATTGCCGCACCTCAATAACAACAACAACTAGATTAATAATGCGTAAA
Organism: Bellardia bayeri; assembly: GCA_950370525.1. NCBI lineage: Eukaryota > Metazoa > Arthropoda > Insecta > Diptera > Calliphoridae > Bellardia > Bellardia bayeri. Next base: position 89,087,971 of record OX493267.1, read on the forward strand.
TACACTCATGCTGTGTCTCTTGTTGACTGTAACGTTTTCTTTTGGAAGTGCGGAGATGAGAACGATGAGGAGAGCGACGAGGGGAGATAGACATTGACATATTTTTATCACATTATTGGAATAGTGTTTACTCTTGAAAATCATGTTTGTGAAACAGATTTATTTGCTAAACGGATTATCGGTGCTTTAGACTGTCAACTCTTAACATTTTACTAACTTCAAACGTATTTAAAAGGCCGCATTATGTGTAGATTACAAAAGAATAAGTACATATGTGAAAATATTTATGTACATACACTCTATAGTCGAGTAAATAATTTATTGAATGTCCTTTGACACATTGCACCTTTGAATTGAGCGCAAAACTAGAGTTGTTACTTCATATAGAATAAGAGTGCGTGAAACTTTAAAAGAAAATCAATAGAAGAAACTAATTTATTAAAATATGTTTTTTTTTGCATTCCTTTTATACCGTTTTAATAGACTATTTTTTGTTTGTGCTATTAAAGTTACACCTTTATATTATCGATAATATTGTGTTTAAACATTGTACTTGAATACAATTAAATCTCATCCTAAATAAACATGGCTAAAATCAAAAATTTCTGTAAGAACAATTTGAAAATTTCAAACATTCGATTCTATAGATATTTTTAAACTTTTGTAAATGGAATGATTGTAATGTAAATTGTATCGAATACCCGGTCAAAATAGTATTTGGTGTACATATTCCTATTAACTCTAGAAGCAGTGAACTGACTAAGAAATGTCAACATCATAAGAACGACAAATAGACAGACATGATAACAATTGTATTACACGTAAGGAACATCTGTTTTTATTATGGCCAATTTTGTTTGTATTCGTTCGTACTTTCGTTTATTTATAAAACACGCAAACTATAAATATCCGTTTGAATTTCATATTTTAATTGGGTTAATAGAGGATAGTTAGTTACGAATGGACACGCGTATAAGCAGTTGAAAAAAAGTTTAATTGATTTCAGTTCAGCAACACTGACTAGAAAATCAATTTGATTTCAAACCTACATACAGACATATTACAAGGCAATGATGTTTAACTGAGGGTATAAATGCTACGGCATGTTTTTGGTATTATCAACAATATCGGGTACTTTTTTAATTTCATATTTCAGAATATGGGTTTTAGATGATGAGGATCATTAGTAGTCTTTAGATAAGCTGTATAGGCAGAGAACTATTAACAGCTGAGATTTGGACAAAATGGGAATTAACTTATTAAAGGAATTTATTGCAAGAAAGATGACAAGACAATTTTTTTTAGAAAAGTTTAAGTACGTAACTGACTCTAACTTTGTTTGGATTAATGAATATTGAATAACCGAATGACAGTTATTTTGGAGCAACTATTAATGTGTTGCAAATAAATTGGCGGGATAATATTTACGAAACGATCCAATCGGCATTTAATAATTCTTTATTTTTAAAATGAGCTTACTTAAAGCGATTTTCGGTGTATGTGATATATTTCTCATTCCAAAACAAGGGTATTATAGAGTTGTTGATGAGCACTTATTCTCTGATCACAGGTACTTTTTTAAACGGAGACAAGCCAAAAGTCTGTAGAAACTCTCAGAGTTTTTGTTAGGACAAATAGTACATAAGAATACTTAAGAATCGGGAATTGTAAATATGTCAACTTAATTCTAGCGATTGGATATATCAACAGGAGCAAAGAAATCTCTTTTAATAGGCAAGCATAATATGTATTCATATTCCGGATGAAATTTTTAATATATATCCTCTGACCACTATCTTGGAATCCAATGTTGAAATTCCTGGGCTTCAGGGTTGTAAATTTGTTATTGTAAAATATCTTCTTTTGTAGAAAGTTATTGGTTTATTATTATTATTATTATAATGTCGCTTAGTTGGCAATATCTGAGAGGAGCTGTGTTTGTTCCTAAGAGAAGATCCTATTATAGTTAGAACAAGACTAATGATGTTGTGATCAGAGTCAAGTTCACAATAAAGGACATTCATTCAACATTTTAGTAGCCAGTATCAATTACTTTCACTGACAGAGCAAAATATCTTGGCATTTTTCTTGATATGAGATTGAGCTTTGAACTGAATATCATGAAGTTGCCGGTCTCTGCAAAAGGGTCATTGAAACGCGATAAGCTACGCAATCGAGTGGAAGTTACTACGGCCATATTACGATTCTTGATACTCAAACATAATAAATGGATAATGAACGTTAATGTACTATGCGGATAGAAAGTAGAATGTGAGGTGCTAATGGTACATATGATTTAACGTTAAAGGGATCTTAATTTATATACATATGTATATGAAGAATGTCCCACTATTACTGCAGTATTTTCCAGGCATAGATTCTGTGTGATCTTGGAATCGTTGGAAACTAAAAGAATTCTTGATTTCCGCTAAGTTAATCTGAAAAGGCTCTTCCTATCGCTGACTCAATAGTAGTGCCTAAACGGCTACGTCCAGAGAAGAAAGCTATAGTCAAAATCCAGCAACGGGGCTAAACGTCCCAAATAGGCTCTGAAGGCTTTGAAAAAGTCAGAGCGTGAGCTCAGTCATAGACAGAAGCGCCAGTGACGAATCAATAGACCAATTGAATTGGGATATAGTGAAGCAAAAACTGTTGGAAGTGTACTGGAAGGTTCTCACAGAGAACTCGTGCATTCCACCTTAATGCTGTGAATGCTGGTTGGTATAAGGGTAACGTGAAACTAATGTGCTGTGTAAATGAACACTCAGTGTTGCTACTCGGGACTGCAATTGCATCGCTAGGTGAGGTATGGCTGAGATGTAGGCTGCAGTTGGTATCTGTGAGTGAGACACCCCGGTCTCCCGCTGAGCCATCCAAACTGGAGGAGATCCTTCAGTGTTGTAACCCACAACTGCTAACCAATGATTGGAAGCTATTTAAGGTTACTAATGCTGAAGAATTCTCGAGAAAGGCGCTCGTAGTCCTGAACAAAAACTCTATGGAGCCGTTCAGAAAAACGCAAGAGAAGTTCTAGTATGGAATTGAATGAAAGAAATTGGTGGGATAATATTCATGAAAGATGAACAAAATTCAAATGTTTTTTGGTGTATTAAATTTTAAGGATCAAATGAACCAAACAATTAAGTGAATATTCCCTAAGATTTTGTTCTTGAGTCAAGAGAATTGCAACAGGATTAATAGAACTAACTATCTTAGAAATACCTGCATTAACTTAGAGTAAACACATTTTATAACATCAAATTTGAAATTTACCACAATTAAACAAAATAGTGAATATTTTATTAATATATATTTTTTTACCTTTTTATCATTAATATTATTATTGAAGTCATCATTAACACCAGGTGCACCAAAATTAGGCAATTTTACATTTTCGGGAGCGGCAGTTATTCTCTTCTCTGGTACAAATGAAAACTGATAATCATCATTGCCACCCCAGCAGGCTAGACAGTTATCATTATCGATATATTGATTAATATCCTTTTTCTTAATGACTTTTAAAATTTCCACAGCTTTTTCTGGTAACAGGGCTTTAACAATTTTAAAAGCAGCTGTAAATGCAAAAAAAATGTTAAATAACCCAATTAGATTATAAATCATTTATACACCTACCATTCAATACCCAAGCCATCTCATAGACTATAATATAATTCAAGGCATTCGGATAATACATCTTAAATGTTTCAATAATCATCTTTATGAAATCCAAATCCATATTTGTTAAACCCGTACCCTCCATATCGAAAAATATTGTACACTTGTCCATATGAGTGTCGCGGTGCATACGTTCAATCCAGTAAACCAACACCTTGAGAACATCATCCATATTTTTAGCACCTTTAACGTGCAATTTCGTTTTGAAGATCAACAAAGGTTTTTCATCGATATCTTTGTTGTGTTGAAAGATCACGCCATCAGTTAAATATTCCAGTCTTACGTTGGATTCATTTAAATCGTTGGCTCCATACTGCTGACGCCATATACAGGTGCTCCAGAGTTTATCAAGTGATAACTTCATGTCGAGATCGTACATTTCCAGGAAACGTGTACACCAGACATCGTCATTGCGCACACGATCTATGTCGACGGGATGGAAAGGAGCTGCAAGGAAATTTAAAGATTTGTTTTATTATACTGATTCAATGGAATTGATCTTGGCAATTAATGCAATATACAAGTACGAATATATATCTAATTACTTAATATTTCACTCAGAAAAAAAGAGTATAATGGACAATGAAACTCTGAGATTTGTATAAATTGTTTGTACAAATGCTAGAAATAATATTTTCAACACTTACAAATTTTTACAATATGTCCAATCACTGGACTTATCTGTTGGAACTTCAGTCAAAGGAAGATATTTTACACAAGAAAGGAGTTTCATGATATTAAAAACAATTATTAAGGGGTAAGATTTCACAAAGTGAAGGAACTTCGAAAAAGTTAATAATAAACACGAATTAACAACTAATTTAAAAGAGAAAGAATTTCCAAGAGATCTTTAATTGGAGGGATTACGAAAAAGGTCCATTTGGTGCTTTAATATACTTATTGGTGTTATTGTCATATAACACCGACTAAATGATTTAATACTAACGGGTCCGCCATCTAACGTTTTTTTTCAACTAGTGCTTATTTCATGAATGGTAACACTTATCTCATGTCTGATTTGACAGATAATTAGTTTTATCCTTCCGCTGAACGAATATCGTTGTGTATACGCTTGAACAACGCTGGGAAATATTGCGACATTACTTTGAAAATCATGGTAATGTTGCAGAATGTGTGCGAAAATTGCGTACGGATTTGGAAGAAGAAAAGCACCGTTAGCTTCGTATGTTCGTTATCTTGTGAAAAAAGTGAAAGAAACTGGCATCCTCATCGATAAACCAAATCGTGAAAAGCCAAAAACAGTGCGTACACCCGAGAATATTGCTGCTGTGGCAGAAAGTGTGCGTGAAGCGCCATCAACATCAATTCAGCGTCGTTCTCAACAATGGAATATTTCGGATACATCATTAAGACGAATTTTGCATAAAGACCTTAGTATGACGCCATACATAGTCCAATCGGTTCAGGAGTTGAAGCGTTTTCGCTTCGCTAAGTGGGCCTGCGATCGACTTACAGAAGATGCCGATTTTGCCAAAAAAATCATCTTTTCAGATGAAGTTCATTTTGATCTTGGCGGTATGTAAACAAGCAAAATTGTCGCATCGTTATCGGGCCATGTTGAACGAATTTTTGTTCACAAAAATTGAAGACGAGGATATTGGCAACATTTGGTTTCAACAGGACGGCGCTACGTGCCACACAGCCGAAGCTACACTCGATGTTTTGCGCTCTGTTTTTGAAGATCGCATTATCAGCCGCAGAGCTGATGTTGTTTGGCCACTTCGGAGCTGCGATTTGAATCCGTCGGACTAGACTCCGTCAAAGATAAGTGTTACGCCGACAAGCCAGAGACAATTGACGCTTTAAAGGACAATATTCGTGAAGCCATTGGTGAAATACAGCTGCACACAATCGATAATGTGCTTAAAAATTGGACCGATCGTGTAGGCTACTGCATGGCCAGCCAAGGCAGCCATTTGAATGAAATTATTTTCCATTATTAACCGGAAGGATTGTACTTTCAAATAAAAAAAGAAATTTAAGAAAATATTCAGTAGTTTTTTTATATCATTAAAAAAAAAAAGTTATTTGGCGGACCCTTTAGTTACTAGATATGTATCAACAAATTATTTCTGCTCTGAAGAAGGAACTTTTTCGGATGATAAAAGATATCGCAAAATATATTTAACACATCGAATTCGTAAATGCGAATTAATAATAATGATATAAAAAACAATCAGAACAAAGCATCAACAAAAGATATTCAATTGAAGGGATTCAGAAAAAGGACCATTCTTAATATTGCAAAATTATTAAGACGGTGTTATTATGTAGCACTGACTCAATGATTTGAGAATAGGATCTAGATATATATATTTAAATTATTTTAGGGGAATCCATAGAGTACACCAACACCTCGCTTTGCGTCGTTTCGTTTTAGTACTAATTTTTCCAGTGCGTCGTTATATTATCGTGGTTCCGTTGTTTGGGGTTCGAATCTTTAATTTTTTTTTTTAAATTTTTGCAAAATCTGCAACATTATTAGATGCTAAAACGATGACCCGTACAAGAAGTGCGTTGAGTCCTTCCTTTATATTTGAATTGAAAATCTAGTTGTGCAGAGAGTACTATTAAGTAGTTAAAATGGTATTTCAGACAAGAGCAAAATACCTTTTTGATGACATAAAAAGTAAAGCATTATCCAACGATAATGCTAGTGGTAGTAATACAGACAATTGCTATAAGGAAATTTATTTTACGTTGAAAAAAACTATTCAGCAGACATTGGACTAATTTTTGGTAAAAGAAAGCCTACGTCTTAGTATTTTCGTATCCCTAGAACCTATATTTGATCTCTACATGGTTTGCTATAGAAAATCTTAATTCATCTTGCGTCGTTTCAATTTGCGTCTTGTTTTTTTGGACGCAAAGTTAGGTATTGGTGTAATGTTAAATTTTTTGCCTACAAAATATCATATACTTTATATAAATTTATATTGTAAAAATTTTTCAACATAAAAACTAATAATTTGAAAATATGCCGCATTTTTAAGTTATACACCCAATATGACTTTATATTTTTAATAACTCTTAATTATTTACCAAAGTTTATAGAAACTTATGAAACGAATATGCAAGTTTTATAATACATTTTTATGTATTACCCCAAAACATTATCTAAAGATTATAAAAATAACTTATCAAAATTATTGTTGTTTTAATAAAACTATCGAGGTGGCTATTGATATTGGCTTATGTCTATATTAGATTAAATTTTGGTTTCTAGAACGAGCAATAGCATTAGAATATATTTTATAATAACCTTTTGAATTAATTTTTTATTTTTTTGTTTAATAATATTTTTAATTAAAATCCGACCACAAAAAATTATGGCGATTTACATGCTGGGTCCTTGTACAATTTCAAGACGATCTAGCTATGTTCATCCGTCTGTCGGTCGAAGGTAAGAACACGTGCATGTTGAAATAATTATTTAAATAGCTATTTAAGAATATATTTAGAAAGCTACACGCAGAGAAAAAAACATGGTTTCGGTAACCATAATCTAAGAGCAACATATTATAACTAGGTTTATGAATGTAGTCAAAACATATGATCGTTTTTGAGATTATTAAATATAATGTTATAATGTTTATTAATCATATTATTTATTATCATATCTGATCATATTATGATCAAAATGAATCATACTATGACCCACAGTAAACATAAATGTTACTAATTACAATATGTAAGTACATTGTAATATTTTGACTGCTTTGTAATTCATATGGGGCAATTTTCAGAAGCCGGAATCATCTTACACAAGTTAATAAGTATCAAAACTAAGAAATTGGAGTTTAATCGGATAAGACCTACCATAAGATACTGTACGTTTATAAGACGTTTATAGGAAACGCTTAAAGTACTTTTCGGAAATATTCGAAGACGAATATTACCTGGAAACTGTGGATCATATTGTCTGCCAAGGCCCGGTACTTCAACGCCATAGGTTTAATGGTTACGTCCTCAATTATATGGGGGACTTGAAGATGTAGGGATGTGGGCCTGAGGTATCTTTAGTTTCTTTAGGAGATGACAGTGTTTTGATGGAATTTCTGGCAGTGTTAACTTTGTACTAATATTTTTAATTTTCTTAACCTCTTCACAATGGACATGTTGGTCCTCGAGTAGAAAAGAAGACATTCCTGAATGTAAAATCCTTGTCCTGGAACTGGTTTTGACTTTATAGCAAAACAATGATATGTGGCAATTTTTAACAAATTACGTGTATTTGAATTTGCGATTACAATGTGAATGGACATTGTGAAATTAAATTTGATTCGATTTCATTAATATTGTCACATATTTGTAAATATCAGTCCTACATGTTAAATATTTTTTTTAAAGAGAACTAACACTCAGGAAATTAATATGCCTATATAATTGCGTTACTTTCTTTGGAAAGGGGATAGATTGAAGAAGTAAAGGTGGTGAAAGTAGAAGTAAGTTTTATATTACAACTCTGCAATTGCATATTATGTTTGTTTTAGTGCAGAATTGCAGCGCCTCTGGTGGTGAGTAGTCGCATTAATGTTAAAACTTGATTTTATAGCCTTTATTTAATTATTTTACTTCGGTTTGATTGCTATACCACCGAAGGAGGGCGCTGTGATAACTATTAGTTATGATAGATAGAAGAAAACTAATAATTATCAGAAACTGATGTTGTTTGAGTGGCAGCGGCTGGGAATTGAACCCGGGCTACAAATACCAACTCATGCTTAATGATCAAATGCGCTAACCAATTAAGCTACAGCACCCACAATGTGATATGTTAAACATATTTCTTAATTATCACCCAAATTATTTATCTTAGACTAATCGGAAAACTTTTCCGAATTTCATTTCACAAATAGTTACGATTTCTTCAAACAGTTGTTACAAATTCTAAGAGAATCCGGCAAAACATATTTCTGGTTTAATCCACAAATACTTTTTCTGTAGGGTATTTTAGATTAAGATAATCTTAGCTTTTTCAGCTTTTAATTGTTATCAGAATAAGGTTAAAATCCATAGTTGAAAATGTTTCTGCTTTGTTTATTTATTTTAGTTTTTAATTTTTGTTCAAGCGAAATGCATTAAAATGAATAACTTAACGGCTATACACAAATTAATAAAACAAATAAAATCTGTTTTACAATTAAATTTTTACTCATTCAATGGACATACTCGTAGTAAAAAAGCAACAATTTTCCCTTGAACTTGAACATTTTAATAGAATTGCAATAAATAAACAGGTTTTTTTTTTAAACTCAGATACTAATTATAGTTTAAATTAAGTGAGACTTAAGTTGGTGCCAACCGAAAAGCATCAATAATAATAGAGTTGTGGGATTATACATATATAATTTAAATTGTTAATTAAACAAACATTTTGAATGGATATTGCATATTTATGAATGCGTCATTATAAAGTAAACAACTGCTCCAATATAATGTACATATGGAAGTAATTATATTTTTAGAAGTGTCCTAAGCGTAGCTGAGCTTGGTAAACACGGTTTGTGTTATAAACCAGACAACGGTAGCCAGATTGGCTTATAAGCCGCTAAGTTACCGTTACCCATCAAAATACCCAATCAACTTGGCAAGCATTCACCCCTATTGTGAATAGAAATTCCACATGAAATTTGTTCCCTTTTATTATTTTAACATTGAATTTTAATAGGAAAAATGTGAAAAGGGAACAAATTTCATGTGGAATTTTTATTCACGACTGCATGACTGCAATTACCGTTATCGCTAAAATTCCATAATAGAAATAATCGAAACCGTTACTTGTGTAATACCGTTAGCGTAATCTATTCCAATTTACTTTAAATTTTTGTTTAGTTTATTTAACAAAATTTTAAAAGGTTTGAAATTGGAGTTTTATAAATGCTGCAGCAATTAAGCTTTTTCTTTAGTTACCTATAAGCAAACGTTTATAATTAGACAATAATTCTTAAAACTTAGAATGCAATTTTTAGGAAAAAAAAATTATATAAATAATTTTCTACAGATTCCTACTGTTTAAGAAAATTTTAAAAAGTTTAGAATCAGAATTTTGAATGCGGCAAGAATGGGCCTGTTCGAAAATGCATCACTGCACTGCATTTGATGCGCAGTACGTTCGAAAAAGCAAAAGTTTGCATCACTGCATATGCATTGTGTTCTAAAATGCATCACTGAAGCAGATGATGCGCAAAAAACAGCAAACAAAAATGGCTGATGCATTGTATAATTTTTTTTAATTGATTTTGTATACTTTTTTTAGAATAGAAAATGATGCAAAATTCTCCAAATTATTGGTGAGAGTCATCACAATGGACCGCATTGGTCTCTGAGTGATGGTGTGGGGACAACCTCACACCGGCCTTCTGACCATTGGTGAGAGTCCGTTTAGACATGGAGGATATTGCTTTATAATATTAACATATTTAATTACTTTCGGGATTTATCTGCTTTTGGAACACAAAGTTTTAATAATACCTGCCTTTTTTATATTTCAAGCGGCTTTTATATTGCTGATTGCACAGTTTTGAAACATTTTTGGTTTCATCTAAGTCAAGAAATAAATTTATTATTAATTTCTCCATTTTTAATATTCCCGCTTTCGTATTTGTAAACAATTCATTTATTATTCGTCTGCGCATCATCATCAGCTGATTCGCATCAGCATCGCAAACTAATCACATATGCGCATCAAATGCAGTGCAGTGATGCATTTCCGAACAGGCCCAATGTTTAACTCTTTTTTGGCCCCAGTTTAGAATAGGTAATAGTTATGTAGATAAAAATAAATATCAGAACTTTTATAAATCTTTGTGGGTTCGAAAAAGAGTCTTGTATTATCCTACTTATAGTTATTATATTATAGTCCAATTGTTTTGCATTTTCTTTACGTTTTGCCTGTTTAAAAATGGCACATTTATTACCAAAAAAAAATCGATTCTGCTTCGGTATAATGGGCACGGTTTTATTCGTTTTGACTAAAATTTTTCAGCAATTTTCTTACCGGTTTAACGGAAAAAATGTTATGGATTCAAATTTAACAAAACCTGTAGCCGCCCGTCTGTACAAACTCATTTGAAATTACCTAAGCGATGGACTTTGGTATTTTAAATTTGAAGTACAAAGTCTTTTGTGATAAGAAATTTGTTTACGTGAAAATAAATAAATAAATATGTACCTAAATAAAATTGGCTAAACATAAAAGAAAAATCAAGTAAAATAAACAAAACTATTTTCGTGTTGTTATTTTTATACCCTTCACCTTCATGAGAAGGGTATGTATAAGTTTGTCATTCCGTTTGTAATTTCCACAATATAATTTTCCGACCCTTAAAGTATATATATTCTGGATCCTTATAGCCATGTCCGTCTGTCTCTTGAAATCAATTTTCTGAAGTCCCTAGATATCTTCGTGATCCAAATCTTCAATAATTCAGACATGCTTTCGAGAAGTTTGCTATTTAAAATCAGCAAAATCCGTCCATAAATAACGGAGATATGAGCAAAAATCCGAGACAACCTCTGAAAATTTCATAAAAAAAAAAAAAACTAATAAACTCATCAACAGATGGCGTTGATTACACAAAGTGTATTAATATTGTTACTAACATTTTTTCATCAACAGATGGCGTGTTTATCGACATAATTATGCATCCACAACAAAGGTTTAAAATTCAATATCTCTGAGAATGTTTACCTGCTGGAGGAGTTTTTTCATATTTTTCTATGAACATGTTACGCAGCTCGTCCACTTGCTGCTTAGTAGGTGGCACCGTTTTAATAGCCATTGTTGCTGCTTCAGTAATTAAATATTTTGTTTATTATTCTATGTACAAACATAAATATATTTATTTATTTTTTATTCAATTACAGCCAAAATGTGTTGGTTTTCAGACGGCAAATAAAACCGTTATAAATAATTCTCACTTTCACTATTAACGGCACTGTGGAAGACAAAAGTTTAGTTGGTTTGCTAAACTTAATACTTTCGACCGTGAACTAAATTGTTTCAATAAACAATTAAACAACAAAACAATTAAAATCACAATTTACTTATTAAACTTTGACTATTGGCAGGCTACTGTTCAATTAATTTTGAATATTCATTAAATTTAGTGTTATGTAGCGAATAATTCTTATCAATTCGCTTTAGTTAATTTGAGTTTCCGATAACGTTCGTTTAACAATTGAGCGACCGAGCCAACACTAAACTGAACTGAACAGAACTTTATGAATTGAAAAATAAAAATAAATTAAAATGTTGCCGTAAATGATTAAAAGTAACAGTAACAGCACTAATATAATCATGGCGTAATCAATTGTGAGAGAGTGAGAGCCTAGAGAGGGCCGAACCGATAAAGATAATATCCTCTATTTTTTAGGTTCTCTGCTCTATTTTAAAGGGAAAATGAGCAAAAACACATTGTGTTTGTTTTAAAATTTAAATGCAAAACGTAGTAAGTTTGACCATAATAATTTTCGTTAAAAAAAAGTGGATCATACGTAGTACGTTCGTTGTCTTCTTCAGCGTCTAGTACGTAGTGTTGTTGGCATTGTTCGTGTCTGGTATTCTAATGAGCGGCCCACATTGTGAGCAACCAACCGCTGTCGCAATATAATAGAATATTTATTTTTTATACCCTACACCACCATAGTGGGGAGGGTATATTGGATTTGTGCTGATGTTTGTAACGCCCAGAAATATTGGTCCAACACCCACTTTAAAGTATCACTTTCTGAGTCGAACAATGTCCGTCCGGCCGTCTGGCTGGCTGGCTGTCCATGTAAACCTTGTGCGCAGAGTACAGGTCGCAATTTTGAAGATATACGTGATATTTTTCGGCCCAAGGCTGGATGGGATTGAAACTGGTGTAAATCGGTCCATTATTTCAACTAGCCCCCATACAAATGTCCTCCCGAAATTGGGGTTTACCGATCATAAATGTTTGAATTATGCAAGTATCCAAACAAATTTCATCACAAAGCACATCTACAAATTTTGTGCAGATCGGTCCATAATTAGTCGAAACTCCCATATAAGACCCTCTCCATTTACTTTAAGCTCCATAAATCGCTTAAAAGTATTTATTTCGAGATAAAGTTTAACACATATAATATATATATTCGCAGACATCATGACACTAAATTTTTAGATGATCGGTCCACAATAGGTTATATCTCCCATATAACGCCCATTTCTGGAAAACTGTTTTATACATATATTGGGTGTATGATATTATAGGGTCGGGCTTGACTGGCTATACTTTCTTACTTGTTTTGTCTTGTTGTTGTTGTTGGAGTACAAATAAATACAAACATTGTGCGAGCAATAAATGTGGCCCAACAACAAGAGACAGTTTTTTTCCACAGTGCAATTGAGTTGTTGAATTTTTGTTGATTTTTTAATATTTTTGTTATTAAGTTCTCAATGTCATATGTTCACATTTGTGTCAGGGCTTCCCAAACAGTTTGGGAAGCACGCTATTAAGCAACTGATGTGATCCAAAACTTATATAAGGTAGTGGTGGGAAAACAATATAAAATGTTTGGCTATACAATAAATGAGATTGGGAACATCTGATTTATAGCCCACAGTGATAACGTAAATACATACGTATCGTATTTGTTGATAATAACTATTTATTTTGTATTGGGAATTTTTTTTATATGTATTTAATTAGCAACTTTTATTTGGGAGTGTTTTCCGCATTATATGAAAATTACCTTTAAGCCTTTTTGAGCTGCAAAGAACACATATGTACATGTATTTTTTAATATGCTTAGCTATGCAGTTATTTTATGAAAAGTATGTTTTTACGAAAAGTAGAGTATTGAAAAATGTTTCGAATGATTCCGAAATATCTAAATTTTTAAGAGATTTTTGGTCATTTAAGAAAATTTCGGAAATGGGAAGCTAGTGTGTGTTTTATATAGGTAGCATAACTTAAAAATGGGGGATTTATAACAGACCCCGTATCTTTTGAACGGTTTTTTCTTTAGTAATTTACAGTTGTGGAGACAAGGTTAGCACATTGATGCTAATTAAAGCATATTATATTTTTATTAATTATTTGATTATTTATACCAAAATTATTTTCGTGATGTCCCGTTTTTTAGTATTTTAGTAACTAATTAATAATAAAAATTAATATCCAATGATAAAAAACATCAAAGCTGTAAGTAAAACTATATAATAAGTTAATAAGTTAAAGCTGTGTAATAAAACAATAAATTTTGTCACTAGATTATTTTGAACGAGACCCCTGAAGAAGTTAAAATAAAACTAACGAATCGTTGGGTAAATAAAATAAAAAATAAAAATCGAACAAGCTTTTTATTTACGTTTGGAAACCAAACATTTGACCAAATTAGCCTGAAGGAAACTCCTTAAAAATTATAGCAAATATCTTTTGTTGTTCGTTATTTTTTAAAAAATCTTTTTTCTAACGAATTAATTGTCACCTACTGTCAACCAGAGCTCTTTTGGAATTGTGTACCAAGCATTTAGTTTCACATCATTCCATATGTTCTCAATTGGATTGAGATCCGGACTAGCCATTTTAACACATTAATATTATTCTGCTACTAGCAATTCCTCAAAGTGTTTTTGGGTCGTTGTTGTGCATAATACGCCACCTAAATGGCATATTGTTCTCAGTGTATGGAATCAATAATTGATTAATGCATCGATCTTATGTATAGGACCAACACCATACCCGGAAAACGCTGCCCACACCATCACATTTTTACCACCGCGTTTAGTGGTTATAGAAGAAGTTTGGAGGAAGCCATTTTTTCTATCAAATCTGAACCTACAAAATTTGGATTCATCACTCTAGAGGATATTCTTCCAGAAAATTGTTGGTTTTTCTAAATGCTCATGGGCAAAAGAAGTCAAAAGAAAGTCTTCTTCTTATACGTCTTGGAGCCATTTTTATATGTATGTTCAATGGGTTCGAATACTTTCAATCTCATTAACATTGCTTCTTCTAGAGTTCATCTGGTAAATAATCTTACACTGTTCCGGTGTGCATCATTTTGTTTTAGCCATGTCTAAATAGTATTTTTTGATCCTTAATCATTTGTTTCATAAAATATTTTCGGAACTTATTTATTTCTAACTTAATTATAACTAAAAAAATATATAAATTTACTTTCACGTTCGAAATTATCGTCCAGCTCTAATTGCAATTAACCATAAATAGAAGAAAGTATGTATTAAGAAATAATGCAATAAAAAAAACAAGTAATGGGCGCTATATTAGATCCATGAACACCATTAAAAATTTATTAACATGACTTCTGTGCATATAAATATTTTTTGTGTTAAATTTTATTTCAATATTGTTTATATTAAAAGATTTAAACTATACTTTGACTAAGTATATACCGACCGGTATTAAATTTGGTGTCATGATATGTGTATATGTATGTGAACTTTTTTGTGTGAATTTTATTTGGATACCAACATTTTTAAAAGATTTATAGCGGTTTTCGGGAGTGGGCATTATGTGGGAGCTATAATTTAACTAAAACAAGTAAAAAAGTATAGGCGGTCAAACCCGACCATATAATACCCTACACCTAGTATATGCATAAAACAGTTTCTCAGAAATGGGCGTGATATCTCCCATTATCACCTATTTTGGACCAAAATTTAGTGTCACAATTTCTGTGAATATAAGTATTATATGTGTTAAACTTTATCTCGATATAAATACTTTTAAAAGATTTATGGAGGTTAAAGTGAATTACGGAGAGGATCTTATATGGGAGTTTCGACTAATTATGGACCGACCATTATAAAATTAGGTGTCATTATTTCTGTATATAAGAAACTTATTTGTGTCGAATTTTATTTGATTACCAACATTTTTAAGAAATTTATGACCGTTGAAGAGTTTTTCGGAAGTGGGCCTTATATGGGAGCTACGACTAATTATGGACCGATCATTATAAAATTGTACCGTATTATTTGTATACATATAAAATATATTTGCGTTAAATATTATTTGGATACCAACATTTTTGAGTGAGTTATGCTTTATAAAGCATTTTCGGAAGTGAGCCTTATATGGGAGCTACGACTAACTATGGACCGCTTACAATAAAATTGTACCGTATTATTTGTATATATATGAGATATATTTTTGTTAAATATTATTTGGATACCAATATTTTTGAGTGAGTTATGCTCTTTAAAGTGATTTTCGGAAGTGGGCCTTATATGGGAGCTACGACTAATTATAAACTGATCTTCACAAAATTTCAAGATGTAATTTAGCTCCATTTACTACTTATTTGTGGTGAAATTTGTTTGGATACTTGCATAATTCAAACATTTATAATCGGTAAACCCCAATTTCGGGAGGACAGGTGAAATAATGGACCGATTTCCACCAGTTTCAATCCCATCCGTCCTTGGGCCGAAAAAATACTCTGCGCACAAGCTTTACATGGACAGCCAGCCAGACGGACGGACGGACATCGTTAAATCGACTCAGAAAGTGATTCTGAGCCGATCGGTATACTTTAAGGTGGATGTTGGACCAATATTTATTTGGTCTATACTTTTGATTTTCCAGTGTACAAATTAGTTTCGCGACTAACGTTGTATGAAAATTCTTCCTTGTTGGGTTTATTTAAAATCATTCAAATAAAACATATTCGTTACTGTACTAAAACAAAAAGCTACAAAGGAAAAGTTAAACAGCAACAGCTTTAATCACATTAAATTAGCTTAAAGCTTTTTCATGAAAAATATACATACATATGTATGTATGTATGCAAGCGCTATGAATTTTTACAGTATTTCCACTTATCATGAAGGCATCTGATTTAGTCTGTTGAAAAATCTCATTGTTTTGGGAAATATATTTTCAACGCTGGTAAAAACAAATAAATATTTAATAAACAAATGTGTAGAATTGTGTTATATTTATAAGAAAAACAAATTTAAAATGAAATTTGCAGAGCATTTATCGGCTCACATAACTCCAGAATGGAGAAAACAATATATTAATTATGAGGTAAATTAAAAGGAAAATGTGTAAAAATTGAATTTGGCAGTGAAAGTGAAAATAATATAGATACTAAAAATATGTAAAAGAAAATCTGTGACGTCATAGATGAATTTCCAAAAAAAGGAAAATAAACTAAAACACATGTTGATAAAGCTTTGAAAGGGAAATTTTTGTGAGTGTAATGCGCAGGTTTGTGTTTGTTGTGTGGTGAATATGTTGTTGTTTTTTTTTGTTCTTTCTCATTTGTAAATATAAACAAACAAATGCCGACACGAGTTTTGCTTGTTTACAAGGAAAGTTTAACAGGTGGTTAGAAAAACATGGGAGTGTGTGGGGGAGTTTTAAAATTTAATAATTGAGAGATTTGTTACTTGTAGGTGGAGTGCTGCCAAATAGTGTTGGATTATTAAAATTGTCAGGAATTAAAAAGTTGATCGTGCTGGAATCCTTGTCAAATCGATTAATTTGTAATAAAATTTATAAATTTTTTTTAGATTAAAATTATTTTAAAAATTTTTAAATTTTTATTTTTAATATTTCGCTACGTCTTTGTGTAGTTTCTTCCGGAAAAAAATTAAAAAAAAAAATTTAATATTTAAAAAAAAAGACCTTATCATTCGAACGTTCGAATTTTTTAACATTTCGGATTCCCTCATTCGATAGCGAATAAAATGTATCGAAATTTCTAATGATGGCAATCGATAGCCTTGCGAGTTTTTACTCGTAAACAAATAACGTTTTTTTTAGCAAACAGAAGAAAAAAAAAAGTAAAAAATTTGTTACTTACTTTAAAAAAAATATAATAATATTAATAATTTTATTACTTTTAGGTCAAAAATATCAAAACTTACAGTATCGGATTATTTTGTATGTGAGCATTTAGCAAAACCAATAATTTCCTGGAGGAATATCCTCTGGATACTCAAAGTATACTTTTATGACCTTAAATCACGGTGGTGAGAATGTTATGGAGCACGAACGGATCAGTATGCTAATCAAAGTATACTTTTAAATTCAATAATTCCAAACGCTAGGGACAATATGCCACTTAGGTGGGGTTTTATGCACGACAACGACCCAAAACACCACACGCACTGTGATGACTTGTTTACCGCAGAATAAGTTTGATTTGTTGAAATGTCTACCTCAATCTCCGGATCTCAATCTAATTGAGTACCTATGGAATGTTGTGGATCGGTATATAATGACAGTCAGACACAAAATCTTTTTCGATTTGTACAAGGTCAGCAATTCCAAAAGAGTGATGTATGGCTCTGTTGGAGAGTGTGAGAAACTTTTATTAAAAACAAGGAATATTCTGTTAAATTATAGAATTTAAATAAAGTTCTTTTGCTTCTTTTGTTTTTTCTGTTTTTTCTTTTTTTTTGGTTTTGTGAATAACATTTTTATTTAGTGCTAAATTACTGTCCAGAGTTCTATTTGGGTAGTTGTATTCTGGAAAGAAAACCACCGAAATGCAATAAATTAATAAAACAGAAGGTGGAGTATTGTGATCTTAGGGTGACATTTAACAGTTTTGAAAAATAAAGGGTTTTAAAAAATAACGAACAACAGAAAATATTTGCTTTGATTGGAAACATGTACCATGTGTTGTAACCTCATCTCCACCACTGTATATATAAAATGATCAAATAAATTTCCACCACGCATAAATTTGTCAATTTTTTTATCAACATTTTCAATCATATATTGGCTAAATTGCAGGCCTATTTCTTTAATCACAATAAGGATTTTTAGTTTTTATCCTTTAATCGATTTAATTGGCTTTATAGACTCTATCTTAAACAAAACTCTAAAAATAATCCAGTGGTGTTAAATCGCATGATTAGGGCGGCCGATTAACAGCTAAATTTTGTGAAAATATGCCGTCGAAAAATCTTGTTTACACTAAATTCACTGTTTCGGTGTCTGAGTGAAACGTGTCACCGTTCTATTGAAGTGATTTTAATTTCAACAATAATATGACAATCCATTTACCGTAAACGTATTTCCAATAACCCAAATAACCATGTAACACGTTCAGCATGCAAAGGCTTTTCAACAATTGGTTTTAGATTTTCAGAAGCCCATATTTAAGAAGCGGCAATTTAACTTGTTAGTGTAGCTCGAATTAGCGAAGTGAATGATCGGCCGGCTTCAATTAATGCACTATTTGTACCTTACAATGCTTCAAAACTAATTCCTTACCCAAAATTTACCATTTTGCCGTTGCCAAATTGACAGATTATAATTTAAAACCGTTAGCACCTGTATTTAAGAAAGTTAGTACCTTTAAGTATAGGTATACATACATATATTGCCTTGAAACGTCTATTGTAAATAAAGGCATTAAGAATGCCCTGCATTGAAATCGTACAACCTCGGTCTTAAGGGTCTGGCAAGTAAAATTTTATGTCAATTATAAATTTAAGGAATTATTTCTAAAATATTTGGAATTTGCCCGCCAGAGTAATTTTAGTGTAAAAGTGCAAAGATTCTCTTAAAATATATATAAGTACATCAATAGATACCAAAAATAACAAAAAATATACTTTACATTAACATTTGTTTAAGATCTAAAGGTTGATTTATGTGTGTACATACGAGTATGTATGTATTTATGCATGCTTTAAGTACTGGAATTCATTAAAACTTTCAATTTCATTACAGGAAATGAAAGCCATGCTCTATGCAGCCGTCGAGCAGGCACCCTCAGCCGAAGTCGTTGAAGCAGAGGTGTTAAGCCGTTACTTTGCCAAATTTGATGAACAATTCTTTCACTATTGCGACAAGGAATTGGCCAAAATCAACACATTCTATTCGGAGAAAATGGCTGAGGCCACCAGGAAATATGGCAATTTACGTAGTGAGCTCACAGAGACTCTAGAAATGGGTCTGGTGAAAAAGCAACCGGCTTGGAAGTCGAAAACTCCGCTGGGAAGGAAAAATGTACCAGCCCGCAAGCTACAAGATCTCAAATTAGCATTTAGTGAATTTTATTTGGGTTTAATTTTGCTGCAAAACTATCAGAATCTAAATTTTACTGGTTTTCGTAAGATACTGAAGAAACACGACAAACTATTGAATGTAGACTTTGGAGCCACATGGCGCAAGGAACACGTGGAAATGGCACATTTCTATGTCAACAAAGATATAGATAGACTTATACAGGAGACTGAAACAGCATTTACTCATGACATTGAGGGTGGAGATCGTCAGAAGGCCATGAAGAGATTGAGGGTGCCGCCATTAGGTGAACAACAAAGTCCCTGGACTACCTTTAAAGTGGGTTTGTTTTCAGGTGCATTTGTGGTCTTGCTATTAACCGTTATACTGTCGGCCATATTTTATGGTTTTGGGGAAGATTGGCGTGTGGGTATACGCATGTTTCGAGGGCCATTTCTAGTCATAGAATGTCTATTTCTATGGGGTGTCAATGTTTATGGCTGGCGTTCTTCTGGCGTCAATCATGTGTTGATTTTTGAACTGGATCCCAGAAATCATTTATCCGAACAAAATATCATGGAAATTGCTTCGGTATTTGGAGTACTATGGGCCATTTCGGTACTATTCTACATATATTGTGATCCCTTGGGTATACCGCAGTATGCAGCTCCCATATTTTTGTATACCTTAATGGTGGCATTTCTTTTGAATCCCACAAAAACATTTTATCATGAGGCTCGTTACTGGTCCATAAAGGTATTGAGTCGGGTGTTTATGGCTCCTTTTTTCTTTGTAAACTTTGCTGATTTCTGGCTGGCTGACCAGTTGAATAGTATAGTGCCGGCCTTCTTGGATATACCTTTTGTTATTTGTTTCTTTGGCCAAAATCCATCATGGCATAAATTGGGACGAGGTAAGCAATATACCAAACATATATTGCATGTATTTATTAAAAGCTCTTTTAATAGGAGAATTTTACTTCAGTTTTATTTTAATTATGTTTGTTCGTTTCTTTATTCCATTTATTTTTATTTGTTTCCTTTTGTACGTGTCTAGATGGTGGCCGCTTTTGTATTGAGGATATTTCGATTGTGCGTCCCATAGTCGCCATTCTGCCAGCCTATTTTCGTTTTGCTCAATGTATTCGTCGTTTCCGTGATACGAAAGAGTCATTTCCTCATTTGGTAAATGCTGCTAAATATGCTACATCATTTTTCGTTGTGATTTTCTCTTACAAATATCAAACAACAATCAGTAAGTATTGACAATACAATTTGCCCCCCATTACTTCAACCTATGTATATACATATGTACATATATTTACTATACATATGTATGGAAGTGTGTGCAGTATGTAACTTTATTCGCAACCTATTTACATATACACATACTTACATGCCAAGAAATATTATATTATATTTATATATCGGGAAATACGTTGGGATGGGTAATGGAAATTATGACTATAAAAGTTGCCTACATTGTGTATTGTTCCTGTAACAATAATGTGTAAAATGTTTATAAATAAATACTGAGTTCTCATCTGACATGCTGTCAACTTGACCGTGGAGAATAATGTGAAAATAATGGAAAAAATTGATATTTAATTCTTAACTACTTCTTCTTAATAAATCTAACTGTGATTGACATGAATTTCACATACATACAGTGTATCACACAAGTATACTGCCTACTCATTTTCAAGAGAAATTTGTTTTTCATTCTAACATACAATTGCAACAAACCAGATAAAATTATGTTTTCTCTTTTTGCTGTTGATATTAGACATTGCGTAAATTGGAAAAATCCCAAAAAAATTCTAACAATGTCCTTTTTTGTTGTTGCATTTTATGAATTTGCATCACAAATTACAGGTCACACAAGTAATTTTCATTTGGATATTTTTTTTTTTTTTTTTTTTTTATTAATTCTTCTTGGAATATTTTTATGTTTTTTTGTTTACAGCTTTAAAACAAGAGCAAATAAATTAAAAACATTTGTGTTGTAGACGTTGTCAGGTAGTTAACAATTTTCTAAATTGGTTTATCGTCGCGGAAGCATTTAAAATTTACCACGTAATGGTTGTCCAAGATCATTGAATGCAGGGGAGATAAACCTACACTTAAACCTACATTTATTCCGACCAAAGATTAACGGCCAACTAAGAAGAACACTATATATGTAAGCAACGAAAAAATCCACACGGTGCTGAGAGCCATAATTTTATACGGTCGTCTGGCAAGATGAAAACCATTTGTTATGGAAATTAACAGATTGATGAGGTTATCATTCGCTAAGATGCAACATTTTCGGTTTAGATGGTCGACGTAGGATCTAGTATAATCCAAATAAAGCCTTGAGTATTATAACACAAAATCCAAGGTTAATTATGATGGCGGTTTTATGGTGATATAGGCTGCATTTCAGGCAATGGAGTTGATAAACAACCTCAGATCCGTAAAATTGATATGATGTTGCTTTTAACATTTTAATGACCCGAAATACAAAGTTTTAGATGTTAAAATTTAGATTTTGTACAGTACCAAACACTTGCTGACACCTTCTCAATGCTCGGAACTGAGCCACATAGAAAACGTAGAGGTATAACATATTTTTATTCTCGAAAATGTTTAATTTTTCTCCTTTAGGGATATTTAACACAAAGATCTTTGAATTGTTTCAATAAATTTTTTTGCTCTTCATTGGGACTCTAAGCCTGGTTGTTCGTCTACAGTTCATTTCCATGTTGAAAATGTTAATTTTATTTTCAAACAAAGATTTTCACCCTCTTCATCTTTAGCAATAACCATCATGTGATGAATTTGATAGTATGTATTCATTTATAGTTTATCATTCGTGTTTATAAAACATTAAATGGTGTCCTTTTTCGTTGTATAGATTTCATAATAATGAATTATTAAAAAATGGTGCGAATCAAGTTGACGACGCTGCATATGTGTATACAAATGTGTGTATACTCTTAAATAAAAATACAAGTGATTTAAGCAATTTTAAAATTTAAAGGAAAAAAATTGCATCAATCTTTTCAATAAAAATTGCTTCGTGTAAATTGGAACTTTCTATAGAAAATCCTAGCAAATATTCCAATTTTCAGATTTTTGGATTTTTTCTTATTATTTTTGGTAGTGTGGCATTTAAAGTACAAGTATTAAATAGTACATAAATATCCGCAACAATTATTAACAACGTGATTGTATAAAAAGTATTAAATGTGTTACCACAAAATATTAATAGTTATTCATTTACATATTATTATTATTATTTTAACTATAATATGTAAATATTTACAAGGCAAACATTGCTCTATTAAATGATTTTAAATTGTTTCAAAAGTATTTATTTATTTATCAATAACTATCTTGTCCCCTTCAAAGTAATCCCCCTCAGATATAATACACTTATGCCAGCGTTTTTTCCAATCCTCGAAACACTTCTGAAACGCGCTTTTTGGTATCGTCAACAGCTCCTGTTTTGATTTTTTTTATCTCCTTAATCGTAGCAAAACGCTTTCCTTTCATCGGTGTCTTCAGTTTTGGGAAGAGCAAAAAGTCAGCGGGGGCCAAGTCCGGGTGCCAACCACCGTATGGTTGAGGCATGATAACGGTTTTGTTTTTGGCTAAAAACTCACGCACAAGCATCGATGTGTGAGCTGGTGCATTATCATGGTGCAAAATCCATGATTGATTTTTCCACAATTCTGTGCGTTTCTGACGAATTGTTTCGCGCAAGCAGCGCATAACTTCAAGGTGGTATTCCGTGATTCGACGATTATCCATCAATGTTTTCATCGGTTGTTGACGTGCTCGGGCGAACAGGACGTGCATCGTCATTGACATCTTCTTGTGTTCTTCTCATAGTAGACTCGTCAAACGCCACAGTCAACATTTCAAATGTCCTTGCGCATTTAATTTCATTTTTTACACAAAACTTAATACAGTTTCTTTGACATATATAACAGACATGTGTACCAACATAACAGGAAAAAAGGCGAACATCAAACATACTTAACTCACGAAATTTGAAAATAACGGTTATTTTTTTATCATACCTCGTATGTATGTGGGCTAATGAAAATTTGCAATTTGTGATGATAATGAAGTTTCCCACCCATTATTTACAAGACATTTTTAACATTTATTTAATCAAAATTCCGAATGTGAGTCAATGCGAAATAATAAATATAAGTTTTAAGGTCATGCATTACAAACCGAAAATTTTGGAGATAGGTTGAAAAGTAATTACAAAGTGCTACAAAATAAATCATTATCTATTCAAATCGTATTGAATTATATACCATAATTTTGACATTTTAATGATATACATATGTATGAAACTTAATACGCTAATTGCGTTGGTTAAAGGTTGACTAACCGCGTCTTAACAATGTGTTACTACATATATACACACTATTGTTAATAATGTTCATAACTATAATTAGAACAAAAGATCTCTGTCTCCATATACATATGTACATTGGGGTGGCCCCGTTTGTATGGAGAAAAAATAAGGTATGGATGTTCCCGACTAATATGAAAATTTGATTCATTTTTATACTACGTTTCTCAATTTTTTTGTCCTGGGGTCAACCAGGAAAAACCATTTGGGTTAAATTGCATGATGTTTATAATCAAGAAATTTCAACTATTTATTTAAGTAAATTCTATGAAAAAATAAATAAAAAACTAAAATTTTGTCTGAAATTTTTAAAATTTTTGAATTTAAAAAAAAATTTTTTAATTTTTGATAACCCGTTGAATGCGCCTCTCAAAGGCCTTTCATATGATACCCAATTTATATATATGTAGTTCCTTTGGAAGAAATGTGAAAAAAATTAAAAAACCTCTAAGAAGGACTTTTTTATCCTTTGATCCAGCTCACCAAATATTGACCCCAGGACAAAAAAATTGAGAAACGTAGTCTTAAAATGAATCAAATTTTCATATTAGTGGGGAACATCCGCAACTTTATTTTGGGGCCGCCCTAATGTAGGTACATACATATGTACTGTGAAGGTTTGGTTGAGAAATAATAGTAAACTTATGCCGCTTACGTCGCTGATACAAGATGTCATACACATGTCTCATGTACAATCATAAGGTCTTCTTAAATTATACGTTTTTATACCCACCACCAAAAAGATGGGGGTATATTGCGTTTGTCATTATGTTTGTAACACATCAAAATAATGGTCGGTCCATAATTTTGACATAGCCACATGCAAAGAACACTTCCGAAAATCACTAAAATGAACGTAAATCTTTTTTAAAAATGACTATCAAGTTGAAAATAGACAAGCATAATAAAAATATACATTTAAATTGTCGTACCAAACTTCATCATGATCGGTCCATATTTGACCATAGCCCCCATATAAAATCTACTTCCGGAAATCACTTAAATGCGCATAAATCTCTTACAAATATCCATAATAGGTGATTTGGTGGTGGGTATATAAGATTCGGCACAGCCGAATAAAAACTCCTACTTGTTATAAGTTAAAGGTTAAAATAATGTCAATTACACATATTTTCAAAATATCCTTTATTTTTACAGAACTCTGTAAACAGATGTATTGAATACATTAACGTCATATAATACCTATTTAACTAACTGTTCATATTTTCTTTTGGAAATACTATTTATTTAGTTCCCCCCCTGGGAAAAGTATCTAGCTATGAGTACATCCTATTATTTACACAACATGCACATGTTCATTGCAAAAAAAAGAACCTTCCTTGCTCATTTCTATAAATATTTTACATTTAATTCCTTATTAAGATTTAGTTTAATAACTAGCATTCAAACTAATTTGTCGGTTTTGTCTGAATTAATGTTTTATAATATTCTACATAAAGTAAATAAATTTGTACATACTAATGATAACTACGTACATACGTAATGTTTTTTGTATTCCCTTGTAAGAAATTATGAAAATGTGACCAGTACTACAGGTAAAACATGAACAGTTAAAATTGACTTACCAACCAATTAAAATGGTAATTGTTCCTAATTTAACTCAACTCCAAATACAGATGTCTTATGGATCTGAATATCTCAATCTTCTATGACTGTCTATATTATATTAGATGTCTAACTTAAAAATGCGGAATATTTTCAATTGTACAGTTTTTATTTTTAAACGTTTGTACAATTGAAATTTATTCAAAGTATTGTCCATTGATGGCTTTGAGCTTTTCTTATCTTTCTGGCAACATATGGATTGCGCTCTAAAAGCACTGTTCATCTTTTTAAGCCGTCCTGTTCTAAAGTGAAGTGTATCCCAGACTGAGTGTTGTGCATCGATCCAAACAAATAGTAATCGAAATGTCTGGACCAAAAGGCTGGTGGACAAAACTTCCTAAATAGTTCTAAATAGTTTTGCACAGCTATTACCACATGTGGCTGAGCGATATGATGATGGAATATTTCGCTTTCATGTATGACCCCATTATCTGGGATTTTTAAACACAATTTGAGTTTTGAATTTGCTTTCTGTTGTTTTAAAATTGATTCCCAATTTCACTTCCAAAAATAATGACTGTTAATAATACAATGTTGCATTGTGGAGTTTCTGGTCACGTTATGAATTTTGCTTAATAATTTTTCTCGTACAACTGTCATAATAATTGTTTATTGTACTGATATAACCCTGCAGTTTTAAAAGTAACAATTTCAGTCACTTTTTCAATGGCGGCATTACAATGTTCACTGTTTGTATTTACATATATGTACAGGCAAATCACGGTATAACGTACGGTTCCATTCGTGAACTGAAATAATACGTTACATCGAGTTTTTTAAATAGGTTTTAAGTGGTGTGGCATTTAAAAAAAATATTCACGCTTTATTTAAGCGTTAAGGAACAAACTTTTCTTTGCCAAGTAAGTAAAAGTAAAATTGTTACTATTATCCCAATTATGAATAAAAATTCCGCGGGAGTTTTTTACCTTTTCCCATTTTTCCTATTCAAATTCAATGTTAAAAAAATATAAAGGGAAAAAACTCCCGCGGAATTTTTATTCATGATTGCGCTGTATATCTTTCAATAAGTCCGCTTTCACACGTTTCAATTCTGGCTCTTCAAGGCAAGTAATTTTTGGTGAGTTATGAAAAGAGAATAAAATGATTACATACTTGACGGTCCAAGTCAATTTTCTTATTTCCTTTTGTTTTCTTCTTTTATTTTTTCCGTCTTATTCTACGCGAAATTGTTTGCTTGTTGATTTGCATGAAAAAGTAGAAACTTGATGGCAAAGAGCACGAAACTTAAAGTTACGCTTGTTGACGAAATAGCTGGTTCAAAACAAATACTGGTCAGCTAAAACTGAAACTTGTGAAACAGCACTAATAATAGTTTCTCCAATTAGAACAATCGTTGTATCTGGTAGCATTTGTCAATAGAGACCAATAGACAGTTTCGCCCGCATTAAATTATTATTTTAACGGCTACACTAAATCAGCTCGGTATGATAACATCTCTTCTGATTCTTGATTGAAGTCGCAAACTGTATCTTGTTTGGAATATAAATATTCAAGCATCATGATGATGTAGTGATGCATCACTAGCATGGAAGTCTTTTTGATTAACTGGAATGTGTTTTAGCTCGAAAAACCAACATAGAAGCTTCTTTTCATCAGAGAATACTCGACTAAACACATAACAGAAGTGATTTTCAGTAAATTAGTTCAATATATCTAGAGATAATGCGATTATACTGTTTATAGCAAATACTGTTATACTGAATATACTGTTATACAAATACTAATACAATATACCAATACTTTTCACTTAGCCGAAGCTGGTGACAATTTGGAGATTCATATATTTTTCTCTTTCTAATACAATAGCAATTTGAATGATTTTCGTATAAATTCTTTGTTTTCTTTTTCTTTGAAAAACAAAGTTCTTCTCGAAAACCCCTTACTCTGCATTAGCTGTCATCAGAAAAATCGCTAATACGTTATCTTCATTTAATTTTCTGTAGATGAAGGGTTGATCTGACCGACCGATAACCGATCAACTCGCCAACTCGCATTTTAAAATTGCTCAGGTTGTTTGTAGCGAAATTTTGTGAACTGCAGGGGATTTAGTACAATCAACAAAAGCAGTCATATGGAGACACATTCTAATATCATCAGATACAAATACTTATTGACCATATTTAAACACACACATAAGTGTTGATATTGATTGGTTGAATCCATGTCAAAGCGCACGACATTTGGGTTTGTTATCTCCATTGAATGAATTTAATAAATACATACTCGTATGTAAATCACAAATTTACTAAAAAAAAAGAAAATTGTGTCTCTATAAAGTTACTTCCTGCTTTTAAATATCCAGGGAAGGGAAAGGATCTGATACAGACTATTGGTTATTCGGGTTAAAGGTAGAGAGGGGAGGGTGAACCGAAACTTTTTAGGTACTCTGTGTTAAGGTTACAAAACTAAAGCTTAGGTATTCATTAAATTTTCAAGTTGTACTTTTTAGGAAACAATATTAAATATTTGTATTAAATTTATTTAAATTAAAGCCTATTTCAAGATATAATGGTGAAAGTAAAATTTATTTCATATGAAAATTAAGAATACATTTGCATATAATAATCAAATTAGAGGTCACATAAATACAAACATACGCTTCATTGTTGTCAACCATTACATTTATTTGAATATGACATGTGTAGTAGGGCTTAAATTAGAAGCAAATCACTTTAAATAAATTATACAAACATTGAAATATTACTGCATACATAAACATAAATATGCTCGACTACAAGACAAATTGATTATTAATTTCAGTTGAATATGAAACATCCAAGGATAATCCGTGGTTCTATTGCTGGATTATAGCCGCCATTGTATCATCCTGCTACGCATACACATGGGACATCAAGTTTGATTGGGGTTTATTCGATGCCAAGGCAGGCGATAATACGTTTTTAAGAGAAGAAACCGTCTACTCATCCACGGTAAGTGCGAATGTATATACATATGTATAATGACGTTAGTCATTGTACGAATATATGTACTTATGTACATATAATTGTATATTTAATGCTGTTTGTCTAACACATTTAATACGCAGCTAACACAAAAAAGATATGACAAATTTTCTTGTTACAACTCGATTAAATTTTATTTTATTCTCATATTAAGGTTATTTTTTTCTTTGGATCATAATAAATACACACAATAAAAAATAGCAATAGAAAATTATATATAAAGAGTGATTTTTTAAGAGCTTTCGGATTTGGTTTAACAAAATGCATATTCAAATTTAGAGAAATATGCGAAATCTTTATTTGAGTCGATAGAACGATCTATATAATTCAGTGTTTAAAAAATGTTGACCGTGCTGCTTAATTAGTACTATTCTTCATTGTGCGTCGTTAGATTTTCGAGGTTGCGTTGTTTTGGGTGGCTAAACCGATGAAGTGCTTTGATGATCGAAATGGAGTTCTTGCTTTCCATTTGGATTGAAAATCAAGTTTTGCAGAGAATATCATTAAGTAAAATGGTATTTCATACAAAAGCAAAAAGCTTACTTCATGACATAAAAAGTAAAACATTATCCAAAGATAATGCTAGAGGTAGTAATACAGACAATTGCTACAACGAAATTTATTTTACGTTGAAAAGAAAGCTGTTCAGCAAACATTGGACCAATTTTTTGTGAAAGAAAGCCGGCGACTTATTATTTTCGTAACCCTATAACCTATCTTCGATCTTTACATGGTTTGCTATAGGAAATCTTAATTCACTTTGCGTCGTGTTTTTTTTTTAACGTAACCCCAACTTTAAGTGAGGTATTGGCGTACTCTCTTTAGCATATCGGCCGTTATATCTTGGATAAATTCTTCAATATTAGCTTCTAGTGCGTCAACTGTCACAGGTTTGTCCTTATGAGCCTTAACATAGTTCCACAAAAAATAGTCTAAAGGCGTTACACCACACGATCTAGGCAGAGAATTGAACGGCTCTAAACGTGAAATAAACCTTTCAATTGGGTCATTGTTTGGCGTACTGTCATGTGGCACCGTCTTGTTGAAACCACATGTCAGCCAAGTCCAGCTCTTCTATTTGGCAGTGCATTTTTCGAGATACATTGTCAGTTCTTAAAATACTTCACACCAACTACAACAATTTTGCTTGGTTACTTATCCATTCAACCAGGATAATCTTCGTCGTTGGGAACAATTTACTCGGTTAAGAAAGATGCACCGAGCATAAATTTTGATAATAGAATTCAATAAGCAAGCATTGTTCGTTTGTAAAGGTGGATTAACCCATTTGTTTCGAACAGAATATTTGTCTCTCTTTTTAAGAGAGAGAAAATATTTGTTACAAACAACTCTCAGCTTTATATTTTGTCTGGACAAAAATTGAAATGAGTTGCCGATGGGTTACATTTTTTCATGCAAATCTATTTGTGGCGTTTGTAAAAATAAATTTAAATTAAAATTAAATACACAATATTTCACAATAATTTAATATTTGTTTTTTGACACTTAAAAACCAAAGCAAAATAATTCAATGGGCGCAGTATTACCACTTGTCAAAGAAATAGATTTTGTTTATGACAAATCGCTCAAATTGGATGAATCGTTAAGTCAATTCATGTTACACAAAAACAGCTGAGCTGTCAAAAACAGTTTTGTCAAAAAGAAAGTTGCTAAAAAACCACACTTTATTAAATTGAGCTAGAGGGAAAATGTTAGAAGTGTCGTGTTACATTGATATTTTTATGAA
Organism: Bellardia bayeri; assembly: GCA_950370525.1. NCBI lineage: Eukaryota > Metazoa > Arthropoda > Insecta > Diptera > Calliphoridae > Bellardia > Bellardia bayeri. The sequence continues at coordinate 89,118,405 of OX493267.1, forward strand.
ACAAAATTATTCAGTTTTTGAACAACTTTGGTATGAATCATTCAAATATTGACTTGTTAGGTCATTTAAATTGTACCTAATTAAGTTTATTTGTCCTATTACGTGTACAAAATTGATTTCATAGCATCAATCTTAAACATTCTGAAACAATTTTTAATGATTTTGTAACTGGTACTTATACCTGCAAGTTTTCTTTAAATAGAAATTTGTAATAAAGGAAAGGCTTAGTCCAATATTATTATGTTTAGAGCTTTCTGTACTTTATGGAGATAATAGTAAACTTAACCAGCTGATTTTTTCGATGTCCATCCATAACATCTTTTTAATAACGGCAGTCAGTTAAATCGGAAAAAACTTTACTGAATAGTGTTGTCATGTAAAAAGAGCAAAGATTATATGTCAGCCGTTACCGAACTACTTCCGAGTATTGGTCGATCGATTGTATGAAGATGTTCAGTAATAAACAAGTTTTTGTAGGTTAGCTTTATAAAAATACTTTCTGGGCTTTAAATAAAAAATTTAGACGTACTCGTACATCATTCATTTATCATTTAATGTATTTAATATCGTAATTACGCTGATTTTTATTTTAAATGATAAATTTAAAAAAGTTATGCTCCACAAAGCATTAAATAATAACTAAACTTTTCAAACATTATAAATTAATATTAGGTGTATAACTTAAAAATGCGGGATTCGTAACAGATGGCATATCTTTTGAACGCGGTTTTACTCTTTGGCAACTTATTTATTCTCATTTAGTTATGGAACATTATAGCGTAAAGTTTAAAAGCGGAAAGTATTGTTAAACTTTTTTAATTTGAAAAAAGTGTCGCTGAAGTACTCCGATTGCTTACCGGAGCTTATGGTTAATGTGCTCCATCGGTTAAGAAGTGTTGATTTTGACACGGAAGACAGGCCAGCCAAAAAAGTTTGAAGACCAAGAATTGGAGGCATTAATCCATCAATAAAAGCTTGCAAAATTATTGAGAGGTGCTCAAGAACAATTTCATAACGTTTGCGATCAGTAGAATTCAACAAAAAGTATGAAAAACGATATTGCATGTCCGAAATGCTGCTTAAACGCACCTTGCGTTAAAAAATGGATCCATTACGATAAACCAAAGCATAAGAGATCGTATGTGATTACCGGCCAATCACCTGAATTGACAGCAAAGCCAAATATTAATGGCGCTAAGGCAATGCTCTGTCTGTATAGTGGGACCAAGAGAGTCCTATCTATTATGAGTTGCTTAAATCTGGTCAGACCAACACAGGGAACCTGTAGCGAATGCCACTGATTTGTTTAAAGCGAGCATTGGCCGAAAATGGCAGACATGTTGCAATACCTGTTAAAAACTATTTAGAAAGAAGTGGTACCGACGTTTTCTCTCACCCGCCACATAGTCCAGACCTTGCCCCATCCGACTACTATTTGTTTCGATCGATGCAGAACGCTCTCTCAGGATATCCGAAATTGCCTTAATTTGTTATTGGCCTCGTTCTTGCCAGAAAGATGGGAATAGGTCATAGCCAACAATGGCCAATACTTTTAATAAGTTTATATTGTACAAATGTTTAAAAATAAAAACTAAAAAGTTGAAAAAATCCTGCATTTTTAAGTTATACACCCAATATTTTAGTGATGCGTGTTTAAAACAAAACAAAAAAAAATCATTATGTTGAATAAAGGTAAAATAAAATAGAAGCAAATTAACCGCACATTGTGGCTGATAATTTAGTAGGTATTATTAATATTTCACTCTCTAGCTTTTGTCTATAGTTAATTGTTCTAAAATAAATAAAAAATTACCTTTGTTATGTATCGCATTGTGTTATTGTGTTGTTTTTGCTAATGCTCATCACTGTGTGTCTGTTGCAAAATTAATGCTCGACATTAATTAGTTTCTGTTTTTTTTTTTATTTGTTTCTTGAGTGATACGTACAATAAAGCAGCAACATTAGATTTTATTTAATATTGTGGAGAAACATACTCACCTATTAATAATAATATGTACTGTCATTCATGAGCAGTGTATATTGGACTTGAATTTAAAAATGTTTTATAATTAAACAAAAAATCTAACATTTTTTAATGTTTGCAAGATTTTGAGAATTTGTAATTCAGTCTTTGGTTTGAATACTAAAACATTAATGTCATAAATGTTAAGAATCAGAAATATCATTGTCCATAAAAATATTAATAATATCTTCCTACAAGAGGTTTTTATGAGCTATTCCAGCTGGTGTAATCTTTGCCTAACATTTATAGCATCCTTGTTAACGCTTCAAATAAAGGGCTGTGGGAATGTGAATGCAAGTGTGAAATTTTTTTGAGTAGCTTACTTTATCTTCAGTAACTGACAAATTAAGTTTATTACATTTTTCATACATAATCGTACTCGTAATATTTTTACTACATATGTCCTTATTACACTCATAAAACCTATTTCATATGCTTTAAGGGCCAAATTGTAGGTTTAAAAAATATCGAAAACATTAGTTGTATACAAATGTTTGGTTAAGGTTACATCGACAGTTCGTGATTAGCAAGTACATTGCGATATCTTACAACATTTTAATAATAGTCTGTCCAAACCATGCTAATGCTAGACAAAGAAGTAGCGAAATATCGAAAATAAAGAATTTTATTTTAATAAAAAAATACCTTAAGCTTGAACAATTACTGAAATACTCGTATATGTACTCGTACGTATTATTAGTATAAGTTTTTGAAATTTGAATTATAAATGAATTACTACTAATCTAATATCTACCATATAAATTGTAAATCTATTAAACATAAATTAAAATTTAGTACTCAATAATAATGAAAAGAAAATGTAAAAAAAAGAAATGTACTAAAATTAATCCGTGCTTCGGTTTATTCTAAAGGCAGAATTAGTCTTTACTTTCTGTTCTAAAGGCAGAATTAGTCTTTACTTTCTGTTCCGTTCCGAATCAGCTGACTTGATTCTGTTAAATAGAAAATGTGTAGAAGTCGTTAGTTGTTTTATTACTTTCCGTGCCGTTACGGACGAACCTGTTGAAAACAAAAATTTGCTAAGTAATTGTAAGTGACAGTACAAAACAGCTGACATCCGCACAACAAAAAAATTTTTGGTTTATTACAAAACTTTTCAATTTCTTTGAATTTATGTAAGTTTTTGTATAAAAGTTATAAAAATATAAAAAATAAACGATGGATGACGAAAAACTCATTATTTTAGTTGAAAGTAATGACATATTGTACAATAAAAAAAAACTTTGATTTGTATTTTTTTTGATTATTTTCGCGGTATGTGTTGTCTGTTTACCTAAAACAGCTGATACGTTTATATTGAAAAACTAACTACAAAATTTTAACAACAGAACGACACGGAACAAAAAAGCAACAGAAAGTAAAGACTAATGAAGCCTTAAGCCATAGTTGTGCTGTTTCAAACATAAAATTTAAAAACTTAAAAAGGAGTTAACACCAATAAACAGCGTTATCAGTTTTGAAATTTCAAAGTGCACCAAAATGGAGAAAAAAATGCACCATTAAAAAACGCACCAAGTTTATAATCTCTATTTTTTTTTAAAAGTTTATCGATTTTTTTTTTAATTTCATAAATTCTTTACAAATCTTTTTAATAAGAGATCAACGATTAATAGTAAAATTAATAATAGTAAAAGCCTTTTTTAAATAAACGAGCTAATAGAGATAAAATAAGCATTTAACAAATGCTATTAGGAACTAAAATATTAATTGTTAATAAGGGGCCAATTTTCGTATCTATTTGGTACTTTATTCATTATTTTTATTTTTTATTTCATTTTCTTTAATAAAATTTGTTAGGTCTCCACTGGGACTCTAACCCTGGTTGTTAATCTACAGTTTAATAGACCAAACCATCAGGCTAAACAAGAATTTTTATTTCCATGTTGAAAATATTAATTTTATTTTCAAACAAAGATTTTCACCTTTAGCAATAACCTTCATGTGAAGAATATTATAGTATTCATTTAACATACATTCGTCTTTAAAATACATTAAATGGGATCCTTTTTTATGGTATAGATTTCATGATAATGAATTAGTAAAAAGAAAGATTTCATCACATTTTCGGCAAAATTAAAAAAACCCACCGAAATTTACAAATTTTTTTGCATAAAATATTTCAAAAAGCACAAAAAATGCTGCGAAACGCACCAAGTTGACAATGCTGCCAATAAACCTCTCTAAAATTACAAATATTATTATATTATTGGCATATACATACTACATATATACAAAAGGCGAGCTTTGATATTCTCATTTCCTCATAAATAGAAAGAAATAATAATTATTAATTATTCTTTCGTTTTATTCTCTTTCCCTAAACCCAAAGATTACAACTACTTGAGAGTAACTGTAATTATCGTCGACAAGAATTGGTATTTTCAGTTGTCTTACTCCGCCATCAAACCAAGAAGACATTTTTTAAAATAACAAACACGTTATTACAAATACCTTCCCTTAATTTGAACATTTTTTGTAAATAATACAGATATTTTTAGTAAATTTTAATAGATCGGTAAGTGACGTATTTCAGTATTTTTTTTAAAGAGAAGTATTTGTGCGTTATGTTTATTAGTAGTTGCAGCGCCTCTGGTGGTGAGTAGGCGCATTGTTCAAAGCTTGATTTATAGCCATTATTTAGTTATTTTACCTGGTTGTTTGAGTGGCAGCGGCTGGGAATTGAACCCAGCCCACGAATACCAACTCATCTTAATCATCAAAAGCGCTAATTAATTAATCTAGAACAACCTAATAGCTTTTAACGGCCATACATCCATCATATTCGGATGTCAACTAATAGGATTTATAATGTCTATCTATTTGATGCGCATTCATTAGTAATTTATTTCCTCGGTTACTCTTATGTCCTGCAATCCTTATTAACTCTACAGGTTGTTAACAAAGCTAAATGCGGAAATAGTCTAGATATTTACTCTATAGGTTTTTTATTAGATTTGTTTCATATTTTCTTCATTATCAGTGTAAATTTCCAGTTAGACATCGTTTAAAATATCTTTCATTTGTCTATATACAGATTAATTAATATATCGAAATATAACGAGGCTTTATAAAACAATTTTATGCCATGATTATATTCGATATTTCCATGGGCTTTGAAAGGTCTAATTCGTAATATCGTTAAATCTCTAATATTTCGATTTTAATACAATAGATTTATTAAGAACTAAACAACATTATATTAAAGGGAGACAGATGCCGACTCCTGATATACATATGGTATATAAGTATGTATCTAGGTATATATGTTAAGAACAAAAATGTTGTAAAACTATTTACTTCCTCCATGAACATGTTCTAACAATCCCACTTTAGTACTTCAGCAAAGAGTGCGGTGCTATTTCCACGTTTTTAGCTTTTCTTTAATAAACTTTTTCCTCATTTTTATTCTGTTAATAAAACCAAAGTTTTTGCTGGTTTAATAATGAACTATTGATATTAAATTATTTTCTAAAGATTTTTGTTTGTTCGTTTTTTATTTTTTAACTAAATTTGCAAGAAAATAAAAACTCTTTAAATGACCTACTTCTACATTGTAATTTCAAGCACTTGTAAGTTTTATGTTCGCAACTTTTTTTTTACCATTTGTGACACTTTAATAAACATTTCATTTAGCTTTAAATGTCGCCATGTTTTCAGTTTTCAATTCATGCGTTTTTTCTTTTCTTTTCTGTTCTGTTTCGTTATCATTTATTGACAGTGGTTTTACTATTTCGGCATAATCGAGGATTTAATATTGCGTTTTGGTTGGACAGTGTCGATGAGTTTAATTGAAGCCGGTTACATGGAGGGTGATGTCATGGTAACCTTACTGAGTCCTTTGGAAGTGTTCCGCCGTTTCATTTGGAATTATTTTCGCCTGGAAAACGAGCACATTAACAATTGTGGTAAATTTCGTGCTGTGCGTGATATTTCTGTGGCACCAATGGATTGTTCGGATCAGGTAAGTTGTGCTATTAACTTTTGTATTTGTATTTACTGAATTTCATGACAATTTTTCTTTTGTTTTGTTGCTAATTAAATAAAATTTTAAACTGAATTTCTCATTTATAAAAGATGTTGTATCGTTTGAAATTGCGTTGGTAAATTTCTATAGAATAAAATATTTTTGTTTACTGTTGGTACTTATGCAATAGATGTTGCACAGTGGGTTATTATATTTAAATATGAAATAAAAAAATATTTTATAAAATCAAAAAGTAAAAAAATATTTTTTTAAAATATTGCAAAATTGTAATAAAACTCGAAAACTTTGGAAACCTCGAAAATCTGAAACCTCTAAATTTATCCGCATAACGCAGAACAATTTAATAAAAAAAACTTGGGAGAATCGAAATTCAAACAAGTAAGAGTTTATATTCGGCTGTGCTTATATACCCACCACCCAATCACCTATTATGTAGATTAATAAGAGATTTAAGCGCATTTAAGTGATTTCCGAAAGTAGACATTATATGGGGGCTATGGTCAAATATGGACCGATCATCATCATATTGAAACGGGCGATACATATGTGGACTATTTGTGTTGAATTTCAACTTAATAGTGCGTTCTGCAAGGGATTTATGAGCATTTATGGACCGAGCAAAATAAAATTTCGTTTTGAGATTTATTTTTACATGACACTTACTTTTGCTTAATTTTGCAATAACATTCCAATTTTATAGACTTTTATTTATGATTAAGAAGATATTTGTATGTGGGCTAAGATAAATCATGGCGGGATTCTTACTATTTTCCTTATACTTTCTTCTGTTATTATTAAAATAACGTTTACAAAATTGCATGGCAATATATTTAAAAAATTTTTAAAAATATCAAATTTTTATGGAGATTGTCTCACATTTTGATCCATAACACTTGTTCTACTATACCGATTCAGCTGATTTTCAATACCGAACTGCTTAGGAGAACTATAAATGGTTTTTTGTAAACTTTGTTGATTTTGGTTGTGTCTTTTGGACCTGTGAGTGCTTTACATAGACAGACAGACAGACAGACAGACGGACATAGCTTAATCGACTTAGAATTCCATAAAAATATATATACTTTGTTGGGTCTCAGATGAATATTTCTCAGTGTTACACACGGAATGACAAATTTATACATACCCTCATTCACCACTTATGGTGGTGGAGGGTGTAAAAACTGCAAAATTAAGGCTATCCTCAAGTCTTTTTTGCCCTTTGAGTTTGTCAAACCGCACAGTGGGTGAATTTGGAAAAAGGTAAATAAATCTGTACAACAGTTAGAAATTTAATTTTAAGATGCGAATATCTCGTAAACTATAAGAGTTTATATATAGCTAAGGCAAAGTTTTTTTTAGTACTAGTTGAGTAGATTTCATGTAAAGTATATATTTATTTCCCTTTTTTCCAAATTCAACCACTATGCATCGTGAACTCTGTAAAAATACTTCTACATATGAATATTTATATAAACAGTGTCAAACACATACTTACTTACATACTTTTTAACAAATTCAGTTTAATCATGGAATAATAGATTAATTAAAAATAATTGACTTATGATAAATACATAATATTTAAATTGTCAGCTTTAGAAGTATTTAAATCTTATATAAATTTATAATTTAGAAACTTTAAAGATTTAAATAAACGAAGTTTTCTACACATTGAACTTAAGTAGATCCAATGAAAAATCAATTAAATGAACATAAAGGACTAGTGCTGTTTGTTTATTTCAAAATGCCATTAAAATAAATGCAATGCAATATGCTTAAAAGTTAAACTAAACGATAAGCTTTTAATATCATATTATTGGTATGAATTGTGTATAATATTAATTTGGCGTTACCCAGCAGTTCTAAAAGGATTTTCAGCAAGAACTTTGTTTCCAAAAAGAAAAAAAAAACAATGAATTTATTTGAAAATCATTAAAATCTTTATTGTTTTGGAAAGACTAAAGTTTGACATTTATAAATTAAAAAAATTTAACTGACATTTGGCCACCACGATTACACATACACATACAGATATTGATTATTTTATTAAAATTTTTAATCACATTTTGGCAAACTGTCAGGTTTATTCACGTTACGGTTTTTGGGTTTTAATTCTATTATTGATTCTATGGGCTTTTTTAGATGGCTAAACAAACAATAGTGCACTGTAATTATTTATATGATTTCTGCAACCATGATATGGTTAAATTTACCAATCACATGATTATAGCAATCATATATATGATTATAGCAATTATGTAATCTTTATGGTGATCAGTTTTATAATGAAAGATTATACCATATTATGTTGTTCTCTATCATAATAAAAGAACAAGAAATTGTGATAAATGGATTCATCGTAAACATGATTGCAACAAATATATACATAGCTACTACAATCGTATATATGATTGTAGTAATCATCTGAATCGTAACTTAACCATATTATCATAATAATTACAGTGACGATAACATTGTTGAAAAACTTGTAAAAATATTGACATAGTTGTGGTAAACATGTACAACTATATTTTTTCTCTGTCTCTAGAAGAATTTAACAACTGAATTTTAGTAAATAATGCGATTTTGTAATTAAGTTTGCATTAAATTCATTGTTTTGAAGACTGTGCGACATGTGATATGGTCCTGTAAAAACACATTTCATCAATAATAAGTCAAAAATTAGTTGGTAACATTTTTTGCTAGCGCGATCCATTGACAAACCCTTTAGAATCAAAGAAATAATAAAATTTACTCAATCTGTTTTTCAACTTCTTAAAAAGAAAAAGTTCCGAAAGTGACAATATTTGCATGAGCAAATATCATTGAAAAAATACTACTGTAGTTTACAGCTTATTTTATGCAATACATTTTTGTTTTGTTTTCAAATCTCCATAAAAGGAAAACTAATAGAAACTTAAAAAAGAAATTGGTGTCATTTAGAAGAAAAAATGTTATAGTCTAAGAGGAAGTTCATACGCTGCGACTTTTCTCCTGCTACTCGACTTTATAGATGAAATACGTAGTTGAGAGTATGGGGTAGCTAGTGTCGCAGGTTTCGTGAAACGAAGCGACAAATTTGACATTTCTTTTTTTCTCTTGTATTATTTTTATTTCATTTACCAGCAGTGTTGCCACGATGAAATTTCAATATATAGGATTACAGAAAATTTTTGGCAACACTGCGAATAAATAACTGTAAATTAAAAAGAAAGCAAATTGTTGTTTAAATTTTAAATAAATAAACACTATGTGGTCAAAAAATTTAATAGTGAAATATCAGGAACATGAATACCTGTATAATGTACCTGCAATATAGGACCTATATGGCAGCACATCTGCGAATGAGCGAAATAGGAGAAATTAACAATTTAATGAGCAATATTATGTTAATTTAAGATGTTTTTGTCAAAATAAAAGCTGTTGTGGGAAATTGTATTTTAAAATTGCAAATTATACAATTCTATAAGTCTTAGAGTCAAGTTTTATTAAATATAATTTAACTAAAGTTGTCTTATAATACATTATATACACAAATATATGTAAAAGAGAAAACAAAACGAGACATCTACTTAATTAAAATTTAATTGTATTTTCCATTGCTTTTTCCACCCAAACTTAGATCACCATACTACGCATGATGGACGAAGAGGATGGTGTTGCAAATAGACGTGGCAAGACGAAAATACCCAAGAAAAAATCTGAACACCGTATACTTTTGCAATCAGAATCTGTAGAGGATCTGTGTTCATAAACAAGACCAGCAGCAAATCAAAGAAAATTGTACCAAAAAGCAGCCAAAATAACTTAAATATAATTCCAATCATTGTAACAGTCCATCAAATAAGACCTGACAAAAGCAGCCTTAATGCAATAAGAAACTTTTGTTGTACATAAAATAATATTTTAAACAAAGAAGCACAAGTATCTTTTGTTTAACTTGTGTTCGTTCGTTGATGTCAATATCTAATTTTAATTAATAATTCAGCTGTAAGTACGAGTGGAAATGGACCAACCGACAGCAAAAGCCAAAAACCAACACAAAGTCACACAGAGGCAAATGATTATGACATGAAAATATCTTGCTGCCATGAAATAATTTCAAGAATAAAATTTCAAATTCGTTTAGTACAAATTAACAAAAGTTTGTAGTTGTAACTAGAAAAATGTATGTATGTATATGAAAATGCAAACAATAGTATTTGTATGTATTTATAAATACATATATATAAATATGTATATATTTGTGTGAGTATATGTATAAATGTTTATGTACCTACATACATAAATACATACATTATAAAGTAGCTCCAAGCGAAACTCGTATACATACATATAAGATTCTAATACAAAGCTAATGAAGAGCTCATATCAAAGAATCTTAAACCTGCATGCTGAAGGTTCAGTAATGGGTTGTTGGTATCTGGCAGCTGGACCGATCTGATTACAGTTTATTAAAGGGATAATGGCGCAGATTGATTAATTGAACATTTTACAATCAAATCTGCCAGTATTCAAGAAAAGGGTGGGTCTTAGCAACAACTAACATTTCTACCAGAACAATGATCCGTGATGATTTCTGAAATTGAGGGTAATTGTTACAGTTGAACTGTTAATTTTTGATATATTTATTTATGTTTTTAGGCATGAGTTCATTAAATTTAATTTTTATTAAATTAACTGAAGGTATGAATTGTTTTACAACATGAAATTTTATTAACATTTTTTATTGATATTTTCTTGGCTGAGCTGGGGATCGAACCTGGGTTGAATTTACATGTTTCAAGAATCACCACATTCTTTCATCAGAATTCGTTAAGTTCTAACCTCTGCACCACTGCGGTGCCTGCTAGCCAACAGTCAAACATCAATCTTTAACCAGTGGTACTGGTGGTACGAAATTTGCTGTAATTATAATTTTTTCAATTTATGTACATGTTGTCTCATTTTTCTTCAGTTCGTATTCTTTCGTCAAGACTTTGTCTTGAAAACCTGAATACATTTTATTATTTTGTTTGTTTTGTTCACTTTCGTCGACATTTTTATGAGTACAACTTTAAGTACAAATGCAAACATTAGGGCTTGTGCCATAGCTTTAGTTTGAGGGTAATAAGAAAATTATCAATAAAAATTTTAATAAAATTTCATGTTGTAAAACAAGTTCTACCTTCAGTTAATTTAATGAAAATTAAATTTAATGAACTCATGCCTAAGTAAGTAAATATATCATTTCTGAAATTATGTCGATTCCAAAATAAAAAAACAAACACATTTCGTAAAAATGAGAGTTAAAGTGAATTCTTTAAGATAAAGGCGAAAAGTATGACCCCCCATTTTCTAGTAAGGTTGTGGAATGTACGCCTACAGCAAGTTAGATATAGTTTACAAAGCAAAGGTCTTCTTTTGAAATACTACTGGTCATTTTTATACCCATCACCAAAAAGATGGGGCTATATTAAGTTTGTCATTACGATTGTAACATATCGAAATAATGGTCGTAGAGCCAAAAAGTCTATATATTCTGGGTTCTTATAAGATTCTAAGGCCATCTAGCCATGTCCGTACGTCTGTCCGATATTTGAAATCACGATAGAGCTTTAAAAAAAAAGACATAGAATAATGATATTTTTACCGAACATTAAATTGAAAATGAGCAAAATCGGTCCGAGTTATAGATCAAAGTTTCAGACTACCTTGATATTTTTCAGATATTGAAAATGGTAGGAAACGGTCCACGATTTCTCGTAGCCCCCATACACAAATGTCTTCTCAGAATATTTATAAATGTCTATAGAAAAGCCGTATCCATAAAAAATTCTGCAATACAAAGACCATTTCCGAAAATCACTTAAATGCGCATAAATCTTTTATAAAAATCACTAAAAAGTCGAAATTTAACACAAGTATACGCATCACAATCTAAATTGTCGTAACCAATTTCATGATGATCAATCCATATTTGAAATCCACTTCCAGAAATCTTTTATAAAAATCATTATTACGTTTAAATTCAACAGAAGTAATTCGCATGTAAATACATATAAATCACAGTACAGAATTTCATTACCATGGGGACTACTCCCGAAAATTCATTAACCTACATAAACATTAATATCGAAGCGAAATTTTACACAGTTTAGTTATAAGTATGTAAAAATTATACTATTGACTTGTGTGAAAGTTGGTCCATAATTGAGCATAGCTTCCGTAAAAGCTCCGAGGATAACCGCAGAGTATTCAGAGTCGACTAACTGGAATGCATTAAACTTTTATAAATGTCGTACTAAAAGAAACTCAAAATTAATATAAATAGGTGATTTGGTGGTGGGTATATAATGATTTTATTTCCGTTAATTACATGTTATTGCATTGGTTTTAAGTTAATTTCGCTGTTTGGATCAAATAAAGTATTTTTTTCTCTATTAATCCCACAAATAAATTTTAGATGTATCTATTGAAGTTATCCTACAAATAAGAAAAATATAAAATAAAAAATCTTATTGTACGAGTTTCGCTTGGAGCTATTGTATTTGTATATAGTTATGTAAGCATGTGTTTATATATATCGTTAGCTTAGAACGTAAATATGTTAAGTAGTTTTTCATAAATTTTTTAACTACCATAAAAGTCGTTCTTTATTATTACATAACTTTTTCGTTAGGTTTAATAATGATAAATAAAGTTAAAAAAAGTAAATAAAGTTGTTCTCGGAATTTCAAAATGATTGAATATTTCCTTTAAGAAAATTATGATTTACGTTATTTTGCTTAAAATAAAATGAATAAATTAATTAAATTTAATTATAACAAGTTTAGCGTTATTAAATATTTAATAACATAATTATAATAAACTCCATTTGACTGAGCTAATAATTTAGCAATTTTAAGAAAACATGGTCTTAGCATATTTGCATGTCACATAAAACACTTACGAGTACTACTAATTTTACATAACACAACCAGAAAAACCGAAATCAATGTAAACAAGTTTTAAGCAAACAGTGTATTTTTCATTTAATATTGTAACCTAAATTTTCATAAAATTTGGACTTAACATTTTTGCGCACTAAGCTAACGATATTTATGTTTAAGTACTTAAGAGTGCCGTTGGAAATGAAATAAAATTGTTTTAAAGTTTTTAATAAATCACGTTGTTTATTTTAAGTATGCCTAAATGAAATTAGTTTCACTACACCATTTCCAATTGTATTTCAGAATTTTCTAATTGTATATCAGAATATTTCAATTATATTTCAGAAACTTTTAATTAAATTTCAAACATTTCTAATAGAAATGCAGATTAAATTTTCTGAAACAAATGGAAAGTTCTGAAATATAATTAGAAATTTCTGAAATATAATGGAAATTCCTGAAATGGAATTGGAAGTATCTGAAATACAATTAGAAAATACTGAAATATAATTAGACATTTTTTATACATAATTAGAAAATTCTAAAACTCAATTCAAATTTTCTAAAATACAATAAAGGACGTAACCAAAAAAGCGTAACCACTTGTTTTAGCATCAATTTGTTTGACGTTGTTTATTATTACAAGAGTTTTGCAAGATCAAACAGCATCAAATGAATTAAAACTAAATATTTGTTGTGTCCAGTCCTAAATGAACGCAGTTTTTTTTAATAAATAAACGAGTTCAAATATATGTTATTTATGGTAAGAAATTATACGATTATTCGAGCAAACAGTAAAAGCAAAATACATATTAGGTTTTAAATGCATTTAACAGATATTTTTCTAGTATCAAAGGTCCAGTTAGTAGGTTTCTCAGGGATATAAAATCTAAGTGCTTAAAGGTTTAATCCTAGTATGAGTACCTAAAATTCAGTCACTATAAAAGATCTCCTTGTATTCTAAAAAATATTTAAACTTATATTTATTTATTGAAATCGTCAACTTCGCTATTAAGGTCTTAATCCCAGCAGATAGTCTTGTAGATATCGATGTAGTTCCAAAAAAAACTCTTATCATAAATGCAACCATTCTCCCACAATTTCCATTGTCATGGTTAAGTTTTTCTATCCAGCATTAGTTAGAGACCAATGTCTGATTCTGATAGAGATCGCAGCCAACTTTCCTCTTATTTGTAAATTCTGGAATTTTGATTTGTAAAGCTTTAGAAGGTAAAAGGTGTTTTTTTAGACGTAAAGAACTTTTAGTTAGCAACTGACAGTTGAACAACGATTCCAAATTGTGCAAATTTATTTTAAAAATTATGGTTCTGTTCGAAATATGTATCAAGGATGAAATTGAATAAAACAAAGATAATTTTTTGTTAATTGATCTTTTATTAATAAATGTAAATACAAGCTTATTACCACCCATAACACTCATGTTAAAGTGTATAAAAATAACACAATTTGGCCATTTATCTGAGAGATTTCTTATTTTATTCAGAATAAGTCAGGACTACAAACATTTTATCGATATTCTTTATAAATCTAATTGAGCATTCTGCACGTTCCTAAGAATTAAAAAAAAAAATTGGGAAACTCTGAAGTTGGTTATGCAAAAGTTGAAGAATTTATGTATTTATGTTGCATTTGGTTTTTCAAGTTTTCTTAATAAATATTTTAAGCATTCCAAAGAGAAAAAGGAATGCAAACGTTTTTTAAATACCGGCTTAAATACTCAAGGAATATGCACATACATATGTAGGTACGAAAGAATATTAATTAACAACGACTTCCTTTTCATAAGAAAGGAAGAAGAAAATTGCAAGGAAATGATGTCAGCTTTTACACGACTTTTGCTACAATTGTTATTCAAAGAATTTAAAAATTTCTTTTTTATATCCTACACCAGCAAGGGGTATATTGGGTTTGTGCTGATGTTTGTAATGCCCATAAATATTAGTCCAAGAGCAATCATAAATTAATGTATACCGACAAACTCAGAATAAATTCCAGAGTTGAATTAACGATGTCCGTCCGTTCGTCTGTCTGGCTGGCTATCTTCGTAAAGCTTGTGCGCAAAGTAGAGGTCACAATTTTGAAGGTACATATTTCGTTAAAATTTTGGAAATGATATTTTTTTGGCCCAAAGAAGGTTGGGATTGAAATTGAAATTTCCTCCCGAAATGAGTGTTCATCGGTCATAAATGTTTGGTCTATGCAAATATCCAATCAAATTTCGCCACAAATGAAGCCTAGTCACATCTACAAATTTTGTGCAAATCGGCCGATATTTGACCATAGCTCTCATATAAAGCCCAATCAGTGTAAAGAACACAGCTCTCTTAAAAATGTTGGTATATAAATAATATTATACACAAATATGTTTTATTTATACACAAATCATTCGGCCCAATATAATAATGATCGGTCCATCATTAGTCAAAGCTGCCCACTTCACTTTAACGACTATAACTGACTTAACAACACAATTAAGTTTCAAATATATATTCAAAAATAATGATACTTAATTTATTAACAATCGGTCCATAATTAGTCGAGCTCCCATATAAAACCCACTTTTGAAAATCACATTTAAATTATTGAATGATCGGTCCATAATAGGTCATAGTTCTCATATAGCGCCAATTTCTGAAAAACTGTTTTTACACATATACAGTCAAGCTTGCTCGACTATACTTTCTTATTTGTTATATTATATGTATGTATGGAGTACATACTCGTATGTTTCATTATCCATAAAGAGGCAGTTGTTGAATTTTGTTAAAATTTATTAAAATTCTGTCTCGTAAAGAATAACTTTACCAATATAATTTTGACTATGATTTTGATATTTATATTTAATTACGATTATATTTGCACTTATTTGATATTTGGTGTTGCATTGAAGGAGAAAACAGGAATTTGTTTCTGGTTTCTTTTTGTTATTAAAAGAAACTAGAAACAAATTCCTTTGATTCTTTGATTTCTCACGATCTGTGCCTAAGGTTTGCTTGAATCGTTTTATTACATTATTTACAGTACTTCCTGGAAGCTTGTCATGAACGCGACAATTTGTGCAGGATATTCGATTTTTTCTTGATTCCTACATTTGTAAATAACATGTTTATACAAAATTCCATAATTTCATTCAATAAATTTCTTTTGTAATTCGAAATTTCACAAAATACTTTTTCATTGACGTAGTCAATATGATTTATAGGATCCTTCACACTCTGCAACTTACACACACTACACTACATGATTTAGTGTTGATAAGTGGAATCCTTGTGCTCTTAGTTTTGTTTGTTTTCCTTATCAGCACTTAATCATGTCGTCCTGACAAAATTCCTCCTTGTTGTCCTCGTTGTCGTAATATGGAAAATAAATAAAAACAGGAAAAATACTTTGTTTTTGCGAACTTGTTTTATTTATTCATTGTTTTCTGGGAAAAAGGAAAAGTCGGTTGTTTGTCTGGCTGGTTCAAGTAAAATGACATATTGTCAAGTATTAATATTGAAGGCAAAATAAAATAAAACTTTAGTCCTTAAATTTGTTTATTTAGTAGAGTTTTTATAAGGATATACATACATATAGTATACAAATGTACAGAAATACTTAGTTGGCAGGATTGTTTGATTAATGTCTTTCTACAGTGTTGTAAGAAAATTAAATAAATAAATAAACTTTTGTTACAGCACTTGTTCTAGTTGCAAACTAAAAACTAAAACCGAAAATCTTGTGAAGAACAAAATGTTTCAAAAGCTTAATTTTACACTTCACTGTATATTGGCATATATATGTATATATATAAATTATTTACAGATAGAGTTTTATAAATGTTTGCACAATTACAATAAATAAATAAAGATTTACATACATTATATGTTATAGTATATATATTGTATACAATTTATTTACCAGGAAAACAAATACATAAATGTTTAAAAACTAATGTGAAAAAACATACGAATCAACAGATTTTTTGTTTTCAAATGAGATAAAAACTGTTGTTTTCTTTTCAATTATGCCACAGTGTCATACCCACCTCCTTTTGTGTTGTGAAATGTTAAAAGTTAAAGGTGCTGATGTGCTTCAAAATCAATGCAAACTGTAAACCACTTAACTGCTTATTGAACTTTGCAATATGCGGTTGTGTATTGATTAATTTTATAACATAATTTTGCAGTGCACAGTGTGACTGTATTAAACTATATATGTATATGAGTATGTATTTTCAAAACCATTTAGAAGAAATATATTAAAGAGCATACACTGTGTTGCATTACTATAATTACACTTGATATTTGCTATTTGTTGTTTGTTACAAACAGTTTTTTTTTAAAGAGTACGGTTAATGATCTCTCTTTATCCAAAACTTAGGAGACCACTTCATTAATTTAAAAGAGAAATTGTGCATTAATATTTTGTTAGTGTTTCATAACTATAATTACAGCAATAAGCAAAGAACAATACAAGAAAAACAAATCTGTAACTGCTATTTATTCTTATTATGCAATATTCAACAATTTGCTATAAAATGGCGCGTGGTTCGTAACTTCGTGATTTTGAAAAAGATCAAATTTCAGTTTAAGTTTTCCAAATAAAATATAGCGATTGCATGTTGTAGCAACAAATTTTGCAAATAATCCGCCCGAAATAAAGCTTTTTGAACGGGACAATCGCAAAAATATAAACTGTGCCAGTAACGCAATGAACAGTCTTGTTATTCAAAAACTAGTGCCATTTAAAATAGTAACTGCAAGTTTCATAATTTATGATTAAACGAGATTAAGTTGTGACGTCAAGTCGGCCACTGCACGTATGTGGGTAATAACTGACAGTTCAACTCAACTCTTCAGTTTAACTGAGAAATTTAAAATTTTTATATTTTCAACTGACAGTTTCAACTGTAGAGCACGTGTGTGGGGGTTCAACTATATCGTTCTCAGTTCAATTTGTGTCGAGAGAGAGTGCGTATCAGGAACTCTAATGGTTCTTCACTTAATTCTTTTAATAAACTAATGTGGGAAAATAAATTTCGTTGTAATAACCACTTCTTGCACCACTGTTTACGCTGTTTATTTTTTTTTTTAATTTCAAAAAGTGCGCCGAGAGCGGCCAAACCGTCCTGCTCGTTTGAATAAACAACTGCAATTTTATGAATACATAATAGTAATAAAAAATATGCAAAAACATTTCAATTAAGAGTAGTAGTTTTTAGTCTAGTAAATTGTTTTCTATTATATTCAACTCTCTTGATTCATTACTTTATTATTTTATTTACCTACTTAATGTACATAATATAGCAAAATATTTAAATTTCGCATTAAAGTAAAAGGACAAATATATTATTAAACTTTTTATCCCAAATTCTTGTGAAATCTAAATCTATTGTAGAAGCATTAAACTTATCTCATTTGCAGCACAATAATTTTGCACTTTGTCAAATAAAAACAAGCAAGTAATGTATAGTCGGTCCAGCGGTAGTCGGTAGTTGACTCCCATATACTGAGCACAGTATGTATATGCAAAAACAATTTTTTCTGGAAATGGGCGCTAAAGTGGTTCGCCTTATAAGAATGTGAAAACGATGCTAGAAATTATATTTTTTAATTTTTTTTTGCCACGCCTACAAATACCGCCCTTCGTATTTTGTTCACTGTGTCGCTATTTTTAGTCCGATCATAACATTTTGTATACCGGTGTTCATGGCTCTGTAAGGGCTACATTTCTCTGCTACCACGTCAAATTCTAGTCATGAGTTTTAAAAACTCGATGCGTACCCACAATAATGCTGAATATTTTTGTAAACATTTTTAAAAGTCATGACTAGACATTTGACGTGGTAGTACAAAATAATTAAGGGCGCTACATGAAAGCAAACATTAATGGCCGAGTTCTCGGTAATTAGTTAACCATTGGTTAACTAACATACTAACTATTGTTTAACTATTACTTGTTATTCTTATGGCAAACTAAGCATTGCGAATAAAGAATCATTAGTTAAGCCTTTGTCATTAGCTAACTAAAGACTGTGAATTTGGCCATTAGTGGCATGACTTCTGTGCATTGTATTGTTAAACTATTAAGCTTGAATTGTGATGAAAAAAATTTAAAGCTTTTACTAGAAGTTTACAAAAAAATAAGACAAATAACTTGAATTACCATTAAATATTTTCTTTCCTAGCCACCTACATAAATCTACAGATTCTCAACCATTTTTCTAGTAAGCCGCCTGTTTTCTTTTTACTTTTTCAATTTTACTTCAAAGTCATTGTGACGATTTATAAAAAAGTGAATGTGCTCACATTTGTGCTAACATAAAAGAGGGATATCGTAAAATGAAAAACACATCCGTTTGCTGTAACCTTAACCACTTTGTCTACCTACACACAACGGTGTAAATTCTCAATAGCAAGGAACTATTTATATAAATTGTTTACATTGAATTTTGGCACACTTTGTAGGGAAAAATACAAAATGAAACAAGTAAGAAATAAAAAAGAAAGGGAAAAAAAAACATTATAAAGGTCGGAGGTGTAGGGCCTTGTAATAGGGCACATTTGACATGTAGTTTGTTCAAACAACATTTAGGATAATTAAGCGTTTAAACAAATTACATAAAGGTGACCTAAAGGTGCCCTAATTTGAGCCCCCACAGTTTAGAAATGCCAGATTTATTTCCAAAAAATTACGTTTCTGTCCCATTGTGATTTGCAATAAAAGTGTAATAACTTAAAATTTATAAAAACAACACTTTTATATTAGAGAAAGTCGGTCAGAGTCCTAGTAGATATATAACACTTATTCAAAGTGGTTGTTCTGCAAAAATCATTTGCGAAACGCTTGTAAAGCATTGTTCACATAAAATCCGGCCACACTACAGATCCTTTTTTAATCTGGCGGCAATACTTTTCTTTTTTTTAGTGATTTGTTTTTAAACATCGCTATTGTTTCCAAATATTTAAACAGTTTGAATTTAAAGGGTTTGTCCATGCGAAATTTTATGTGAATATCGTTAAAATTTTATTTGTATCGGAAAGAGCAGAGTTTGACAATTAAAAATTAAAACTGTTATCGGACAGATGTCTACCATTAGATGTTCATGCCACTATATATGTCGATTCCTTTATCAAAATACGTCACGAATTTGTGTTCGCTTGACTCTGTATAAACTATATCTTTGACATAGAATACAAAAAATAATAGAATGGTGTTAAATCGCATGGTCGAAGCGGCTAACTAAAAACTATTATTCGATCAGTATGTTGCTTACGATTTAAAACTCGCTAGAAATTTCGATGCATATTATTCGATAACGACTGATAGAATCCCAAAAGTTAAGAACTCGAACATACGAGTAAGCATGCGATCGTATACGACTACCAGAAGTAGACACCTGAATTTCATGAAATTATGCGATCGGGCTTTGTATCGTGTTGACTTTGTCTTATATGCCACAGTTATATTAAAACTACATGTCAGTTACATATATTCATGTCATCAATAATATGTCAACATTTTTCCATTTCCAGTCGAATTTAAAAAAAAATGACCACATAGCCCACCATACAATGACATGTTATCTTGCAAAAACTTCTCAACAATTACTCTTTACATAGCAAATTTTACATTGAAATTGAGTTCACTGTAACAATTGTCAAACCAAATTTACATGTTATTTTAATATTCTTGGTAGAAAACAAAGTTCCTGTTGAAAAGCTATTCAATTGTACTGAGTACTGAGCAATAGTAAACCCAAATGGAAAGAAAATCGTGTACAAGTTACTTAAAAATTCGACTTTGTCGTTTTCAATTATTGCAACAAAGTTAAAACTTTAAAAAAGTACTTCAAGGATACTAGCAACGATACAAACAAACAAACAGAGCGTAAACAAAATGAAAATATATGTAGATGATATAAAAGAAACAGTTGCTTACAGAAAACTATACTATGTGCATTAAATAAAGCAAAATCCGGGTATGTTAGTTAATAATCTCTTAAGCAAATAAAAGAGTCATAAAAAGAATAGATACTTGTGGATTCTGGTTTTCAAATCTATGGCGCTAATAAATATCCAATTTGTAGTAAAAACTTTTTTCCAGTCCAGTCCTAGGATATCGTAATATTAAATGGACTTGTTTTTAACATAAAAAACTTGGAGTACTCCTGGGCCATTGTGGAGTAGTCCATACATGCGTGTATAATACCCTATACCGAGTATATGTATAAATCAGTTTTTCAGAAATGTACGCTATATGGGAGATATAACCTATTGTCAACCGATCATCCAAAAATTTAGTGTCCTGATGTCTGTGAATATAAGTATTATATGTAATAAACTTTATCTCGATATACATAAATACTTTTAAATGATTTATGGAGCTTAAAGTGGGAGTTTCGACTAATTATGGACCGATCATTATAAAATTGTATCGTATTACTTACATACATACATATGAAACATAGTTGCGTTCAATATTATTTGGGTGCCAAACATTATACCCTACACTACCATAGTGGTGTATGTATGTATGTATGTAAGTATGTATGTATGATAAGTTCATTTGATTCAATGCACTAAAAGGGAATTCCCCGAAATTTGTGCTATTTACAACTGAATAAATACAAATAAAAACAACGAATGTTTGTAATTTTCAGTCAGCTGTTTTTGACATCAAAGAGCTCAAAGCAAAAACAAATAACTATGTATGTAGTTTTTGTATTGTTGTACTTGTTGTAATGTTACCACTACCTTATAATCAATATGCCTTGCTCTGACCAGTAAATTTGATTGTATCCACAAAAAAGGAATTTCCCTAAATTTGTGATATGAACATATTTCGCAAAAATTAAAATTAACCAAAAAAAAACTGAAGTCCAAAAGATTTTGAATCGTGCTAAATGGAATAAAATAATGTAAAAAATGTAAAATTTGTTTATTTTCAAACCGTGTTAAATCAAAACTATGTAAAAAGCGAATTAGGTGTATTTGAGGGTCTGTCTATCTTTCACACCAAAAATATTAAAAAAATTGAATCATATGAAAACTCTTATTACCTGAAAACCCGTGCCGAAAATGTGTGGAAAATTTTACGTTCGTACCTACACAATTATTATAAACAAATAACAGTAGCAAATAATTATTTTGGCAACGAATAAACATAAATATGTATGTATGTATGTATGTATATACTCGTATCATATCATATGCCCAGTATTTGCTGTTTGCTTTTTAATTGGGTTTTCAAATAAAATTGTTATAATATAATATTTTTTTTTTTCAATTAATTTCAAGAATGTCTGTCTGATGTACCAGCAGTTTATTTCATTAACAACTCTTTAAGGTTTTATGCAAGTATTTTGTTTTTAATTTGCAATTTGTTTTGCATATTACTGAGTGGCTATTTTGCAAAATGTTTAATGTTTATTGAAAAGAAGGACGGGTGGGACAGTAAATAAATTAACAAATTTGTAAAGTTATTCAATGTTATAAATACGAGTATGCAAAATATCGACATTTTCTGAAGTTTGTTCCATTAAATTCATTCAATTAAATGAATTTGTGAAAAAAAAATTGTTTTTCTTTTTAATAAATGCAATTTTTTAAACATATGCTAATATTTGCACAGAAAAAGTTAATATAGATTAAATTTAAGGTATAATTTATGAAGTTAATCATACGCCACGTAATAAAAATGCTCAAATTTAAGCTTTGTATAGACGGATGTCAGATCTTACAACGTTGTCCGAAAAATGTTCAGAAAATGTCTAACCACCGTGTGAACTTAAAATTTTTGTTTTCCAACGTTGTAAGAGAAAGAATTGACAATTTACCTTTTGCTAACAATTTTTCAATGTCAGTACATTGCTAGCACATTGCTAGATCTGACAACATTGTATGATCTGACAACCGTCTATACATAGCTTTACTCAAATGCTTTACATAGCTTTACAAATTTGACGAGTACGTAATACGAATTCTATTTAAAATTCCTTATACGCAACCTTTGTCTAATAAAGATTTCAGGGCAAGGATGCAAAATAAGATTTTACAAATTGTACTAAATTTAAAAAAGTGTACTTTTTTCAGCCCAATTGTACTAAATTCTTTTTTTTTTTTTAATATTTTTTAATAAAACTTAACTTAAAACGTACATAACAATTTATTTGTACTATACATATCTATATGTATATGTGTGTAAAAAACTTCACAATTAATCATGGTGTAATTATACGAGGTTTGATCAAAAAACAACCGTTATTTTAAAATTTCGTGAGTTACGTATGTTCGATTTTTGCATTTTGTTTTTTCTGTTATGTTGGTACACATGTCTGTTATATGTATTGGTAATATAAGCCATTTTGGATTGTCATCGTTGTTAGTTGTGTTTTGGTGTGCTTTTCGTTTTTTTACTATTCGAAAAAACGGATCAAAGAAACTGTATTAATTTTTGTGTAAAATAATAAATTAAATGCGCAAAGACATTTGATATGTTGACTGTGGCATTTGGCGAGCCTACTATGAGCAGAACACAAGTTCAATTGTGGTATAACCGGTTTAAGGAAGGCCGAGAAGATGTCAATGACGATGCTCGTCCTGGTCGCCCGAGCACGTCAACAACAGATGAAAACATTGAAGCAGTGCAGAAAATGATTTTGGATAATCGTCGAATCACTATCAGAGAGGTTGCTCAACAATGTTTATGGATGTTTTGAGGCATGAAATATGCGGCAGCGAAGATTGTTCCATAATTGCTAAATTTTGAGCAAAAACAACTTCGCATGGACATCGCTCAGGAGCTGTTGAACATCGTCAATGACGATCCAGATTTTCTCAAAAAGGTCATAACTGGTGACGAATCATGGTATATGGCTATGATATTGAAACTAAATCCCAATCATCCCAATGAAAACGTCCAAAAGAGCCAAGACCGAAAACAGCACGTCAAGTTCGGTCAAACGTGAAGTTTTGTTCACTGCAATTGCATGGATTTTGCTTCATGATAACGCACCAGCTCACACAACGATGTTTGTGCGTGAGTTTTTGACCAAAAACAATACTGTTATCATGCTTCAACCACCGTATTCACTGACGACACCGACGAAAGGAAAGCGTTTTGCTACTATTGAGGAGATAAAAGAAAAATCGAAACAGGAGCTGTTGGCGATACCAAAAAGCGCGTTTCAGAAGTGTTTTGAGGATTGGAAAAAACGCTGGCATAAGTGTATTATATCTGAGGGGGATTAGGTTGAAGGGGACAAGATAGTTATTGATGAATAAATAAATACTTTTTGAAACAATTCCAAATAACGGTTAGTTTTGATCAGACCTCGTACATAATCATTACATGATATGATTGTGATAAACATGCACAATTCAGATAAATACATTAGTCCATACAAACATACTCGTGCTATGTATACTTATACGTGTGAGGTTTAGAAAATATAATTTTTTAAAGAACAATAACTGCAAGTGGAAAATATTCAAGATAAATAATCAATCAATCAATTTTCACATAAAAGTGTTAGTTTCATTTTACAGTTTTCTCTTTTTTGAAAATATTGATTCGATACATTTAATAAATATTATGTAGTAAGTATTACTTTCATATGTATGTGTATATTTAAATATATGTACAGTCTAAAGTACATTTGTATATAACATACTGAATGTTTTATTTGAATGCAGATTGTTGTAATGAGAATTATGAATTATATTAAAGAATTAGAATTACATACATATATTAAAGTTGCAAGAAATTGTAGGTAGTTGGGCAATAGCAAGAGTTGTGTGTGGCAGCATTTTATAACTCACTTGCATCATGTATATGCATAAAGAACTAATCTTTGTAAGTGACATACATACATCCAGATGTATGCTTGATGAAATTTTAGCCTCCACCTTCATCAACAAGAAGGAAAATAGTGCACAACTAAATTGAAAATTCCATTTTGTCGGTTTCTATGATGGCGAAAAAGCTAAAGCTTCCAAAAATTACTGCAAATGATGTTATTAAGCAATATGTACATGCAAACCATGACCACAGGAATTTACAAAGAAAATGTATCTAGTTCAATAAATCAAAGTCCGAATCTCTTCAACAATTCAATAAACGAGATAAAGCCAATCCAAAATACATACAGATGTAAATGTAAATATATTAAACTTGATAAATTTGATGCAAATACTTGGTTTGGCCACCAGCAATTTGCTGTTTTAGTCAGATTATTCCCTGATGGAAAAGGTTCTTTATTATTGGTCTATCAACAAGAGCAAAAACTCATTCCAGCTAATTTTTTTTATGTTTTAATTTATTTATTTTATCTTCACAAAATTTAACCAACAATTTAAGCCCAGCCAGTGCCAGACGAAAATCATGGTTTCGCGTCTACCAGTCATCTGTTTTACGCTCGGATTGATGCAAGGGTATGCCTCCTTCTCAACCGAGTATGGCCTCCAATGTTAAGGATGATTGAGGGTGCTGTAGCTTAATTGGTTAGCGCATTTGATCATTAAGCATTAGTTGGTATTTGTAGCCCGGGTTCGATTCCCAGCCGCTCCCATTCAAACAACAAAGAACCATACCATGGAGTTGCAGTAATTGTACGTGGAATTTTAGAACGCTCGTGACGTTCTAGGCATGAGAATCCAGTGTGATGTCCGCTGTACCAAATACATTTTTCAAGTGTCAAAAGAAGCGCTCAAGTGCCTTTTTACTTCTTACTATTTACACCTAAAATGGAATACAACTCTCATGTATGGGCCGGTACTTCGAAGTCTATTTTGGAGTTACTCGACCGCGTACAGGAGTGGGTGAAGATTAAAATTCGTTCTTTAGCCGTACTGTCCGTATGTGGAATAAAATACCAGAAGTATTCCCTGCCACTTTCAATATAGGAAAATTAAAATCAAATGTTCACAAACACTACTCCCTCTATCCCTCCCATAACCTATTTTCCTAGTTCCAACATAATGCATTGCATAAGTAGGGGTCGTCCCCTGAGTGCTGGTCAAAGAAAAAAAAATATAACTTTAATTTGTGCATTAGACCGTCATGCCAGACTTTATCAAATGCTTGGGAAACGTCAATGAAAAGAGCGGAGCAGTATTTATAAAATACACCACCATAGTGGGGTGGGTGTATTGGATTTGTGCATTGGTTTGTAACGTCCAGAAATATTGGTCCAACACCCACCTTAAAGAATACGGATCGGTTCAGAATCACTTTCTGAGTCGATCTAACGATGTCCATCCGTCCGTCTGGCTGGCTGGCTGTCCATGTAAAGCTTGTGCGCAGAGTACAGGTTGCAATTTTGAAGATATTTCGATAAAATTTGGTTCATGCTATTTTTTCGGCCCAAGGACGGATGGGATTGAAACTGGTGGCAATCGGTCCATTATTTCACCTGGCTACCATACAAAAGTCCTCCCGAAATTGGGGTTTACCGATCATAAATGTTTGAATTATGCAAGGAACCAAACAAATTTCATCACAAATGAGTGGTAAATGAAGCCAAATATACAAATATATACAAATGTTGTGCAGATCGGTCCATAATTAGTCGTAGCTCCCATATAAGGCCCACTTCCGAAAATCACTTTAAAGAGCATAACTCACTCAAAATTGTTGGTATCCAAATAATATTTAACACAATCAAATCCCATATGTATACAAGCAATACGGTACAATTTTATTATGATCGGTCCATAATTAGTCGTAGCTCCCATAAATGGCTCACTTCCGAAAATCACTTTAACGATAATGAATTTCTTAAGAATGTTGGTAATCAAATAAAATTCGACACAAATAATATACAGAAATGATGACACCTAATTTTATAATGGTCGGTCCGTAATTAGTCGAAACTCCCATATAAGACCCTCCCCGTAATCAACTTTAACTTCCATAAATTGTTTAAAAGTATTTATATCGAGATAAAGTTTAACATACACAATATTTGTATTCACAGAAATCATGACATATAGCGCACATTTCTGAAAAACTGATTTATACATATACTGGGTGTAGGGTATTATATGCTCGGGCTTGACCGACTATACTTTCTTACTTGTTTTTTTTTTTGTTTTTGTTTCGAAAATGTAAATTTTTGAACATCATACACGGTCTACAACGTTTGTACAACAAAGCTTATGGTGTATGACTTTCATCGGTTGTAATGTGACAGGTTTGTGTGGTTCAAAAGTGCTGATTTTGACAAGGATGACACGCTCAAGACAGTTAAGAAAGTTTGAAGAAGAAGAATTGGAGTCCTTACTCAATGAAGGTTGTTGTCAAACTCAGCAAGAGCTTGCAAAATAATTAGAAGATACTTAAAGCAGCAATTTCAGAACGTTTAAGTACCATATGAATTGAAGACAAGAGACCTTGAAAGACGATTTTAAAAAGAAATAATTTTTGCACCGAATTATTTCTTGTGATGAAAACTGAATCCATTAAAATAACCTGAAGTGTAAAAAGCCCCGCACATCTGTCGAATCAAATAGCCAAATAGTCATGGCGCTAAAGCAATGTTTGTATTTTGTGGGATCAAAAGATTCTTATTCAGTAGTTGGGAAGATCCAGATCCAACTAGTCACAACGATGCAGACCGTGCTCTCTCTCTCTCTCTGGGATATGCTTCATTTCAGAGCAAAGTATCCGAAATTGGCTTGATTCGTTCTTGGCTTTAAGCAGTTATTTTGGCACGCAATCCATATGTTGATAGAAAGATGGGAAAACGCCACAGCTAATAATGGCCAATACTTTGAATACATTTTAAAATGCCTGCAGTTTTAAGTTATACATCCAATAAAAATAGAGATCTAATACATTTTTATCTCTCATATTTCTCAAAAATTCTCGAATTTATAATGACAACTGTGGAAATGATAATGAGTTAAAATACAATTTGAAAGTTTAGTATCAAACCATTTGGATCCATTTACTGTTGGTTGTTCTTAAAATTCACTATTTTAAGAATCGTACGATGCCAGCCTTCAAAAAGTTGTTTTAAAATTTAAAACAAAGCTAAAAAAATGCCAAAAGCTAAAACATAAATTTCGAGGCTAAAAGATGAATAAATCTAGCTTAAAAAAGGCTAAACTGGCAACACTGTTTCTGAGTTTATGCTCCAAATTTATAATTTCACTGTTGTAAAATGAAAAAAATACATGAACAATTACACATTTGACAGTGTTAATTAGTTACAATAATAGATAATATTAAACTAATAATATTTCACAATTTCATTTATTCATAAATACATAATACTTCTGTTTAGGTTAATAAGGACAATTTTTCACCATGGACTTAAAATTACAAACCAGACCCTCGATATCAAAGTATTGGCCGCGAGGACAATATAAAGCAACAGCATAACCGTTCAAGCAGACATAATATTTGTTACAGTTTTTGTGATCGCGCACAAAAGTACCGCTCTGCAGATAGCTGCAGTCGTCCGGTTTAAGATTAAGTTTTGAATTGTTAGTCGGTATCTTGGTTGTGGGCTTCTTGTCCATTAATTCTCTTGTTACAGTTGTGATTGGTTTTTTAGACTTGCGTTTAGGAGTAGATGCTGGCATAATTTTGGTGTACGGTTTTTTATATTCTGCTTGACATTCGACTGCATCGGGATAATTGCAGATTTTCAGTTTGTCATCGAACAATAATTGTCCAGGACAAAGTTGTGGATATGCCTGCTGTTTGTAACAGGTATAATATTTATTACACCGTCTAGGATCTTTAACGAAGTAGCCGTCCTCATGGTTAGCACAGATAGAACTTAAACCTGCATTTTCAGTATTACTGTGCTGCATGATATGATTTGCTGCTGTGATGGATTGTTTGCGGGTTGTAGTGATTGGTTCTGTAGCACACGTGGTTGTTTTTATTGTGGTGTAGGATGTTGTAGTAGTTGCTGGTACGAGAGTGCTTGTAGTTGTTGTAGGTGTAGCCTTTGTTGTTGTAGACTCTGTAGATGATTCTGGTGTTGGTGTAGTTGGTTTAACGGGCAATTCGGTGGTGGAAGGGGATGACTCTACAGTGGACGACTCAGGAGTGCTTAAATTTGTGACAGATTGGGTGGATGTCTCTGTTGCTGAATATGTTGTTGTTTCTCTAGTGGTATCAATTGATGAGTCTGTCGTTTGTGTGGTGATTTCAGTTGGTGATTCTGTATTGGAAGCGGATGAAATTGTAGTCGTGGACGATTTGGGAGTGGTTGAATTCGTTATAGATTGAGTAGATGCTTCTATTGCTGAAGATGTTGTCATTTCTGTAGTGGTATCAGTGGTGGATTCTGTCGTTTGTGTAGTAGGTTCAACTGGCGATTCTGCGGTAGAAGTAGAGGAAACTGTAGTGGGTAATACAGTAAAAGATTCTGAAGTGCTTGTAATTGAGATAGATTGAGTAGATGCTTCTATAGCCGATGATGTTGTCGTTGCTGCTGTGCTTTCAGTTGATAATTCCGTAGTCGTTGATAATTCAGTGAACGATGCTGGTGTACTTGAATTTTGATTAGATACCGTGGATGATGATGTCGTCGCTTCTGTAGTGATTTCTGTTGAAGGTTTTGTCGTTGGATCTGAAGGTTCAGCCGGCCGTATTGTGGTGGAAGAAAATGAAATTGTAAAATGTTCTGTGGATGGCTCTACTGCTGGTGATATTGTGGTATTTGTAGTGATATCATTTGATGATTGCGTTGTTTGCGTTGCAGCATCAGTTTTAGTTGAGGAATGTGTTGTAGATGCAGAGGACGGCGTTGTTATTTTTGTAGGGTATTCATTTGAAGACTCCGTCGTTTGTGTTGTGGTTTTATCTTGCTCGTCTTTGGTAGTAGAAGTAATGTCTTCGGTTTTTGCAGTAGATTGTGTTGTGGCTTCAGTTACAACTGGCTTTGGCGTCGTAGATTCTTCAGCTAACTGTGTTGTGGTTGTTTCATTTGGTGATTCTGGGGCTGAAGTGATTAGAACTGTAGTGGGTAATTCTGAGAAGTATTGTGGAGATTCTGTGGTAAAGGTAATAGTTGAATCTGCGCCAGATTCTGTGGTATAAGCAGTAACAACTTCGGTAGAAGATTCTATGGCTGAGGATATTGTTGATTCTGCTACTTCTGGTGTACTTGTAGTTTCAGTAGAAAAGTCTGCCTCTGATTCGGTAGAGGGTCGTATGCCCAAGTCCAGGTCCAATTTATCATTAGTATCGGTTGGGGAATTTGTATTTGTTGTATTTTCTGTTGGCAACTCGGTGGCAGTTTCATCTGATGACTGAGTGGTAGATTCAGTTGGTGACTCTGTTATGGAAACTGTTGTTGTTTCTATCATCAAATTCATACTAGAATCAGTTGAAGTTTCCTCTAAAAACTCCGTGATAGACTCCGTCGTTGATGCTGGAGATGATACAGTAGGATTTGTGGTTTCTGTTGAGGATACTGTTGCAGATTCAACTGGAGATACTGTTGTCGATTCTGCTGTATTTTCATATATTTCAAATCTTTTTATTAGTTCCTCCATTTCCATAATTAACTCTGTCGTTGAGTCAGTTAGATTTGGCATTTCTGATAATATTGTTGGTGCTTCTGTGGTAGTTTCAGTAACTGATTCTGTGGTAATTTCTATTGTTGCTATGTCGGATACTTTGGTTGTTTGTGGTGGCGACTCTATAGCTGCAGCGTCAGCTGTAAATTGTTGTTGGTTTAAGTCTTCCATCAATAAGCCGGTTAAATTATAAACCTCAAAATTAGTGACTCTGCCAGATAATAACCTGGTAGTATTGTTAACAATTTTTTTTTCAAATGATTGAGTGGAATTAAAAATCGTATTATTAAGCTTTAAAACGTTTGTAGCATTAAAATCGTATAATAAATGTGGACTTGCAGTGTAACCACTCAGCAAATAAACTGAATTTGAGGAATTATTTAATGGCGACGAAGTTGAAATTGTCAGAGATATTATATTAAACGTTGGTACTAAACTTTCATTGTTAAATTTCAAATAAATCTCCTTTAATGCAGCCTCAGATAACACCCCCATAGCTGGTCGTGTATTGTTACTGGTATTTGGTAGAAAAACTACTGGCATAGCCGGTATATATCCAGTTGCCTCCACACTATTGTCATTATAGTCCTTTAAACAGGGACATGGTGGACATTTGCCTTTTATGCATTTCTGTTGAGTTTCGTTGAAGCGATAACCTGAAGCACAATTCCCATTAAATTCTCCCCAACTTCCCAGGCACACATAGAAACTGTGACAGTCTTCAGGATCTTGTATTTTATAGCCGATATTACGACTTTTGCAGAGTTTTGGCACTGTTAACGATTCTACAGCCGCCCCCACTAAACACAATACAGCACTAATTCGTACAACTGTTTTTTGTTTTTTTTTATTAGAAAGGAAAAATTATTAAAATTATTTATTTTATATTCAATTCTTTTATTCACTTACTTAACGGCATTCTTCGTGTGAAGAAATTTTAGTCCAATTGCCGCTTAGTTCTGAAATTCTTTGCGCTATTTGCACTTTGAATGCAGGGCCATCTGTTCCAGATCTATTTATAGGTAAAGTTTAAATGATTTTAAATTAATTTCGTTAATATTGGCAACAGTCAGACACTGTTGTAAGTGCCTATAACTTCAAGTGTTTTTACATGTTGTAGCACTTATGCTAATAAGTTTCGTTTTTATTTTTACATTCTGTAATAACGAAGATGTTTAAAAAGTTAATATATATGTACGTATGTATGTATGTATGTAAAGTATGTAGGTAATATAAATATAGGAAATACATACATACTCGCCTAGCTACCGTTAATTAAATATCAAACCCAAAATAACAAACCAATCAGTTCAAAAGTGAACATGACTTTTATTCGGGCGAAAATTAAATTGGAATGCACTGATGTTCTTAATGAGATGTTAGAAACAGGGACAGAAAATAAGAGTTATTTTTAAAAATTTACATCAAAAAAGCACACATACA
Source organism: Bellardia bayeri (assembly GCA_950370525.1). Classification (NCBI taxonomy): domain Eukaryota; kingdom Metazoa; phylum Arthropoda; class Insecta; order Diptera; family Calliphoridae; genus Bellardia; species Bellardia bayeri. Next base: position 89,150,331 of record OX493267.1, read on the forward strand.
TGATGTACATGCAAATTTTTGTACGACTTTTAAATTTGTGCCTTTTTTTATAAAAGTCAAAAAATAACTTTTAATTTTGACTTTTATTTTTTAAGGCAAAAATTAAAAGTTATTTTTGACTTTTATTATTTTACTCAAAAAATAAAAGTTATTTTTTAACTTTTAAATTTTTAAGGCAAAAATAAGAGTCTTCAATTAAATATTGCACATACATAGTAATACGCTAGTTTTATGCAATATTTAATTCAAATATTAGTCTAACAGCCCCTTAAAGTATATCAATCGACACAGAATTACTTTCTGAGTTCAACCGTCCGTCCGACTGACTGGCTTCCATATAAACTAATGCGCAATGTACAGGCATCAAATTTGAAGATATTTTCATAAAATTTAGCATGTGAACTTTATTCATCGCATGCATTGCTTAAAATTGGTCTATTATTTCTCCAAGTCCTTGTCCGAAATAGGATTTTATCAGTCATAAAAAGTTTGATTAATACACTTCTGAAAATCTTAAAGAGATTGGTTGTACAACTTTAAAATACTGGATTCATAACAGATGGCGCATCTTTATCACAAGAATTAGAAGCATTACTCCATGAACACTCCATGTCACACTCAGCAAGAGCTTTCAATATTCATCATTGGAAGCTACGAGTACTCAAACAGATATTTAAAAACATTTGCGAGCAGCAGGATTTATCCAAAAGCAGGGCAGTTAGGTACCTAATAAATTGAAGACGAGAGACCCTGAAAGACAATTTTGCATTTTCAAAATTCTGCTCAAACGCTATAAAAGGAATCATATATGCATTACGATAACCCGACGCGTTAAGAGTCGTATGTGCAGCCCGCTCAACCAACCGAAACGACACCAAAATTAAATATCCATGGCTTTAAGCTGACACTCTGTATTTGATGGAACCCAAAGGGTCCTATCTATTGTAATTCGATGGATCCAGAACTCTGTTTTGAATTGAAAACTTATATTATCCCTGAAGAAGCTATCCATTGTGATAGCGAAATATTGGAAATAAATATATATAAATAAATTAAATATTTTTATATAAAATTCAAGTGACCTTATTGCTTGTAAAAAGAAACTATTAAATATTAAAAAAAGGTCAAATAAACGAACTAAATATGGAAAATACTTTGAATAAATTCATATTGTGCAAATGTTTCAAAACACAAGCTTAAACTTTTAAAAATCACGAATATACTCGTACTTGTGTTTGTTGGTTGACGTCATCCCCAACATTTTTAAGAGATTTATGCTCTTTAAAGTGATTTTTGGAAGTGGGCCTTATATGGGAGCTACGACTAATTATGGACTGATATGGACAAAATTTGTAGATGTGATTTATCTTCATTTATCACTCATTTGTGGTGAAATTTGTTTGGATACTTTCATAATTCAAACATTTATGATCGTTAAACTCCTATTTCGGGAGGACATTTGTATGGGGGCCAGGTGAAATAATGGACCGATTTACACCAGTTTCAATCGCATCCATCCTTGGGCCGAAAAAATATCACGTACCAAATTTTATCGAAATATTTTCAAAATTGCGACCTGTACTCTGCGCACAAGCTTTACATGGACAGCCAGCCAGCCAGACGGACGGACGGACATCGTTAAATCAGGAAGTGATTCTAAGTCGATCGGTATACTTTAAGGTGGGTGTTGGACCAATATTTATGGGTGTTAAAAACATCAGCACAAATCCAATATACCCTCCCCACTATTGTGGTGTACGGTATAAAAACATCCCATACTTTTGCTGTCTGGGCCTGTGAAATACTGTGATTTATTTATTTTTCTTATTTATATAATTATTTATCAAGCCACTGTACTTGTACAAGTACATTTAAATATTTCTTATTACAATCAAGGCTGCCAGATGAATTTGGGGAAAAAATCGTCATTTTGAATTTTTAAAATCGTCAAAAAACCGGAAAAATAAAAACTTACTATTTCTAATAGTATTTTGAAATTTTTATTTAAACGAAAACAAAAAAAAATCAAGTTTATACAGTCTCTTGTACAATACATATCAAAATACATAAATTTGAACTCTTTAAATAAGAAATCAAAAAAATATATAATGTTAAACACAACTTGCGTAATAGTTTTAAAATATCTTAGTCCGCTTTCAGACTTTTCGATTTTAACCCGTCAAGTATTTTTGGTCGAGAAGGGAAAAGAGAACAAAAGGGGTACAAACTTTTTGTTTTTTTCATGTATGTTTATTTGCATTTAAAAGTACGAAAATTGAATTGACGCGTGTAAATGAAATGGCAAGTTCATAAAAGAATTGAACGAAAACTGGAAACGAGTGTGAAACAAGACTAACAGTATTTTATAAATAAATATCTGAATTTAGCATATTTTATTAATTCAAGTTAAATTACAATGTGAAAACAATTTAGTTTATTAAGTTTTAAATAACATTTTGAGTATAGAATCCAATTTATCCAACAAATACAGGTAGTTATTTTCAAAGATTTTGTTATTTATTCAAAGATTTTGCTATTTAAATTTAGTTGGCTGAATATTCTTTCGACGTTTTGTTAAAATAGGAAAAGTTTTTGTAGAATTTCAGAAATTGTTTCCTCTAGAAATTTTAGTTCATGGAATTCATTTTAAATTTAAAATGGCTTTTTATGTTTACAGACAAATAAGTAATTTCTAGCATTATTTGGAATTATTATACTTAAACTTAACATTTATCAATCATTGAGAAAACACTACTATAACTTAGTTTTGTTTTTGTCATGTTCTTCTTAATATTTATAATATTAAATGAGAAAAATAGTTGTTGTCTCAAAAAAAAAAAAAATATAATTTGGTAACAAAAATATTAATAAAACAAACAAATGAAAATCGTCACTTTCAATGAAAAATCGTCAAATCGTCACTTCGGTATTTTTTAAACAAAAAATCGTCAAAATGACGATAAATCTTCAAATCTGGCAGCTATGATACAATATTTTCTTATTCATGCACCATTAAACATAATGAGCATTTCGAAAAAAAAAAAAAACGAAAGACAGAATCATGTCAATATTTCATACAAGCAGTAACATGTTGTTGAACACATTTTTAAAGACAAGCAAATATCATTAGTAAATTACTTAAATTAAGCAGAATTTGAACTAAAATAGATAAAAATCAAAATGAAATATTAAAAAAAAAGCTACAAATATACTCGTGCAGCGTGCTCCTTTTTTTCTACCTATACAGAAATTCTTTAAACAAGTGGTGAATGAGGGTATATATAACTTTGTCATTCCGTGTATAACACTGAGAAATATTCATCTGAGACCCAACAAAGTATATATATTCTTATGGAATTCTAAGTCGATTAAGCTATGTCCGTCTGTCTGTCTGTCTGTGTAAAGCACTCACAGGTCCAAAAGACACAACCAAAATCAACAAAGTTTACAAAAAACCATTTATAATTCTCCTAAGCAGTTTGGTATTGAAAATCAGCAAAATCGGTGTAATATAACAAGAGTTATGGATCAAAATGTAAGACAATCTGCATAAAAAATTGATATTTTTAAACATTTTGCTTGGTATATTTTTAAATATATTGTAGATAATGCCAAGAAATTTTATATTGAAGAAAGTGTGAGGAAAATAGTAAGAATAGGTCCATGATTTCTCATACCTCATACAAAAATCTTCCCGAAATATTGCTCAATTATACAAAATGCCTAGAAAATTGGAATTCAGCAGGAATAAGTTTCGTGCAAAAATAAAACCCAAAAAAAATATTTTTTAGTTCGGTCCAGTTCGGTTTGACCATAGATCCCATATAAAGTCCACTTCCAAAATTCACCTAAATACGTATAAAACGGATATAAATAATGTTAAACGGCTAAAATTTTACATAAATAATCCTTATAGGTAAATAAATTGTTGTGGTAAATTTTATGGTGGTCGGCCCATAATTGGCCGTAGCTCCCATACAAGGACCACATCCGAAAAAGCCATTTATCTTTATATATGTCGTATAAATATTGGCGCCGACTCAAAATTTTACACAGATCATTTACATATATACAAAAATCATCCCACAAAATTTTGTGATATAAAGCCCTCTTCCGAAAATCACTTTAATACTCATAAATTTCTTATAAATAAGGGTACCAATCCAAAATTTTACACGGATCATTTACATATATGCCTAAATCAAACTGCTGGATTTGGAGAATATTGGTCCATATTTGACAATACTCCCGAAATCCACGTTAATACTAATATATATTTTAAATATATCGTTATTATATTGAAATTCGACGTGAAATATCCTCATATGCATAAAAATCACTGTTCCAAAATTTAAGAAGATCGGCCCATAATTTATCATAGCTGCCATATAAGAATCATTTCCGAAAAACAAATAAACCCACAAAAATGTCTAATAAATATCGATATCGAACCAACTTTTATATAGATCAGTAATTTTAATCCAGAAATCATACTAATATCGGCAATTATGCTGCTGGATATCAATAATTGGCATTAGCTCCCGAATTAAGTCCACTTCCGAGTATAACAACCATCCATATAACTCTTATATATAACGTTATTGAGATGATACTCAACCAAAATAAGCCTCAAATACGTAGAAACCACATTAGTGGATACTGGATTTAGAAGCTATCAGTCCATTACTGGTTCACTTCTACTATGCCACCCATATATATTTTGTAAATAATATTATTGAGATCAAATTCAAACAAAAAAGCCTCACCTTATATATTATCCTTTTTTATACTCTGTTTCTTAACTTGTTGTGAATATGGAAAAATGTCCTTTTAATTTCAGAAATTGTTAAATTACACTCAAGATTATTATGAAAATCAGACAAACTCTGTAAATTACAGTAAGAATCGGGAATTACATCAATTATAAATGGTCAAAATTAGATAAGATTACAAAACATTTAAAATAAATTATGTTGGTCGTAAAAATATCTTTCAAACGATATATAAAAGGCTAATAAAATTTGCACTAGGACTGAATAGAAAACGTAGAATTAGGATATACTAGTCCTACAACCAGTGTAGTTACTGTATTTCTTATTACGTTTATGTGGAGGGTATTAAAGATTCGGCATATCCGAATATAGCACTCTAACTATATACATATTTAAAAATAAATGTTAATACTTACTTACTTTTTGATGTAAACTGTTTCATTGTTAAATTAAAAGCAGTGAAAAACGATGTTTAATTTTTTATTATTAATCTATTTCTTTTTTCACTAAAATACTTAAATATGAGAACATAATACAAATAAAACATAATTTGTGATAAAATTTGTTTCTATGCTAAATCAGAGTTTTAAAGAATGACACAAGTTCTCAAAGAATATCTCAAATACCAAAAATATGTTGCAAGTGAGAAGCCTGAATATTAACACACAAATAATCCTGTGTTAATGTCCTCAGGTTTAAATTATGCTTCTGGGACTTTTGGAATATTACGAATATTTACAATTAACAGCACTAAATATTCGATTAAATATTGAAAATTAATTCCTTTAAGGCTCTGTTTGCTAACGTTCAAATGCTTGAATGAATGGTTGAATTTGTAGGTGATATGAAAAACTAAAAGAAAAAACTCTTGGTTGACTAATGCGTGTTGTCATAGCACTTGGCATGTGTCATATGAACGCACGTGCGCTTCTCAGTATCCCAACCATAAAAAAATGGACATTGTTGTAGTGTTTGATAGCCCTTGATGCAGTAAAAGAAATAATTGCACTTTTTCGGATGTGGAAAGAAATCGGTGACATGTGGCAAACATCTATTTGTAGCCGAAGGTGGCTGATTGGAAATCTGAAATTAAATTTAAACAGAAATATAATGAAATGTTAAAAATTTTGTTGTCCACACATGATATTCTTGTTCGAACAATATTGTCTAAACATTTGTCCGCGCAATTATGTCTGCCATCAAATGTAATTTACTTACAAAAATAAAGCCATTTTAGAAAATTAAAAAGAATATAATGAATGAACAATTTTGTATTGTCGATGTCTTGTCAAGACGTGGGGTTACGATGAGCATGAACCTTTGCATTTTGCTTGATGACATACATCTATAATAGAAGTTTTGAGAATTTTTACAATGAATTCAAATTCTGTATTATATTGCTCGTAGATTTTCTTAACTCATTCAAGAATATCCCAATGGATCATTTTATTTGTCTGAATACATCAACAAGTAAAATTGCAACATTTCGTCTCTTGAAAATCCAAGAGCAATTCTTGTCTTAAGAAGTGAAAGAATAAGGGTAACGAGAAATGTTAGCAATCAAATATTGAAGTATTATATGGATATCAATGAAACGGTTTTAACAGAACCCAAACAATGAATTTATTCCAAACTAAATTTCCTCAGCGCATAATTTAACGAAATTCAACTGTTAATTGGCCGCCAAATTAAGTCCTGCGATATAACATTACTGGCTTACTTTTTGTGCGGCTATATCTTTAATATAAAGTCTAAACAGAACCAATCGAACCGATTACAGTATTAAAACTTAAATTCTGTGATGTGATTAACGAAATATATTCCCCAATTTTCCAAAATGTGATTTAAAATGTTGAAAAAAGATTCCACATTTGTATGCGAGATACTTTTTACATAATAGTGGTGAACATTTGTCCAATACAATTTGTAATTTATATTTTCCAAATAGCCTTCATTATCTGCAGCAGATTTAAGGCGATTTGATATAGATGCAACCAGTTTTTAGGACTCGGCGAAATATTCGACCACGATATGATTTGCACTAATGCACTGCATAAAATAAGCTGTGAGCCACTGTACATTTTTGTTGTTGCTACGATTTTGCACATTTTCAAACCCAAATTTGTCAACACATCAACAGAGTATAATTTGAGAAAATTGCATTTCCCTAGCTGCTTTCAGCTATCGTACTTTTTACAGACAGATTGGCGAAGATATCAAGATCGTCGACAGAATATTTGTACATTTGTGTGTCTACGATCAATATTTCCATATGTTACAAACCACAAACAAATCAATTGTGAAAACCATTGGGTCTTCAAACAATTCATAGAAGAATAAAATCGGAGACAAAAAGCGATAAACAACAATTCGGTTAGATCAGTTTTTAATACGTCCGTAAAAGCGAAATAAACCCATTTTGATAAGAGCTCAAAATTGATTTCTGTTTGTGCATCTGCTACTAGTCACAGTATAATACGTATAATTCAGAAAGCTTAGTTAAAAGCCCATAATGCAATGAGGTACATTTATAACGGGAAAGTTTTGTAAATTGGTAGATGAAACAAAAAAAACAAAAATTAATTAGAAAAATTTGTTTCGTTCTGATGCTAAACAAAAAAAATAATGAATTTAAAACCAGTAAAACCAGATACGCCCAAAAATCAGTTACATATATGTAAGTAAAAATTTTTCTACTGGATTTTGTGAAGGTCAGACCATAATTTTCAAAAGCTTCCATATGTGGTCCATTTCCAAATATAACTGAAACCCCCAAACAAATTTCTAAAATATATGTACAGTTATGGAGCAGAAAATATCGTTATTGAGATCCTTAAAATTCACCATAAGATCCATGTATGTAATAGATCCCACACAACATCGTTAGTCCCCATTTACACGATGAAAATATTACAGTAAAATTGCTTACCTTTTAGACATCGATAAGCAATTTGTGTACTTGTTACATACGAATGAGAGAGTAACACATACATATGTGTATACAAATGTGTGTCTACTCTCGCTCAAATAAAAATACTAGTGATTTAAGCAATAAATTTGTGCTGTGTAAAAATAAAAGAAATTTTAAGGAAATAACTGCATCAATCATTTTTTTCATGTAAATCAGGACTTATCGATACAAAAAGTTAGACATATTTCTTTCAAGTATGCATTGACCGACCACACTACTGATATACATATATATGTAGAAAGGTGGTGGTGGATATATAAGATTCGGCACAGCCGAATATAAACTCTTATATACTTGTTTTTTTCTTTATTTTTTTACCATTGTTTGATTATAATAGTTTTAGTTACCCACCAGGTGCCATGTTTTTTTGGTAAAAAAAGTGTCAAAATCGAGTTTCGCATTATTAAGTTTCAGAAAATACGCAAAACAAAACTATCTTCATGTCAATATATTACTATTACTACCTTCATTCACTCTTGTCTTATTGAGGTGGTTAATTTACCTTGCAATTTGAATTTTCTGGAAAATCACATTTGCCCGTGAGCGCATTAAAGTGTAAATGATCCGTGCAGTGCATTTCAATTGGATGGCCATGATAACAAACATAGTAATCGGAACAGATTTTGCTACTGGAAACATAAATAATTTGATTGGGGTCATCTGAGCTGGGACATGAATCTTTAACAACATGTGGTATATCTAAAATTTCGGGCGTAGTTGAGGTCGCTGTAACAGGCGGCACTGTGATGATCGCTAATGTAGTCGCAGCAGGTGTAGTGAGATCTTCAGGATCTTCACTATCTCCGTCTCCGTCCCCGTCGCCATTACCATCTACTCCCACATTATTATCTAAAGCACAAACTACATTTTCCTTGGCATCACACGATTCACTTTCACTATCGAAATACTCCCCCTCATCACACTCATACATCACAGAATCATCTCCATCACATAATATATAAGCCGAACAACTATCCGAACTGGCCACATATGTATCCGGATCTATATCCTCACATTCATCAAATGTATCCGCATTTATGACGGTTGCACAATAAAACGCGCAAGCGCTGAATATCACAAAAACTTTATTTTTTATAAACATTTTTCGTTCTTTGTCTTTTTAAATGTAACTTAATCGCACCACTATTTCTTAACAAATAAATGACTTGTTTTGTCGCTTTTAGATTTTATAGAATTTTTCCGGCCTTTTGTTTGACATGGGAGGAATCAGTTTATTTTATGTGTGATAAAATTCATAACAAAAAAGAAATCGTTATCTTGCATAGGAAAACGGAAGGGGCTTCCAAAGAAATTGCATAAATTTTTTTGTTTGTCTTATTGTTAAATGAGATAACTGAACTTGTCTTCATTTAATTTTAGAATGAACAGAATCGATGTTATGAATCACAGTTATCGAACATTCACTTTCGAAATTGTCACACATATGTACGTCAAGGTCTTGTTAAGTCTAACATTATGTGTGTATGTAATTGCTAAATATTTATAACCCACACCACCATAGTGGGGAGGGTATATTGGATTTGTGCTGATGCTTGTAACGCCCAGAAATATTGGTCCAACATCCACCTTAAAGTATACCGATTGACTCAGAATCATTTTCTGAGTCGATTTAGCGATGTCCGTCCGTCCGTCAGACTGGCTGGCTGTCCATGTAAAGCTTGTGCGCAGAGTACAGGTCGCAATTTTGAAGATATTTCGATTAAATTTGGTACGTGATATTTTTTCGGCCCAAGGATGGATGGGATTGAAACTGGTGGAAATCGGTCCATTATTTCACCTGGCCCCCATACAAATGTCCTCCGAAATTGGGGTTTACCGATCATAAATGTTTTAATTATGCAAGTATCCAAACAAATTTCATCATAAATGAGTGGTAAATAAAGCTAAATCACATCTACAAATTTTGTGCAGATCGGTCCATAATTACTCGTAGCTCCCATATAAGTACCACTTCCGAAAATCACTTTAAAGAGCATAACTCTCTCAAAAATGTTGGTATCCAAGTAATATCGAATCCAAATATATTTCATATCTATACAAACAACACGATCCAATTTTATTATGATTGGTCCATAATTATTCGAAACTCCCTTATAAGACCATCTTCGTAATTCACTTTAACCTTCATAAGTCTTTTAAAAGTATTTATATCGAGATAAAGTTTAACACATTTAATATATATAATCACAGACATAATGACACTAAATTTTTAATGATCGGTCGACAATAGGTTAGATATATCTCCCATATAACGCCCATTTCTGAAAAACTGTTTTATACATATACTGGGTGTAGGGTATTATATGGTCGGGCTTGACCGAGTATACTTTCTTACTTGTTTCAATTAGGTATATGTACATACATTTGTACATATATATTTTTTATATTTATAATTTATTATCAATTTTTTTATTTTAAACATAAAGTTTTCGAAAATATGTGTGGGCTCGTATCTTTTTTTATGCCCTCTAAAATGTGAGGGTGCCCGTTTTTTATCGGTTAAATAAAATGTCTTTAAAATTTCAGTGGGTACAATTGTTTAGCTGCTATCAGAAGATATCACTGTGTTTCGTTTTTAGCCTATTACCCCATTATTGTGTGCGAGACGCAGAAATCATCCGAAAGCAGTGGCATTGCGTACTATATAAATTAAAGCTGAAAGAGATATATCGCTCGATATGTAAAATGCAATTATCCATTCCTGCGGCTGAATACTGTCTGTATAGAGATGATACCGCAAAAAAGGAAAAATACCGCAGCACAGAATAAATAATTTCTAATTATGCTTCCGCACAAAAATTTCTTTCCGCAATCGCAGAATGGTATGAATAATTCGACCCAATATAAATATTTACTTAAATTTCCATCCAGTTTTATCCCTTATTCGCACCTACCATTAATAGCTCACACAAGATTTGAACATCTTTTAACTTAGGAATTTGTTTTTATACCCTACAACACCAGCAGCATTTGTGCTGATGTTTGTAACGTCCATAAAAATTAAACCAATAACCACCTTAAAGTATGCCAATCGACTCAGAATCACTTCCTAAATCGATTTAAAAATGTCAGTCCATCTGTCCGTCTTGCTGGCTTTCAATGTACACCTTGTGCGGTGAGTACAGATCACGATATTTTTTTTTTCTCATCAAAGGACAGTTGGGATATATAATCGAGCCATTATTTTACCTAGACCCCATACAAATGTCCTTCCGAAATAGGGATTATCGGACATTAAAATAGGGATTATCGGTCATTAAAATATGATTTATGCAGCTATCCAAACAATTTCGTCACAAATGACTTTTACCTGAAGCCTAATCACATCTACAAATTTTGTGCAGATCAGTGCAAATTTTGTGCCCCAAATGTTGGAGCCATTCGTAATTTTTATAAAATATTTCTAAATAGTAATACAGCCAAATCATGAATAAAAATTGTGCGGGAGTTTTTTCCCTTTTTATTTTTTTAACATTGAATTTGAATAGGAAAAATGGGAAAAGGGAAAAACTCCCGTGGAATTGTTATTCATGATTGGGCTGGTAATGAAAACTACAAAATTTTGCATGAGTTTTTTGGGGTAATTTTTTATTTTTAAATTTTTTAGTAGGTATCTTTCGCAATATTAACTTCATTTTAGCCTCAAAGTACAGAAACAAAATTTCTTTGGTTCTTTTTTCCTTCTACGATCTTGGGCACATTATTCCTTTCTATTAAAATGCAAAATTACACCAAAGAAAATCTGCATTATAACCCGAAATGCAAAAATTTCGTGTTTTTGTAATCAGTGTAATTTTTTGGTGTTATTAAATTTTTTTTTTCCATTTTTACTGGTGTGATTTTTCACAGCGCCGTCCAATCACTATTTACAAATAAGCGTTAAACAAAGCAACAGTAATTTATATTTTATGGAGCCTTAAAAAATCATTCTTTATTATTCTTTCAAAAAAATTAATTTTATATTTTAATCCCCCCATCAAGCACACGCGCAAATAAAAGACAAACAAATATTCATACTAGGGTCATAACTTTGTTAAATAGTTTTGGGAATATGAAAAGCGCCTTACTGTGCTGTGTCATGGCTATAAACCATTAAAAAATTCATAAGAAGAAAGAAATAATATTTTCGGGTTTTCAGCCACTAAACGACACAAAATTTCGGTATCTCCCTAATGTACATAAAAATGTTTGTTAAAAACTTTTTCTTTATTATTCAATATATACATATTTTGGTAGTAGTATTATTAGGTAGACACATGTATTTATGTACAAGAATTTAAAACAATTCCAATTAATTTATCAGTAAACGTATAACATTTATTACTTCCTCTCAGCTCAACTCCAACTTTCATATGAATAATGCGCTAAAGATGAGTTTCCGTCACATCTTCTTCGGGTATGGGCGATATTATTGAACAACGATGTGATGTTATTAGGAAGCGTTCGTTGGAATGTGATAATTGACTTGTGTTCATTAAGATGGCTTTCCCTGTGACCGCAACAGTGTCGCTGAATATATTGTTGTCTTCTGCTTCCGTTGTCACCATGCACTGTATAAAATAGAATATGTTTGTTTTTACTTTAAAATTATAATTTATTAAATTAGTTTTTAAAGGTGGATTCACCCCTTTGTTCCGAACAAAAATTTTATCCGGAGAAAATTTTTTTTACATTTCGAACGATTTTTCTGGAAAATCAAAGCTGACATATGTCAACAAAATCTATTAGTTTTACAAATGGTAATACTGCGGCGGCCATTGATTTATTTTGTTTTTGGTTTTTAAGTGTTAAAAAATATTGTGTAAATTTTTCAAAAAGAATTTGCAAAATATTTAATGAATAAAGAAAGTGAATAATTTAATTTCACAAACACCACAGATAGAAATGTAACCTATTGGCGCAACTCAGTTAATTTTTGTCCAGACAAAATACAAAATTAAACCAATTCAAGCTGAGAGTTATTACTAAAAATTATTTTCTCACTCTCTTAAAAAGAAAGAAAGACGTCAAACTTCACATGAACAAAAACTTTGTCCGAACAAATATTTCGTTCAGAACGTATTGGTGAATCCACCTTAACTAGTTTAGTCATTATGTTTATGAGTACTAACATTAGTTTGTGGACTTGTACGATTAACAATCTCTTTATATTCCTGATACTGTGATATGACACAGAGTAAACAATAGGTCTGCAATAAATGAAAGAAAGAGGAAAGGAAAAACAAGGAGAAGTAATAAGAAAACACTTTTAATAAATATCTACAGTCTTTGTCGTTAGTTTATTGTTTGAACAAACATACATGGATATTTACTTTTACTTACATTTAAACAAACAATAAATAAATCTATGGTAAATATAAATCCAACAACTGGATCAAAATTTGCTCTTTTACTAAAAATAAAGTAGATGGCATAGAATAGTTCCACAAAGACATCACCAATCATCAGCAGTATCCATGGCAACAGATATTCTCGTTTATGCTGAAAACAAAAAAAAAAACAGTAAAACAAAACAATAATTATTAAGAAAATATATTATATTTCCGGAAGAAACAAGTAAGATAAACCGACCATATAATACCCAGTATATGTGCAAATCAACCTATTATGGACCGACCATCCTTAAATTTAGCGGCATGACTTCTGTGCATATACATACATATTTTTTGTGTTAAATTCAAATTCAATGTCAAAGTGACTTTCGATGGGGTCATATATTCGTATGGGAGCTATGACTAATTGTATGGAACGATCTTCATAATTTTAGACAAATTTAGAAAAATTACTAATTGGACAATTAAAAGGAAAAAAGAAAAGTGCACTTTTTTAATTATTTGGGTTTTTCCGTTAGTTACCTGCATGATTTGTTTACAGAAATTGCACCCACGATTATGAGTGCTTATGTTTTGGAACGTTTCGAAATATGCGCCCAATCATTTCATGCACTTAAGTGAAAGTAATAGGACTTGACACTTTTTTTACCGTTTTGGATAAAAAAAATTAAATTTTTTAGGCAAAAAATAGTTTTTTTCTTCATACGTTTATTTATAACTGCGAAACTGTTGCTTATGTAGCGAAACGTTGTATCAACCGATTAAAGTAATTGTAATTCTTAATTTTTCTAAATTTGTTTCTGCTTATTCGGACTAGTGTTTCTCGAGTTGTGACAAACAAAAGAGCCTAAAACGTGACAAATTCTCTATACGATACTTACTAACTTCAAATTAGTTTTTAAATTACTTCTTCATGTAAAAAGACCAAACGAATGATGCAAAAGTTCTTCTTTTTGGGGCTACTTTCATAAACAATTATCAGAATTGAGTCCCGAATTAATCACCTGAAAAATGTTGTACAGTGTTATTAAACGATCGTTATAAAATTGGTTGTAACGATTTCTGTATATACGAGTATAAAACTTATTTGTGTTGAGTATTATTTAGATATTATTTTGTAGATGTTTTGAGCGTTACAAACATCAGCACAAAGTCCAATAAACCCTCCCTACTATAAAGGTATAGGATTTAAAAACTGTACAGAGGGTGGTTCTCTCTTCTATTTAAGTCTTGTTGCAAACATTAAACTTTTGAAAGTAAATCCTACCATAAGTCATTAAGTTGTAGGTTTAATAATTCTTAAGCTAGATTTACACGATTGAAATTTTCTTCAAAATGCTTCAAACTCGTGTGAACAGCAAAGAAATAGTTATTAAATAAATAAATTTTGAAGAAATTTTGCTGTTCACACGAGTTAAACCATTTTGAAGAGCAATTTTGAAGAAAATTTCAATCGTGTAAATCTAGCTTTATATTCATATCTTCATATACATATATAAATAAACACATACATACATACTATTTATAATAACAATACAAAATAATATTTCAATATACATAAATAAGGAAAACATGGGTTTTGAGAACTCATACGAAATGAAAATGAAAAAAATGTTTGTTAAAAACTTTTTTCTTTATCGTTCAATATATTTTTTGGTAGTAGTATTATTAGCTAGACACATGTATTTATAATTTACTTACAAAAAAATATGTCGTATAAAGATTGTGTTGTTGACAAATTTATAGAGTTAGATAGATGGATTTGCAATGGCTTACGAAATAACAGGCAGAGGTCTCGCACCCGTTATGGTCTGCTTATGAAATTGGGACATCATGGCTTACTTTTTGAAAGCATATTTATTTATCTCAATTCTATCGTCTCTACAAATAGGAAAAATTATTTGAATTTATTGGTAACTGGGAATAAACCGGACATTTTAATGATGACTGGCCCCGCCATAGACCTGATATGTGAGGATATAAACTATTTAATAGCGACAGACAGAACGGACTTGAGCGCGCGATTTCCATTAGGGATGATTTCCATTGTGTCTACGATACAAATGAAAGGAAAGGAAAGGAAAAGATATTGGAATTAGGAAAGTGAAATTTGAAATAAAACTTTTAAAATAGAACTGGATTTCAGATTTATTGACATTTGTTTTTAAAAATAAATTCGTTCAAATGTTGGTCGCGACAACCCATTGATATATTCGTGATATCTGTGAGTAGTATGTTTATGGCCAGTCAACAGCACTTTTTGCATACAAATTTGGGAACATGCCTGGATGGAAGTATGTAATTGTTAAAAGAATGTGATAATGTAGTAATGCGTTGGTGTTTCCATGCCTGGCTAGTAGTTGTGGTTGATATAAATTTGTGTTGGTGTTTTTAAGTAGTGGATGGGAGTATGTGTATGTTTGAATGGGTGTTGCGTTTTGCATTGTGTAGGATGTGTGTGTGTTTACAATTGGATGTGGGAATATTGGGTTTTCCATTGTTGCAGTAAATGTTTTTTGAAATAAGAAAGCATTTTATAAGTGAGTGTTGCGTTTTCCATCGTTGGTGTAAATGTGTGTTGGGTGGTGTGTGTGTGAATAGAGTTTTAATTGTTTGTTTTTCTATTCTTGTTACGTCCACTTTATATTAATTTTTGAAACCTAACTCTCCTTTTCCGTTTCATTAGGTTCATTATATATTTTATTGTGAATGAAAAGGGTAACGACAATTAAAATATAAAATTGCTGAATCTATAAAAAATATTTAACACAAACTTGTAAATACAATTAACGTTGGACCAACAAAATTAAAATTTAAATGACCAAGCAATTTTTATAATCGATTTTGGTTGGAACAAAAAACAAATTAAATGCAATCAATTTTGCTTGCTCAACATTTTATCAATAAAAAATATGTTTTTAGACTAAGAAATTTAGAAAGTCTCATTAAAATAAAAAAGCAACAGAATGTAATAGGAAGTGTGATTAAATTAAAAAGTCGGGTGAAAAAAAAACGAAAGAAAAAATAGCTAGTGGATTTATTTGCGAATTTTTGGAAAAAGTATTTACTAAGAACACAAATTTAAGAATTTAATTCTGTTCGGAAGTGGAATTAATTCAGTTTTTTGTTTTATTTTGCTTCATTCCAAAAAAAATGTTCGTTTTACTTTTTCTATAGAAGCAAAATATGGAATTAATTCCACTTCCGAAAGGAATTAAATTTTGTGACATGACTGTGTATCATGATGAGCCTTCCTCAGCGTTTAAATGTACCTACAACATGTAAAAGACATTTTTCCAATCGTATAGAATGGCATCGACAATGGCACTCCAATACAGAAGATGACGCCAATGGTGAGATCAAAGTGTATTGCAAAGATTTGCAAAGAATACATATATTGCGAAAAAAAAATGGTGTTTTCATAAAGGAACAAATAAAAAATAAACTTAACTGTGCAGAAAAATTAAATAGTGTTGACAACCATGGTGTAACATGTATAAAATCATCATTTAATAAGAGAATTGTTACATTTTTAATTGAAAAAAAAAACAAAATAATATAAATAATTTAATACCGGAAAACTTTTTAACGGAAATCATAGAGAAATTGATCAAATTATTAAATGTCGTCATATACAAAAACCTGAAAACATAAAATATAATATAGAACTGTTTTGTGAGTATGTGTTGGTAAAGGAAGATGAAGATTTATGCAAGGTCAATGAAAAGTCTCATCAGACTAAAATGAGAATTCTTAACAACGCGAAAAGAAATTCCTGATATCTACAATGAGCAATGTAATTGAAATATTATGTTTAGAGATGAACATTAATCAATATAATTGTATAAAAGGTCTGTATACATACACACATTCCCTTACCAGCTGCAATACAGAGAAAATTTGCATGTATTACCATACAAAATAATGATGAGTATTGTTTCAAGTGGCCAATAATATCAGCATTATATATAGTCGCATGCGAATATGCAAACAAATGTACATCCGATAATGTTGGAAGCATTAATGATGATATTACACCAATACCTCGCTTTGCGTCATTTCGTTTTTTCTTAATTAGTACTAATTTTCACTGTGCGTCATTAGATTTTCGAAGTTGCGTTGTTTTGGGTTCGAGTCTATAATTTTTTTTTAATTTTTGCAAAGTCTGCAACAATTATTATATGCTAAAACGATGACCCGTACAAGAAGTTCTTTGATGATCAAAATTGAGTCATTGCTTTCTCTTTCGGTTGAAAATCAAGTTGCGCAAAAAATACAATTAAGTAAAGTGGCTTTTCAGACAAAAGCAAAAAGCTTATTTGATGACATATAATAGAATTATCCAACGACAATGCCAGTGGTAGTAATACAGGCAATTGCTACAAGGAAATTTATTTTACGTTGAAAAAATGCTGTTGGAACGTAACCCCGACGCAAAGTGAGGTATTGGTGTATAACGCTGACTAATAACATTCTTATATATTTTAAAAATTAAACTTTCCGCTTCCAATTAATGAGACAAAAATATTTGAAGCTAATAATAGTGAAATAAGTGTTAATGTATGTGGATTAGATGATAAAAATATAACTTTTCTCAACAGCAAAAATTGAAGCATATAAACTTGTTGATGTTGGCAGATGGTGAAAGATTTGTGTTTTTCAACTTATTGAATTAATTCGTTCTTCAAACAATTCTCTAACTAATTTATAATTCTTAACTTATTAATTTTGTGGCAAACATTCTCCCACCAAAACTTAAAGAATATGAATCGTTTGTGTGTATTTCTATACTAACCAAATATTGTTGAATTATTAAAACTTTCACACTTTAATGTATTTGTAAAACATTTTTCCTTGTCATTAACAACTGTTTTCCTAAAACATTTGTAATATTTTTTTATAATTTCCTCTTTTTTCACTTTCAGAGTTTAAATGTTATTATTGCAAAACATACACATTAATAGTTACAGTATGTCAAGAAATCCTTTGAACATACAGAAAACTTGCTATACTTGCTAACGGCAAAGGAAGTTAATTGTAATTTTAATTTTTTTTAGTTCGTGTTAGGCTGTATTTATAACGAGATTAATTAGAAGTCAATTTACAAAACACGGGCATAAGATGCATGTATGTAACATATATTTAATACACTTCCATAAAGAGTCATCTTTGGACAATGATATGAGTGAGTGTAATAAGATTGTAACCAGAAGTCTAGTATAGAAAAAAGTTTCTCATCTGATTTATAAATGTTTCTTATCTGTTTCTGAACTACTTCTGAACAGCTTTTTATCCAACATCACCTTCCAATTGAATAAAATTATGAAAACCCTTTCTATGACGTCCTTTATTGACTATATCATCCTTACTTATGGTTAGAAAACCATATTTATCTTTCAAAAATTCACTGCAAATCTTTGTAAATTTATTAAATGACATATCACTGATTGTGATTGTGATCATTATAGATATGTTGTAAATTCATTTAATCAAGCTTTTAAAGTTCGACCGGATTTTGTGTGAACAATGTTTTAGCACACAGAAATAGAGTTAAAGCAGAACATTTTTAAGCCACATGTTTGTGTCAATGTATTTTTACAGCATTGAATTTATGGAGTTTATTTTAGGACAAATATTTGCCGAAATCGACGTAACCACTAAATAAAATATTTTTGAATGCGTTTATTTATTACAAAAAAAACTTCATTTATTTAGGACAAGACACAACAAATATTTAGTTTTATTTTATTTGATGCTGTTTGATCTTGCAAAACTCTTGTAAGAGCAAACAACGTCAAACAAATTTGTGTAAAAACAAGTTGTTACGCTTTTTTGAGTAAATATTTGCCATGTGTGACTATTCCTTTATAATCGTGCATGGTTGTAAAAATCAATATTTACTTAAAAACTATTTAACAAAATTTCAACTATTTAAATTTATGAGAATAATACAAATTGAAGTGCGTTCAATTTTGTAGCAGAAGACCGCATCTACTCTACTGTTGTAACGGAGTTTCAACAAGAACTTATATGAAAATCACAAAGATTTTTATTATTTTTTATTCGAACTGTTAATTTTAAATTTTTGATATTTATTTAGTCGGGCTCGAGTTCATTAAATTTAATTTTCATTAAATTATTTTTACTGAAGGAATTGTTTTACAACATGAAATCTCTATTAAAATTTTTTATTGATAATTTTTCTGGCTGAGCTAAGATTTGAACTTGGGTTGAATTTACATGTTTCGAGAATCACCACATTCTCTCATCAGAATTCTTTGGGTTCTAACCACTGCGGTGCCTGCTAGCCAACAGTTAAACATCAATCTTTTAACCAGTGTTACCGGTGGTTCGAAATTTGCTGTAATTATCATTTTTTTTTTTCAATTTATATTTACATATTGCCTCCTTTTTCTTCAGTTTTTTTCGTATTCTTTCTGTCAAGACTTTCTCTTGAAAACCTGAATACATTTGTTTTTTGTTATGTTTGTTGAATAAGAAAGTGTAAAGTTTGATATAGAGGAACAATTTTTTATCTATTTTGTTCTCTATTTTGTCTATTTTGTTAATCATGTTACAGATTTTGAGTTTTTTTGAGCTGTAATGGCTTTTTGTGACTCTAGCCTTAGTATAGACCCACAAAAATAAAACATTTTTTCGAAATCATTCGATCAGAAAATTTTGTTTGCAATAAATTTATTGTTAAATTTATTGTCCAAATAAAAATTAAATTTTTAAAATTTTCATAAGACTCAAGCTTCTACAATTGATATGTCAACAAGTAAAATGTTAAAATTTTCTTGTTACTGCAATATGTCCCTGTTAGTAAAGCTGAAAAAAAAACTTTACAATTGTCTTACATATTTCAAATATTTCTTTATTCTACTAATGTTGTATACTCACTGCTTCTTTTAAGCGGTGATAAAAATATAAGAACTTTATATTTTTTTTTTTCGTTTGACAATCTTATATTAATATCCTCTGTTCCACTACTCTAGCCACATTTGCACATTATATTGTAACATTCTAGTGTCACATTACTACATTGAGTTTCCTTATTTCTTTAATAAAAATCTTTTTACATGGTTTCATACATACATACATACATATGTACAGATGAACCATATTTTATTGTAATAACAAATTATAATAAGGATATTCCTTTTTATGTTCTTCTAACTTCCCCCATAACATAATAAAAAGGAAGACAAGTAATAAAAACAACAAATATGTACTCATATAAACTTTTTACAAATTTATATTGATTTTTGTTTAAATAAAGTAAACATTGTATTTAATATTTTGCTTGTAGTTATTTTGCCTTTATTACAGCTGTCAATCTTCCAGATATACATATGTAGCATGAATCATGGTGTAATTACATATGTATATAAGGTGAGTGCAGTAGCACAGCTGACTGACTTTGTTTACAGTTTACTTATGTCAAAAGTAATACCTTTTCAAGTGTTTTTGACAGTAGTACACTATTTTACACAAACAAATTGCCTGTTCTTTCTGTATTGTGTTGTATTTGTTGCCGTTTTGCACTCACCTTGCATAATTACACCATGGCATGAATCAAATAATAAAGATTACGCATTGTGCAGGTCCGTTATATTTTACAAGAACTGTGAGAGTAAAATTGAGAGCAATATTTCTTATTGTGACGTCACAAGTCAAAAATATTTTTATGTTTGCTTAACTTTTATATAAATTTAAATGCAAATAAAAGATTTAAATTAAATGTGCCGTTTGTAATTGTGAATATAAAATATAAAAACTAACATAAATTTAAAATTTTTCGATTTCCAAAAGAAAATAAATCAAAAACACACAATGAGCACAATGAAAATAAATTAAAAGTGTCTCATAGAGTTTGTATTGAACACTTTAAGGCAGATGATATAAAAGGAGATATGAAATTTAAAATGGGTAACTGAAACGTTTTGCTTTTAAGATACTTTATGTTAGGTATGCCTACTGATGAATTTTGTGTGTCAAATTAAAAATCTAGAAGATGTATTCAAATCTTTGAATGCTGAAAATCTCTTGATTTGCAACGAGTATTTAAAAAAGCATATACATATATACATATGTAAATCTGTCAAGTACTATTAATGCGGATATTAAAGCTGAAACATTTTTTCGATCGAGAAAGTTTTTTCAAATAAGAAAACTAAATCAACTCCTAGCAGATGAGGCAAAAAAACAGAAACGGAAACCAACAATAATAAATTGATAATAAAAAATATAATATATAAAATACTAAAATATAGTTCACTAAATAATTAAATATTTTATTTTGAATCAAAAAATTTAAGAAAAATTATTTTCTTTTAAAATGTTGTCAACAAAAATTATTGTTTACATGTTGATTATACGTAAAAAATAACCTGTGACGTCATGCGCAGAGAGAGGTAATTTTGTTTACAATCTTTGCGCAATATTTATTATTTGATTCATGTAGATTTTGAATCAACGAGTTTTGGAGTAAAATCAGGCTAAATTTTGTTCCATTCATTATTATTATTATTAAAAGTATTACTTGCTTTTGGTTATCCTTGCAAGAAATATTTTTTGTCTAAATATTCTCACATGCGTTTTTTGCATAAGGATGATGCCATTGCTTACTTATCGGGGATGCCCCGATAGATTAGGCGATAGTGTGCCATACTATCAGTCAGAGGGTTGCGGGTTCGATTCCCGCCAAAGACTCTGGGTGTTTTCTGCAGATAAGCCAAAAGCTTCGCAGTTTGTGTTTGTTAATTATATAAAAAAAAATTGGTCTATTTGAACAATAAATGAATTCAATTTGTATACGCTTCTGATTTTGTTTCTGTTTTTTTTTTTTGTGAATTCAGTTCGACTTTAATAACTACAAAAATTTAATATAATTTTCTAATATAATAATATTTATATTATATTTTATTTTGACGCTCATATTATGTGAACAGTATTGCAGTAAACTTGGCTCTCAGTTTTAAAGTGGTGAAGTCAAATTGAATGTTGGATTTTATTTATATTCTTAAACTCAGGTTTGTAATCTTGTGCTTACTTAACTAACCTTGCGATTCATCTTTAATCAGGGAAAATTATGTTGTTTAACTAAAAAAATAAATTTTGAGAAAAATCTATCAAAAACTCTTACTTACAAAATTTTTAAATTTAAATTTTCTGTCAACATATTGTATTAAATGTTAAATTTTCCAAAAACCATAAGAGATAAATAGCAAACGTAAGCATATTTTATAAAGATCGAGCCGAGAATTTTCAGAAAGGTGCTCCGCCTTTGGAAGTTTTATGAAGTGCATCTTCAAGACTTAAACTTGAATACTCCTTGGTCATGCCCACATTGATTTTTATCTCGATCGGATCAGCGGTTTAGAAATGTAAGATTTCTTACCTAAAAAAATCGCTTATTCCCCACTGTGCAGGCTTATAAACAAAAATTTTACTTTTCTTATCCACGAATGTATTTTTGAAAAGCTTCTTTCCCCCGAAACGTATTTCTAATACTACTTACTCGTTTTAAACCATACAACATTATCATCGATGAGGCCACTAGACCCATAGAACATATTAATACTATTATGTTAAATATCACATGAGCTGTAAAAATAATGAATAAAAAATATATTATTTATAAAATAAAAACTGGCAAAAAAAAAAAAAAAAGTAAATATAAAATGTTACTTACTTTCGGTTATATCGCCCTTTTCAATAATGGTCTCTCCTTTGGGTGTGTAACGTCTACCCACCAAATAGTCCCATTCGTCTATTACATAAATAAGCAATATTAAGCTGGAGAAGGCAAAATAAATCTGAAATGATAAATTATAAATAAATAGCAACATTTATTGGCAGTCAGTTCTTTTTTTATTTCGATATTGATGATGGTAATTGTAACTAAAGACGATAATGCTGATGATGATGATGATGATAAGTTACTATGTAAGTATGAATGAATGAGGGAATATTTTCAGTAAATCATTAAAATATGTATTAAGAAAAGCCTCCATATCTATGAGTTAGTAATATACATACATACTCGTACATACATATGTATGTAATAATACTGTTTATTAATTATTTATGCCATATGGATGGATTATTTTTTTGCAAATTTAGGAATATGATCTATTAAAACATTTTAAATTTTTAAGTGTTTTACATAAATTGAATACAGATTGGAAATTAAAAATTTTCATAAAAAATATGGTGGCATAAATGTTTTAGTATTTGTTTAAACAATTGAAAACATTTGAATAACATATTGATACTAATTTCTTAATATTTATCAAACCCTAAGAGGTTAAATTAAAATAAATTTTCTTTTGGTCTGCCACTTCTGAAAATTAATTTAAAAAGCATATATGCATGTATACATACATACATATGTATACATACATATATAACTAAATTATTATTTTAGTTGATGCGGTCTGATTTTCCAAAACTCTTGTAATAGTAAACAACGTCAAACAAATTTGCGCTAAAACAAGTGGTTACGCTTTTTTGAGTAAATATTTGCCATGTGTGACTATACCTTAAGCATAATGTTGGTATCCAAATAATATTAAACACAAATAATTTTCATATACATATGTATACACAATTCATTCGGTCCAATTTCGTAATGATCGGTTCATAATTAGTCATAGCTCCCATGTTAGAACCCTTTCGTAAATATATAAATTTTTAAAAGTGCTTATATCGTGATAAAATTTAACACAACAAATATTTATATACACAGAAGTAATAGTGCCCATTTCTGAAAAACTGTTTTTGCACATACAGTGTATCACAAATATATTTTGCCTACTCAATTTTTAGGAGAAATTTGTAATATTTAAAACTGTGTATTTCGGGTCATTATTATGTTAAAAATAACAATATTTCTTTGTAGATCCATTTTTAGACTCTAGAGTTACGATTTTCTTACGGTCATCCATAATGCAGCTTCATATCACCATAGAACCGCCATCATAATTACCCGTGGATTTTATATTATTTGATCATCTGAAACAAAAATTTTGCAATTGCTTCCGTCATAGAAAATAACGTATTGCCGACACGCAATTTTTATTTTTATGGACCTCAGCAAATGATACTGTTAAGTTCCCAAACAAATTCTTTTTTCCTTGCCATATAGTGGATAACAAAACTGTCCGTATGTTTTGCATTAAGGTAGTAAGGTAACGAAAATAATACAAATATAGGTACATATGTTATCATATATACATATATGTATTTTTTTTTATTTAAATAAACCTTATTCTAAATTATAAAGCACAAAAACTCACATAAATCGCTTCAAAAAAATAAAAAATTAAAAAAAAAAAAACAAAAAACGTTTGCTACATAATAAGGACATCAAGACCCCGAAAAATGCTGCAAAAAGTATTGGTAAGGATATTAGTTTATAATTTTTAAGGAGTTTTCTTCAGGCTAATTTGGTCAAAGCTATTATTATTTAGAACGAGACCCCTGAAGAAGTTAGAATAAAACTAACGAAACGTTGGGTAAATAAAATAAAAAATAAAAATCGAACAAGTTTTTTATTTACGTTTGGAAACAAACATTTGACCAAATTAGCCTGAAGGTAACTCCTTAAAAATTATAATAATTATAAACATTGGTCACAAAAACAAATTCATTAAAATTGGTTTAGTAGCATCCAGTGTGAAAAGAAAAGTCAGCAGCTTCCAATAGAAATGTAAAAAAACGCCTTCATTTCTGTAAAATCCACAAAAATTGGAATGGAAACATGTTATTTGGAGCGACGAAACGATGAATATTGAGAACATTTCGATACCAGTCTGACGAAAAAGACTGGTATCGATGCCGCATGAGCGCATCCAAAAGCTTCCTTCCGTAATGCAAAACATCCGGACAGTTTTGTTTCCCAATGTATATTTATGGCTCTCAGCACTCTATGGATTTGTTCGTTTTTTTTTCCTTGGTATATAGTGTTCTTGTTAGTTGATCGTTAATCTCTGGTCGGGATAAATGTAGGTTTAAGCGGGTTTCCATGGGTATTAGTCTTTCCTAACCTGCATTTAACAATTTTCTATGACCATTCCGTGGTAAATTTTAAAAGCTTTGGGAAATATAGACCAATTTAATAAATTGTTTATTGCTCGACATCAACTACTAAAGATATCACAAATGTTTTTAATTCATTTGTTCCAGTTTTAAAGCTGTAAAATAATTTTTCCTTGCTGCATTGAGCTATCGGTACAGTAGAAATTGACTGCTTAAAATAAGCTGTGACGCGAAAAACGAGAATTTTTTTGTCTTTTTTTTTTAATATATTAAAATGTACTTTTTTGCAATAAATTATTTTTGTTTGTTATTTTGTTATTATATTAAATGACAGCAATTTCTATTTTAAGTTGCTGTTAGTTTTCTTTTTAAGGAGCTTTGAAAACAAAAAAATGCACCTGATAAAATAAGCTGTGAGCCATTGTAAATTTCTCTTCTTAAGTTTATTGCTATAAAGTCAATAAGTTCACTGTAGTGAGACCTTTCTACACACAAAGTGATTCTGTAACAAATGTTAAAGGATGTTGGATGCCTTTCACTTGTATTTATATCCACGGTGACGTATGCTATTGAAACAGATATTCAATTGTCGAGTTTTTTTGTAACTATCTAAACCCACCATGTAACATGTGTTTTCTATCTATTTTGGCAAAATTAGATTCTAGTTAACTAGAATAATTAAAAAAATAAATTAGTTTTGTTTTGTGTATATAGAAATGTGCAGTGGTAACTAACTATATAAAAGCGTAAATTCATCTTTACAGAGAAAATTTAACTTTTCTAAGAAAAAGGTTATTTTTTTATTAAAACTTGTGGCAATTCTATTGAAAACAAGTACATACGTATGTAATGTAATATATTATGTATGTATGTTATATAAACACTTCATAAAATGTTTTATTGCTGTTACATGTTTGATTAAACTACAAAAAGGAAATAAAAAATAAATACATGTGGTTTTTAACTATTGCTAACTCAATAAAGTATTTTTCCAGTCTTTAACTAAATAAACTATAAAAACATTTCACAATTTGTGCAGCAATTAATACTAGGTTACGGACCTATGGAATGACAATTAAAGGTCGATGATATATGTATGAGTATGTATGTAATACTTAACGTGACCAGACGGTTTTTATAAAAAAGCGGGATATTAAGAATGAAAAGTGGGATTTAGAAGTAAATATAATGAAAAAGCGAATATTTAATTAATGGCAGCCTTTTAACAAAAATGTGCCGCAAAACCTTAAACAAACTAAGCAAAGGAATCGGAGATTAAACAAAAATTTAATTTTGACTGGTATTCTTTTCAAAATAAAAAACCTTATTAGAGTTTTAAGCAAATTATAACATATCGCACCCTAAATACAAAAGGGTCACAACTCAAAATACTAAAATTTTTAGGAGAGACAAAAAACTGTTAATCGTGCACAAGCAACACACCTAAGGCAGAATTAGTCTTTACTTTCTGTTCCGTTCCGAATCAGTTGACTTGATTCTGTTAAATATAAAATGTGCAGAAGTCGTTAGTTGTTTTGTTACTTTCTGTGTCGTTGCAGACGAACCTGTTGAAAACAAAAATTTGCTAAGTAATAGTAAGTGACAGTACAAAACAGCTGACATCCAGCTGACAAAAAAATTTTTGGTTTATTATAAAAATTTTCAATTTCTTTGAAATTAATTAAGTTTTTGTATAAAAGTTATAAAAATATAAAAAATAAACGATGGCTGACGAAAAACTCATTATTTTAGTCGAAAATAATGACATATTGTACAATAAAAAAACTTTGATTTGTATTTTTTGATTTATTTTCGCGGTATGTGTTGTCTGTTTACCTAAAACAGCTGATACATAATATAATTTTCTAATATAATATTATTTATATTAATATAATACAGTCTTTCTATTAATAATATGTGGTGTTGACTTTATTTTGACACTCACAGTATGTATGAATATGATTCCAGTTTACATAAAACATTAAACTTTAAAATCTATCCTAACTTTTAATAATTCTTAAATATGTTTAAAGTTCTATACATTGAAAAATGCTTTCATGCGTATTTTATGCAAATTTGACTAAAGCAACAAATTGAAAAACCAAATTTAAAATGTGGCTCATAGCGCAATAATATCAATTTTACATCATAGTCATAAAAGAATATTAAAGTGTCAAAATCAATCAATTCGTTTTGTTAAAAGGATATGCGTGCCCGGCATATTAACTGCTGCTTATATTACAAAAACTGAAGAATATATTTAGTGGACATACATACATAATAAGTTTATGGTTCATTAGCAATAAAAGATGAATATTGAGCTACTTGAGTGTGTAAACGAGAAAAACTTCAATCTATGAAACTCTTGCCACTACACACATATTATTTATTGATTCCATTGTAAGCAAAAAAAAAACGTAAGACATAAATTTGTTAGAAAATATTGGTGTATTTTGAAATTTATTATCATCTCGACTACTGGTCGAAAAAAACAAAAACTACACTGGTTATAGGACTAGAATATCCTTATTCAGTGTTTTTTTTTATTAAGGCTTAGCATAAATTTTATTAGTATTTGTGTCATTGTTCGAAAGACAATTTTACGAACAATATAATTAATTTGAAATATGTATTAAGAATTTTTATTTAGAATTTTGACCATTTACAATTGATGTAATTACCAATTCTTGCCATAATTTACAGAGTTTGTCTGATTTTCATAACAATCTTAAGTATAATTCAACAATTTATAAAATTAAAAAAAAAAAAAAAAAACATTTTTCCATAGTCACAAGTATAAAAAAGGGTAAGATTATAAGGTGATGATTATTTTGGTTGAATTTGATCTCATTAATTTTATTTACAAGTGTTGTATGGTTGGTTGTTATACTCGGAAGTGGACTTACTTCGGGAGCTATTGCCAATTATTGACTGACAACTACAAAGTAGCATAATTGCCGTATAACCGATATTAGTATGATTTCTGGATAAAAATTTTAGATCTGTATAAAATGTTGATTCGATATTTATTAGCCATGAGGGTTAACTTGTTTTTCAGAAGTGGCCTGTATATGTGATGTGCAATGACAAAACATGGGCCGATCTTCTTAAATTTCGAAACAGAAAATTTTATGCATATGAGGATATCTCACATTAAATTTCAACGTATATTTCGAAAGCGGACCTTATATGGGGGATATGTGTAGTTAAATATGGACTGATATTTTTAAAATCCAGCAGTTTGATTTTGGCAAATATGTAAATTTTCCTTGTAAAAATTTGTATCGGTATATACATAGAATTCCGTAAGGATCAATAATATATATACTTTGTTGGGTCTCAGATGAATATTTCTCAGTGTTGCACACGGAATGACAAACTTATATATACCCTCATTCACCCCTTATGGTGGTGGAGGATATAAAAAGACCTAATGTTGAAGTTAATTTAAGACTACATTAATACATACCATTGATAATAGGCTAAGACACATACATACATACATAATTACTTGAGATTAAAGTTAACCCTTCTTTGCATAATTGTGGAAATTTCATGCATAACATTAAATGCCTCTCTTCTACTAATCTGATAATAATTATTTCTATTTATTACTAAACTAATGAATTAACATTGCACGATGGTGAAATTTTCTATCATATTGTTTTTTATTAAATTAAATTTATACTCCCGAAGATTTCTGGGGACTTCCGAAAATTGATTTTAACAGACAGCCAGACGGACATGACTTAATAGACTCCGCTATCTATAAGGATTCAGAATATATATACTTTATAGGGTCGAAAAATTATATTGTGGAAATTACAAACGGAATGACAAACTTATATATACCCTTCTCATGAAGGTGAAGGGTATAAAAATCAGCCATATCGCTCCAACCGTTCTCCGTTATGCCATTACATACATGGACCATCTCATTTTTATATGTATAAAATAGATAGATATGTATATGAATACTAAGATTTTTTAACCATTTTTCCTTTAATCTTGAACATGAATTATACCAACTTGATTTATTTCACCAATAAAGAAAAAATCGTGCAAAGAAGAGATAAGTGCTAACTTCATACAAATAAGCTAATACTACATACATACATACCTACCTACCATTAAAGCCAAATTAAGACTAATGATTTAGTGTTTCCAAACACCAAAATTAATTCTTCATATTACACAGAATTACTAGATGAAAAATGAGTGCCGTTTTTAAAAAATAGTAATGAAAAACATTTTTTTTCTACAAGTTAACCCACGCATACATCCCCAAACAAAGGGCTGTATTAATGTACTTGAATGGGCCGCATTTTTAAAATTCGAAACGATTTGCTGCTTTAAGTCAGTCACAATTTTAATTTGTTTAACTGTAGTTTATTTTATTTTCATCTTGTTTTCAAATTATTACAAATTATTAAAGTCTAATTTTTGTAGGATTATTTGTATTCTAATTTCTAATTTCTTTATACATTTATAGGACGTAAAATAGATAATTTCCTTCTTACCAAATCAAAACACAAGCATACAACAATACCTATAGGCAATCTTATTCAATATCGGTCCCGTTGTCGCATCTAATCACACAAATAGCTGGATTGAAAGCCCGTAGTCCGATAAAGGTACTTTTATGGGGAAAACTGAATGTTAAAAATATGTCCGCGGGGAAAATTGAAGAATTGTGCTTTGGTCAGATTAAACAAAGATGTTTGTTTCTGAAGTCAAAGCCTTCATTTTGACCCACAAAAAACCGTAAAGTATAGAGGAAATTCGTTAACGATTTTTATTTATTTATGTTTGTTTCTGAAGTCAAAGCCTTCATTTTGACCCACAAAAAACTGTAAAGTATAGAGGAAATTCGTTAACGATTTTTATTTATTTATTTTCTATCTACGGAATAAATCCTTACAGACTAATTATAAAAAATTTATATAATATACAAAATAACAAAAAAAAAAATTAGACAGCCATTTAATTGCACTGATTAAGGTACAAACTGATATTACGTTTAATGGCATTAACATTAACAGAAAAATCAATTAGAAAATAAAAATCACTATAATGTTTACACAATTTTCTTAGAGAACCAGAATTAGCATAATTTGTTTGATTAATTTGAATATAAATTGGAATGATCGAGTTGATCGATGAGGAACCTTAAAGTTTATGTTGCTGAGTAGGAAGTCGGAACAGACTGCACCATTTATTAGGTTAAATAAAAATGAAACGCTAAACACAGTCTTCTTCTCTCCATCGTTGGTAATTTTATTAATGCAAGCCTTGTAGTATAAGGAGGAATAATGACGTTAGGATTCCATGTTGAATTACCCAAACAAAAAAGAAGAAATCGTTTTTGCACTGATTCTATAATGTTTTTGAGATAATCTGCATCCGCATCCGGATCCCAAATAACAGATCCATATTTCAAGATTGGCCTGACTAAAGATGTGTATAACCGTTTAGTAATGATTGGTTTGTTGGGTTGTTTTTTTGACATGGAAATATCTTGTCCGCACAGACAACTCTTGTCGATGTTATGTTCTTGTTCCGCACCAGTACACAGTGAAAAAAATTGCAAGTGCTTCCATTTGCAGGCCTTATAGAAGACCTGTTTACACATTCTAAAAGATTTGATACTCATTCCACTATGCCTTCTCTAAGAAGGTGTTCTAGAAACATTCAAAATTGCATTTTAAAAGAATGATTGTTTTTTATGTGCTCTGTAGACCTTTTACATTGTTAAACATCTTTAAATTTTATTAATTCGGCTTGAGGTCTGTTTTATTAAAAATATAAAAACTCTTTTTCGTTTTCAATTTGTATTGCTTATTCCCAATATTTCGATATTTTATATAATTTTAATTTTAAAGTTAGTTGATACATTGATACGCAATGTAATATTGAAACGATTTTGCAATACAGTCTTTGGAAGTCTTTCTGACTACAAAATAAGGCCTTTTAGAAGGCCTCTTTACAGCATCTTTTTTTTCCTGGATATGTCTGCCATCATTTCTCAAAATTAGAAAATTATAAAGACACGTTTTCCTCACACATAAGAAAATGAAAAACTGTGTGTGTATAATACTGCCCACAAAACTATGTCTTGTCAAGACAGGGGTTCGCAAAAATATGCCAGTTCCCCTGTGGCAATGTAGTTTTGGGATAATCAAACCAATATCTATGTTATAGAGTGCTTGTCACGATCGCCGGACTTAGACCTTTTGCACCACATTGCAACTGTTGCAGTCAAAAATATCAGCGGCTATTGGAATTTTATATAAGTTTAGAAATTTGCCATTAATATATGGATGTCGTATGACAAATTATTTAAAAAACAAAAGAAACAATCAGCACAAAACAAGGCACTTAAAATAGTTTATAATATACCACTACGTTTTGCCACTGTCAGCTTCTTCATTTTATAGAAGGCATAATGGATAAAAACATGTACCTATCTTGATATTTTGAAGGCAACTGTTAAACAAAGTGCTCATAAATTGAATTTTATCAGGACAATAACCTGAAGCATACATCGCTGATAGCAAAGAACTGGTTGTTGTATAATTGTCTTAAACTTCTTAAAACACCTGCGCCAGTCCAGACCTCCAGACCTTAACGTAATCGAGCATTTATGGGATGAGCAAAATAGATTATGATGTGTACAAAAAAAACCGGTTGAATCGATTCCAAAAGGACTCCAATAACTATTAAATAAATAAATTTTAAGGAATTGCTGTCTTACACGAGTTTGAAGCATTTTGAAGAACAATTTTGAGGAAAATTTCAATCGTGTAAATTTAGCTTAACCAATTAACTTTACTTTGAACTACAGAATGCATAAAATTAACGAAACGTACATATATATGTATATACATACATATGTATGTATTTTATATTTTTAACATTTTCCACTTACCATCGTATAAATGGCACAAGCAAAACTTCCATTCCAGACGTTCTTGAAAAAGCAACAGGACTTCATAATTACCATTTTGTTTTCAATTATTTTCACATTTATTTACATCATTAAATTCCACACACCTGCCAGCAGATTAAATCATTTACATTTTTTCACCTTACCTTTTCACCTTTTTATAATATTACACTTTTTCTCTTGTGTATTTTTGTTTAAATTTTTAATTAATTTCATAAAATAATAACAAAAATTTCCACTTGTTTACATTTATATTTAATTATTCATATGCATGCGTGTAACTATAAAATATATTAACGATACGATAAACTTTATATATTTGTACATGTATGTATGTATGTACATTTTTTATATGCATGTGTGATTTTTATTTCCACTTTATAGAAATCCAACTTCCGTTCGACTGAAGCACGTTTAAGCATCCTTGAGTTGAAAAGTTTTTCCGTTTCTTGACCTTAATAGATGCTTAAGATGTTACGGTTTCTAGAGTACTAAATGGTTTTTACTACATTTTTGTGGTATTAATAAAGGAAAGTATCTGTCCCGCATACGTTTTACTTATATAGTAGTTTATGAATGAAAAGCTCAGCGCATGTTAAGTAGAAAAGCTTTATTGTTTTGATGTCCCGGCATTTTTGATCTAAATTTTTGTGCTGTACTCTCTCGTACATACCACAACTGTGTCAATTGCGCAAAAAATGTATGTAGTAGTAATTAGAATTTCGTTTTTAAATTCTTCCAATTTCTACAGGGCTGCCAGATGAATTTCGGAAAAAATCGTCAAAATTACAATAAAGAACAAAAAATCGTCAAAAAAAAAATAGGAAAAATAAAATTGGAATATCAAGACAAAATTAAGCAAAATTAAGTTTTATGCAAAAATAAATCACCAAACGAAATTTTGTGAATTTCGGTCTATTTTTAACCGTACGCCCCATATAAAGCCCTCTTCCGAAAATCACTTTAATACTCATAAATCTCTTATAAATAAGGATAACCATTTCCAAAAATCAAATAAACCGACAAAAATGTTTAATAAATATCGATATCGAACCAACTTTTATATGTATCAGAAATTTTAATCCAGAAATCATAGTAGTATCGGTTATGCGGCAATTAAGCTACTGGATTTTGTAGCTGTCAGTCAATTATAGCTCCTGAATTAAGTCCACTTCCGAGCATAACAACCAACCATACAACTCTTGTAAATAACGCTATTGAGATTAAATTCAACCAATATAATCCTAAACTACATAGAAATCACATTAGTGGATACTGGATTTAGAAGCTATTAGTCCATAATTGGTCCTTTTCTTCTATGCCACCCATAAATCTTTTGTAAATAATGTTATTGAGATCAAATTCAAACAAAAAAGCCTCATCTTATATCTTATCCTTTTTATACCCTTCACCTTCATGAGAAGGGTATATATAAGTTTGTCATTCCGTTTCTAATTTCCACAATATAATTTTCCGACCCTATAAAGTATATATATTCTGGATCCTTATAGATAGCTGAGTCTATTAAGCCATGTCCGTCTGTCTGTATATTGAAATCAATTTTCTGAAGGCCCCAGATATCGTCGGGATCCAAATCTTGAATAACTCTGTCAGACATGCTTTCGAGAAGTTTGCTATTTAAAATCAGCAAAATCAGTCCATAAATAACGGAGATATGAGCAAAAATCCTACAGAACCTCTGAAAATTTCATCAAAACGACTAAGTGTATTAATATTGTTACGAATAATTTCATCAACAGATGGCGTTGATCACACAAAGTGTATTAATATTGTTACGAACAAATTCAGTAACAGATGGCGTGTTTATCGACATAATTATGCATAATATAATTATGCATCCACAACAAAGGTGAAGGGTATATAAGATTCGCCATAGCCGAATATAGCACTCTTACTTGTTCAAATATGTCATGTTCTTCTTAATATTTATGATATTAAATGAGAAAAAAAGTTGTCTCAAAAAAAGAGATAATTTGGTAACAAATATATTAATAAAACAAACAAATGATAGAAATTTTTAATAATTCAGAAAATCCTCACTTTCAATGGAAAAATCGTCAAATTGTCACGTTGCTATTTTTGAAACAAAAAAGCGTCAAAATAACGATAAATCGTCGAATCTGGCAGCTATGATTATAACAGGGTTTAAAAACAGTACGAAATCGTTATTTTAAAATGTATGAGTTGTTTTTCAAAAACCTTTAAAAAATACTTTTAAAGAAAACCGAAATATCGTATGTGTTTTTCAACAACTTTTGAGGAAAGCCAGTTTAATTTTTATACGAAAACCATCATTAAGAATCGTTTGCAAATTTACACAATGATTTGAGAAACTTTGTAATAAGTAATGATATTTGGGAATATAATGATTGTTAAATTAATGCCGGCATTTTTGCAGGCTACACGACCATTTAAAAAACACTGTTCAAAAAAAATACAGTAATTAAATGTGCTAACAGTAAAAAATGCAATTGAATCTACTTATTCTATGTATTTGGGACTTATTTTTAGGAAAACCAACTTAGTTTTTACTAGTTTTAATAGATCTATAATATTATGTTCAGCGATTTGTTATACTGTATTTCTATTATAGAAGAAGAAGTCCTGTTAAAAATGGTAAGAATCGGTTCACGATTTATTTGGCCCCATACAAATCTCTTCCCGGAATTAAAATAAGTTTCATGATAACGTAAACCATAAAACGATATTCAGTTTGCATCAGTCCATATTTGACCATACCCCAAGTTGAACTTCGACATAAATAAATAATATATAAATCATCGTAACGAACTTTATGGTGATCGGCTCATAATTGGTCACAGTTCCCATATGGTGACCACTTCAGAAAAACTCAAACTACCTAAATATCTTATAAATATCGATATTAAAAGTCTCCTATATACTTTTATATATTTTTTTAATTTTTTGTCAATTGTCAATTATGGACCGATCTGCAAAAAATTTGTAGATGTGTTTAGTATGTATGTATAACTGTATAACTATATATAGTATGTATATGTATATATATATGTATGTATATATATTTTTGTCGAAACTTGTTTGGATACGTGCGTAAATCAAACATTTATGACCGATAAACCTCTCTTTCGGAAGGACTTTTGTATGGCGGCTAGGTGAAAAAAATTAACCGATTTCAACCAATTTTAATCCCAACCATCCTTGGGCGGAAAAAATATCGTATACTAATTTTTGTAGAAATGTCTTCAAAATAGCGACCTGTACTTTGAGCACAAGCTTTACATGGACAGCCAGCCAGACGGGCGATGTTGAACTAATATTTATGGACGATAAAAAACATCAGCACAAATTCAACACATTCTCCCCACTATGGTGATGTATGGAATAACTATCGGACCCTACCCCAAGTAAGAATAATGGCCGAATTTCAGTCATTAGTTAACCATTGGTAAACTAAAATACTAACTATTGTTTAAATATTACTTGTTAATCTTATGGCAAACTAAGCATTGCGAATAAAGAATCATTAGTTAAACCTTTGTCATTAGCTAACTAAAGACTGTGAATTCGGCCATAAGACATACAACCTTCAGCATGTTCTAATACCACAAGAAACTGCCGACATAACCACACAAACCTTTGGGGTTGAAGTAATTGGTATTGGCAAAGCCCTTTTGTCCTCGCACACAATACAAAAATGCCGTTGTTATATGTTCATTCTAAGCTTAATTGGGATGTGACCAGTGACACTAATCCTGTTAAGGTCTAGACCATTATGGCACCTACAGTATTAAATTTGTCCCAAGTCAAACTCTCATTCAATGCTGTCCTGTGCAGCCTACTTACCCCCCTAGACTGCGTTCTCCATTTCTGCCAGTAAGATACTGAATTACATTCCAATCATTTTCGCTATGAACCCGTCATATCACATAACCTTTTTTAATCTCTCCTCTGTGTTTAACCTACAGTACAGTTTATCATGATAACAATATTATAAACTAAAAACTAAACAAACATACCAAAAATAAAAGACAAAAAACCAAACATATATTTTCATTAATTTTGTTTACAATAATTACCCCACTGTGCGGTTACGATTCTAGCAAACATCATAATGAATGGCAAATTATTAAATTGGTATGCAAATATTACGAATCTGGCATCATTGCTGCAATTTAATTATTAAAAAAAAACAAGCAGCTGTTCACAACTTTCCACTTTCTAAACGAAAAAAATACTACAAATGAGACTAAAAACTTACTAATTATTAATTTGATCGCCGACTAAATTATAGATTTAGCATATCATCTCAATAAAATTAATATTTCATAGATAATAGTGAAAAGGTGAAAGGTCGATTTATAAATTAAAGAAAAGCGATTGCAGCACAATGATGAAAGAGGCTTTTGTTAATATTTGCAATATACCAACACATATTATAACATGGGGTGGCTGGATCGAGGAATCTATGGAAGAGGTAAAGGAAGTGGCAATTTGCATAACGGGGAATCCAGGATTACCGGGTTTTTATACAGAATTTTGTGGAGAATTGCACAAGAGATTAGATGAGAAAATGCCAGTCTGGGTGATTGGTAAGTAGACGTATGTATTTTAAACTGCAGCTTAACACATTTTAAAATTGTTCGTTTCTTTTTATTTTTCTTCTAGGGCACTTGGGTCATGATGATCCTCCTGAATTCAGCTTAAGGGAAGTACCACAGTTGAAGGGAAACGAAGAAATATTCGATTTAGGAGGACAAATACGCCACAAAATTGAATTCATTGAAAAATATGTTCCACTAGGTGTAAAAATACATTTAATGGGCCATTCAATTGGTGCCTGGATGATTTTGCAAATGCTACAAAATGAGTCCGTGCGTAAACGCGTAAAAAAATGTTATCTCCTATTTCCCACTGTTGAACGTATGATTGAATCCTCCAACGGTTGGATATTCACTAAAATTGCCTTGCCATTATACTCCGTGTTTGGTTTTTTCATCACGCTATTCAATCGCTTGCCAGAATTACTAAGAATATTTCTAATACAAATATACTTTTGGTTTTCCTCTATACCCAACTATTTCATTGGTACCGCTTTAAAGTATACCAAAGCGTCTGTTTGTGAAAAGGTCGTTTTTCTGGCTGAAGACGAAATGGCTCGTGTAAGAGGCTTACAAAAGGATATAGTGAGAGCCTACTTGGATTTGTTGAAGTTCTATTATGGTACAACAGACGGCTGGGTACCGGTTAAATACTTTACCCAAATCAAGGAACAATTTCCCGAAATTGATGCCGAATTGGATACAAAGAAAATTGATCATGCCTTTGTTCTTCGCCATTCTAAGCAAATGGGCGCCATAGTCGGCGATATGATTATTGAAAATTCGGACATTTTGGGTTTTAAGAAGACTCTCTAATCAGCCTTTGATCTCGTTTTATATTTTAATTCGTTTGTAGAATTACGAAATCATACTTATAATAAACAGCATTTAAATAATGAATATAAAAAATAAAATGAAATGAAAAAAGTATTATGTATTTGATGAAGTCTTAAAAGGTTACCTACAAAAACAAAGTATACCGTTAGCTTGAGAAGTCCACTTTTTATCAAAATCGAGATTTGAATACGAGCCGCAGATAAGAAAAGATAAGGTTTACTTTAAAATTTATTTTTATTGTTGCTCTTATTCACAAAAAGTGCATTTAGTCCATTTATCGATATTCATTTCTTCTTTCTGAAATTTCAAATTTATTATGTCATTTTTTATAATTGTTCAATTCATTTTATTTATTGGAATACAATTTATATGACAACTTAACAGATTTCAAAAAAGTTTTAAAGGAGGAACTAATTTTGAATAGAATTAATCGATAAAAATTTATAAGCATTTAAAGCATCCTGTAAAAACTGCACCCTGACAATAGATTTGCAGTTTAAAAAAAGAAGATAAATGGGATTCACAAACGCAAAGTAATTGCTGCAGAACACCTAAAAATTAATTCAATAAAACATGGTCTAACAACTAAAATATTTTTTCGCAAATTATTATGTAGTACATTTGATGTAGTTTTTATGTATTAGGTTCGGTTAGGTTTTAGTCGGACACCATACCTAAGTAAATAGTATGTAATAAAAATTTATCGATCTGAAAATGTTTTATGAGTTTCTATCGATCTTAAAAATAATGGCTTATATTTTCTAAGGTTGTGTAGTTTTAGAAAAGTACCACGAAGTTATATCCTTAATAAGGTATTAATTATAATTGTTGTAGATACTTATTTTGAATTATTAAATCTAATTAATTATAAATGCGACTTTTTTCTATGCAAAGAAATTTGTCTGCTCTTCATAATTGAATATACATATGTATATGAAAATATATTTTCTACTGAAACTCAATCATTACACAATTTTGTAATTATTACTTTAACTTGTTCATATTAAAAATACAAAAATTTATTCAAAATAAATAAATGTTGACAGTCCAAATGAAAAAGAAGAATCAGCTGAGCGTAGTGATGACAATTTAGCGATTTTCACGTTAAATAATCTAACGATTTTTAAAACAATTTATAGTAGTAGAAAAAACAACAATATTAACAGTGTTGCCAGAAAAAAAGAAAAACTTAAAACGGACTTTAATTTCAGAAGAGGATAAATATCTTAAAAATGAAACTTGTAAAAATATAAACTTTGTACCTCAAAATGTATTTATGTTTTTAAAGTAAAATAATTTGCAAACAA
The DNA here is from genome assembly GCA_950370525.1 of Bellardia bayeri. Taxonomy (NCBI): domain Eukaryota; kingdom Metazoa; phylum Arthropoda; class Insecta; order Diptera; family Calliphoridae; genus Bellardia; species Bellardia bayeri. Next base: position 89,189,164 of record OX493267.1, read on the forward strand.
TACAAAAAAAATAGTAGCCGCAAATTTTTTACGACAGCGTTTAAACGAAATTCAAATACGGCCTTATAATGACTGATGAAACATAGGTATGTATGTATGTAAAAATAGATCTAAATATAAATATACAAAATGGGATAAATTTAGTCAAAATGAAATGGTTTAGCAAATAATTTGCTGTTGTGTTCTAAATAGCTTCGCTACAAAATCTTTAGCTGCCTGCGGATTTTATGTGAACAATGAATATCGATATGCTATTTATGATAAATTCACTGACATGAGAAGTTAATATATATTCTTTGTTTACGATTTTCACTGTTTAACAATCACTATTATATCAATATAGGTATACCTAACATGATTATCGATGTTTACTTATTCATAATTTATTCATCCGGACAAAGGAGAATTTTGCAATTCGCATTAAATTTACAGAATTTATGATCTAAAGCAATTATATTTTCTTTAACAAACAAGATAAAAGAGATTTCAACAATAAATTTGCTTTTCAAAACAAAACAAAGAATTTTTAAGAAAATCATTCAAATATTTGTTATACCTATTGTGAATATTAAGGTTTGAAATAAAAATTGATATGGGACAAATTTCTACGATTAGCACGAGTGGTGTAAAATCACATGATCAGTTTTCTGACATTATGACAGCTCCCCCGCTGGTCTATTTTTCCCCAAGGAAGAACTTACAACGGCAGTAGAGCTATTACAACAAATTTTTTTAAATTCAAAATATTCAAGCACAGTATTTTTACAAAAATTAATATTTCTAACAATCAATAAAGCTTAGAATAACGAATATTTAATAATTTATTTTACTCTATAGAAACAAGAAATTTGGGAATAATGTTTATTTATTTATTTATACATATTGTCGCAAATTGCGTCATGTTTTCAAACTTAAACGAATTATTAAATATTCGCTCTTCTCATCATAGTACCCTACACCACCATATTGGGGAGCATATATTAGGTTTGAACTGATGTTTATATCGCCGAAAAATATTAGTCTAACACCAACCTTAAAGAATACCGATCGAAAAAGAATTACTTTCTGATTCGATTTAACGGATGCAGACGGAGCGAGAGACATGACTGGCAGATTGTTTATGCAAAACTTGCGCGCAAAGTACAGATCGATACTTTCAAAATAGTTTGATACAAATTATAATCTGAATTTTTTGTTCCGCCCAATGTCGCTTGGTATGGGAATTGGTTGAAATTTAGCCCACATATAAATGTCCTCCTGGTATTGGACATTATTGGACATGTCCAAACAAATTTTACCAACATAAATCAACAATTTTCTCCAGATCTGGAAATAATTGAACATAGCTTCCATATACATATGTCCTACTTTAAAAAATCACTTTAACGATGATCGCCCATAATTAGTCATAGCTCCCACTTACGAAAATCACCATAAATATACATACATATTAAAAAGTTATGTCACTTTATTTTATAACGATATATTGTATGATAACCGGTCCATAATAGGTCAAAGCTTTTATATAGCGCCCACTTCTGAAAAACAGTTTTTGATTACATACTCGGTGTAGTGTATTATATGGTAGGGCTTGACCGAACATACTTTCTAACTTGTTTTAATGTCATTTAAACTTGGTTACATGCACACTCATTAGCTAAACGCAAAATCTGTTTACTTATTTATGTGCATACCCTATGCATTTTATGAAAAACTAATATTGTATTGTTATAGAAAATGTTTTATTAATGAGTTTAACTAGCCAAACTTATTACGGAGGTTTGTTTGTATGAACACAATATTTTTTTTTCGAACGGAATAGTTTTTCAAAAGTGATTAAGTGCATTTTATGCATTACTTAAGTGATATAAATTGCTCTCATCACAAAATATGGGAAAATGTATTAAAAAAATACAACAAATAAGATGCGACTTATTCTTAGACTACCCAAAATTCATAAAAATTAAAATTCGGCAATATGTTGATCCTAATGCAGGTCTAGGTTTTAATTTAAAAATGCGAATTTGGAATATTTATCTCTTAAAATATAGCAGATATGAAAGTAAAAAGAGCGCGCGGGTTTAGGGTTTAAAATGGTATTTAATACAAACTACTTTAATATTGTTTAAACATTTTTAACCTATTAAATTTCGAAAATTGTGAGATGTGGTCGTATTCATATTCATCATTCAATTCAATTTTTATTAATTGAATAGTCATTGCAATTTTGTTAATATAAATATTAATTTTATATAGTGAAAATTATTAACTCTAATGTTCCATATAACTACACACAGCCAATTGATTGTGGCAGCGGTGTGCTAGTGATAAAATATGATATCAAACAAGTGAGTAAGATTGACTTTAAACCAATTCTGTTAAAAATTCTAGTTATGCCTAACGTGACCATTCGCCCGTTTTCAGATACTTTGTCCCGTTGTTCCCGACAACAACTCGGGGACGCAAAAATGTCCCGTTTTTAGAAATTCGAAAAAAGAAAAAGTTGATTTGTTAAAAAATGTAAGAACAAATCTTCAAATTCGTCAAAGATAGTTTTTTTTTAATATATGTATGTATGTACAAACATACATATGTATGTTTGTATGTACAAAGATCTAGAAAAACTCAATTGTGCATATTTAACAGAAGTACCACAGTGGGAAGATGTTCAAAAAGTTCTAGATATATTGATCGAAAAATAACATATCGATTGTAATAAAAATACGGAAGTATTCAATGAATATTCACTCGTATCTAAATATGTAACATCGCAGAAAATTGAATGGAATCAACAAAATATTTCTACGGAAAATCGTTGGGTGAAAGTATTTAAACTTTTTAAAATGTTGCAAATTTTCAAATTATCGTTTTTATGTTTGCCTGGAACAAATGCGCCAGTTGAACGTGTATTTTCTTTGATGAACAAGTTGTGGACCGCAGATAATCAATTAAGGGTATCAGTGCTTAAGGCTATGTTAATTGTTAAAGTTAATATTAATATTAAAAAATCCTAAAATATTATTATATTATCTATGCATTTTTATTTCATATAACCGAACCCATCAGAATTATTCGATATCCCGTTTTCAGATAAAAACAAGTAAGAAAGTATAAGTCGGTCAAGCCCGACCATATATCAATAAAACAGTTTTTCATATATGGCCGCTATATGGGAGATATTACCTATTATGGACCGATCATCCAAAAATTTAGTGAATATAAATATTATGTGTGTTAAACTTTATCTCGATATAAATACGTTTAAAAGATTTATGGAGGTTAAAGTGAATTACGAAGTGTGTCTTATATGGAAGTTTTAACTATTTATGAACTGACTATTATAAAATTAGGTGTCATCCTATTTGTACATAAGAAACTCATTTTTGTTAAATTTTATTCGGATAACAACATTTTTAAGAGATTTATGGTCATACCAACATTTTAAAAAGTGATTTTTGGAAGTGGGCTTTATGTGGGAGCTACGACTAATTATGGACCGATCGTCATAAAATTCTACCATATTATATTTATATGTACGAAACATATTTGTGTTTAATATTATTTCTATACCAACATTTTTAAGAGAGTTATGCTCTTTTAAGTGACATTCGAAAGTTGGCCTTATATGGGAGCTAAGACTAATTATGGACCGATCGTCATGAAATTTGAAGATGTGATTTAGCTTCATTTATTACTCATTTGTAGTGAAACTTGTTTGCATACTTGCATAATTTAAAGATTTATGAGCAGTAAACCCCAATTTCGGGAGGACATTTGTATGAGGCTCAGGTGAAATAATGAACCGATTTCCACCAGTTTCAATTCCATCCATCCGTGGGCCAAAAAAAATATAACGTACCAAATTTTATCGAAATTTCTTCAAAATTGCGGCCTTTACTCTGCGCACAAGCTTTACATGGACAGCCAGCCAGCCAGCCAGACGGACGGAGAAAGTGATTCTGAGCCGATCGGTATACTTTAAGGTGTTGGACCAATATTTCTGGGCGTTACAAACATCAGCACAAATCCAATATACCCTCCCCACTATGGTGTTGTAGAGTATAAATAGTGACGGCATCACACATTTCTGTTGATCCCCGTAAAGCAACGTAAAGAATTCGGCAGCATGTGGAAATTGAAATTTCCTATCACTTGTGCTTGGCCACAAACTACACTATACGCTAGGAACTCAACGAACGTCAAATTTCGCTCAATACGACGAATTAATCGGTGACAATTCACTGTGTAAATTCGTCGTATATAGCACAATAGAGACGAAAATAAAAAAGTTTTTGTTTTCGTATAACAGCTGATAGATATTAAAAAAATATAAAAAAATAAACATTAACAAAAACACAGGTAAAAACTTTTTATATTTCAGAGTTCGCCGCGTATGACGAATTCAGTTGACCTCATTATTGTGTGTACATATTTTCATATACACAAATGTGTTTTTTTTTTGGCGACGAATACTCGCGACCAAAAATTCGTTGTTCGTCTCATTTGTGTCCTAGCGTTAAGGCAGTTGCTGGTAAGCACTTGTGGAAGCCATGTTTCGCTACGCAATTTTTTTAATGTTTTTGCTTTTTTCTCTCAATACACAAAGAACTCTGCTGCTTAACCAATACAGATATAAACGTGATAATACCCAGCAAGCCTTATGAGTCCGAAAAGAGTCTTTTCTGACACCTTTTTCGGAGCGTTAACGCTCTTTATGAGCCCAAAAAACAATCATAATTGCTCCGAAAACCTTCAGAAAAGAGGGTCATTACGTTCGAAAATGGTCCGTCAGAAAGAGCTCTTAGATAATGTCAGAAAAAGAGTCTTTTATGAGGGTTTTTTTGGGCTCTTAAAGAGCTCTTAGATAATATCAGAAAATAGGCTTTTATGAGGTTTTTGTTGTTCTCTGTGTAATCTTGTTTTTATCATTCTTGTGTGGTACAGCTATGTTTTTTTTTTGTTCAAAGCACAAATAACAGGACAAAAACGCTTTGGTACACACGTAATAAAGTGGAATTTATAAGTCATACTGCGTGCCGACTCAGGACAGTAACAAGCAAATTTTTCTTTCGCTCCGAAAATGCTCTTTAGTTGGACTCTTTTCTGACTCCTTTTTTCGGAGCGCTCCGAAAATGATCTTTTGTTGGACTCTTTTCTGACTCTTTTTTCGGAGCGCTCCGAAAATGGTATGCTGGGTATGTGCTTGCCTATCACTGCATTACATTCAAAAGACTTCGAAGTCGATAACGGTGACCTCGATTCAACACATTACTTTACAATGGTTGCCAAATTCATATCATATTAGACGGATACCAGCTTGTTGCTTTCCAAATGTTGGCTTTATATATTATCCGTTATCCTCTTATTAATACTACAATGCCTTCCTCAAGTTCATCTGGAATTCCGAAGACCAGATTTTTTTAATAACAGGAAGGATTATTTCTGCACTCGTTTGGGAATCTACCTTGAGCAGCTCTAATGAGAAGTTGTCACTTCCAGGGTTCTTGTTTTGTGTTCGGATTTTGTGGCATCTACGATCTCGGAAACTATAGGAGGGATTGTGAAGACTTTGAGTTAGGCAATTGGAGACATTAACAAAATGAAGTCATTATTAATTTACGAGTACAATATCGAGAGTCTAAGTGATGAAAAAACAAAATTTCTAGAATGCTTTTAAGCGAAACACGTGACAACACACACGCCCTAATCTCTAGTTTTAAGCCATATTTGTGTAAATTATTTCACAATTATCTGCACCTGTTTGCATGTATACAAAATATATATGTATTTAGGTATAAATACCTACATATATTTAATCTTAATTTAGGCGATTTGTATATTCAATAGTTTGAAATTGCATGATTTTGTGATGAAACACCTCTTCCCTTTTGACGAAGGGCAACAAATTAAAGCCAGTTTGTTAGTAGACACACATTTTTATATAAAATAGATTTTTATTGTGGAGATCAGCACAGATTGCAAACACGGATTGCTGCAGACTACACATATACACGAGTGTTTTTCCATTTCACTGCACATTATATTTTCTAAATATGCGACATTTAGTTATTTGTTGTCTAGTGATTGTTGCCGTTTTTCAAATTGCGGCAGCGTACGAAGAAAATGAAGATTTCGCTACGTATGAGGAGGTAAAGGATTTACCAAATCATCCTGAAAAATATTTAATTGAGGTGAGAAGTAAGGAATTGATAGAAAAGGATGGTTCTATACCCGGAAGCATTAATATACCGTGTAAGTAGTACTTTGTGTTTGAAAAAAATTTATTCGGGATATATATGTATGTATGGATTGGTACTTATCCATAATTAATTTTATTTTAGTTACAGAATTGGAGGGAGCTCTAATGTTGAGTGATGAGGATTTTTTCTCAAAATATGGTGCTGAAAAACCATCCAAGGATGCTGTTGTCATATTCTCTTGTCTAGGGGGTCAATATGCTCAAATGGGTGCTGATTTGGCTAAAAAGAATGGCTGGCAAAGGTAATCAAAAAGTGCATTTATATACAAGTTCGGTGTGACTTTGGACACAATATTAGCATATGCATATCAAATCATGTTCGATTTGGTTGGGAGGTGTAGTTGGATTAAAAGAAAATAGTACCATTTTGTACAACATTTGAACAATTTTCATTCGCCAGCTCATAAATTAAACATTTTCTGGATCCTTACAATTAGCGGAGTCGATTTGGCGATTATAACTTTAAGAATCACATGTGATGTTGAAAACTTTGTTTTGCAAAACAAAATAAAGCAAAGAAATTTATATGAAAATCATTAAAATACTTATTGTATTAGAAAGAGTGAGGTTTGGCAATTATAAATGAAAATATAAATTTCGTGCATCACTTCAAGGATTTTGAGTTTAAAGGATGTAATCGATTCGATTGGCTCTGGATAGACTCTATCTTTAACACAGCCCCACAAAAGCTAACCCAGTGGTGTTAAATCGCATCGTAGGGACGAAATAGCAGCTGAACTTCGTGGAATTATGCGATCGGGAAATTCTTTTTGCAATAAATTCATTGTTTCGGTGGCTGTGTGGCATGTGGTACCATGCTGTAAAAACCACATGTCAATGATATCCATAACATCAATAATAATTAAAAATTTAGTTGTTAACACCTCTCGATAGCGTTATTCATTCACTCTTCCACGCCACTCAGCGCACCATACACTGACACGTTCAGAATGCAAATTATTATTAACAATCCTTCCTGGACAAAATTCTTAAAATCGTTCTCAGAAAGATGATAATGTTGACCGAAAATCTCACGAATTTTTTGAAATGTAGTTTTTACAAATCCATGCCCTATTGGAAAACAAAGTTCTTCTTGTTTTGGGTTATACCGAATAGTTTTTGGCCTGAAAACAGATATGCTGCCACAAAGCATTATTGATTTTTTGAAACAATTTAGAATAGGTTATTCGCATTAGTTGTTTGTTACAGACCTATTATATTTAGAGTTCTATTAAAGGATATGCTAGAAAAGAGAAACAAACCAAGAAATAAATTACCTAATTTTTAATAATTTTACTTTAACTTTAATTCCAGAGCTAAACCTTATTTGGGATCTTGGTTGGAATGGTCTAAAAGAGAAGGTTTACAGTAAACAAAGGATTCTGGAATACAACAGCCATTGAACGAACTAAGAAACACAATTTAAAGAAAATGGAATTAATTAATTTAAGTGTATGATTTAATTAACTAAAAAGCAATTGCAATAAAAAATGACATAATTATTAAGTAGTCGAAAATATATTACTAAACTCAATTTTAAACGGAGTCCCAATTAGTGCAATCTGCTTAAAAATCTTGAGAAAAGAATGAATACCGAATTTGAAAAAAAATATTGTTCATACAAGTATTAACATCTGTTAACGTCGAGAATAAATGACAAATATTTGTATACATACAGTAGTGGACATAAATTTAGCACACTTCATTTATGCTATTTTCAGACGTGTTTTTCTCTTATATGAGCATAATAATAAACTGCAACTTTTGTCCAGGTTGCACCCTATGGTGTGATCAGTTTGTCCTGTTATTTTTTTTTAATACTTTTTTCTATTTGAAGTTAATTGCAATTAATAGGCAATTTGAGCTGGACAATAATTTAGAACGTGAAAGTTTTTTGCGGTTAGTTTGTGCGAGTAGGAATTAATAAGTTCTGAAAATATTTTATAAAACAAAATATTAAGGCTCAAAAAACCCTGTTCAGACGTGGCTAAAAATAAATGGTGCACAGAGGAACAGATGAACTCTTTAGGTTTCAAGAATGGAGAGATTGCAAGTATTTTAATTTTCTAAAGAAAGATGGTCTACAACGCATTAGGCCATATTCGAACCGATGGGACATGTTAAAAAGTTATGCAGGCTCTAAGAAATTAAAAAAACAACCCGTAAAGAGAGCCTACGTGGCAGACCTATTCAAGAGCTCCACCGCAATTCAAAAAGATATTTCAACAAAATTCGATATTGAAATATTAGAAGAAGAGTCTAAGAAAAGCGTATAGTAACGGATCTCTTTTACCCAAGAGCATTTTGAAAATCTAATAATTTTCTGAAAGAATATTCTAAAGTACAGCTGTGTCGTTCATGAACGAACTAGTTAAAATGAACGGATCACTTCATTGAACGGAATGAGCCGGTTTAACTGAACGGTTTTCGTTCAATAGTGTACGGATCAATTTCGTTCAGCTGCTGTTTATCAAAAGACAAGAAGAAAATCACATTCAATAAGGGTTGTATTCATTCGTTTAAAGTAAACGATTGAACGAATTGAATGAACGAATCAGTCTTGGATAAATAAACAGAAATGACCGGTTCACTGAAATGAACGACCGGGCACAACTCTATTCTAGAGTGATGAATCAAAATTTTTTTACGTTCGGATATGATGGAAAATGATACGTAGGGCGTCCTCCAAACAATGCAGCACAACCCAAAGTATACTACTAAGACCATAAAACATGGTGGTGGAAATATAATGGCGTGGGCACCGTTTTCTGAGCATGAATGGATCAGTCTCCTTTGCCAGCCCAATCTCCGGACCTCAAGCCAATAGAGAACCTATGGAATGATGTGTAGCAACACCTAACGGCAAAATGCTTAGTACGCAATTCAGAAAGTGCGTTGTATGGCTCTGGTGGTGGTGTATGCCCAGATGATGTACAGCTGTTATTACAAATAAAGGATATCCTGCTAAATATTAGGATTTTTATAAAGTTTTGGTTGATGCTTTTGTTTTTTCTGTTTTTTCTTTTTCTTTTGTAAATAAAATTTTTATTTAATGCTAAATTACTATCCTGTTTGTAGTTGTATTCTGGAAAGAAAATGCACCGAAATGCAAAAATGAATAAAACAAAAAGTATGGTGTCGTTATCTTAGGATAACATGTAACACATTTGAAAAATAAAAGGTTTTAAATAACAATAAATAACAAACAACAGAAAATATTTGCTTTAATTGGAAACAGATACCATGTCCACCGCTGTATGTGGAATTGTGGGGAAAAAATTTTGACGGATATTACCATAATTTCAATTTAACATTAATTAGGTTGATTTGAATTTGGTAATTTATCCTTAAATTTTTTTTCAATAAAATTGTTTTATTACTCAATAAGGTTAATGGCAGTGATGGAAAGTTAAATTTATTTTAAGTATCTCCATGTGGAATTGTCAATGTCTTATCTTTAGAAAATTCTTTTATACACAAGATTTTTTATAAATAATTATATTATTCTGAAGATTTTCTATAAAAAATATTGTTAAGACTTTATATTTTCCATCCCTGGTGAAGAATATAAAATATTCGGCACAGCCGCATTAACTCTATTGTGTTTTTGTTCTCTTAAATTAATATTTAAAATTTCTCTTAAAAACCGGTGTCACCATATCTCTCTCGCCATTATTAATTTGCAAAATTAAATAAATATTTAGGGCAGTGTTGCCATTTTAGCACTTTCAGTGCTAAATTTAGCATTTTGTTTCTCGAAAATGCATTGAAATTTTAACAAATTATGCTAAATGCTTGTTAGCATAATTTGGTTTTAAAAAAAATTTTTACCATTTTACTCCAAAAAATACTTTTGGAGATATAAAAAATAAAGTTTATTAATATTTCAACTAAATTTCTTTCGGTGTGGTAAGTAAATGAACACGGAAATTTTTGAATTAATATATATGAAATGTAATCTATTAAAACAAGTCAACAATTGTTATGAACAAAATTGGAGAAAACTATAATTTATATTTGTAACATTTGAAATAAAAATTGTATTGTTACATTGAAAAAATTTAGCACTTATTGTTTCCTCTATAGAACATTTTAGCACTTAGTTTTTTAAGTTTTAGCATATTTTGAAATTCATTTTCTGGCAACACTGATTTAGGGTGATTTGTTTGCTTTTGATTCTCTCACAATGCCAGAATGTACTGAATGTTTCTGGAACCATGTGTGAGTAATCTTATTTGTTATTTTTGAAATTTGTTTTTATTGTGTTTATTTTTATAAAAACAAGATAATTAAAACTAACCTATCTCAACATGATATCAAGAACAAAAAATAAACATTTTAATATCTAGTACGTACAGCTGTTGTCTGTCAACTAATAGGAAACGCTTTGTTGCAACCCATAAAAGAAATGTTCAAAACATTTTGGTTTTAAACATTTAGTTCAGACCAAGGACCAAATTCCAAAGACAATACAGTCAGTGATGTTAACCGCACGGTAATTCCCGTATTGTACGGTAATTTAGACCTCCGTACGGTAGGCAGGTAATTTCTACTTTTGTATGGTAATTTTAAAAAGCTTAAATTTTTAAGCGTTAGTTTTATTTTCATAATGTGTCTACACATAATAAGTATACAATATACAAAATGATACAATGATACAAAATATACCTCGGCGGTAAAGTAAGCCTTTTAAGTATGGATATTTCAACACACAAATTAGCGGTATTTAAAACTGATTGCAAGAAATTTTATATACAAAGTGCTCAAAAATTAAAAAAAAAGATTTCTTTTTGAATCAAATCAAATGCAATCTTTAAAAAATGGATATAATAAATTCCGAACTGATCGATGCCAATAAATCCATAATTCCTTTAGTTTTGCATTTCCCAGAAGCTATTCAAATGGATGAATTTAACGAAATTGATAAGGAATTTAGGCTAATAAGGCAAATAGAAGATGTTGATAAATGTGACATTCTTCAGTTTTACAAAATCGCCTTCAATGTGAAGAAAGGGGACGGCTCCATAATGTTTCCAGTTTTAAAAAAATTGTTGATTTATATATTTTCTTTGCCACATAGTTCGTTCGGCTACGGTAGAACAAATTTTTTCAGTAATAAATCTAAACAAAACCAAAATAAGAAACAGGCTAAATACTAATACACTTGAAAAAATGTTTGTTAATTCTAGTGATAATTTAAATATTAAATTCAATGACAAACATTTTCTATATTTTAACCAAAATGCCTATGATCATAAAAAATAAATACATACAATCAAAAACTTATATAGACAGCCACGAGCTATTTTTGTAATAAAGCCAATCCAAATGTATAAATAATATTATTAGCTAAGCTTTAAATATTACAAAATTCTATAAATAGATTTTACTGAAAGTAAATTAATTACTTTATTACCTGTTTCCTTATGTTTTAGTTGATTTTTAAATAAATATATTGAATTATAAATATACACCCATTTTAATAAGAAAATATAATTATTTTTGTACAAGACAAAAGCATACGGTAATTTTATCTAAAAACGGTAATTTTTTTAAGGGCTGTACGGTAATCAAAATAAAAAAGTTAACATCACTGAATACAGTATAGGTACATAGTCACATTTTGCACACCAATTTTCAAATATGCATTTGTTTTGAAGCTTTAAAATTTTATATTTTTGAATCTAATAGAGCTTTCGACTTGCATTTTTTGGGCAGTATTGAAAATTACTTTATTTAAGTAAAACAACTCAGTTTAGAAAAATATAATTCTAATTGTCAGCGATATTTCCGTTTTGTAATCCCAGCTTTGGAATCAGAGAACATACATATGTATGTATCTTCTAAATTTAGAATATACACCGGTGGATAGGTATAATAGTAAACTATGATCTTTATCAATACAAATGAACTAAGCATAGTATTAATCACAGACTAATCTATGGTATTAATAGTTCATAATAAAAGATTCGATAAATTTGATGCTAAAATTTAGTAGGTATTATTCCTATGAAATCATCACAAAATTGAAAAAAAAAAACTGATTCAGATCATTTTAATAAACACAAATCATCTATTAATAATATACCTATGATTTTAACGATTTCATAACAACACATTCCACACATTAGCAACAACACCTACCTCACTAACAACACAAAATAGATAATTACCTATACATTATAAATAAAAAACATTTCAACGGATTTTAATTTTCTACAACTTTCTTGAAATTTCGGTCAGTGAACTTTTAAATATTATCAACAACTAAAAAACGCACTCAACTAATACAATAATAATACTTGTGTTTATGTACATATTTTATTTAACACGATTCTACGGCATTGTCATTTGCAAATGCAATACGCTCTCTTATCAACATAAAATACTCTCAAAAATAAACACAACAAATCACGAGAATTTTCTCGTAATCAATGAATAGTTAAGAGAAAATACACATAGGCATCTATCTCAGCATGATTTTGGCATAGTATAAATAGGGCTGTTGAAAGACACTCGGTTATCAGTAAATAAATAACAAACAATCTAAAACACAAATCAAATTGTACAACAATTAGCGACTACACGCAAATAAATAATTGCGTTTTTATACAAAAAAAAGAAGACTTTCTAACAACCCAGGGAACAAGTTCATATAACAAACAAACCAAAATGCGTACTCTACCAATTCTATGGCGTATGGCAGAAGATTTAAGACGTCTGGCTATGCCATCTTCACCGTTCTTTGAATATCCTTTTGCCAGCACCTATCGCGTGGCTCCCTGGAACCAATTGAATCGTTTGATGCAAGACGACTTGGCTAAAATCAATAAAGATGGCTATCAAGTCACCATGAATGTGTCTGAATTTAAACCAGAAGAACTTACAGTCAAAGTTGTTGACAACCAGGTGATTGTGGAAGGTAAATCGGAGCAGCAGCACGATGATAGTGGTTACGTTTCCAGACACTTTGTGCGTCACTTAGCTTTGCCACATGGCTTTGAAGCAGAAAATGCCATTTCCACACTATCATCGGATGGAGTCTTAACTGTTAGTGTTCCTAAGCTACAAATTGAAGAGAAGGCACGTGAAATACCAATTCAACGTGTGGAGACCCCATCAATTAAATCCAAAGAATCTGCTGAAGAGGGTGCCAGTAAAAAGGAAAATAATTAAGAGATGTGAACAAGTAAATTAGTTAAAAAATATGTATAGCAAATTCTATTCAAGAGAATTCGGACTGATGCATAGTCATGTACAAATTCATGTAATGTTAATGTGATTGTTAAAGTAGTTTTAATAAATTAAAAAATATACCTATATTTTTTCATATTATTGTTACTAAAATTAAAAGAAATGATTTTTAATTATTTAAATAAATATATTTGTGTTTTTTGATTAGGACAACTTTAAATTGAATAAGTTAGTTGGTTAAGAGTATACAAAAAACTTTGAAAATGTTCCATATTATTTCAAGGAATCTTAAATACCAACGCAATAGACTATATTAATAGGATCCAGGATGATGGAGTAACAAATTCTAGTATAAAAACAAATATCGAAAAAAACGGAAAAAAAGATTATGTCCGTATAATTATCTTCTCCAACGAAATGAATTTTAGGATCAAGAAAAACGTCAAAGAAACAATAGTCCGCCGTAAAAGTGTTTCCATTAAATTAAGCGGTATCACTAGAACTGGCTAAGCCAGTTACCACCATCACACACCATCTATGACAGAAAAACTTAAGGAATAGCCTTGTTATAGTTTATGCTGGACCATTTTCCTACGCTTTCGTGTGTCCACACACTGATCTGATTTGTAATCGGACACTATAGAATGCATGATGTTTATAATCAAGAAATTTCAACTATTATTTATTTAAGTAAATTCTATACAAAAATAAATGAATTTTCAAAATTTTTGAATTTAAAAATATTTTTTTTTAATTTGTGATAACCCATTAAATGCGACTCTCAAAAACCTTTCATATGATACCAAATTTACATATAGTTCCTTTAGAAGAAATGTGAAAAAAATCAAAAAACCTCTAAAAAGGACCTTTTTATCCTTTGATCCAGCTCACCAAATATTGACCCCAGGACAAAAAAATTGTGAAACGTAGTCTTAAAATGAATCAAATTTTCATATTAGTCGGGAACATCCGCAGCTTTATTTTGGGGCCACCCTAATGTACATATGTGCAATTCAAGCAATAATCAGTCATTGCTAAATTGACTCTGAAAACCAAAACAGAGACATTGCTGTATCTTATGTTATATTATTGATTGAGATAAAACTAAATTGTAAAATATCAAAATATTTTGTTGTCTCAAATGTTGATCTATTACTTTCATTTTGACCACATAAGTTTTTCCCATAAGGACCCTATAGTGCGTTCACCAGTTTGACGAACTTAGCTATGTACATAATCTTTAAATGTTATAAGGAACACTGGTGGACACAAGGTCTGCACACTTGACATCTTTTACCAATTAAAGCAAATATTTTCTGTTATTCGTTATTTTTTAAAACCTTTGACTGGTAAGATCACGCCACTCTAATTTTTGTTTTATTAATTTGATGTAAACCACCGATTTCACTCCAGAATAAAACTACAAAAAAAACTCTAGACAGCAATTTAGCACTAAATAAAAATGTTATCCTCACATGATAAAAAAAAACAAAAAACTTCAAATTAATCCTAATAGTTGGTATGATATCCTCCTGAAATATCTCTCTCCACTAGCGTTATACAGTGCTCTTTTGACCAGCTTAAATTGCCTATTAACTGCAATCAACCACAAATAGAAGAAAGTATCAATAAATAATGCACTAACGGGACATACTGGTCATACCATAGGGTACACCAATAGATAAAAAATTCCAGTTAATAATTATAATCATATAAAAGAAATTAACTTTTCATAGCAGCATACATACGGGTATATGAAATGTGATAACCTCATGATCAATACGGTATATACTTTTTGTTTCTATGACCAATATTTCCATGTGTTACAGACAGAATGACCATGTCAATATACCCCATATTTTTGGTGGTGGGTATAAAAGGACAGGTTAAAATTAGGGATGCGACATAAATCGAATATTTTCAATTCTAATTAATCTATAATTAAAATGAACAACATTTCTTTCTTATATAGGTAATTAATCCATTAATTTGTATTTTAGTTTTTCAAATCTGAATATTTTTATACAAAAATACTAAAAAAATTCACATAAACTTATCGAAAAATGTATTATGTAATATGAAAATGGATTTAGCGCACATCACTAGTTCAAATTAATTATTGTCTGAGGTCATTACAGATATCTTAAAATAAAAACAAGTTAGAGTGCTATATTTGGCTGTGCCGAATCTTTAATACCCTTCACCTAAATTTAACAAGAAATACAAAAACTACACTGGTTATTCTGTGTTTTCTATTCAGTCTTAGTGAAAATTTTATTAGTATTTTATATATTGTTTGAAAGACAATATTACAACCTGTTGGTCGTCATTCACTAATGTGATTTTATTTTATCTAAAAAAACGGTACTTAGAAAAAAAATTACAGCGTTTTTCATGTTCAGGAGGTCGCAATTAAATTAAATAAAAATTAATATGTATAAATATGTTTTTTTTAATATATATTACAGTACAAAATTATTGTTTTGTTTAATACAATTTTTTTGAAATATAAATTTGCTGAATCAATAACACTATGTTCTTGGTGCCATAAACAATTGACTTGCAAAGCACTGTAAATGCAGACTAACATTTTTTGTTTTTGCTTTTGCAGTGAAAAATTTGACAAGCACACTGCAAAATACATACCGTCTAAAACCATCTTAAGCACTTAACAGTCATATTACTTGACATTTTGATAAGAGCCACTACATATTAGGATGAAATTCTCTACAAGAATTTAACAAATATGGAATTGTACACGTATCACACTATATGGAGTGGGTAGTTCAAACGGTACTAAATGAGACTACATTAGTGAAATTTCTGAAATAATGTTGCAATTTGAATTAAACGATTTTAAAAAAATGTATTTTTAAAAGAAGTAACTTTTAAAATTTGAAAAAATATGGAATTGCACAGTGACCTTTGTAGCAAAGCTTTTACTACTGATATATTAACAAATAAAAAGTGAAAACTTTCTGGTTATTTCAATATGTCCCTTTTGGAACACAAAGATCTTGTTGAAAACCCCATTCAAAGTGTGTTTTTTTTTAATTTAAATGTTTACAAACAAAATGCAAATATTGCTAAGTCCCCATTTTACGTCACAAATCTTTCATTGTAAATTTTTGAAATTTTGATGGTAAATTATACATGCGATTAATTCGCAGATACTGAATTTTAATTTTGAACAGAATTTTCGTTCTCTCCTTCTTTATAATTTTATTTATTTATTCATTTATTTTTGTTTATTTACACAAATAAATTTGACGGAATGTGAAGTTAAATATAGAATTTTATAACCTTGATATTTGTTTTATTTCCTGTACACGAATCTACACAAAATCGAGTATATTTTTTATAAGAGTGTCTATTTGTCCATTAACCCTTAAGAGTACTTTAAGAATTTTCGGAAAATATATATTGAAAAGTAAACCAAATGTGAATATTTAAAAATTTTAAACTTTATTGAATATATTGTGAACGTTATTATATTACAAACATGATTTTATTTAAACATGCCAGTTAACACTTTCTGGGAGTTTTTTCGTTTTTATTACATTTTTAAGAACTAAATTAACACTATTTCGATTTTGTTGATATGTCTACTAAAAAATTTTTCATAAAATTTAATTGTTTTTAACTTAATGTTAGTTTAGATTTTCCAATTGTAGCACTTTATAATTTAGTTAGAATTTGACCCCTAAAGTCTCAAAAGAAGACACCAAGGTTAATAATAATGTAAACACATTCATTTCTTAATACATATCCACATTCACATTTACTTGCACTTTTTATTATTCACTAATTTCACCAAGGCTGCTGCTGCCAATAGAATATTCTCTAATCATTTTTACTACATCTTATATGGTTCCCACCTCCTTCTCCTCATTAATTCACTTTCAATGCCAGTAATTAATTATTTCCAAGGTATGGCATATTTGCCAGTTTCATAGACTTTAACCGGGCGTTCAATGGAGCTAAATGTTTTCTTAGGTGGAGGTGGTGGTGGAACTCGGACAGTTAAATAACCATTAACGGATAAATCCGATACCACGTCATTGGGATTGAAGCCTCTGGGCAAAAGATATTTGCGAAGAAATTTACGTTCCACATAACTATTGCCACCGTCAGCACGTCTGCCATGCTTACCCTCCACAATGATGTAATCATCGTTAGTCTTCACCTCAATCTCATGCGGCTTAAATTGGCTGACATCGATGTTCACTTGGAAGCCCTTTTCGTCTATGCGAACACGTTCACCATTGTAAAAATTATCCCAGATGAGTGGATACGACCAGTCCAGCAAACGATTTTGAATGTATTGATTGCGAACGCGATGCGTTACTAATTCGTCCATTGGATTGAGCAGCGAACTAGAGGGCCACAACAAACGCGGATCATCCCAAAGGTAGGGATACAAATGAAAATCGTATGGTGGATAATAGCACGGACGTTTGTATTCAAGCGAGAGATCGCTATATCTTGGCACAAGTGACATGTGTACTTATTTCTTTTTCTTATTATTGTAATTATTATAAAAACTTAATGATTTCTTTTTCTAGCTTAATAATTAGTTTAAAAAATGTTCGTTGTTGCTTATTTTAGAATTATAGCACTCGCGTGTGTTGATTAAAAGGTTTGGCAACTGAATGAAATGAAATTTTCTCAAGATTTTTACCTTAAGGTGAGCAGAAATGTTTATATATTTGCTTATTTTGGTTTTCCTTAAAATAATATGTTTAAAAATTTTAAAAATATAGCCAAAGTTATTCTAATTATACCCTACACCACCATAGTGGAGAGGGTATATTGGATTGCTGATGTTAGTAACGTCCAGAAATATCGATTTAACGATGTCCGTTCGTCCGCCTGGCTGGCTGGCTGTCCATGTAATACATGTGTGCAGAGTACAGTTCGCAATTTGAAGATATTTCGATAAAATTTGGTACGTGATATTTTTCGGACCAAGGATGGATGGGATTGAAACTGGTGGAAATCGGTCCATTATTTCACCTGGTCCTCATACAAATGTTCTCCCGAAATTGGGGTTTACCGATCATAAATGTTTGAACTATGCAGGTATCCAAACAAATTTCATAACAAATGAGTGGTAAATAAAGCCAAATCACATCTACGAATTTTGTGCAGATCGGTCCATAATTACTCGTAGTGCCCATATAAGGCCCACTTCCGAAAATCACTTTAAAGAGCATAACTCTCTCAAAAATTTTGGTATCCAAATAATATTGAACCCAAATATATTTCATATGTATACAAATAAAACAATACAATTTTTGGATGATCGGTCCACAATAGGTTATATCTCCCATATAACGCCCATTTCTGAAAAACTGATTTATACATACACTGGGTGTAGGGTATTATTATATGGTCGGGCTTGACCGACTATACTTTTTTACTTGTTGCACATTGTATTTGTGAGCGTGGCAATTTACTTATACACTGAGTAATCGTTTAAGTTGGTTTTTTTTGGCTGCTTCTTTCAGTATATTATATAGGTTTGACGTTGGTTTTGCGATGTTTTTTCTAATTACAAAGGTTTTTCATATTAGGAAGATAAATGACTCATTTGTTTTGGTTTTCATTTAATAAGTAAATAAATTTGTTTACAATTTTATTAAATAAGAGTTGTCTGGTCGTTAACTGATCGTTAGGAAATGTGGTATCAAACATCGAACACGATTGTTAATAATAATTAAGGTTATCTAAAACTGATCACATAATCATCGATCTCCTGATAGAAAAGGAGCTGGTATCAAGACCAGAGAAAAGCACAAATTCCGGTTAATGCAATTGTTTTAAAAGCCAATGTCATAGAAATGCAAATAGGCTTTATAATGATAGATTCCATGCCATTGCTGGTTGGCTGTCTATTTTAAAAAAATATACCTAGTAAGTAAGACTTCTTAAAGAATCAAAAGACATCTTTTCATCAAGGGCAAATGTAGTGGATCCTTTAAAAAAAATGCTAACAATTTAATTTGAGAATAAAATCTAACTCATGAACCATGAACTAATCAATATTGAAAAATGCTACCTGCGAAAACATTGCACTAGGAAGAAGGATAGAAAGTAAAATAAACACCACTCGTTTCGTAACAAATTATATTCATTCAAATTCAGCTGGGTTTATTTTCTTATGGTAAAATCATTATTAAAACCAAAATTCCTCCCAGTGAAAGTTTTCCTTATCTTTGATAATGCCGCAAGTAATCCTCCCTAAGAACAATTAGTCAAATCTGCAAAATATGGAAAAATGTTCAATATACAGTGGTGGTCATATAATTAAAACATAATTAAAACAAAAATAACAATTGCTTAATTCTGCTTTTACTAAACTATTAAACAAATAAATTTTGAAGAAATTTTGCTGTTTACACGAGTTTGAAGCATTTTGAAGAAAATTTCAATCGTGTAAATCTAGCTTTATTGGTTTTTTAAATGTTCTTTTACAAACTCTGGCCTTGATTTTATATTCTTTTTCGAAACAAAGCTACAAAGAAAAACTTTATTAAGCCTTCGTCTTATTGTTCTAGATTAAACTTCAATTCCATGCGCTGACTGCAACTTAACCTGCATTTGCCTGGAAGTTTTAAATGGATCAGTTTAAGAGATTCCTTTTATGATATGTTCTTTTTATGTTTTTCGCTGTTTGGGAAGTTTTTGTTGTTATCCCGTTCCTCTGGAGCAACCCAGCAAATTAGAAATTTGTAATATGGTGTTACTAGAGGTTTTTAGGTTACTATTAAGTTTTCATTCTTCTTCGGAACAAGTTGGCCCATACCTAACAATGTATAACTTTATAATTTTATATATTATACTTTTTTAATACTTACTGACAATATTTTTGGGAAACAACTTGGATATACATATGTTATTATAAAACTAAAGTAAAACAAAGTTAAAAATTTCATTATTATCTGTCCACCCCGCGAAACATCTCAACGGGAAAAAATGCATGTGCTTCTTTAATGAAAGTTTGTGGTGTAAATTACGCGTTAAGCAGTACTTTATGTACATGTGATTTTTAAAATTAATTTAAAACCCTTTCTTTTACTTTCCTCAATGGAATGATTAATTTGGCAGACCTTCAATTGCGCCTTGTATGAAGCATTATTTGATAGACCTTTCAATTGCCCTTCTCAAGTAGGCCTTCTAGCAGGCATAACAATGACACGCCATGTAAAATTGAAACGAGTTGGCATTGCGGCTGGAAGTACTTGTGACTGCCAAAGAAGGCCTCTTTTTCCTGCTGGGATATTACCGTAAAAAAACGCATTATTTTACAAAATAAATAAAATAATGATAGAGAGAAATAGGTGAGGAATTAAGAGCGTAAGACATAAAGCAGAAAATTATTGTGAAAAAGTACCGTTAAAATGAAATATTTAACATTTTAAATTGAATGATATTGGAATTATGTTTTAATTATATGGCCATCACTATAAGTCCCTGGGTTTAGAAGAATGGATGCAAATTTCTTTATTTAATACCATTTATTATTAACTCAAATGCTCTAAATAAATAAAAAAACATATTCAATAATTTATTTATTCCCACATAAATACAATTATGCAATTAAGATGTTTATTAAACTTTTTAAGAGTATTTTTTTTTTTATTAATCAATTCATCAGCATCGTCTTTAATTAAGCGGCTGTTGTAATTAGTTTGAAATCAAAAATCACTGATTTTTTTTATATATATTTTGTTTTATTTAATTTTTATGTTTATGTTTTTATGTTATTAATTATTTTATAATTAATATTGGTTTTATCTCTCATTTATTATTATGTTTATATAGTTTAATTTGATTTGTTTTATGTTGTATTTAAAGTAAATACTTAAAATTAAATAGTGTTGAAATAGTTTTATATTTTTTATTGTTTTGTTTGTTTTTCATTAAATTTATATTTCTCTTTTAAAGTAGTCTGCATCATTTCATTTCAATATCATTTCCATTATTATCATATTAATATTATTATTTCATCATTATGAAAACTATTGTACTTAAATATATAGAGAGTTATTAAAAAAAAACAAATAAAATTAAATTTTAAAAGTAAAAAGTAAAAGTTAGGAATAATTTTTTGTAAAATATAGGAAAATTGGCTGCTAAATCATCATCTAAACGATTCATACGGTCGTCAAAGCCAAAGAAATACTATTCGTAAATGAGAAAAAGTTCACAAATAAGAAACAAATTTAATTTAATTATAATTATAATATATTTTTTATTTGTTTGTTTGTTTGTTTTAAAAAAAGCAACCACTGCCGCTGCTGCTGCTGCTTCTAACATTTTGCAGGCAGTTTATTTTATTTTTGTTTTATGTTTTTTTTTTTCTACTACATGTAAGTAGAATTTGTCTTTCTTTCTATAATATAAGTAGTTGTTGTATTTTTGAGTAACTCGTATAAGAGTGCCCAAATACTCTTTTCAGTTCCTCTTTTCCTTTTTTAGTTGAGATTTTATTATATTGTAGATTTTCAGTTTTTCAGCATTATTTCTCTATTATTCGGTCGTTCATGCTGTGGCTCTGATTTGCATTCTAAGTCTCTTAATGTGTTGTGTTGTTGGTTGTTTGGTGAGGGGGATGTGGAGGATTTAAAGGGGGAGTAGGGGAGTAGGAAAATATAAGTGTAGACATTTTTAATTGGCCATTTCTTCGGTACCCACTAGTGGTGTTGCTGTTGTATTGTTGCCATTACCTAAATGCGATTTTTTAGTAAACAGCGAACACTCGACATTATTGTCGACAGTGGTTGTGGTTGTGTTCGTATTCTTGTTTGATTCGGTTGTTGCAGTTGTTATGCCATCCATAGATTCGGTGAGTAAGACATTTGCTTCTGCATTGTCTGTTATATCGGCTGGGTCAGCTGTTGCAGCTTTCAGTAGAGCAACATTATCAATAACTTTTGTTGTTTTTGTTGTGTTTGTTGTTGTTTTAGTGTCAGTACTCAATACAGCTGTTTCTACATCAACCTCTCCATCAGTCACAGATTCAGCCTTGCTGTCTGCCGAGGCTTTAGTTTTAGCAGTGTTGGCAGCATCACTGTCGGCAGACTTTGGAATATCAACTGGAATATCGCCGGTTATAACACCATTTCCACCTTTAACATCGGAATTCTCGTTGACAACTTCAGTGGAAGAGTTATTGGTGATGGTAGTTGTATTGGTGCTGTTGCAATTTGTGCTTGTATTGTTGTTATTGTTGGTAGTGGTGGTGGTTGATGTCTTGCTGCTGCTGCTGTTGGAAGTCTCTGTGTTATTAGTTTTCTCTGTATCTTTTTCTGTATTCTTTTTTGCAGAGTCAGCGCTAGCAGCTGCTTTAACAGCCGTTTTTGTTTCACTATCAGCCGTTTTGATTGTAGCAACAACAACAACAATTTCTGCTTTTTGCTCAACATTATCATGGCCATCATCATCACCATCTACATCCATTTTGGTTACATTGGCTTCATCCACACTCGCTTCCACTTTAGCTGAAACAGGAGCCTCGTTGGTTTTTTCTGTATCTTCTGTGGCATCATCTGTAACACTCCTCGACTCTTCCATTTTTTCACCAGCGTTTTTTGAATCTACATTCGAATCAGACACGCACTCATCCAACAATTTTTTCTCAGTTTCAACTGCAATTTTATCCTGCTCCTTTTGTTTTTCCGCTTTTTCAATGATTTCAGATTTTTTCTCTTCCTCCTTTTCAGCAGCAACATCTGATTTTTGATGTTTTTCCGTCTGTTTGAGCACAACTTCGTTGATTTGTTCATCGGCTTTTTCCATGTCAACATCGTTGGATTCAACTTCTGTTTCTGTTCCTGCTACAGCGACTGATGCTGATGAATCAGTTTCGGTAACTGTGGCTGTTGCTGCTGCTAGCGGTATTGGGGCTGGTGTCTCTGCAGACTCCTCCGGCTCGGGTTCTGGGGGCAAATCCATCTTTTGTCTCTTTTCGGGCAACTGACACTCCAAACGAGCCGATGGCGTTGATGCTAACTTTTTCGATGTTTCTTTTGCTGGCGTATCCTTTGCAGACACCACCAACACTGGGGTTGGCCCTGGTGTTGGCTGAATTTCAATAATCCGCTCATTGGGTTCGTCGTTTTTCGCAGTCGGCGGTGGTGGTGGTGGAGCCTTTACCGTCAATATACCATCCGAAGACAAAGTCGAGAGCACATCATTGGGATCGTAACCCTTTGGCAGCATATACTTGCGTACGAAATGCCTCGAAATGACGCCATGACCATCTTCTTTGTCATCATGTCTGCCTTCGACTACAATGCAGTTATCGATTGTTTTCACCGACAGCTCGTTCGGTGCAAATTGCTTCACATTCATGCTCACTTGGAAGCCATTCTTGTTGACCACCGAATACGAGGCCGACTTGCCCGGTGTGCCACCAATGCTCGAGGAGCCAGCATCCGATTTTTCCGGAGTTGCTGCGACCGCTTCCTCACCAGACTTGGCACAGCAGGCCGTCTTTATGCGATTATAGGGATGATGGCGTTTCGAAGGCATCCAAAACGAGGAAAACGATGAGGTGCGACTACGTCTGGGACTGGTTTGCGGCTGCTGTTGTTGCTGCTGCTGTTGTTGTTGCTGTTGGTGCTGCTGTGGCTGCTGTTGTTGATCCGTGCCAGTATAGAGACCAAAGCCAAAGTCATTTATATCTATACCATTGGCCAAGCAACGGCTAAACTCATGGAGTTCATCTGCCAAATCCAAAATGAACGGTATCAGGGACATTTTTAAAAAACTTTTTTGTTTCCTATTAAAATTCTTTCTTTTTTTCACAATCTTTTGCAACTTTCTTTTTATATTATGTAGCTTTTCTTTATATGCACTAAGTATATACATATACTATATGTATTTACTAATGTATATATGTATGTATGTATATACTATACTATATATGTATGTATATGTATTTTATAACTTTTTTGTTTTTTTTTTTGTTCACCACCTCACTGTAATTTAATACTGTTTGTAATTTGGACAGAAAATGTTGTTCTTCCGTCTGGTCTGAAACCGTTTGAATGCAATCGCCGAGTGATGCGTCGTTGTTGTCGTCGCCAAAAACACACACGCCCGTGTGATTTCTTAACTGGTTTTTGCATTTTGCAGCTCTCCTTAATTGGGGCTGAATGTGTGAGTCGTGTGTCGTGTATCTTTTGCCGTTTCTAAACCAGTTTGCAGTGCTGAATGGAAATTATTTATGATGTTGATGTTGCTGTTGTTGGTTTTATTGTTGTTGATGTTGTATCTGGAATGTCGTCCCATGTTTTTCATTGTTTTCTGTTCGTCGTATATTCGTTAGTTTGTTCGCTACGCCGGTACTTGCACTTGTAGTTCGTATCTGTATCTCTGTTCTTGTCTGCATGAAAAATGTATATTTGCCATAGGGTTTTTCTCTGTCTCTCTCTCTCTCT
This sequence comes from Bellardia bayeri, assembly GCA_950370525.1. Classification (NCBI taxonomy): domain Eukaryota; kingdom Metazoa; phylum Arthropoda; class Insecta; order Diptera; family Calliphoridae; genus Bellardia; species Bellardia bayeri. The sequence goes on from OX493267.1 coordinate 89,214,067, forward strand.
CTGCATTTCAGCTTTTGTAATTTCTTTTGCTTACATTCATTTTATTTTGCATCCGTTTTCCAACATTTTCTACTCTATCCTTTTGTCGTCTAGTGAATTCCAATCCTCTCCCCACACCACCTTATGCTGGTACCAAATTGCATTTAGATACATATGATATGAAATGAAACGAAAAAAAATGCAATAAACCCGACGACAATAACCACGAATGTTATGTTTGATGCTGTTGTGAAACAAATATCGATTTTGTAAACTACGAATCCATTTACTCGTATCGAATTGTAATTTTCTAAAAAACAAAAAAAAAACTTTTAACAGCATTCGTCGTCAGAAAAACCATAAACAATTCATAAGTATTGGTTTGGTATCCTATGAATTTTGTGTGTAACTTTAAACTCAGCCACAGACATTTGAGAAGTTTTCTTTCGACAAGGTTTCCACAATCACTAAAACTTCCTACTGTCTACATATTCGTACATACTTTCACTAATTTGCAAAAACTTAACACCAAACTATAAATTTATAATCAACTTATTGACATTTCATATATAATTTTAAATATGTATTTATTAATGAAAGTCCAGGGATTTTTAATGTTTTGCAAACTTTAAAATTTAAAATAGCAGTATAACGTTTACTTCAGAAAATCCCTATTAAAATAGATTTGGTGAAATTTTAAAAATATTTGACTTTAGAAATATTATGTAATGGTTACATTCAGACATTGTTCGTGCGTTTGATGAAATATTCTTTTTTACTTTTTTATTTATTTATTGAATTTGCCTTTACTTCATAGGCCTTAGTACATATTCAAATCTTATAACTAAACCTTAAAAACTATTTGCTCTTGTTCCTGTTTGGATTCTAGTAAGTTATCTAGTAAGCGTGTTCGGATGGTATTGCAACTTCAAGATATATCTCTTTAACACCGATGGTATTTCTAAGTCTCTAACCCTATGGCTGTTTTCATTTCTTATATACCATGGTGCTTCTGTCTTGGTCCTAAGAATTTTGGATTGAGCCCTCTGTATAAGATCAACACCGGTATTACTTGCAATGGCCCATAATTAAATTCCATAGTTTGGTCTTTAATTATCCTGTGCAGGTTAAAAGATTTTTGTCTCATATGGACCCTCTTGGCTTCTATGTGGCGACTCTAGGTATATATGCCAAGGTATTTGATATGATCAGACCACGCAATATTCACATTGTTTAGTGAAACAGGTGGCCAAATTTCCTCTCCTAAACGGAGAAACAGTTTTTTAACCACGTCTCTCACACGTCTGAGATAATTATCCAGTTCTCTAGATAAAACACTTAAATCCACATGTTAGCTAAGAATGGCAGTGTCATATGCAAATGTAGAAATGGTTGGTCCGAGAGCACTCCCCTGTGAAACTCCAGCTATGATTTCGTAATCACTGTATTTAAGACTCTAATAATCTATGAGTACTAGGAGACAATAAGCATTTAATCTTTTGTATTAGACCTTAATGTCAAACTTAATCAAACTTGTTGAAATATTAATTTAATCGATTTAATTTATTTTTTTTAATAAATTAATTTATTTTTTTTTTTAATAAATTAAATCGATTCAGTAAGTGCGCTTTCACTCTCTTCATTTCTGTCTCGTCAAGGCAAGTATTTTTCAATGAGAAGGAAAAAGATAAAAGATAATTCTTTAACCATGTCTATATATTCAAGTAATTCTTATAGTCAAACTACAGTTCGTAATTTTAATTATAACTCAATGAAATTTTACATACGATTTACTTTCGGACGAACTTTATTATTAAAACTTTTGGAAATCGGACCATGATTTAGTTGCGCAAAAGAGCTTTTGCATAGACAAACGATTTTTTCAAAAAATATATGATCGAATCCATATAAATTCGGCACGTTTAAAGTAAAGGGTTAAAGTTTGTAAAGAGAAATTACACTACCACATTTTACATTTTGATCAAATCTGCCTTTATAAACCCTACTCCCGAAAATAGGACCGCTCTAAGTACCAAATGTCTTCAAAGTTCAATATCTATATTTCTAATTCGAATAGTAAAAGACTTTTCGAGCAGAGAAAACGCAATCAAAACCGATCTCCTGCAGCATGAAAGAAAACTATAAAGTATTCTTTTTGTCAAAAAGTATTCCCGAGTATTTACTGTTAGAAGGATAAAGTCAATTAAGAAAAACTAATGGTAGCTGGCTCCTGTTTCAACCAAACCCCTTATAATTGAATTTGGTTGAAAAAGGACCCAGCTGGCATCAGTTTTTCTGATGGCTCCAGTTTCAACCAAACTCAATTACGAGGGGCTTAGTTAAAACAGAAACCAGCTGCCATTAGTTTTTCTTAATTGAGTGTGTATTAAAGGTATTAATTTTATCAGTCTTTGAAATTATCACAGTTAGGACCAAAAGATATTCAGAAAACTAGTAAGAAAAAATGTAAACTAATTACATCAAGTCAGGCTTTGATTTAATGGCCATATATCCATGTTTTAAAAACTATCTAATATATTATTATAATCTTCCCAGATTGTAATGAAATATTATTATACCACAGGAAAAATATTTGTGATAAAAACATTGTCTCAAATCTAGATACGAACATCTTTTGAACGAGATAACAGAGGGACCATTCCGAAATGCTTAGGATCATGACTTAAGGTATGGTCACACATGGCATTTGTTTGACTTTGATTAAGCTTACAAGAGTTTTCCAAGATCAAACAGCATCAAAAAAAAATAAAACTAAATATTTGTTGTGTCTTGTCCTAAATAAACGAAGTTTCTTTTTAAATGAATAAACGAGTTAAAGTAAAATTATTTTTAATACCTAAACAGTTAAAACGTAAAAAAATATATGAAGATTTCAATAAATATATAGCCAGTGTATTTAAAAGTCTCCGAAAATTATACCTCGAGAGATATGAATAAACTGTCATACGGCTTCACCAACTGCTGAAACTAGGACAATTATCTAAAGAAATTATAACGACAACTTTATTTCAGCTGCTACATTAATAGATATTTATAAAGTAAGCTGGATTATTAGTTCATTAAGGATTAAATAAACACAATCGCCGCTAATCCACAAGCACCGAAATAAATGTAAATAAAAATTCACTATGTATTACAGGTGGTGCAAATATACTTAAGTATACTAAACAGTATAATAAAATAACAGTGTACCATATACGAGTACTTTAAGAAAATAGCTGTAGTAATCCCTAAAAAATCGTCAATGTCTACCTACCTAGTTGTATGTACGAGTACATATATTCATGTGGCTAACATATTTCCAATTATCTTTTATAACAAATGCATCGACAATCTTTGAATGTTACGCAGAAGTTGCTGTCTTATTTTGCACGAAACGAAAGAATAATTCATTTGTAAAATTTGTATGAAAAACACTCTGGGTCTTATGCAGAATAAAACAACAATTTTCACAATGAAATTAACAATTTTTATTTGAATGTATTAATAATTTCAACACCCTATTTAACTGGTTTAAAATCGGCTGATTTCTTATATAATATAATGAACACTTCTTGAAAAACTTTCCAAATACTCATTTATAATTGAAACAAAGTAAAATTAATTTAAAATGGTTTCGCTATATTTCAGAATAAACCAATAAACTACTCATTTAAAAGCTAAAATGGGTTGGTATCGAACAAGTCAGCTCAACGTAATAGAAAACAACTAAGAAAGTATAGTCAGTCAAGCCCCACCATATAATACCTTACACCCATTATATGTATAAAACAGTCTTTCAAAAATGGGCGTTATATGGAAGATATAACCTATTGTGGACCGATCATCCAAAAATTTAGTGTCATGATTTCTGTGAATATAAATATTATGTATGTTAAACTTTATCAATTTATGGAGCTTAAAGTGAATTACGGAGAGGGTCTTATATGGGAGTTTCGAATAATTATGGGCCGATCATAATAAAATTGTACCGTATTCTTTTTAGACATGTGAAATATATTTTCGTTCAATATTATTTGGATACCAACATTTTTGAGAGAGTTATGCTCTTTAAAGTGATTTTCGTAAGTGGGAGTTTCGACTAATTATGGATCGATCATAATAAAATTGTACCGTATTATTTTTAGACAAATGAAATATGTTTTCGTTCAATATTATTTGGATACCAACATTTTTGGTCGAGTTATGCTCATTAAAGTGATTTTCGGAAGTGGGTATTATATGGGAGCTACGACGAATTACGGACCGATCATAATAAAATTGTACCGTATTATTTTTAGACATGTGAAATATATTTTCGTTCAATATTATTTGGATACCAACATTTTTGGGCGTGTAATGCTCTTTAAAGTGATTTTCGGAAGTGGGCCTTATATGGGAGCTACGACTAATTATGGACCGATCTGTACAAAATTCGTAATTGTGATTTGGCTTTATTTACCACTCATTTGTGAAGAAATTTGTTTGGATACTTGCATAATTCAAACATTTATAATCAATAAACCCCAATTTCAGGAGGACATTTGTATGGGGGCTAGGTGAAATAATGAACCGATTTCTACCAGTTTCAATGTCATCCATCCTTGGGCCGAAAAAATATTACGTACCAAATTTTATCGAAATATCTTCAAATTTGCGTACAGGTCGCACAAGCGCACAAGCTTTACATGGACAGCCAGCCAGACGGACTCAGAAAATGATTCTGACCTTTTACATATGCCAACCTATTGAAGATATTTAATTTATGATGCTAAAGGACTCTTGTGATGGAAAATTATTAATTACATGTTATATAAAACTTTCTAATATATTGTATGCAGATTTAGATCAAATTATTCTTAATATTCAAATACATACATACATACATATGTACATAGCTTGTTAAATTCACTCCTGCAGTAATTCTAATTTTACAAAAGCAGCGTACAATTAATAAAAATTAAAATAATTTATTTCCCATAATGTTTTATTTTGAATGTAAATACAGCAATATAACAACTATAAACATATTTTGGTACGTATCTATCAATTTATTTATTTATGCATTTTAACAATTCAAGTTCAATCTATTAACACGAAATTATCAAAGACATTTCGTGTTGGAATTTTCTTAAAAAAAATTTCTCGTTGCATAAAAACTGAGAAAAGCTCATGGTAAGAAAACTAAATGCATTTGGAGAAATTAATAAAAAAAACCCTTTTGGAAAATCATAGATACGAGATTCACGTAAACACAATGTATGCTTGCATGTACACAACATAATGATACCGGCAAAATGAGACCGGTTTTGCTTGGAAAACGACTGGAAATTTGCAAATAGTATCTGTGTGCATGTATCCAAGAGTGTGCAAGCAGCGCATGTGAAGTTAGGTTGCATGTGTGTGTGTTTGTGTCTGTGGCCATGAACACACATTTACGTGAATACCGGTTCTACATGACTAAAAATATACGCTTTGATAATAAAGTGCAGACAATCTCACACACTCAGTGTAAACAGCCCAACCAACAACGACAACAAAAAACAGCTGACAATAACTAAAGTGAAATAGTAGCGGCAGCAGCAGCAGCAACTGTAACAGCAACAAACAGCTTAAAATGCCGGTCATTGTACCGGCAACAAAATTACAAAAACAAAACAAAAAAACACATGCACAACACCACCAACAACAACAACAGCTGTTTGGTCGGCTGGTTGTGGGTTTTTATTTCTGTTCTGTATGGTTTAGTTTGCAACAATTAAGGTTGCCAAAAGTCTCTGCATTTCGGTATCAAATGTTATAAAATAAATATCCAAAAGATAATGATTTTCTATAACTAAGTTTAATTTTCGGATACAACTTCTTAACTAATGGAAAATAATGTTTTCAATAATTTTAATTGAAATGACCACCAGTTGTGATCTTAGTGTTAAACCTTAAAAAATGGAGATGTTGCTATTTATAGGTAATGGGTGATCTCTTTAGTAGGTGATGTCATACTATCATTTTTATTCACTAGTGTTTGACAAAACATCATGAAAAGTCTTCAAATCATACAGCTGCATTACGAAAATCAGCGTTCTGTGAAATAACATATCCGAGATCACTATTGCTAATCACACATCTAGATTTTTCTTAGAGTTATGTACATACGTACATAATTAGGCAACAAATTACGACATTTGCTTGCGTAATTCGCAAGATACCTGGAGAGAGTAATCAAAAAATTTACCACCTACATGTCAAAGATTGTTCTTTCGGGTAATAATAAAGACTCCGACATCCAGATCTATTTTTAGTGTTTAATTTCAAATTAAAATAAGGACAAAATGAATCAGCCTATAGAATATTTCTTAACTTTAGTTCCCTTAATGGATTACCAATCCAAAGGAATGAGTGATTAAGTAAAATTCGATGGAAAATTCAATTTTTATTGGGTATCAATATAGAAGCCAAAAAGATTTCTGTTTTCACCCTCAGAGTACTAAAATAAAATTTTAAATTATTGTCATATTGGCGTTGTTCTGTTATGCAAATTTTAGAAAAAAATTTTTCGAAAATACTGCATTTTGGATTTTCAAAACTTAAGTGCATATGTTGAGGAAGAAGCCTTTGCATGGTGCGCTATGTGATCTGTGAGCCATTTTTTCGGTAACGGTGAATGGATCACGCTGTCGAGAGATGTTAACAGTTAAATTTTGACCTATTATTGATGATATGAATGTCAATGACATTTGGTTTCAATATGATAGCGCCAAATCACATAATTTCAAGAAATGCAGCTATTAATTTGTCACCATTGGAAAATTTTTTGTGGGTTTATCGAAATAGACCCGCCATTCTGTATTGTCAAACTTTACCTTTTCCAATAAATATATGATTTATTTTGTTTTGGTAGTTTTCCAGTAGTTTTTGTTTATACCGTATCTTTAAATCAAGAAAGAAGATTTATTGACAAAGTAGAGGCCAAACAATCCACAATTATTCAATACGCAATGTTTAACATAAAGTCTCAGTAATATTTAAGGCAATGAAATTTTATATGAAACTGAAGTTGATCTGGTATTGACTTGCCAGATAGAAGATACCTTATGGTAATACAGTTCCTTCGAGAAGTATATGTATATAAATTACTGAGAAAATCAGTTTCACTTAGAGGGTTTAAAAACCGTTTACATGACGTTGAAAATTCATTAAAGCAAGAAGATCACCAACATCTTTTCACTAAAAGAGATATATCATTATATGATTACTGGTGATTAACGGTCTTAGTATTATTAAAGGTAATAAAATTATGCGGAATTGATGAGAAATCCCTGACTTGCAAAAACATTATGGAATTATTTATCGAATTATTGCGAATTCATCTTAAATATGGGACGATGACTAAATTAGAACTAAATTGTAAATGTAAAGGCCGTTTACTATAAAGTAGTTATAAATATTTTAGTTTGCACTATGGATCAACATCTTTAAAAATAGTCTCTATTTCTATCATATGTGTGTCTTTATGTAGTAATGTAGCTCAATTTAAGTTTCAATAATAGGCTTCAAATTACTTTCAATCGTAGGTGTTTATGTAGTAGTTCAATTTTAGCTTCAACCATGGGTTAAATGTTAAGCAATTTTACCTTCAAAAATACGTCTTTATGATTTTTCAATTTTAACATCAATCATAGTTCTTTACGCTGTTTAATTTTAGCATCAATCATAGGTCTTTATGTAGATCAACTTTAGTTTAATTAATAAATATATTCGTATGTCTATCTGTATCATTTAGAGGTCGATTTCGATAACTTTTCCAACGCAAGCAATTCAGAAAGTTTCTTCATTCCAGGGAGCTTTTGAAAGTTGACTTTTCTATAAAAAAAATCTAGGTTGATATCGCTAAATCGAAAACGAGCCAAACCCAAGTAAAAAGACTTCGCCCACCATAGCCAATTTGAAATGAAAATCCACCTACAGTCTTTGTGAAATTAAAACACCTGCAAAATATGTACCTAACATGCGTCATCATGACAAATCAAGCGCTTACAGGTCATCTCGAATAAGTGGCATGTGGAATTCTAATTAAAAAAAATCTAGCTCAACGTTTTACCAATGACAGATAAAACTGTATATGTGTTTTAAAGCTACTTGAACCACCATATCATGGCGAAAGTGTATCGATGGTCATTAAAAACAAATTTTTAGACTCAATAAAGCCATCTTCAATGTTAATATGTACTTGGGTTTTACTTTTTTTATGTGAATAATAAATTTATTTTGCTCTACTGAAATCTAGACAAAAGAAACAGACACTATCAGGCATGTTCTGTCAATCGCATTTCGCATAAAATTTGCGATGCGAGTTGAAATCGCATGATAGGTGTTCTGGAGTTCACAATCGCAAGAAGTTTATGTATGTATGTACTATCAAATTAAATGCGTCGGCTACAAATTATTATTCCGATTATATATTTGAATAAATGCGGCAACAATGTTTCAGTATTTTGAGCATATGTATGTATGTAAGTCTTAATACAATGGTGAAAAATGTGTTCATACTTTGGAGCGTGAAATAACCTGCTACCCCTTTATACAGCTTTCGGAACTTTCTTTTAAATATGTACATCATATTTAAATCATATCATACATATTTGCTTTCCTTTATATACCAGCCATTACTAAAATGTTTCTAAGTATGTAGCCGTCATTTAAAAGTATGTTAACCAGTTGTGTCTTATTATAATCAATCATATTTTTTGTTTATCTAGCATAAATATTGAACTAGCTCGTTTGACGAGGTGCTGGTGTGAAAAACTTACTCGTACTCCTCGAATTAAGGGCGTTGAGAGTTCTGGAAACATATTCAAGTGATACGCAACCGCATTGAGACTGCGTCAGACACAATATAAAAATAAAATAAATAAATGAATAACTTTGCGATATTGTACTTTGTACTTGTATGGGTTTATTTTTTGTATTATTTTTTTCTCTCTCAATGAAAAAAAGCTACAAAATTAAGTAAAAATAAAAAAAAATAAGAGAATAAAAACAAGAAACATACAAAAGGAAACATTTACATTAGGGAAAGAAGAATAAGGAATTTTCTGGATGGAACTGGAATTATTTATATATGTACATTGTAAGTAACATGTATGTATAGAGAATAAAAGTGAGAATAGAGACGCGGTTTAATAATGAAAAAAATTGTGTATTGTAGCTGGAATTCGATTTATGTACATAAAATTTCATTTACTAAAACCAGCTGAGTTTTAAAAATTTGTTGTACCTATCCATATTGTAGAAATAATTAAATATCCCGCATAATTTCTATTTTTCGTTTAACGTTAAGACTTAAAGAGAAAATTTGTACCTATTAATTTGTTTCAAATATACAAAAGTGGGCCAAATGATTTTCATGTTTCAACAATTTAAACAATAACCACCAAGAAGTTAATTTACAAATTTAGTTTAGCATAATAACTTAACTTTTTACAGATTAATGACTTACATCCATTAAAAATTATAACCTAATCAGATGTTAGCACTAACTACAAGGCCTAATTTGAAAAATACTTATTCAAAATTGACCCCATTTTACAAGATGTACATAGCTCAAATAATGTCAAATATTTTAATGTAAATATCCAAACTATTAAAAATAATGTACATACCTACCCATTTAACTTTGGGTTAGACCTGTAAACTACCAACTTTTTCTAACATTTTATGTAAAACTTAAGTGAGGATTTCTGAAATACTGCTTTAAGAGCTTAAGATAATAGAAATAATAAAATATTAGTTGTTTTCATATTTAGATCCTAAAAAATCAATTCTATAAAAAGCGAGCCAGCAGGAAGTAATAATGAAAGTATGTACAGAGTTTTTAAACTATAAAACTAGATTTACACGATTGAAATTTTCTTCAAAATTGCTCTTTGTTTTTTAAATTAAACATAAAACAAAGAATTTATATGAGAATCATTTAAATGTTTGTTGTATTGGAAAGAGTAAGGTTTGACAATTAAAAATGAAATATGTAGAGTCCGACCGAGTATTCTGTTTCAGATTAGGTTAAAAATGTGCCATATTTCGACCGAATACCGAAACTTTATAAAGGAAAACCATAGATTATGGAATTTTAAAACGTCCATTTTAATGTATGTAATTAATAGCATACAAAAATTTATATTTTAGTGTAAAATATTTAAAATAATAAAAAATATTTTAAAAACAAGATTTATGAAGTAGTGTCGGTACTTTGGGTCACCTCAAAAATATCTAAACATGTCAAAAATTAAAATAAATATTTTTTTTTTTTTTTTAATTTTGGTTTATTTCGGATTAGGGCTAATATCGATTTTTGGCCGATATTAGTTTCGGTTCGGCCTAAAAGATCCGGTTTCGGACGGACTTTTGAAATATGATATTGAACAAATGTCATGATTCCTTTAACAAAACATGCATAAAATTTAGACAAAATGGTGGGTTTATGTCGTTAATCAAGACACGGATGTTGAATTTTAAGACTGTTGATTACAGCGATTAGCTCTGTATGGACTCTACTTAAGTATTCTCACGTAGTGAACTACCACGTAAACCAACCATTTACCATGACCCCGCAAAAATAATACAGTAGTGTTAAATCTCATGATTGGTTTGCAATGAATTCATTATTTCGTTGGCTATATGTTCTGAACCCACATGTCAGTGATAATCATAAATAATAGGCCTAAATGTATGTTATCATCTCTGTCGTGATTTCCGCATTTTCAGTAGAATTTTCGAAAAAAAAGTAGTACAATCAAGACACAGATAAAATTGGGCACCGTATAGTGACATGTTCAGCACGCAAACAATTGCTCTTGAATTTTCAAAAAGTCTTGTTCAAAAAATAATCAATTTATGAATTTTCCAATTGATGGTTTATTTTTGGAAATAGAAAAGATATTGCCTTCTAATAGTTTGTGTCTGATGAGATACATATTTCATTATTTAACTGATAGATATTTTACAAAAATGGACCTGAATTGGGTAAAATTTTGAAATCTCAATGTTAAAATGCTTATAACTCGAAAACTATAAAATAATTAATTTTATAAATTTTTCGAATGTCATTTACCTTCAAAACTAAATAAAATTATAATATGCTGATTATCCATGAAGAAAAATATAAAATTTTTAATTTTAAATAGAACACAACAAAATTTAAAACTAATATACATAGATTCAATGGCATTATAATTTATTATTTTCAAATACATATCGAAATTCTAACAAGTAAGAGTGCTATATTCGGCTATGCCGAATTTTTGCATTATTATATTATATACATACATGCATATATATATTATATTGTTACGTTTTTACTTTTTAAAAACGGTGGCTTTTTTCCTTTAAATAAACCGTATTCTTTTTAATTGCAAAATAAAAGCGTCAAGTAGTTTGCAGAAAATATAACGAGTCTTTATTTATTTAAATGTACACAAACACAATTAAAAACAAGTAAGAAAGTATAGTCGGTCACAGTTTTTCAGAAATGTGCGCTATGTATATGAGAGATATATTATGGACCGATCATCCAAAAATTTAGTGTCATGATTTCTGTGAAAATAAATATTATTTATGTTAAACTTTATCTCGATATGCATAAATACATTTAAACAATTTATGGAGCTTAAAGTGAATTACGGAGAGGGTCTTATATGGGAGTTTCGACTAATTATGGACCGATCATAATAAAATTGTACCGTATTATTTTTAGACATGTGAAATATATTTGCGTTCAATATTATTTGGAAGCCAACATTTTTGAGAGAGTTATGCTCTTTAAAGTGATTTTCGGAACTGGGGCTTATATGGGAGCTACGACAAATTATGAACCTATCACAATGAAATTGTATCGTATTGTTTGCATACATATAAGATATATTTGTGTTAAATATTATTTGGATACCAACATTTTTGAGAGAGTTATGCTCTTTAAAGTGATTTTCGGAAGTGGGCCTTATATGGGAGCTACGACTAATTATGGACCGATCTGCACAAAATTCGTACATTTGATTCATTTACCACTCAGAAACTGATTCTGAGTCGATCGGTATAATTTAAGGTGGGTGTTGGACCAATATTTCTGGGCGTTACAAACATATGCACAAATCCAATATACACTCCCCACTATGGTTGTGTAGGGTATAATTAACACACTGTCTTTTTACACACTTATATTACGGTTTAAGAACACACTTAAAGTTTTCGAACACTTTGATGTTTACACAACAATGACTCACAATAAACTGATTCATTTGGTTGGCCGTGTTAGTCTATACAGCAAACATAATTTCTGGAAGGTTCGAAACTAAGATACTAGAATGTTAGTGACTGCAAGTCTAGAATATTCAGCCTAACTGCCGTATTTATAAAAAATTAAAGTAGACTTCAAGTGTACTTTAAGAAAATTTTGTATGAAAATTTTGACTCTGACTGTAGGTATGTACATACATGTATTGTTTAATATAATCTATAGAAACTCAGAAAAAATGCATGGATAATTTTATGCAGATACCTATTAAAACCTACCTTCAGCTAATTTAATGAAAATTAAATTTAATGAACTCATGCCTAACTAAATAAATATGTACCTATATCGAATTTCGAAATTTTCAAACCCTATTTTTAAAAAAATTCATTTGTATAGATTACGATGTCAATATATGAACATACCTACATAAGTAAATGTGAAATTTTATATAATAAATGCTAAAACTAAAAAAAATATACATATGTTGCCTTAGTAAATGCATTGTCAAACATTAGAGCCGATCCGGCACAATTTAACATTATCAAATTTTGCACAAATTTTCAACATTGCAGTTTTATAGCAACAATCCCTTCCACACTCACCAACATTCGAGGAGAGTTTATCAAACTGTATGAAAATAAACATTGCCGAATCTACATTAGTTCTCTTAATTATTAGCGATAAACAAGAAGCAATATTATTTACTTAATATAATAGGTAATGAAAACAAAAAATCTCATAAGCTTTTGTAATTTGTTCTCTTTTTTAACACACATGCACATTTATTTTCACACATGTTATTTTCTCACTTTAAGCAACAAACTTAATAAATAAAAACATTTGTGTGTAAACAAAATAAAAATTTATATGTAAGTTAATGCACAAACATGGTGAATATTGTAGAATAATCGAGATACATATCAACCATTCCATACTTTTTTCAATTCACTAAAAGTTTACGTGTGTGCTATCAACAAATGTATGTAAATGTGACACTGTGTGTGCGAGTGAGTGAGCATCGGAATCGGAGGTATAAATAACAGCCCGCAATATACTAGCGGCATTAGTTGAACAGAACAAATCGAACACAACAAATCAGACAAATAATAAACCGTTGCTGAGTTTCCTCGTTAAAGAGACATAATTCAACTTCATAACAAGAAAAAAATTAAGTAAAGTTATTATAAAATTGTTAATAAAACAAAAAAAAAAGATGGCCAATCTACCAATATTGTTGAGCTTGGCTAATGATCTTAGCCGTCTGTCTTTGACCGGCTCTAAATTCTACGAATCACCTTCGTACTATGTTCGTCATCCAGCTTATATGGCTCTGTTCAATACTGGCGACCAAAAACCAGCACTGCGTATTCCAGATAACAAAACAACGGGACCCATCTCCACTATTGGCAAGGATGGTTTTCAGGTGTGCATGGATGTACAACAATTCAAGCCCAGTGAATTGAATGTAAAAGTGGTGGACAACTGTGTCATTGTGGAGGGTAAACATGAGGAACGCGAAGATGATCAGGGGTACATTGCCAGACACTTTGTACGCCGCTATGCCTTACCCAAGGGCTATGATTCCAATAAGGTTGTATCCACTCTATCCTCGGATGGTGTTTTAACCGTCAATGTTCCCAAGCCACAAATTGAAGATAAATCCAATGAGCGCCAGATACAAATACAACAAGTCGGCCCAGCTCATTTGAATACCAAGGAAAATGCCAGTGAGGAAATACAGAAGGAAGAGGGTGATGCAGATAAGGCTCAAGCTAAATTGTAAAAGTTATTGGACACAATTTATTTATGATAAAAAAAATATGTTTTTATCTGTTATTTAATTTGTTGTCACCATCTTGAAATCAATCTCCGAGAGTCAATAGTCTGCTTAAATTTTAAGTTGTTTTTATATAAATTTGTTAACTACTAAATATAAATAAAAGGAATTCTATTTTCCAATAAAACTAAAGTATTACAAACAAGTAAATGTCTATAAATAAATTTTAAGAAGGTATAAGGGTGAAAAACATCAATACTTAGTGTCTGGATGGCAGTTTTATGTACATACGTGCTGCTCGTCTTTGGAACAATCTTCCATTAAATCAAGAAATAAATAGTAATGTTAATAGTTCCAGAAAATTTTTATATACCTACCTAGTTAACTTTTTCACGTATGTAACATGTTATCAATTGGTTTTTCTGTAAGAAATTTGTTTATGCTCATGATGAAATTGTTTATAACGTAATGTACTATAAATATGTATAAGACTTAGTCTTGTTGTACAGGAAATGAAAAAATTTAATAAATGAATAAGTTAAACATATTTCGTCTTTGTATCATATGCATTCCCTTCTAATATTTATTTATGTACATACATATATTCATTTCCTTTGTTCTGTGGTTGAAAATTACAAAATACGAGTAGATACTTGCATATTTTGACACCATTAACTCAATGCGGCGAACACTGCGAATCCAGCTTACTGGATGCGAATTGAATACAGTAAGTTGTTTTTTAAACCATATCACTATATTTATCACCGTAATACGCTTTATTGTCGTTCAAAATAGGGTTGTTTGCAGTTTTCGAAGCCCTTTTACATACTCAGAATTCCATATAAAGAGTTTTAGGCAATCTGGCTGTTCAAAATATTTTAAAATCTTTTAGCCCAAACTTCATCTCGGCTTTATAATGACCAGTGTTGTCATTTTAGCACTTTCAGTGCTAGATTTAGCATTGTGTTTCTCGAAAATGCATTGAAATTTTTAAAAATTATGCTTCATGCTTTTTAGCATAATTTTCTTGAAATAAAAAATTTTTTCTCGAAAAAATGTTTACTATTTTACTCCGAAAAATACTTTTGGAGAAATAAAAAATAACTTTTATTAATATTTCAACTAAATATTTTTCGGTGTGGTAACTAAATGAACACGGAAATTTTTGAATTAATATATGAAATGTAATCTATTAAAACAAGTTATGAACAAAATTAGAAAAACTATCAGGCATGTGATGGAAATCGAAAACGAATCAGTTTTGGAAATACATTTTAATGCATTTATAATCTAATTTTTAAAATTTTTGTTTTAAGATTCTCTTTAGTAGCCCAACATCTTTATATTTTATGTGATAAAAGTTTTTCAATACAGAAATATTACGAAAAAATTGACTTCTAAAACTCATTCGTTTCCGATTTCCATCACATGCCTGTATAATTTATATTTGTAACATTTGAAAAAAAAAATTGTATTGTTGCATTGATAAAATTTAGCACTTATTTTTTCTTCTGTAGAACATTTTAGCACTTAGTTTTAAAGTTTTAGCATATTTTGAAATTCATTTTCTGGCAACACTGATAATGACTATAATTTCCTTCATAAAGATTTTTTTTAGAAAATTTTAAATTTAATATCGATAAATATAAAGAATTATCTACAGCGATAATTTTATAGCTAAATCTAATCTTTTGTAATATTAAAAATTATTGTTAAAATAGACCAATTTTTGCGCGTCAAAATAAAGTAAACATCATCATCCCTTACAAAAAGCCCCTATCATTCTAAAAGTAAGAACTATAGTAAGAGCAAACCCAACATCAGTGCTGTAAAAATAGCAGAAAATGTTACGAAAAACTTCAGGAAAACCTGTAAGTGCAAGTACGATTAGAAGATATTTGCATCAAAATGCTCCTACATTTTAGAGTGTCACATAAGAAGCCCTTTATATCAAAGAACGTTTGTATTTCGCAAAAAAAATATTGTTTATATTATATAGCCTCAAGTTTTTTTAGATTAATATTATCTTCACCGATGAAAATAGGTTTTAGATATTTGGAGTCAAAAACCCCCCAAAAATATGCAGACCAAGAATGAAGCCTTTAGTAAAATATATGTTACCAAGACGGTAAAACATGGCGGCAGCTCAGTAATGGTCATTGGATTGTATGGCGCCATCAGAGATCGGTTATCTAACATTTATAGAATCTACGATAAAAAAAAAGTTAGATGATTAGATGTTAGGTGTTAGAACTAGCGTAAAACTAGACTTTCCTACCGGACAATGATCCAAGCATACCACCAAGTCCCCTCAATTGAAACAAAAAACTTATTGATTCTATGTCTAGAAGATTATCAGCTGTGATAAAAGCAAAGTGATTACAAACAAAATATTAAATACAATGTTTTACATTATTTTAATATACATGTTTACATTATTTTGACGCAAAAAATCTGGTACTTTTCCGTTAAAATTTAAGTATTTCTTTATGTTCCTTATTTTCATTGTTTTGTTATGAGTAAGATTTTGCTTAAGTTTCTTATGAATTATGCAATATGTATATTTTTTTTAAATTGTACTTGTAGTATATATGTATGTAGGTATATATACCTACACAATACACAATTGTGTGCATTCTATACATATGTGCATACATATATCAGAATAACAGGGGTCTCTTTTGAAAGTCTTAAGTATAACAGTATTTTCTATAGACATTTTCAGTAAGTATAACAGTATAGGATAATACATATAACTTTGTTTTTTATAGAAAATCTTCAGAAAACATGTGTATGAGAGTATTTTTAAGAGAGAAAATCTTCAGTATAATCATATTTTCTATAAAAAATCTTTAGTATAACAGTATTTTTTAAGAAAGTTTCTGCTTAACTACATAGGTATATTTTCTATAAAACATCTCCAGTATAACTCCATCCCATGTACAAATTATTCAGTATAAAAGTGTGTTGTACAAAAATTCAGTTTAATAGAATTTTGAGTAGCAAATCATGTGTGTAATAAGTAGATATTTTTTTAATTTCCTCTTGATTTTAAGTATACAGCCATGTCACAGAAATTAATTCCGTTCGGAAGTGGAATTAATTCCGTATTTTGCTTTTATAGAAAAAGTAAAACGAACAATTTTTTCGAAACGAAACCTAGAAATGATTAAAATTACAATTCCACATGGCAAATTAAAAGTGATTTCATTTCGAAAAGATTTTTCGTTTTGCTTTTTCTATAGAAGCAAAAAACTGAATTAATTCCACTTTCGAACATAATTGAATTCTGTGACATGGCTGATAATACAATTTTTTACCGAAAATCTTCCGCATATTTCCTATATTCTATAAAAAATCTTCTGTATAAGAAATATTTTTTAATAGAAATATTAGGTCCCTGAATTGCTTAATCAGTTTTGCATCAAAAGCATCTTTCTTAACATCTGTACATAAGAATTGTTTTAAAATAAAAAACTCCAAAAAATACTTCTTAAATATAAAGTAAATTTATTGGCCAATAAGTAGTTTTTATGTGTACATACATACATATGTACATACATAATTTTATACTATGTAGTAACAATTTGATAAAAAAAAAAAAACTTAATCATTAAACAGACTATTGGTTCTCTGAGATGCCTACAATTTTCTATGGCAGTTATTTCAATCAGTTCTTGTGTTTGCCATCCTCCTGTTCCTTTTCGTCTTTGGCATTTTCCTTGACATTCAAGTGAGCTGGGCCGACTTGTTGGATTTGTATCTGTCGTTCATTGGATTTCTCTTCAATTTGTGGCTTGGGAACACTGACGGTTAAAACACCATCCGAGGATAGAGTGGACAAAACCTTATTGGAATCATAGCCTTTGGGTAAGGTATAGCGGCGTACAAAGTGTCTGGCAATGTAACCCTGATCATCTTCGCGTTCCTCATGTTTGCCCTCCACAATGACACAGTTGTCCACCACTTTTACATTCAATTCGCTGGGCTTAAATTGTTGTACATCCATGCACACCTGGAAACCATCCTTGCCAATAGTGGAGATGGGTCCCGTTGTTTGTTTGTCACGTAAACGCAGAGGTTGTGCTTCATCAACAGCATTGGCCAATGCCAAATAGGCTGGATGACGGCCATAATAGAGAGGTGACTCGTAAAATGGTGCACTGGTCAAAGAAAGACGGTTAAGATTGTCAACTAAGCTCATAAATAGAGGTAGATTTGCCATATTTTCGGATTTAACTATTTTCACTTGTTCTTATTTCAATTGGTTTTCTTTTGTTGTAATTATTTTTTTCCTCAAGGAAACACAGCAACTGTCTTTTGTTTCTTTTACAGGTTGGTTGTATTCGCTTTGTTGTATTCAACTGATAGCGATGGTGAAAAACGGCAAGTATTTATACCTCCGATTGAAGCTCTCTCTCTCACACACACTCATTCGTATTCATATGTGCACAACATAAATGTTTGTGCACATTCATTTGTTTATTGAAGCGAAGAGCCATACTAATGAGTTTTGTGAGGTCGATATCTCGATTATTCTAGCATTTTCATTATTAATTCTTATAAACTTTTTTTAGTGTGCATGTGTACGCCAACACTTTTGTTGTGTTTTGTTGTTGGATTTAAAAGTGAGTGTAAATTTGTTTTTAACTAAAAACACAACATAAGTATGTACATATGTATGCACTTATATGTACATATTTACTTGTTTTCTCGTAGGTACTACTTACTTTCTGGGTATTATTATTATTCAAATGAAAAATACTCTTCTTAAAGATTAACCCCCTTTTTCAAAAACGATTATTAAATTTAACAAACGTTTATTAAGCAAATTTTTATATGCAAAATTATAATGTGCTGATTTTCCTTTAACATTTAAATAAAACACAATAAAATTTAACTTTAATATACATACCTATGTAGATTCAAATGTCCTAAATCAATGGCATTATAATTTTTGCAATTTATTAGTTTAAAATACCGAAATTCCTAAGTGGAAAATGGGTTTCAAAATTTTATTTTTTTATAAAAGTTTCCACTGTGACGTATACAATTTATACAAATATACAAATTATATGTATGTATGAACATAAATACATACATACAGGCATGTGATGTAAATCGAAATCGAATCAGTTTTGGAAATACATTTTAACGCATTTATAATCTAATTTTTAAAATTTTTGTTTTAAGATTATCTTTAGTAGATTCTCATGGTAGAAGTTTTGACAATTGTTGCAATGAACCATGAATTCACCATGAAAATGTAAGGGCTACATTTCGTAAAATATTGATATATTCGCTCAAGAGACCAGGATGTTGGTTTATTAAATTGCATAATTTTATTCGCATTCGGAACACGTTCTAGCGAATCGTTACGAAGCCAGTACCCTGTTTTGCAATGATTTCTACTTGAAATAGTCATCTTCGGAAATTCTAAAACTAGTTAATCCTTCAGTCTTTTTTATTATTTTATTAAACAGCAACATTTAATATTACAATTTCTTCAACCAAGTTTTTTGTCAATTAAATTATAATGGTTCCATGAAGTTCTTTTAGAACTAGTTTGTGTTTCATAGAGCTACATTAGAAGCAATTTGTTAGTAGGTAGTTCAAAAATAAGTTAGAGCTCTATAGAATTTTTAAAAACCACAATATCGTCCGTTAGAAGTTGTTGTAATACATATCACTTGTTCTATGGATGTTACCAAAGAATCTGAAGTGTTTCTGGTTATAGTCATTCTAGAACTAATGATTTTGGAACAAGTTCTAAACATTTTTTAATCACTATTAGGTACAATTTATTGAATTTTAAAAAATGTTCAATATTCCTTTCAGTAATACAGTAAGTGCATGAAAAATAATCTATTCATTGTAGGCACATATGTACATACATATGTATGTATATTTCATTAAAAACATAAACAAATTAAGAACACTTGATACGGAACAAAAATATATGTACATACGAGTACATACATATGTATGTATGTACCTATATTTTTACATATGTATATAAGTATGTATGTATGTATAGTATGTGCAAGTCTGATCTGACTGCAAGAATACATTTTCAATTTTAGATTGTAGAAAATTTTATAAAATAATCCAACAATTTCTAGGTACCTACATAAAGGTAATTGAAAACTTTTATTATAATCAAACGCAATTTAATTCTGTCTAAACATACGGAAGCATTATGCAACTAATGACGACTAAAAATAAACAACTAGGAAAGCTGTCAATTTGACAAAAAAAATACAAAATGGAAACAAAAAAGAAATGTAGGTATGTACGTAGGTATGTACCTATAATCGATTCGATTTTAAACTTAAACCAACTCGTTCATTTTGAGCTACGAATTTAGTTGGAAATCGAATTATATTTCATTACAAACTCCCTGTTAATATTTTAAAAATCTAGATTTTTCCGGAGTATACATACATATGTATGTATGTACATAGTATGTAGGTATTTACCAAATAGTTAAATTAATGTTAAATCAAAATGAAACTAAAAAAATGACTCATACATCACCCTCTAAGTGGAAAAGAAAACAAATAAAAGTGCCGGTCTCTTAAAAAATAATAATAACACTCTAGAACTTGTTCTCTTAATATATCTCTTTAAGTGGTCATTCTAGTATTTTAAACAGAATTTTCTGGAATTTCCTCTTGATGATATGCTCAAATTTCTCAAGAGTATAAAAACGTATAAAATAACACAGTTCTCTTCAGTTTTTATTGAAACGCAAAACAAGAAACAACTTGGCAAATAGTGGCGAATGTAACTGATTTTTAACAAATCACATTACATACAAATAATTATAAAAATAAAACCTTGTGGGGTAAAAATAAACTAAAACTTTAATTGAAAAAAACAAATCAACACATAAATTTGTTGTAAAATTAATAAAAATAAGACAAATTACCGCAACAAAATGTCTTTGGTACCATTGCTAAGTGAATTGGAAGCATTCAGTGATGTGGAACAATTATTGGAGGACACTTTTGGTCTCGGCATACATCCAGTAGACATCTTCCGTCCATATCAACGTTCAATAGTAATGCGTCAACCACGACGTCGTTACAATCCATACATCGTAGCCAAGTACCAACGTCCTGGACATGGTAAATTAGATGGATTACAAAAATCCGAAGTAAATGTTTCACGTATTGGCAAAGACGGATTTCAAGTGTGCATGGATGTTGCACAGTTTACCCCCAACGAATTGACAGTCAAAACCGTGGATCGCACTGTTGTTGTTGAAGGCAAACACGAGGAACGTGAGGATGAACATGGTTTCATTCAAAGACACTTCATACGAAAATATACCTTGCCCAAAGGCTATGATCCAAAAGATGTAGTATCCACCATATCATCGGATGGTGTTTTAACCGTTAAGGCTCTACCACCACCCAGCAAGGCTAAAAATAATAATGAACGTATTGTGCAAATACAGCAGACAGGTCCGGCTCATTTAAGCGTTAAGCAACCAGAAGATATCAAACAAAAGGAAAATGGTGAAGCTGAGAAGATGGAAACGAAATAAACTGATGGTTTCTTTCCATAACCTTTTAATTTAAATTTAGTGTGCATAACCATTTTTTCAGTTTTGTAAAATTTATTCATAAAACGATCATTTTTATTAATTTAAATTCAGAAGATATACAACTACTGTGTAGTCCTTTAAGTTAAAACTGAAATAAAAACATTACTTAAACAATTAAAATAATTAATATGTATGTATTTATTTTGTTCTGTTCTGAAATTTGACCTGGATAAGAAATTAGAACGTGAAAGTAAGTAGATACATAGGTAGGTATATATATATGTTTTTTACTTTTTCCAGGTAAGGAATTAATAAGAAATTTCATGCAACAAATGATTAAGCCAAAAATCACTATTTAAACATAGTTAAAAAAAATTGGTGTGTACAGAGGAATATTGTAAGGTCATTCACTAAATGATCACTAGGGGGAGCACAATGAAAGTTTTGCAAGTACCTATATTAATTTACTCAAGGAAGATGTCTATAACACATTGGCTGTTTTCATAAACGCAGTATGCAATGCAACATTTCATTGCATAGAGTTCATAATAGCATTTAGAAATATAATTAAAAAATTTTTGTTTTAAGATTCTCTTTAATAGTCCAATATCTTTATATTTTATGTGATAAAAGTTTTTAAATTATATTCTAAATGCTATTATGAACTCTATGCAATGAAATGTTGCATTGCATACTGCGTTTGTGAAAACAGCCATTATTTGGCCATATTCGAACCTACACATGACATATACAGCCCAATCTACGGATCTCAAGCCCATTAAGAACTATTGAATGATGTGGAGCGGCCGGCATATAACGGCATTTAGACCCAAAAATTTGCCCGATTTGTGGAAAGAAAATTGAAATGCTTGGTACGCAATTCAAAAAGAGTGTTATATGGATCAGGTGGAAAGTATTCCCAGAAGATGTGCAGCTGTTTAATTAAAAATGGGACATCTAACTTTATTTTAGGATTTAAATAAAGTTTTTTTTTTATTCTTTTGTTTTTTTTTTTATTCTTTTGTTTTTTTTTTATTCTGGCAAGAAAACCAACGAAATGCAACAAACTATTAAGCAACAAGTAAAATGGCTTGATCTTAGGTCACATTTAACACGTCTGAAAATAAAGGGTTAAAAACAAACAAAATATTTTCTTTAATTGACAACAGATACCAAGAGTGCTAACCTCATGTCCACCACTGTTTGCATTTTTATAAATTTAATAACAATTAAAACTTTAATTTTAACAATTAGTGTAAGATTGAAAAATATTTTTATTGTTAGAAAATATTGTTAATTTGTTAACGTTAATAATATGTCTCCCAGGAAATGCTACACAATGTTGTAGCGAAATATTTGAAGAAATAATAAATGAATAAAAGAAATTTTGACCTTAAGCTGTAAGAAAATCGTAGCAGCCACAACTTTTAAATTAACAGCTAACAGTTGCCATCTGTAATAAACTTCAATTGTCAACTTTACTGATTATGGATTAAATTACTCAATAAACTACTAAACTAACACCTTAAGCTACTAGAAAACTAATTAAAACCAATGCAAACTTTATAAAGATATAAAAGATTTATTTTTAATTACTACACAGTAGTATAAATTAGAATAAACATAAGGAAAAACTTAAACATAGGTATAAAATGTAATCAAATGAATGAAAATTAAAAGAAATCCATGAGCAACTACTTCTACTTCGATAAATGAAAAATAAATGGAATTGATAAATCACTTAAAAAGCCATTTGTTCAATTCGACTGGATGTTTATTTGGCAGCTTCAGACTTTTCCCCGGCAGCAACACCATTAGACTGAGGCTGCTTCATAGCATTAGCCTGATCCAATTGCCTGACATTCAAATGAGCCGGTCCAGTTTGTTGAATTTGGACAACACGTTCATTACCAGCAATAGCTACATTGGGTGGTGGAGCTTTAACGGTAAGAACACCATCGGATGAAATGGTCGTGACCACATCTTTAGCATCATAATTTTGAGGCAGTGTATATTTGCGTACAAAATGACGTTGTATAAGGCCATGTTCATCCTCACGCTCCTCATGCTTGCCTTCGACAATTACTGTATTATATATAGTCTTAACAGTCAACTCACTGGGCTTGAAATGTGAAACATCCATGCACACTTGAAAGCCATCTCTGCCAACAGTCGGTAATAAAGTAGCGCTACCAGATGTTGAATCACGTTGCTGACGCTGGCGTCTGCCCATCATATATGGCGCATATAATGAAGAACGTCTAGGCAACAAATGGCGATGATGGCTCGAAGCTGACGCCAAACGTGGACGGAAAATATCTACAGGGTTTATGCCAAATCCAAAATCATCGTCCATCATATGATCCCAATCGTCTACCAGTCCATGATTGCAATCGCTGTCCAAACCACGAGCCAAATTCATTAACAATGGTACCAGAGACATTTTCAACTTTTTTGTTTTTGCTTTGGATTGAATTGAAATAATAAAATGCAATAAGCGCTTTAAATTCTTTTTCTACTTTGGCAACCAAACTTGTTTGCTAAATGCACTCAACTGAAGAGAACGAAAAAGCTCATTCGCTTTTATACTGAACGTGTAAATAAAGAGAAATGCTGCCCATTTTTAACGTAACTTTTGAGATTCTTCTACTTATTATGAGATTTTGCGAGTAAAATGTTGGATTTCGCTCTCTTAAGTACAATAAAGCAGAAACTTAAGAGATGGAGAAAAATAAGAAAAAAAAACATTATTGTGAAAATGGCTTTTGATAAAGTTAAGTACATAGGTATATGTATACATGCTTATAAAACTTTTTTTTTATAATTCTTATTAGTGTTTATTTGACCTTTTTTTATTAAGATTTTGGTAATTATTAACCCCCTTATTCAAAAACAATTATTAAATTTAACAAACGTTTATTAAGCAAATTTTTATATCAAATTTTAAATCTGTCTTATAAACGTTTGTTAAATTAATAATCGTTTTTGAATAAGGGGGTAAAGCTTTAGGTCTTTTTTATAAAATATTTAAATTTTTATTTATTATTAGCGAAATATTGAAATAAAAATTTAAATATTTTATAAAACTTTAATAATTACCAAACCTTATTTTTTTATAATTCAATAATTAATGAAACACTTTTTATGAAAAATTAATAGTTTGTCGTAACATCTAAACCCGAATTCAAATTGTTATTCAGGTATACATAAATACATATATAAGTACATTTACATACATACAGATATATATACATATGTATGTATGTACATATACAAATGTTTACATGCGGATTTTTTCAATTCATTTTCTACAATTCCCTGCAATTTTAATTACATACTATTTTAAGAATCGGGTTTTTCAATAAGAGGACTACAAAGTTTTTTTAAATAAAACAAAAACTGTTTTGGATATCAATGAAATTTTATATTTCTGTGAAAGTACGTTTATGTACATATGTATGCAACTCGATTTCTTTTGCATGGCCACCACAGGCACGCTTGCAGAAGTCCAGACGCTGAATCCAATTTTCGACGGTTTTCAAGCATAAATCGGACGATACTGCTGCAATTTCACGTTAGATATTCGTACGAAGTTCTTCAATCGTCGCTGGCTTGTTGGCATAGACCATAGACTTGGCGTAGCCCCACAGGAAAGAGTCTAACGGCGTCAAATCGCACGACCGAGGCGGCCAATCGACTGGACCATTTCGTGAGATAACACGTTCTCCAAACTTGGTTTCCAATAAATTTATTATGACATTCGCTGTGTGGCTTGTGGCGCCGTCCTGTTGGAATCACATGTCCTCCAAGTCCATATCATCCAATTGGGGCCAAAAAATTTCTGTTATCATTAAACGGTAGCGATTCCCATACACAGTAACGTGCCGGTCTTGATCGTCACACAAGAAGTACGGCCCAATGACGCCGCCGGCCCGTAAACTGCACCAAACCGTAATTTTTTCGGGATGCAATGAAGACTCAGGAGTACGTGTGGATTGCTGTCTGACCAATAACGCATATTTTTCTTACTGACGAAGCCATTCAGCCAGAAATGAGCCTCATCGCTGAAGATGATTTTTCGATTAAAATCCGAATCATTTTCAAGTTGTTGCTCAGCCCAATTCACGAACATACGACGTTTCTGGTGGTCAAGCGGCTGCAGTTCTTGCGTCAATTTGATCTTGTAAGGATGTAGACCAAGATCTTTTCGCAAAATTCGCGACAACGACGTTACAGAGATGCCAAACGCTTGCAAACGACGTGTGAGAGACACATTTGGTCTTTCTTCAACTGAAGCCTCAGCGGCAGCAATATTCTCGACACTACGAGCACTTCTTTGTCTCACTGGCACGGGAACATTTTGTACTGTGCCTGTGGATTAAAATTTTTCCACGTTATTTACAAGAGTTGTATGGTTGGTTGTTATGCTCGGAAGTGGGCTTAATTCAGGAGCTATTATTGACTAACAACTACAAAATCCAGTAGCTTAATTGCCTTATAACCGATACTCTATGATTTCTGGATAAAAATTTCTGATTCATATAAAAGTTGGTTCGATATCGATATTTATTAGACAATTTTGTCGGTTTATTTGGTTTTTGGAAATGGTTCTTATATGGCAGCTATGACAAATTATGGGCCGATCTTCTTAAATTTTGGAACAGTTATTTTCATGCATATGAGGATATTTCACGTCAAATTTCAACATAATAATGTTATATTTAAGTTAAGGTATATATTAGTATTAACGTTGATTTCGAGAGTGGACGTTATGTGGGGGATATTGACAAATATGGACCGATATTCTCAAAATCCAGCAGTTTGATTTAGGCATGTATGTAAATGATCCGTGTAAAATTTTGGATTGGTACCCTTATTTATAAGAGATTTTTGAGTATTAAAGTGATTTTCGGAAGAGGGCTTTATATGGGTCAGACGGTTAAAAATAAACCGAAATATACAAAATTTTGTAGGATGATTTTGGTATATATGTAAATGATCTGTGCAACATTTTGAGTCGGTACCGAAATTTATACAATATATATAGGGATAAATGTCTTTTCAGATGTGGTCCATAAAATTCAGTACAACAATTTATTTGCCTATAAAGATTATTCATGTCAAATTTTAGTCGTTTAACATTATTTATATCTGTTTTATACGTATTTAAGTGAATTTTGGAAGTGAACTTTATATGGGGTCTATGGTCAAACATGGACCGAACTAAAAATTATTTCGTTTTGCGATTTATTTTTGCATAAAACTTATTTTTGCTGAATTTTGTCTTGATATTCCAACTTTATAGGTATTTATGTATAATTGAGCAATATTTCGGGAAGATTTTTGTATGGGGGCTATGAGAAATCATGGACCGATTCTTACTATTTTCCGCACATTTTCTTCTTTTATCATAAAAAAAACGTATACAAAATTTCATGGTATTATCTGCAAAATATTGCAATAAAATGGACAAAAAATATCAATTTTTTATGGTGGTTGTCTCACATATTGGTCCATAGCTCTGGTGGGCCTAAACCGATTTTGCTGATTTTAAATTGCAAACTTCTCGAAAGCATGTCTGATAGAATTATTGAAGATTTGGATTCCGAAGATATCTGGGGACTTCAGAAAATTGATTTCAACAGACAGACAGACGGGCATGGCTTAATAGACTCCGCTATCTATAAGGATCCAGAATATATGTATATACTTTATAGGGTCGGAAAATTATATTGTGGAAATTACAAACGGAATGACAAACTTATATATACCCTTCTCATGAAGGAGAAAGGTATAATAAGAGCACAAAAGTACGAACGAATGAACCTAAGTGAACTGTACAAACTATGGCTGCCTGCTGACCTAACGGTGGATGTATAGCCTTCATCATCCACAACGACGTATTTACATTAACCAGGACAAAGCAGCTACTGCAAACCTTCATATATTTCAACGATAGCATCTTTAAAGGTTGAATAAATTTTATTATGAATTATCAAATTAAATTAATCTGAAATCAGCAATAAAAACTAAATTCTTATATTTTCTGTTTACAATGTCCTTTCAAATTTATTAAAATACGTATACATGGATATATACATACATATATACACTAGTTATTTCAATAAAAGAAATAATTTAAATTACAATAAATCTATTAACGTTCCCTTAAAATCTCCAATTCTTCGGGCAAAGCATAGATTCTCAATTGCTTCTCAATTATTAAATCCTGCAAATGTGACAAATCCTGCGGTACATACGTAGCTCCATCCATATACAAAGCCTTACTCCAGGGGCACTCATCTAAGGCGGTAAGTAAACATTTCTTACTTAAATCAAACGAACAATTCTGATCGGATAAACAGCTTATATAACAACGCCAGAACAAGGAGTTGCGCTGTAAAGAGGAGTACAAACTCAATGGCGCTGAAGAGTTTTGCATTGTGTCACTAGGTATTAAAACTTTAAAGAGATTTAAAATACGTTGACGCACCAATAGCTCATGATAATGCAGATCATTGCTGTCTATATCAAATAAAGGCTGCCGTTCAATAGAGGTAGCGGCGGAAGCCAAAGTATTGATAAAACGACAACGTGCCAAAGCTATTATATAAATAACTGATTTAATGGAGGTATTTAATTTAATGTAACCGGCTCTTAGTTTATACCACGGCAGAGACTGTTGACAGCCCCATTTTTGCAATAAATACAGATTGTTGGGATATTCTTGCAGGCCACCGTAAATGATTTGTTGTACTAGTTTGTGAGATACATAACTATTACCTTTAGGTAGTTGTAATATCTTTATGTAAATCTCATAAATATGCTCTCTGAGGTATGTATGACGCGAATTACTTTGAGTTTTAAATATTTCCAATAGCTTTTGTAAATATTCTAAAGATTGTTGCTTTTGCTGTACAGTATAGCTGAGCAGGCAATAAATATTTATTTGGCTTAAAGTATAATCGTTCATAAAATGTTGCTCAAGTAGCATTATTTCCACATTTTGTTCAATTTTTATAGTGAGATCTAGTTTCTCCTTAAGTTGTATTAAGGCCAAGAGTTTTTTAGCATTTGTAATACTCTCCAGCTGTGAAGGTTCTATATTAAGAGCGTATAGCGAAAGCAATTGAGAAACCTTCTCATATTGCTGCCACTTCAGCAGTATTTCGGCATATGTCATGTACACGTAAGCCAGTTCAGATTGTAGATTTTCTTCTTTATTATAGGCTTCTAGAAGATTTTTAAATATATTCTCTATATTTTCGGCGGGAGCCTCGGCTTCGTATTCATACAAAGCAAATTCAACATACAATTGTAGACAATTACGGTTCTGGCGTTGTTTGAGTAAAGTTTTAAAACGTTTACGTGATTGTTGTATAAAATCTTCTGAGTGTTTCTTGTTTAGCTTTTCTAATATAAAAAGCAAACGTTCAAAACGGCACCATAGTTGCAGAAATATCAATCTCTTTCTTTCATCGATGTTTTCATAAGCTTGGGCGCAATTAAGCAACAGACTTTTTAAACACTGAGAATACACTTCATGTGCTATTGTGCTACTAAGATAGGTGGGTGTATTTACCATTTGTTTGCTTAACTCAAATAGGCTTATGAAGAATTCTTGTTGATCCCAGGAGCAAATATAATTTGGATTTGTAAAAACAGCCAATTGATCTTCTATGGCGTCTGTATCACCCTGCAGCTGAGCAGCTAACGTGTGGCTGTTGATAAAGGGCAGTTTCATTAGTTTCAAAATTGTTATTAATAATTCAAAGGAGTTTTCCTGTGACTTTAAAGGATACACATAATGACAGATATCTTCATTAAATACTATACGCTGAGGATCACTGCACTTTGCATTATCACCAGGGTAAGGCAGAAAATTAAAACCCTGTCTTAGTTTCTCTATTCTCAGCCAGATCTCATTCATAGGCAATCCAGATTGCAATATAATCTCCTCATATTCCAACAAGGTTTGCTCATCCTGGGCACGTGGCTGCAGATCTTCTAAAAGCTTAGAACTTAGTGCTACATTTAACTCAATGGCCAGTTTAATCAGGGCAAAGAATTGCTCGTATAATCCTGACTGTCTTAAAAACAAAGAACAATTGTAGAACAATTCTAGCATGACCTTATCACTGACTTGTGTGGTTGTAGTTTGTTTATGATTGTGAAACATTTTCCTCATGCATCTTTCGTAGATACGCAGAACCTCTGGTACTGTGCAGCGCGCCATAGTTCCCTGAGTACACATAATCAAAGCCTGCCATAAAATCAGGCTGTAGGGGTCTTTCGACAGCAAAGGCTCCAACATTTTACTCACATCGTGCGAAGTATAAGATTGAGTTATAATGCCAATATACACCTTGTACAACTCTTCCTGACTGGGTAGGTAAATTAAAGCTTTCTGTACATAATCTATTTTCTTTTCGGCCACTCTTAAACGAGACCATTTGTAAGGATTTCTATCTTGTAGTTCAATTAGCTCTAACCAACTTTTTAAGTCCTGGCAATTTTCCATAGTTTTGCGATTTAATTCGCCCATTTTTAAAGTGTATTCTTTTTCCTCCAAGACATATATAGAACTAATAACATTCTGTGTTCCCTGTTCACTTTCATGGCGAAAGCGATAATAACGCTTTGGTTTAGATTTCTCAGTGTTGTAATAATTCCTGCCTAAAGTATAATAATAGACGCGATATCTGGGACAAGCAGGTTTGTGCAAAGTTCTTATGGTGTTATACTGTTTAGCCTTATTTTTGTCCACATAATATTCTTCCTGACCAGTAAAATCTAAAATGTGTTCAACAGGTTTCTTGGAAGTTGTATTTGATTTTTTATGCTTGTGTTTCTTTTTGGATTTTTTAAATCTTTTACTTCTGCTTTCAGGCTCTTCGTTAGATGATAAATTGTTGTCTTTATTATTTACATCCTCCTCACTGCTGCTAGATCTCTCTGAAGAATCAGAAAAATTTTCTGCTCCTATTTGAGATGTCTTACATTGTACTGTTGTCAAATCCTGTGTTTTTATATCAAAACTATTGTTTTCCAACCAGGTGTTTGTTGCCGTTGAAGAGGAAGTAAGTTGAACCTCTGCATTTTTAGTTCCATTGTCTTTGGAGTAAGCAGGAAAAAGTGACATTGTAAAATACCGTACAGAAAACTAAAACATTTGTTCGCCAAGAATGTTTACATTTTTTCAGTATTTATATATTGGCAGTCACTTTTGAATGATAACATACATATGTTAAGAACAGGATGCTTCGAAATTTATAGTTTTCATTTAAACGACAGTTGCATTTTTGGGAAACAAACGACATTTTTTTCGTTTTTAAATTGAACGTACATATTTTAGTCCATGGTGTAAAAATTCTTTTAGACTGTTATAGTTAAAGTATTTTTTTTTTAAATTTTTAAATCTTGACTATAACAGTATTTTCTATTTATATTTAATATTATTTTCTATAGAAAATATTTAGTATAGAAGTATTTACTAAAAATAAACAATATTATTTCTATAGAACATTTTCAACATAATTTTTGAAACCATCGAATCATTTTATTTACGAATGCACCCTATTTTAGAGGGTACGATGTTTCGATAAGTACATACATAGGTATATTTTAGCGGAACGATAAATGCAATTTTTCGGTAACTTTAGTCCAGCTAAATGGCTATTTTAGAGGTAACGGCAGCAATTACCCTTTAGATAATTAACTTTTAATATACCCTTTTTAAATTGAAAACACAAAGAAAATTTTTAAATTGTATATTTTTAATTAAAATCGTGGAAAATGTTGCAAGCTTTAGCTTAAATTAAAAGAAAACATAAACCGCTAGAAATTTGGCGTTTTAAAACCGATAGTGTACACTAATACCCCGATTTGCGTCATCAAAAAAAAAAGTTGCGTGGCTTCGAATTGCGTCGTTGATGTTTCCCTTTTTACTTGTTTTGGTCAAACACAAAACCCTGATGTGACCATTGCCTTGGAGTAACACAAATTATTTTGTATGTAATTTATTAAATTGAATTACATAATTATATGTTTATGTTGATTTTTTACACGTTTGAATTGGCTTTAATTTATTTTTTTACTTTACGTTATCTTTTTGTTGCAATATATTTTAAAAAAGCTTTATTAAAATATACATTTATAGTAAAAATTTTCTTCTGGAACGAATTAACAAAAAATCCATACAAATATATGGAGAAAAATGATTCGATTTGCGTTGTTTCGCATTGCGTCCCGTTTGGTCGGTCCCAATTAACGACGCAAATCGGGGTATTAGTGTACACTATCGGTTTTAAAACGCCAAATTTCTAGCGGTTTTCAGAACATGGGCGTATAAATATGTAACTCCCCCACTTTGAAAACAAAGAAATGAGAAGTTTTTTATTGAGGATGTTACATTTTATTTTTTAACGTAGTAAATACAATAACTATTAGTTTTCTATAGTTAAGCCTCTAAAACGGCATATCAAGAAAGGATTAAAATAACAAAAAATAACGAATACTTAGAACTAAAAAGTATGAATTCCAGACTAATTCATGAATGTTAACATATAATAAAGAATATGATGAAATGTGGTTATTTTCTTAAATTAAATCAAATTGGGATCCAAAAATGATTTATTTTGTATCTCCTTGATCACCACTAGATTCATTGGCAGCATCTGTAACCTTCTCTTGAGTGTTTTGCTTGACATTCAAATGGGCCGGTCCAGTTTGCTGGATTTGTATAACACGTTCATTTGATTTTTGCTCCTGCACTGGTTTGGGAACACTGACAGTTAGCACACCATCCGAAGATAGAGTGGAAGCCACCTTATTGGCATCGTAGCCATTAGGCAAGACGTAACGGCGTACAAAATGACGTTGAATGAAGCCATGTTGATCCTCACGTTCTTCGTGTTTGCCCTCAATGACTATGCTGTTATCGACTACCTTGACATTTAGTTCGCTTGGCTTAAATTGAGCCACATCCATGCACACTTGAAAACCATCTTTGCCAACTGTAGAAATGCTCGATTCCCTATTTTCTCCTGCACGGCGATTCAGCTGATGTTCGTTGATACGATTGAGCAGAGCCAAAGGCAGTGTATAGCCCGCTATAGTAGGAGTTACTTCACGTTGTGGTTGGCGATGAATTAAATAGGGTGGAACACCCACGCCGAAATCGTTACCGTAGTAGGATGGATTGGATTCACTGCCCAATTCATCGATGAGAGCTAACAATAGTGGTAAATTTGCCATTTTTATTTATAGTTTTACTTGAATTCTTCAAAATTTGTTTATTCAGACAAAAACAATTAGTTTTTTCACAACAAATTTTACTGCTTGCTTGCTTGTTTGTTCAAAATGAAGAACTTTATCTTTCGCAGGAAATTTTTCAACTGATGCAGCTTGCTGCATTTTTAATGGCTTTTATACAATTTAAAGAGATTCGAGTAATTTCTAGAAAAATTGTGAATTGTCTCTTTTTAATTGTGTTTTAATTTCCATGCTCTTTCAAATTCGTTTGGAAGAGCTTTTTCTCTTTTATCTTCAAACTCAAAAAAGCATATAATTACACCATGCTCTTTTGTTTCATTCTAGAAAATTAATAATGGTATGTTCTCTTAGATTATGGTATTTTTGTAAACTTTTATTTTAATTTTATTGGAAAAGTTTATTTTCGAAGAACAAAAAGAATAGGTTCAAAAATAATGTTTTCAGCACTATCTGGTTAAGCGTAGCAATTATATATCTGTTTTGTTTTCTACTTTGTTTTATATATCTTCAAAGAGAACAACATATTGAAAATAATACTTTTTTAGTAAAATCCTACTTGGAATATTTTATATTTAGTTACGTAAATTCTCTAACTATGTATTTTATTCATATAAATTTCGATATTTTCCTATTAAAAGAAAAGTTTTTGGTTCTATAAAAATTCATCGGCATAATGAAATAAAAATTAATTAAAAACGTTCCAAGCAAATATGTATGTATGTACATTGTACATATAGCAAAATTTTAAGAGAACATCTATTCCAATTCTAGAAATTAAGCACAATAGAGAATATTAATGAAATTACTCTCACTGATTTTGTGAGATTATAATTAAAAAACACTAGTAAAGAGCTCAAAGAGAGCAATTAAAAATAAAAAGCACATTTAAAAGAGAGACCAATAAAAACTTTTTCGAGAAAATACTCGAAAATTCCTTCCTCCCTTTAAATGATATAAAAGCCAGCAAAACACAGCAAGCGGCATCAGTTGCAAAATTGTTGTGAAAAAATAAAGTGCTAAAGCTAATATAGAAAAGCGTATAGGTACACATACATTTATTGATTATTTTTTTTTTGAAGAATAAAGTAAAATTTTAAACAATTATTAAAAATGGCTAATTTACCACTACTGTTGAGTCTTATCGATGAATTGGACCGCGAATCTATTCCATCTTACTACCGTAACGATTTCGGTTTAGGTGTTTCACCCTACCTCGTTCACCGCCAGCCACAACATGAGCCAATACAAGCCAGTTTAGCCGGATATACACTACCATTGGCTCTACTCGGTCGTATCAACGACTATCAGCTCAATCGCCGTGATGGAGAAAAGAGAGAATCACGCATTTCACCAGTTGGTAAAGATGGTTTCCAAGTGTGCATGGATGTGGCCCAATTCAAGCCAAGCGAACTAAAAGTCAAAGTCGTCGACAATTGTATAGTCATTGAGGGCAATCACGATGAACGTGAAGATCAACATGGCTTTATTCAACGTCATTTTGTACGCCGTTACGTTTTGCCTAAAGACTACGATGCCGACAAGGTGGTTTCCACTTTATCTTCGGATGGTGTCTTGACTGTCAGTGTACCCAAACCAGTTCAGGAGCCAAAAACAAACGAACGTGTTATACAGATCCAGCAAACTGGACCGGCCCATTTGAATGTCAAACAAAACACTCAAGAGAAGGTTACAGATGCCTCCAATGGATCTAGTGGCGATCAAGAAGATTAAAACTAAATAATTTCATAATCCATATTGGATTTATTTTATAGATTTAACCTGTTCATCATATTCTTTATTTATACGTTAACCTTCATGAATTCCAGACTATTCCATACTTTTTAGTTTTAAGTATTTTTGATTTTAAATCATTTAATGATATGCCATTTTAAAATCTTAAAGATAAGAAATTTCGTAGCTATACGCAATACGAATTAAATAAACCAATTATCCTTAATAAATGAAAAATGGAGTTTAATAATTTTTGTCACAACGTATTCGAAGGTAAATTGTAAAGATTTATAACTAAATTAGAACTGGGGACAAAAAGCAAAAGCTTTCGAAATACAAAATACACAATAACCTTCCTGTTTACTTTTGCTAGTAATGGGATATTTGTAAAAACAAATTTTAATACACTTGAACAATGTACGCATATGTACATATATCTAACGCAAAGCTTCATTCACCCTAATGACCTTTCTCAAATATAAGCATAGAAAGATACATATGAGTGGCACCAAAATAAAGATTTTAAAAGCACTTAATTTTCCAATATGGGCATATTAAAATTACATTCGACATTTTACTTTGACATCAGTAAGAAAACCTTTGACAAGTATTCAATTTCGCTCGAAAATTGCTATTTTGTCTAATATGTCTGGAAATCCAAGAGCAATTGTTGAGAAACCTTTGCATGAAGAACGTGTCACTAGATGGGTGTGGTTTGGAGGCGTGATAAGGCCATTTTTCGAAAATACGTCTGGAAAGGATGTTAACAACAAAATGTTTGGCTTATTATTTGATATTGCAGATGAGTGGAATACTTGCAAAACTTTAAAAGTTATTAGGGCTTAAAATATTTTCTGACAAAAATTTGTTTAAGTTCTGAAGTATCTATTGGTATTTAATTTTTGGGGATTTCTTAATCCTATTATCTTATTTTAATTGCCTGTAATTTGTATATTGTTTCCAATATTTGCTTTGAGACATTTTTTGTTTTGATAACTTACATTTTGTCAGGCTGCCAATACCAACAATAATTATCTACATACATATGCATGTATTAAAACCAACATATTGAAAGGAAGTGCTGAGGAAAACTACTTTACTTCCGTTAAAATAGAACACTTGGTGGTGATTGCTACAAATCTAAAAAAGTTCATTCAAATTAAATTTCATGGAACGAAATAAAAAACGATTTCTTTATAATTTATCATAAATGTAACAACACCTACTTGTTGAAATTGTTTGCATTAAACACAATGGATAAATAAAACATTACACTTTTCTTAATTTTATATTTTTTTTTCGATTTGTAAATAAAACTCCGTGGAATAAATGATAAATACACTTTTTATTTGTTTTGTTGTTTTACTTTGTTACACTTTTAATATTTATATTACAACTTGTTGCTCGCGTAGTTTTCCTTTGCAAATGAAAACTACATATTGTTTTTGCATTTTGGCGGAAAAAAAGCTCTGCGACTGAAGAAGCTGCAAATCTGTCACTTCACACCTGTATGTAGGTATTATGTGTCAAAAGATCATACTTATCTGTAATCTTTAAACAATTATGGCAATTTAACATTTAGAGTCTCTCGTCAGACATGCAAACAGACATTTTGTTAAGTTGTTGTTCTACTTCAGCATATTTGGATATTTGTACATAGTTTTACATTTGGTACAAAGATTTGATTATAATCCCGAAAAAATGCTTTTTATGGTATGGTAAATATATTGAAATTCCCCAACAAATCTCTAGATCTTTTCCCCATCCTCTACCTGGTAATAAATCCCTTAAACTGAAGAAAACACTCACGAACTAAATGTCTAAAGTTGCCATACAAAAATTATAGCGCTAGTGGCTAAAAATTTCAATAATGGCAGGACTAACAACCGATGCGTTTCTTGTATGGCAATACTGATGCATATTGTTTACTTATGTCTAGTTTATATCCGTTTCCTATAAAGCCAATTGAGAATAAACTACGTTATATATTTTTAAATGACGTAAAGGGTTTTTTATAACAGGAACTTTGTTTTATAACTGGGACACATTGGAATAACATGAAAGTTTTGACTTTTTATTTGTTGACATATCATTACAATTGTTTTTGTTGACATATCATGACATTGAATTCAATTTCGCTCGAAAATCGCATTAAAATATTACAAATTCATTTAAGGATAACCCACTGTTTTTTGTGGAAAAATAATTGTACAATCAAAATTACATGCTGATATAATTTATAATTGTCTAACCTTTAACGATTTAGTTTAAATGTTTTTAATATAAATTCTATGTATATTTTATTTGTTTTGAAAAACAACGTTCTAGTTGAAATAATGTTTCGATTTTTAAAACAGCGACATTTTATTTTCAGCTTCAGAAAAGTAAAGTAAATTTGGGTTTTCTGGAAGCATCGTTATTGCATACAATTTTAAATGCAATTACATATTAATTAGTCTTCTAAAGTCAAATTAATTGAATTTTCTTTGTAGTTTATTAGCTGTATTAAATACGAGACATTTTATTACAGATTAATAGACTTTCTTAGATAGGTGCACACACAAATCAATCTGTATATTACCGATTTAAACTCGTATGTCATATATTTAAGCAAATTATAATAAAATACTAGTTATTATTACTTTTTAATTACACTTAATCATTTTCATAGTAATACATACGGCAGTGCTTCCCAAAATGTGGCTCCATGGGGGTAATAATGTATTCATATACATATTTATTTATCCCAAAACAAAAAAATACATTCCATTAGTTTCACATCTATTTTTACACTAAGTAGTAATTATTTAAGTTGAATGTGAAATGATCAGTTTCAAATAATTTGATAATACAAATACACGGAATCGCCTGATTAGGTAGCCAAATAGTTTTCTTTGCTGTTGCCATATGATACCAAATATTGTTTTTCGCCTTCGGAACAATTTCTTCGTTGTGGAACCAGTTTTTTAATCAATAATTTCTGCTTGAAAGTGTCACTCTTGGAATTAGTTCTACGGAAGCGATAAATAACTAACATGACTTTTTAGGACCTATTTACAGTGCTTCGTAATTTCATAAGCAATCGATTTTGGGTGAAAAATATTAGTGAACACAGATTATCTTCCTTTAATTTTGGTAGGAAGTATTAGTGATCACAGATTATTATCCTTTTTCAATTTAAGTAACTATTAAAGGGTCCTTTTCAATTTAGTTCAATATTTCGATAAAAAAAAAATGTAAATTTAGAGGTGTCAGTCAACAAGTAGCAAACTAATATATTTGGGAATCACTGGCTTGCGAATATAAGTTCTACTTCGGTATAATTAATTACGTTCATAGGTACTAATATTTTTATTTAATTTGAATTTCTTAATACGATTACTCAAATACCGCTTAAGATTAATTTATGACGATGATACTACTATTGCGTTAATATGTTTGACATATGGGATTAATAATTAATTGAATGTTTTTAATTAAACGAGGATCTTGTGTACTCTCAATGTAAACATTTATAAATTAAATTGAAAATATTCATACATATGTATAATTTCCATTCTAAGTTTATTTTTTATTATTCGTTGAAATTTAAGCATTTTATTAACACAAATAGAACTTTTTTACCTTCTAAATTAATGATAAAATTTAAAATTTTCTTTAGTCTATATACAGTCTTATTTAACATACCACACTTTCATTATAAAAATATGTACTTTTTTTAAAAAAAGAATTGAAAGTTGAATTGTTTATTACAAAATAAAACAATCATAAACAGGAAATTAAACTTGAAATATTTTTTGGTTGTACTTCTTGTATTTGCCAAATATGTATATTAAAACCAAAATAAATTTCATTAAAAAATGTTTAAATTTTTATATATGAAAATCAATTTCTTTTCAGTGCTCTGTATCTTTTTTTTATAGATAATTAGCTTTAGAAATAAGTTGTATGTGTATGTTTATAATTATAATTATTTAAAAATCTTTTATTATTAAATAAATTTTAATTTAAGAAAACTAATTTTTCTTTTCTTTAAGTATTTGTTTTTTTATTATTTCTAGCTAAATGTATTAGATAAAAATATTAATTTTCCTTAGTTAGTATGTAATTTATAATCATTTAAATAAATAATTTAAATTAATTGTTTAACAATGCTTTATTGGACATTGCAATAGTAAAAACGGCCATAATTTTTATTGCAAATTTTAGGTTTGAGCATAATATAGGTAATTAAATGATGATAAAAAGTTTTAATTAATTAAATGCTTGTCTTGGGTTAAGTTAATTGTATTTTTGTTTAAATTCAAAGCTATATTACCAAGTTATATAATAAATGTTTGATAACTGCGTACCGAAGATGATGAGTTGTGAAATTTATAATATGCTAAATAAAAATACGTTTTAATGGCGTTTCAAATGAAGTTGGAGTCGAAATTTTTTGATTATATTTCGAATTTCATTTTTAACAATTGTTGCTGGAGAATAAACTACAAAAAACACGTCACATTCTATCAGATTTAAGTATGAACAACTTTTTCTTTGAAATATGTATGTATATGTAAATTCAGAGTTGATCTCCCAGCATTATTTTCGTAATCCTTATACTATTAATTTAATATTTAATAAATCCATTAAAGATCTAATCGTTTTAAAAAACTACTTCGAATATATGAAAGAAATCCAACATTTGAAATAATGAAGATTTATAACGATAATTTGTTGCATATAAGTACAATACTGCAGTGTCCAGTATGACTGCAAATGGGATTCAAAGAGCGCCCAATTTTATATTATTTATTTCCATTTTGCAATGTTTGCTTCAAATACTTTCAGAGGGGTTATTACGTATTTCGATTCGACAGCAAACACTTTCGAAATACAATGTATAAAGCATGGTGCAACATTACAAGGTGAGTGCAAATCGACAACAAATAAAACACAAAACAGAAACAACATGCATTTTGTTTGTGTAAAATAATTTACTACTGTCAAAAATACTTGAAAAAGTATTACTTTTGACATAAGTAAATTGTAAACAAAGTCCGTCAGCTGGGCTACTGCACTCACCTTGTATAGTTGCACCATGGTATAAAGTATGTAAATTTGAACGATTTTCTTTTCTATACGAGTTACAAAATAACCCCCTGGTTTTGTAGGATATCATTGCTGTACTAAAAATTTCGATATAATTTGTAGTTGTTCATATAAATTGTGGCTATTTCTGGCTAACACCTGTAAAGCTGTCTGTACTGGAATAGACCAATTAATTTACTATCAATCGTGAACTTTTATGACAGTTTTAAGTACTCTCTCTTTATAGCTGCACTTTCTGCAGCGTCAACACAAAAGAACCAGTGGAATGGACCCAAGTGAGCTGTGTATTGTTACGGCTACCTATTTAACCTAACCTTGTGCAGCGTCTTGTTGATGGTGGCTAGAATTATTAGAAATTTCTGAAATACAACTGAAAATGATGTAGAGAGTACAATTTGTTGTTGTTACAGCTCTGACATTTTCGTAAGTTGTTTGCCTGTCGTATTCGATAATCCTAACAAGACAACAAGAAATATGTTATTGTTATTTGGTAGAAGGTCAATAAGACTTTAGTTAGTGAACCAATTGTGCCAGTGTTTATTTACCCTCATGACGATTTAAGGGCACAAAGGGTAACAAATAATGTGCCAAGATTATTGCACGCTACCGGTTTAGAATACTGCAGTAACTGGCTCTTAATTGTGCCTGAGTTAATCGAATTTGCCTAAAAAAATAAATAAATAAATTAAAAAAAAAAAAAAAATTGCAAAGTTTTTTACAAATATTCAAAGACTGTGACTGAGAAATGACCTTCAAACACTATTTTTTCTTCACAAAGGGACTAAGGTTCTACAGAACGTCATGTTAATACACTGGAGGAGTCAAGAAAACATCGTCAACACAGAATTTATTTGATAAGGAACACAAAGTCATGTTGATGTAATGGAAGTGCCAGGAAAACATCTACAACACACAGTTAGAAGATCC
This sequence comes from Bellardia bayeri, assembly GCA_950370525.1. NCBI lineage: Eukaryota > Metazoa > Arthropoda > Insecta > Diptera > Calliphoridae > Bellardia > Bellardia bayeri. The sequence goes on from OX493267.1 coordinate 89,254,687, forward strand.
CCCTAAGGCATACGAACAAAGCTTTAAACGACATTCTTAGCTGTCAATACCGTAATAGCAGGATACCATATCAATGTCTTACTTGGAGGTCACACAGCACCGAGAAGATTCTGCCGCGTAAAACGATATACTTTTTGGTACAACTATGATCATGATGGATCAACGGGCTTAATGATTTCTGTAACCGCAGGTAGGGGTCCTTATAACAACCTCATATAAATATTTCTTATCCTTCGGAAGTAGCAGAATTTCATGGACTTGATTTTGCACATACAGAACTCCTAGATTAAATATTGTAGTCTAGTTATATTTTGCCATTTTACTACTAAATATCTATTTAATTCTTTGCTTTGAAAATTTGGAATCACAGCAGAATACCGTCACTTTAATCCAAAACCTTCAGACATTTTTTGTTGAACAATAACTCTCCAACAGGTAATAGTAGGAGGCTCGTTGATTATCGATCATTTATGACTTTAGTGTAACTTACAGCTATTTCAGAATACTTGTTCATTAAAAAAACTCAATTTTAAACAACGGCTCATCTAAATATCTAGTTCGCTTACTTTAACTGGTTACTGCTTGGTGTGTACGCTAGGAGATTTATTTTTTGTTTATAAAATAAGAAAAAACGAAAAGAAATATTGAAAATATGAATTTTTAAAACATCTTTCAACTTTCACATTATAAGTCAAACCCAGATTTTGACACAAAATTTCTGAATGTTAAATCATAAATATAAACATGGCTTCTAATAACATAAAAAATTAAGGTTTATTTGTAGTTTTTTTTTATCCAAAATAATAATTTATTTATAAAATATAAAATATGTATTATTTTAAAACCTTCAAAAAAGTAAAACAAATAAAAAGCCGGAAAAATGGACGCAATTGAAACTTTTGCTTAACAAACTAGAAGACGAAAAAAGAACACACTCTAGTAGCATCTAAACAACACTAAATGATGAAACATAAAGCTCATGTTCCATTCAAACGTTTTCCTTTCTTGCATTTTCTTTTAATTAAATATTATTAATTTTTTTATACTTAAATTCTGTAAAAAACTAAATTGATCATGGTATTGAAATTGAATATTCAATGTACATATATATTTGTAAAACAAATGAAAGGATAAAATTGTAATGAAACTTAAAAAAACTTAAAACTTAAAAAGAATTGAAAACTTATTTCTTAATGAGACTTTCGCAACTGCTGCTTAAATTTGGCAACGATTTAAAGAATAGTCGACCCTTGTCAATATGCTGATGACTGTGTTGTTGTTGGCTATTGCTGCTGCTACTGAGACTGCTGTTGTTGTTGCTGGGCTTAGGAACCACCGCGTTGTCCAATTCGTTGCCCATATCAACTGTGTGCACCGAACGTCGCATTAGTATTTGACTATGTGGTAGATTTTGTACCACGGAAGGTGACAACGGTGATTGTGGCAATTCCATATCAAGCACTGTATGTTTATGATGTCCTGCTGCTGCAAATGCCGCCGACTCCGAGTGCTGCTTAACTAATTGACGCATGCGTGGCGGTGGCGGCGGTTGTGTATTTAAATTTGGCCGATGCGCAGCTGTTTCATGACATTCTAGCATGGGATCACAAGCTTCGACATCTACACTTCCCAGCAGTTTTGTATCCGAATACCTACGTAAATCTTTGCCTAAATATTGTTCTAGCTTATCGGTGCAAGTGCCATCACTGTCGGGTGGTGTTAGAATGTTGGAATTATGACCACCGTAGTCATGCTTCAAATATGGGCCACTGTCGAGATCTAAATCTACAGAGTCATTGAGTATATCACGATTTTCTAGGAATATAGATGAATTGGAATAACGTTTCGTATGTGGTTTATAAACAAAACCACCCAAACCATTGGCCACTGCATGGGAAACGCCAGAGCTAACGGAGGGAGCCTTATGATCGCCACTGCCTACAAAGTAAAGTAAAAAAAAATTATTTTTTTTAAGGTTTTCATTTTGTTTATTTACCACTAAAACTACTCAATTGTAGTGCATGCTCCCGTCCCGTATCAGTCGATAAACCATCAGTACTTAGATCTTGACGCGAACCTACACATAAATCGTTTACAGACACACGACTGGAATCTTCTGAATGTTCCAGCACATTGTGTATGGAGTCATGGAAGGGTGTCATGCTGCCCGAACCTTGTGGACAAGGACGGAACGAAGAGATCTGTGAAACAACATCGTCCAGAGCATAATCACGATCATAATTATGCTGTGATTGTGTGCACTCTATATTGGCCGCCACCGCAACTTGGCCCAATTGTGAATGATGCAGATGGTGGTGATGCTGATGATGATGCTGTTGTTGCTGTTGCTGCAGAGCAGCATGATTACTGTGATGATGTTTCCCGCCCAATACCCGCGATGGTAAGCCACCCACCGATGTCTGTGATATCATAGAATCAACATCTAAATCAGCATGCTGTAACATATGATGGGGCGATGTTGGCAAATTATCACTGCCATCCGCCGCGTCTTCAACTTCATTCACCTCAACTGTGGAAGCGTAATTATAACTAGTTGTAGGTCTTGGATTTGCTACATTAACATCAATATTTATGTTGACACTGTGTGGTGCTGAATTTGCAATATGTGGCTGATTCGAAGAACCAGTATTGCGGCCATTGTTACGCTGTTGTGCCAGTGGAGAGGGGGGCGAATTGGGATGAACCTTTTCGGGGGCATTTTGTATCAGCAATATTCTGCAAAATAATAGAAACAAATAAGTCACACTCTTATTATTACGTGTCAGTCATTAATCATATTTGTTCACTTGTTTTCGGTTATGGCTTTGACAACCGTTCGTTCGTTAGTCCGTTCTTTCTCTTACCTATTTCTAGCCTTCCAACGATGACACAAATGTAAATAGGCTTTGCATTGTATGTACATAAATACAATGCCACCCGTTAGACCAACAGCCACCACCGCCAGTTTTGTCCAAAATGGCCATTCTATAAAAGCAATACAAAGTTGAAAAACAAGTTAGAAAATAATTATACTATAAGCAACGATACACAGAGTTCAAACTCAAATGCATATAATTAGGATTTTGGGAATTTGTTTGTTAAATAACATAATGTCGTAATAGTTTGGCATTACACCAGTTTGTCTACAAATAATACAACTTAATATAACTTTAAACTATAAACTTTTAGAAAATCCAGAATATGTGTTATCAAACTTTGTTTTTAATTAAAGGTACTTTTTTGCTGGGTTGTTATAAAGTTTTTATTAATAGGGACATAGCAACAGAACGTCAAACAAGGATTACAGTTGCATCATGTTTTACTACAATTTATGTCAAAATATTAAAAATATTGAATTTTTCTTCGTCAATGATACCACGGTGCAACTATACAAGGTGAGTGCAGTAGCCCAGCTGACTGACTTTGTTTACAATTTACTTATGTCAAAAGTAATACTTTTTCAAGTATTTTTGACAGTAGTACATTATTTTACATACACAAAATGCCTATTGTTTCTGTTTTGTGTGTATTTGTTGTCGATTTGCACTCACCTTGTATAGTTGCACCATGAATGATTCCGTTTGTTGTGAATTTAATGCCAGGTGTGTGATTGTGACATAGACTTCCTATGCGACATGCCGTTATCGCTCAGAACTCGCTCAGATAAGTTGAATTGAACCCACTTGCATCATCATAAGATCAATATGGCCTACGCTAAATCGGGAGCTTACCACATATTTGCTCATCCCCACGACAGCGGGTTCTATGCACCGTAATGACCCGAGATCACTCGACCAAGGGCTGTCAACTCAGCAACCACTGCTGTTACAACAACAACAATAACATATTTGCTTGGATTACAACGCTTCAAAGTAAGGAATCATGCAAGAAGACTTGCATGTCATAACATAGCAGAATATGAACCTATTTTTCATTTCATAGAAAAACTAAGTTTTCTAAGGTTTCTCTAAACTATCAAACATAAGGTAAATGCATTCTAACGAGGCCTTTTTTAGGAATATTAACTCGATACCATAACACCGTAGATATATAAATCTGCTTGTGGTGATCTCAAATCTGTCAGTCAATGGACTTCGAGCTCTTAATCATTACCATCTTCAGAAACCTTAAAAATTTCACTACCTGATATATACCACTTAATTTTCTCTCTTTATTTTATTACAAAAACAAAGGGAAGGTCACCGGTCGAACTTAACTACAGTGAATTTGATTTCAACAAGTAATCGAATCGGTCATCTCAAGAAATTATAAGCTCAAATGTCAAACTCGCCCATTTTATCGACAATTGATTGCATAGATTATCTTGCCAACAACGTTAGAACAGATCAGAAATAATATTTAACGCTAAGTTACCAAATTGCTGATCGATTCCTTTAAAGGTGTTGTGGAAAATTGGCTGCAAATCGGAATAAACATGTGTAATAGATTACAATGTTATTTCGTTATTTATTAATAATGATGTAGTCAAATTGAGCTGTAAAATAAGAGAAAATCTATTGCGTACAAACGATTGTCTACGAATGTAGTATATATCTACGGTTCTGTCAGGCATTTGAAGTCCGTATGATATTAAAAACTTTAAATTTAGAAACTAAGTGATTTTCATACACACCTGGTGCTAAGTCGTGAGGTCCAAAAAAAAAATTTAAAAACTTGCTTATGGAGGTTATTTTTTAATCTATACGCTAATTTTGCTATCGTTAAATGTTTAGAATCTTAATGAATCACTGGGAATAAATCCCAATTTCAGTGAGATAGTGAAATATATAAAATTACCAGAACTATGTGAATAAGAATAACTAAGAGCAGTCTTTGATGACTTACTATGGATCAGTATATGTATATGGTCTTGTGAATGCAAACATAACCTTGAATGGTCGTCTTCCAATCTAACCGATATCGCTTTCTCAATTTATTTTTATTAAACAATTTATATGTTACATTTTTATACCCACACCAGAAAGATGTGGGGTATATTAATTTTGTCATTCCGTTTGTAACACATCGAAATAGACATCTCGATATTTTTAGAATTTTTTTTGATATTTTCTTTAAATCGAATTTTATGACGTTCAGTCCATATTTCACCGTAGGCCCTTTATAAAGTCCACTTCCGAAAATCACCTAAATCTCCTTCAAGTTGAAATTCGGCAAAAATAATCCACGATATATTTATATAAATCTTCTTAACGAACTTTATGTTGATCGGCTCATAATTGGTCATAGCTTCCATATGGGAACCACTTCCGAAAAACAAAATAACCTATGTAAATATCTTATAAATGGCGATACCGAAATGAAATTTTACACTGAGCAGTTGTAAGTAGAAAGTTTAGTATTGGATTTTGTAAAGGTCAGTCCATATTTGACTATAGCTCCCATATAAGGTCCATTTCCGAGAAAAACTGGAATACTTAAAAAACTTTAAAATATATCATTAATGATATGAAAATATCTTTATTGAAATGAAATTCACCATAAGACTCAAATACATAGAAATCAGAGTAAAAAAATGTTGAACGGTCATCACATAACATGTAATAGATCCCTTATAAGTAACGTGTATGGTCCCGCTTTTGGCGGGATTCTACCGTTTTTTGCAGACTCATCCCGCTTAAATTTTATATCGCGCTTTTTGTTAAGTTGGATGAAAATATGAAAACTCAAAACTGTAAGCGTAGGCCTCTTCTTTAAATATTTGAATTTAATTGTCGTTATATATTTTACCAGAAACGAATGAAAAGTAAAAAACCCAGTTATTGGAATGTTCGACTCATTTTCTGAGTACTGCGAGGTTATTCATGTACTTGTGTTCACATAGTCCTGATTGAACCAGTCTTAACTACTGGACCGATCGTCATTAAATTTTCACAATAGGACATTCTTACGAAATAATAAATTCTTGACTATGTAAGTGGACAAAGGTGCATGGCCTCGCCCACTGAAATGCATCGCTCATATGACGCGCTTCAGTATCCTATTATTTCTCCATATGGTGAAAATGGATATCACTTTGAAATGCGTCAAAACAATCAAGCAACCCCTAAGGCCGTTAATTATGTATGTGATTTAATATTCAGCAGTGATTCTGATTTTGCTAGTTTTAGAATTAAATATTTTACAAAAAACATTTTTAAAACTTTAAAATAATGAATATGAGATTATGTATAAAACCAGCATTTTCGTATCATAATTTTAAACATACCACTTTTTCATTATATTTACTTCGCAATCCCGCTTCTTCATCCTTAACATCCCGCTTTTTAATAAAACCTCTCTGGTCACATTACTTATAAGGGATATGATAAATAAAATAACTATTTACAGCTGGAAATTTTTTTTAAAAAAATTTTGAAGTTAGCCTCGTACTAGTGTAACGTACATATTTGAAGCACATCAGCGAAAATTGTATTAACTTTTGTTTTATTAATAAATTTTATTAAAACATGCGTATGTATGCGTATAAGCATACATACTAATCATCGCAACGGAACTAAAAATAAAACTTCATTAAGTATGTAAGAAAGTATGTACTCAGAGTAGCAATTATTGCGATAAAATACAAACGATTATTAATATTTAGTATTAATATGAATTGAAATAAAAACTATACATGCATTATACATAATGCATAGCCTACATACAATGCAGAACATTTTGTAATTAAACTTTGTGTAACCCTAAAACTATGCTGTTGTACTCAATTTTATCGTTCATCTGTAATATTTTAATCACTACGAATATAATCGATAATAAAATGTCGTTTGTTTTTGTGTTTAGTTTAGTTTTGGAACCTGAGTAGTTCGTTATGTATGGATGTGTGTTTTAGAAAATGCTTTTCTCTTTTGTTTCCTACCTATATGTCCATGTTGTACATCTTCTGCTGCCCGTTCAATTAGTACACAAAGAGACCAAATGACACACAAAGCGGCAGCACAATGAAACAATACCGAACAGCACAATCGCCTTCTTTCAATACCAGATATATCAAGGCTGCGCCACTGTAATAAAACAAACAAGTAAAATATGTAGTATATAGTAAATATGTAGAAAATAAATGCATATTGATAGATAGATATATACACAGCTGCGTGCAAATAATTACGTACAGTAGTATTCAATATTTAAATCGTTATGTTAAAGTTAATATTTATTAAATAAAAAGCTTAAATTTCACACTTTTTTTATTTTTTATTTCTGTTCTTGTACTGTATTTTATAATTTGTGAAATAAATTAATTGTGCACTAATTAAGGACAGTGATAAATTTATTAACATTTTCTAAAAGTTAGATTAAATTAATTATGCTGATAGAAGCCATTATTGTCTGAACGTAACCGAAAAAAGAGACTCGAAGTATGCACCTCCATTGGACTGGTGTAGCAGGGAAATAGTATTATTTTCGGACGAAACAAAAAAATACTTTTGACGGCCAAAGTTGATTGAATTTGATCCGCGCCACTTTGAAGCATGGAGGAGGTTCTATAATGTTTTGGGATGCTATGTGTTGGGCCGCTGCACGAAATTGAGGGAAATATGCATAAGTTTCAGTATGCAAGAATTCTAAGCGATACAATAATGCCGTATGCTGATGAGAACATGCCAGTAACATGGATATTTTAACCAGATAACTATCCGAAGCATACGGCTTATCACGTCAAGCAATAGTTATTTAACAATTCAGTTACTGTTCTTGACTGGCCTTCATACAGTCCTGATCTCAACCCGAATGAAAACTTATGGCAAGTTGTAAAAACTAAAGTAAGATATTTAAAAATAAGCAATTTTAATGATCTCTTTGCCGAAGCAAAAAAGCTTAGGAAGCCATTCCAATTAGTGTATATACAAATTTGGTGACCTCAATACCTCGCAGATGTCAATGGATTTGCAAAAAAATATTGATTTATTTTTAAATGAATACTTTTTTTTTTAATTTGTGGTATGTCCTTAATTATATGCACGAGTGATAGCAATCTTAATTGAAAATGTGATTCACAGATTCATAAATAATTATTAATTTGACACAATATGCAGTTATTTTTTTTTAGAAGTAAGAGTTAAATTGACTAAACTACGACAAATTTTGAGAATGTCATAAACCTTGAGTATTATTTGCTTCAATATCACATGTTAGTATCATGTCCTTAATTAGTTGCACGTAGCCGTATACATATTTATACAAACATATAGTACAGCAAATTTATTTAGCTGAATTGAGGTTAAAATTACAATAATTCCTTACTAAATACAAAATAAATATATGTATACCTATATGTATAAATATAAAATACAATACATAAGTTCATAATTGAAAATGCAGATAAATATTTGTCGCACAACACTGACCAACAGTGATTTTTATGTATCGAATGTATTTATGAAAACGACAACAGACATTTAAAGGCTTAACCTAGTATTCACGTTAAATTATTGAAATGAATATTGGGCGACACAGCAATGTTCACTGAGGTTAAATATTGTTCGCCAATTAGGAACAAATTAATAGATAAAGACAAAATTATGCAAACGAAGTAGTTTCCCTTGGATTGCTAACTCTACCACATTCCATTCGTCTGATCTGACCAACATTCTTTGAGATATGCTAAAAATGCAATCATTGGACATATCTACATCACCAGAATCGTGTTACAAAAGCCCAAGCCAAAAATTAAATAAAACTGAATTATATTTAGGATTTCACCAGAATAACATTCATTATCATGTTGAATCTTATGTAACCACCAGCATTATAATACAGGCACCGATTTTTATTTACACCTAATTCTGTTTTTACACGGTTCGAAAATAAACAAATTTTACATTTTTTTTACACGATTTTATTCCATTTATTATTTAGCGATTCAAAATATTTTGGACTTAAATTATTTTTAAGTTAAATTTAATTTTTCCGAAATATGTTTATATCACAAATTTAGGAGAATTCCCTTTTTGTGGATACAGACAAATTTACAATTGTAAATAGCAAAAATTTAGGCATACAATCAAATGAACTTGTCATACGAGTACATTACTTTTAAGCTTAGAGTGCATATCCATTTTTCTTTAATAACTATGCTTGTGTAAAAACACATTGTATACGTTCTTAAAAAATACTTGTTTTTCACTAATTTTTTTATACGAAATTTTTTCGGAACCAATTACCATGTAAAAACAAAATTAGGTGTATTTATAAAACATTTATCTGGTTCACACGATTTGGTTTTATACTTTCTATTACTGGAAAATATCAGTGGCAAAGTAGGTTGATGAATTATATTTCTCTAAATAAAGTTTTTCATATATTTGATTCAAAACTTTTTTCCGGCTCAAACTATTTTGTTAGCATAAGTTATGAAATTTAGGTGTAGGTTGTGAAATTTAGTTTTTTTTTTTGGATCGTCTTAGAATTGTATAAAATAACTATGCTTTTAAATTAGCAATATTTATAGAAAATTTAAATAGATCCATTAATGACATAAATAAATTTCCTATAGTTTTTCATTAATCAAGTGCTTCGAAATTAGTTATAAAACAGTAATTTATAAGAATCTTTTCAGTAAGACTTGGGTTTTTTTGTTGTTTAAAAGTTACATAAATATTAAAACATTTTTGAGATTGGTTTTTAGGTGAACAGTCCATTACATACTTCAAAGATGAAAGCGAACCAACATTGATACTTTGCGCTAAAGTTAGCTCGACCCATTTAATATTGGGGGTCAGTTAAAGTTTAAAATATAGGCATTGTATATGGTTGGGCCTAAATTGTTTATGTTTTCCTGTAGCAACAGTAGGGTATCATACTCAGCCTTACCCAACAAGAGTTTTGCTAGATTGTTTTTCAAATAACAAGTTTCTAATTAAATTAAATTATTTTTTTTTTCTCTACTAAGCAAATAATTTTTTGGAAAGCCAGTGTTTTGTTGTGTAGTGTAATAGCACATCATCCTATAACTCTAGAGGATATAATTATAATAATTATTATGCTTTTATTCATTGTATTCTAATTTCTAATAACCTAAGGACAATGATATTTTATTTATGTTTTTGGTAGTAAATAACTAAGTTATTGTCAGTCAAATAATTAGAATGAAGCAGATCAAGGTAAATAATAAAAGAAAATGCTAAACTAGAGAAATAATTGCAATACTATAATGCTATAAATCATAATAAGCACTACTACATACTCGTATTTAATTAAAGTCCATATAAATTACTAAGTTAAAGACCTCGAGAAAATGGGTTTTCATTTTCTTTGCTAATTTTAGTGGTTATACGAAAATCCTTGAAATTGTTTATAAAATATTCATCACTATTAAAAAAAACATCATCATCAATATGTCCCAGCTTTGAAAATAAACCCAAAACTAATTACATTTTATGACTGGCTGTTCGTTCTGTTGCAAAAGTTTATTTAAAAATAATAAGCTTAAAATAAACTGAACAGTAATCGAAAGATTATAAGTGTCAATTTAAATTGGTTGTCAGTAAAAATGATATTTATTTATTGTGCTAATTGTAAATAAACCCAGATGTAGTAATCTGAGCATTTACTGATGCGCTGATGTTGAATATGCCAATTTCACTTTTTTGTTTTGTTTATACTATAGTGTTGCCAGGTAATTTTATATCGGTGTCCTAAAAAAATTTTAAAATTCTCCGAACTTAAAAAAACGTATTTTCAATAAGATTTTTTTTTGTTTTTCTAAATTAGCCTAAATATTTTTTTCTATGGGAAACATTTTTGCCCTTTTTTGTATTCTGTAAATTAAAAAAAATCTCCTTCATTTGGGGAGAAATACCCTGAAATTGGCAATACTGAGCATACATACATACATACTGTACGCGTCAAAATGAAGTCAACGCCACCTATTATTAAAAGAAATTCTTAATTTTATTAATATAAATATCGCTTAAAAATTCTTCAAGCTTAAATTATTGAATATAAATTATTTCCTGAAGATGCTACACAACGAAGTGGAACTAAAAATATAAAGAAATAAAGATTATATTAAAGACCTTAAGCTGGAACAATTATTAAGATATTAATAATAAAAAAGGTCAAATAAACTATTATAAAAATAATATAAATCATTTTTATATAGTTGTTCAAGTAGAATTGAATTCACAAAAAACAGAAACAAAAACAAAATGGTATACAAATTTAATTGATTTATTGTTAAAATAGAACAATTTTTACGTCTCAAAATAAAGTAAACAGTGGCATTTTTGCATAAGGATGCAAAAAACCCTTGTCATTCCAAAAGTAGTGACAATTCTTTTAATATTTCTTTGTTTTTTTTAGGTATAATGGTAATGTGTTGTTCAAAATAATTGCAAGTTTTATTATTTATCATTAAAAAAGATTAAGCTCTGACGTTAAGTAGTAATTTACAATGGGAAGACAAACATCGAGTCCCGGCAAATCATTATACCCTTACATAGAAAAGGTAAATCCCTGCGCGAAATAGATAAAACAATTATAAATAAATATATCAAACACAATACCGTAGAATATTTGCCTGGTACAAAACCATCATAGCGTCTTACAAAAACTGAAGTAAGAGCTATAGTAAGAGAAGTAAGAGAACATCTGTAAAAATAGCTGATAATGTTACGAAAACTTCTGGAAAACCTGTAAGCGCGAGTACGACTAGAAGACCATTACATCAAAATGGGCTACATGGTAGAGTGCCACGTAAGAAGCGCTTTATGTAAAAAGACAACCAAACCAAGTGTTTGAATTTCACAAAAAAATATTTAAACAAGCTTAAATTTTTTTGGAATAATTTCATTTTTTAAGTAATAAATATTTAACCAAAACGGTAAAAACATGGCGGCGGTCTGGAGTTGTATGGCGGCATCAGAGGTCGGTAATCTTACATTTACAGAATCTGTAGGTACAATGAAAAAGGAAGATTATCTTGACAATATAAAACATGTGTAAAGAAGTCAGAACTAGCACAGAACTGAATTTTCAAACAGGTCAGCGTTTAGGCTGATTTCACTAAAAAAAAACTCGTTGTTATATGTCTAGAAGATTATAAAGGCAAAAGGACTACAAACAAAATATTAAAAAACAATATTTTACATAATTTTAAAATATCTGCTTACTTTATTTTGACGGGAAAAATTTGGTACTTTTTTGTTAAAATTAATTTATTTTTTATGTTCCTTATTTTTCTAGTTTTTGTTAATGAGTTTGCTTATTTTGCTTAAGTTACTTATGAATAATGCAATTATTTTGTTTAAAATTTGACTTTTACAATAAATCATTTTATTTGAAAAATCTTAGTTGGTTAACTTTATATTGACAGTCACAGTATGTAGATACATATTTGAAATAACAAACAATGCAAATATTGTTGATGACCACACATAAAAGATTCTACTTTTTAAGATAATAAACTTTTATGAAAATTAATAACATGTCTAGACAAAACGGCTGTGAACAGGAAGTGTTATTGAATCATTTCTGTTGAGAGAAGAGATTACATGAGATGGTCGGTTAGATTGAGCTGGGTTTGCACCACAGAACAATACGGTATTCGGTATTCCTAAATATAGCATCGAAATTAGAGCGATATTTAAAGCACTCTTGCGTCTAGGAGTTCGAAAGTTCTTGTTGAAGTGAATAGTAATGATGCTAGGTAGCAGAATTATTAATTCCAGCAGAGAAAATCCACAAGGACAGGATTTATCTCCCCCACTATAGCTGTTAACGACTAACATGATCCTCAGACATTTTGAGGACTGGTAAGGAGAAAATTTCTTTCCACAATCAGTGTTATCATGCAAACGGAGCTCTCTTCCTGGGATGAGACCAAAGGTTTGAAGATCTAGACAAGATACAACTCGTCCTGTTTGCAACACTAGTTAGGGGTGTGCAACAAATTATAATGGAGCAGTAACATAAAGGATAAAGGATGTGTGATTTCTAAGCACGTAGGAATTCCAGGTAGAAATTGAGCGTTACGACCGAGAATTTAAAATATCATTTCAATACTTATATCTCAATCTTACTGGCATATGATGTAAATCGATTTCGAATACGTAAGAAGATGTGATTAATCGTTTAATTAATTTGTATGACATTTTATGCCTAAATCCTATTAAATTATTTGCAATTTGTTACCCGAGAGCTTTATTTTACTGGCAAATACAAGGCACTCTTTCAAAAATTATTCATGAAATCAATCGAAATTCATCACACCTCTTAAAATTTATAGTTTCTCATAACATTCCTATTAATTCATATACTTTTTCTTATAATGTGTAGAAAAATTCAGTTGAAATTTATCACCTACCTCATTAAATGGTTTAATTTTTGTGTGCATTATAAATGGAAATTTGCATAATTCGCAGGAATTCGTCTCGGAAGCTGTTAGCCACTGTTGCAGACATGCCTGATGTACATACTTTAAACTACCCGAACAATAGCAGGGTGTTAAAAGTGGATTCTGTGGATCACTTTCACAATGACAGATGCGGCAAATATCACCGCTACTTTGCGATGCCTGGCTACTGGCTGAACCGAATCTGTAAATGAAATGCAAAGAAAAGAGTGAGAGTGAGAGTTAATAATTTGTAATAAATAATTTCAGTAAAATATATAATAAAATGTATTAACAAATGTCTTAGTTGTAAATGTTACAATTTAACTACAAAATAAGATGGACTTTTCAGATTGTTGCTGGCATTTCCATGACATGGACATACTGAGATATTTCAGTATTCTTTAAAATGTTATTATTTTCAGCTGCTGACATTTCACAGAATACATTAAAAATCAAGAGCTGAAGACTAATAATTATATATCTGTAAGCAAACTTACAAATACATCCCGCTGTTTTCTAGTAATAGAAAATCAACAAACTTGTTATATGTTATATTTTTCAAAATTTAATTTTAAGAAACACTAAATATTAATGAACCTAAATAAATAAATAAAAAACATTTCTTTTATTAAATATTAATAGGTAACAAGGGTAAAATGTTTTAAGTACTCGACAATTTACAGAGATTGCGTGTTATAAAAAATGCATAAATGAAACGAGAAATACAATTTCACACAAATGATATGATATTGAACTTGAATATTTTACAAGAGTAGTAATGAATTTATTTAAATTAAGGTAGTTGCTTAACAAATGACAGAAACCGGCAATAGTGATGATATATAGGTGACACACACTCAATAAAAATCAATTGACAAAAGGAATTTGTTAAAAGAAATAACAAAATAATAATTGAAATAAAATTATATATAGAGTAGTGTGATCATGGCCTTTGTATTTGATTTTAAATCATTTACAATTTACGCCCAAGTATGTTGTATGCTGGCATAATTAGAATACATACATATGTATGTATATTGTACATTTATGTCACCCTTGACAACAAAGTAACTCAGTGTAAGCGATTACTGAACACTGTAAATTCGGCAACAATGCAAGACGGTTAGTACTACCCTACACTGACTTTTGCATAATGCATGTCAACGTCCAGTAATGAATGTTTCATGTAATATGTTTCTAGGATAAATATAGCCTCTCTGATCAGATATGAAGTTAGAGCGTATTGATGCCATAATTAGCAATATCAATTGGTTACCGCGAACGGCTACATAAACTTTTTACGATGCAATCATTTGGTTAGATTGACTCGGAGAAACCTACTCCATCTTTGTGCCTCTATAAACACAATTTCGTCTTCTCTTTCTTTTACTTATCTTTCATATCTATTTTTCATTTTTATACCCTTCTCCTCCTCATTCTTTACAGACATGCATATCTTTACAGGCAACATAAGGGATCAGCTGAATGATTAAAAACTATCAACTATCAACTCTTCATGATGTAATCATTTGGTTGTTAAATTGACTCGGAGAAACCTATTCCATCTTTGTGACTACTCCATCTTGTGATGAAACTGCTCATTACTAAGAAGTTGCTTAAAACCAATGAAAATTCAATGATTGTTCTGGGGTTTTATAATAACGAACAACAAAAAATATTTGCATTAATTGACACACAGATACCGAGTGTGCAAACCTTGTGTCCACCAAGGTATATGTATATCTTTCTACATATGAACACATATAGTGTCATTTGTGCATACTTTAGTTTCTAAAAACCTAATTGCCATTACCAATGCGGTCTGAGCATGGTTTACTATCTGTCAGTAACGGAATGTCTGTCTCTCTGTCCGTCTGCCATCATACAAATTGTTGCTAATTTAAAACATTTTACATTTATACATTATATATTATTTGTTGGTGTTGTTGTTTTCCTAAGCGTGCAGTTAATTTCCACATACATATGTCGTCAGTATTCAAATAAAATTTTATTGATTCGTTTTCGAGATTGTGATAACAATCACAGCTTCTAAGGAATATATTCCATAAATCGTGCTGTATAGAACAAAAAATTAATTAACATGTTTGAAACAAAAACAAAGTTTTAAAGTGGTAGAAAATGACGTATAGAACAAAGGAAATTTTTTATAATGTGTGAAAGTAAGGCAAAAGATATAAAGATAATCAATTGTTTTAAAGGACTGCGTAGTTCTATATTTCTTTAAATACTTTTAGCAATTGTTGGTATTTCCAGAATTTTTATTTAGGTTAAAATTAAGAAAATGCTTTAACAAAAAATTCCAATTTACGATTAATAAATTACTCATATTTTTTCTGAATGATAAATATCAGATAAAAGAAAGTGTGTTAAATTGGCAACATTTGAAAGAAAAAAGGAATTTTAAGAATTTGTGTTTGATTCATCATTCATATTTATTTATTAGAATTTAAGTTCACTGAATTTATAAGGAAAATTACTAATCAGAATGTATTTTTTAAATGATGATACCATAAACTCTTAAAATTTTTAATTTTAAAAAGATTAAAAGCAGAGACCGATAATAACTCCTCCCATATGATCAAAATACAAAATAGTAATTTATATTTCATTTCAAAAAATAAATCACCGAAAATAACTGTTATAAAATAATTTTTGTTTACATGGTTTGAATTGTCCTTTATAGTTTTTTTGTTATTTTTTAATGCCTTGGTGAGAGAAAAACTATTTCAATTAGTTTTAGTCGTAGTAACTGTTATTTATGCACATATGTACTATACAACCATTTACTAAATTACAATTGTGGACTTATTGAATTTCGATTTTTTTGCTAAATTGTGGGTTTTGTTTTAATTTTTCAAGTTTTTGCAAAATTTACGTTTCTTTTAATTATGTTTTTTTTGTTCTAAAATTTAAAACTTTTACTAAACTTTAGGTTTTTTTTTTGTAACATTTTCGATTTTTTGTGAAATTTATAATTTATATATGTATTCTAGCATCATTGATTTGCCTCAAATGAACTTATGCCATTTATTTTTTTTTTAAAGTTCGAAAATAAAAGTTATAACCTCTTCTTTACGAAAAAAGATATCATTAAAAATCACTCATCTTGATTATTTCCGTTATTTCCTTTTATGTTTCTCTCAACCACTTTTAGGTTAGTTCTCCTATAAATCACTCTCTCAGTGATTTAATACAAAAAACTAATTTCAAATAGTAAATGGTGCCAAACAGTGTTACCGGTGTGACCCAAAAGTAGCAATTTGACTCTTTTTTGAGTTCTTTGCCACTTTATATGTTCTTTTTTTTAGTACCTAAATCTATTGCTACTTTTTGACCCCTTTTAAATATTTTACTTATTAACTATTTAAACAATACTGATATACTGATGGGAGCGGTAGGCCATGTAATTGCAGTTTTTTTTGGTAGCAACAAATGTCAAATTATTTTTTTACATTAAAATTATCGTTATACGCAACCATTTCTAGCAACAAAATACATGTTTATTGTTGTACTAGTTGTAGAACAGAGACCACTTGGTTGGAAATTTAACCACTAAAATTAAAGTGAACCTTTTATTTTCGGTTTCTGCTTAAAAGTAATTCGTAGTTTTATAGAAATCACAGAATGCTGATTTTTGAAATACTTACATCTTAATAACTTGTAGACGTTGTATCAGTTTGTATCTTCCGTGATAAATTAATTATCAAGTATATAAAAAGTGAATAAAAATTAAAAGAAGACTTTAAATGAATCATTCTCTACAAGCTTGTGATATCGTTTGTATTTTCAAACGATATATGACAGAGATATCAGAAACCCACGTTTTTTTACTTAACAATTACACACACAAATTAACTTAAGAAAAAAATATGTTATTGATTAATTGTTTATATTTTATTCGATGACAAAGTTTGATCCCAAATTTGCATATATTTCGTGTCCCCTGTACATTTAACTTATTGGCCAACTGATCCTAAAAATATTATTCATCTAATAGACTTCACCATATCTAGAAATATTAATCGAATTTTAATATCCACAGAAATACCTTATGATCCGACTACTAAGCATTCTCCGGTAATAGTTACTTATCGCGTAAGAATTAATATGCTAAAATTTCCTATAGTTTCTTTGCACTTTACGACTAATGTGTTCAAAATTAGCAGAAATATATTAGAAAATATGTATATTAGCAGTTATATCCGCATGAATCCTAATTTACAGTATGACGAAGATATAGATCAAAATATTTGTTTCAGACTTCACATTATAATAGATTCAGCTCTAAAATATTCTTTTTTGAAATTCAAGTATCGTCAAACTTATACTATTTAAGTTAAATTTAGAAGAAGAGTAGCAAAAAAAAAGATAACCTGGTGCTGTCTTCTGAGACTAGCGAATTTGGAACATTGTAAGTGTCAAATTCTTTAAAAATCGAATTATTTCAAAGTCTCCTGAAATGAGAAAATTCAGGAGAGAGTGACAACAGAAAGATCAACTGCAGCAAAACAGACGCTGTCTAGAGCTCAGGAAAAAATGAGCATATACGGAAATTATATTGAAACCGTGAAGCCCAAACTCTTAAAAAACTGACGGTACCTTAGCCTACAATAATATAGACTAATAGGTCCATAAGCCCACTACTTCTTCAGTCAAAGCTATTCGACACAATATTTCCAGATAAGATTATGTCATTTTTGAATAGGCCCTATTCCACAAATAACTTATCAGCTTTTCACTTTGCACTTACCAAATTGCAATTTTTCACTTAGATCTTTGTAAATCTCACTTTCCACTAAACAAATTTTTGCAAAGTCTTTGCGCTCTTCTGCCAAATATGTGTGCAAAGTGTTCCACAAAGCATTTATTATTTATTTTTGCATCTCTGTCTTATCACTTTGCACTTATTAAAATGTTATTAAGAAATAAAATATATTTTATTTGTTAGTTTTCAAAACAATAAAGTAATTATTTTTTTATAAAATTATTTTAAATATTTAGAACATATTAAAGTCATTTAATTTAAACTGATTTATACGCCGTGTTTAAATTAATAAATTAGTATATATAGCATTCAGTAGTTTTTAATGTTACAATAGAACATTATATTAGAAGATTTAAACGACCGAATTTTGTGTGAGCAATGCTTTACTATAGAAATTGTCCGGATATACATACATACATATTATATTAAAATATTGATACATACATGTGTTGTTTTTAATATAGCGTTAGCTTTGAGTTTTTTTTTTTAATTTCTACGAATCTTTGTTTTCAAACCCATTAATAAATAAATAAATAAATAAAGAGAAAAAAGCAAACACAAAGTGCAAATTTTCCATGTCTGATAAAATTACACTACAGACATAAGAATTAGTATAAATGCCAACTGATTCAGATTTAATTACTCTAGAATTTGGGGAGTGGTCCTACGCTCCACATATGTATGAACACAAATGAAAATTACACACAATATGTATTTTTTTATATCATTATTATTATAATAATTTTTTTTTTCTTGATAAATTTAATTAAAATTAATTGGTAATACCAAGTATAATATAACAAGAGACGGCAAAAACTGCAATTGCAAAAAATAAAAAGCACAGGACAGCATTATTATTATGCGGACACAATGATGTGAATAATAATTATGATGATGATGGCGATGACGACGATAATGTGTCAATGATGATGATGGCGATGATGACATTTGTCAGCCCATGCAATTTAATATGCATACTCGTATTATAATGATAATGCATAATTTGTTTGCAGTTGAAATAATAGTTATTATCGCCGTAAATGTTTTTGGTTTTGTATGGCTGTGTATTTTGACGGGCTGACTAAAACAATAAATAATGTAATTTGTATGAAATCAACAATTATTTTAGTGATATCGTTTACTATTTTTTTGTGATTTTTGTGCTTG
This sequence comes from Bellardia bayeri, assembly GCA_950370525.1. NCBI lineage: Eukaryota > Metazoa > Arthropoda > Insecta > Diptera > Calliphoridae > Bellardia > Bellardia bayeri. The sequence continues at coordinate 89,273,994 of OX493267.1, forward strand.
CATTTAAATTTCATGAGTTTTCTATAAGAGCATTTGTGCTGATGAATATAGCTGTAAAGGAAACTCAAAATCATAAAGCAGAAAATCTGGTCTCATATAAAACTTTTATTGTTTATATAGGTATTAAAAACCAGCGTTGTATTTGCTGACTATGAATTAGCAAAAGCACACAAATTTCTGCTTAGCTTACATTTTTTTCAGCACAATAAACGACTGTGTTTTCAATGCCTAACAGAAAACTTTGTTAGTGAGCAAGCAATAGCGCAGCGCAAGCCAAACAAAAAAAAATAAAACTATTGACTGTAGCTTAACTATGAGATGTTATTTGCTGACGTAGTCAGCCACAGCAAATCACTTTAAAAAATTTGCTTCTGCTTAAAACTTACAGTTTTTGATTTTTTCTTTTAAACTAAAAACTGAGCTAAAAACTGTGATCGTTTGCTGTGCTGAAGTTAAGCCAGTCTTATTTTCGTTGTAGTGCTATAATGTAGTGCATGCTGGTGTTACAGTTGTCTTTGATGTGTCGTATATATATAAGTATGTATGTATGTGTTTTTTTATTTGTATTTTATATTGTACAATAAAAAACAACACAAGCAAGCACTACAACGAATATAAGACTTGCTTAACTTTAGCATAGCAAACGTTCACAGTTTTTAGCTCAGCAAAAGCAAAAAAGAAAAAATTCAAAAACTGTAAGTTTTCAGCAGCAGCAAATTTCTTAAAGTGAATTGCTGTGGCTGACTGTGTCAGCAAATAAAATCACATAGTAAAGCTACAGTCAATAGTTTTATTTTTGTTTTTTGATTTTGTGCTCTGCTTTTGCTTGTGTATTTTCTTCTAGTTAAAGTTAAGCACATAGGTACGTAGTGCTTGAAAATAGTTAAGCATTTTTAAACCCTGTTAAAAACCACCTTTTGAGCCAAAAACTGAAATATATTTGCTCTTATAAAAATCCGTCTTTTTGTTTTAATGAATCGCACAAGATATCGATCCACTTGTCAAGAACTACAGCGATACTCCGCTTTAAATTTTCTTTAACATATTCATAATTGTTCAATGGGGACATTTAGGGATTCATATATTGCACCCATTGCAGCTATGGAATAATGACAGATAACCACCACGATAACAATCTATTCGGCTTGGTTTTACTTTGGTGGTGGTTTCTGCAAATGCAAGCTAACTAATACAAAAGGCTTCAAGACCAACGGTTATTCCTCCTGGATTGGTAGTAATTTGTCTAATCCATGCAGGGTTACCGCTAAGAATTTTCAAAAAGGGTATTTTTCAAAGAAAAGGGTCACAAAAAGAGTATTTAAAAGAAAAAAAGGGTCAAGTTTTTTATAAACAACAAAATTACCTTTCAATAAAAAAATATTTTAACAATTATTAAATGTTTAATTTAAATAACATTTAACTATTAACTATTAAAACTAATTAAGAGTTTACAGATTATTAACTAAAAATAAAGACAGGAAAAATAGTAAGTTTTACATATGTATGTATATTAATTTTTCAATATAAAATTATTCAATATATGTATAAAAAATACATGTATACAAAAATAACAAATAAAAATAACAAATTTGTACTTTGAATTTAAATTTAAAAATTTATTTACATATGATTAAATTACATTATTGAAATATTAAAAAAATAAGTAGTCAAAGACAATCTGTTAGTGGCTCTGGCGTTCAAAAAAGATGGTGTTATTACTTCTGTACTAAATCCAAGTGGACTGTGATTCTAATAGATCACGTACACACTAAAATGGATAGTCCTAGACCTCGTTTCAACTCTGGTGAGATGCATTACCTTTACAGAGTAATCAATTGCATAGTTGTGGAAATCCCTATAACACCTCCTCCTGCAAGGATTTGGTTAAAAATGGATAAAAACGGCAGCAAGATGTGAAGAATGTCTTAAGCTTGCGAATCCCAGAATTCCAATCAGATTTTCACGATTTTTTCTATTTAGTTTTTTATTACTCTGCACACGTACAAAAAAAATACCGACTGATTAAATTGGGGTTTTTAAAGAAGATTCTGTAGGGTGTCCGGATTTACGTACAATATGACACAAATTTGCTGAATTTACGAATGAAACCTCTATCAATTGCAGAATATTTTGTGTCATCTAAATTTTTATCAAGGGCCTATACATTTTGTGTCATCTAAATTTTTATCAAGGGCCTATACATTTTAACTGGACAAAATACGATACAGTTTTTTGGATTAATTACCTTTGGTACATAATACTATGTTTTTATACCCTACACCACAATAGTGGGGAGGGTATATTGGATTTGTGCTGATGTTTGTAACGCATAACCCTTTAAAAATGTTGGTATCCAAATAATATTGAACACAAATATATTTCGTACATATACATATAACATGGTAGAATTTTATGACGGTCCATAATTACTCGTAGCTCCCATATAAGGCCCACTTCCAAAAATTACTTAAAAGAGCATAACTCTTTTAAAAATGTTGGTATCCAAATAATATTGAACACAAATATGTTTCATGTACATACATATAACATGGTAGAATTTTATGGCGATCGGTCCACAATTAGTCGTAGCTCCCATATAAGGCCCACTTCCGAATAAAATTTAACAAAAATGAGTTTCTTATGTGCAAATAGGATGACACCTAATTTTATAATAGTCAGTTCATAAATAGTCTTTTGAACGTATTTATGTATATCGAAATAAAGGTTAACACACATAATATTTATATTCACGGAAGTCATGGCACTAAATTTTTGATGATCGGTCCATAATAGGTAATATCTCCCATATATCGCATATTTCTGAAAAACTGTTTTATTGATATACTGGGTGTAGGGTATTATATGGTCGGGCTTGACCGACTATACTTTCTTACTTGTTTTATTAACAGTTAATAAACTTTTTAATGTAATAATCAATTTCCAACAATTCGTATTATTTAAATTTTAAAACAAGCTCTTTTGAAGACTCTTCAAGATGTGTAACATATTATTAATAGTCAGTCGGTGTTCTCACGTTGCAAGTCTCATTAATAGAAGATTCTTACATTTTAGGCGAGAGACAAGAACCGAGTACATATACACTTTTATATTTGCTTTCCCAAAACTTTCGCTGTGTGAGTACCAAAGGGAGTTCAAAGAAAATATAGTAAGAATCTTATCAATAAGTCTCGCAACGTCTAAAAACCCAGACTAAGAAATGAAAGAACAAGTACTATTTGATCACGACTACATCAAATTTTGTAAATTGTAATTTCTTTTGTATCTAATTCCAACTACTACAGTATTCCCCCATCACTGTATAGTTTTGTTATGTATTCATACGTTTATTATTTAGTATACATACATTTTATTTACACACATACACGTAACTAAAATGTGGTATGTATATCAATTGTAGATTGCAAAAATATTTTAATTTTCATTTTACTTTGTCTCCAATATATACGAAAATAAATAAATGAAAAAGGCAAAAAAACAAAAAAAAAACACAGCATACGTGACAATAGCTGTTAATAGTCGGTATTAATGGTTAATGATTTTCTATTGTTTAATAATCAAATCAATTTGTAAAATGCATTTTACGTGTAAATTTTAATAGGTTATGCAGGAATTTTAAGTGCGTTTCGAACGATTCTGTAATTTTAGGGGACTTAAACTAGGAAGATTTACTAACGAATGGTCATTAATAGCCATTAAATCTCTCTTTACGAATTAAATATTACAAATATACGCCAAATATTTCAGTACTTAAAAAGTATTGAATTCATTATTTTAAGAACTCATTCTTTATACAATTAATTCCTTATTGCATCATCAATTGTTCGCTTCATTGTCCAATCAATAATGAATGAATGTGTTCTACATAATAATCTTGTTTAGATGTGTATAAGCTTAAACAATAAAGCTTCCTAATTCCTAATTCAGTTTTCAAAATTCAATGCATTACATGCATACATCCATTGAATTCATTCCCATAAGAATTCATTCATTATACAATTAGTTCCTCATTGAATCATCAAGTTTTCCTTAATTCAAATCCATTACAAAATAGCTATATACATTTTATTGAATAATTAAAATTTTCTTCAATTCAAATCTATTACAAATAGACTTTAGACAATTTTTTTTCAATTAATTTTGTAAATAATTTTTAACAAAATAAACACAAATTAAATTAACATATTAATTAGTAATTGGAAAATATTTTTACATTCAATTTGAATTCGATTTGAATTAACAAAAATTTAACCATTTGATTGTTACTAGCATAAATATCGTTTACTTAAAAATATGTAGCTTTCAATCTTTTCAACCCAATAAAGCCCCCAAAAAGATACTGACCCAAATAACGTTTAAAAATGTTTACGAATTTTATTTCCCTTTAATTCGGACATTAATTTGAAATGAAATTGAAAACTCTTGCACTAAAAAGTAACAAAATTAACATAATCCAAACACGCACAAAAAAACGGAATTAGTAAAATAAAATATAAAATTACCAAGGTTGACCAATATAAATGAAATGGAATATATTGTAACCGACTTTAGAATCAAATTAATGAAACAATAACAAAAATATATTGGCACATAAAGTTGGGGGACTATAACACAACTTAATCAAGTGTAAAGGAAACCATCCATCTGTCCACTTATCGATCTTACTACTAATCAATCATAAGCCATATTAATCCAATTTGAATGCTTAATGATTGTGTTTGTCTTGTTGAACACATTTGATTAGACTGGCTGTTGGTTGGTTGCCTGGCGGTATTTAATGGCCTGCTGTGCGTTTGGATTGCTAAGCGTGCTCCCTTATGAAATGGAAAGCTTATACCATTTGCATAAATCTACAATATAATGTGTTTTTTATTGTTACTGTTGCTGTTGTTTTTGTTTTTATTTTCGTTGTTTTTTTTATCAAAGAACCGTCTGTCAACTGCATAAAGATTGCAATCTTTACGAGGTTTATTGTTACGTGATATTTTAAATAAATTGTCATCGTGTAGAAAATACAGTGGATTTATTGCGACACAGCACAGGTGATTGATAATTTATTTATTTTTTTCTTTAATACTATAAAAGTCAATGTTGTATATCGACTGTAAACAATCTCGCATTTCTAGCAAGGTAATTAAAATATATTTTTAAGAAATTATGACTTTTATTATTAACGATTTTTACAGCAGCAAAATGTGGATATTAATTGCTGACAGAATAATTCTGAAGATCGATAGAATTTAAATATATTGTATACAAATTCACTAGGGCTTTGTACTTGGGCTATTTTCATTTCTTAAATTATATTTTAAACAGAGCTTAAACAGAATTAATAAGTCTGATTAAAGTTTAATTGACTAAAATACTAATTTAGAATTAAAAATTCCAGCAATTCATTCACTAAAAAATTGTCGACAAAACAAATTATTAAGCTTAATTCACTCTGAACATTCTGCTTTTAACTTCAATATATCTCCACTAATTGGCCATTACCATGAGTAGCACGTCTCGGTTGCTGGAGATTTAGTAAGTATTAAGAAAGAATTTTAAATTTACTTCAAAATAAATAGAAATGGAGGTAAAAATAAACACTGATGGTTCAAAGATGAATGGCATTGGATTTGGCGTCTTCTGATATTAACTCGTTTTAAAGTCTCTCAGATAAAGCTGGTGTATTTCAGGGTAAGATAATAGCGATTAGGGAAGCGTGTAAAATTCTACGCAAAAGAAATGTTCGTGTCTGCATCGTGCCTGTTTGCATTATTGTCGACAGACAGACGGTACTTACTTAAGTCCTTTACTACGACATCTACTTCAGTCAGACAATATATGGAAAAACTGTCTTAGGTCATCTAACTGATATCTGGCCAGAGAATAATGCGCTTACTAAATGTCTCAATTGTAGTATCTGTTGCAATAACACCATTAAAAGTGACACGTCCTTTAAAAGATTGACAATAGTTGACACAATTGGAAACAGTCTTACTGCCGGAAAATTGTGGCCATCATACATAGAGAAAAATAGTATACAACTCCTAAGTATTCACTGGAAGCAACCTTGAAATTTCTTCAAAAAGTAACTGTCACTTTTGTCTGGAAAGAAACAGTTTGCTCTGTGTATTTTTGTTACATTATCTATTTAGATACACAAAAAGAAAGAAACAGAAAATTTAAATGATACAATAATGAATTAATTTTATAAATAATGAATTTTCAAAGTATTAAATAATATTAACCCTCCGATGAGTAAGAAGGTTCCTATGGTCCTTTTTGCCTTTTCAAACTGAAATTACTCCTACTTCGGCCACTACAACCCCCCCAGTTACTCTGTATTCCAAGAGTATTTGGTTGCGCATCTTTTGGAAAAAAATCAAGCCGATTGGACGTTAGAATAGGTCCGTATGGACCTTGTACTGAATTTCACTAATAAATGCATGTTTTTGGGCATCATTATAATTTTTTTATTGTTTCAACACATAATTTACTTGTTCTGAAGACAAAGACCTAAACTCAAAGACATTAGGGATGATGATAAAAACAAAAAATTCTAAGAAAAATTCGAAGACATGAACTTTATTGTTTTCAAGGAAAGGCGCAATATTCTAATTTTATACTACTAGCAATAAACCAGTTCTTAGAATTTTTTGTTTTTATGAGTTAAAAAAAAATTTTAAAAATTATTTTTGTATGTAGAATTTAGTTATAAACAATAAAAACAAAAAAAAATTTTTTTATATGAAAAAAACATGATTTACAAAAAAGGTCCGTAGGGACCTTTTCACACGGCCGTGAAGTTCAGAACTGTCACTCATCGGAGGGTTAAGCCTATGAATTAATTCGTGATAAATTCATGGAAAAATCGAATTAATAATTAATTTGTTCAAATCTTTGATTGTAAATCAAGGCTTTAGTTTAATATTTTTTGTGTCTGACTTTTTTGTCTATCAATTACGTGTTGTTTTTTTCAATTTTCTACGCACAATTCATAATTTAAAATAAACATACCAATTTGTTTGTCCATAATCTACACAATATTTTATTTTAATAAAGTATTTTATATTTAAAAACTCTACTAAATAATTACAATTTTTGTCAAATACTCGTATATTAAAATCTCACAATCTTGGAATTAAAGCTAACATTTGATTTATAACTTTTTATGTGTAATTATTGTAATTATTAACTATTATATTAATCGTCATGTAGATAAATTAAAAACTATAACTACAGTGCTGTCGCGGTGGAGTTAACTAATTTTTGCAGGTTGATATTTTTTTAATTAAAATAAACTAATTTATTTATTTAAACACATTTATTGTTAATAAATTTTATTTTTTTGAATTTAATATTGAAGTTTGAGTTTAGGAATGAAAGAAATTTGTAATAGTTGGTTGTTTCTTTGATTTGTTCACCGATATTTGCACTGCTTCCTCGCTAAGGCAATGTAACGCTTGAATATTTGCGAAGTTTGCAGTATTGGCCTCAGCCCATTCGAACCTTTATCGAAAATTTTAATGGCTTCAGCCGCTGATATCGGATTTGTGTTTGCTGGTGTTTCGCCATTTTCTTCGTCATCTGATATGGCAACTGTTTCGATGAAATCTTCTCCAAAAATTGGCGCTTCGTTCTCTATTGAATTCCAGTTTTCAATATCGTCTTCAGTATAATTTGTCAGAAAAAAAGACAACAAAAAATAAAAATCAACATACATATGTATGAATGAATAACTTATCAAAAAAGTCTACATACAAACTTGTAAACTTACATCTGAATGAAGAATGTGAAGTAAGTTTTGGATGTGATGTACGTCTTCGTATCGCTCCGTTAACAATTTTTGGCGAAATGCACTTAATTATAGTAATTTCCAAAAGAGCCCGCCAACATTTTTCAATAACATCAGCTTTCAACTTGTTCCATGCAAGCAGCAAAAGCGACACTGCGTCTTTTAGCTTTAATGTTTTAAGGAACTCTATGATGTTTTCAACAAATCAACTTTGACACACGAACTTCACTGAATTGCGGGCACGCTTAAATGAATTCAATAGAATCCGTATGTACTTATGTGTATGTATATGTCAATACTCTAAAAGAATCGTTAGTTTACCGTTATTTAAAATTTCGTTGTTCAACGAATTTTTTATCGAACACAAATTTGCTGTCGACGCTGTATAAAACTGTGAAAACGTAAGAATTTGCTTGTTTTTTGGTTTTGGTCAACCAAATACTACTTGTAAATTACTTTTGTAGAAAACAGCAATTGGAAAAGCTCGTTTCTCTCATGGAAGAAGATCCACTGTTGGCAACATGTATTTGCTCTAAAGTTCTGGCAGCCAAAAAATGGGAGGGCATTACACAAATGCTTAATTCTATTCATCAGACGAATCATTAAACCATAATTACGTGGTGGTCATTTCAAATTTAATTTATTTTTCTTTAAGAATTTGTAAACAAATATGGCGTCATCTGATAGAAATGTACTATTGTGAATAACCCAAAAAGAGTGATTTTCACAATAGCGTTTTTTCATCGAATATGCACCATAATACCAAATGAAAATTCGTTCGATAAGCATTTTCCGCCACAGTTGAAAATCGAATTTTGCTCATAAGAGGCACCCTAATCATACCTACAAATTGGTCAATGCTTCCATATAAAGCTCAATTCCAAAACTCACTTCAACGACCATAAATTTCCTAAGAATATGCAATTACGAATTAGAAATCATGGCACCAAATTTTATAACGATTGATCGATAATTAGTCATAGCTCTTATATAAAAACTACTTCTGAAAATCACTTCAAAATACACTATAATCGGGATTGACTGACTATACATTCTAACTTAATTTTTATAAAATTAATTTTACTAAATATACGTTTAACTTCTGAATTACTAAATGGCAAAACTAAAATCTTCATAACAAAAAATAAAAGGGAGTTTTCATAAAACGCATTCCTGCATTCACAAACTTACTTCAAAAATTCTACGGTTGAGTTTTGATTTTCCCACTCATATGAAGTAAATTTTTGTCAATTAGTTCACATTTAATTTTAAACATTTTAATTTAAAATGTTCATATAATTTTCCTTTTTTATTTTCAAGCTAATTTGAACAGAAAATAATTTAGTATTCTTAAAGTTTAAAATGCTAAAAAATGCTAAACATATTATTAAGAAATACTAAATGCTAAATGTAAAATTTTGCAGCTAAATCAAAATAAAATAAGCTAAATTTAGCCGCAAAATTGGTAAAATGGTCACACTGTATGCAAGGGAGCTCCTACTGAGACCTTTGTAATACACAGACAATTTAAGTGAATTTGCCAGACTTGGCACAATTCTCTCATGGAATCATTCAATAGTATACTTTTTACTTCTAGGATTTCATTATCAAGATATAGCAAATATTTGTTTTTATAATTTTGTTCTTAGCGAGAATTGACAGCAATTAATAACAGTCACATTATTCAATAAGATTTTTAATCTGCGTACATATTTAAATTTAAAATATAAACATTTCTTTTCTAATTTTCATTATCGTCTTCGAAATGGGGAGAAAGAGAGAGAGGCCAAAATAAACATAATACTCGTATATGATAATGAAAAAGTGTGTATTTTGTATACTCCTTTGTTTGTTTATTTATGAAAAACAGCAACAAAAGTGTTAGTTTATATATTAATAATATAAATATTCTCTTATTAGATATTGTATGTACATATGTATATTAATATACACATTTAATAAAATTGTATATACATACATATATATGTATCTATACTAAATACATAAAAAATGGTATGTAAATAGATTTGTTTTGACAACAAAATATACTAGAGTTATAATTTTTAATGAATTTGTTGTGTTTAAACACTTGCGCGAATGTGTTTATATTCTTTCATTCATACTTATTTTATAATTTATAAAGTGTGAAAAAAAAATTATTTTATAATCTTATCATCAAGAAATTTATGAAAGCAGGCATTTTTACACTACAACTGGAGGCAAAAACTTATATGTAAGAAATACAACAACCAATTATATACATATGTACGAGTTATTAACTAAAAACTAAAACAAACAAATAATAGAGATAGTAAATAAAATAAAAACTACAACAACAAAAATACTACAACTAATAAAACAGACTGGGACATTTAACGGGGATTTTTAGTTTGTCGCCTTTCTGTTTTGTTCTTAGTTGTACAAATATTTTGATAATAATGGCCGCAAACGATTGCTGCGAAGGCGAACAAGGCCAAAGGTTTTGGACGGAAAACAGACGGGGTAGCTTAATATTGGTAAGAAAAATATTTTTTATCACCAACACACTTGAAAAATTGTTTAATAAGAACGCTAAAGTGTGCCCTGCTTGCTGCAGAAAAGTGGTAAATTTAATCATAAAAAACTTGTTTGTTATTAACATTTATTTGTTTCATATAGAAATTGAATTGTTTTTTTCTTTTCTTTTTTTATTAACACTATAAATTAGAATGAGTTCACTCGAAAACAGATTGGTTGGATATTAGCCAACAAACGAAAAGTATTTCCACAACGAGGGATAGATGTAAATTATTGGTAAATTTATGTATGGTTGCTATTTTTGTAAATAAAAACAAAAAAAATCTTTTCTAATACTACAGAGAATTCCACATAATTTTAGTAAACAGGTAGGTTATTGTGTATTTCGATTCGAAAAGAAAATCGTTCGAATTTGTAAATTTTTTACATTGTATTTCAAAATCCTTGGCTTTCGAATCGAAATAAACAATAACCCCCCAGTTAAACCAAAACCAAATAACACATCTTTTAGAATAAATGTAAACGGCTAAAACTGCTACTTTACAGCTTAATGTCCATTACAATTTCTGCAAATATTACTGGATTATTAGTACATTGATGTAGATCACTTAATGTAAAATTTCTTAGTAATATAACAAATTGTTATACATACTGTGAGCGTTAATATAATGTAAACACTTAAGATTTTTCAAAAAAAATGTTTTTTTGATATACCACAAGTATAAATTCAAAACAAAATACACTAATACCCCGGTTAGCGTCGCTAATTGGGCCCGGAAAAACGAGACGCAAACTGAAACGACGCAAACCGAATCACAGTTTTCCATACATTTGTATTAATTTTCATTTAATTCGTTCGGAGACTCATAATTTTAGTAAAAAAGAATTGATTTTTCAATAGCAAATACCAATTTTTTATTACATATTAGATATTTGTGTAATAATAGTTTTTATTAAAGAAAAAAGGTGCGCAATTGGATTGATGTCTGGGGACAGCGGAAGATGATTATAGGTTTTGGGACAATGATTGAGCAACCATTGTTTTACAAATTTGGAGGTATGCTTAGGATCAGTGTCCTGTTGGAAAATCCAGTTCTGCGCTAGTTATAATTTCTCTGCACTAGGGGCTACATTGTTTTTTAAAATGTCGAGATAATCTTCCTTTTTCATTGTAGATTTTACAAATGTAAGATTACTGAGTTTTACCGTTTTGGTAACATATTTATTAATAAAGGCTTTGTTCTTGGTCGCCATATTTTTGTTGTTGTTTTTGACTTCAAATATCTCAAACTTACTAACATCGGCGAAAAGCTCGTTTATATATTTTTTGGGAGGTTTAAAAGTTTTGTTAGATTGTTTTTTGATATAAGGGTTCTCTTACGTCGCACTCTACCATGTAGTCCATTTTGATACAAAGATCTTCTAATCGTATTCGCGCTTACAGGTTCTCCAAAAGTTTTTGTAGCATTTTCAGCAATTTTTACAGCACTAGATGTTGGGTTTACTCTTTCTTCTCTAATATAACTCTGACTTCTTGTAAGACGCTCTGATAGTTTTACACCAGGCAAGTTTTTTGTGGTATTGTGTTTGGTGTACTTGTCTGTAATTTTTTATTTACGTGATGGCTTTCAACGATTTTACCTATTTCATTCAGCGATTTACCTTTTCTATGTAAGTCTATTATGATTTGCCGAATTTTAATTGATGTTTGTCTTCCCGTTGAAAAATTTTCACTACTTAACGTCACTATTTAATCTTTTTTAATGATAAATTTTGAAACTTGCAATTACAAAGCAAAGAAACATTAAAAGAATTACCAATATTTTTGGAATGGCAGGGTTTTTTGCATATGGATGATGCCGCTATTCACTTTATTTTGAGGCATAAAAATTAGTCTATTTTAACAATGAACTAATTAACTTTGTATACGCTTTTCTTGTTTCTTGTTTTGTGAATTCAATTCTACCTAAATAACTACATATGTACATATTTATGTATGTTTATAAAAATGCAATAAACTTTTCTAATATAATATTATAATTAGCTTTTCTTTTAACAATATGTGCTGCACTACATATGACACTTACTGTAAAAGCAATAGGTACATATTTATTGAACAGTATGGGGTTAAGTTGTGAAATACTTAACTTGAATTAACATACATACATATAGCAAAAAAAAACTACATATAAATATGACCTTAATAGTAATAATTCTAAATTAACTGACACACACATAGTCAAAATATAAGATTGTGCGAGAGTTATAAGAAATGTTTTTGAAAGCTTTGAACAGGTTTAAGCTTGCCCGCCGTGCTTGTTTTCACAATTAGTAAGTATTTGCATATTTATTTAGGTTATTACATAATATTTGTTTTATACTGCTAATTTGTAGATAATACTATGATCGTATGAGTTTAAAATATAAATTTAAAACTTGTAATTCTTCATACAATTACAACGATTAAATAGAAGTCACGAAAAAACATAAGCGTACAATAAAAAAAAAACAAAGTACCCAGATCAGGGAATCAAAAATAAGTTTCTTACAAACTAAATAGGCACAAAGAACTTTGTATTTTGTAAACTTTATTTAAATAATAAATAATAAGTTCTGTTTTTTATTATGGTCTTTCAATATTGAAACTTCTGAAAAGATTTAGAACATTCACCTAAAATCTAGTGATATCATTCGATTACACGATTTTCATAGAATTTGGGAAACTGTCAGCTAAGATTTTGAATAAAAATATTGGTTTATATTTTTATAAAAGCATAGCTAAGAATCAGCTGTGATTTTGCGCTAAAAATATTGGTTTAAACTCATGCAACTATATAAATAAAAGTTCTTGATTATCTGAAATGAAGTCCACATCCACGAAAACGCAGGCTTGTTCAGCAAAAGTTACGGTTTTCAAGTAACAACCTGAAAATTCTTGCAATAAGATGCCGAAAACGCCAATGAAACTGCTAAGGACAGCTTCTATGAACAATGAGCTACTTTAAAAAAATTTAAACAAAATTTCTTAGCGATATTTATTAATTCTGTCAGGAGACTTCAACACGAAAATTAATTCCAATGGTGTATAAATATTCATTGCCAAATAGAAATACTATAACTATCATATAGATCATATTTGGAGAACTTCTATCTTGGTTAAGCGAACCAACCAAGTGTGCTCCATGCACACGTTGATTCGGACCATAAACTGGTGGTTACTATCCCATAAGTAAAACAACGTAAGCATTTTAAAGTGAAAAGGCTTGTTGAAGAAGAAAATAAAGTAACAGCCGCGAGAAGAATAATGTATCACTCTTTTATAAAAAATTCCAACCGAAAAATAAGAATATCCCGATTCAACAAAGGGATGATCTTTAAATACAGATTGCAGCTAACAGCAGGCTCAATACTCAATCCATACGGAATATCCAATTGCAAATAAGAATGAAGAAAAGATAACAGTATGTTGATTGTTGATAGGCAGAAGAAAATGTAGATGGCTTGGATATAGTTTCTGTCTGTCTGCGAACAATCCAAATGGAGATAGGACAACTGTACAAATAATATACATACAAAAAAATATTGCAAAGATAAAAATTGCTGAAATAGTCATGCTCCCTAGAATTGTAAAAAAGAATACCTATAATTGTTTGTTATGTTACGGTCAATAGCGTTCTTAAACTTATGGACTTTACAAGAGTGATATGTGGTTCGACATCCATACATGTGGTGTAATACTCCTCACTAATTAAAGTTAAAGCAATTGGTTACTTTAAATAAATGGTTAATAACGTATAAATTAAGTTGTGATATCCAAAAACAAATCGTCTTTCGAAACCCTAATCAAGATCAGGCAAATATCTTGCTAAAACAGTGCACAGATTTAAATTTGGTCTCTGAGGTCACAACAAAGCAAGAAGGAAATGCTCATTTTAGTAAAACACACAAGTAAACTTCTAGTGTACGTGTGTCAACGTAGCGTAAGAAGAATTTTGTGGCCAAGCACAGTGCTGAGAAATTTTAATTTCGCCCATGATTGATTTAAAGTTATATGCAATATATTTGCATGCTCGCCATTCAAGCAGTTCTTTGCCAACACAGCTACTCATAAAACTTGTCTTTAGGTTTGATAACTGCATACGATTTTTGGATATCGTTTTTTTAAGTGCTTCCCACATTAGCATAACAAAAAAAAAAACAATTTAATTTTTTTTACTAATACTTCTTATTAAATGTTGCATTCCAATAACTTAATTCCATACGATTTACACAAGTCACATATACCTACATAATATACATTTTACTTGTCTGATTTTGTGTAAAAGAAACTTATCACTCATTTAAATTTTGTTCCTGGGTGTGTGCAATTCTGTAAATATTTATACAAACGCTCATAGGGTTCAAGCATACAATTTGATAAAATGAGTGAATCCGCAGTCAGAAAACAAAGAAACATTTTTATACCAAAATAAGTATTATAAATAAATAAAAAATAAATAATTATTAACAATATTTGCTAGCAGCTTGATTAACAGAAATTAAATAGATTAATTGATAAAGAACAAATATAAAAGTACAGAAATTAAATAGGAATTATTTTTAACTACAAATGACTAAAGATAATTATGAGTAATTGTAAAATACTTTATTTGAAATCAATAACAAGTTACGTACATATTTTCAAAAATACACTGAACCACAAATTTCATAGAAACTTTGACAACCTTAACAATTTTATTATGAATAAATTCCTTTAATTCTTTTAGTTTTTAATGATAAACTTTGCATTTTTATAATAATCGCCCACTTAAAGCAAATTAATATAATAATGTTTAATACTATATACAGATTTATGACCGAATTCTCGGTCATTAGTTAACCATTGGTAAACTAAAATACTATTGTTTAACTATTACTTGGTATTCTTATGACAAACTAAGCATTGCGAATAAAGAATCATTAGTTAAGCCTTTGCCATTAGCTAACTAAAGACTGTGAATTTGATAAAAAAAACTTGGCAGGAATTTTTGGAATTACATATTAACAATAATTATTGTTTTATTATTAACAATAATTATAATTTTATTTAAACCATAAAATACAACATAAACCAGTGAATCCAGATTTATAAAAAAAAATATTTTATAGTTGGGCTTAACTAATCAGTAAACTGACCAGCTTTTAGCGCATATTAGGGATAGTTTACATTCTAACATTATAGGGTGATAACGGTCATTGGTCACTGTTGGATGGCTGGAGTCAGTAAATGGGTCAATGGTACTCTGAATTCAAATAAGTTTAATTTTGTTTCACTACATTTTCAATGAATGAATTCAATTCAATTAAATTGAATTGTTTTCCTAAGCCATTGAACTTTCCCACTTGTTTGTAACTGAGATTGTCGCCTGTGCATTTTATTACGTCTGTAAATGCATACAATTATATGCCCAACAATGTTACTTTAATTATCTGGTTACATTAATAATTTATTGTTTTGACCACAACTAAATTGTATGGTTGGTTACCGTAAAAACATTTTCTACAATAAATAAATAATAACAATAATAGCACTTTATATTGAATATGTAATGGAAAATTCTACTTTAATTTATTGATTATCTTTTGAAATCGTCCCTGTATCAGCAACATTATATTTCATTAATTACTTTGCCAATGATCATTTATATTTTCTTTCTGTATTTTTTATGTAAAACAATTTGTGTGTGAAAAGGAAATAAGCCATATAATTTACTTTTATTAACTTTTCACTTAAGGTGACAGTTATTCTAAGTGAAAGGTATTGATTGATTTGAAAACAAAAGACTAATTTTAAAACTTTGCTGTTAGAATAGAGAAAATTTTCTTTTATTGGTCTGGTTTTTAAGGTCATAATTAACGCTGACCTCAACATTCAAGACTGTTTAACAACTCAGTAATACGAAAATAATTCAATTAAAAGTTGTTAATTTAGATTATATAGCGCTTTAAAAATAAGGCAATATTTATAATGTTTTAAACAAATTTTCATTATCTTTTTGGAGTATTTCTGTCATTCAAGAAAAAGAAAAAATATTTTTTAATTAAGGCAATGTCGGAGCTATTGCACCAATAAAAATGCTTAATAAATTAGTAATTGTTTGCTAAATATAGTATAGGATTCTTATCTTTGAAGAGTCGTATATAATAAGGGTCAATACTAAGTACTCCAAATCTGTGTAAAATTTTTGTTCATTATCATTATCTACTCAAGTTATAAATACTTGTACTCAGAAAATCGACGCCAAATGAAAACGAATTGATATTTTAAAAAATTATTCGAAATTACTTCTGCTTGCCTTCCAGCACGAGGTGAGACGATATAGCCACTCATCGATCCCGAGACGCACTTCATGCATGGGGAAATTTTATTTGGATGTCGAGTATAGCACAATTATAACAAAAAAGCGACAATAACCTGCTTTTTTGGAAGCTAGCATGCAACTGAATGAAATTATGATTTGTTATGCTCTTTGTACTTGGTTTTGTTAACAATCGTGTTGTGTATGTGAAAATGACTCGTCTGTCCGAGGCATAGCGTCAGCAACATTTATGTATAAGCACTTAGTAAGAGGGTTTTGGCTATCTTATCCCTGTCAGCCACAACATGCCCTTACAGAGGTCTCACCAATTATTAGTTTGGGGACAAGTACCCTAATGATCAGTTACCTGATACCCGCGGTTCAAGATAGAGATTCTAGTCAGCTTTAATTAGACTATATTCAGTTTGAAGATAGTGCAAGCTGCCTTACATTAACGACAAGGTGTGAAAAATTATCTTGCCGACATGCCAAAGGCAAATGTCAGATTACAACAGTAAAAGAAGGGCATAACAGGTTATATAATTCATATAAAAACCATATTCTATAGATATGTACATTGGAAAAATAAATAAATAAATTTGTTATTTTAGAAATTAGCCAGTATAAACATAGTTTTTGTTCAACATGGCATAGCTGCAGTATTAATTTAACATTTTAACAGTCTAAAATATTCTAAAGCTATGTGTCCACGATCGTCAGATATTACAACGTTGTGCGAAAAATGTTCAGAAAATATCTAACAACCGTGTAAACTTAAAATTTTTGCCTTCCAACGTTGTAAGAAAAAGCATTTTCAATACATTGGAAGACAAAAATATTGTCAGACATCTAACAATCGTGTAAACACACAATTTTGTCATTGTGATTGTTTTAAGGCAATTGTCAAACACTTTTCATTGTCATATGTGCAAAGTTTATGCATCTCCAATGGCAGCATTGTCATAGAAATTATTTCTAAATGCAACTCTGTATATACACAAATAAACAAACAAGTGTGTATTAATAACATTTTTTAAAAAAGTTGAAGAAAATTAAAGAATTAAATTAAAGTGTGCATTAATAAAATTTTTCAAAAAAGTGGAAGAAAATTAAAGAATTAAAGAAAAGAAAATAAAAAATGGATAGCGACATATTTTTTGATAAATTCTGTTTAATAGAGTGCAGATAAAATGGTTTCAATTGCTCTTTTTTTGTTCCATGACAATATTTAAAATTTTTAAACTCACACACAGAGCTGCAAAACGAATTTGACAATGCCACACAATAATCTGACAACCGTGTGAACTGACAATTTCGGTTGACAGATAAATTCATTGTGTGACAATTGTGTGCAAATGAAATTGTTAGTTTTCTTACAATGTCAGTACATTGCTAGCACATTGCTAGATATGACAACGTTGTAATATCTGACGATCGTGGACACATAGCTTAAAACTTAAAACTAAATTTGCGATCAAAAAATTTTTCAAACGATGAGACAGACATGTCCCACTTTAACAATCATTTATTATTTTACAAATTAAATTTACAACAACCTATAGCTATATACTGCTAATATAATTTAATTGTACTTTACAACTATGTATTTGTTCTGAAGTTTAATACAAAAATCTAATAATTAATATTTAGTTTAAAAAGTTTCTAAAAAATTAAAATATTTCATAATCGAAAATAAAAAATATTAAAATTCAATTTAATAAACATAGTTATGTAAAAGTGTTGACATAATTGTAAAAATCTAAAACTAAGCATTATAAATATGTATTTCAAATAAATTGAATTAAGACTTCATTAAAAAAAATTAATTAATAATTTTATTTTACTTGTTTATTTTATTGATATGATGCATTCAGATAAATCTATATACATATATAAAAGAGTAAAGTGACTGACTGACTGATTCATTCATCATCGCACAGCCCAAATCGCTAAAGCTAGAAACTTGAAATTCGTGTAATGGGTGCCTTTTACAACATATATCCACTAAGGGATTTTTGGAAATTCGATCGTTAAGGGGGACAAATGGGGCAAAAACGGGTAAAACCAGTACCTCTATATATCCAAAACAAATAAACTTAGAAAAATATTTTAAATGTGTCCGTCTTTAATAAAAAAAGAGCCGACAGGTGTCTGGTACTTTTTTGAAATTCGAAATTCAAGTGACCATATGGGGTAAAAATAGTGCTCGTAGAACGCTCCGTTAACATGTATATCTCCTACATAAATAAACATAGAAATACTATATTAAATGCAACTGGCTCAGATCAGTAAAGGCTAGAAATCTTTTTGGTACTTTTTTGAAATTCAAATTCCTATGGCCTAGAAATTGTATTCTTTTTTGGTAAAATGTATTTTCTCACTAACAATTTCATGAACTGTTATTACGGATAATTAAAAGGTACTTTTTTAAAATTATTTTTTCACGGGTGACAAAAAAGGTACAAAAACGGGGTAACAACGGACATTTGATATTATTTATTCAATTTAAAAAGAAAATAAAAAAAAAAAGATAAAATATTCTTCCATCCACACAAAAAAGAACCCAGAACATGCTAGTCATGACTCAAATATAAAGGTGTAAAAGGGCCAAATTTCAGTACACTTATATTGACTATTTTGAAATTCATTTCTACTATTCTATTCTCACAAAATATGCATCTGATCATGTTATTATCTTCGGCAAAGTTATTGTGCATGAGCATGGGAAGGTTTCTGAGTTGGTACGATCACGCCTACTTTAACGCCCACTTTTTTTAAATTGATGAATTGCTTTTGCATGGCTTTTTACAGATTTACTTCCAACAAGTTGTATACACATCTTACTGAGAGCGAGGTAAAAATAACCACGCCCATTTTCATGCCCCATCTCAAAAAATAAATGTTTGTATGTATGGCCTTTATAGAATCGTAAACTATGTATTTGATCATGCGATTATCTTTGGCAAAGTTGTTGTGCATGAGCCCGGGAAGGTTTTTGAGTTGGTATGAACACGCCTACTCTAACGCCCACTTTTTTAATTAATTACAACGACTGCCAGGAAGGCCAGACCGCTGGACCGATCTTACTAAAACTTTGACGGGATATAACGAAGATTCCGGCATGACTAAGAATACTTTTTTCGACCGCCTGCTTTTTTTCGAAATGACAAAATCAATAAAATTACTTAAAATTAATTGAATATTTGTGTAATCGCTTTCTTTCAAATTAATTTTAATTAGTGGCGTAGCAACGCGCGCAAATGCCATCTAGTTTTTTATAAAAGTAATTGTGCACCCTTCGCCATGTTGTTGTATTGAAGTTCTACAGTATTAATTTAATAATCTTTAAAGTACATACATATACATATATTCTTTTTGTATACGTATTTTTGTTTAAATCAAATAAATAATTTACAAAAATATATGATAATCTATATACCTACATAGGTATCGGCTATTTTTCCGTTTTCACTAAGAGTTCCAATTTTGCATACAAATTTAATTTATATGTATGTACCTAGGTGAAGGGTAAATAAGATTCTACACAGCCGAATATGTCAGTCTAACTGGTTCTTAATTTATTTTGTGCACAATTTGCGGTATAAATGTTTCGTTTTCAGGGTATTTGACCTACATATAAATGATTAAATAAAATGTTAACAAATTCGTTTCATTAAAACAAATACTTATATTATCTGTACAAATACTATTCATTCGCATTTAAAGTAATGCCTTAAAATATTCTTAGAATAAGTCTTTTAAATTCTAAAGGACTTGTGTATATATATAAAAACGAAAATAACGATTTATATTTTGAAAAAATAATAAATACCTATTACATATCATTCATTGTTTCCAAATTGTTTCAATACAGAATAAAACTTAAACAAATATTCAAAAGGTTTCACACAATTTGTTAATAATGCTAACATAATATCGCTCTCTGTACACAATTGAACATTGACCAAAGAAATATTATAAACTGGTTCCAATTTTATTGTCAATTTTTAGATTATACAGAAAAATTAGATTTTTACAGATTCTGTACGTAACCAAAACAAATTGTTTAAATACATACATAGATATGTATGTATATTTTAAATAATTAACTTACCTAACATTATAAGGTTGACTAGTAGTGCCAGTACTCCAATCGGCATGTTCAATGTCTGAAGAATTCTTTGTTGTATTATCGCAGGGCATTATTGTTATTTATATTTTCTCTTTCTTCAATAATTTATTATTATAGGTATCTATCTGGTTTTGTTTCTTTTTAATATTTTTATATTTCTTTAATTTTATTGCACAATTATAAAGTACAAAAGAAATGAAATCTAAAACAGAAACGCAAATATTTAAACAAAAAAATTCATTCATTCATGTTTTCATAGTTGTTAAAATTATTTTGTTTCTACTAAAAATGTCTTATTTGTTTAAATGTTGAACTGTAAAAGAGAGAAAACACTTAATAAATTAATTTTTAAAATGATTTTGTTTAATTAAAATTTGTCCATGTTTTTAATATTGCCCATCGAAACAGGATTTTGATGACGTTTTTTTTTATTTCTTTGCAATTTTGATTTCACTTCAGTTGGCATGACCGTATTTTCCTATATTTTTTTTTTTTTTGTTTTGTTTCTCTTTTCACTACAATGTTTATTGCTGGTGTTTTGTTAATGTATTTTCTATTTGATTTTTCCAATATTTTCTTTGCCTATCAAGCAATTACTATTGTTGTTGTTGCTTTGTTCAAAATGTTAGGAAAATTAGTTTGTCAGTTTGTGGTGGATTTCTGTCTACAAAAACAAAGCAACAATAAGAATTACACTACATATGTATAAACTTTTATGAACACATACATACATATTAATATTAATGTATATAAATAATATTAAGCAGATTTGTTTTTATCAATTATTGCAGTATGAAGAAGCAAATAAGCATAATAAAATAAAACAAACCAACCAAAATAACGCATCAAAAATATCTAGATACCTACAATGTATGTATGCATGTTTTCTTTATTTTTAATTACTAAAATTTAGTCACATTGCATTTCTTCATGTTGTTGTCGTTCTTATTGTTATTGTTTTCTGACCAATTTTTTATTATACACTTCCATGGCACATAGCAAAGGAAATATGTTTGTATGTTTACATGCGTTTGTTTGTGCACAATGTCTGCAAGAAAGGGCGTAAATGAAATATGTGCATATGTAATATTCGAACAATTTTAACAATATGCAAAAAACATTTTTTAATATTTAGCTATTTAAATAAGTTTTTTTTTTCTTATTTTATAAATATTTTAATCATACATATAGATTTTCTTAAATCGCAAAATAGATTTTATTTATTGTACGTAGAAAAAAACCAACATAATACACACATCTTATTGTCAAAATAACTCTTCACACTCTCTCTTCGACCAAGTATTTTTGCCTTATAAAAATATATATGCTTTATTTTAATTATGGGCACACACATTGTTATAAATCTTTTTAATGATATTTTATTTACTTAATTCTTTTTTAATTGTAATGTAATTTTTTTTATCTCTTCAAACAAAAATTCATTATTATATTTTTCCTTTCGTTTTTTTAACACCACACGCACTGTTTTGACGACTCTTCGCAAATGAATGGAAATTTAGCGAATCAAAACGGGAGAAATGAATTTGGTTTGTAAAATGAATATTTTGTTGTCATGATTGGAAAAATAATAAACAACCGGGTGAGTCATAAACTGTCCATAAAATTATTATTTCTTGTAAAATTAAAATATACTAATATCGATAAATTTGTTTATAAAGTTTTAAGATAAAAAAAAACATGTCAAAAAGTATTGTCTATGAGAAAAATGGTCTTATTATGGACCGATCGTTATAAGATAAGATTATATGACTTTTGTGTATATTTGGTGTTAATTTCTAAGTGGATGCCAAATTTTAATGTTGAAATGATTTTCGGAAGTGTGCTTTATACACAAGCTATGACTAATTATGGACCTATCATTACTTAAAGGTTCGAATTCAATTTGAATCCTTACAAGCTGGAAAAAGTGCATTGTTGAGAGATCTTTGCATGCTGAACGAACGTATCACTGAGTGCAGCGTTATGAAGTCTGGAGGCGTGATTAAGTCATTTTTTTTTTTTTGGAAAAATAGCCTTGACCACATTTTCAGTGATGTTCCTGTAAGTTGCCTTTATTTTACGGCAATCCATAATATAACCACCAATAATTTGGCATATACCAACGCCGTCAATAAATATACTACGACTTGGATGTTTTCTTCCATGTTTTGTGATTTGCAATCAGTGATGTTGACTTTTTTCTTTAATACAACTAGAAAATAAGTTAAAAAGGTTTTAGTTTCTACTTTTTGCCTAAAGATTTTGCGATATATGGAAATCTGTAAGATGTGTAAATAGTTTCAAAATAAATAAGTTCAAATTTAAAAAAATTCGTTAAAATTACTAGGCTTTAAACGAAATTGTTAAATATTGTATATGTTTTCATTTGCGTTCACCCAGTCGAACATATTGCCGGAAACATTCCATTATCTTTTTTATTAAAGCATTATATTATATTTATAAAGCAAATGTAAAAAAGCAAAAAAAATGTGAACAAAGCTTTTGCCTAGTACCGAACTACAAAGTACTTTGTGGACCGAACACAAAAACGATGCTCTCTTCCTCACCCTTAATTTGCTCAAGCTAAATGTTTACCTTCCAAATGTTTCCGTGTCTAAATGCAGGCTATATCTTTTCAGAACAAACAAGTTTTTATGTCATATTTTGTTTGTCAGTGGTGCAGTGGTGGTGGTGAATCAAGACATCAAGAATATTACACTAAAGACATAGATATTTTTAAATACAATAAAAACAGCTTTAAAAGAGAACTAAATGCAATAATACAATATGATGAAACAAAAGATTTAAATTATAACGTACTTAATTTTGATAATGCTTTCGAAAATACAACATATGCTATCTACGCTTAAATGGTTAAACATAAAACAAAGACTGGAATTAAACACAATCAACTTTATTCAAAAGATGAAAATAGGAAATGCTCCTGAATATTTGGTTGAGCAACTAAGATACGTGGGTGAAATGCAACCATATAGTCTAAGAAACGCTTCAGACTTTAGAATTCAACGAGCGGAGAACAACACCATGCAACGATCACTATTTTATAAAGGACTGACTCTTTAATGCATTGCCAAATAATATTAAAAATGAATTAAATTCAAACATATTTAGAAGAAAAATTGCATCATTTGTAAAAACTAACAATGTAAACCAAAGTTAAAAGATATAATTTGTAAAAAATGTAAAAAAGAAATAAAGAAATAATAATAAATACTCCAAATATCAAATATTAATTTATTTTTTATTTTATAATTGGAAACATTTTCAAATACATATTTGTTTGGCGCCATCCACACAAATATCGAAATCGCCATTCTTTTATGTCTGCTAAATAAATTTCAAAGTCGTTCAATTGGATTTATAAATAACTAAATTAACAGCACTGTACACTGCAAAAAAAACTTAAAAATTACAACAAATATTTTGTGCTCCGAAAGAAAGCAAAAAATGGGACAGCCACTTACATTTGAAGCTCTAAAAAATATTGCTGCGAACGATCCAACAGCCCAAGAAAATCTAGAGGATCTAAAACACATGTTTCGGCGTGATATTGGCTCGGCACGGAACATGTACCGTATACACACAATGGATGACTTGATCGATTGTCTAGAACGACATGACGCATTATCCGAATTCAACATTGAACCGCTTAGAGAAATTGCCGATGAATATGGTGGCAGCTTAGCTGAAGTCATTATGAATTACCACTTACCAAAGGAATTATTACCAGCCGAGCCTTACAATGAATATCGTGAAATTCGTTTGTCGCACGAGTGTGCTACTCGTTTGAATATAAGTGCCGCTCTTAATGGTTCCAGTAGTGGCATAAATGTCAATACATCTACCAACAATTGTGCCCCTTCTCCTGCTAGACCTGTAAATAACAGCAGACGGCAACCGGTGTTTGCACAAGAAATAACAAAAGAGAAACGTGCAGCCATTTATAAACTAATAGCTGAAGATATTGGTACCGATTGGCGTTGTCTGGGTCGTGAGCTGGAAGTACGTCAGGGTGATATGGATAATATTGAAATGCAGTATCGTGATCTAAAAACGCGTGTTTTTAAGCTTTTCCAATCATTTGAGGAAGATGACTCAATAGATTCCAAACAGCACTTCCTGTTAATATGCCGTGCTTTGGATGAGTGTCGTCGCAAAGATTTACGTCGTAAAGTCGAAGCCATAATGTCTCACTAGTGTTTATGATTGGGCTTAATTTATTAACAGAATTTGTGATATTGATTGTTGAATAATTTGTAAAGAAAATATGTATTTGAAATTGTATATTTTACTTACTAACTGCCGCAAATGAAAATTGTATGTACATATTTTGCATATAGGACTTTTAAGAATACTGCACATTCTTTTTTAGTTACAAAATGTAAATTTTTTACTAATTTAATAGAAAATGAATAAATTTTTATCAAATATTAAAAAAATTGCACTACACGATAAATCCCATCAAATGTATTGAATTACTTGAAACGTTTAGCTGTTATTGTTAAAATAAATATATACCTATTTGACCATTTTTTTTACAGGTTTTAATTAATACGGCTTGTAGTTTTCAATAGTTAGTAAGAGTTCAACCGAAACTGGATTTTTCAGGCCGAAATTATAAGTTATCTTTGTAATTTATTAATTAATTATTTATCCTTTAAAATCCCATATTCTATGTCATCATTTATTAAAGTTTCGGTATTCGGTCAAAATTTTTTCGAAAACCAAATTTTAGTATTAGGCTGAAAACTTATTAAACAAGCAAGAAAGTATAGTCGGTCAAACCCGACCATATAATACCCTACACCTAGTATATGTATAAAACAGTTTTTCAGAAATGGGCGTTATATGGGAGATATTCACTGTCATGATTTCTGTGAATATAATAATCACCCCTATCGTGAATAAAAATTCCACGTGAAATTTGTTCCCATTTCACACTTTTCCTATTCAAATGCAATGTTAAAAAAATAAAAGGGAACAAATTTCATGTGGAATTTTTATTCACGATAGGGGTGAATGTGTTAAACTTTATCTCGATATAAATACTTTTAAAAGATTTATGGAAGTTAAAGTGAATTACGGAAAGGGTCTTATATGGGAGTTTCGACTAATTATGGACCGACCATTACAAAATTAGGTGTCGTTATTTCTGTATATAAGAAACTTATTTGTGTCGAATATTATTTGGTTACCAACATTTTTAAGAGAGTTAGGTATGCTCTTTAAAGTGATTTTCGGAAGTGGGCCTTATATGGGAGCTACGACTAATTATGGACTGATCATAAAAAAATTGTATATACATGAAATATATTTGTGTTAAATATTATTTGGATACCAACATTTTTGAATGAGTTATGCCCTTTAAAATGATTTTCGGAAGTGGGCCTTATATGGGAGCTACGACTAATTATGGACCGATCACAATTAAATTGTACCATGTTATATGTATATACACAAAACATATTTGTATTCAATATTATTTGGATACCAACATTTTTAAAAGAGTAATGCTCAAGTGATTTTCGAAAGTGGGCCTTATTTGGGATCCACGACTAATTATGGACCGATCTTCACGAAATTTGTAGGTGTGCTTTAGCTTCATTTACTACTCATCTGTGGTAAATTTTGTTTGCATACTTGCATAATTCAAAGATTTATGACCGGTAAACCTCAATTTCGGGAGGACTTTTGTATGGGGGCCAGGTGAAATAATGGACCGATTTCCACCAGTTTCAATTCCATCCATCCTTGGGCCGAAAAAATATCATGTACCAAATTTTATCAAAATATCTTCAAAATTGCGACATGTACTCTGCGCACAAGCTTTACATGGACAGCCAGCCAGACGGACGGGCATCGTTAAATCGACTCAGAAATTGATTCTGAGTCGATCGGTATACTTTAAGGTGGGTGTTGGAGCAATATTTCTGGGCGTTACAAACATCAGCACAAATCCAATATACTCCCCACCATGGTGGTGTAGGGTATAAATATTGAATCTGTAAAAGCTACTTTCGTAAATCGCTATTTAGTATTTGGTTGATAAAATACCCTCATTTGCACTTCTGAAATTCAGAAAGTAATTGTTGAGAGAAGCCCTTGCATGCTGAACGCGTAACTATACAGGGCGCTATGTGGAGGAATAAGGGTATTTATTTTAAAAAACTTCAGCTGGAAATGCGGTTACGTTAAAGAAATCACACTATCGAGAAATGTTAACAATAAAATTTGGCATGCGATGGAAATCGAAAACGAATAAGTTTTAGAAATAAATTTTTTCGTAATATTTCTGTATTGAAAAACTTTTATCACATAAAATCTTAAAACAAAAATTTAAAAAATTAAATTATAAATGCATTGAAATGTATTTCCAAAACTGATTTGTTTTCGATTTCCATCACATGCCTGTATTGTTTATGATATCTCTAGAGCATGTGGCTACAATTATATCGCATGATCAGGGCGATCAATTCAAACAATCGAATTTCGAAAAATTTGGTTTGTAATATATTGTTTTGCTGGCTATGTGACATGTTTACAATAAATTAATTGTTGCGTTGGCTATTAGACATAATTTTATTTACCGATTTCCATCACATGCCTGATAGGTACATATTTATAATTTTTTTGCAAACCAAATTTCTCGATCGTATAATTTCACGACATACAATTGAATGCCCAGATGCAAGGCAATAGATTCGATTACGGCTTTAAAACTTAAAGTGAATGACGTGATTAACGCGAAACGGTGGGTCTATTTCGTTAATCACGTTAATTTTTTTTTATCAAAAGTTGATAAAAAATCGACATCTGACCAAAATCATTTTTTCATTTATTATTGACAAATATTCTTTCCAATAATAAACATTTGAATGATATTCATATAAATTCTTTGTTCTCGTTGAAAACCCCCCAGAGTAATTCCAACATGATTCTTTTCTAATTCAATTTACGTAGAAATACTCTAATCAAAAGAAAAAACATCATCGTTTTATGTATTTTTTTTTCGATTATTTGTTTTTATTCAAAATTTTATTAAAATCAGTTTTATTATGTGTGTTTTTTACATTTTAAATTAATCATAATTATTTCATTCAAATATTCATATTACACAGACTTGGTTTATAAATTTAAAAAATGAAAAAAAAGACGAAAAAATAAGGATTAAAATATTTAATTTTTTTTTGTAAGTGGTTAGATAGACAGGTTTAAATACTAAATCTAGAGATGTTCTTAGAGGCGTAAGCGCTGTTTATTATATCATTTTTAATTATTTTGTTTATGTTAATAATCAATATTAAGAAGTTTTCATAATTTGTAAAACCAAAATAATAATTATTTGCAAATGTTTGTTTTTTGGAATACAAATAGATATTTTTTATTAAAAAAAAAAAATTAGCTAAACCCGCTTTTTTAAAAAAAGTAAGCAAATTTTCCTTTTTAATAACAAATATTATTATAAATTTCGATGTTTTTAATATATGAACAGCACTTAAGCTAACTTACTTTGCTTGAATTGTATTTATGTTTTTGATAAGTTTTTTTTTGGGTTGAAAGGTGAATTTTTTCAGTTTCAGCTTGTTCATAATAATAGCAAACTAATGATGTTATAAGATTACACTCTATCAGATGCAGAAAATTTTAAATTTTAGAAGAGGAGTAAGATGTACTATTAGTATAAGTATTATATATTATGTGGGAGATAGGTTGTTTTAGTAAAATCTGTGTACATGTTGTGTATAACAATGACTTTTTACACAATATATTTGTTGTTATTGTTGTTGGGTTTATGACTACTACATCTTCATCTTGTGTTTTCTTATAAAAAACAAAATTCATTTACAATGTATAAACGGATTTAACATTTGAGCCCGTCTTAACCATTGTGTCCTTGTGCAGCTGATATTGCAAATTTTGACGACCCAAACGCAAAGCTTCTCTCAGTTTATGGCCAATTTCTAGAGCGGCTTCTTCATTGTTGCCATTAGCGGTCCAAATAGCTTAGGAAATAGAAAAAAATTCATATACAATTTAATATAAATGTAGTATGTAGATAAAAAAAAACTATTTTTAGCTGTCCCCTACCATTAGGAAAATCTGTATACTATTGTTACACATCTTATTATTAATATAATTGATTTTTTCTTTAATAAATTTGTTGTTTTGGGTATCAAATTGTTTAAATGAGGTTTGTTTGAATTTTTATAAATTATTGTCTCAACGTCATGAATGATTATCGGTCAGTGAAGTAGGTTAGATTTAGAAAATGGGCGTTTAAAGGCTCATACCATTCCGGCATGTTGTGCGACCTTGGGAAGGTGTTATTCTCCATTATTATGATTAAAAATGTAAGGCTATTTGCACAATGACCAATAGGATCTTCTGTGCTTAAAAATTCATCAAAACTGGTTTATGACGTCAATTATCTATTAGATGAAAGAACAAAAACATCACCAAGGTCTATTAAGGCCCTTCAGAGCAATTTCCTTCTACACTTCACCAGCATTGAACAGTCACAAAGTATGGGTGCAGAAGTTTCATCGTGCAGCTCGCAAAATCTGCCGTTTCGTACCAACCATATCTAAAGTATATTGGTGATATCTAAGACCACAATGTCCAGTAAGTAATCCAGACAGTATTCTAATACCACTTTTACCGAGCGATAATAACTTTTGGGATCTTCTTTTGTACAGACAATGAATCGTTTTGCCTGCCAGCGTCCAAATTGCTAGAATTACGGTCCAATGAAAGCATTCCTGGCACCTACATTCCTCTTCTCTAGGATATCCCATTCGTAATTTGAAATTTTCGGAGTTCTTGAAAACATACAAATCTCCGTCTTATACAAATTAGGTACATGTCTTTATGTTGTTAAACAATCAGTAATCATAGGGTGTTGCTGTGTAATTCGTTTCGAAAATCTATGAATTTGTTTATATTATAAATTGCAGTTCGAAAATAGCCACCTAATTTATTTGTATACCAATTATCGAAGTATTTTCATAAAGAATGGCCAATGTGAGATTTTTTGTGCAAAAAGGTGAAGCAGTAAGATTAATTTGGAGATTAAACGAATAATTAATAACATAGTCCTAAAACGTAATCTCGGGTAATATTTATCGTTACTTGAATATTGGCGAGCAAAACTACTTTATATAAACCTTCACTGAAATCTTTTTTGTTATTAAAATTTTTGTTTTGTTGGTGAATTACTTCTACCATAGTTAGTTAAAAGCACAACCACTGTTTATAGTCAAAAGCGAGCGTATTCTTTAACTTTACACCACATTTCTCATTTCCAAGTAATAATCAAGATTCCTCGAGTCGAAAACAAAGCAATTGCTATCTGAATTAAAAGGTTTGGCTTTTTGGATTGGTGCGCATGTTAGGAGAAAAATCTGCACATCTGATGTACAGATTGAGGCTGTACGCCATCTCATCTGTCAATGGTCGGCCCTGACAAACCATATGCTGGAGACTAAAGATTCTGTCGAGGACGGATGTCCGAAGAATAGCTGACTTTATGTGTTCAACAAAATGGTGTGGTTATTGATAAATCACTCAAAACTAGTCAGTTTATTGCCTTGTTATCTTACACTTTCCCACATGTGTAATGTTGTGTGACTGTTAAACCTAGCTTACCTATTGACATAATTATTTCTATCTCTACACCACACAGAGAGAATGTTTAACAACAAAGTCAAACTTCATCTCAAAGGATTGTCAATCTTGAGAGAAGTTTATATTTTTATATATGTAGTTTATATTTGTTATGAAATTGGTAACAGCCTCGCATAAAAATATTTGAAGTTGCATAGGATAGCTAAAAATAACACACAGATTACATACTTATAGATACTTACAAATTTTATTATTTTTGTTACGAATGTTGACTACGGCACCGCAAATTTGATCTGAATGATCGAAAGCTTCGCCAATTAAACATAAAAGCTGTAAAATATAGAGAAAATGTATTAAAAATGTTTTTTCTTTTTTTTTTAAATTTAATTTTGTTTCTTAAAACTTACCACATCTAACCATAAATTATCCAATTCAGGTTTTGGGCAACGACTCAATGTGATGACCCAACGACCACCTTGTTTATTGGCAGCATCCTCCCACATTGGCCGGATGCCCTTTTTGAATAGAGAATAATCGCTGCCTACTTTGATATCAGATGGAGGTTTAATGTGATTGTATAGACTGAAATTAGTGAAATGATTATAAATATAATGGTGGAGTCATACATAATTTAGTTATTTGTGAGATTGGATATATCACTGATATGTGATTAAAACAGGAACACACAGCCACAGAAACAAACAATTCATCGCAAATCAAATTTCTCGATTTGATAATATTATGAAATTCTGCCCGGATCATACGATTTAAAGCTACTGGATTATTTTTTTTAGGGCTATGTTAAAGTAGTCTACAATTAAAACAATTACAGCCTTAAATCAATGACGTGAGTAAAGAAATACACCCGAAATTTTGCAAAAATGTGTGAATCGATAACTGTGGTCGTGGTGTACTACAATAAATATGTATTTGAATGATTTTTATATATACATAGGTGTATTAAATTCCTTGCTTTATATAAAAAATGGTGCCGCAATGGTCTAAAAAGTACATTATAGGTACATACATAAATATGTATGTATGTAATTGTACTCGTATAGTTGATACTAAAACAAAAAAGTTATTTTCCATCCCTGCTGTAAACAAAACAAATTATTACTAACGGTAATTTCCCACATTCCATTGTAAAAAGTATTCACAAATCGAAAACGTCAATTTAGTAAACATTTAAAACAAAAATTTTAAAAGTGAAGGAAACTATTAAGATAGGTAGGTAGGTTAAACTAAGCGTTAATTAAATTAAATGACGTTTTCTGTCGTATTTATATATAATATTTGTCTGTAGGGGATTAGGATAAGGGGATTTACCGTCGAAGTCTAATGCAAATTTGTATGTGAAAATTGTCTACAAGTTTTAATCTTAATATTTTTGTTTTTTTATGTGTTTTTCATGAATTATTTTTTTATTTCTTTAATAAAAACTATTATTACACAAATAATAAAAAATTGGTAGGTATTTGCTATTGAAAACTCAATTCTTTTTTTTTTACTAAAATTATGAGTCTCGCAACGAATTAAATGAAAATTAATACAACCGTATGGAAAACTGTGATTAGGTTTGCGTCTCGTTTTTCCGGTACCAATTAGCGACGCTAACCGGGGTATTAGTGTACCAACTTTTACTGACTATGTACCTACATATGTATGTACATACTATGTGCAATAAAGTCTTAACGTTAACGAATTATTGAAATATGTATACCTTTACAGTGTCTAGACTCTAGAGCAATAGTTCTATAATAATATTTAGAAAACTTTACTACATCTTAAACTAAGTTTCGTCTTCTTTAAAAAAAAAACGGCTTTAAACTCACCTCCAGAAATCTTCAACGGTATCAAAGCTGGTTATTTCATTTTGCATGTCCTCCCACGATTTGTTCCGATCATTTTCTAAATACCACAAGGTCCAGGTGTTTTGCAGGGGATGTTTGAACAAATGTTCTGGGCGAACTTCTTCCTGATCAGGTTTAGTAACAGTTTCCTCTTTGGCATCAGGGCGACCTTCTACTGGTGTAGGTTGGGCAGCGTCTGGAGCATTCTCCTTTAGTGTGGTAGAGCTCTACAAAAAAAAACATATAATGATATAATTTTAGAGCAAAAACAAAACAACTAGAGTAATATATAGCTATTTATGGTAAAGATATCTTACTTTAAATAAATTTGGATTTGCAAAATTCTTCTTTCTATGAAAGTCGCTTTGAAACATCATGACACAAATATTTAAAACGAATAAATTATAATGAGTAAAAAAAAAATGAACGAAGAACAACAAAACGTTTCTTTTTTTGTCTTCTTTGACTACAGAGAGCGAGATCAGGTTAAGAGAATGATATGATGATATTGTGTAAAATTGTTTTACTTTTTTCCTTGTTGTTTTTGTCTTTATTGGTATTTTACTGCTACCACACAAACAATCCAGCACAATTTTTTTTCTTTTCTACTTTATTTTTTTAAGGTGGGGTATATAGAAGATTTGTTAAAGAAGCAGAGACAGATAAATTAAAAAAAAACTCTTTTATTTCTATTTCCAAAATGACAAAACAAAGTAAGAGAAACAAAACAAAAATATACACACACACACACAAAGAGAAGAGAAATATGCAAAGAGCTGGCTAGCACAGCTACAAGTCGATGATGACACAGAATACTTGAATATGAAACAACAAAGTGAAATAAAAGGAAAAAGAAGTAGGTACAAATATTAATTAGTTTAGTTATTATTGTTTGAGTATTTGTTTTTTTTTTAGTAAAATAATGAAGATCACTAGAGCACTTAATATGTGTATAAAATTAGCCAAAGTGCCATTACAAAAATACCGTTTGCAGTTTTTTTACACTTTCGCTTTGGAATCAGTTGTAGTTCTTGAATAAAATGCTCTTAATATTTGATACAATTATGCTATTGGCCTCGTTTTTTTTTTTTGTTCAATTTCTTTTACTGTTCTTTTTTAGTGGGACCTGTTTTTATTTGTGCTTTCCGTTTTAGTTCACGTGCGTATCTTGGGCTTTCAATTCTTTTTGTTGTTGTTATAGTTATTTTTGTTGCGTTTCTTTTTGTTTGATTAATTTTTGGTTTTCGGCTTTTTTTTTTTTGCAGTTCCAAAAGTTTTTCGTTTATATTTTTTTGCTTTTAAGATTTTTTTAAGCTGTAAATTGGCGAATTGAAGTTAAAATTCAAATTTTATTAAACTGATTTCTCAAAATAATATTTTCGAAGTGTCACAAGAATTTAAAATAAAAGTGATATAAATAACCAAGGCAGACTTGATTTTAAATGAAAGTATGTTTCACACATTAATGGTTTTTTGTTTGTTTTGCCTTTCACAAGATCTCGTTGTTGTAGTTTAAAAATGGTAAATAAAGTAAAACAAATAATTTAATAAGTCGCTATTTAGCTTGCTATCTATAGAATGTTTGTTTGCGAACTAATTGTTCATACAAAAACAGAAGAAAAAACGGTGATTTAGCAACACAGCCAGACAAACAACAAACACAACACGATCAAACACAAAATATAACATGGCACAAAAGAGACGACCATGGTGTAACTATACAAGGTGAGTGCAGTAGCCCAGCTGACTGACTTTATTTACTTATGTCAAAAGTAATATTTTTTCAAGTATTTTTGGCAGTAGTACATTATTTT
Organism: Bellardia bayeri; assembly: GCA_950370525.1. Classification (NCBI taxonomy): domain Eukaryota; kingdom Metazoa; phylum Arthropoda; class Insecta; order Diptera; family Calliphoridae; genus Bellardia; species Bellardia bayeri. The sequence continues at coordinate 89,308,094 of OX493267.1, forward strand.
ACACCATGTAGTACAAGTATAGTTGCACCATGGAGACGACGAAGAACAACATTAAACATACCGGGTGTGGAAAGTTCCCTACTATTACACATTTTACTTTAGAAAATAACATTGTAACATTTTTATGAAAATTACATTTGAATACAAAACGTCAGCACAATTAAAATAAAACAGCTTCACAAGCATTACAATTATTGGAACTAATCAAGATCGTGTACTACCTTAAAATTGCTATGATGTTTTATGTATTTAAACAATTTTTTTTAAGTTTTTAGAGTTTATAAATTTTGGAACGAAATCTATGTTAATTTTTTTATATATTTTATCATTTGGTTAAATTGTATAGAAAACTAATTTTCTGGTATCTAAAAGAGCTATAATAAAATTATAAGTAAATCACTGTCTAATAAGCTGGGCTCTATTTTCCATCTCTGATTTCTTCGACAGTTTCTTTTAATACTTCCTTCGTTTGATATTTTATTTATGTACCATGTGTTCAATGGAAAAATGTTTCTTTATCACATAGGTACAATTTCAAAATCCTCAACAAACTAAAGAATATTTGTAAAAAAAACCTTACTATAAATTAAGAGCCATTATTGTTAATGCTAGTCATATTCAAAAATTTTCTTTAGAGAAGGGTTTTATAAACTTTTACTTCATTGTGTGCTGGGTTATATTTTTTAAATGAAAGTAAATTTGGTGCTTGTATATCGTTTTACCGTTTTTTAGCTGGATTAGTTGCGTATGTATTTCGCAAATCCAGAAATGTGCAAACAAAGGAGCTCTTGTACGTGTTTGTTTGAATCAGGATTGGCAAACAATTGTATTTTTGTACGGTGGTAATTACCACGAGTCATTTAGTAAAATTTCAAAATACTATTGCATCAAAATTTGGTATTCCAAATAGGTATTATACCTATGTAATGTATACGATTTGTGGAAACTCATCAAGATCGTGACCCTAGCTTGGATTTTAAATTTTTTTTTACATTAACTTCTAAAACTGCAAAAAATTCTGACCGCTCTTTTATGGTTTACGAGTTATTCACCTTTAAATTTTTGATATATAACTGTAAATATCAATTATGAATTTTTAAGTATAAAAATTAATAAGATATCATCATAAAAAATGGTTAAAATCATTTGTGTAATATTTTATTAAATTCCAAGAACGTTTTGGAACTGATATCCATATGATCTTTAAATAGGCATCAATGTAAAAGATGGTTATCACGACAAGAAATTGTTGTTTGAATTGTCGAGCATCTAAAATATTAATTCACTTTTTAAGTTTCAATCCAAAAACTAAAGCTTAAAAAATATGTAATCAGGATTTCAAAAACGTTAAGAGTTAATCCTTCTATTTCTTCAGGTTAGGTATTATCGAAAATCATGTGATATACCTACATACTATGTACAGCGGCACAGTAAAGTCTGTATACCCCCTTGAAAAACGGGGTTTTGGGTTATCTATGAACAATTTAGCAATAAAGATAATTTCAAACAAATTCAATCGAACAACAAACAATACATTTTGAACAAAAATTTTTTTCCACACAATATTTATTAACAAAAATATATAAAATTCATTTTTCTAACACAGAAAAGTCTGCATACGGCTATGTGGAAAAATAAATAAAATGGAACTCCGTACTTAAACAGTGCTATCACACACTTCAGGCATCTTCACGAGATACCGTTAGTTAGAAAAGAGTTTAATTGTTGTTAATTTTGCAGTTAATTTTATTATTTAACGAATATGAGTAAAGAAATTTGTGTAAAAATGCGTTTATTAGTAAAATAAATATGCAAAAACGCGTCGAATTTGCTAAAAAATGTTTTATTTAGCGACAAAAGCAAGTTTAACTTGTTTGGTTATGACGGAAAGGAAAAAGTATGGCGTCGAAATAACGAAGCATTATTGCCCAAAAATTTGCTTCCTACAGTGAAACATGGTATGGGGCTTCATGTCGGCGGCTGGGGTGGGTAATTTAGTATTTATCGATATAACTATGTATCGTTAAATATTCTCAGAGATAATCTGAGGCAATCCGCGAATAAATTGGGTCTTGCAGAAGGTTGGTACTTTCAGCAAGACAACGACCCAAAGCATACCGCTGGTGTTGTTAAAGAATGGCTACTGTATAACGTGCCTCATCAACATCATTCGCCACCTCAGTCACCAGATTTAAACCCTATAGAGAATTTATGGGATGAATTAGACCGCCAAGTTAGAAAAAGGACGATTAAAAATAAACAGTATCTTAAAATCGCTCTACTTGAAGAATGGAATTTAATTTCAAATAATTACATACGAGTATTAGCAAATTCTGTGAAAAATAGATTAAATGCTGTTTTACAAAGCCAAGTATTAATTTTGTTGTTTTTTTTTGTTTTATTTACTTTTAGCCCAAATAAATTTTTTATTTAAAGTATGTAGAAGTATGTAGATTGAAAAATGAATTTATACCTATATGCATTTTTGCGCCTTTTTACGCATTGTAACAACGTATTTCGCCTAAAACTTTTGCGTCACTTTTCTGAGTTAATGTAATGTTATTTAATGTTTTTTTTTTATCTTTTTAATATACCTACATATACCTATGTATATGTTGTTCCTGAATGGGACCTTATAAAATAAAATATTTGTTGTTTTTTTTCTATATATATTTATGGTTGGGGAACATATAGTAACTTATTATCATTAATATTATTTTTATTTTATTATTAATTATTATTAACTGCTTTATTATTAAATTAAAATTTCAGGTAGTTTTTATTACTATGTAATATATTTTTTATTTTGGCCGAGAAGGCTTTATTATGTACAAATAAATGAAATAAATAAATAAATATCATGGTGCAACTATACAAGGTGAGTGCAAATCGACAACAAATACAACACAACAGGCATTTTGTTTGTGTAAAATAATGTACTACTGTCAAAAATACCTGAAAACGTATTACTCTTGACATAAGTAAACTGTAAACAAAGTCAGTCAGCTGGGCTACCGCACTCACCTTGTATAGTTGCACCACGATAAATATTGTGTGGAAAAAAATTTTTGGTCAACATTTATTGTTTGTTGTTCGATTGAATTTAGATATCCCAAAACCCGTTTTTCAAGGGGGTATGCAGTCTTTACTGTGCCACTGTATGTCTATTTACTAATAGCATGGTGGCCCTTACAAATAAATCTAGGTGAATAACAGAATGACGGGTGTCCCTGAATGGGAAAGCGAGACATTCTAGGATAACGCTTATATAGATTCCTGGATGTAGTGTTAATCAGGGTAACTGCAATTAATTACTTAAATTTGTTTAATTGATCGTTACGTTATGTTGTTCTTTTAGCCTACTTAAAAACAGTTCAGTGAGACAATAGGAATTAATATCGGTTATTTTGTTATTTTTTACAACAGTTCTTTATATTTAACCCTGTAGTACTAATGTTAGTCATTTTGACTAGCACTGTTTTTGTGTTTGCGGATGTGTTCCTAGAAGAGCATCTTTAATGAAATAAATGCCAAAATTAAATTATTTTGGAAAACTTTCACATTATTGTTTTTTTTTTAGACACTGGACAAAATAAGTTATCAAATTAAAAAATAGGGCTAAGAATGTTACTATTTATGTTCTCATTTCATCGATTTCATTTTTTTAAAGGTATAGATAGGTACATACTATTTTAAAATCTATGCAAAATTCTATACCATTTTTAGGGTTTCCGATTATTGCACTATTCCTGTAGGTTATTATAATAAACAACACAAATACACAGCATCCATCCAAGAAATTCATAAACATTTTATGATAAAATTATACCAATAAATTATGCCTGTGCTTATGAATATATATTCTTAGTATTACAAAAACAAATCTGCAGAAAGTGTAAATCTATACCGAATTTCTAAAAAAAATGAAATATATACATATTAACCATCAAAGAGATCTAAGCAAAATTTTTTGTCAACTTATTGAAAAAAAAAAAAAATGAATAATAAAAGAAGCAACACAACGTGTATTGGTGTAGAGGAAACTTAAAGGGAAATAACACATTCTTCACACACACATTGCACCCATATTATGTATAAAATTCCACGACGTCTGCAGACGGTCACCAAAAAAAGATTTGTCAAATTGGAAAATGTAATAATAAAAACCATCAATTATTACCTTTTCGTTTTCAGCCAAAACCATTGTGTTGAGATAAATAATTTGCTTTCCACCAAATATTTTACAATCGTATACACTTTACTTGTGTAAAATTATCGCAATTAGTTTATTTTTTAGCAATATACTTTTAATTCAATCCTCGTTTTTATTTTTTCCTAAAACAAAATTTTAATAGACGACTACGTTTGACACATGTAGCCAAACTACAGAGTTGTTGAAAACCGTATGTATTATGTGCAAAGAGTTGCCGTAACTTAATCTTATTATAGCATATATGAAAATAAAAAAAATAGTGGATGTAGTGTTTATTGACAAATTAATAATAAATAGCATATTAATTAATTAAAAATGTTTATTTTTATTGCGCTAAATTATTATTTTATAATTTGCAGAAAGTGGTGATTGGGTGTAAAAATAGTAGTAAAAATAATTTTCAATCTCGCCTTCCCAGTACGCAAAAATTCAACACTGTTGTCGGAAACATGTCTGTTTTTAAAAGTACGGTCTCAACAACTACTTATTCGAACGCCAGCAGCCAATAGAGGCCGCACCTTTTTAAAATGACAAAATTTTCTTCAAAAAATTCCCGTATTCTTTTTTTTTTTAAAGTTCGCATAAATACAGCAAACCCAATTTTCTTTTAATCTCAAAATCGACGTGAATTTTTTTATTTATAATTTTTTCAGTCAGAATAATATAAAATAATATAAAAATTTTAGTATAAACAGTTATTATGATGGTACTACAAATGCGTTTATAAATACATATACTATTTTATGCATATACCAACAGTAGTTAGGTTAGGACGGTAGTTTATTAAAACTATAAAATAAAAAATATTTTTGAATATGTATTTTTATTCGACCTTTATTATTTCAATTATTACTAATTTTTTAAGCTTGAGGTCTTTTTTTAAATATAAAAAACTTTTTATCTTTTATTTAAAAACCAATATTTCGGCACTTCCTTGAGTGCCTTCGTCAGGGTTTTTTTCTTTCTTAATTTAACAAATTTAATAATAATTGACAAATTAAAAAATTTTTAAATTCAAAAAACAAAGAAATATTTTTCAAATTAAACTTGATCTATATATAAATAAATTATTTTTTAACTTCCGTTTCTATTCTTATAAATTAAGTGTCTATAATTTTGTGCTATATTTTCAGTGTCTGACTTAAAATTAATTCTCGAAATTGTCGGAACCTTTATAATTTGTAACATTTCTAACATAAATCTACGTTTATAATTATTTTCTGTGTTTAAAACCATTGTATTTTCAAAATCTGGATAATGGTTTAGATTAGCACAATGAGTTGATAAAGCTGTTTTTTGTGATATATTTCTATATCTTTGATCTGATTTATGTCCTGCTATCCTAGTCTTTAGTTTATTCTTTGTTGTACCTATATAAACTTTATTACACTGTCCACTATCATTCCCCTTACATGGTATTTTATAAACAATATTTGACATATCCATTCTCTCTATTTTATCTTTCATATTAGTAAATAGTTTACCTACTGTGTTGAAAGATCTATGAGCTATTTTGTATATAGATCTTTCAACACAGTAGGTAAACTATTTACTAATATGAAAGATAAAATAGAGAGAATGGATATGTCAAATATTGTTTATAAAATACCATGTAAGGGGAATGATAGTGGACAGTGTAATAAAGTTTATATAGGTACAACAAAGAATAAACTAAAGACTAGGATAGCAGGACATAAATCAGATCAAAGATATAGAAATATATCACAAAAAACAGCTTTATCAACTCATTGTGCTAATCTAAACCATTATCCAGATTTTGAAAATACAATGGTTTTAAACACAGAAAATAATTATAAACGTAGATTTATGTTAGAAATGTTACAAATTATAAAGGTTCCGACAATTTCGAGAATTAATTTTAAGTCAGACACTGAAAATATAGCACAAAATTATAGACACTTAATTTATAAGAATAGAAACGGAAGTTAAAAAATAATTTATTTATATATAGATCAAGTTTAATTTGAAAAATATTTCTTTGTTTTTTGAATTTAAAAATTTTTTAATTTGTCAATTATTATTAAATTTGTTAAATTAAGAAAGAAAAAAACCCTGACGAAGGCACTCAAGGAAGTGCCGAAATATTGGTTTTTAAATAAAAGATAAAAAGTTTTTTATATTTAAAAATAAAAAAAGACCTCAAGCTTAAAAAATTAGTAATAATTAAAAAATATTTTTTTAAAAATACTTTTTTAAATTATAATTTTAAAAGACTTTTTACTACTATTCATTAATTAATGGATTATTTAATAGTTTTTGTTGTTTCGTTAAATACAGATGTGTTAAAGCTGTACATATTTGTAATTTTTTTGTTTTATCTATAAAGTTTTTTTTTCCATATTTCTGTTTAATAACGTACTTTTTTTTCCTTTTTATCCCTTTTTTCCCATTTTTTTCCTTACAGTAATACCTTATATAATTATATACTTATTATACTATAAATAAATATATGTATATTACCAAAATAATAGTTATTACAACATAATTAATATACTTGAGATCCCGTTTTTGGGACAGTGATATATCTAAGTTATATGTAATACTTTTTGTTTATTATAGTTAAAATATATATATGAAATTGTTTAAATAAACGTTATAAAAAAAAACGTACTTTTTTTCATATAGCTGGCATTTTGTAGTTTTAGCCAGCGTGGTTTTCGTCTTGCTGTTTGTTATTACTTAATTTTGTTTTCAAGTAATGTTAAATTGCATGACACTCCTGGTCAATAATTTCTTGAAATAATAAATTAATTGTGGATGTGTTACATGTAACACCATCCTATTGAGACCACATGTCAGTGATATCCAAATCATCAATGTAGTTGTTAACACATGTCGATATTGTGATTCATTTAGCGTAGTTGATGTTATTCCAATATGTTATGCCAAAACAAAGTTCTTGTTGAAAACCCCTTTAAACGAATTGACTAAGCATTTTTTTAAACTTATAAATAATGTCAATTTAGATTTAAATATTTAATTATTAATCCGATCCTTACCTAATGATTTTACTTGCAGAAGTTACAAAATTCTTATTAAAACATAATTCTTATTTTTTTTTATTACATTATATTTATTTACTTCTTCTGTTTACGAAAATACATTTAATAATTTATTATTTCTCATTGCGTTTGATTTTATGGTTTTTATCAATCAATAACGTAAAATTAAATTAATAAAATTACATACATACATATTTATATTTAACAAATTTCAAAAATAAGTTTTATCGATTTTCTTTTTATTGTTTTGTGTTTAATTAATAAAATTATTAAAATGTTTAAATAGTTTTTATTATAATGTTGTGTTTAATTAAAAAGTATTAACAATTAAGTAAATTTTATTTTCTTTTTAATTTTTAAAGCCATTACTTGCAAAAAAAAAAAAACTGTGAATAGGGATCTACTACAAAAGTACATAAAATAATTTCAAAGTGTTAATATTAATTTTATGATTTGATAAAAGGGAATTTGTTTAATATTTTCATTAAACTTATATTAATTATAAACAATTATATTGTTTTTTTTTTTATATTTTAATTGAAAGTTGTGTTATTAGGTTTAAAATTATTAGGATAAGTTGGTTTAGAAAAACAAAATTATAAAAAAATATAGTATATTGTAGATATGGTATATAATATAAGAAAATAATTAAACAAAAATAGTAATTTATAAAAATAAATATTAAATAAAATATACATTAATGTTTATAACTATAACCCAAGGTTAGGAAAATCATAATTAAATAAAAAAGTTAAATAAAAATTTATATTTCTTTTAGATTTGAAATAAAATAATTAAACATATAAATAATTTTCAATTGTTGTTCAAAATTGTGCTTTTTTGATTTGATTTCTTGGTTTGTTGATATTTTTCTTTTTTTTTTAATTTCATTTATTTCTTTCGTATGAAATGCAAGTTTTGTTTTTTAATTGATAGTTTCGTTTTCTTTTTTAGTTTTAATAAAAATTTATAGTAAATTTTAAACAAATTTCTTAATTTTAAAGAAATTTAATTAAAGTGGTTTGTTTTTAGAAATTTTATTGCTCCAATTTGTTTTATTGATTTAGAATTTGAATTTAATTATTTCAAGCTGAGCGTATAATTATGCTTTTTTCGCTAGCGCCATCTTTTATTTACATCAATTTTTGTTTGGCACATTCAGGGCAAATGATATCGGGTCCGTCGGTTATGAAACCACGTCCGACTAGGCTAGTCTTGCAGCTGGCACACACAAAGCAATCATGATGCCAGTGACGATCTTCGAATGATATAAAACGAGTGCCGCCAATACCTTGAAATGAATTTAATATTTAATAAATGATTTGAAAAACGATTTGTAGTTTATTTAAAATATATTAACTTACCAGTTATAGGCTTAACACATGAAGTGCAGCGTTTAGCGAAAAGTTCGCCGAAACAATCGGCACAGTAGGGTTTCTCATCACGACTAGTAAAACGTTGTCCGGCCAATGTTATATTGCAATGGGTGCAAGTAAAGCACTCACGATGCCAGGGCTCATTCTTGTAGGTCACACCACCAGAAGTAATGACCTGGAATGTAATGAAAAAAAAAGAAAATACAGAATTTAAATTAGCACCAATTTTTTTTTTTTAAATTTTGTCTATGTATGAAACTGGGTAAGGTCTTTGTTAAGGTTAAAAAATCACCGATTAGTAATTATAAAAGTTTTTTTTTTTAACAAGAACATTATTTTTCAGAATAAAACAAAGAATTTGTTTGAAAATTATTAAAACTTTTATTGTATTGGAAAGAGTAAATTTTGACAACTGTTAATGAAAAATTATATCGGACACATGCATACGTCGATTCTTTTATCTAAGTTTTCTATTAATCAACATCACGGGTTTTGACTTTAAATACTGAATTGATTTGATTGGTATATTTATGTATATACAGATACAAATGTTTTGTTAGCTGTGTGACATGTGGCACCGAACGATCAAAACCACATTTCAGTGATGTCCAAATCATCAAAAAAATACAAGAATTGGCATATGTATTCAATAGTTGAAAAAACAAAGTTTGCGCTTAAAAACCTTTTATTTCGTTGATTTTAAGTATCTGTTTCATATTGATATTTTTAATATTTCTCTCTGGTTTTTTACCTTATTGCATTTAATGCATCTAGTAGCGAATTTCTCCTCATAACAGCCAGCACAATAGATTTCCTGTTCCCGAGGGATGAATGACTTGGTGCCAATGGCAGTTTTGCAAACGCAGCAACAGAAGCAATTCTCATGCCATTGCCTGGTCTTATACTCCATTTTCTTTGTGCCTAAAATTAAAGAAAAACAAAAAAAAAAGTGTTATTAATAAATTACTAACTATGTAATTTATTACAGAAAATAATAAAAGTACGAAAATCCAACCCTGCTATCAATACAACAAAATATCACCGCTAAAAATGCAACCCTGTGTATGCCAAAAATTTCACCGTTATTATTTCAATGAAAACAATTGTGCGATAAATTTTTCTGTTTTTGTTTGTAAATAACCCTTTTAACAGTTTTTCCTTTTTATTAATTTCTTTTTCAAGTACGTATAATTTCCCATATTTTTAAAGTATGTAGTTATGCACTTTATTATACCTACATACATATATATAATATAATATAAATTCAATTGTTTTTATTTAATTTATTCATGGTAGTGATGTCTACCTTCTCTTTTATTTTTTGTATTGAATACAATAATGTTGAACATATTTTATGGCTCTGTAACACGCGATAAAAATGAAAATGAAATTTTGTTTTAAGGGAAATATCATGAAACTCAAATAGAAGATGATCCAACCAATAACCATGTATGTATGTATGTATGTATGTATGCATGTATTGAGCTATTGACACATAATATTCGATTGTATTTGTTTATTGTTGTCTATATAATAAAAATCAAAACTTTTACTTTTATTTTAAATACACGCAAATGTCTACAATTTGCCAAATTGATGTTTAAGTTTAATGAGCTTCAAATTATCGATTAAAGATATGAAATTATATGCAATATAAATCAGCAATACTTAAATGGAAAATTTAACAACTTTTTGAAAGTCCATAAACAAATATAAATTGTAATGCTTAACTACCGTATTCATAAAAAATAAAGTAGGTTTGAAGTGTGCTTTTAGACAAAATTTTCTTAAAGTACATTTGAAGACTACTTTAATTTTTTCTGAATAAGACTGTAAGTTTTTAACTTTTAAAATTATTTTAGTTTGGCTGCTTGCAAAAAGAGACTACCTCGGTAATGTGGCAGTCGAGCTGGCTAGAAAAAGATTCGACGATACCACATTTTACGTAGCCACCGAAATCATGAATTTATTGCAAACCAAAGTTTCGCTTAATTCCAGGAATTTTCGGGTGCTCGTTCATGCGATTAAATGCCACTGTATTATTTTTTTGTGTTTCTAATTTGTGATTTGAATATAAAAATATATCCCATGATCTAGACGATTTAACGCGTGATATCCGAAATAGACATCCATTTTGCAAAAATGTGATTGAAATTTTATATCAGAATCAGAATTGACCTATGTATTCATGGTCGTGCTGGACACCTGTCGATATCATATTGCAGTTATAATTATCCAACTTTACTCTTTTTAATACAATAAACATTTAAATGATTTTAATATAAAATTTTTATGGATTGCTCTCGTCCTTTAGTGGTACTTAAGGAAGTATTGTAATGTTGGTATATTTAAATCAAATGACCACAAACACTTCTACCTGCCACAATCTACTTTCAAAGAAAAAGTAACCCAAATAAAATAAAACAAGGTGAAAAACTGACATTGACACCGATTGCATGATATGTTTAGATCTTCTGTTTAGAATTTTGAATATAAGTAGAGAAGAAAGATTTGGACCATTAAAAATGAAGTCACTGTCTTTTGACTATTGTAGGTTTAATTCTTAGTTTTAATGTTTCTGTGTTCAATGTGGTAAAATGCTTTAAAATTTATTTTCTAAAACAAGTATTAAAGTTATTTGGCATTATTCATAAAAACTTACAACAGGTTTATAAGAGGTTTATAAAGCAAAATTTGTATGGAAATTTCCTTTATAAACCTGTTGTAAGTTTTAATGAATAAGGTGGATTATCTTTGACTCATATGTGCGTAAATATGTATATGTTTGTAAACGTAGTAACATTGCATCACTAGTAAAAGTTAACGTTTGAAAAGCATATTTGGCATCACTACTCCTCCTACATGGAGGGCTGCCAGAAATTTTCAGCAAAAAATCTTAATTTCGCCAAAAAAAGTCTTATTTTTGAGGAAAAAATCTTATTTTTGAGGAAAAAATCTTATTTTTGGAAATAAGTAGTTGTTTTTTTATTATAAATAATAAAAACAATTCATATTTTATTTAACACTAACCAAAAAATAACAACAAAAATTCATTTTCTTATACTAAATTGTACATTTTTTGAGATTGATTAGTTTAAAATTTTTCAAATGGGAACAAAGAAGATTTTTTAATTGAACCTAACCTTCGTCTAGACAAAACAAAAAATCTTTTTTTTGGGGAAAAAATCTTAAAATCTTTTTTCGGTTAAAAAATATTAAAAAATAAGGTAAAATCTTACTTCTGGCAGCGCTGCGTCAATGGTTGGTAGTATAGCTGCCAGATATTATTAAAATTTTATATCATTTATTTGTTTTATTAATGTTTTTGTTACCAAAATCTATCTTTTTTTGGAGACAACAACTACATATTTTTCTCATTTAATAAAATGACATATTTCAAGAGAGTATTGTTGAGTTTAAGTGTAATAATTCCATATAATATTATGAGTCAGGATAGTAGAAAATACTTATTTTATTGGTAAAAATAAAAAGCAATTTTAAATGTTGAATTCCATGAACTAAAATTTTTAGAGGAAAGAATTTCTGAATTTCAAAGGGGAAGTTTTACAGAAACTTCTCCTATTTTAACAAAACGTCGAAAGAATATTCAGCCAAATAAATTTAAATAAAACAAAAATACGGAATTCTTTAAAAATAAGTAAGTATGTATGTACCTGTAATATGTTGGATGAATTAAAGTCTTTACTCAAAATGTTATTTAAAACTTAATAAACTAAATTGTTATTTAACCTGAAATAATAAAATAAGCTTAATTTAGATATTTATTTTTAAAATACTGTAAGATATTATAAAAATATTACACGAGTTGTGTTTAACATTATATTTTTTGTGATTTCTTACTTAAAAAGTTAAAATTTATGTATTTTGATATGTATGGTACAAGAGACTCTATAAACTTGAGTTTTTGTGATTTCGTTTAAATAAAAATTTAAAAATACTATTAGAAATAGTGACTTTTTATTTTTCCAATTTTAAATTTTGAAATGACGATCTTTTCTTTTTTTTTTATCGGGATTTTGACGATTTTTTCCGAAATTCATCTGGCAGCACTAGTTGGGACACAGAAAAAAATAAAAATGAGTTTCAATTAAAATATTTGTGGAATCAATTAAAAAGTTAATTGAAATCGGGCCTGTAAACAAAATGATAGTATCAATTAAAAAAAATGTGATATTTAACTGAAAATATCAGAAAAAGTAATTGAATAAATTAATATTTTAATTGAAAATTATTTTAAAATCAATTAAAGGTTTAATTGAAAAAGAAACATGATTTTTTTTTTCTGTGTAGTGTTGTCAAAACCAAATCAGACCAAAATCACTATATTAAACTGTTGATTTTCATTTACAAATTGTTCAAAATAAAACAAAATATTAAAAAAATATTATTATATACATATTTAACTATGTGCCAATATTGCGCTAAAATTTGAATAGCTACATACATATGTTATTTATTGCTACAAGTTATACAAATTATTTATATCTTAGAAATATTTAGCTATAGTGAACAAATTATGACAAATTTATGATGACGAGAATGAGTTTTTGCTGTTAAATAAATTAATATTCTGTCTGAAGTTTTTTTTTTTTTGCACTGCAAGTATCTATACAATTTTTTTAAGTATTATCAATATGATGTCGTGTGGAAAATCAGTTGGAAAACAAATTAGTTTTTACGTTTATTACTATGTTTTTAATTATACATATTCAATGTTGGTTTTCTTTGCTAGCAAATGAAAATAACAACAAACAATTACACTATTATGCTAATTTATGAATAATTGCCAGGCATTTAGGTCTATGAACTTTGTGTAAAAATTCAATCGGGTACAATTTTAAATAATTATAATAAACATGAAGTTTGTAGTTAAAAAAAAACCATATGTAAATTATACAGGTTGTTACACTTCAAGCATGATATTTTTTTTAGTTTTGCTGAATAATGTTTGTTAAAGTTTATGTTTAATTTGTTGCTAAAATGTTAAAATCATAGAATCAAGAGATTTAAAGTCTGTGAAAGTAGTTGCTATGTATGTATGTACATGTGTACATAAAGAAGAAGGGAATATTCATGGTGTAACTATACAAGGTGAGTGCAAAACGGCAACAAATACAACACAATACAGAAACAACACGCATTTTGTTTGTGTAAAATAATGCATGTATAGTACTACTGTCAAAAACACTTGAAAAAGTATTACTTTTGACATAAGTAAATTGTAAACAAAGTCAGTCAGCTGTGCACTACTGCACTCACCTTGTATGGTTACACCATGGGAAAATTACTTGCACTAATGTTGTGTTGAGGTTTTAAGATATTTGTCAAATGCCATAAATAATGGTTAAAGTTTTGGGCTAAATCGTGATACAAATTTATGTGTAATATTTCAAGGCTGCCAATTTGTAATATTCGTTGAGTAAATCAAAATTGTAATAATTAAAGAGCATTACTATTCCTTTAGGTTACTATTTATGATTTATGGTGTCATAATTTGAAACACGTGATTCAAATTTATTTCTTCTCCTCTCTTACATGATGTCATTCTAAATAACAATTATTGCAAATTTTAAATTAAGGTTGATTCATCTTTGATTTAATTTTTTGAAAGCAAATAGACGTTCATATTTTTTTTTGGTAAAAATCACATTTTTTTATAATTTATTAATGGTTAATACATATATTTTGACACTTGAGTTTGTATTTAATTTACAGTGGGCGTTTTTATTATTTGTATAAATAAACTTAAAAATAAATAAAAAACTATCAAACATCTATTGTATTTTAAAAGAAATTTATTAACTGATGTCATAAATTTAACAAAAAAAAAATCTATATTAGAAATAAATGATTCATCTTTATTTTAATCTACAAATGTTGAAATAATTTTTTAAGAGACATTTACCTGCTTTTGTCAATTTTGGATCTCCCAGACGACAATAGTCACCGAGAGCACAATAAAATTTAAGATTTTCCTCACGTGCCGAAGCATTTGGCAGGAACATACTTAACACCGCAATATCTTCATTATTTTCTTTGGCTTTTTTAATGCGATCGGCACCGATCGTTTTCGTTTGTAGGTGTAAGCGGGATTTCATGCGCGACGACAAAACATCAACGTCGGTCATTTTGTTAAGAGTTTTTGTTTTTGTATCAACACTTTTTTTATTGCGTTAATTGAATGTAATTGGTTTCTTGTTGTTGTTTTTTAACTGCTTTAAAATAAATGTTATAATTTTTTTTTTGGCAAATTTAAGAAGTGGAGGTTTTTAGGCTTTATTCAAGTGGAAATTAGAAATCATTTGTTAGACAAAATTTATTTAAAATGGAAGTTCTGTCAAATATTTTTGGTTATTGTATTATATTATGAATGATAAAACTTCTATTGTGTTTTATTTTAAATGCGGATATTCTTAACGCAACCGGTCTCGTTGTATTCAAACAGTGACACAATTAAAACAATTTGTGTATTTTAAACCGCTTTTAAATAAAAACTTCAAATAGAAGATTTAAAATTTTGTTAATATCTAAAAATAACTTTAATGACAAAACAGTTAATTAAAAAGTTGTAGCGTTAACACAGCAGTAGCTATTTTAAATATACATATTTATTTTACAACTAAAAATTGTTTTGTCTTTCAAAATCATAAAAACTCCAAAGTACTCTTTATAAAAAATTTACTTAATTAACTTTAAAACCTCAAAATAATTTGTGTAAATTAACATTTTACAAAAATGGTATTAATTTCCTTTAAATAATTGAAACCATATAAGAAACTCATTTCCTCTCATTAAACTGGTTTTGAAAAACAATTCAAAATTTGTAATATTCAAACAAATTCTAAGAAATTGTTGGTATTATTAAGTTTCCTGTTTGGTTCTCTCATTTATACCATAAATTTGTTTTAATAAATTTTACTTATTTTATTAAATTAATTTGTTTATATGCTTAAAACTCAAATCAGTTTAATAGCAAAATAATTTATCTTATTTTATTTTTTTGTTTCAATGGTTATAATCTTTTTGGTTCTCCTATATCATATTAAAATGATGTCATCTTGCGATTTTGTTGGAATAATAATGATGATATGGCATGTTTTTATAGACCAATGTTCGTTAATAAAAAACATAGTTCAAAAAAAAAAAAAAAAAACAAGTATTTTCTTTAAAAAATAACATTATACATATTAAGGTCCTTAAGCTTAAACAATTATTGGAATATTAATAAAAAAGGTCAAATAAACTATAATCACCCTTATCGTGAATAAAAATTCCACATGAATTTTGTTCCCTTTTATTTTTTTAATAGGAAAAATGTGAAAAGGGAACAAATTTCATATGGAAATTTTATTCACAATAGGGGTGATTAAGAAATATAACATTATACATTTATTAAAAATAATTAAAAGTTTTTAAAAGTAATTGGAAGTTTTAATGTATTAAACTTAACTTTTCCCTAAGATAAAGAACAGTAGCTATTCCAAAATAAGCCATCGTATGGCAATACATTTATATTTACTACGGTGAGTCATTTATCTCACTAGCTTCTTAACTGGTTACCTAACTAGCTATTTAAATCGTTATTTAAACATATTGGTATTCTATGGGACCTAAATGATCCTTAATAATAAGTCTAAGAGACTATATTCCCTAGAGAGTTTAATCCCTATTAACTTCAATTTTAGCTTCAATCGTAGGGTCTTTAAGTAGTTTTTGAGGAAAACTAATGTGCCAATTGACCCTATGTTAGATTACTAGGGACTATAAATTAACCAATTGACTTTTTTTTTGCTTTAAAAGGAATACAAACTTAAAATGATTTGTGTATCAAACAGTTACGATTTCGATAATCGCGATTAAAGTAATAGTAGTCGAAACTGAGATTTATTTTATTGATAAACATATTAGAATTTTTGCTTTTAAAATGAATACTTGATTTTAATGAGTATGAATTTGTTAAAATTCTAAAAATAATTAAACTACACACAATTTACACATGCGCAAATAACTAAATCATGTTTTAACATTGTTTTCATTTCATTTTATTAAAGGCCATTAAATAGCTGTTTTAGATTAAAGAGAATTTTGTTATTTTTATAGACCAATTTGTAACAACCTTTTATAGGCATTTAGTAATTGAGTAATAAATTTGCATAAAATTTAAATCAATCAATTAAAAAAATCATACCTACAACTGTAATTAATGGTTCAAAATACCAGTTTCTAAAATGGTTTTCAACAAGAACTTTGTTTTCCAATGAAAGTATTGAGATTTATCTAACTTGTTGACATATCAGAAGGTTTGACCGAAGAAATTAATTTATTGCAAACCAGATTTCTGGACAAAATAGTTTCAAGAACTTCAGCTGTTAGTTGGATTTTAACATGTGCTTTAATACCACTGGATTATTTTTTGTGGGGTTATGTTAATAAAAAGCCAATAGAATTAAAATTTAATTGAACATTTTGATAAACAAATCGACATATGTTAACTGATAGTGGTGGACATCCATCCTATATCATTTTTCTTACTATTTCCAACACGATAAAAGTTAGAATGATTTTCGTATAAATTCTGAAAAAATAACTTTCTTGCTGCATATTCCTTTATCTGCTTTAGATTGGTATCAATTGAACTTAATTAAATCCAATTTACTTCATAACCTCAAATTTGCTCAAACTGTATAGAAAGTGTTCTTTCTGTCACAATCTCTTCACTACCAAACATTTAAAAAAAATATATTTTTTCGCATTGAAAAACCCTTAAAAATTCCATATTGTCTATTATATACAGGCAGAGACCGATAACAACTCGTCCGAATAATCGAAAATCAAAATTGTGATTTATATTTTGTTTTTAGAAATAAATCACTCATAATAACTGTTATGAAATAATTTTTGTTTACATGGTTTTATTTATTAGTTTTTGTTGTTTTTTCTAATGAATATTTATATCTGCCCTTCGGAAATAAAAGTTGTAACCTGACATTTACGAAAATAATTTAAATATAAATCACTCATCTTGATTGTTTCCGTTATTTTCTTTACTGTTTCTCTCAACCATAACCGTAAAATGTACTCTTATAAATCGCTCTCTCAGTGATATAAAACAAATAGCTAATTTTTAATGGTAAATGGGGCCAATTAACAAATAAAATCAAAGTCGACCCGTTTTTTTAGTTATCTGTGTAAAACCATATCATATTATCCGAGAGGTAGACAAAAATATTTGCGAAAAATCTTATCTCATATGTTGATACATATACATATGTATCGATATTGCTCATTTTTAATACCAAAATCTTCGATCCGTAAAATATATGGCGGCCTAGCAAATCAAATTTTCACTGACGTACAGACACATTTCAACTTCCCTAAATGCTTCTATGAAAAACATTTTGTTTTTGTAGACCAGTGTAATTAATAAAGACAACTATTTATTTGTTTACAATATGACAAGGGCATAAGTAGGCATTTCCTCCTCCATTTTTTTGTTCAATATTATTGGTTTTAAAACTAAAAAATACTATTAATTATATGTTTGTTATTAACAATAAACTGAAAGTAAGCATTAAACAAATAATTATGAATTAATTATTTATGGTAAAATAAGTATGTATGTATGTATATTTTTTGCTTTTTTTAAATATGAATATTATTTCACATTGTTTGCCTACGTTCGATACAAAAATGTCTAATTTCAACATTCAATAGATTGTTGTTAAATATCTACAGCTTACTCCACGGGTATTTAATGATAACTATTTATTTATTTATTTGATAACAATTTATAGAATCTAAATATTCCTATATAAAGCTATCATTATCTTTTATTTAGATTATCTAATATATGTATAAAAAAAACCTAAATAAATCAATAGATACTTATGGGAAGATGTCATGTAAATTTATGTTGGAATATAATGTAATGATTTAAATTTGACATTTACACCCACCTTCACATATGTATATGTATGTATGTTTATATATGTACCTACACAAAATTCCCAAAACCAAAAATATTATTTATCTGAATATATAAAAAAGCATATTTGTAATTTATTACTTTATTTTTATGACACATTATATATATTTTACTTTTATGACATATTATATATTGAAAATATCTACATACATATATATGAATAAATGTAATCGTTAACGTGTAACTGATTGCATTTGAAATTTAGATTTTTTATGTTCAGCAATACGGGTACAACAAGTATTTTTCATCACCATTTGCCAGATTTGGATACAACACCTCTGCATTATAACCTGAATTTTCTTGTTTTGTTAAGGTAGTTTAGATTAATTTTTGTTAAAATTCCTAATGACCAGCATTTCTTAAAACAATCCGGAATTTCGTTAAGACAATGTATGAGAGATATTGTAGGGGGGCCATAAGTAATTTCGTAAACGTAAAAATACACGAGTATAGAAATTTCCTAAAGGGTAATTAAATAAGCGAGTATTTTGTAAATAAATAATTTAGAAATAGTTTAAACTGTTGAACTATAAATCAGTAAAATCCCAAAACAACTATTAGAAAAAGCACGCTTAACATCCCTTTTGTGTTTTGTTATTCATTTAGGATCTTTTATGTTTAATTTCATGTTTCTAGATCTATTATTACAGGAAATTCAAAAAAAGTACCTTTGTACTTAATTTTATCTTCTAGGTTCAAAATGTTTCACAAAGTTCTCCTTTTTGTGGAATCTAATTAATTCACGATCGAATGCGTTTTCTTGCATGTTTCTAGTTTCATCCAATATTATATAATTTAAAAAAAAGAGTTAATAAAAAAGTACCATAAAAACCCCCTAATGGATTTTAACTCACTCAGGACCTTATATATTTTTCCATTATATTAGAAAATTCAAAATAGTATCAATAGAGGAAATAACCCATATAACTAGTTATAATAATGAAGTTAATTTAATCATCATCTTAACTTCATTATTATAGAAATTACTAAAAGAGGCCATTAGGATAATGAAATAGTACCATTAAGACACCCTTTTGGGGATGTTAACTCATGTTAATGGTTTCATTATTACAAAATATTCGAAAAGTGGAGTTTTTTTTTGATACGAATTTATTTAGGACTCTATATCTTTAATTTCGTGTTTTTATTATTATAGAAAATTCAAATAGTTATTATTATTATTAGCACTTTCCGGGAAATATATATTGTTATATATTGCTTAATTTAATTTTTCTAGGTTTATTATTATAAAAAATTCACGCAATAACTTTAAGGAATTAATGCATATCGATGGCTTAATATAAAAAAGGCATAACTCGATTTTTTTTTGTTATTTTACAGACAAAGGAACAAATTTAATATAATCCCTAAAATTTTAGATACAACAGAAATTTTAATACAATTTCTAATAAAAAACACAACACATTTTATTTATCATATAAAATTTTTTATTATACCCTACACCACCATAGTGGGGAGGGTATATTGGATTTATGCTGATGTTTGTAACACCCAGAAATATTGGTCCAATACCCACCTTAAAGTATACAGATCAACTCAGAATTGATTTAACGATGTCCGTCCGTCTGGATGGCTGTCCATGTAAAGCTTTTGCGCAGAGAACAGGGGGGTTACTCTCTATTGCGATGCGAAAGCAAATTCGATGCGATAAGCGTACGAATTGATACTCTTACGCATCGAAATTACTTTCGCATGGCAATAGGGAATAACCCCCCAGGTCGGAATTTTGAAGATATTTCGAAAAAATTTGGTACGTGATATTTTTTCGGCTCAAGGATGGATGGGATTAAAACTGGTGGAAATCGGTCCATTATTTCACCTAACCCACATGCAAATGTCTTTCCGAAATTGGGGTTTACTGATCATAAATGTTTGAATTATGCAAGTATCCAAACAAATTTCATCACAAATTACTTGTAGCTCCCATATAAGGCCCACTTCCGAAAATCACTTTAAAGAGAATAACTCTCTTTTATGCAAATATATTTCATATGTCTAAAAATAATATGCTACAATTTTATTATGATCGGTCCATAATTAGTCGAAATTAACATATAAGACCCTCTCCGTAATCCACTTTAAGCTCCATAAATCGTTTAAAAGTATTTATATCCAGATAAAGTTTAACACATATAATATTTATATTCACACACATCATGACACTAAATTTTTCGATGATCGGTCCACAATAGGTTATATCTCCCATATAACGCCCATGTCTGAAAAACTGTTTTATACATATACTGGGTGTAGCGTATTATATGGTCGGGCTTGACCGACTATACTTTCTTACTTGTTTTTGTTTTAATGAAAGTATCGAAGATACCCTTGTTTCATTCATTAATTTCATTAATGCTTTTTTGAAAAGCAAATTGAGTTAGGCCTTTTTTATATTAAGCCATCGATATGTATATAACTTAAATATAGTTTAAACTCTAGTTTAGCTGTAAACAAATATTCGTTACAAGCCTACAGCAAGCACCATTAATGAGAATTTCATAAATTAATTAATTCAAATTATTAATAAATGTATATATGTAGGTACGAGTATTTATAGAAAGAAGACAACAATTGCTAGCCATTGATATATAAAATCTATATTTTCTGCGCAATAGCAATAAAAGTAAACCACCTTTTCTTTGTTTTAATAATTCTTTCAAACCAAGATTTATAGATTATAAATACACCATAACAAAAAAGATGTTTCTAACTTTATTTTTGTATTTTCATTGTTTAAATAAATACAAATCAGTAAAAACTTTTTCGCACAAAACCCAAATCTACAGAATATCTCTACCAACACCATTTACAAACTGTAAAATTTCTCTTTTAATATTAATTAAAAAGTCACCTTAACATCAAAAACAATTGGCATAAATATTTAAAAAAATCATTTATATACTTTAAAGCTGACAATTTGTTTTACCAATAATTTATTTCCATTTTAAACAATGTTGGAAAATCGCTAATAAATATTTATGTGTCATTTACTTAGACTGTCGTGTCTATACATGCCGTTTTTAAGCCAATTGTGGTCTATATTTGTTTCAGCTGACATTCAAAACATTGTTATAACAATAACATTTTAGAAAATAAATAAGTTTTCGTTTTTTTATACATATGTATGTATGTTTAATGGCATGGCCATGCACCATTGTTGCATTGTGCAATTTCTAAGTGCAATTCACAGGGTTTTGTTAATTATTCTAATATAATTTTAAAATATTTATTGTTTGCTTTATAATATTTTTTAAGGCAATGATGACAAATCATCCTAAATGTTTTCTGCTGAGTATGTGAATACAATTCATTCATTGCTATTGACATTTGCTGTCACTTTTACTATACTATCGTCTTTATTGTTGACAAATCTATTTGCAAGTAAACAAAACAAATAAAAACAATAATAAAAAAAAAATAATGTCAGTACTAAAAGCATCAACAAACATGTGGCAAATAGTTGTTATAAAAATTGAAATAAAAACTAATTTCAACAATTAATCGTTTAAGCGAATAATAAGATTGGATAGCTATAAATAAGATTGTAGAAGTTTTAATTTTAAATTGTAGAATTAAAAAGAAGTACCAATGAAATGGGGTTAAAGATCTTCTAAGAAACTGAAGTTTCAAGTCTTTCTTCAGGGTTCTTACTTATTAAAAATCAAATTTATTCTATTTGATATTTCCTGGTTCATTATAATAGAAAAAAACGAAGAGTCATTAGAAAAATAAGTACCATTAATTCTACCTTTGATAATGATTTTATTGTAACCATCTCATATGGTCTATATATGCTTAAATCATTTAATTTTAAGAAAATTCAAAAAGTTCACATAAGGAGGAGGAAATAGAGCCATTCAAGCAGGCTTTTATAAAATACTATCTCAATCAGCTTCATTATTGCAAAATATTAAAAAAGCTACTAGAATAACAAACACCATAACACCATTTCAGTAAGACGGTGCCACACAGCACGCGAAACAATGGCACAATTGAGAGGCGAGTTCGGTGAACAGTTTATTTCACATTTGGAGCAAGTCAATTGGCCGCCTAGGTCGTGCGATTTAACACCTTTAGACTATTTTTTGTAGGGCTATATTAAGGCTCATATGTATAGCGGCAAGACCGCAACTGTTGTCGCACTGGAAGCTTATATTGAAGATTTTATTTAAGAGATACCGGCCGATGTCATCGAGATGATGCTAAAATTGAAGCCAGTTTATGAACTGTTTGAGGCGTAACCGGGGTCAACATTTATGTACATAGAATTATGTAAATCGTTCTAACGACTCAAATAAAGATTGCATACATTTCTCTAAATTTTATCACTCTTTATATATGTATATATTATAAACAAATCAAAAAGGTAAAGTCTCCCTTCTATTGGATTCCGACTAATTCAGAATGACTAATTTCATGCTTCATAGGCCCTATTTGAGGATTCTCACTCATTACGCTCCCTATAGCCTATAAGGCTTTCTTTAATCTTTTTCGTGAATTTATTTAGGATGAGACGAAAAGCCGTAGTCCAAAATTCATGTTTCTCGATGCAGGCTTTTGGTATGTGCCATTTAAATGAATATAAATGATTTAAATGAAAATCGCATAATTGACAACACTATTGCTTGGCATGTGCTTTGATGTTTCAATACAAATACAATGTAATTGAGAATATTGGGATGACAAGTTTGTCAACTGCACAAAAAGAATAACAAGACAATAAAATCAGTCTTATTTAGAAGCATGGTGAAATAACTCTACAAGGTGATGGCAATATTACAACAATACAAAAGCAACAGAAACAACATGGTATTTTTGTTTTTGCTTTCATGTTTGTAATGTCAAAAACAACTGGTTATTGTTTACAAACATTTTTGCAGGAAAAATAAATACATACATACAGACATACAATTTTTTTAATTTCAAGATGAAAATAAAAATAATTTATAAATTTGTTAATTTATGAAACATTTAATTTATGGACAATTGTTTTTTTCACTTTTTTTTCTAACAGGAAACAGGAAACGTATCAATTCCTGTTTTTTTTTTAACACAACTTGGGCATACATACATACATATGTATATAAAGTTTGACATAACGAACATGACTAAAAAAAAAAAAAACAGCTGGCGTTTCAACACCACCTTATAGAGTTATTTCACCATGTTTAAAAGCAATAAAAGTTAAGCTAGATTTACACGATTGAAATTTTCTTCAAAATGCTTCAAACTCGTGTAAACAGCAAAAATTCTTCAAAATTTATTTATTTAATAGTTATTAATAGTTATTAAGTAAATAAATTTTGAAGAAATTTTGCTGTTTACAATCGTGTAAATCTAGCTTTAATCGTTGACAATTATGTATCTATGTGAAATTAAAGTAGACATCTGATGGGTAATTTTATTTTAAGGCTTATTATACTTTATTTCAGAATTTCCAAACAAAATGTTTAAATAAAAAATCGCAACCGCCCTAATTGTTGTCATACCTGCAAGTTTTTATCTAAAAGTAGTATGTAAAATATTTACCCATTATATAAAACAAATTTTTCATATTTATGTATTTATAGTCAATGCATTAAAAAACTAAACAAACTAAAAGAAATTGTTATAAAATATTAATAAAAACATGCAAAATTTAATTAAAACCGAAGCACGCATTAAATTTTTGTATGGGCGTTTAACACAGTTAACCAATATTACAAACAATTCCAATAAATTTTTTATATATTCAATACGCGTTTTACAAGTTCAAAACTTTCAACACACCAAAAACAACTTGCACTTTCATTTTTTTTTTGTAGTTGTATTAAAAAAACTGGTACTTTGAGGGTAAAGGGTTTAAGTTGTACAATAGTTTGTTTAATAGTGTTATTTAATATTGGCAATATTTTAAGGAATTTTGTAAAGTAATTAAGTTATCTTTGGAGTTTCAAGGTTCTTAAATTTAAAGAAATTCAGCTCTTTTTTTGAAATTGACAAATTGCTATTTTATATTTATTTAATTTCTATCTGCCGTATTTATAAAAAATAAAGTATGCTTGAAGTGTGCTTTAAGACAAAATTTTTATACAAAATTTTCTTAAAGTACACTTGAAGGCTACTTTAATTTTTTATAAATACGGCAGTATATCTTTATTTGTTAAAATTTATTTATTTGTCTCAATTTCAAATTACATATGCATATTTAAATGAATTATAAACATGTCACAATACAATAAATTCAAGAAGATTGAAATCATAATCAAATGTTTATTGAATGCCAATTGAGTTTTCAATTTAGATTGATTTGAAATTTTCAAATCAATTTGCTAGCAACTGCTAATGTTTTACAAAAGAAAAAAAAAACTGTTTAATAATTTATTGAATTTAAAACATTTGACCTTAAATTGTGTTTTTGTTTTCAATAGAAATTCATTTACGTAGAAAAAATGTAACCAAAAAACACCTACAACCGTTTTTTGTCTTTTGTGACACTGAGTGAATGAAAACAATGTTTTTTTTTTATTTGGTTTCGTTGATTAAAGTTGGTTTAAAATAGATAACAAATAACAAGAAATTATATTGTTGTAATGTGTAGTGTAGTGATGTTGAAAGATAATTAAGATGTTTTTGTTGCTGTTGTCAAATAGACATACATATGTATGTACCTATGCTCCATTTATTGATATGATATTGAACTTAAATAATAGAATTTATTGGTTAACGAGATAGAGACGTGTGAGTTTTTGCTAAACTATTAAATTTAAGTTTTTATTATTATGCACATAAACTTGTATAAAACAATTAAATTTTTTAAAATGAAAAATAAACGAAATTTAACCGAGCCCTTTATGCTTTCAACTGATCAGTATGAAGTAAAATTATCTTATAAATCTGTATTTAAACGCTATCGTATAGCGACATTTAGAGAAAATGCTGATCTAAAGTAAAATGATGGATTTTTATATAAAAAATTTCTACCACCTCGTTTTATGTTAGAAGTGCCTAAACCTGGTGCAACACACAAACTATATTTTATACAATTTTTTTAATACGGATGAAATTTTATTTTGTTTGTTCTTTTGAGTCTTTTTGAATTAAAGATTGATTTTATTTTTGATTGAACAAAATAATCAAACATTAATTTTTGGTATCAACTTTGTCTATTACAAATTAAAGTTTGAAGTTAGTTTAAGAAAACAACATTACTTCGAACTGATCATGTGATTTCAAAAGAAATCACACAAAGGACTTTTTATAAAATCTTTTTGTTAACGAATAAAAATTCGTTTTTGTAAAGTCGTTTGTAAAGAATTAGTGTCTTAAATAAATTAATAAAATCTTGGTCATTTTTCTTCATACTGATCGTGTGATTTTATCTTTACAGTTTTAGAAAATATATACATAAGTTTTTAGAAAATCTGAACTATTTGGCTTCATGCTGATCAAGAAGAATGAAATAAACCATTTCTTCTTATTAATTTTTATATAATTTTCTGATATAGGCGGACTCGTTTCATTATCTCTTTGTTAAAATGTAAGTAACGTATAACTTTAGAAAACTTGACCTCATACTGATCCTGCGATTGCAAAAACAATCACGTAAGCGAGTTTTAATATTAATATTTCGTACATAAAATATTATCTTCTTAGCGGAAAAATAGGCCCTCTTTGGCAGCCAGAAGGACTTCCAGCCGCATTGCCAAATAGTTTCAAGTTTACATGGCGTGTCATTGTTAGTCCAGACTTTGCCTACTCGCTACTGGTTAGATGCCTACTAGAATACCTACTTAAGAAGGTCTACCAATTAAATAGAAGGCGTAAGAAAAGTAAAAGAAGTGGTTTTAAATAAAATAAGGGTTTTAAACTATTTTAAAAAATCACATGTATGTATATAAAGTATTGCTTCACGCGTATTTTACGCCACAACCTTTCATAAAAGAATAATGGCAGGAACAATTGCAAAACTATTCGTGTTTGCTATTGAAATCATGATTTGTTGAATGTGTATTAAACGCCTTCTAGAACATCTTCTTCAAGAAGGCATTGTGGAATGAGTATCGAATCTTTTAAAATGTGTAAACAGGTCTTCCATAAGGCCAGCAAATGGATTTTTCCAGCTGGATTTCTAAGCAGTTTTATAATACCGCGAGTATACAAAAAGAATAATACAAACGAGTTTTTTTTTAACAAAAGTTTTAACTAAATTCAATTTATTTTGCTAATATTTCTGTTATATTTTTATACATATATGTATATTTTTAAGATTTCTAAGTCATTTAGAGTGCTTTTTGTCTATAAATAGTTGGCTTCACTGATTACTTCACATGCATAAATATTTCAATACAAATACAATGTAAGGAAAATATTGGTATGTCATGTTGTCAACTGCACAATAAGAATAACAAAACAATAAAAACAATCTTATTTAGAAGCAATAACAGTTAATCATCGACAATTATGTCAAATTAAAGTAGATGGGCCATTTTATTTCAAGATATTTACATACAAAATTGCATTTATTTATTTCTACTTTAGTTTAAAATTTCATAGCAATATAAAATGGGCAAATTGGGTTTGATTAAAGTCATTCCGAGGAAAAAATGTTGTTCTGAAAATGCAACGTAATTTATTTTTAATTGATTGGTAAAATTATGAACTACTAAAAATAACAGTAAACAAAATCTTTAATATAAACTTTAAAAAATAACTTCAAGGTTCTTTTGAAAAATATTCATAAAAACTATTAAAATATAAAAAAAAAAGTTATAAAAATTAAAAAAAAAAAAATGGAATTTTTAAACCACAATAACAAATACATCACTTATTTTGGCGAACTTTTTATTTTAATAAAAACAACTTTTACCAATATATTCTGATATTCCACTAAAAAGATTGCAATTTAAATACCGAAATATTAAATTTCTAATTATTTCTGCTTATTTTGTATAATTTCACTTTCAACAATAATTTTTCCCCGTTACAAAATTGTTTGGTACTTTGCGTATAATGTATACTAAAGGACTAAATATTAAGCATACGCCTTATTTTTATAAAATTTTCTAAATCCATAGTACGATTATATCTATGTATGTATGTGCATATGTATACTTTTGTAAATTTTCAAAATTTTGTTTATCATCCAAAAAAGCATTAAAACCATCCACTTCATTCAATTAATTCTTAAATATAAAACTAAACAACAAATATATATTTATATACATATGTATGTATACATATTTATTCAACATGGAAGTAACAGTCAAGATGGCAATTCATTAAAAATGCACAATATTTATAATTTGTTTATAATAACTAATCGTTTCACACATAATTCCATGAATTAAATAATGTTTTGTTTGTTTGTTTCTTAGTTTTTGGTTTGTGTTAAATTGAGTATGAATGCAAAATAAACTAAGAACCATAAATTTTACATTTTTAATTATTTTTTTTTTTGTATATGCTGCGTATTTGTTTGCAAAAATCTTAGCACACAGGCGTTTAAGTAGAATTTATTTAATATTGGCTAAAATTATTAATTAAAATTTTGTTTTAAGTTCTTTTTGTTGTGGATTTTGCTATTAAAGCTTTAGCTTTCCGTAAAAACATTCCACGCTCATTGAATGCCGTTTTATTACTGAATTCATTTAAGTCGCATGGTACTTTTAACCAAAATACAATTCCAATACTAAATACAAACAATCAATGCTGGTTTAGTGCCTGCCCTGACTGACTGCCTGCTTTTTTTTTTTTGTTTGTTTTGTTTATTTCTTGTTTACTGTTTCGACTTGTTTGCTGTGTTGTTACTGGTGGCTTTTTGTTGTTGTTGATGTTTAGGTTGTGTATTGTTATTTAGTGTTAGTGTATTAGAGTATAATTATTACACATTAAATCAAGAGTAAACTCAGTAAATATTTTGTTTTTAATTTCTCATTGTTGTTGATGTTTTTATGCATGAGATGTTTACAGAGCTGCCAGATGAATTTGATTTATGATTAAAGACTTACTGATAAAAATTATAATTTTTAATTTTATTGATAGTTAAGCCCATTTATTAATTTAAAAACTTTTATCCTAAAGTAGTATTTAATAATTTTAAAATATTTTTACAAATGCTAAACTTTTTCATAAGCCCAAATGCGACAGGAAATATTGCGAATTAAAAAAACCAACTTTTCTAGAAAACCATTAATATTTAAGTTTTCCTTTTTTGTGTATGCATTCGTGATACATTGTTTTACTTATAATTTAAAAATTTAAAGGCAAATAAGCAAAGAAAACTTAATAAGTCATAATAATCAAAACTATTTCTATCGACTCTAGTAGGTTTTTCAAATATAAAAAACGGTTAACCGGTATCCGTTTTCGTTTCTAGAATCATTTGTAATTCGAAAATGTTATATATTCGAAACCGGTAGGTTTTTCAAATAAGAACAATCTTATATATACCCTCATTCATCACTTGTGGCGGTGAAGGGTATAAAAAACAGTTAACCGTTATCCATTTTCGGGTTTTTATTCATCCGTTTTCGGGTTTTTAATCATTTGTATCCAGACAAATGAAAATGGGCTTCGTCTGAAAATCCCATTTTTCCAGAAAAACCAGCAAGTTGTTCTTGAATAAATTTAGCGAATTTATGGCAAAGTAATTGGTCGATCGGCTTCAATTCAATGTGGTCGTTGTGGATAGCCAGGGAGCGATGACCCGGTCGAACATGAGTTGGTGTTGGCACATAATGTAGCGAGTCAGTCTACTAAAATACGTCGAACACGATGTTGACCGAAAATATCACGAATTTTACAATATTACAGATCCACTTTCCACATTTTCATTAAGAATTTTTAATATTTTAATGCGATTTTCGATTAAAATCTAATACATTGTAATAATTGTCAAAGAATCTCCTACAATATACCACTATTAGAAAACAAAAAGCTTGTTAAAAAACCCGTCAACATTAGCTAAGTGTACTATACATGGATAATTATATAGTATTTTTATCTTTTTTAATTATTCTTTAAATAAATTTATAAAATCTATATAAATTGTTAACTAACTCTCATTCCACCGTAAAACCCTTATTGAACTACATTAACAAGTCTGGCAACATTGAGTACCAGTGTTGTTATTTTTGAGTAAATGATTATAGCGTTAGTTAGTGTGTTTGTGAGCAAGAGCAAAATTCTTTGATATTTGTTTACATTTGTTGTGACTGTGTGATGTTGCCCGAACATAACAACACAAGGTTTCAGTTACAGTTTTGCGGCTTTTGATTATTCGATTATTAATATACATACATAAATGTGCAACTAATTAAGGACAGTAGTAGTATTAAATATTTAAATCGTTATTTTAAAGGTAGTATTTATTAAATAAAACGCTAAAATTTAACACTTATTTTTTTATTTTTGTTCCTTGTACTGTTTTTTATAATTTGTGAAATATATTAATCGTGCACTTAATTAAGGACAGTGATATCTTTATTAACATTTTCAAATTCTGGTAATTTTTAAAAGTTAGATTAAATTAATTATTATTACACAGAGTGTTTTTCAGTAAGTTCTAAATACGACTACTTGCTTAACATGTGTAAAAGCAAATCCTGTGATGTTAGTACTTGAAAGATTATTGTACAAATGCATCAAGACGGAAACACTTATCGGGAAATCGCAACAGCCTTGAATGTTTTAAAAACAATGATTTTTTTAACCGGTGAAATATTTCACAAAGCATTCGACTACAGAAAAGGTAAAAAAGAAGATGTTTTACGACAGTTCGAGTTGCATGTCGAAAAAAAATTCCGCATAAATCATCAAATGAGATTGGGATTGCGGTCTTTAGACAAAATGAGGCAAAACCGTCTGTGGATAGAGTAAAACGATTGCGAGAAGTTGAGCTGTTTGGAAGAATTTCACGAAAGAAGCTATTATTGTCTGAACGTAACTGAAAGAAGAGACTCAAACTCGCAAAGAAGTACCTCCATTGGACTGATGTAAAATGGAAAAGACAGTTTATTTCGGACGAAACAAAAATTAATAGGGTCTCTCCAGAAGGAAAAAAAGAATTTGAACCAAAGTACACCCGCGCCACTTTGAAGCATGAAGGAGGTTACATAATGTTTTGGGATGCTATGCCGTCACGTGGTGTTGGATAAGTTTCAGTATACAAGAAATTTAAGCGAAATATGGATAAGTTTCAGTATGCAAGAAATCTAAACGATACAATAATGCCATATGTTGATGAGAAAATGTCAGTAACATGGATATTTTAATCAGATAACGATCCAAATCATACGGCTCATCACGTTAAGCCATGGTTTTTTATTCTGTTACTGTTCTTGACTGGCCTTCATGAAATTCTGATCTCAACTCGATTGAGAAGTTATAGCAAGTTGTAAAAACCAAAGTAAGCGCTGTAAAAATAAGCAATTTTAATGAACTCTTTACCGAAACAAAGAAAGCTTGGGAAGACATTCCAAGTAGTATATGTACAA
This sequence comes from Bellardia bayeri, assembly GCA_950370525.1. Lineage (NCBI taxonomy): Eukaryota > Metazoa > Arthropoda > Insecta > Diptera > Calliphoridae > Bellardia > Bellardia bayeri. The sequence continues at coordinate 89,339,209 of OX493267.1, forward strand.
ATTTGGTGACCTCAATGCTTCGCAGATGTCAAGCTATTATCGATAACAATGGATTTGAAACAAAATATTGATTTATTTTTAAATGAATACTTTTTTTTTAAATTTGTGGTATATCCTTAATTATATGTACGACTGATAGCAATCTTATTTGAAAATATGACTCACAGATTCATAAACAATAATTAATTTCACACAATATGCAGATATTTTTTTAAGAGTAATAGTTAAATTGACTAAACTACGACAAGTTTTCAGAATATCATAAAACCTTTTATATTATTTGCTTCAAGCTCACATGTTAATAACGTGTCTTTAATTAGTTGCACGTAGCTGTATGTATATTTATTCGTTTATAAAACAACTACTACCCTTTGCTTTTGTTGTGATGCTTAGGACAAAATAATGAAAAATGTATTTAAAAAAAGTTTCAATTTGCATTTTAGTGTGGCGAGAGAGTAATTTAAGTCATATTTATATTTGCTGGTACATACATATATTCATATACATACATACGTGCAAATACACACATTATTATGAATGAATTTGCTGAAGAAGCATTCGTGCAATAAGAAGAAGAAGAAGAAAAAACTAAACACTTGATAGTCGTTTTACCAGATATTTTTAAATTGATTAAACATTTATTAAATTGGATCATAAATAATTTTATAAAGGGCTTTTTCAACAACAGTTTTGTTTTTTGACAGGGGTATATTGGAATAACATGAAAGTTTTTACATTTTACTTGTTGACATGTCAGTAGTAGTAAAAAATGGAGCATCTGTAAAAAGCTACATTTATTTTTTTCATACGATGCCCATTTTTATTTGCATGCTGAACGTGTCAGCCTATATTAACTATAGAGTCTATACAGAGCCAATAAAATCGATTAAAGCTTTAAAACTAATAAAATAGAGAAACACTGATAAGATCTTTAAAAAGTTTTAATATTTTTTTAGTTTTGTCCCTTATATACCAACAAGTATTGCTATAAAAGCATTTCCGTCTGCCATTTTCTCCGTCGCACAAAAATATTTCCATCAACTTATTGCAATTAATTCTGCCCTTCTAACACTGTTTAATATTCCTTAATTTAATTGTAGTTAATGAAATGTGAATTTCGAAATATTTTTAATTTGTTTATTGCCTTAAAAACTGCAAAAATGTTGTTCTATAATTGATAATTATTGTCTGCAGCCAACGCAAACAAAAAATGTAAAATAGCTAAATTCAATTTACAACATTGATGCAACAACATCAGCAACTATAACAAGTTCATTAATAACCTGAGGCGCAATTGAAGAAACAAAAACCGCAACAAATGAAAAATGAATGGAAAACGAACAACATGTTTACACTGTCAGTGAAATGTAATAAGGAAAGATTTTTTATATTTTCAAGCCACGATAACAATTAATTTAAAAATCCAATAAATGTAATAAGAAAGATTTTTTATATTTTCAAGCCACGATAACAATTAATTTAAAAATCCAATAAATGTATAGTGTTTTTTGTTAAATAATTTTATTTCTGTCAATCAATATGACGGCGAAATAAAATGTTCTTACAATTGGGAGAAATCTAATGTTTAATCTCTATTTGTTTTTGTTGCTAGTGTTGCAGATTCATAGTATAAGACTCATCCCTGGACAGTTTGCGTAGCAAAAAAACATTCAAACAAAAAGTTTTCTGCTGTCATTTAAACACTGACTGTCTACTAAACATTGTCAGTCCATAAAAACACTAAGTAAATTATATTTAAAAATTTATTAAAAAAATCTGGTCAATATCTTTCTTTTTTTCAAAACTTGTTTACATCGTGCAACAGGTAACAAGAATCTGTTTAACGGTAGTTTTTTTCTGCTAAAAATCATGTAGCAAATGTTGTCGGTTACATGCTGTGTTTAGAGCGTGTGTGTTTAGATGAAGGAAATATTTATGTAAGTTACGAGTACAAGTATTATTTTTTTAATTTATTCATTTATTTATGCATTTAAGTGCCATAAACGCATGTTTTTAAATGTTGGCGTTGCCGTTATGTAAAGTTTCATTGAGAAATAATTACGTATGTATGTGCAGCAATCTTATTTTTTCCGCTGTGAAGTGTTAAAATATTGTAAGATTTAGTTTAAAGTACTTCTGGCTACTGTGAAAACAAGAATGAACGACTTAAAAGAATGTAATCTCCATCATGTAGCAAATAAGAAAAGAATATTTTAATTTATTTAAGGCTCCCAAAATTACATTTAACATAAACAATTATTTTTGAATTTAAGTATTAACAGATTCTTTTCTATTCTTTGTCTAATTGTCGAAAAATTTAAGGCAATTCGATGCAAATTTGAAGAAGTTGGCGAAGAGACTGCTAAATACTGTGAGCGACAAAATAAAATTTTTTAATTTAAAAAAAAAAACTCATTAAAAAACTATAAAAATTAGGAATATAAAAATAATTTAGTTTTATTGTAAAAGTAACAGATTTTTCGCCTCAAAATAAAGTAAGCAAATATATTAAAATTATGTAAAACATCATATTTAATTTTTTATTTGTAGTCTTTTTGCCTGACAATCTTCAAGACATGAAATCAACGAGTTTTTTAATGAAATCAAGAGAAATTTTGTTTCATTAATCCTGTATTACTGCTTTTAGGTTGTTGTCCTTGCTAGAAATATTTATTTTCCTAATTTTTTCTGTCCACATAATCCCACATGAGCTCAATTGTATTGAGGTCTGGGGACTGCAAAGATCGATTTAAAGTTTTTGGACAATGATTGACCAACTACTATTGCACAATCTTGAAGATCATTATTCTGTTGGAAAATCCAAGTATGCACTAGTTTAATTCTAGTCTAATTTTTCTACACTAGGGGCTGCATTGTTTTTTAAAATGTTCTTACTTTTTCATTGTAGATTCCATAAATGTAAGTTTATCGATCCCTGATGCCGCCCATTTCTGAGCAGTCGTCATATTTTACCCTCTTAGTGACATATTTATTACTAAAGGCTGCGTTCTTGATACGCCATATTTTTGGGGGATTTTGACTCTAAACATCTCAAACTTATGAGGCTCGTTCTTAAATGCAAAGATCTTCTAATCGTATTCTCGCTTATAGGTTTTCCAGAAGTTTTCGTAATATTTTCAGCTATTATTGCAGCATTAGATGTTGGGTTTGCTCTCACTTCTCTTACTATAGCTCTTACTACAGTTTTTATCATTTTGCACCAGGCAAATTTTTTACGATCTTGTGTTTGGTCTATATATATTTTTATTGTACAATTAATATTTGTTTTCCCATTGTAAATTATTCATTAATTAACGTCACAATTTAATCTCTTTTAATGATAAACTATAAAACTTGCAATTATTTTGAACGTCACTTTACTTAAAAAACTTAGAAAAATTAAAAGAATTCCTACTATTTTTGGAATGACCGGCATAAGGGTGATACTATTGTTGACTTTATTTTGATGCCTAAAAATAGGTATATTTAACAATAAAACAATTAAATTAGTATACGTTTGTTTGTTTTTTTAGTGAATTTAATTCTACTTAAATAACTATAAAAAATGCAATACAATTTTCTAATATAATAGTATTTATATTAATCACCCCTATCGTGAAAAAAATAAAAGGGAACAAATTTCATATGGAATTTTTATTCACGATAGGGGTGAATATAATTAAGTTTTTTTTCTAATTCTAGTATGTGGTAGTAACTTTATTTTGATGCTCACTGTATGTCGTAGAAAATTCTGTAGCATACTTTTATAAGGTTCATTAATAATATTCAGTGATACTTTCTACTAGACCCCATCTTCGGATTTTATGTGAACAATGCTTGTATTACAAACTTATCAATTAATCACACATCACATCTTAAGTATCAAAATGTGAACTTCAAATGTCATCAACCAGCGTTAAAAACTCCCAAACAATTACAAATCAAATAAAACAATAGAAAAGTGAATGAATGCAATGTAATAGATGCCTTCTGTTTGCCCACAAACTCAACCTTTCTTGGGAAAAAATTATATTTTTTACATGCAAACCACAATAATATGCATGCAGTTTAAAATTTTATTTGTTATTGTTTTATTCATTACAATTTATTTAATAAACAATAATAATAATTATAAGTGCAATACAATTTGAAAAAAAAACATCATTCAAGATCAGTTTATTGTACATATGTATGTTGTAGTTGTTTTTAATTTTAATTTAAAACCCACATAAGCCCATAAAATTTCACTCACTTAACAAATGTTATTGTTGTTGTTTACATTCGTTTCCCAGCAGTTCTGGTGACAGCCATCAAACTGGTAATTTTTATCCACCATTTATGGTTATTAGGGTATAATTAAATGTTTTTTTTTTAAATTAGTTATTATTACATGAGAAAGATAATTGGCCCTACTTAGTTTACGTAGAGATAGTGTGGTAGCTAGTTCAAAGTAGTCAACGTATGGCCATTAGTTATAATGAGTTAGTTATCGCACCAGCACTCTATTTTAACATTTAAGTATCACCCGAAGTAGCCAATTGAAATTTAAAAAACTAAACTAACTACACTCTAGATTACTTTGGGACACTTAAGTGATAATTAATGCTAAAGTAGACTAAATATGGAGGATGTGTAACAAAGTTACATATACATATGTATATGTTTGTATAACAAAGAACCAACTAAATTATATACTATAAACAATTGATACATTATGTCTTTCGAAACTTAAAGTTGCTGCTTAAGGTTGCTGCTGGTAAGTGACAGCAACATTATTTGAGTAAAAGTCTACATACTCTGGCGATTAAACAATTTCAATATCTCAAATAACAATGTCATTCAACCAACCAACCGATTAATACATATTTATTTACTGTGTACTGTGTGAGTATTTGTTGTATTTGTGGTTTTAATTTCAGTGTAAATGGCAACAAAAAAAGTAAGAAAACAAATACAAAATAATGTAAATACTTAAATGTGTAAAGTAAAGATAACACCTAATATCTTTACTTCGTAACCACACGTCTTGACGATCCATCGATTTGTTCACATTGCGTTGAATTTCTTGTCAGAACATGAAAATATTTTTTTTTATATTCAACAATTGTTGATGTTATGCTGTTTAAATATTTGTCTGGCAACAAATGGCATTTTCATGTAAAAAGACCTTCATTTGAAAAAATACAAAGAAAATTATCCCCCATCTTGACAAGCTATTAATTTGTTCATTCAGGGAAAATTTTAAGGATAACTTTATATATCAACTCTTGTTGATGTTATGTTTTTATTTTAACTACATTGCCATTCGCACAATTATGTCTGCCATTGATTGACATTTTCACACAAAAATAATCGACACGTTCTCCCTGACTGTTCATAAATATATTAGACTTAGCTCTGGCAATGCCGCAAGTTCATTATGGCATGGCAATGCATTTCAATGCACAATAAATGTCAAATTTGTGCATTGTTTTCATTTGACCTTGGTAAAGTTGGAGGTCCATACCAAGCGTCTACGCGTTTTATGCGTTCTAAGCAACTGCCAAAAAAGTAGAATCAATGTAGTTGTATGAGTTAAGTTACACACTCAAAAGCGTAGGACGCGCTGACGCCTGAAACGCGAAAAGTTCGTTTACTTTCTACTTTTGAACGCTGCGCACGCGTCACAGCTGACTTTGACAAATGCAAAGCAAATTTATTTTAAAGATGATGTCACCAGAAAAAAATGACAGTTGAAATAACATTTTTTATATGAGTTTGACAAACAAACCGATAAAAAACTTCATATAAAAAAAAATCAGCTTGAAATGCCTGACGCTTAAAACGTTTAGAAAGCTTAAAACGCGTTGACGGCAAAACGCGAGTTGTGGACCTCCAGCTTAAAGTTTATTTTTACGTTTTTTTTTTTGGCGGCAAAACTAAAAATACATATAAAGTTAATTTGTGGTAGAAAAGTTATATTTAAAGAAAAAAAAATTTAATTTTGCGCCTTCCTAAATGCACTGAAATGTCATTTCATTATTTGACAAAGAAGTGTTGCCACATAGCATTGCTCTGCCTTGAAAATAAATTTCTTTGCAGTGCTGTATTTCAAACTGCATTTATGAAGTCAGCCGACACCATGAGCCGCACAGCCGGCCAAACAATTCAGTGCTTGCATGATCTCGCTATCACCCTAATGATTTTATTTAAATTATGCAATTATATTTCCTACTTTTTCTTCTTAAAATAAACACTTTTAATTTCAAATAAAAAGTTCACATTTGGCAAATATTTTCTCAAAAAAACGTAACCACTTTATTTAGCACAAATTTCTTTGACGTTGTTTACAAGAGTTTTGCAAGATCAATTAGCATCAAATAAATAAAATTAAATATTGGTTGTGGTTTGACTTAAATAAGAACAGTTTTTTTTAAATAAATAAATGAGTTCAATATATGTTCGTAAATGGTTACGTCTTTTTCGGCAAATAAGTGTGACCGTACCTTTAAAAACAATGTTTGAAATGTTCAATTGAATTGCTGTTGAATTATGTAGAATATATGTTTTAATATTGTTTTTCTTGCCTGCAGTTTTAAGATTAATGGTGAGAGTAGCCGCAATTATTAACAATGAGTTTAAAAGTTTTTTAACTGGTCTGGCATTAAAGCACTTTAAATATTTGTTAATATTTTAATTCTTAATCAGCAGTAATATTTCACAAAAGAAAAAAAAAACGACAGTCAGTGAAATATTTGATTTTTTTTTTATAAAAACTTGCATTTTTTAACGTTTTGAAATAAATTTTTTATATTTAGTAAAGTATTATTTAATTTCGGAAAAAGGGAAAATAGATGTAGTTAAGCTAAAATTTAAAATATAAGTCGAGCCTTGACTTTTATGAATATTTAGGGAAAGTAAAGTAGCTAGAGCCTGGATTAAATGCAGGTTTGCAGAACTCCTCATTCTGTTTTAAAAATTTGCTGAGATAATAAATTTCCAAACCAGAAAAGGTCACAGCCTGTCCCCCTTATTCAAAAACGATTATTAAATTTAACAAACGTTTATTAAGCAAATTTTTATATGCAAATCTGTCTTAATAAACGTTTGTTAAATTTAATCATCGTTTCTGAATAAGGGGGTAAATGTTTAATTAACATTAAATTATTTGAATTTAAGGGTTCAATTTTCAAAACCTGTTTCCAGTTGTTTGTAATTAAAGCTAAGGGAAACAACTTTAATTGAAAGCAAAACAAAAAAAACAATATTATTGTATTTAATTTACATTTTCCAGCCCACCTAAAATTCTGTTTTTAACAATATTAATAATAATAAGACAAGTTGTATTAATATTGAAGGCAAATTGATATGTCAAGTGTAGGATTTTTTTAATTTTATTTTTGTTAAAATGTATTTTTAAAATGAAAATAACACTTGTTTACAAAAATCGGTCATGAAAATGACATTGTTTTGCGAAATTGCCTAATATGGCTACACTGAAAGAATTATTGGGTAAATACAATTTTTGACAGCTTTCAAGTGGGTTAAAATGATACACAGTGGTGAGTCACAGTAAAAGAGAGAGATGTCGTATGGAAAATGTGAAAAAATAACAATAATAATAATAAATTAACATGATGCTTTATGGAATTGGATAGAGGAGTTAAACTTTGAGATTATGGTTGGCAGAGAACTTAATAAAACACAATTCTAGCTTCAATCATAGGTCTTTGTGTTGTTCAAATTTTAGCTTCAATCGTAGGTCTTTATATAGTCCGATTTTATCTTCAATCGTAGGACTTTGTGTTGTTCGATTTTATCTTCATTGCAAGTTATTTATGTTCTTTAATTTTAGCTTCAATCATAGGTCTTTATGGTGTTCAATTTTAGCCCTAATCGTAAGTCTTTATGTAGTTATCCATTAAAAGTCAAATTCACACAAAAATTACAAAGAAAACTATGAACATGAATATCGACACATTTTTCCCACACTAAAGAATGTAAAAAAATATATTTTCGTAATTCTGCCGACATTTTGTTCTTGTGCGTACAAAACGATGGCTTGTCAAGACGTGAGTTTTCCCCACCCAGAATAACATAAACAAATTTCTGTCTGCTTAAGACAACTCTTGAGCAAACAAATGAATAGCTCAAGCTCAATGTCAAGAAGTGAGGTTAAGTAAACAAAATGTTTTAATTACATTTGTTACGAATTTCCCAATAAAGTCAAAATAATTTAATCAGAAATAAATTTTGCAAAAGAAAGTAAATTATTTTTAAAATAACAATTAAAATTTAATACAGTATAACAAATATGAACATTTGAAACAATTAAAGCCAATACTCGTACCTCATTCTTTTAAATTAAAAGGGTTTCCCATTAAGACTATCGTGATGATTTCATCACTTTAACAATAAAATTAAAAAAATCAGCAATAAGAAACACCTCACAATAATAACAATGAAAGATAATTAGTGTTTTAAAAACAAATTTTAAACAAGAAAACAAAAAAAGCAGGTAGATAATAATTTTAAGTCAAGTATTATTAAGTTCAGGGTTTAAACACCAGCTAGTCAGTCATCCGGTGTAGGAGGTTTAAACAGGTTAAAATAACATTATTTTTTATATAAATAAATATTTTTGTAGCCTCTCACTTCACCATACTTTTAAGATTAACGACTATTTGATTTGAGTCATTACAGTTACAATGAACTTTTTTAAATTTAAGCATGTTTGAGATACATACATACATATGTACGAGTATGTATGTATATTTTAAGTACTAAAAAGTTTTTGGTTTCTCAACATTGCTTAAAACCAGTAGCAACTTTTAATTAAAATAACAAAAAGACTTCTTCTAATTGTTTTACGTAGCCAGGGTTTGGATTACATTTGCACAATCTTTACGCTCACTTAGGGTTTTTTTTTTATATGAATTTATATTGTTTAAATAATATGTATAAGGAAAAAAAATAACTTACCAGCACGAAAAACTTCACCACAACCATCGCAACGTGATGCGAATTGAGCATCATAACAGTTGCCACAATAGATTTTATCAGCCTTAGCGCCGAATTGTTTGTCCACCAATGACAGATGACACTTGAAACACAAGAAGCAGGCTTCATGCCAATGTTTGTCTTTGTATGAAAGATCCTATAAAAAATAAAATATATAACATTATTAATAAATTGAGTACAAATTTTAATTTGAAGTTGACTTTTTGGAATAAATTAAATAAATGAATATTGCATTTAAAAAACTAGGTATTCTAATACTTATTTGAAAGATAACAACATTTCATCCTGTTGGATGATGACTTTCGAAAAAGTACTTTTCTAATGCAGATTTGTGTGATTGTGTTGCTTTATCCCAAGTGTGGACAAACCATTGTTTTGTGCATGCAAGTACAAAAAGTGGACCGAATTACATTCGTATACAAATGTGTTAATGTTTTTCTGTGTGTGAAAAACGTGTTGATGTGCTTGATCATACCCAGCATACCATTCTAGGAGCGCTCCGAAAAAGGAGTCAGAAAAGAGTCCAATAAAAGAGCATTTTCGGAGCGAAAGAAAAATTTGCTTGAGTCGGCACGCAGTATGACTCAGAAATTCCACTTAATTATGTGTATACCAAAGCGTTGTTGTCCTGTTATTTGTGCTTTGAACAAAAACAAGAAGAAAAAAACATAGCTGTACCACACAAGAATGATAAAAACAAGATTACACAGAGCCCAAAAAAAAAAACCCTCATAAAAGACTCTTTTCTGAAATTATCTAAGAGCTCTTTCTGACGGACCATTTTCGAATGTAATGACCCTCTTTTCTGAAGGTTTTGGGAGCAATTACGATTGTTTTTTGAGCGTTAACGCTCCGAAAAAGGTGTCTGAATTTTAATAGGAAAATGTGAAAAGGGAACAAATTTCATGAGGAATTTTTATTCACGATAGGGGTGAATAATGCTGGGAACACAATTGGGATGAACGACGAGTTTTTGGTCGCGAATATTTGTGGTCAAAAATGAAACACATTTGTGTATATGAAAATACACACCACAATAATGGCATCGGGTTCGTCATAGGGATGGACAAAAAACATCGATGTTTTAAAAACATTCGATATATTGTGTCGAAACATCGATATAATCTGATGTTTTTGTTTTGCTCCTAAACAATCGGAAAACATCGATGTTTTCTTTCGATGCATCGAAATGACAAATTCTATACAGAACGTGTATATTGGTATATAAAAGTGTATACGTATCTAACATTTTAGACCCTCGATTTAAAAAAAATGCACTTTAATGATGCAATAGCCGTTGCTAATGCTGTATGAAAGATCAAGGAATTAATGAAAAATACTCTTTTGCAAAATGAAGATATTGAATCTGATTCAGAAAAATCCGATAAAAGTGAGGATACTTTTTCATTATGGACTAGCCATTATAAACTGGTTCATAGAAATTGAAAAAGCAACAAGACTGAAGATATATTGTCTGATGAACTTTCAGTTTAGTTGAGGACTAATGTTGGAAGACTGAACGAAAATCCGTTGGATATTTGGAAAGATTATAAATCACAGTTGTTAAATACCTTACAATGGTGGGAACATCGGACTCAACAAAGAAACAGATTGAGTGGTGAAGAACTTGGTAAACTTTTACTTCTAAACAGTATTGAAAAAAAGTATTGGGAGATGTAAAATAAATTTAAGATTTTTCGAAAATATAATAAAAAAATAATTCAAAAAAAAACAATCGATGTATAAAAAACATCGATGTATTTTATGAAATATCGATGCAACATCGATGTATGTTTGTGCTGCATCGCATTGAAAAAACCATCGATGTTTTTTTACAGTGTCTATCCCTAGTTCGTTATACGCGAATATGGTCATTGTTTTCTTAAAATATTTCTATTTTTCGCCGTTATTGTGCTTCAAACGACAAATTTACACAGCAAATTGTCAAGTGCTAGTTCGTCGCGTTGGGCGAAATTTGACGTTTGTCCCAGTTGTGTTCTTAACATAACATTGACAATATTGTCCATATGAGATAAATTCATGTGCTGAGTGAACAGAACATGCATAATCAAGACACAAAAAATAATTATTTTTATTTTCTTTTATACTGTTTGATCTTGCAAAACTCTTGCAAGAGTAAACAATGTGAAACAAAATTGTACTAGAACATGTGGTTACGCTTTTTTGAGTAAATATTTGCCAAGTGTGACCGTACCTATATCATTTTTATCTCTTTCTTAGATACATTTAAGGTATATTCACCTTTACTGCACAAAAAGTTTTTAAAATTTATTATTTATTATTTTCACATTATTTTATATTATTTGGTCAATGCTAAAAGTCGGGCATTCGAACAGTCATAATTTATTGGTAGTAGATTTCGGAATTTTATGTTAGGTAATGGTGGTAGTCAGAACATATCTTAGACCTTTTGTTTCATTGTAATACCACAAAATGTTCTCCTATGCAGTGCCCGCTGTAAAACCAGGCATAGTCCATCATAAAGCTCTTAACACATTGCAGTTCTGCGATGGAGAGATCTCTGAATTCAAGAGAACCCACTCGTTTACTGACTAATAATTACAAAGGCCATAATATTGCACAATAACTTGTAATAATGTTAAAAAAAACTGCATTTTTTATTGGTTTTACAACTACGACAGAAACCGTTAAATTAATTTACTGTCCATGAGCCAGTGTCCGGTTATCATAGACGCAGAAATCATTATTTGTCTATGATTAAAAGCCCAAACACCGGCAATAATTCATGTCTTATATTCCTTGATAGTAGATTATAACAAAATTTTGCAGCAAATTTGTCTTTTGCTAAAGACAAAAAATTAAAGTAGACTTCAAATATACTTTAAGAAAATTTTGTATGAAAAATTTGTCTAAAAACACACTTCAAACCTACTTTATTTTTCATGAATACGGCAGTTTAGCTATGTATAGACGGTCGTCAGATATTACAACGTTGTCGGATCTAGCAATGTACTGACATTGAAAAATTGTTAGCAAAAGGTAAATTGTCAATTCAGACGACTGTAAGAAAACTAACAATTTCGTTGGCACACAATTGTCACACAATGAATTTATCTATCAACCGAAATTGTCTTAAAACAATGACAATGACATAAATTTGTGTTTACACGATTGTTAGATGTCTAACAATATTTTTATCTTGCAATGTACTGAAAATGCCTATTCTTACAACGTTGGAAGACAAATATTTTAAGTTCACACGGTTGCTAGACATTTTCTGAACATTTTTCGGACAACGTTGTAATATCTGACGACCTGCAAAATAGCAGTTCGGGCCAAATTATTCGAATTATATTAGAACCCGTAGTATGGTGTCCATTTAGAGGGGATGATTCCCCAGCCAGTACCCTGATTCACATATTAAACTGCTCTGTCCACTTTTTGAGAGATGAGCGACAGTGATGGATGTTTTTGTCTAAGAAGAGAGAGTATTCTAGGCCCATAATGGTGGTTCGACTGTCAGGCGCTTATATGACACTTACTCCCTACCAATCAGTTATAAACACTGCAGGCATAAGCCTAACAGGGTCGGTGTCAGAGATCCCCAAATTGAGGCACCTTGGGTATGTGAGAAATTAAAAAACACAATTCTTCGTTTCTGATTAATAACGGTTTTTTACATCTAGTAGAAAAATAATTGTTTATGTGCATTTAAAGTAAAAAATATTAAAAATTTAATTTTTTGCCTTTTTTTGACACAAAAAGGTGTACTTCTCTTTTCTTACATTATTTAAAAAATTTCCAAGAAGTCTTATAACGTATTTATATTTTTCGGAAAGTTTACTTTAAATGAAATATGTTAAATGGAAAAAATTAAAAAGCATTATTTTACTAATTGTTTGACCTTTATAACTTTATTAAAAATTATTTTGTTTCGAGCTAAAGGTCACTTTCTTTCTTATTTATTTTTTTATTTATTCCAATTTTTAACAGTTGCTTAGAACGCGTAAACGCTTGGTATGGACCTTCAGCTTTATGCACTCGAGCCAATCATTGAAATCTTACAGAGATGCCAAAAATAAGCAGTAACGCAAGAAAGATATTTACTAAATCTAATTGGAAATAATAATAATTGCAAATCATTTAATGATCTGATAACACTAATAAAGAAAGTACCTTCAGAACTTAATTGAATAAACATTCACACGTACATATGTACATATATATGTACTCGTATGTAGTGTAAGCCCGACCATAACCTACACTAAATATACATACATATGTCCAAAAACAGATTTCTTTTAAAATTCTTATAATTTGTGATTTTTGGCAGTATGTACTCGTAGGCCTTATATGGAAGCAATAACCAATTATAAATCGTTATAAAATGTTAATTATGACATACATTATTCGATTAAACTTATTTATTTGTATTAAATTTTATATGGATATCAATATTTTCAAGAGATTAAAAGGATTCTTGGAAAGGACTTTTTACGAGAGCTATAGTCGTTTATGGATCGATTCTCACAAATTTTATAAATGTGTTTTTTTTTATATACATAAAACTAATTCGGGCATAAATTTGTATAAAATCAGACATTCGTATGGGGAGTGGGTAAAACAATAGACTGATTTTAACCAGTTTCAATAGATCTCGCCTTGTAAGAAATTTTATTGGACTATGACTATGTTCAAAAATTGCTACCTGTGCATTGCACACAAGGTTTACATAGACAGCCAGTCGAACTGACATCGTCATGTAGGGTATAAAACCTCAAATAAAATTTTTTTTAAATTTCATGAAGTGTACCCTATATCAAACGAGATTATGACATATTTTCGAGAATTTTAGGCAACTGAAGAATAGTATGGTTAAAAAATCTATATAACACTTATTTTATATGTTTAAGTAAATGTATTGAATGCAGTGAATGTAACGAAAGTGTTTTTAAAAGAATATTTATTTTTTCATGGAAAGTACCACAATTTTTAAACATACTCTTCATCAAATGTAAATTGCATTTTATTTCTTTTGAAAGAGATGAAGAAAAGCAATTAAAAAATGTTTGAATCACTACATACATACATACATACATACATAAGTGTGTATGTAAGTGTTTTCTGTCTTGATATTTGTGGATGCTGTTCATTAATTTTCATTTACAAAATTGCAGACACAACTAAAATTAAATGTGGCTGCATTGGAATTCACATTTCGTCATCATCATACAATACATTTGAAGTGAAGAGATTTTTGAAAAGCCAAAAATACACCCCAAAAATGATGTAATTATGAATTTGTTTTGTTAGTTTCTTGGTTATATTTAATTTACTCACCTTGGAATCGATACCGATGATCTTGTTGCACTCTTCGCAAGTGTTGGCGAACACATTCTCGTAACACTTGATGCAGTAGGGATGATCATCACGTATTACATAACGCTGGCCGGTAAGGCTTTCATCACATTGCCAGCAACAGAAGTGGCCCGAATGCCAATCCTTATCCATGGCCTTAGTATATTCACCACTGAAAATTAACTGCAAAAAAGAACATAAAATGGGAACATTGTAATCCTGGAGGTTTTTGTTTTTCAAGGTTTTCGTTTATAACACATATGTATTTGTTTATATGTTTTTTTTTTGGGTATTTCTTTTGGTATGTTCTATAGAATGTTTTTTTGTAAGTGTAAAAAAGCTGTTTTGTTAACATTTGAAGAGAAGAGTAGAGTGGAGTGGAGTATAGTTTTGTTTTGGTTTTTTTGTGGTGTTGGTGAAGAGTAGTAGTGCATAGAGTAGAGTTGGTTAAGTTTGGTAGTAGAAAAACAGAGTTGTAATTTTGGTAGCTAGAAAAGTGTAATCCTTAAATTTTAATTAACGGTGTAAAAGTGTTGCTGGGTTTTGTAAATGTAATTCTTTATTGTTTTTTTTTTAAATTTATTTTTATAACATTTTCACTTTATTATTGTGTTGTGTATTTTTTGTGAATTTCTTTTTATTTTGGTTAATTTTGTTTGAGTGTTTGGTGTTTTTTTTTTTTTTTTTGGTTTGAATATCAGTGTAAATTTCATGTTTTACATTATTTTTTATTGTAATAGATTTTGTTTAATACCTTTTGTTTAGTTAAAGAGAGTTACGTGTCGTCTTGTAAAATTCATTTTAAGTTTTTTATTGGAATAATGAATATTGTTTAAATTTGTTTTTTGATTTATTTTTGGTATTGAGAATTGGAATTGATTTGTAAGTTGTTTAAAAATAAAATCATAAGACCTAATTTTGTAAATCATTTTACTTAACTTAAACAAAATATAAATATTTTTTATAAGAACAAGTGAAGGGATTTAACAAATCAAGTTTTAGTTTTGTATTGTACAAAATTTTGTGTAAAATTTTGGTTTTAAAATTTTCAATTAATGTTTGTGAAAAATAGATGATAATGAGTTTATTGACAAATTTTTAAAAACAAATTGGCTAAAATTGAGTCTAAAATTTAATTTTTTTTAATTTTTGATTAAAACAGTAAACTTATTATTGAAAATGCAGAAATTTATGGAGAAAACTTTGCTAAATAAAACAAATTTTAATTACTAGTACATATTTCTAAATATACTTTTTATAACAAATTTTTTGAATATCAGGATTTTGAAAGTTATTGAATTATATTACTCAGTAGTGCTGATTATAATTCTGGTGTTGTCATGCTGGCTGCATGTAATCGGCAGAAATGTCATTCAATTGACATTTTAAGAGTGACTAAAATGATTTTAAAATTTAGAATTCAGAAATGTAATGCAATTGTCAAGTGAGACTGACTAAAATGATTTTGAAATTTAGATTTTTAGAAATTGAAAAAAAAAAATTAAAAATTTAAATTTGTTTTTAATTTTTAACTAAAACAAATTTAAATTTAACATATTTTGAAGACAAATTTTTATGTTTTTGATATTAGTTTCCAAAGTAACAAAATTTAAAAAAAAGTTTTTAAAAAACTTCGAAAATTTAAAAATTTTTGGAAAAGTTTATATTTTTTTTCAATTTTGAACAATTTTTCTTAACTTTGATGTAAAACTAAGAAAAAAAAACGTTTATACAGGACCTTCCAAATTTAAAGAGAATAGTTCAGAATAGTTTACTTTTTTTTAATTTATTTAAAAGAAAGAATTTCCCTCAAACATATCTTACATTTGGTCAAATGTCAGCAGGACAATATCACAAAATACTAAATTTAAGAGTTATCAATCTGCTGACAGGGAAATGATTTAAATAAAAGTCTTCAAAGGCGTGAAATGTAACAAAAATATTTAGTTTTGTTTTATAAAAATTTGAATATTTTTAAGAAAATTTTCTTAAATTGCTAAAAAAAAAACTTTCGAAAAGAAGTTTTATAAGAAGAATTAAAAAAGAAAATTCTAAAATTACATAAAATATCAAAAATCAGCCATTAGGATTGCAAACTCAAGACAAAAATTCAAATAAAGGCAAACAATTATAGCCGTATATTCTCATCTTTTTAACAATTAAACAGCATTAAAAATAAAACTTGTATTTCCATAACATTATTCCCCGTCTATAAACTTGAAATGAATTTTATATTTGATCACTTAAACGACACGTACCCCCTCTCATCATTGGTTTGTTCAACTTCGGTTATTTGAACTTCCGATTCGCGACGTTTCGAAGTTTTCTTAACTTTCTTTGTTTTCTTAATTTCCGATACGTTTTGGATAATTTCAACATCCGCCATTTTTAATACTTGTTTGTTTTTATTATTACTTTTTTTTCAATTTAAATTCAATGGAAATTTATAGCCAATTTGGTTATAATAATCGTATTAATTAAACGAATTTATTTGTATTTGTATATATTTGTGATGGCTTCAAAAACGTTTTCAATCCGTTTAACGTATGTATACCGCCCGCGTTTGACCGACTAAACTTTTTTGCTTGGAATTTTCTATTTTGGCCAATAATCTTTGGGATTTTTTCTTTATTTCTGTTGGCAAGATCAGTCAGTCTCTGCCCGATATTGTTCTCTCTCTGCTGAAATTTTCTTAAAAGAAAATTTTTGGTTTTGTTGTTGTTTCTTATGAACGCACTGTTTTCGACTTTCTCGCTTTAAAAATAATCTCAACTGTATGACCGTATGTTGATTTCAAATTTAAATGACTTTTAGGAAAATATATAATATACACATACATATGTACATATGTTACAGAACAAGACAAAAAAAAACACATTCAAATACAAAACAATCTCAATCCTACGGCTAGCTACAGAATACGCAAAATTGATATTTATTTGTATATTCTATTTTAAATGAAACAAAATTTTTCTTATAATTAAAACCAAGGGAGGCGAGTGTTTTTGTATGAGACTGGTCGAATGGGAAATACACTAAAAAAAACTGTAATGTTGAAAGTGCAAGCAGAAATTACGACTGTATCTTTCTTAAACAACAAAAACTCGTAATATTGCAATCATGGTAATATTGCAATCTCAGCGATAGTTTTACTAATTAAATCTGTTTTCAGTAGGCAATGATTTTTAACAAAAGCAGTGCAGCAAAAAGTATTAAAACTTATGCTAACTTTGTAACACGGTTCAAATCAAACTGCAATTGAATTTTCGCTACAAAATGATCTGAGTCATATACGAATGAATTTTTTCTTCAGAGAGGAAGAATTAATTCCAATATCCTTTTATACATTCGCAAGAGTTGTAAAATTTCATAGTCTTGAATTAATTATTCAAAGAATACCCTTTCAAGTATTTTGCAATCCCAGTAAACAAGGCTCCCATCTAGCTAAAAGTCACTTTTATTAAATATGTTAACAAATTGATAAGAAATGATGTTAATGGTCTCAGGAATTTCCTTGAATATCTTAACATTTTAACGACATTCGCTTAAAATTAAAATTTTAAACATCCAATGTGTGTGAAAATTTTTGCAGTTGCCAGCAACATTTGTCATTTATATACAAGCCTTTCGAAGATTGTGATAATGAGGCAAAACATGAATGATTAACATAATCAGGTACTTGTGACAATCTCTAAATGGAATCAAGTAAATAAGGTCGATTTTAAGGCTAGACTGAAGATGTATTTTAAAGCAGAACTTGTTGTTGCGTCTGTTTTAATGTGACATGCATATATTAAGGAATCGAATGATCTTGATGTTCTAGATATGAGATAAAGTGTGATGTTCAATATTGTAGAAAAAACTTGACTCCATCTGATATTCTTACAATTTACCCACCGCAAATGAAATAAAATTTGCTCATGTACGAGCAGATACTTTGAAGTCTATTTGGAAGTTTCTAGAACACGTACAGAAGAGGGTAAAGCTGCTTGACGGTTAATTCGTTGAAACATCGCCGCAATGGGGATTGTGCTTTATTGTTCTATCGTTACTAAAATAACAGGTGTTCAGTTAAAATTAGTTAACTTTTTTACAACACTTGATTAGTCGATTAGCAATGTATCACATTAAACACACCAGCGAAAATTTGTTCTTCAATCATACTGTCGGCATGTGAAATAAACTTCTTGCATAAGCCTTAATTTAGGAAAGTGCAAATGTTTACAACCAGTACTCTCTCTTTCCTTCCCTTTCTTCAGCTTGCCCTACCCAGAGTGTTGTTTTTTTCTATATCATCGGATATGTATTTCCGCTTTAGTACTTCTCTTTGGTACATTTTATCAGCGTTTAGTGTTTAAGCAAACATATAATTTTATGACACGAATAAATTAACTTATACTACCAATGACCAATGCTATTCTTATAATTAATTAATACAAGTACAAGTTTGGCTTTTAAGAGTGTTCTGCAATCAGAATCTCGTTCATATTGTTAAGTGAATGTTCGCTAAATGAAATACGCCTGAGGAGTGCAGTTTTCGATACAGTGATCTATGTTATCACGACTTCCTTAACTCGAAATAGCAATGTTCCACCGTTAAAGCTTTTACATTCCTTAGCCGATCATATGCATTTGCAGTTACCGCTTCATAATTATTCTTTCTAATTTGATGAAAGGTATTGGTTTATACTTTTTACTATCCAGCTATGATCCGGTGGTCCAAATGATAATCA
This sequence comes from Bellardia bayeri, assembly GCA_950370525.1. Lineage (NCBI taxonomy): Eukaryota > Metazoa > Arthropoda > Insecta > Diptera > Calliphoridae > Bellardia > Bellardia bayeri. Next base: position 89,358,282 of record OX493267.1, read on the forward strand.
CTCATTAAATTAAAAAATATATAAAAAAGCCCCTTACCTCTAAAAGAGACAACACACTATACTCTCTACTGACCTATGAATGTTGGTTAAATGAAATCTGTATACCGATAATCAATGATTTTTGTTAACCACAAATGGCTTCCAAAATTGATATTTTCCGTTATTCAGTAGAAGAACCTCAACCCTAGAGAATTATGAATGGTGGTTAAAAGAAATATGCCTATCGATGATAAATGATCTTTGCTATCGGGGAATACACCATAAATGGCTCAAACATATCAATATCGGTTCCTCAAAGCCATTAAATTACTTAATCAATCATATCCAAGACACTTTTCCATATTATTCTTGTTACTTCGCATTTAATCGATCAGTTTCGAGGATAGTTGGCTTGATCTGGGAATTTGCCATAAGTGGCTCAAACATATCAATATCGGTTCCTCAAAGTTATTAAATTACTTAATCAATCATATCCAAGATACTCTTCCATATTATTCTTGTTACTTCGCATTTAATCGATCAGTTTCGAGGATAGTTGGCTGGATCAGGGAATTTGCTGTAAGTGGCTCAAACATATAAATATCGGTTCCTCAAATCCATTAAATTACTTAATCAATTATATCGAAGATACTCTTCCATATTATTCTTGGCACTTCGCATTCAATCGCATTGAATTACCAAGCGGATCTGGATCGTGGCTGGATCAGTTAGTTGGATGAGTTTTGCTTTCGCATCCCCCTCAGATCATTATAGAACATGGTATGGTGATCTACATTATTATCAATAAATTCCTAAGTTATAGCCCTAAATGGTCTCATGTTCACAAATTTTTAAGTAACAAACACATGAGCAAGGCATAAAAACTCCCGAAATCTTCCGGGTATTGTAGAGTACCAGCACAAGAGATGAAAAACTGCATTGTAGCTAAAAGAGATATCTAGGCACTCAATTGAAAACCTCCACATATGAATATACATACACAATAATAAATATATATATATATGTACATCTATGTATCTCTCTTTCTTATCTAATACATATGAATTTAATATAAAAATCAAGTGTATTTTTTTATTACAGCTTATTTTTGTTATTTTATGTATTTTACAAAAATTTCATTTCGAGGAGTGAGAGCGTAGTTGATGGAAAACATTTTCCTGTTGTTCTTGTAACAGAACTACTCGACAAATGTTGTATTTTTTGTGATTTTGGGGGAAATTGAATGGAAACTCTGCTTCGTATTTTTTCTGTAGTTCGTGGAAATTAGAGAGAATCGTGTGAATTGCTGATATGGAACAACAGATTGTGGCTATTAAGAAAATTCTAATCTATTTTGTTTAAATTTCATTACATTACATTTATATTTACATGTATGTATGTAAAGCGAGTGGGAATTTCTTTATTTTAGGTTTTCGTCCAAGAAATTTTTTTTTTATTTTGTTGGTTTAATTAACATCTGTTTATAAGCGAAATATCGAGCGACAAATCGAGGGCCATTCGCCACAATATAAGTGTGTATATGGTGCTTTTGTATGGCCAACGTCAACAGTTTTGCTTTTTTTTTGTTTTTCGTTTTGTTTATTTTGTTTTTGTTGGCTCCTTCTGTATTTGGAAACGAGATCAATGTAACAATCAAAGCAATGTTGATTTTTGTATTTTGAATTGTTTGTTTGTTGGTGTAAAAATAACAGAAAAAATACATTGTTTAACAATCCAGTGTTGGCATTATAAAATAATTAATTTTATTTTCAAATTAAGAAAAATAAAACAAAACAAAGTCATTTTCTTAATACCTACTACATATATAGTTCATTAGCCCGCTGTGACAAGATAAATGAGTGTTTTTGTAGTTTTATTTTTGATTTCCTTTTTGGAAGGTGAAGGTTGAATGAATATTTTTTTTTTAGTTTTTAAGGGACCTTCAAAATTTGTCATTTAGAATGAAGAGTACGTATGTCTTTTGAAAAATGTTTACATAAACCCTAAGACAAATAAACAAATTGCTTTCAAATTAAAAAGAACTTCTAAAGAAGTAGAATTTGCCATTTAGCTTAATAAAGAACTTATAAGGTAGTGAAAAATAAGTATAATTTGTCATTAAGCAAAACAAATATACAGATGTAACTATCAACTATTAACTTTAGCAGATAACTTTCAATACTCTTGCTAAATTTTAATAATTTTCTTTAGTTTCTAAAATAACCAAACTTACTGTGAATTCTCTAGATGTTTTATGATCATCATTAACATTTGCCGACCACCACTGTTTTTTTCCAATACACTACTGTAGTACACATATATATTTTTTTAATTAAATTTCATTTTATTTCAATTAAATAATTCAAAAATAAAACATTTTCTAAAATTCCATCAAATTCTGGCCCAATATTGATTGCAAAATAAACGGCAAAATTCTCAAAAATAAACTGTGTATTCCAAAATTTAAATTTATTTTCTTTTCAACACAACACTACATGACGTTCACCTTTAATAACAATTTGTTTATATTGAAAAAGCAAAAAAAAACTATCAAAAAAATTATAAACTTTTTTTGTTTATAAAACCATTAAAGCCAATGGAAAGAAAAATTATTTAAAACTTTCTGGCATTCGGTTAACGTGCTGAGCATGGTGCAACTATACAAGGTGAGTGCAGTAGCCCAGCTGACTGACTTTGTTTACAATTTACTTATGTCAAAAGTAATACTTTTTCAAGTATTTTTGACAGTAGTACATTATTTTACACAAACAAAATGCCTGTTGTTTCTGTTTTGTGTTGTATTTGTTGTCGATTTGCATTTACCTTGTATAGTTGCACCATGGTGCTGAGTTTGAGAATATTTTTTAAATTTAGACAATTTACAACTGGCATAAAAAAAACAGAAATTGTTGTTAACAAAATATTTATGTGGCCAATAAAGTTAATTACAAGGCATAAAAATAAATAAATAAATTTTGTTTTTTTTATGACAAAATGTTGTCATTATTTTAATGCTGACTAGAAAATAATGAAATTTAATAAAAAAAAAAATACATTTAGAGCAATTACAGAGACTTTGGCATGAACACTACGGCTAAATATTTGTTGAGTTTATTGGGTACTGAGAGAGACTTTAACGTGACCACACTTAAATATTTATTGGAATTCGAAACATATTTAAACTGAAACAAACAAAATGTTGCCCTTTTTCTGCTCATTTTAAAGTTGTCCCTTTTAATACAACTGTGACAAGCTTTGTAAAATAGTGCTAAAAAGGGGAGCTGAAGAATACTTCGATTTGAATTTTTCTACATAAAATAATGTATAACATTTTGGCCTTTTTCTATCCTTTACTTATGCTTGGTTTTCACTATGTCACTATGTTGTCAAATTGTCCAAATTGTTGGCAATTGTATGAAAATTGTCAAAATTGTTGGCCATATGAAAACCCGTTTTCATACAATTGCCAACAATTTGGACAATTTGACAACAAAAATGACCTGGTGAAAACATAGTGAAAACGCGGCCTTATTTTGGGTTTCTTTCGCATCTTATTTGAATATCTTCTATGTGTGTGTGTGTGTATTTTTTTATGGAAAAAAAATTACAAGAATGTCACATTTTTTGCCCACATTGTCGGCGGAGTAAAACTTTTGACTTTTAATACAACTGTGTATGCACATTAGGGTGGCCCCAAAATAAAGTTGCGGATGTTCCCGACTAAAATTAAAATTTGATTCATTTTAAGACTACGTTTCTCAATTTTTTTGTCCTGGGGTCAATATTTGGTGAACTGGATCAAAGGATAAAATGTCCTTTTTAGAGGTGTTTTGATTTTTTTTTACATTTCTTCCAAAGGAACTATATGTAAATTTGGTATCACATGAAAGGATTTTGAGAGGCACATTTAATGGATTATCAAAAATTAAAAAAACATATTTTTAAATTCAAAAATTTTCAAAATTTCAGACAAAATTTTAGATTTTTTTTTATTTTTTCATAGAATTTACTTAAATAAATAGTTGAAATTTCTTGATTATAAACATCATGCAATTTAACCCAAATGGTTTTTCCCGTTTTTTAGCTTATAAAATTTACGTTATTTTAATACCCATTACATTAACGAATTGAGTTAACCGAGATTGTCAGATTAGTCGGGCCACCCTAATGTACATATATAAACTTAAATACTGTAAAAAGGGGAACTGCTGAATACTCTGGCAGTTTATTTCAATCTCAAGAGTATCTTATTTTCTGAGGGGCTACTTTTCTTACAATAATGTTGTGGATTTTTCATCAGGACATCGATCCTAAGCATTCCACCAAAAGTTTTGAAAAAGTGGTTGCTTAATGATTGTCCAACAACTTTATATCATCCTCCGCAGTCCCCAAATCTCAATCCAAGTGAACGCCTGTCAAAAAAATGGCAAATAAATATTTCTTGCAAGGACAAAATTTGACCTGATTTCCCTAAAAAAACACGTTGATTCTATGTGTAGAAAATTGTCAGCTTTGATAAAGGCTAAAGGTCTACGAACACAATATCATATACAATGTTTTACATAATTTTAATATACCTGTTTACTTTATATTGACGCTCACAGTATGTCAATGAATTTATATGTTATTTTGCAAAGTATTAGGAAAAAGTAAAGCTATCAAATATCCTGATTTGATATTCAACAACTCCACTTTAAAATTATTTTTTGTGTTGCTGCCACTAATCCAAATTTTTAACCCAGCGATGACGCTGGTCATGTGAAATGTTGTAATTCATAAATGTGAATCTTTAAAAAACAAATGTTAAGAAGTTAAGAGATCTCAGCCTAATGTGCGAAAGAGATTAATGGTGGAAAATTAGAATGAAAAACTTTTGGTATCAAAAGAGGAAATATTTAATGGGTAATTGAATTATTTAATATAATTCATTTTTTATTTAATAAAAAAAAATAAAATTTTTGTTTTTTTTTTGTTACTGAAACATCATAAAATATTTTAAGACAAATACAATATCTTATTATATTCGTAAACAAAATTTTTAACTCAGTTTCTTTTTTAAAACTGGTTTTTACGTGTCCAAACTATGTGGAGATTTTATAAAAATTCTTAGCAATGAAAAATAAGTATTTTTAAAGAAAAGTACTTTTTTCAAAAAAGTACTTTTTAAAAGGTACTTTTTTTGGAAAAAGTACCATTTTGGTAAAAGCTTTAATTTTAACAGGAGAACAAAATACAATCATATTTTGCCTAGTTCCCCAAGAAGCTAAAACAAATATCCTGATTGGAATGTTTTGCTGTATGATAAATGTCACAAATGTTGCCCAGGTTCATTAAGGATCGACACACAACATTGTTTACGGAGTTGGAGACGAAAATTAAATGTTCAAGGCCATTAACACCAAACTATAACTCTGAAAAATCAACTGTATAAAATCTACTTCAATTGGAAAACCCAACATATTCATAAATATATCTTTCATCTTTAATGACGTTTGGGGAAGAGTTTTGTACTTTCTTTCAAAAAACACCCATAGATGAAGTAGTAGTGAACCTAGTCATGTAAAGTATGAAATTAAAGCTTATTAAAGTCCTTAGACAATTATATTCCAGATACTAATTATTATTATTCTGGGCGCTAAGCATTTATTTATATAATATTTCAGTTAGATGTTGAGTTGGTATCATATCATGTTGTGGGTGAAAATAAATAAAAATAAATCTTATCAGATAAAAATTCAAAAGTTTTAAACTACTTTCATAGTTTATATAAATCCATGAATGTTCGATAAAAGAAATCCGATTATTAGTGTTCCAATCCTCAAAGTCATTAATTACCGCAGTCAATCACATGTAGTCGAATTGAAATATTTCAGTTGAATGATCAGTTTGGAGGATCGTTAGATCAATCGGTTAATTTGATAAGTTAAGTGGTCGGTGAAAATTTAAATAGTATATTGCTTCATATATCTAATACAATTGATAATTAACTCAGCTGTTTGTGCTGTTTATTGCCTAAATATGAGGAAATATGATCGTGATCAGAAATGTTGTTGTTAGTTATGGTTACCAAAATATCAATGTCTGACCTAAACATCGATCATATATCGCAACTGATCATAATCAGAATTCAAGTTTCAAATAATCAGATGGTAGCATATTGAATATCAAACTTTCTAATCTAATAATATTCTTTACTGGGAACAAATTTTGCCCGATTTCTGTTCTTTGTTCGAGAAAGGTTCATAGGTAAAGTATAGCTTATAGAACCTAGTCATGTAAGGTATCAAATGAAGGTTTTTTTTTGGGGAGTTTACAACACTAAGTAACTTAAAGCTCTTACATGTTAAAATTACAAGTCCATTTTATATTTTCAAACTGGTGCTTAACACCCAGGAACCAGTAACCAGTTTAGTTAAACTAACACCCTCTGGTGATTAAAGCAAGATCTTGCAATTGGCAAAAAATTCAAAAAGGTTTTTATGAATAAATACTAATGATTAAAAAATTGGCTCTTTTCCATAAACTATGTATAAGATAAATCTTTTGCGTCAAACTAAAGAAAATAATTAAAGGCATTTCAATTAAATTGTGAAAGAAAAATAAATCATTTCATTAAATATTTTACGCCATAAAAAGCAGCTAACAAAATTTAAACGCATAAATTTCTTAGCACATAATTATAAAGCGAAATCAATTAAAATGAATTATAAACTAAAAAAAATTAATACTTTCCAGTGCAGTTAAATAGCATAATTAAAAATAAATATCTTAAACTTTAACCAATGTGCCATAAATTTGCTCTATGCTTTATAAAGAAAAAACATAAATTTTCACTACCACCTTCAATATCTCTGTATGATAGAAATGTTTATGCTGCTCTAATATATTTATCTCTAATGTAGCCATTCAGTCATCAAGTCATTCATTCATTTCTTCTAAATGGTAAGTGCAAATTTTCAATGTGCCAGTTTTGTTTTTGTTAAATTAGAAAACAAACAACAAAAAAATTATACAAAAAAAAAAAACATAAAATAATCACAAGATACATCATACACTGGTACTCGTTCGTACAACACGCTTGAAATTTAAGAAAACCCCCATAAAAAATATAATATTCATGCTCTTAAAAAATTATTTATTCTTTTAATTTTCTTTTTTCTGAATATATTTTAGTTCTTGTGCACACGACACACTTGTTCTTTCATTTCATTTCATTTCAATCACTCTCTCATACACTTAAAAAGCGACTGACTAGTGGGCTACACGGAAAATCTAAACCGTCAGATACATTGTGTAGAGCAAACAGCAAAATTTTTTTAAAAGAAAACTAATGAATTTAACACACGTTAATACATGTACTTGCTGGCTATTTTCCATGCCATTTCAGCTCATCAAAATCAATTTTCTTTGCATTTACATATTTCAGTTTTTGGCATTTTAATTATTTTTGATGAGATTTTTTTCAAGTATTTTTTTCTTTTTTTAGTTTTTCGTGTTGTGGCCACAAATCGACATTTTTAACCCAGCGATGACGCCGCTCATGTGAAATGTTGTCATTCATAAATTTGAATCTTAAAAAAAAAAACAAAAAAATGTTTGGAAGTTAAAAGAGATCAATTGTTGTGCAGTCTACTGTGGGAACGCGACTAATGGTGGGAAATTAGAATGGAAAACATTTGGCATCAAAAAGAGGAAATATTTAATGGGCCAGATACGGTGTTGGAAGTAAAACATAGTTCTGAATTATCTGACAAGAAAAAAATAAAATTATTTTTAGAGAACAAGTAAATTGCTTGACAAATCAATGTTGTTGAAATATCATAAAATGTTTTGAGACAACTACGATATCTTAATATATTTCTAAACAAAAGTTTAAACTCAGGTCCTAGTCCTAATAAGCATTTTTTTGTAAAAGTACTTTTTTAAAAACGTGTCCAAAATTTGTGAAGATTTTATAAAAATTCTTAGCAATTAAAAGTATTTTTTGTGAAAAGTACTTTTTAAATGGTACTTTTTTTTAATTTCAACAGGAGAACACAATAAAAACATATTTTGCCTTGTTACTGAAGAAACTTTATAAAATGTATAAATTATTTTGATTTTGATTATTTAACTGATTGTTGGACCTTTTTATTTATTAAACAGTTATATTTTATTTTCGAGTTTAAGGTCTAATATTCCGATATTTCGCTACAACAATGTGTAGCATCTTCAGGGTAACAATATCAAAATAAATATAAGTTAGTTCAATTTCAATTTGTTACTTAATTTTTAAGAATAAACCAAATTTTTCAAAAATACACTTTACTAATATTTGAAAATGTAAGATCATTGGTTAAAAGTATTTAGGTTTAATTATAAATTGTTTGTTATTAACGAGTACATTTACAGAATTTTAGGTCTTTTGTAAAACTTAAAAAATCAGGTATAAATAATGAGTATGTTGCATATTTTGTTCTAATCACAGCTATTTTGAAAAAAAGTACTTTTTAAAAAGTAGTTAAAACGTGCCCAACTTTGTGGAGATTTTTTAGGAAATGTTTAGCAGTGCAAAATAAGTATTTTTCTATAAAAGTACTTTTAAAAAAAAGTACCTGTGAAAAGTACTTTTTTAAAAAATATGCCATTTTGTAAAATTTTAACAATTTTGTAAATAATTTTCACAGGATAACACAATAAAATCACATTTTATCTAGTATCTCAAGAAACTGTAGCAAATGTTTTAATTATAATGATTTTGCTATAACGTACCTTTTTTGAAAAAGCACCTTTTCCAAAACAGTTGGGCTCACTTTACATTTGTATTTAAGAAAATAATAAGAATAATAAATGTTAAAAATATAAAAAAAATTAAATTCATAGAATTTAAAAATGTTGCTTTTGTAAAATTTTTAATTTGGAAGATACTTATGCAATTTATTGGTTATTTCAAAGAAATTTATTGATTATCTCTAACCTAAGGAATACATAGTCACTTAGGGAGGAATTAATTATTAGCTGCTGCAAAGCGAATGGCATTTTTCGCTCAAAAATGAAAGTGAAGAAAATGAAAAAATATTTTTGTTTAAAAAATTTAAAAGAATTTTCTTGCACAATGGGTTAGTATATTTATTTTAAAGTACTTAGCAGGAGGTCTGCTACTTTCTATACAAAATTATTAAAAACCAATTCTATTCCAAATTATTTTAGTTATTTTTTACTATTATATAATAAGCTTAATTTCAATAAAATCAAAATGTTGCACATCATTAAGCATCATTTAATTGTTGCGAATTTCAAGGGTATGAACACGTCAGCTATGAAACAGAAAAATTGTTTATATTATTTAAACATAATTATATGTCATTATTGAAACTAAATAATATTTAATTATTGTTTATTATTGCTTAAACATATTTTGTTTAACACTTAAACAACAAGTATGCAAAATATTTCGACATCAAATTCATTAAGGATCACTTAAGTGGCACAGAGAAAAACCTTGACTCATTAAAAATATGTTTTTAAGGTGAATTTGTTAAATAAGTTTATTTTGTTTTTGTTTGTTTAAATATTTATGTATGTAGGTATAGGTACGAGTACATATACTTGACATCAAAACCAACTAAAATATTTACATGATGTGTGGCGGGACCATAAAATGAAAGTGTGATGAAAGATATTTACGATCAGTCAAGATCATTTAAAAGGGTGCCCTATAGTACAATTTATAATGATTTACAAACTTTATATAAAGTTTGCAATATCAATGGAGTAAGATGCAAGCTTTCTAGATATGTACTGCTTAAAAAGTAGTCAAACTTCAACACAGAAGGTCAAAGTTTAGCAGAAATAAATCAAATACATACAATTTAGGAGATATATATCATGTAAAGTCATTAGTTGAGGTATATTTCAAAAGCTTAATTTATTAATATTCTTAGTTTTTTACTGATCGTAGCTAATTAATCTAATCATTTAAAGACTTCTCTTCTCTTTCTAATTTTCTTTTAACAGTTTCCCTTCTGTGTAGTTAAACTGCAAATCACTTGCGATTACCTCTACACTTTATTGCAAAATAAAATTTAATATTTTTCTGTTTTGCCAAAATTTAATATATATATATAATTTTTTTTTAATTTTAATAGTTTTTGCTTTGATGCCTACACATTCACGAATTTTGGTATGAAATTTTTTTTTTTTTGCTAAATAAAAATCTAGAACAAGTTGTGATAAATATTTTTGCATTATGAATAATATTTGTGTGTTTTTCTGCATATTTTTTTTTTCGTTTAGAATTATTAATAAAAAGAAATGCAATTTTTACAAGTACTAAAAAAAAATTGCAACTATTTACATTTAGCATAATTTTCTAAAAATATTTACAAGAGTTTTTTTGTTTTAAAGAAAACAACATTCAGCTTTTTAACAAAATAAAATTAATACTATTAAGTTTTTTTTTTATTTATTTAGAAGATTAAAGAGTATTAAACTTTGTGTGGTATTTGAAAAATGCTTAAGGATTTAAAAGCATTTTTAAATGTCGCTGCATTGATAGGGGATTTTCTAGGGGTTTGAAATAGATTTTTGTTTTTAAAAATTAAATTTAATTTAATATACATATATTAAATTCATACATATCATAATTTATACCCTAATGAGAAGTTAATTGACACTACACTAGTCACGTGACTAGTTCCTGGTGGTATCTGGTTTATAGGTCTTTGATAAATGATCATAAATAATACACAAATATGCATAAAATAGACTGATTTCTTAAGGAAAAAGTTGGAAAATGGAGCATTTCTGAGACATAGACTTCCATTATTACATTCCGTTATTCGCATGTAAGCAGCGCATTAATGACATTTACTACGAGCTTCCTCAGATAAGATGGGAGATTGAACCCACCTATACGAATACAAGAATGATATGACCTAGTTAAACCAGTTACGTACAATATATCTTCTTGGATTGCAAAGCTTACACTTAAGTTAATTCGGGAATCTTACAAGAGTTGGAATATACTTTTTCTCACTTTCGCTGTCATTGCCCGGCCCTAGAAGATTTATGGTGTGGGTTTCTGAGACATGGTTCCTACATCAAGCTTTTGTCAGCCACAGTAACTGGTTACCGTGATCGGCCTAATGAATTAAACATCTGCTAAACCATTTGTTATGACTTCATAGAATACCTCCGCAATCTTTTATGTTTTAATTCCCCTCTTTTCTTTTTATCTCTACATCTTCCAGCATTTATTACCTTTTCAGGCAACACAAATAGACCAACTGAATGAACCCAAGTCAAACCTCAAACTAAACTCTTTTAATACAATGTCAAGTGTTTGAAATGTGATGGCCTGATTTGATTTTTAATAATAATTCAAATCTCTTTGGAGTTACAAATTCCAAGACAGTTTGAGTTTAATTTATAAAAAAGCATTTGACGAATTACATTTTCTCAACTTGACATCATTGTTTATTATTTTGAAATATTTCAACGCGTTTATAGTTTGTTGCATGTGAAGATTTTCGAGGCAACCATTTTTGTCGTAAGCTCAGCTGATTTTTTTTAGATGAAATTTTTTTTATCGATTTGTTTGTCAATTTCATATAAAACATGTTTTTCAGCTGTCATTTTTTCCTAGTGACATCACCTTTAAAATAAATTTGCTTTTCATTTGTTTTGATCAGCTGTTCGATTTTTGCGACGCTTGCTACGCTTTTAAGTGTGTAACTTAAAACATACGACGACATTGATTCTACTATTTTGACAGTTGTTTAGAACGCGAGAAACGCTTAAACGCTTGATGTGGACTTTCAGCTTAAAGATGGCATAATATTTGAAATAGTTTAAAACAATTTCAAATAGGAAACTAAATACATTGTTCACATCGCCATAAATTTGGTTTTAAATAATTTGTAATTCAACGCCAATTTGATTGTTTTTAGCTTGAATATAATAGTAACAACTTTGACAGTATTAAAAATATAACTTACATAAATGATATTTGTCATCTGAAAAAAAAACTTTAAAGCTTCTGCTACATTGGTTAAATTATAAGACAAAAGTTTTCCATATTAGAAAAATTTAAATTAAAAAGTCTTCAGAGTTAAAAGCGTCTACCAAAATGTGACTTTTTATTTATCTATCAAATAGCACTAAATTAGCAACACTGTTTTCATGAATTAGGTTTTTCATTCTTTCTACCTAGCTGTCATCCATGGCTAAGTACACCAGCAAAATATTTATGTATTTTTAATTCTGAAAATACTCTGCCTAAAGCATGGTGTAATTATACAAGGTGAGTGCAGTATTGCACAGCTGACTGATTTTGTTAACAATTTATTTATGTCAAAAGTAATAATTTTTCATGTGTTTTTGACAGCAGTACATTATTTTACACAAACAAAATTCATGTTGTGTTGTATTTGTTGCCGATTTGCACTCATCTCGTTTTTTTAAGATTTGTTCACTTATCGAGTTACAACGCTGCCATTTCTAAATCGATTTTTCATTTTTAAAAAGAAAATCCTTTGATATATAAAATACTGTATACTGCAGCTCGCCAAATCATCTGCACATAAAGTAAATTCGTGGTATTTAAGACTACAATGTCCAATAAATGATCTATTCAGCATTTTAAAATTGCTCTTTTCGAGCGATAACAACTATTGGGATCTACGCTTGGACAGATTAAGACCAGTTACTATAGCCAATGACTAGTAAATTCAAATTTAACCAGAAGACAAGAACAAATTATTTACGTAGCACTTGGAAAATATCCCTGTCTCCTTGGAATGCCAAAGAAAACGGGCCAGGCACTCTTGACCAGGTACCCTGACCATTTTACGCACCAAGTTCATAGAAGTTAAGTGCCCAATTGATCTCCGCTGCAAAGCATATTTGGATGGAAAAAATTTCCGCCTGATTTGCAGTTGGGTAAGAAGTGATTATTGGAATACCCCATGCAAAATATCCCACCACATCTGATCGATGATTAGACCACTGATCCATTTCAAGTATAAAAACTCCTAAAGCTAAACATTTGACTGTATTTTCGAAATTTCAAAAATTGGCAAATAAAGTAAGCAAACCCCTTTTCTCGGTTAGCGAGTTACATTTCGCTGTAGTTTAATGCAATCAAACGCACTTATATTGCTGGCATTAGAATATAATTATAAGAAATTCGGTTACTTGTCTCAATTCAAGTGTTAGGCTCAACAGGGTTCTAAAAGTTCTTATTTCACCGGTGTAAAAACCTGCTAACAGTTTTGTTCAAATGATTTCCCAAAAATGATTCACTTTTTAAGACAAGTACAAAATTAAAAATTAATGCACATAAATAAAATGCATTATGTCTCATAATTTTAAAGCATTTAAATGAAATTATTAATGTTTGCTCTTCACATGAGCAATAATTTATTAGACCGTTTTGTTAAAACTACATTTAACCTAAAATGATGCTAAATGATTCATATTCATAATTGAGAGAAAACACGATTTGATCATTTTAAATTTTCAAATAGAAACAAATGACATTAAATGCAGAAATCATTTAAAACAATGTTAGCAACTAATTAAACAAATAAAGCAGATATAATGGCTAAGATCGGAATAATTACAAGGGCTTTGAAATTTTATGAATGAGGGCAGGTAGGATTTATATGATTTAGAGAATCTTTTAAGCAAAACTGATAAATACGATTTTAATAATTTGGTTTTTTAACATTCAATTTAGGATAAAAGTAGCTAAAAAAAACCTCTTAATTCTAGTAATTTATTTTTGTTAACAAAAACTCAAGGTACACATCTCAAGAATTACAACAGTTTAAAATAAATGTTTAATAGTCTAAAGGTACGGTCACACTTGGCAAATATTTTCATTTATTTGATGCTGTTTGATTTCGTTTGCAAAACTCTTGTAAGAGTAAACAACGTCAAACAAATTTGTGCTAAAACAAGTAGTTACGCTTTTTTGTGTAAATATTTGCCAAATGTGACCGTACCTTTAAGAGGTATTTTCTTTCATTCACCAATATTTGTACATATATACATATGTATATATTTCTATCTAAGAAAACCTCTTTAAAGCAATTGCAATAATTGCTAAGTGTTTTGTTAATAAATTAATTAAACAATTTACAAAATTCGAAATAAACATTTTAAATATCTAAATCAAATTTGAAATATCCAATTCCTTGAATATTAATAGAGCAAAAAATAATTGTTTAAAATGCATTTATCACAACGAAAGTATTTAAGACCTGCCTACCGACCAACAAATATAAAATTAATATTTAATAGCCACTGTTCTGTAATTTATTAACAAATTGCAGATTTGAGCAAATTTATTTATAATTTTTGTAATCAATTGCTCGCTTTTATTAATAATCAACAATGTGTTAATAATAACATAAAACAAACAAAAACAAAACAAAAAATAAAATATATTCCGAAAATAACCGCAAATCTGAAAAAATATAGAAATTTTCTTGAAAATAAAAAAAATTTGGAGATTTAATTTGATTTTAGTCATAAATCCTTTGCACACGACCAAACATTTTGTTATTTAAATAAAAAGAAAAAATAATTTAAATTATTATGTATGCACGTATGTATGTATATATGTATGTATGTATGTATGTAAATGTAACATTAAAATATGTATAATGAAATAAACCAAAATGTGATCGCTTGCTTTTTTAAATGGATTTGTCATAAATTAATTTAGAAAATGTGTCTTCTCCTAAATCTTTTATAAAACAACAATAACAACAACAACAACAACAACAACAGAATTATTATTGCAAAAAGGTGGAAAAACGTTTGAATAAAAATAAACTGCTGGGCAATAATTGGGCTATAATGAATTGATATTTTTTTGTAATAATAGACGAATTAAAAATGCCCTACTTATGTTAGGCTGATTTTTTTACGATTTTAATAGAAACAAAAAACAGATTATTAAAAAACTTATAACAGGGATGTATCTAAATCGTACGCTACGTTGGCACACACAAGTAACTACAAGTTTACTTGTGTGTTTTATTAAAGTGTGAATGTGTTGTGATCTCAGACATCAAAGTCCCAATTTACATGAAGCAATTTTTATTGAAAAGCTTGATACACATTTTCATACAAATTTTGATAAAAATGTTATGTGTTCACGCGGCACAATTCTTATAGTGGAAGGCCAATGTAAGCGGCAGGCGGCCGCGGGCGCCAATCAGCTTAAATAGTGAGAACATTGTGTAAAAAGAATTAGGTAAATGGAAATAAATTTTAATTTTTAAGTCACATATTATATACATGTGTATGGCAACATCGTTTTAAGCGGTAAAGTTGAAAAAATTCTACTTCTGCCGTCCGCGGCCCATGCCGCTTACATTGACCTTCCACTATTATTGCTTAAATCGCTCGTATTTTTATTTGAGAGTATATTTGTATAGATATAAATACATACATATGTATGTAACAGGGATGCAAAATAGGATTTTACAAATTGCACTAAATTCCAAGAAAATGTTTACTTTTTTCAGCCCAATTGTACTAAATTCTTTACTTATTTTTTTTAATAGTTTTTATTAAAAATTAACTAAAAACGTACATAACGATTCATTTTTACATATACACTCGTATGTGTGTAAAAAACTTCACAATTATTTAATATCATTCTTACATATATACATATGTAGATAAACTTAACAATTATTATTAATGTTTTAATTTCAAAAGGTACATAAAGACTATTAGTTATTGAGATCTGAATATAAAAGTATTATTCATGACATACTTCTTGCTAACAAATTCTTACTCATTTCTAAATTGTAGCAGCACGAATTAGATGACTTCAGCAAATCGTTTGTTTGGATTAGATTGGAGACAGTCGAAACAAACAGTTTGTTCCTCTCTTTGGTTTTTATTATATTTTCACATTTGCAGCAGTTGCATGTGGAATGGATAATATTCCTTTAGTAATTCTTGAAATATCAGTAAACATTAGTTAATTTTTCATTTCTGATACCTTCGACCAAAAAGTACATACATACATATTTAGATTGTCGTTTTTGAAAGACTTAACAATTTCTATATCTGTCAGCACTCGAAACTGATTGTTTATAGATTCAATATTTTTATTCTCATTAGGAAACATTCTTAACCCTTAAGCAAACACCAAATTATGTTCACATAAGCGAACCCCAGGCCCTAGCTGGGACTTTTTATAATTTGTATGGCTTTAATTTAAAAATCTTCAATTTCATTATCAATTTCTAACTCGTTACCAATATCAGAAGCATTGTCTTCATTTCCATTCTGAATTTCGTTTTCTATATCATTTGCAATTGCCTCTGCCAATCTGTCATAATATAGGGTCAGATTTTGAAACTGTTTCAAAGATTTTGTCTAATTTAGTACTCATTGTAAGACTATTAACACTTGTTAACTGCCAACACAAAAATAAAAAAAAACTAATTTCTGAAACGTACATTGATTCTGTTTTTTATACAAAACACACACCCCCTTATTCAAAAACGATTATTAAATTTAACAAACGTTTATTAAGACAGATTTGCATATAAAAATTTGCTTAATAAACGTTTGTTAAATTTAATAATCGTTTTTGAATAAGGGGGCAAATATATAGTTATAAATCGGTTTAATCTTTTTCTCTTTTGTTTTGATTTTATTTGCTGCATTTTCTACATAATAGGGCCTGGCTGGGCCCTGGTATTGCAAACATGATATGTAATATTAATAAGAGAGTAACACGTATTGCCAGTACAATCAAATGTGTAGTGGTCTTATCTTCCCCTCACCCCACTGTCGAAAAGGTAATCAGCTTATCTTAAAGATAAGATCAGCTTCTGGTAAATTAGGACTTTTCATTTGCATTTCTTTCTCAAATGTTTATCAAACGTTTAAAAATTAAAAAAAGGTTTAAATCAGTCTTGTTTTCTTACAATTTCATTATATTGCTATAACATATTGTTATGTTGTGACAATACCTGCTAAACATTAAGTAGGGTATTGAACTTAAAAGCCATTATAACCAGAATGTTTTTATTTTTGGATATACGTTTTTTAGAACAGACACAACTCGTCAAAAATTAAGTAATAAATCAAAATGAATTTCTATGTATTGTACAATTGTTTAATAATATTTATTATATTGATGTTGCCTAAATACAAGCTGAGTAGGTATGTACGAGGAGTGTAAACAATCATTTACTCATAGATTTAGTAGACCAAATTGAGAGGCCAGAAATAGAAAATCCATATTGTTTTTATTTCTAATATTTTGTTGCACACTATATAATATAAAAAGTTATTTTAGGTTTATGCTAAGTTAGGTAACCTAGTTATAGAAAATTTATTAAAACTAGTACTAAATAATGCAAGTATTAGTATTTGTGTCAGTACAGCATGTATATCGTATATTTACATGTATATAACTTATTAACTACTGCTTCAATCGGTGTAACAGTAGAGGGCCGGGGCTTTGTAGCTTCTTAGGTACTTTAATTTCTTGTTTTTTTTTTTTAGACAATATTCTGTAAGCGTAATTATTTCGGAAGTCCAGCAATTCTTTATTAATTAACCTTTATTATTACCAATGATAGCCATTCTCTCGGCAGCAACTTAGATATACATTGCAATTACTCAATAACATACTTTTCAATGACAACTACGGTATCTGCATTACTTTTAAGTAGTCGTATAACGACTTATTTATTGTATGTTATTTTCTAGCCATTTGCACGAGTAAATTCTGTTGTTTTATAAATCTTTAATTATAGATAATAAACCTAAAATAAACCAAAATATCTCTACAGCACAGATTATTAAAAATTATTTGAAATAGGTGATATTCTTCCACCAAATATTTTCGAAAATTATGTACTTGAAAAGCAAAACTAAATTTTAATTTTCATATTTTCCAATTTTCAAAACCAACGCTAAATTATCTAAAAAAAAAAAAAAAAAACAATTTCACATTTATTATTATGATAATTGTGTTGTTGGATCTTTGCGGCAAAACGAGCATAAATTAAGTATAACAGAAATTGCTTGTTCAATGTCAGCTTTTATTTAAATTTTTCAAAATATGACAATAAGAACAGAAATACAAAAAAACTTTTTTTCCCTTCGTGTTAAAAGATTGTTTGAAGTATTCTTTTTTTTTTAAGAAAAACATTATGTTTTTTGTTTGAGATGAATGATGTTGGCAAAAAATGAAAAATTGCTTATATTTTTTATTATTTTTTGATTTGTTTTTGGCAGAGAGTGATCGTGAAAAGTGACAAGAAAAAAGTGCAAAAAAAGTTTAAGTATAAAACGTTTTGTTTTTTATTGCTAACATGAGAAAAAACAACAATCATATATTCAAAATAATAAAAATACATCATTTGTTAATTTCATGTGCTAAATAAATGACTGTTCGCATTTGTTGAGTGTAGTACGCATTTGCTTTTGTTCAATTGTTTAAGATGTGTTGCATAGTTTTAGGAGGTAAAGAAAAATTGTACAGAATGAAAGAAAATTTGTTTACGGTAGTTTTGAAATAAATTTTAAATACCTTTTCTTTGTGGATATAGAACTGATATATTAATGTCATGGTTAACATTGACATATTTTAAAGAAAAATTTATCAGACTAAATTTATTAATTTTATTGTAGCATTTTTTTATACCCTACACCACCATAGTGGGGAGGGTATATTGTATTTGTGTTGATGTTTGTAACACCACCCACCTTAAAGTATACAGATCGACTCAGAATCACTTTCTGAGTCGATTTAACGATGTCCGTTCGTCTGGCATTCGATATCGAGTAAAATTGATCGTAATTTTCTTATTTGAGATTATGGCATTCGATATCGAGCAAGAAATTTAATACATTTTATCATAATTTCGATATCGAAATCATTTTTCGATACGATAGTTCGTTCGATCACGAATGCGGTTATTTGGCCCCAGGTCGCAATTTTGAAGATATTTCGATAAATTGAAACTGGTGGAAATCAAAAAAAATCTTAAAAAATCTCTGATTTCTTAAGAACTAGCAAATCAAGCTCTTAAGGTGGATTCACCCATTTGTTCTTAACAAAAATTTTTTTACAGAGAGTTTTTTGCAGCACGATTCACCCATTTTGAACGATTTTTCTGAAAAATCAAAGCTGCCATATGTAAACAAAATCTATTTGTTTTACAAGTGCGGCCATTGATTTATTTTGCTTTGGGTTTTAAGTGTCAAAATACAAATATTGAATTATTTTAAAGTATTGTGTATTCAAAATCACAGATATAAATTCAAAATGAATGAAAAAAGAAAGTTGCTTTTGCTGATGGCATTGGAAATTCATAAGGCATTGTTATTTGTATGAAAAAATGCAACCTATTGGCAACTCAAATCAGTTTTGTTCAGCAAAAATATAAAATTAAACCAATTCAAGTTCGTAAAAAATATTTTCTCTCTGTCAAAAAGAGAAACGTTTTTGTTTTTTGTTAAGAACGAATGGGTGAATCCACCTTTACACTTTATACAAATAACATTCTCCAGTGAAATGGAAATAAAGTTGATTTTATATTTACAGTGGCTCCAACGCATAATCGGACAAGAGTTTGACTGATTTAAATATGCTCTAAAAAAAGACGAAATGTATTTAAAAATACGGTCACATTTGGCAAATATTTATTAAAAAAAGCGTAACCACTTATTTTAATACAAATTTGTTTGACGTTGTTTACTCTGACAAGAGTTTTGCAAGATCAAACAGCATCAAATAAATTAAAGCTAAATATTTGTTGTGCTTTGACCTAAATAAGAAAGTTTTTTTTTTTTTTTAAATGCTTACGTCTTTTTCGGCAAACATTTGCCAAATGTGACCTTAAGGCATTGTTTTTTTTTTAGATTTTATTTACACTACATATACATATAAAATATTCTGTGTATTTGATTTCATAGTAATTTTTAAAAAGACAATAATAGTTCGAATGAATTAATTCCTAAACAATTTATTAAAATCAAATTGAAACTGTTGTTTTCAGCATTGAATACGAATTCAATAAATCTTAATTTCTTAATACTTCAAACGTATTGGACTCATTCCTTTCGAAATTCATTCTTATTTCTTGTTGAATCATTAAATTGTGTTTCAATTTGAATCCATGCCACACTGAAATTTTCTGTAAATAAATCTGGCATTTACATTAGCGTAGCCAATAATATTCCAGTTTAAGTTTTTAAGAAAAAATTTTCCAGGGGCGAAGCTGTGGGGGGCTCAAATTGGGGCCCATTTTACATCTTAATTAAAGTTATTTTGGAAACCGTGCATCCCAATAAGAACTAACGACTTATAAATTCAAGCACATGGGCGTGTTCTTTGATATTATATATAAAGTGTAAAGCTAGATTTACACGATTGAAATTTTCTTCAAAATTGCTCTTCAAAATGCTTCAAACTCGTGTAAACAGCAAAAATTCTTCAAAATTTATTTATTTAATAGTTATTAATAGTTATTAAATAAATTACTACGAATTTTGGGAATGATTTTATGGAATAAATTTCTGACATTTCTAATTTTGAATTAAGATTATACCTAATTGAATTAACTAGTTGGTAGCTGTGTTTTCAGATCCTATATGTTTAAAGAAAATTTTTCAAACATCAAACTTATAGGGTAAATTAGACATTTAATAGACAACTGAATTATCAGCCCTAATTTTTTAATATCTGTTATTAAACTCCAGTATTCGGGATTGATTTCTTAGTCAACGAATCATATTTCTTTGAAAATTTTTGCATAACTGAAGTTTTCTGACCTCCGTAGCGGACCAGAAAATTCATTCCTGTGGACTAAGTGTTTGTATTTCTTTTTTAATGTGTTCCTAGAATTATTTTGCCCAATCATGAATAAAAATTCCGCGGGAGTTTTTTTCCTTTTCTCATATTTGCTATTCAAATTCAATGTTAAAAAAATAAAAAGGGAAAAAACTCTCGCGGATTTTTTATTCATGATTGGGCTGATTATGAATAAATTAACAAAATATTTGTTTATTGAAAGTCTTCCAAATACTGTGTCGTCTTTGTATAGTTTGCCAACCTGTCTTACTTTAAATGGCATACCTTCCCCTCAATTAATTGTTGTTTGTTTTTTTTTTTTGCTTTAAAAACATTTGGAAAATGTAATTATATGCAATTGTTAAATGCCAAATGTTATTTCTTAAATTCAATGGCTGGGAATTTCTTTTTGCTTTTATCTGAGTGGAATTAAATAATACACAAGCAAATAATTTCGCCCAGCATGTCCGCATTCCGGGAGTTATAAATAAAACCAAGGCAAAATTTTAAATAGGGAGAATGATGATGAGTTTTTGGAGAGTCTGCAAGAAACTAAATTTCTTTGGGACGAAGTAAAAAATTTAAATGAGTAAATGAAACAATAGGATGTAAAGCCACACGTTTATACATTTTTTGTAATAAAAATTTATTTAAGTACTAAAATCAACTGGCTACATGTTTTGTTTCTGTTCTTCATATGAGCAAATATTTATTTATTAATTTTTACTAAATATTTGTTGCAATATAAAACATAAATTCAATTCATTCATAAACATTGGCATACATTATATTGCTCTCTGTTGTGCGCGTAGAAACTTTTCAAGGAGATGAAACCTTGACGCTTGTTTGGTTCCACACTTGAGTAAAATTTGTGCCTTTTTTTTTATTCATAATCTTTTTTTTTCTCGATCGAAGCATGTGTCGTGTTGCTGTGATGATAGTTGTTGTTGTTTGGTAGCGAATTTTTTGTCTCAAGTGCAGATAGCTGCTGATGGCACAATGCGGGCAGGATAGGACGGACGGTCGGGAAGCGTAAAACGAGCAAACAAAATATATGTGTATATATTTTGTGCAATTTTGCTACTTGGGAATATTTGCTTTTTTTTCTATATTTTGTTTAAATTTCATGAACATGTCTAAAATAAATAAAAAATAAAAAGATACACAAATTAAATAAATACTTAAGCTTAAAAAAGAAAACATAAAAACGTAAGAACATAAAGCAATAACGTAACCCAACACGTAACGAAAAACGATACAACACTGACGACGCTTACAAAAATTTAACTCGTACACTCACAGTTGGAAATTTTATTTAGTTTCATGTAATTGAGGTCAAATGTCAGATTCTGAGCCATGTATGTAAAATTTCCAACTGAAAATCATATTAAATGTTTTAAAATATTTACGTTTTGCTCTTGTTGTTAACTGTCTTAGAACAGAGGATAGAAATTGGCGTCTTTTAGTATATCAAACGTATCCACCGTTGTAGTAACTAATGATGAAGTTCGTGATAAATTCGTAGAAGGACTACTAGATGTTGTAGAGGAACTAGTTGTAGTCGTGGTGGTTTCCTCCTTAAAATCTTGCCTTAACTCCTCTAAAGACAGATTTATATCCGTATCTATGGAGGCTGGGGTGACACAAACACTATTCTGAGGACTGAGAGTAGAGAGTATATTAGCCATCGATGACTCTGGTGATATGATGGTAGAAACTGCTGGTATATCGTTTAAGGGCTCTATATTATATTGCAACTCCTCCTCTTTGTTTTCAATGGGACTTTCAGCCACATTAGCCATAGTCTCCTTAACCGTCTTGCGTTTTTTCATTTTCTTGTGTCTTGCTGTTACTTTGTTCATTTCAGTAAATTCATCCATTATATCGTTTATAGGTTCTGCATAATTTACACTGCTACGCGGTGAAAACAGCCCCAAAGAATCTTCATTTGTCACGCTACTTCTAGAACTGCGTCTTGAGCGTGACTTGCGTCTGGGAGAATCCGTTTCCATTTGTATACTACTGCTGCGGCGATTCTGCAGCTCATGATCATAAACATCTTCATCTTCTCTATTCATGGTTTCCTCTAGACTGCCTTTGGATTCTTTATGTTGTTTCTTTTTGGTTTTCTTTTTCTTAGGTTTGTCTAACATTTCCTCCTTTACCTCTTCCTTCTTTATAAAGTCATTTAAAGGTTCCTCATTATTGTTATTATGCTGCTCTGTACTCTCTATTGCGGCTCTCTCTGGACTGCGGCTAAACAATGTAACACTCTCTCCACCTAAACTGTATTTACGTACATCTATTTTCAAATTATCTGGCTCCTCATTTCCACTTAACTCTTCACCTTGCCTCTGAGCTGTATCTTTATCTTCATCAGCTTGCTTTAGTTCTTCAAAGTCTACATCCGCCAAAGTGACTTCCTTATCTATTTTTAAATCCTCGTCGTCCAGCTTGAAATTCTTGCGCCAGTTATATTCCCTTTTAGGTTTATAATTCAAGTCCACCTCTATATCATCCTCCATACACTTGCCTTGCAATACTGGACTGTAACCATAACGAGAACGTAAACGGGCTGATTGGCGCGCCGTACCATTAGCATCGCCCAAATAACGCATTTCCGCTTCTTTACGCTCGTTATCCAGGAATTGTGTATTGAGATTTAAGTTTGTGGTTTTTCTTTTACCCTGAGTCTTAGACCAAAGCAAGTACTGTTCATCGATGTCACTGTTCACCGACATTTGCATCAAAATACTGTCATATTCTCTTAGAATACCCGATTGTTTGCGATTTTTAATAGCCTCATCATAGATTTGATCGATGGCAAAGGAATCCGAGTCATAGGGGGAATTGCTTAAACCGCCCACGGCTCCTTCATCCTCCTCGCTATGAATGAGTTCATTAGCTGGACTATCGTTAATAAATACATCATTTACATCTACCACACGATTCCAGTCACTGGCTTCACGGCCTGCATAACGATCCATTTCACGTTCAGCCTCTTCGCATTCAGAGGTTTCATGATGGGACTCTTCAGCCGGGCCGCGTTCATTGAAATCGGAGATATCCTCATCAATTTCATCATCTACCTCAACCACTGTTTGTCTATCATCATCACTAGCATTTGAGTATTCTTCATCATCGTCATTTGCTGCCGGCATATCTTCCTCTAATTCCTGATGATCTTCTTCTGCTGACTCCGTAGTTTGCAGTTCGACTGAGCTTTCCTCAGACTGTTCATTCTTTGCTAGATATTTATCAACTTCCTCACTGTAGAAATCTTCTCTAAGCCACGTACGGGAACCGCTTCTCGTTCTCACCTGCACTTCTTCTATGAAAATATAATCATCAGTTGGATACTGTTCTAGTGGCTGCTCTTGAGCTAAAGAGAATCTACGAAAATGATGATATTCTTCAGGGTCTAAATCTGTATCCTCATGTAGCTGCACTAAAGCCTCTGGTTTCTTTATTAAAGCTGAATCGGAGGCTCGGCGTTCTTGATCAAAAAAATCAGTATTTAAATGACGCGAGAAGTCTTGAAAATTCATGGAGGTACAAGCCACTTCATGGAGTATCTTGTCTTTTAATTCACGTTTTGCAGCCTTCTGCTCAATAGCGGCCAACTCTTGGAGTTGAGCTTCTTGCAAAGGAGAGCGACTTGCACTGCCTGATCTTCGAAATTCAGCATTTCTGCGACGCATTTCTTCATATTCCTCGGTTTTATCTATTGTTACAACTTCATGTGTAGTAGAACTTTGGAAATTACTGTTCAACAGTACTTCCTTAATGCGTACATGATCCTCGATTTCACTGGTCAATGTTAGTTCTATTTCACAGGAACTTAAACGTTCGGTTTTAGGTATAGCGCCTGTGTTTTTGGTGTCTTTGGATTCTTGGCTGCTGGCGGTAGTGGTTAATTCTTGCAAGATTAAATCCTGAAGATTACGTTTTTCTTCGGCTGCTTTGCTAGCAATTTTTGAATCAATGGTTGAACATGAAGGCGATGGACTATTAGAGCGTTGGAAATGTGCTGCTTCCCTTCTCAGGTGCTCAAATTCGCTACCCAAGTCCATGGACTCTCCCACATAAGTAGAGCGTTTGAAACCCTTTTCTAGCCTTTCCTGTTTAATACGTTCTATATCTTGCATTTCCTCGGAAATGGTGCGATCATAGTCTGGTGTAGTGGGAGATTTTCTCATGAGTTTAGCCCTTTCGGTTAAAGGCAAATCGGCCAAAAGATCTTTACCTTGTTGTTCACTAAGCTCATCACTATCCAAGACTAGAGGAGATAATGTTCTTAATTCCATTTCTTCCGAGGCATACTTCAATTTCTCTAAAGCTTCTTCGTCTAATTGTTTTTGGCGATTGACTAAAATCAATGACTCATGTTCTTCTGAGGTTATTGCAAGCGTTTTATTTTGAGTACCTTCTAAATTAAGTAAAACGTGGAACTCTTCGTATTCTTCAGGATGGGGTGACACTGATCTAGATGGTGTATTAGAGCGATAGGCCGCTAACTCTATTTCAGCAGGTCTGGGTGGCAAAGAATGTGATCGAGATCTTGAGTGTGATCGAGAGGGTGTTTTGGATCTTGAATGTCTGCATCGCCCGCCTCCAAGTTCTGCTTCTTCCACCATAACAGCTGATGGTTCGGGTGTTTTAGCTCTCTCTGCCATGTTCGCTGCAGGCAAACGCATGGGACTCTTGGAAGTGGATCTGCTTCTAGCAGCTCGCAGAGATTGTACTAATAAATCCATGTCTTCGCGTGAACCATCTTCGTCTACCAATTTTGGTGATGTTCTCGATTCAGACTCGCTTTCTGCAAAATCAATCGATATGCTGGGAGCATTTAAAATTTCCGAGTATTGCGTTATATTCATTTCTTCAGTTTGCTGAAATTGATAATAGCGAGCAGATTCAACAGTTTGATTTACATTTTCCGGAAGTTGCATAGGACTTTTCGATCTGCTACGAGCCGCCCGTAATGACTGCACTAGCAAATTCATTTTTTCCCTGGAGCAGTCATCGTCTTCTTCTGGGACTGTTGCAGATGCTTCATTTTGTGGTGATTCAATTGATATGTTTGGAGTATTGACATTAACAATATTTGTCTCTTCCGAAGCCTCTATTTCATAAACATACTCCACAGTTATTGTGGGAGAATCCAGTGTTTGTGGACGTTCTTCCAGTTGCTTTATTAATTCATCATTGCGTTCTATTAATTTACTACGACGTTTTTCCAAGCCTTTACTGATATTTTCAGCCGTAGGCAGGCGCATAGGACTTTTGGATCTAGATCTGCCTCTATCTACTCGCAAAGATTGGGCCAGAGAATCCATTTGTTCCCGAGAGCCATTACTATCGCCTTCCTCAGTAGTTACAGTTGGCTTTTGTTCTGTTTTAGTTTGTTGTGCCAACTCTTCTTCAGCTGGTAACTCGGGTAATAGTTTCGTTTCGATTAGTTTTTCTAAAATATCTTCATTGTGTTTGATCATTTTATAGCGTCGATTCTCCAAACTACGCTGTAAATTGCCGGGTGTAGGCAAGGGAGATTTAGAACGTGAACGTGATCTACCAGATTGTTGTTGTAATCTTAAGCTGCTAACCAAAGCATTCATTTCGGTATCAGTGGAGTCTGAAACTTCTACATTTGAAGTGTTAGCGACAGCAGACTCATCATCTATTATATTAACTAGAGGCACTAAAGTGTTTGCCTTGTTTGCATCATCAGCCACATATTTTATGTGGTGCTTTAACGCAACTTCATCTTCCAGAGATAATTTGTCTTCCTTTTCCTCTTCATTTTCTATATTATCTTCATTACCATTAATAGAGTCTATAAATTTAATAATATTTTCCTTTTTAAACTCATTGCTTTTCAAGTCCCCGGTGTCATCATATATTTCCACTGTAGTTCTTTCCCCAACTTTCTCATTAGAAATATCCAATTGAAATGACACGTCTTTGGGCAATGGTGTATTGGGTGTTGTATTAGCAGGCGAAGGATTTCTAGAGGTGGGTTTAGATCTTGAGGGATTCACTGAAGCTGTAAAATCGTAAAAATCACTAATGCCTTCCATTATCAGGCCATGTTCATCACGCCATGATCCAAAATCCACAGGTCTATGAACAGTAATGGTAGGTGTATTTAGCGCTGTGTTGGGAGTACTTTTATTCGTATTGTTGTTCTTGGTTTCTTTCAAGCGTTCTTCATATTGATCGATTTCTGCTATGCGTGGGCTACGTCGTAAGCGAGGCGAAGCAGAGGATCGTGCTGGTGAAGCTTCTTTCTCCGCCGTTTGGGAGGTTCGAAGCTAAGCATTTCAAAGCCGATAAAAACATATATTTTAAAGCGCATATAAGTTAGAGGAGAGAATTATTAAAAGCTTAGGTTTTTAGATATTAAAGGCTGAATGAATAAATGAAAATGTAGTGGTTTGGATAGTTAGGGCCATGTTAAAGCTCCTAAGTTTTAATTTCTTTTTCAATTATATGAGATTAAATGTTTAAATTGTTAGAAATCATTTCGGAAGTATTTCAAAAAACTTCTGAGAGGCCGTTCACAAACTTGGAGATTTTTATTGCAAACCTAGAAATGAATGATGAAAGCTTCCGCAAGGAATATGGTCAAAAAGCAAAGTTTAAACAAGCTTCTTTGAAATCAATTAAGGAGAATTATTAAGGAAAGTTGGTCACAAAGTTTGAATTATTTAAATATTGTTCTCAAGCCGCTATTGATGTATTAACGAAGAATCACAGAGCAGTACTTAAACTTGTTTCAGATCATTAAAGCTCAGCCGACTTTGTTTCAATAGTCGGCTGATCCAAGACAACTTTAAAGAACTTACGATTTATTATCTAAAATTTTTCTTGGAATCTTTTTGGATCAATTACTAAAAAAAAAGCAAATCGACATCAACAAATCTAAATTGATTCATTAAGAATTTCCACATTCTTGGTATTTAATCAACCCATAGTCTTATTTTTTGATAAAAATGGATTTATTTAGCTTCAAAGAAATATGAGCGAAAAATTATCCGAGAAGGAAATTTATAAATATTTGTATAAACTTTTTGAATGAAATTAAAGCAGTCGCTTTTATCTTCTTTCTTAACCACTTATGCATAAACAATAACTAGAAAACTGTCTCCAAACTTGTATCTGGTGTGCTACTACCCATGAATGAATGTATGCTGTAGATCCTCAGAAGTTTATTAAAACACTACTTAACGATTTTTTAGTACATGTAAAATTACAGAAAGTAAATTACTTACATTTGTATTGTCACTTTCTACCGTGTCTTCTTTAGCAGTAGCTTTATCATCCTCTTCTCGCTCCTAAGCATATTAAAAACAATGCCAATAAATTAACTCTTTCCACAACTTTCTAAAGCTAGAATAAACAACTTACCCTTGCAGTCCAACTAGCCCAATGTTTTTTTAACGCCGACAAAGCCTCTTCATTCTGCATTTGAGTAGCTTCCTCAAACGATGAAGCACTTGGCATGTTGGTAGCTGTATCGTAGGCCACTTCTTCACTAGCAGCTGGCTTTTCAAATTCCGTCTCCTCATCTATGGACATATTTTTCTCTCTTCTCCAGAATTCCGTGTGTTTATAATGTTCGGGCTTGACCTCGCCCCATGGATCGCTTGTCTCCTCGCCCAAACGCTCCAGGGAGCTGCGTAAACTATCATCAGCATGTCTCAAATCTTTGGCGGGACTGCGTTTGTGGCGTCGATGGTGACCCTTCACTTTCAAAGTGGGCTCACTGGTATAGCGTATGGGTGTAAATTCCGAATCTGCGGTGTCTTTCATTTCCTCTTCCTCTAGCGAGGTAAACATTTTCAATTCTTCGTCACGTGAATGTCGTGACTCACGCGATGAATTTGAACTGTTACTAGAGCGACGCTTTTTAAAAGCACGCCGGCGGCCAGAGCCATCTTCGCGCACAAGTGGTCGTTGCTTAATGCCATCCAGGGAACGTAAATAATCATCCGAGTATTGCAGGTTAGTTAAAGCGGTATCCTCACCATCGGGTTCTTGACGGTCTTGCTGAGAGTAGTGCGAATCAGTACCCGTGGTTATTTCTTCCGAAGGCTGAGTGCTGAACGAAGATTGTTGGCTGGAGGCGGGATCTATGGAAGAAGCATCATCTGACACGCCCGGAAATAGTAAAGTTTTGCTACTAACCGAATAGGGTTCATCCAAATCCTGGGCCAATTGTGTCTTAATGGTATGATGTAAGGAATCTCCACCCAACAGAGGAGATATAGTTCTTTTTATGCAGGGCTCTTCCATGGCCGGCGTTTGGGGAGCACTGTCTAGTGAAAAAGCAAAATCTCGTTTTTCCACGGCATCCAACATTTTAGCCTGTAAGTCGGCCATTTCCTTTTCAGCCTCCATAAACAGTAAGGCATTTTCTTCTATGCGCTTTTGTTTGGCCTCTTGATCACGTTCGCGTTGTATTAGCCTAAGACTTTGCTCCTCCTCCGATTCTTCACCCAATTGCTCGCGAGCCTGTAGTATTTTTCTCAAGAGTTCGGCTTCTTTTTGTTCGTTAACTTCATCGTGGGTTAGATCACGCTCTTTAATGGACTCTATGAGCTGACGTTCTTTATCAGTGAGTTCGGCTTCTTTTTCGCCCGCTCTGAGTTGTTCTTCCAAGCGGTGTTCGATTTCAAGTAGAGTTTTAGCAGCAGCCTCTGCTGCTTCTTCAGCCGCCTGCTTTTCCTCATTGGCTTTTTCAATGGCTAGCAGGCGTCGTTCATTTTCTGCTGCTTGTTCTGCTTGCTCTTCACGTTGTCGTTGTTCTCTTTGCCTTTGCTTTTCGGCTTCTTGTAGTTTGCGTGCATTTTCTTCAGCCTCTGCATCTTCCTCACGTTTACGCTGTTCGGCTTCTCTTTGTGTTTCTGCCTGTGCTAGTTTGCGAGCATTTTCCTCGTCTTCCTCTCTTTGTTTTTCGGCTTCTAATAATTTGCGGGCATTTTCTGCGGCCTCCTCACGTTGGCGTTGCTCGGCTTCTCTTTGTTTATCTTGCTCCGCCAATTTACGTGCCTGTTCTGCAGCTTCTTTGAGCTCTTGTTCTTTGCGTAGTCGTTTCTCTTTCTCTTTTTGTTCGGCCTCTTTTTTCTTTTGCTCTTCCTCTTCACGTTTACGCTGTTCTGCCTCTCTTTGCTTTTCGGCCTCCAACAATTTGCGTGCCTGTTCTTCAGATTCCTTTTTGTCATGCTCTTCCTTCTTAAGCTGGCACTCGTATTTAGCTTCAGCCTCTGCCAGTTCCTTACGCAGTTGCTCGGCTATTTTCATTTGCTTAGCCAATTCTTTCTCCAGCTCCTGGCGCCTCAAATCTGACAATTCCTTATCCTTCAACTGCTCTTTAAGTTGGTCTATGAGACTTTGTTGGGCCTCCAAACGAAAGCCATCCTTATAGGGAACACCATCTTTCATGACTTGTGTTCCAGCAATGTCTTCTTTGTTTTTCGCATCGGCCAGCTGTTGGCGCATGCTGTCTTGCAGCTGTGACAAATTTTCCCCGTCCGAGCCATAACCGTCACCGTCATGATTGAATGAGTAGTGATACAGATGACGTACGACATATAAGAATTCAATGGCACTTATATAGCCAATGACCAGTGTAAACACTAAATCACCAAATTCTGCAAATAATTCACCCATTTTGTTTGAAATTGTTTTACGTGCAGTCTGTGTGAAATTGTTCTCGTTCCGTTTGATAAATTTGTGTGAAAGTGTGTTGCGCTTTTTTTTTTCTACTTTTGATTTGCAAATTATTGGCGCAGTTGTTGTGGTTGTAGATGTGGGTTTCGATTTGAAATTTTTAACGCGTAATGAGAAATATAAACCATTTAAATATATACGAGTATGTACATATGTTTTTCTTTTCTTCTATGCAAATCTCACTTGCGTAATCGAATTCACTTTTTTAGCAGGAATTTTCAAGAAAATTATAAAACTAATATTAACCGAGCTTTTCCGTTACAAAACTATTTACATTTGAGTGTTTGAAACACACTATTTTGAGAATTTTGAATATTTCTTTTAATATTTTGCTTTATTTCGATATTATATAAAATTCACCACGATTGTGTAATTCACCAAATATTGTACATTTTACTGCAATCAATTGACATTTAACGGCTCATTTACACACACACTGTCAGAAATATTTTTTATGCTTTGTGTTGTGTTGCACTTATTAAAAATTATAAAAATTCTGGAGAATTTTCAAGGTCTAGGCGAAATTTTATAGCAGCTACTCAAACACTGAATGAATTGGTTGGCTGGCTGGCTGGTAGGCAGACAACGACGACCACTTTGCGTTTAAGCAAAATAAAATGAAAAATTGATCAAACAATTTTTTAGAAAAAAAAAAATAAAGTTCGTTGTTGTTTCGTGTTAATCGATCGATTTGCTACTAATCAAATCGTTGATAAATCGTTAAAACAATAGGGGCTCTCGTTTTTTGTTTGTTTTGGTATTTTTATTTTTATTTCGATACTAAATGAGATGTGTGTGTGTGTCTTTAAAATTTTCTTAATTAGAAATTTAGAACACTGTCGAATTTGTTTGCCATTAAACAATTTAAAAATAAAATTATTGTAAATAAAACAATTATGCGGCATTCAATAAATAAATGAATCACGTAGTGAATCGATGAAACCGGTTAAATTTAAACAAATTAAATACATATGTAGGTATTGAGAGATGCCATAAGTCATGTGTCCCTCTTTTTTTCGTAATTATTTATTTAAACAATTTCTTATCTTCAAACAATTTAAAGAAAATCAACACCGCGCGCACACAATTTCGTTTATTATTTTTCAAGGTATAAACACTGTGTTTTCTCGCTGACAAATGCCAAAAGGAAAATCAAATGAAAATATTTTGGCTGCAGCCTTTTCTAAATTTCATGTATTTTGCGTTTTGTTGTTTTTTTTTTATTATTATTTTCACAAAGCAATTTTGACGTTTACGTTTTGCTTTTTTTTTGTTTTATTTCTTTTTTTAGTGGGATTTTTTATTTTGTTTATTTTTATTTCTTTAATAAAAATCATTAAGTTTGCTAGCAAAGTAAAACAAAACAAATGTATACATCTACATACATATATATGGGCGAATATTTTCATAATTAGTAAAAGTATACATATCTACATACATACATACATATGCATGCATATGCATTAGGGTGGCTCCAAAATAAAGTTGCGGATGTTCCCCACTAATATGAAAATTTGATTCATTTTAAGACTACGTTTCTCAATTTTTTTTTGTCCTGGGATCAATATTTGGTGAGCTGGATCAAAGGACAAACATGTCCTTTTTAGAGGTTTTTTGATTTTTTCCACATTTCTTCCAAAGCAACTAGATGTAAATTTGGTATCATATGAAAGGTCTCTGAGCATTCAATAATTTTTGATAACCCATTGAATGCTCACCAAATACTGACGCCAGGACAAAAAAATTGAGAAACGTAGTCTTAAAATGAATCAAATTTTCATATTAGTCGGGAACATCGATACCTTATTTTTTCTTCATACAAACGGTGCCACCCTAACGTACATACTTACATACATATGTATGTATATAGAGTATAAAGGAATATTTGAATTTTCTTTACACGTGCCTGAATATTGAGCCTAAAACAAAATTAACCCCCTTGCCCACGATGTCGAACGATAACGATCGCTTAGATAAGACTTAAGATACAAACTTGATTGTGGAATAAACAAACTTGATTGAGTAAAAAATAGATACGATAAAAAGTTTGTGTCTTAATTTTTATCTAAGCGAATGTTATCGTTTGACATCGTGGGCCAGGCGGCAAAAAAAAAATACACAAGTAAGATTACCATGAATCTTTTCTACCCTTCACTTAGTATAATTTTATAGTCAAATATTTTTCGGATTTTCAGTACCAACATTCTCAAACATACATACATACATACCTACATATGTATGTATATCTTATATATTAAAACAAGATCTGGTTCAGTGCGATGATATCTGCAGCATTCGGAAAGTTGATTTCAACTAGCAGTGGTACATTGCTATATCGACTACACTACCTATAAGGTTCTGTATACATATACGTTTTGTATATGTATATACATACATACATACATACATATATTCTTAATGGAGTCGAAATTAAAAATTGTCGAATTCACAAACGGTTTGACAAACTTAAATCTATTTTAAGAACTTAAGGTAAAGGGTATAATAAAACTATATGGTAACAAAAAAAAAAACGTCACTATTTTGGTCTTTAAATAGAACATTTGTTTACGTTATGTTGCAACAAACAAATATTGGCCAAGGGTTTAAAACAATTCTTATTATCCCTTTAAATATGCAGCAACCAACTAGTTTTAAAAGTTTGTTTTTAAGACAAATAAAATTAAAAATATATAAGCTTTGTAAAAATATCGCCATCGGATTTTTGAAGCTCTTATGGAGTTATTGTGATTCTATACCCATCGTTTAGCAAAAAACATTACCTGTTCTGGTCAAACAGCCAGGATTTCATGCCAAACGAATGGTGGACTTTGTGAAAATATTGGCATATTGGGTTTTTGAATCACATAAATTTATAAATCTGTATTCGACCTGCGATTTATGCACAAACAATTAATATAATTTGGCCAGTAACAGCCAAGATATGATACAAATCAAATATGGATTTTAAAACTCTTGTAAAGTTGAATTACCAATCTGTACCCGAACTAAGGCGCGTTCCATGAAAGAAGTATCATCTGATCTGATAAAAAAACCGCCACGATTTTGTGCCACACTTAATGAATATATCGTCATCTGGCTTTTAAAGCTCCTGTTGGGGTATGGTGTATTACTAGCCGACCTAAGGCAACTTTTATGGTAGAAGCGTCAACTGATCTGCCCGAAAATGGACAAGATGCAGTGCCAAATGAATACATTTGTTCATACAAAAATTTGGTTAATTATAGCTTAACAGTGTAATGTATTATTTATACATTCAATAAATAAGGTAGATTTTATTCTAAAACTACTTCTTCCAGACCCGGTGGACCGACTATCCACAACGTAGTTTTTATATGCTTTCTTAAATAATGAGTTTTTTTTTAATCTAAGCTCTTTGGTTTTGCGTGCCGATCACATTCTGAGAAAAAGTTACAAGGGCTTCTAATTATGGTGGCCAAATTTGGTTAACTGTAGCAATGTTTGAATTTAAAAGACAATATTCAACTTCTTCTTTCAATCAAATTTGATTATTTGTTTAGAAGTTAGATATTATTTGCCAATGACCCTACTGTGCATTATTGTATTATTATATTATTGACAATATTGACTTTTAAAATATAAATTTTGTATTGTATGGTTTTATATATTTTTATTAAAACTGTACCAGTTTATATAAGTTTTCATGAATACTTTAAACAATATAATTATTTTGGGTCATATTATTATTAGTTTGAAGCATAATATGATCGTGTATGACAATTTCATGATCATATTGGATTATAATATGATGTTATAAGATAATAGTATAATTCATAAGAAAATATTAGTGATTATAATATGATATTTCATGATATCTACTAATATTCATCATAATATGTTTTGACTACAATCATAAATCTGATCATAATATGTTGCTCGTAGATTATGTTCACCACAATTATGTTTATTCTCTGCGTGAGTGTAAACAATTTATATAACTACTTGAAATAGATTAATTATTGAAATGTTACTAGATTTGCAAATTATAAATATTATTCATGAAGTAAAGTAAATAATTCTTAAAGGTAAAGCAATTATTCTACGTTTGTAACTGAGATTTATCAATTATTTATGGAATTTTAATGTATATGTAAATAATTATTAAATATGTATAATGTAGATGTTTACAAAATTCATAACGATCAATGGAAAATGTCAACAACAAATGATATTTTATAACTCTTTACAACTTGTCAACAATTATTTACGTAAAGAATATTCAAAACATATATTTACTTAAATCTCTGCAGTGTCAACAATGGTAAATAACATATTTTTTTAACTCATTAAATGTTTCTTACAAAGTATGAATTACAAGTAATTAGCTGATATTAAGAATATGTAAATAAAGAAAATCGAAATAAGTAAATTTTTTTAAACAACAGTAAATAATGTAAATTTTCCTAATATTCCGTTAATATTTATAATAAATAAATGTATAGAACCAATTAAAATTAATGAATTATAATTCTTTACACTATGTAAACAATATGTAAATACTGTAAATTCCTTAAAACTTTGTAAAAATTGAGTTTTATCTAGTTTTAACTGAAATTTTTTCTAATTTTATATATATTAACAATATTTACCAATTGTTGACAATGTGTAAATAATTATAAATCAGATTTTGTTACGAGTTTTATGTACATTTTTAGAATCTTTGTAAATTTGTAAAGATTTATATTATTTAATAATTGTTGAAATAATGTAAATAATTGTAATACAGCTTGTGTATAGAGTTTTATCTATTTTGCCACAAAATATTTAAATTCTAAATAATGTTGCCATTCGTTGACACTGTATTAATATTTATATAATTTTTATTAGAATTTTGGTAATTATATACAAATGTACATTATTTAACAATTCTTGACATTGTGTAAATGATTATAATGCAGTATTATTTGTGGGTTTTACAAATTTGTCTTATATTTCTTTAAATTTATATTGTTTACCTATTGTCGACATGAGGTAAACAATTAAAATTCTGTGTTACAATCAATTTTTTTGCCCAATATTCAAGGTATTGTTGAAATTTTTAGAATTTTTACATTAATAAGAAACTATTTTTCCATTAAACCAATACGTGTATTTATATGTTTCTTATTCAAGTTGATGGGTTTTCTTTTCTTTTTTTTTAGCATTTGCAAATCAAACACAAAGTAAATACATAATTTTTAGCAAATAAATTTGAAAATTGACCTTAAACACGCATTCAAAAACATTTGAATTGTGTTTTTAGGTTTGCTTTGATTCGTGAGTTTTTGTCTAATGCTTTTCAATCTAAGAAATCCAAATAAAAGCAACGATTTTTCTTATTCGTTACTTTTTAATTGGGGTGCGATGGTGAGTTTCTGTTTCAATTTCGCTAATTGCACTCAACAACACACTCTCGATTTTTTGTTTTATTAATTCTTTTTGCGAATGTTCTTTTATTAATATTGTCATTAGTTTATTAATAAGCATTTGTATAAACATTTCGCTTAATATTTCTGAAATATTTCACAGTTTGTTTTCTGTTTAAGATTTTTGCATTGTCTTGACATTAAAAATATTTCCTTTATGGTTTGTTTGACTATTTGGTATTTTGACATCATCATTAATTTTATTTAAATAATAACAATAGCAGCAAAGAAAATTGAGCAAATAATTAAAATATTTAAAATTAATATATTTTCATCTTTATGTATGTATGTGTGAATTAGTAATAACAAAATGTTTAAGATCTAATTACATATATATACGCATTAGGGTTTGCGGTATTTGAAAATGTTGATTTTGTTGTTTTGGGAATGGCTTGGAAAATATTGAAGAGTGTTTTAAAGTTTACGTTTGAAATTTAAAACAGTTTTAGTTTTGTAATGGAAAATAATACTATTTTATGAACAATAGTGAGTTTTATAAATCTTTTATTATCAGCCATGTTACAGAACTCAATTCCGATCGAAAGTGGTTTTGAATTCCGTAAATTGAGTCTTTAGAAAACGAAAAACGAATTTGTTTAGATTTCTATTTTTTATGATTTTATACTGAAAAAAAACTCATACTACTAATTTATAATGACAATTAATTAATTAATTTTCTTTTCTTATTTCATTGTTGGTGTCAGCAACAAGAAAACTTTAGTCAAAAAATTACAAAAATTAAAAAATATTTACACAGCTCTGGAATATGACAGAGAATGCAGATACATTCCTTAGATTTCTTCTTCGTAGCTTTTCAACTGCGTTTTGATGTCTTTGTTCATTCAAAACAGCAACAATTGAAATTCCGGGCATTTAAATAAAATTTCTTTGTTAGCGCTCTTTTTGTTCGCAT
Source organism: Bellardia bayeri (assembly GCA_950370525.1). NCBI lineage: Eukaryota > Metazoa > Arthropoda > Insecta > Diptera > Calliphoridae > Bellardia > Bellardia bayeri. Next base: position 89,395,177 of record OX493267.1, read on the forward strand.
TTCTTATAATTTTTATTACAAAAATCATATGTTTTTTGTTTTGGTTTTCACAACGGCAAGTTAAATACCGAGATTAAAAATTTTTTGAGAATAAACTAAATCGATCGGAATCTAGAGAACGTACAGTAAAAACGATTGAAATCATTCCGATCGAAATATGTGACATGCCTGTATATGTTTGCCAATTTACAGAAAATTGTAATAGTTTACACTGAGTATTAATCATGTTTATGTAATTTATATTCATTCCTTACAGTATTGCCAGTATTTTTCCGGTTTGCATCCCCAATTTTCGAATTCATATCCCCAAAACTCCCCAATAAACATTGTGTTATATAAAGTTTTTACATTTCAGCACTTGTAATTTCATTTCAATTTTCACAGCAAACTAAATCTTTTTAATATACTTGGTCCCGGTTTACATTATGAAATTTTTGTCGGTGCGATTCTTGTCGTATCTTCTTTAAAATTGTATTTGCGTCTACATTGTGAGATTTTTGTTGCAGAGATTTTTTGTGGATGTAAACATGTATTTATATATTTTTTGACAATTACTTTTCAAAATAAACAAAAAGTGTTAAATAAACACATGTATTTGATTGTAGCTAGCACATACATACATACATGTATGAAAATAAAAAACAACGAATGAGGGAACAAAGCGTGTTCACGAGTACATGCATATGTGTACGCCCTTTAATACGACTAATCGCTCTCGCCTACAAAGCAAGAATCGCAGCGACAAAAATTGCATAATGTAAACCAATACTTGTATGTATTCATTCTGAAAAGAACTTCGAATAATTTATATACAGTTTATTTCGAAGCAATTTTATTAATATTCATTATGGAAGAAAATGGGGTTCAACGCAAGCGGTCTTGTTTTTACACTTAACAAATTTGCTGGAAAAATATAAAATATTTTTATAACTAAAAATTCCTGAGATTCCAAAACCTAAAAATGTATCAAAAATAATCCCTTATATGGGGATAAATCCATAATATATAAAATATAAAAATATAAAATACCTAAAAATTCGCCAGCATTATTTGTTTATACTAAATACACTTTCAAATCCCCAAACCTAAAAATGTGTCCCATTTGTCAAATATAATCCACTTTGTGGAGATAAATCACCTAAGCTGGCAATACTGATTCTTTATACAAACAATTAAAATTATACTACTTTTGTGAGAATATATGTACTACAGTTGGACCTCGGTTATGCGTGATTCGATTAACCGGGAACATCAATTATCCGTGAAAGCAGAAATTTTGTTTTTGTTTTGCACCGGTTAAATTTTTTTTTGCATTGATTTTCCGGGATTATAAGCATATTGTTTTGATTACTTTTGAACAATCAAACAAAATGTGAACAAAACGAAAAAAAGGAATTCCCTCATTTGCATACGATTAGGCAGTAATTTTTTTAAGATATTACTAAACTTGAAGTCTTCACTGTTTTTATTTTTTTTACATATATTATTTCAACATGTATGTACATACAACACTTGAAGTGGTTATTATATAAATATGTACAACAATGGACTTAATAAAGAAAATTATTAAAAAAAAACTACTCAAAATTGTCCCTCAATTAACAGGGAAAATCGATTATCCAGAATGCTTCTGGTCCCGACCATCACGGATAATCGAGGTCCAACTGTATATATTATTTACCTATAACTGTTCTTGGATAAACAATTGAAATTCATAGCTTGTTATTGCGTTTTATTTGTTTTTAAATGAGACTATTTGTAAGTTTGTAAAATTTACCTTGTCTAGGAATATTTGGCACTGTGTAAATAATAAAACAATTTGTGCTGAATAGTGCAATAGAGCTGTTATTTATAATAAAACAATATGATTTCAAAGTATTTCAAACACTGTACATAGTTTGATTTGTTTTATTAATATTAAGCTGTCTTCTACACAGATCAATTTTTGAACTATTCAACTCACTTTAGCTTTAAAAATTGTCTTTTAGTTGAATTATTTTAATAGATTTCTTACTTACTGCACAAATATTCACACATTTTCGCAGCAATTGTAAATTGAAAACTAATAAAATTTCTTTTTTAAAATAACAAATATTTCAACTTTACACAACAACTACACATAGTGAAATGAATCTAACTAACGGTATTGCCTTTGGTTGATTTCCGCTTCCGCTATTGTAAGACAATGAATGGGGAATAAAAAAGGAAACTAGAACTGACAACTGAAAACTGAATCCACCTTAACATTAATTGTATTTAAAGTAATCAAAGTTCAATATCGCCAAAGATAAAAAGAAAATAGAGAAAAAAAAAGAAACACTAACAGAAAGTACATATTTGCTAAACTGACCAGGAATGATGACACATGAATTGCTATTGGCCACTCCTACATTGAAAAATAAAACGTTTAAACAAGAATTTCATGTTTAAAAATAGTAAATATTCCATTGATAGCTAGTAAAAAAATGCATTATAAGAAATTAGGTTTTCCTAAACTGAAATCTATATTGTTTAATAGTTTTTCTTAATTGATAAAACCTATACGTAATGCTTGATTTTGAAACTAAAATGCCATGCTAGTGGTCAATAACAGCTAATCAGTTTTTAAAAGCTTCTACAGGAAATATAATAAAGAATCGCGTGATTTTATATATTTATAGTGCATTAGAACATCATAACTTAGTTTCTGCTACTCTTCACCATATATGTACATACATATGTATATTGATGACATAACATAACATATACATGTACTCGTATATGTCATCATTTTATACTTATATTTGAAAACATTTTTAAAGGTTATAATAAGTAAAAAAAAAAAAAACTTACCTCATCACAGCCTGCACAACGAGGTTTTAATAGTTCTGCATAATGACGTTCACAATAGATTTTATCCTCATGAACACAGTATGTTAAATCGACCAGCAATTCATTGCAAGTGTTGCAAGTAAAACAGCGTGGATGCCACATAACACTCTCCACAAACTTAGGAGCGGCCACTACCATTTCGCCCACACTAATCTCGCCATCACAATGGGCACAGTGCTCATCATAAGGCGCATCTTTGACATAACCTTTCAAAGTTTTTTTTAATTGAAATTAAAATCTTTATCATACCATTTCTTTTCACACAACTCACCTATATCCAGTGCGATTTCATTGCGCGCTGTTACAAAATCCTCATAGGAGGCCTCATGCAGATCCTCCAAATGTTTACAGTGCTCCAGCGACAAGTCTTGTTTGGGCAATTGAAATGAGATCTGCTGTTCCCGATAACGTGCTCCCTCACTTCCGATTTTTGGCACTTTTTCCATTGGCAATTGTTCGAAATAGCGATTGATGCGCGATGAGACACGTATGCCTGGCGGTACCCATGTGTAGCCCAGATCACGTGGCTCAACGCCCGATTCGGCCGGGGAGACGACTTTGAAACCCAAACGTTCGTGCACGGATGTGGTTTGTTGTTGATATATGGCATGAGCTTCGCGGGGACATTTGCAGGATTGGCAAGTTTTTCTGTAAAGACAATTAAAAAATAGAGCAGAATTTAGTAAATTAAGAGTAAAACTTTTAATAAACTATTTATTAGAGGAAAAATTTATTAAAGTTTTAAGAAAAATAATGCGTACTAGATAATAATCTATTGTGTTTAAGAAATTTTCAATGCTATTTTAGAAATATTTGATTATATTTCAGAAATTTTGTAATTGTGTTTCAGAAAATTCGAATTATCAGGCATGTCACATACTTCGATCGGAATGATTTCAATCGTTTTTACTTTGCGTTCTCTAGATTCCGATCGAATTTGTTTATTCCCAAAAAATGTTTAAATCTCAGTATTTAACTTAAATATGGTCACGTTGTGTAAACCAGAACAAAAAGAGTGCTAACAAAACAAATTTTAAATAAAAGTGTACAAACTTTTTTTAATTGCCCGGAATTTCAATTGTTACTGTGTTGAATGAACAAAGAAATCAAAACGCAGTTGAAAAGCTACGAAGATGAAATCTAAGGGATGCATCTGATCATCTGTCATATTCCAGAGCTGTGTAAATATTTTTTAATTTTTGTAATTTTTTGACAAAAGTTTTCTTGTTGCTGATACCAACTTTAAAATGTTTAATTTTTTTTAAACATCAACAATGAAATAAGAAAATTAATTAGTTAATTGTCATTATAAATTAGTGGTATGAGTTTTTTTCGGTATAAAATCATAAAAAATAACAATTCCACTTTAGAAATCTAAAGTGGTTTCATTCCTAAAAAAAAAATTCGTTTTTCGTTTTCTAAAGACTCAATTTACGGAATTTACCCCCTGGCCCACGATGTCGAACGATAACTTTCGCTTAGATAAGACTTAAGACACAAACTTGATTGTGGAATAAACAAACTTGATTGAGTAAAAAAAATAGATACGATAAAAAGTTTGTGTCTTAAGTCTTATCTAAGCGAACGTTATCGTTCGACATCGTGGGCCAGGCGGTTAAAACCACTTTCGATCGGAATTGAGTTCTGTGACATGGCTGTATATTTAAGAAATGCCTTTATACTTATACATATGTATGTAGTTTGTTACTAATTTGTTAAACTTGTATGTATGTTTGTTTTTTTTAAGGTCTCTGAACCTTTAAAAACAAATCTACTTATTATACTAATCGCCGATTAAATCTTATCAGCTTTAATTACCATCAGAGTACGGATGAATTGCTTAGAATGATAAGGTTTATGAGTTTTATGAGTAATTCGAAAAATATTAGAATTACAAAGGTCATTTTTGTTTTCATTCTGTGAGTGCAGCTAGGCCCTATTTTTGCACATGATTTTTTTAAAGTTTCTTTCCTTCGATGTAACAATGTCACATATTCTCCTGCTTTAAACTAATCACATCCATAGTATTAGCAATTATATATTTAAAACCATTTGTTTTATCACACCGACACACTGTGCATTACTAAACGTATTTTTATACCCTTCGCCTTGATGAGAAGGGTTGTTGATGAGAAGTTTGTCTTTCCGTTTGTAATTTCCACAATATAATTTTCCGACCCTATAAAGTATATATATATATTCCGGATCCTTATAGATAGCCGAGTCTATTAAGCCATGTCCGTCTGTCTGCCTGTTGAAATCAATTTTCTGAAGTCCCCAATTCTTCAATAATTCTGTCACACATGCTTTCGAGAAGTTTGCTATTTAAAATCAGCAAAATCCGTGCATAAATAACGGAGATATGAGCTAAAATCCGAGACAACCTCTGAAAATTTCACCAAACAAACTATCAAACAAAGTGTATTAATATAATATATATATGTATGTATATAATATAATTATGCATCCACAACAAAGGTGAAGGGTATATAAGATTCGGTATAGCCGAATATATCACTCTTGTTTTAATTAAAAATATATTAAGAACGCTTAATACGTAATGTTTTGTTTTAAGATGTTTTATTTGTACGTATTACTCATACGCCTTAATAATGACTACACAAAATTAACTACATTTTACTGTTAATGTACAATAACAGCACTCTGTTAAGATGAATCTGTTTAAAAGCTTTATTTCTGTTAATGTTATTGAGACAGCTTCTACATATAACAACTTAATATATATGTACTCTTTAGCGTTAAGCTTTTTTATAAAGCTTTTCAAAATGTTTAGTGGTCATATTAAAAACGTTACTTTTTGGAATATTTGAAAGAGACTTAAGTGAGTGAAAATTTATGTAAATTATATAAATTATAAACTTTTGCTAACTGTTAAAAAATTATGTCTTTATTTAAAAGATATTAATTAATTTTAAGTATTTGTTGCACAAATATATTAAGTATACAATTAGTAATATTATTTATCTATTGACTATAAACTATAAAATTTTGCATATGTATTGTTAATTTCCCGATATACATAAATACAGTGAACTCGCAGAAAGGTGAACTAATTTTTACCGAGGGTGTTCACGTTTTCGATATTGTTCACGTTTTACATTGCATTTTGTTCTATAACATATTTAGGCTCTTATCTTTTATTAAATTTAAAAGTATGTATGTATGTTATTTTTCACCTATGAAATAGGTTTTGAGGCTACTTTTTGTGAGTTCCTGCCATATTTTAATATACTGCATATATATGTAGCAAAAGGGTTTCTAAGATACTAATTTCTAAATAATATTATTGATGTCAGCAAAAATAGAGGTTAGCTGAATTTAAACTACGATAATTATAAATTTATTTATTTACTTTTTATTGAAAAGGAGCAACTACAACTACAAAAGAAGCTACTTACTATGCAGCAAAAGTTCTTCTGCGGGGAATCACAAAATTTCTAAATAAGCTTACAAAATTGAATAAAAAGTTCAGGTTTTAGAGTCTTCAGCCTATGTTCCCGTTTTAGAGTAGTCAATGTAAAAAAAAATTTTCATGATTTTGTTACTGGATGTTCACGTTTCTGCTAGTTCACTGTCATGTTAAATCTTTGTTTACAGTTTTGTAGTTTTTTTTGTTTCAGATTTAAATTAAAGGAAACCACAGTTTTTTTTTTAAGTTGTTATATAATAAATGACCTTCACGGTGTTGCTGGCATATACGCTTTCTTTTATCAAAATTATCTAGGTCCATTTTGCACTAATGTGACTGAATTTCATTGATGCTAAGCACAGTGGTTGAATTTGAAAAAAGGCAAATAAATCTGTAATTTCTTAACGGTAAGTCCGATTGCAATAAAATTTGCCAAAACCTAAAACATGCCTAGAGAAGAGGTGTTGTTGTCGAATTTTAAGTTTACATTAATTTGGTCTTCATAAAGCCACCAGGGGTTGTGATAGAGGTCCTCGGGTAAATAAGATGTAAACGACCCCAATTCTTCATTTGTGAACGCATTTCTAAGATTATATTTGACCTGTTTCACACTCATCAATTCTGAAAAAGATAAAAGATAATTTTCTCTTTCCTTCTCATTGAAAAATAACTTGACTTGACAGTCAGAACTGATGAGTGTGAAACAGGACTTATATGTATAAGAATTCTACTAGTTGTATACTAAAAATAACTTTATGGTTTCTTATAGTTTACGAGATATTCGCAGATGAAAATTAAATTTTTAACGTTTGTAGCCACCATAGTCTGGTTTTTTGCTAATGGCTGAACCAAATATTTTCCTACTTTTTTTTTAAAGTTTTACTTGTCAAACCAAACATTATCAAGTGATGTTCTAAGCTTCAAACTTCATTCATCATAGTCTAGTCAAACGACAAATTTAGATTTGATCATGAAGCATACTATGACATGGTTTTTAAATGTCACAAATATTGTACAGAAATACATTAATATTAATTAAATACATATATAATCAAAATCTAAATAAAAACTGTGGTTATCAGGTAATAAAACTAAGGAAAATTAAACATTTTTTATTTGCACCGTTTCACTGTGCATAGCTATTTGATTATATTTGACTTGTGTCGTTACGATTTGACACACTGAAATAACAAAGTCTTCACAATTAAATTTGAAAAATCACTTTGGGGGAAGCAAATCGAAATCTCAACGACACAAATTGCTTTGTATTGCTTTATATAAGAAATCATAACGACTTCGATATGTGTCATTAAGATTTTGAATTGCTTCCCCCAAACAAATTGATTTTTCAAATTTAATTGTGAACACTTTGGCCCCGATTACCGTTCACAGCACTAAGTATTTTTATGTTGTATGTTGTAAACTGCGATTACGATTCACAACACTTATCAGTGTTCAAATGTTCGACTGTGTAAACGGGGACTTACAACGTTGGAAGACAAAAATTTTAAGTTCACACGGTTGTTAGACATTTTCTGAACATTTTTCGGACAATGTTGAAAGATCTGACAACCTCCTATACAAAGCTTAATGCACACTTTTTTGGTTATTTATTTATGTATAGTTGTAGAGTTGCAGAGTTGCATTTAGAAATGATTTCTCTGACAATGCTGCCATTGACAGATGCATAAACTTTACACATATGACAATTAAAAGTGTTTGACAATTGTCTTAAAGCAATCTTACAATGACAAAAAAATGTTATTATACGATTGTTAGATATCTGACAATATTTTTGTCTTACAATGTACTCAAAATGTTTTTTCTTACAACGTTGGAAGACAAACATTTTAAGTTCGCACGGTTGTTAGATATTTTCTGAACATTTTTCGAACAACGTTGTAAGATCTGAGTGCAAAAAGTAGATTGCGCTGCAATGACATAACATGAAAATGTTTTCGAGTTGGCATGACAATGCACAACAAGTCATTTGAGTCATCTTAACATAGCATCATTCTAAACATATTCGTAAATTATGAAAAATTTCAAAATTGCTCAAAATCGAATATTTAAAAAGTTATAATCCATTTTTGTCAAATATTTAAAATTTTAAAGAATTCACACCCTTTTATTTATAAATTTTGCTAAATTCTTTTAAAATAATTAATAATTGATTGTTGTTGGTTGTTAACTTACCTTACAATGAGATCATATATTTCTTTTTTATCAAACACTTTACAATACGCTTGTAAAACATTTAGACAGGCATAACGCATACCAGTCCAAGGAACTTCTTTTGATGCCAATGCCTCCCATAAGGGGCAATCAGCATGACGATCCATGTCAAGCATTTTCACCATTTTATTCTCAGCAACAATATTTTGGTAAATTCTTAAAAGCTGATTTTACACATATTCAATTGTAATAAATACATTGGAACTAAAGCAAATATCACAAATTGTTAAAAAAGACTAGAGTTGATAGAGATTTTTCTGTATTGTTTATTGCTAAAACAAATTAAATATTTTGTTTTTATGTTTATGTACATACATACTCGTATGTATGTATGAAAATTCTATGGTATTTGTTTCTTTTTTCTTATTAAAGCCATAAAATAATATTTACATAAATATTTCAACGCCAAAATGGCCAATAAAATGACAAAACATAAAAAGAATTGGCTAATAAATTTATGGTCCAGTTGAACTTGTTGAACATTTGTTTGTTATAGACATTTGAAGACATATGAACAATTTATTAAACATGTGTTTGAGATTATTCTATTTAGTTATTTTTTCAAGCATAATCATGATTCTGTTATGAGTTTTCAATTAGTTTTTAGAATTTAATTTAATTATATGGCAAATGAATGAATGGCCAGAACAAATTATACCCTCCCACTATCACCACCTCATCACCATTATCATCATCGTTGTAGCACACTGTACTCCGATTTTATTTTCTATTTAATGATTCTACGTGTGTTTTCCAACTGATGATGCTGATGATGATGATCATGGTGAATTTTAAGAAACAATTGAACAGTGTGTGAAAAAATTTATTTAGCACAGTGGTTACATTTTATAATTTACACTTCGATAGCTTTTCAAAAGTTAATGATAACTTTTCTATAGAAGACAAAAGTTATCGATAACTTTTCTAAAGAAAACCAAAGTAATTCATAATTGTTCTAAATAAAACGGAAGTAATCGATAACTTTTCTATAGAAAACAAAAGCGATTGATAACTAAAGTTATCGATAACTTTGCCAAAGAAAACCAAAGTAATCGATAATTGTTCTAAACAAACCAGAAGTAATCAATAACTTTTCTATAGAAATCAAAAGCTATCGATAACTTTGTTATAGAAAACTAAAGTTATCGATAACTTTAGTTACCAAGTTATTTTTAGTTTTATCTATAACTTTTCTTTAGAATACTAAAGCTATCGATAACTTTTCTATGCAAAACTAAAGTTATCGATAACTTTTCTATGGAAAACTAAAGTTATCGAAAACTTTTCTATAGAAAACTAAAGCTATCGAAAACTTTTCTATAGAAAACTAAAGTTATTGATAAATTTTCCATAGAAAACTGAAGTTATCGATAACTTTTCCATAGAAAATTACAGTTATAGAAGACAGAAGTTAGCGATAAATATTATTTTGTCGTCTTTGTCACAATCTACATTTTTTTTTAAAGTAAACAGAAGTTATCGATAGCTATTCTAAAGACGACAAAAGTTATCGATTTGAGTTTCTGTCTGTATTAAATTCTTCTTCGTATTTCTTTTAATTTACTATGTTCGATAATTTCTTTTTAATCCGTTCTCTTTATTTACTTTTACTTCACAAACCACTGTGCCTCTTTATTAATACATACAATTATTCAACTGAAAATTGATTTAATTGTATTTTTACGCGGCGTTTTTCCTGCCCCAAAAAACAACTAAATACACGTACCTGATTTATGTTACATTGTGTTATTGTTGTTGTTCTCTTAAAAGATAAACATTTCTTTCTTCAACAATTTTCGCAATTTTTGTTTGCACTAAAACAGAAATATTGAATAATTTAAGGCAACATTTTAATAATAATAGAATTATTTTTAAACAAACATTTTATTTTAAAAGAATGTTAAAAACACAAGCTCTTTAAAATATATTTTATTGCGAGAGATAACATTTTAAGTGTAAGTGTTATTAAGATGTTATTATTAAAATACATAATAATATGAGTATCTATGTGTATTAGCTGCAATTTAATGCTAACCCAGCAAACATAATATTAATGGGTGGTAGAATTTTACTACAAGTGTTTGTAAATCATTCTTGAAGGCAAACACAGTGACAACCTTTATCACCTCTTCAACTATAACTTTGGATATTTATATGAAAGAATGCCTGCAGAAACGTTTGCTGTCTCTCATCACAAGTACCACACTTCAGTAATAATGTGCTTTGATTAAGTTCCCTGTTGTTATACGGAAATTCCCGAACCTCAAACCCTAGCCACAACCAACCGTGTTTGCAAGGCAATAATTTAAGGCAGCCATATTTATGCAAAATGGTCATGGAAAATTTTGAAAAAAAAACTTCATGCATTTACTCAATATACTATTTAATACATAATCCTTTGTCTGGACAAGCTATCGTGTTGCTCGTACAGGACAAAATGTCGGAAGAATTATGGACACAAATGTATTTATGTTTTACCATGTGGGTGAAATGTGTCGATGTTTATTTTTAGCAGTTTTCTTTGAAAGTTTTTAAAATGACACATGGAGTTGAGCGAACAAATGTTCTGAAAACACTGTTCGGACAAGAACATAAAATCAACAAGAGTGTGGACAACAACACGAGTCGATTACATGTGCAGACAAGAAATTGTTCGCTGTATAAAAAAAATTATGGTTTATGTAGACGGCGATTAATGATTCAATAAATAATAATAATTTCTATTTAATTTAAATCTTGCTTAAATTTTGTATCGCCTTTGGTTTATAATTTGTTCTAATTTAGCTGCAAAATTCTTCGAATTATTTAGATAAGATTTTATAAAAACACTGTACTTTGTCTTCATTTACTTACTAAAGACCTGTAAATAATGTTGATTTGTTTAACAAGTCACACCAAACATTGTCTGGCACAAGACATGACAATGGCACAAGTTTGATATGATACAATGTGGAATACAACTCAAGTAAATTTGAGCATATTTTTAATAGTGACAAATAATGTCTACCAAAGTTCTAGCTACTATTAAAAATATGCTAAAATTTACTTGAGTCATGTGGTCGTACAAGCATTGAGGATGAATGGACGTCCAATAACAGAAATTGAGCCAAAGTGCATGATATGGTATTAAATGATCGACGAGTAAAAGTGCGTGAAATAGCCAATATCATGGGCATCTCAAATGATCGAGTCCATTTAATTTTGAATGAAGAACTACAGATGAAAAAGCTTTTTGCAATATGGGTGCCGCATTTGTTAACAGTCGACCACCAAAATCGCATAAGAATGAAAATTTCTAAAGCTAGTTTGGATCATTTTAAGAAAAATAAAATGGATTTTAGGCGTCGTTTCATAACTGATGATGAGACATATATCCACCGATAACTATTTCAATCAAGGGATAGAATTGCTAGATAAGCGTTGGACTAAGTGTATTGAAGTTTCAGGAGATTTTATTGAAAAATAAATATGTTTTTGAAAAACTAACTATTCTCTTTATGTGCTAGGCTAAGAAGTTTCCGAACCGTCCTCGTATTTAATGTAAATCGTGTTTGAGATGCTAAAAAAGCAAAACCGCATAATTTTCATAGCAGAATGACAAGTGTGACACATGTTTTGTGAGAAAGTACTAGGGAACAGGATGCATTGTACTAGTATGAGTTTATACCTAAAAAGTCCGCAGCGACATTAATTCCACAATTGGAAAAACTAAAAATCTGACAAAAATGTTTGCTAGGTTAAGTCTCAATTTATACAAAGCAATTCTTATGAAAAGATTGATACAATTTTTTCCTTGAAATTTTTTCGGTGTTCACACAGCACAATTCTTATTGCTTAGAACGCTTGTATTTTTATTTGAGAACATACACAGATTTGTACACTAAGAGAAAAACTGCGGGCTAAAATCAAACTGTATCGGGCTTGTTTTTAGAATTCTGAAATTTTGAACAAATCAAGCCAGCAAAATACTAAAATGAAGCTAAAATTAAGAATTACGGTCTTAAATCAAGATTGATATCTTAAAATAGAAATAAAAAGCCTAGTTTAAGAATAACACTTTTGATTTAAGATTACATCAAGATTAATTTTTTTTAATCTAAAAATACTTAAAACAAGCATAAAATTCTTAATTTAAAACGAAACGATTTTCAATAAAAAAAAAAAAACACTTTCTGTAAGCTGTGATTTCTTTCGTTGTGCTTAATAAAAGTTAAAAAAAAACAATTTGTTTCAATGGCAAATACACAAATATCAAACCTTGATGCAAACTTCGCAAATAATTGGATGACTGTGGCTATTGAAGCAGTAATTCCGGCGGAAGAAAACAGTTTAAATACTCCTGGAGAAGAAACCTGTGGATTTCCTTTAAATAATTCTAGTGAGTTTGTGCTTTTTTTCAAAATGAAAATATTTATGTTGTGTGTTATAGAATTAAGGTAAAATCATGGTGTAACTATACAAGGTGAGTGCAGTAGCCCAGCTGACTGACTTTGTTTACAATTTATTTATGTCAAAAGTAATACTTTTTCAAGTATTTTTGACAGTAGTACATTATTTTACACAAACAAAATGCCTGTTGTTTCTGTTTTGTTTTGTATTTGTTGTCGATTTGCACTCACCTTGTATAGTTGCACCATGGGTAAAATAATCATTTTCAATCATATGAAATTGAACCAAGTATGTATTACATATACATATATATATGTTATAAATAGTGGTAAAACCTTTATTAGACTTACAAATAAATAGAATTATTTAAACAAAAACTTATGAATTTTCTTTATTTGAATTATATAAATTTATTATATTAATTATAAAATTACAATATATTGAAAAAAAAAATAAAAATATTTTATGGGATAAAATACATTCGAATTTCGAAAATCAAGAGGAAACGTTCTTGAAATAATAATAAACAATCTTAAACTAAGCCTGAGTCAGACTTAAAATAAGCCCATATTAATCTTACTTTAAGAATGCATGATTCTTAAAACAAGATTTTTTTCTTAAATTAAGAACGAAGCAGCTTAAAACCAACCTAAGAACTATAGTTCTAAAAATAAGATTTTCGGTTTAATTTTAGCTTAACACACTTTTATGATTAGATTAGATTTTTCCTTCAGTGTATACACATACATACGTATGTAATACGATTAAGATAGTAACACGATTTGCCTGCACAATCAAGTGTGTGGTGGTCTTATCTCTCCAGCACCCCGATGTCGAAAAAGTAATCCGCTTAGCTTAAAGAATTGCTTAGTGTAAATTCTGACTAACATTGCGCTACATAAGAGCTAACCGACTACAACTGGTTTGCTGCCTCCCTACTATCTGCTTCTGAAGGTGTTTGTTTGTTTGTTGGTTGGAGTATTTAAGTGCTTCTTCTGTTCAGTTTTGTTTTTGTACTTTTAAGAGTTGAGTGTATAATAAAATTAAGGTTTCTTTTCTGAACTTTTTTTTTTATATACATTTGCAATTTTCTATTACGCTCGTCTCTGGTTCAGCTTTTTATTATTTTTTATGCTGGTGATAAGATTAAAAAGCCATAAAAAAGTGAGTAGACCTTTTGGTATGTCGAAAAATTGTTGTTTGAAGATCTGTGTTTATTTTCCAAATAAATATGATGGAAAAGGTATATACGAGTATATGTACATATACATATACATATGTATGTAGGTATGTATGACTGACTTAAGTATTTATTCAATATTAAGTCTTTACAATAATAAAGAAAACATGTTGCTGAAAGTCTTTTAAATAACGATAAAATAATGTTTGGAAAATTAACCAAAAAATACAATTTCATTAATGTAACATGGCAAAGAACAGAAAAGAAAAAGAGTAACAAAGATTAAATTAAATGAACTGACGAGAATTAAAGCTGTGTTGGTGTGGTGGCATGTTTAGATATGGGTAACCAACTACTGTGTGGTTACTTTGACAAGTTCAAGTTAAATTACAAATATTCAATTTATAAATGAAGGTCTTTAATAAATTGTTGTAAATTGAAGTTATTGAGTTTTGATTTCATTTTCATTATCAATTTTGTGTATAGATAATAAAAAAAATATTGAGTTATTTAGTTGAGTAGTTTTATTAAGTATTTTATCAAATTAAATTCACATAAAGTAGATTACTCATTTAAAATAAATACTCATTTAATGAATGTTGTCTATTTATAGAATTGATATAATAATATTTACACAAAAAATTCTTTTAAAAGAAGTTACTCATTTGTTAAGTGATACAATTAATTTACCGCCTGGTCCACGATGTCGAACGATAACGTTCGCTTAGATAAGACTTAAGACACAAACTTTTTATCGTAACTATTTTTTACTCAATCAAGTTTGTTTATTCCCCAACTAAGTTTGTGTCTTAAGTCTTATCTAAGCGAACGTTATCGTTAGACATCGTGGGACAGGGGGTTAATTTAATGTAAAACGACAATGATTTGACAAACAATTTGTGGTTGTGGTCTGAGAGCACTTTTTTTGTCAGCTCTTAAATTTTGACTTTAGATATTTACAAAAAATAATGTCTGCAGAAATGTTTGCTGCATTTTATAAAAGGTATCTTCCTAAGTAACAATTTATCTCCCTGCCATTATTCAAAAGCTGCAACTATTTGGTATCAAAGAAATCAGCTCCACATAATAGTGCTTTTGCATAAATTCAGTAGTTTGTCTGCGCGATTATTTATTTGGATTTAAAACAAATACAAATAGTTTTGGCCTGGTGAAAGTGCAAAGTTTTCATGAAAATATTGCTAAACTACCATTTTCAATTGTTTATAGTGCAAAATCATAAATTAATATTTTCACGAAAAATTTGCACTTTCACAAGGCCAAAACTCCCTGAAGGAGCTTTCCAATGCTTTTGCGATGTACTATACAGTTCTTAACTATTGTCTTGGCTACAATTTTTGTCTGAATATTGGATCGAAAATCTCAATGGTTTGGCTGTTATAGGCCAAAATATCAACACCGAAATAATTAAAATTGATTTTCAATTAAAATATTCGTATATTTAATTAAACATTTAATTAAATGTAGACCGATGAAGTAATTTGTAGTATCAATTAAAATATTTTGTAAAAATTTAATTAAAAGTAGTTTTAATTAAAAAAAATATTATATTATTGAATTGAAAATTGTTTATATTTCTTATTACTTTCTTATGATCAATATTTGAAAACCATTTGAATAGAATAGTTTTACTTTTAATTAAAACAAATCAATATCAAGAACAAATATAGAAATGAATTCAACAGCAAAAATAAAAAAAAACAAAAATATTGTTAGAAAATCAAATATTCCAGAGCTAAATGAAAACATCAACTCAAATATTCAGACAGACGTATCATTAAAATAAAAACAAATATAAACTAGAAAAAAACCTCTGATAAAATTGAAAATAAAATTGAACACATAAATATGCATAAAGACAAAAAACAAATGTTATTAAACACACAAAAAAAAAAGAAGAATAATAAAAATCTGAATTTAAAACACAAATAATTTCTCTAACTTTGAATAACCTTGATGTCAATAAAATTACAATAAATTTACAAAACATTCAGTAAAGCAGTGTAGTTTAGAGGTGTCAGACATGAGAAGTACAAGTTCAATAACAACAAAAAAAAACTACACATCTGGTAAACACACATTACTATTAAGTGCCCACTGTATCATTTACAAAAGTATGTTTGTTTGTAAAATAAATGTACACAGCACGAGTAATTGATAACAAATCTCTATCATTAAATAGACACAAATACTCGTACCAGTCCATGCAAACATCCATCCATCCATTCATCCATCCATCTAACCATTTATATGAAATAACTAAATAATACAAATTGAAAACAAATTGATCTAATTGCAAAAATATAATGTTCATTGATATTTGTAGCAAACAAATAAAGTATCTTTCGGATCCAATATGCCAATATGGAGATAACAAACGGTAGCGTATGTTTGATATGCCAAAGTGTTTAGATTATTAGTAATTGATTGTTTTAATTACCTTCAACTTTCTCATTTTAAAAATAATTGTATATTTGTAATTAATTGGGTGAAGTTTTGGCTAATTTCTTTGAGTTTAATCAGAACCTTCACTTCAGATTCTTTAATGACTGCCTGGAAACTAGTAAGTTCATAATTACTTATGAAACCAGTTCTGTGTTTTTGTACGAACCAATTCTTTGAATATAGTTATTAATTGGTTCTAGATTAACTGCCGTATTCATAAAAAATAAAGTAGGTTTGACGTGTGCTTTTAGACAAATTTTTCATACAAAATTTTCTTAAAGTACATTTGAAGTCTACTTTAATTTTTTATGAATACGGCAGTAATTCTTTAGAACTTATTACTAGTTCGTGAACAACTTTTTGAAACCACTTTCAAAATTTATTTTTTTTTAATCTTTAAAAAATTAATTCAATATTATTAATCCAATACTTTTTCAATTGAATTATCTTCTACGAGCATGTATGTTTAGCATCTTATGTAATGCCAACCAAAATATATTCAGTAAATACAGAGTTTTTCAACAAGAACATTATTTATCAAAACGAAACACAACAAAGAATTTATAATGAAAATCATTCAAATGTTTATTGTATTTAATTAAGTAAAGTTTGACAATTATAAATGAAAGATGATATCGGACAGATGTCCACAGTGGTGTAACATTTGGCACTGTCCTATTGAAACCACACATCAGTGATATCCCTATCATCAATAATAGGCCAATATTTTGTTGTTATTAACTCTTGAAAACGTCATTTGTTCACTATAATCTTGTTCCCTGCCGAATTAAAAATTAGAAAATGCCAGAATTTAGCTTTTTGACGTACGATACTGACAACTAAAAATGGGCTTGGCTTAAAACAGCGGGTTGTAAAATGAATGCAGCTAATATACGGCAAATTGAATTGCCCTTACGACGAATTCACCATGTTGTGGATAGACCCAATTGTTGAGAACGTCGAGGAACTGGCAGATTAGCATCTTTTTCAAACTAATAGAATGCTCATAGGGTTTGCGACTTTATGTAACGAGCCAGTCAACTCTAATTTATCAACCAAATTCTTATTAGCGGTCTCAGGAAGGCGATTTTGCAGGACGAAAATATCACGAATTTTACGAAATGTAGCATGTACTGAAACTTGATGAATTTCGTGCGAAATTAAATTCATTAAAACAATTGCAAAAGCTTCTAGTGAAAAATTGTTTAAATTCTATAAATGAACCAAAGAAATAATAAAATTTCTTCAAATTTTTTTCTTAAAACAATTTTCTAACGTGTCAATTTCAAACAAAAATCACTGAAGGAAGAATAGATTTGTTTCTAACAATGTTTGTACTGATTCCGAGGGTGACAAATTTAAAGAACCCACTGTAGAACTATTGTGAGTAACGTGTGCTAGCTCCGCAAAGCTTCTTGAGAACCACTACTGGAGGTGATAATACCAAACAAAAATTATTGATTTCAAAGCCCAACCCGAACGAGGTTTGGTTTTATGCTTGTGTTATAGAACTAGTAGAGGAACTAATACCTGTTTCCCTGGGTTTTTAATATTCACATTTAGTTGAGAATAAATATATTGGTTTTGATACCCAAGACGTGTAAATATATAGATATATACGAGGTCGGATCAACAAATAACCATTATTTTCCAATTTTGTCAGTTACGTATTTCGCAGTTTTTTCTTTTATGTTGGTACACATGTTTTTATATAAGTTGGTAATATCAGCCATTTTGGATTGTCAGTTTGTTTTTGACAGATAAAAAGGTTAATCGTGTTTTGGTGTGCTCTTCGATTTTTTACTGTTCGAAAAAATGGTTCAAAGAAACTGTATTAAGTTTTGTTGAAAAAATGAAGTTTCATTTGAAATGTTAACTGTGGCGTTTGTCTACTATCTACTATGTCTACTATGAGCAGAACACAAGCTCAATTGTGGTATAACCGGTTTAAGGAAGACCGAGAAGATGTCAATGACGATGCTCGTCCTGGTCGCCCGAGCACATCAACAACCGATGAAAACATTGAAACAGTGAAAAAAATGATTTTGAATAATCGTCGAATCACTATCAGAGAGGTTGCTGGTGATGTTGGCATATCGTTCGGCTCATGCCAAGCAATTTTTACGGATGTTTAGGGCATGCAACGTGCGGCAGCGAAAATTGTTCCAAAATAAATTTTGAGCAAAAACAACGTCGCATCGACATTGCTCAGGAGCTGTTGAACATCGTCAACGACGATCCAGATTTCCTCAATAAGGTTATAACTGGTGACGAATCATGGGTGTATGGCTATGACATTAAAACCTATGTCTATGCTATGGATGACTATATGGCTATGACCAAAGCCCAATCATCCCAATGGAAACGTCCAGAAGAGCCAAAACCGAAAAAGCGCGTTAAGTTTGGTCAAATGTGAAGGTTTTGCTCACTGTTTTCTTTAACTGCAATGGCGTGGTGCATCATGAATTCTTGCCACAAGGTCGTACGATCAATAAGGAATACTACCTTGAAGTTATGCGCCGTTTACGCGAAGCAATTCGTCAGAAACGCACAGAATTATGGAAAAACCAATCATGAATTTTGCACCATGATAACGCACCAGCTCTGACATCGATGCTTGTGTGTGAGTTTTGGCCAAAAACAAAACCGTTAGCATGCCTCAACCACCGTATTAACCGGACGTGGCCCCGCTGATTTTTTTCTCTTCCAAAAACTTAAGACACCGATGAAAGGAAAGCGTTTTGCTGCGTTTGAGGAGATAAAAGAAAAATCTAAACAGAAGCTGTTGGCGCTACCAAAAAGCGCGTTTCAGAAGTGTTTCGAGGATTGGAGAAAACGCTGGCATAAGTGTATTATTATATCTGAGGGAGATTACTTTGAAGGGGGCAAGATAGTTATTGATGAATAAATAAATACTTTTTGAAAAAATTGATAATAACGTTTATTTTTTGATCATACCTCGTATTTCTACTGAAGACTCAATTATTTTTCTTTAGATAGATATGTTTAGATTGTAATTAAAATTTATTAATAATTTTCTCACCACAACTTTATTAATTTTCCAAACACACTCTTGCCCTTAACACTTAATTATAAATTCATATTTCTATTTAATTCCATTTACATACAACATTTTACTGAATGAGAATTTGTTCCTCTTGCGAGTAAAAAATTGTTTTATAAAATTCTTTTATTCGAAGTTGCCTTCTAGTTAAATATAAAAAATTTTTAATTTGAAATTTATTTTTGTATATTTCCATTATATGTTCTACATTAGCTTTCCGTTGGAAAGCATAAATGTAAAATCATACAGAAATATACAAAGAGACACTAGCAAAATGTAACGTTTTCTGGCCTGCTAAAGCCGTCATCAGCATTCTTTGTGTCTAATATTGTTTATTTTGAAAAATTTTTATATTTAACTTTTTTAATATACTGAATGAGAATTTGTTCCTCTTGCGAGTAAAAAATTGTTTTATAAAATTCTTTTATTCGAAGTTGCCTTCTAGTTAAATATAAAAAATTTTTAATTTGAAATTTATTTTTGTATATTTCCATTATATGTTCTACA
This sequence comes from Bellardia bayeri, assembly GCA_950370525.1. Taxonomy (NCBI): domain Eukaryota; kingdom Metazoa; phylum Arthropoda; class Insecta; order Diptera; family Calliphoridae; genus Bellardia; species Bellardia bayeri. Next base: position 89,415,316 of record OX493267.1, read on the forward strand.
TTAGCTTTCCGTTGGAAAGCATAAATGTAAAATCATACAGAAATATACAAAGAGACACTAGCAAAATGTAACGTTTTCTGGCCTGCTAAAGCCGTCATCAGCATTCTTTGTGTCTAATATTGTTTATTTTGAAAAATTTTTATATTTAACTTTTTTAATATACTGAATGAGAATTTGTTCCTCTTGCGAGTAAAAAATTGTTTTATAAAATTCTTTTATTCGAAGTTGCCTTCTAGTTAAATATAAAAAATTTTTAATTTGAAATTTATTTTTGTATATTTCCATTATATGTTCTACATTAGCTTTCCGTTGGAAAGCATAAATGTAAAATCATACAGAAATATACAAAGAGACACTAGCAAAATGTAACGTTTTCTGGCCTGCTAAAGCCGTCATCAGCATTCTTTGTGTCTAATATTGTTTATTTTGAAAAATTTTTATATTTAACTTTTTTAATATACTGAATGAGAATTTGTTCCTCTTGCGAGTAAAAAATTGTTTTATAAAATTCTTTTATTCGAAGTTGCCTTCTAGTTAAATATAAAAAATTTTTAATTTGAAATTTATTTTTGTATATTTCCATTATATGTTCTACATTAGCTTTCCGTTGGAAAGCATAAATGTAAAATCATACAGAAATATACAAAGAGACACTAGCAAAATGTAACGTTTTCTGGCCTGCTAAAGCCGTCATCAGCATTCTTTGTGTCTAATATTGTTTATTTTGAAAAATTTTTATATTTAACTTTTTTAATATACTGAATGAGAATTTGTTCCTCTTGCGAGTAAAAAATTGTTTTATAAAATTCTTTTATTCGAAGTTGCCTTCTAGTTAAATATAAAAAATTTTTAATTTGAAATTTATTTTTGTATATTTCCATTATATGTTCTACATTAGCTTTCCGTTGGAAAGCATAAATGTAAAATCATACAGAAATATACAAAGAGACACTAGCAAAATGTAACGTTTTCTGGCCTGCTAAAGCCGTCATCAGCATTCTTTGTGTCTAATATTGTTTATTTTGAAAAATTTTTATATTTAACTTTTTTAATATACTGAATGAGAATTTGTTCCTCTTGCGAGTAAAAAATTGTTTTATAAAATTCTTTTATTCGAAGTTGCCTTCTAGTTAAATATAAAAAATTTTTAATTTGAAATTTATTTTTGTATATTTCCATTATATGTTCTACATTAGCTTTCCGTTGGAAAGCATAAATGTAAAATCATACAGAAATATACAAAGAGACACTAGCAAAATGTAACGTTTTCTGGCCTGCTAAAGCCGTCATCAGCATTCTTTGTGTCTAATATTGTTTATTTTGAAAAATTTTTATATTTAACTTTTTTAATATACTGAATGAGAATTTGGTCCTCTTGCGAGTAAAAAATTGTTTTATAAAATTCTTTTATTCGAAGTTGCCTTCTAGTTAAATATAAAAAATTTTTAATTTGAAATTTATTTTTGTATATTTCCATTATATGTTCTACATTAGCTTTCCGTTGGAAAGCATAAATGTAAAATCATACAGAAATATACAAAGAGACACTAGCAAAATGTAACGTTTTCTGGCCTGCTAAAGCCGTCATCAGCATTCTTTGTGTCTAATATTGTTTATTTTGAAAAATTTTTATATTTAACTTTTTTAATATACTGAATGAGAATTTGTTCCTCTTGCGAGTAAAAAATTGTTTTATAAAATTCTTTTATTCGAAGTTGCCTTCTAGTTAAATATAAAAAATTTTTAATTTGAAATTTATTTTTGTATATTTCCATTATATGTTCTACATTAGCTTTCCGTTGGAAAGCATAAATGTAAAATCATACAGAAATATACAAAGAGACACTAGCAAAATGTAACGTTTTCTGGCCTGCTAAAGCCGTCATCAGCATTCTTTGTGTCTAATATTGTTTATTTTGAAAAATTTTTATATTTAACTTTTTTAATATACTGAATGAGAATTTGTTCCTCTTGCGAGTAAAAAATTGTTTTATAAAATTCTTTTATTCGAAGTTGCCTTCTAGTTAAATATAAAAAATTTTTAATTTGAAATTTATTTTTGTATATTTCCATTATATGTTCTACATTAGCTTTCCGTTGGAAAGCATAAATGTAAAATCATACAGAAATATACAAAGAGACACTAGCAAAATGTAACGTTTTCTGGCCTGCTAAAGCCGTCATCAGCATTCTTTGTGTCTAATATTGTTTATTTTGAAAAATTTTTATATTTAACTTTTTTAATATACTGAATGAGAATTTGTTCCTCTTGCGAGTAAAAAATTGTTTTATAAAATTCTTTTATTCGAAGTTGCCTTCTAGTTAAATATAAAAAATTTTTAATTTGAAATTTATTTTTGTATATTTCCATTATATGTTCTACATTAGCTTTCCGTTGGAAAGCATAAATGTAAAATCATACAGAAATATACAAAGAGACACTAGCAAAATGTAACGTTTTCTGGCCTGCTAAAGCCGTCATCAGCATTCTTTGTGTCTAATATTGTTTATTTTGAAAAATTTTTATATTTAACTTTTTTAATATACTGAATGAGAATTTGTTCCTCTTGCGAGTAAAAAATTCTTTTATTCGAAGTTGCCTTCTAGTTAAATATAAAAAATTTTTAATTTGAAATTTATTTTTGTATATTTCCATTATATGTTCTACATTAGCTTTCCGTTGGAAAGCATAAATGTAAAATCATACAGAAATATACAAAGAGACACTAGCAAAATGTAACGTTTTCTGGCCTGCTAAAGCCGTCATCAGCATTCTTTGTGTCTAATATTGTTTATTTTGAAAAATTTTTATATTTAACTTTTTTAATATACTGAATGAGAATTTGTTCCTCTTGCGAGTAAAAAATTGTTTTATAAAATTCTTTTATTCGAAGTTGCCTTCTAGTTAAATATAAAAAATTTTTAATTTGAAATTTATTTTTGTATATTTCCATTATATGTTCTACATTAGCTTTCCGTTGGAAAGCATAAATGTAAAATCAAATATACAAAAATAAATTTCAAATTAAAAATTTTTTATATTTAACTAGAAGGCAACTTCGAATAAAAGAATTTTATAAAACAATTTTTTACTCGCAAGAGGAACAAATTCTCATTCAGTATATTAAAAAAGTTAAATATAAAAATTTTTCAAAATAAACAATATTAGACACAAAGAATGCTGATGACGGCTTTAGCAGGCCAGAAAACGTTACATTTTGCTAGTGTCTCTTTGTATATTTCTGTATGATTTTACATTTATGCTTTCCAACGGAAAGCTAATGTAGAACATATAATGGAAATATACAAAAATAAATTTCAAATTAAAAATTTTTTATATTTAACTAGAAGGCAACTTCGAATAAAAGAATTTTATAAAACAATTTTTTACTCGCAAGAGGAACAAATTCTCATTCAGTATATTAAAAAAGTTAAATATAAAAATTTTTCAAAATAAACAATATTAGACACAAAGAATGCTGATGACGGCTTTAGCAGGCCAGAAAACGTTACATTTTGCTAGTGTCTCTTTGTATATTTCTGTATGATTTTACATTTATGCTTTCCAACGGAAAGCTAATGTAGAACATATAATGGAAATATACAAAAATAAATTTCAAATTAAAAATTTTTTATATTTAACTAGAAGGCAACTTCGAATAAAAGAATTTTATAAAACAATTTTTTACTCGCAAGAGGAACAAATTCTCATTCAGTATATTAAAAAAGTTAAATATAAAAATTTTTCAAAATAAACAATATTAGACACAAAGAATGCTGATGACGGCTTTAGCAGGCCAGAAAACGTTACATTTTGCTAGTGTCTCTTTGTATATTTCTGTATGATTTTACATTTATGCTTTCCAACGGAAAGCTAATGTAGAACATATAATGGAAATATACAAAAATAAATTTCAAATTAAAAATTTTTTATATTTAACTAGAAGGCAACTTCGAATAAAAGAATTTTATAAAACAATTTTTTACTCGCAAGAGGAACAAATTCTCATTCAGTATATTAAAAAAGTTAAATATAAAAATTTTTCAAAATAAACAATATTAGACACAAAGAATGCTGATGACGGCTTTAGCAGGCCAGAAAACGTTACATTTTGCTAGTGTCTCTTTGTATATTTCTGTATGATTTTACATTTATGCTTTCCAACGGAAAGCTAATGTAGAACATATAATGGAAATATACAAAAATAAATTTCAAATTAAAAATTTTTTATATTTAACTAGAAGGCAACTTCGAATAAAAGAATTTTATAAAACAATTTTTTACTCGCAAGAGGAACAAATTCTCATTCAGTATATTAAAAAAGTTAAATATAAAAATTTTTCAAAATAAACAATATTAGACACAAAGAATGCTGATGACGGCTTTAGCAGGCCAGAAAACGTTACATTTTGCTAGTGTCTCTTTGTATATTTCTGTATGATTTTACATTTATGCTTTCCAACGGAAAGCTAATGTAGAACATATAATGGAAATATACAAAAATAAATTTCAAATTAAAAATTTTTTATATTTAACTAGAAGGCAACTTCGAATAAAAGAATTTTATAAAACAATTTTTTACTCGCAAGAGGAACAAATTCTCATTCAGTATATTAAAAAAGTTAAATATAAAAATTTTTCAAAATAAACAATATTAGACACAAAGAATGCTGATGACGGCTTTAGCAGGCCAGAAAACGTTACATTTTGCTAGTGTCTCTTTGTATATTTCTGTATGATTTTACATTTATGCTTTCCAACGGAAAGCTAATGTAGAACATATAATGGAAATATACAAAAATAAATTTCAAATTAAAAATTTTTTATATTTAACTAGAAGGCAACTTCGAATAAAAGAATTTTATAAAACAATTTTTTACTCGCAAGAGGAACAAATTCTCATTCAGTATATTAAAAAAGTTAAATATAAAAATTTTTCAAAATAAACAATATTAGACACAAAGAATGCTGATGACGGCTTTAGCAGGCCAGAAAACGTTACATTTTGCTAGTGTCTCTTTGTATATTTCTGTATGATTTTACATTTATGCTTTCCAACGGAAAGCTAATGTAGAACATATAATGGAAATATACAAAAATAAATTTCAAATTAAAAATTTTTTATATTTAACTAGAAGGCAACTTCGAATAAAAGAATTTTATAAAACAATTTTTTACTCGCAAGAGGAACAAATTCTCATTCAGTATATTAAAAAAGTTAAATATAAAAATTTTTCAAAATAAACAATATTAGACACAAAGAATGCTGATGACGGCTTTAGCAGGCCAGAAAACGTTACATTTTGCTAGTGTCTCTTTGTATATTTCTGTATGATTTTACATTTATGCTTTCCAACGGAAAGCTAATGTAGAACATATAATGGAAATATACAAAAATAAATTTCAAATTAAAAATTTTTTATATTTAACTAGAAGGCAACTTCGAATAAAAGAATTTTATAAAACAATTTTTTACTCGCAAGAGGAACAAATTCTCATTCAGTATATTAAAAAAGTTAAATATAAAAATTTTTCAAAATAAACAATATTAGACACAAAGAATGCTGATGACGGCTTTAGCAGGCCAGAAAACGTTACATTTTGCTAGTGTCTCTTTGTATATTTCTGTATGATTTTACATTTATGCTTTCCAACGGAAAGCTAATGTAGAACATATAATGGAAATATACAAAAATAAATTTCAAATTAAAAATTTTTTATATTTAACTAGAAGGCAACTTCGAATAAAAGAATTTTATAAAACAATTTTTTACTCGCAAGAGGAACAAATTCTCATTCAGTATATTAAAAAAGTTAAATATAAAAATTTTTCAAAATAAACAATATTAGACACAAAGAATGCTGATGACGGCTTTAGCAGGCCAGAAAACGTTACATTTTGCTAGTGTCTCTTTGTATATTTCTGTATGATTTTACATTTATGCTTTCCAACGGAAAGCTAATGTAGAACATATAATGGAAATATACAAAAATAAATTTCAAATTAAAAATTTTTTATATTTAACTAGAAGGCAACTTCGAATAAAAGAATTTTATAAAACAATTTTTTACTCGCAAGAGGAACAAATTCTCATTCAGTATATTAAAAAAGTTAAATATAAAAATTTTTCAAAATAAACAATATTAGACACAAAGAATGCTGATGACGGCTTTAGCAGGCCAGAAAACGTTACATTTTGCTAGTGTCTCTTTGTATATTTCTGTATGATTTTACATTTATGCTTTCCAACGGAAAGCTAATGTAGAACATATAATGGAAATATACAAAAATAAATTTCAAATTAAAAATTTTTTATATTTAACTAGAAGGCAACTTCGAATAAAAGAATTTTATAAAACAATTTTTTACTCGCAAGAGGAACAAATTCTCATTCAGTATATTAAAAAAGTTAAATATAAAAATTTTTCAAAATAAACAATATTAGACACAAAGAATGCTGATGACGGCTTTAGCAGGCCAGAAAACGTTACATTTTGCTAGTGTCTCTTTGTATATTTCTGTATGATTTTACATTTATGCTTTCCAACGGAAAGCTAATGTAGAACATATAATGGAAATATACAAAAATAAATTTCAAATTAAAAATTTTTTATATTTAACTAGAAGGCAACTTCGAATAAAAGAATTTTATAAAACAATTTTTTACTCGCAAGAGGAACAAATTCTCATTCAGTATATTAAAAAAGTTAAATATAAAAATTTTTCAAAATAAACAATATTAGACACAAAGAATGCTGATGACGGCTTTAGCAGGCCAGAAAACGTTACATTTTGCTAGTGTCTCTTTGTATATTTCTGTATGATTTTACATTTATGCTTTCCAACGGAAAGCTAATGTAGAACATATAATGGAAATATACAAAAATAAATTTCAAATTAAAAATTTTTTATATTTAACTAGAAGGCAACTTCGAATAAAAGAATTTTATAAAACAATTTTTTACTCGCAAGAGGAACAAATTCTCATTCAGTATATTAAAAAAGTTAAATATAAAAATTTTTCAAAATAAACAATATTAGACACAAAGAATGCTGATGACGGCTTTAGCAGGCCAGAAAACGTTACATTTTGCTAGTGTCTCTTTGTATATTTCTGTATGATTTTACATTTATGCTTTCCAACGGAAAGCTAATGTAGAACATATAATGGAAATATACAAAAATAAATTTCAAATTAAAAATTTTTTATATTTAACTAGAAGGCAACTTCGAATAAAAGAATTTTATAAAACAATTTTTTACTCGCAAGAGGAACAAATTCTCATTCAGTATATTAAAAAAGTTAAATATAAAAATTTTTCAAAATAAACAATATTAGACACAAAGAATGCTGATGACGGCTTTAGCAGGCCAGAAAACGTTACATTTTGCTAGTGTCTCTTTGTATATTTCTGTATGATTTTACATTTATGCTTTCCAACGGAAAGCTAATGTAGAACATATAATGGAAATATACAAAAATAAATTTCAAATTAAAAATTTTTTATATTTAACTAGAAGGCAACTTCGAATAAAAGAATTTTATAAAACAATTTTTTACTCGCAAGAGGAACAAATTCTCATTCAGTATATTAAAAAAGTTAAATATAAAAATTTTTCAAAATAAACAATATTAGACACAAAGAATGCTGATGACGGCTTTAGCAGGCCAGAAAACGTTACATTTTGCTAGTGTCTCTTTGTATATTTCTGTATGATTTTACATTTATGCTTTCCAACGGAAAGCTAATGTAGAACATATAATGGAAATATACAAAAATAAATTTCAAATTAAAAATTTTTTATATTTAACTAGAAGGCAACTTCGAATAAAAGAATTTTATAAAACAATTTTTTACTCGCAAGAGGAACAAATTCTCATTCAGTATATTAAAAAAGTTAAATATAAAAATTTTTCAAAATAAACAATATTAGACACAAAGAATGCTGATGACGGCTTTAGCAGGCCAGAAAACGTTACATTTTGCTAGTGTCTCTTTGTATATTTCTGTATGATTTTACATTTATGCTTTCCAACGGAAAGCTAATGTAGAACATATAATGGAAATATACAAAAATAAATTTCAAATTAAAAATTTTTTATATTTAACTAGAAGGCAACTTCGAATAAAAGAATTTTATAAAACAATTTTTTACTCGCAAGAGGAACAAATTCTCATTCAGTATATTAAAAAAGTTAAATATAAAAATTTTTCAAAATAAACAATATTAGACACAAAGAATGCTGATGACGGCTTTAGCAGGCCAGAAAACGTTACATTTTGCTAGTGTCTCTTTGTATATTTCTGTATGATTTTACATTTATGCTTTCCAACGGAAAGCTAATGTAGAACATATAATGGAAATATACAAAAATAAATTTCAAATTAAAAATTTTTTATATTTAACTAGAAGGCAACTTCGAATAAAAGAATTTTATAAAACAATTTTTTACTCGCAAGAGGAACAAATTCTCATTCAGTATATTAAAAAAGTTAAATATAAAAATTTTTCAAAATAAACAATATTAGACACAAAGAATGCTGATGACGGCTTTAGCAGGCCAGAAAACGTTACATTTTGCTAGTGTCTCTTTGTATATTTCTGTATGATTTTACATTTATGCTTTCCAACGGAAAGCTAATGTAGAACATATAATGGAAATATACAAAAATAAATTTCAAATTAAAAATTTTTTATATTTAACTAGAAGGCAACTTCGAATAAAAGAATTTTATAAAACAATTTTTTACTCGCAAGAGGAACAAATTCTCATTCAGTATATTAAAAAAGTTAAATATAAAAATTTTTCAAAATAAACAATATTAGACACAAAGAATGCTGATGACGGCTTTAGCAGGCCAGAAAACGTTACATTTTGCTAGTGTCTCTTTGTATATTTCTGTATGATTTTACATTTATGCTTTCCAACGGAAAGCTAATGTAGAACATATAATGGAAATATACAAAAATAAATTTCAAATTAAAAATTTTTTATATTTAACTAGAAGGCAACTTCGAATAAAAGAATTTTATACAACATTTTATTAATGCAATTTAAATAAAATATTTCATATGCAAATTGATTTATGTTTGCATATTTATTGCAACATCTTAAATAGTAAAAACACACTTCAATTAATAACGATTTAACAAATGTTGAATTCAATTAAAATCAACCGTGAGGTGGGTAGACGGACAACGAACAGCCAAAACCGGAAATAAATTTTGCAAAAATCTCAGAATTAATGATTCATAATGACGACGCTGCTGCTCTGATGTTTAAAAACGATAAACAAATATCATGAAATTGGCATGTAAAGGACAGACGGACGCCAGCAAACAAATTGCATTAATAGCGCAAATTGCAACAAATATTATTAATATTGAAAAAACGTATTGAACTTGAGTAAATTTATAAACAAAATACAAAAACAAAGCAGAAAAAAAGCTATTGACATTTTATGCAAATATGTGATACAATATAATATACTTGTACATACATACATATATAATAATATAGTAGATACCCATATGGTATGAGATTATTATTTGGAAATAAAGGGTGTTTTAAAAAGAGTTAATATTTGCAAAAAAAAAAAAAATAAGTTATATGTATTTCAAAACAAGAGTTCACAAATTCCCTGCAAATTCGATATTGACGGGTTCAATGATTGCAACAAAGCTAAAGCTTCGAAAAAGTACTGTAACTGATACAACCAAAACTTAACAAATTGCAAAACCTTAAGAACTGAACGCTGAATCGCAGATAAGGCTGATCAAGCAGATACTTTTGAAGCTGCTGAATAGCGCAACATTATAATTAAGTAAACTATATAGTGGCATATGGGAATAATATAAAAGTTTTGACATTGCACTTGTTGACTTATCAGCAGTAAAAGCTTTGACAATTATTTCAAAGAATTAAATTTTGCTTAAAAATCTCATTAACATTTTAAGAATTCATTTAAGAACAACCCGCTGTGTTTTCTGGAAAAATCTTTTTATCAGACGGAAACCATTTTTATTGGTCTGGTTACGTCAACATGTTAAATTGCTATATTCGGTTTTCGGAAAATCAAAGAGCAATTGTTGAGAAGCCTTTGCATGCTGAACTTGACACTATATGCGGCGCTATGTGGTCTGAATTTGTCTTTTTTTGAAAATTCGGCTGATAATATGGTTTTAGTTACAAAATCACACTATAGAGAGTTATTTGTCTAGGTTCAATATTTCACTACAAAGTGAAACTGAAATCGTTTCCAATTCCATATGGAAAATTTCACGGCGTTCTAGAAAAGGAGTGAAACATTATTCAAAAATAAACGAAACTGGAAATGAAATTTTAGTTTTCAAATAATTTTCAGAAAATTTTGAACACAAACTTTATGAATATTGCACTTGCATTTTACGAATGTAGAATCCAGGTGATTAATAACTAAATGATAGTATTATTGAAGATACTCGTATGGGTAACACTGACAGATGGGTTCAAAGGGATGGTGGCAAATGCTAACGAAATTCCCCGATCGCATAATTTCACACCACCAGAATACTTTTTGTTTGACTATGTTAAAGAGTAAAGAGTTTATACAAAGCTAATCGAATCGTTTAAAGCTTTAAATGTGATTGAAAATGTTGATAATAGAATGTTATTGACATCTGTCCGATTACTTTTATAATTTATAATTGTCAAGCCTTACTGTTTTCAATAGAATAAACATTTGAATGAATTTCATTATAAATTCTTTGTTTCGAAAAACAAAGGTCTCCTCCCCTCTACAAATCTGTACAACAAATGAAGTAGTAAATTTTTTACACATAATTATTTGCTAACTTTAATCGTCCTTACTATTAAATATTTACTTGTTAACATTTTTAGCGGCTCACTCCTTAATTTAAAAAAAATTAACTTGTTCACAATTGCCTTCAAAAGTTTCGGCAATTGCGGAATGATCCAAAATTGTTGTGGTGTGCTAAATATGAATCTTCAAAATAGGCGCTACAAAACTGAACTCTTACCAAAAGAATATGTATTTTTTTGATGTGGAAAGCTCGATTTTGAATTACAATTATATTGCAAAGACAAGCCATGTGAAGATAATCTATTTTAAGACCTATAACAGTATTGGACAGTTTATTATTTTTTGTGAAATGATCTGCTGACTACATTTTTAACTAGAAATTTTATTAAATTATGAGTTTTAACAGTTGCGAAACATTGCGCAAGTTTAATTTCCTTCACAAATGCCAAACTAGTAGAAAAATTTCAGGTTCGATTCTTAGCAGGGACTAGGTTAATAAGTTAAGTAAACAATAGTATAAATTACACTTGTATTGTATTGCATTGTAAAATACAATTTTTTAATTCACAACTGATGTTGTAGTGTCGTAGGAGTTGTACGTCGTCTGAATTTACAATAGTTGTACAAATGTTGTTGGTAATTTCTATAAAAATATTTTATAAAAACCTAAGACATTTTAACATACTTATATTTTTCTAATGTTGTACTGAAGTTTAAATGTTGCCAAAAGTTAAAATGTGTATTTCAATATAAAAATTATTAATTTTTTTTACTTAAAAAAATATAACCAAACGGTAACACTCAAGTCATAAACTGATGGACAAATTTAAAACAAGGAAATAAAATTAATAAACAAAAAAATTTAATAATGGAATCTTTTTAAAATATTTTTTTTTGTCATTTTAAAAGTTGGACAACATAAACATACGACTTTGCTTACAAGTGTGTTCACAATCAGATAGTTGTATCATACAATATACAACATACAACATCACTTGTGAATTGCACAAATAACTTTAAAACTAACTTGTTTAAACACCCTGTCCAGTGTCTACACGTTAACATCATTTAAATGCTACACAAATGCACTCTTGAAACTTGATTTAATACGAATAATTGTTTCGTGTTTGGTTTTCTTAATTCCTTTGGTATTTGATTTTGATTTTTTTTTTGTTTCAGGCTTTATTTGGTAATTGATAAAAATTATTTAATGTAGTGAATGAAATAAATTGTAACATTTGTGAAGATTTATTTAATTGTATTAATGTTAATGACATTTCATTTTATAAATTTATACAAAAATTACATCATGTTTTTTAATTTCCGGGAGTTTTTATAAATAAACAAATGATTACTTAAAAATGAAGATTCGTAGCAGCTAAGTCCCAGATCACACAATGCAACTTTTGCTGCTCAACTTTTGAGTTTGTTGGTGATAGGGGAAAGAAGAGTGGTCCCCTCTCTCTCTTTTTTTCCCCTCTCACACAAAAAACTTAAAATATGAGCAGCAAAAGTTGCATTGTGTGATCCGGGACTAATGGGTCTATAAAAAAAACAGCTACAAAACATGATGTATTATGTAGTAGGTTAAGTTTGATTATATGCCTGACACTGGCTCAATAAGGAACCATCGTTTATACAGTTTATTATGGTTCGTTTTTCATTTTCCGCTCTTAGTACCAATTTACACGTAGCAATTCTTTAAGCTAAGCTAAGCTTTTAAACATCGGGGTGAGGGAAAGATAAGAAGAGTATACAGTTGATTGTACTTGCAATTCGTTTTACTCTCCTATTCGTATTACATATGTACATATGTCTGTATATATACTCTCAAATAAAAATATGAGCGATTTAAACAATATGAATTGTGCTGTGTGAACACCTATCTTTTCAATAAGAAGAGATACTTCTCCCTTGAAGTATTGTAATATTAATGGTATTCTTCTATGGATTCTAGTCTTATTAACAGCTGACAAATTAAACTTTCAGAATATTGAGTATGCGACCAACGAGTTGTAACTTCTTCAGAATGTCTTTGTTATTTTAATATTTACAAGTTTGAATATATTAAATATTCACATATGATGTATCAACTCTTTTATGCTTAAATATGGTAGTTAACTTTCAGAATATTGAATATTCTACCAAATAGTTTTCTACTTCCTTAAATAACTTCACAATTGTTTCATTATTATTGCTGGATATATGAACTTCGACAATATATAAAATTTGTCACACATTCCTAGTTTGAAACATTCATTACCCATTGTGTATCTGCTCTCCACCAGTCTTAATTACTTCTATCCTGCAACAGCTAATTAAAAGAAGAAACAATACACCCACACTTTTCTAGGAAAGCAAACAGAAATAAACAGCAATAAAAAGCATAAACTAGAAGAAGGAAATGAAACCCCTTAATTAAATTTTTATAAAAAATTAAACCCTAAACTACCAATATACACTTACACGTCTATTAAGCAATTAAAGCATTGCAATAAGCTGTATTTATTACAATAGTATGCAATTGTATGCTATAAAATCAGTAATCATGGGTGATTGGTTGTAAACTAAGAATCTAATACCTCTGGCAAGGGACAAACTAAACAGACTTTTGCAGCCATTCAATATAATGGAATTGGTTTTGTAGTTTTTAGTGTTTTGTAAATTCTAATAAAGTCTACAAATAGCAGCAATGTCAATTACACAATAATGTGGTACAGCAAATAAGAAAGTATTATCAGCCAAGAACGACTATATAGATTATGCTGTCTCTTTCTCTGATTAGCTTTTGATTATGATCTTTTTCTCAAGTTTTTACGTTTTTTCATCAAGTTCGCAGCTTAAAAATATATAAGCGATTATTTTCGGAACCAAGTGTCAATGAGAGCCGATCACTGCTCTAAATCGAGTGTATGCAAAGTAAATGTATTTTTGTAATAATTTAAAGATCATGAATCAAATCATAAAGATTGCACAAAGATTGTAAACAATATTTTCTCTCTATGCGCATGACGTCACAGGTTATTTTTTCCGTATAATCAACATATAAGAGATAACTTTTGTTGACAATGATTTAAAAGAAAATAATTTTTCTTAAATTTTTTGATTCAATATAAAACATTTAATTATTTATTATTCTATACATATTCAAAATTTATCAAAAAAGTGAACTATATTTTAGTATTTGAAAAGGGGCAGTGTAGTTAATAAACCTAGATAACGACTGCAGCGCCATCTGCCGGGGTGGTTTGTGAATATAAATCATCCAAGGTGGCACCCAAACGCATGCAAAAAAAATTTATTCAGTGACAGTAGAATTATATACATAACAAAGATTTGTAGGGCAGGTACCACGCCTCTTTATCAAATCCTGCCCATATTTGCAGCAGCACTTAAAAAATGCACACCAAACCGATGTACCAATTTTTGTTTTTTAAGGAAAAAAAAAAATAAATTAGATTAATTGTAGTATATTTTTATTTTTCATTTTTGAATAAAAGTTAAATTTTTTGATAAAAAAAATATATATACATACATATATGTATATAAAATTACTAAAATATGTATGAAAGTAAAAAGTGCCACGTGCGTAATGTAACGTGCGTAATCAACAAATTATTTTTTTCTTAGCAAATTTATGCATAGTTGTTTTTGAACAAAGCATGATTATAAAGGTCCATTTATCCATTTATTATATAGACTTAGATATCAATACCTGTAATTTTGAGTGTTCTTTTTAAAGTGCGTTGCGATTTTATCACGACTATATGAAATAATGATTAATTGTTAGCAATTCTACGTGGACAATAAACAAACTCATGGTTGCTTGTCAAAATTTCAACTCTGGCGACATTGATAACAAGATTTACAGATTATAAATTTTTCACAGATAGGGAGTCTGGGTCGCTTAATGTTGAACGTTATAAACATCAGTACAAACCCTGTATAGTTTTGTTTCCCTTCTCTAAATTGTATAAATGGTTACAATATTGAATATATAAGCTAATATTTGCCTAGTTACAAAATTGTGTTACAAATCTCAACACACTTTAGCAAACAAATTCTTTGTGTACAGTGGTGGAAGGTGGTGGGGGGGGGGGAGAGGGTTGGGGGGAGTGGTATTGGTGTTGTTTGAGGGGTCAAACGTAAATTTAAAATAGCAAGTATATATTGTGTGCCATTTTTAACTTGTGATTAATATTTACAGTTTGGAATGGAATGATATTGTAAATAGTTCAATAGAAGCTGTGGCTCACAGAAAAAAATAAAAATGAGTTTCAATTAAAATATTTGTGGAATCAATTAAAAATTTAATTGAAATCGGACCTGTAAACAAAATGATAGTATCAATTAAAAAAAATGTGAGATTTAATTGAAAATATCAGAAAAAGTAATTGAATCAATTAAAATTTTAATTGAAAATTATTTTAAAATCAATTAAAGGTTTAATTGAAAAAAAAACATGATTTTTTTTTCTGTGCTCATGCTAGAAAAAAAAAGATTTGGTCTTATGCTAGAGAGTATAGCACTTGGTTTTATTAAATTCTATAACCAGCCACTTGAAAGTTGCAAATACTTGAACTTCATGCAAATTATAATCACTATTTTTAAGGTTAAGATACGTAACAAAAATATCGATATATCATTTAACTTTACATACGAGTACACATATTTACTTCATTAATTCTTTATATTGTTTAACATTGTTTGCTATTCCAAAAGTTATGTAGCAGCAAATAAATATTCACTAAAATCTATTATATAACTTTGTTTGCTCTTATAAAATTTATGTACCTACGAGCAAATAACTATTTGCTAAAGTCTTTTGTTTTTTTGATTTTGTAAATATTTGGAATATTGCACACATTATAAACATAGTACCTTTTTAATAACTGGCCTTGTCCAATTAATTTTTAGAATTTTTATCTTAATATTTCATTAATGGAAATTAAATACACTTTATTAAATCCCTACAACAATATCAATCAAATAAAAAGTCCTATAAACTGTGTCATCCAGCTAATTTTCAACCAGATGTTTGTGCAATAGATAAATCTAGCCACCATAATTACCATTTACATACAACTCATGTTCGTACAGAAAAGAGTAGAAGAAAAACATAATTTACACTTAAAACAGCTGCAAGTGCAGCAGATACTAATGCACAGGAAAACATCAATAAGAATCACTTTAAACTAAAAGTGTCATTATAAAGGAAAATAAAAAATGAAAACAAAATGCTAAAAAAAGAACCGAGAAATTGCAATAAAATTCTTGGAAAATAAGTTTAATTTAGAGGGAAAAAGTACGAGTAGAAATAATGTTACCCTTGATACTGAGACAGGCATGGGAAATGTTGAAAAGATATTCACCCCTAGCGTGAATAAAAATTCCACGGTAAATATAGCTGAAAATGTTACGAAAACTTCTGGAAAACCTATAACTGGAAGTACGATTAGAAGATCTTTGCATTAAAATGGCCTACATGGTAAAGTGCAACCTTAGTAGCACTTTATATCAAAAAACAGCCAAACTAAACGTTTGAATTTCGAAAATAATATAAAGGAACCTCAAATTTTTTGAAATAAGCGGTTGCGGAATGAACAAATATGTTTGTTTGTCCTTAAGTGTAAACTACGCACAAAAATACCGCCTCTTTAAAAAATACAAATAAAACTATAAACATTAACGTTGTCACGTTTTCCCCCTAACTGAAATACATGAACAAATTTATATCTGTAATTCTGAGTAGATTTTGTTACTGACTCTGCAGGACGTGAGTTAATCGCCTATTTCACAAACAAAACAAGAATACCTACAAGAGTTCCAAAATTAATGAAATTTAACTAATAATGCTTACCCAGCAGTTTTTTTTTATTGAAACAGAGTAAAATCAATTCAGAAGAAAAGAAGTTATAAATCATAATGTTTGAATGCATCAATTTAAAGCCATTCAAGTTTTAACACTTCCGTATATCTTCGTATAACTTTTAACTGTTTAATATCACAAGGACTGAATAATGTACCATAATACAAAGTTTTCCAAGCCTGATTCCTATAGTACTGTTACAATGTGAACTGTGAGGCGATAGTATGTACATAATTGCGTGTACTGAATGGAGGCCACTTAAGAGTCGAATGTGTGTCGATCTACTTGAGTATTAAATTGCTGTTGAAATCTAATAATTTCCAAGGAATTTATAAACTGCAAGCTAGTAGTAGGAGGTGTAAAAATTTATTTTAATTAAAAGTTGTAATATGTAGTAGTTGAGGATTTAGATTCAAGTGGCATTTGTGTAATAAATCTGGTATGATTGTTTTAATTAAGACTTAATAAAAGGTGTTTCTAATTTTCAATAGCGATTAATTCGGCACTATTTAAAGAAACTTCTGTCATTGTTACTTTTAAAAATAATTTTTTGTATGGTTATGTTATTAAGTAACAATTTTTATTCCACCCTAAAGACCCGAGCTTTGTTATAATTTTCGGCATACAGACATAGCTGCCAGATTTCATGATTTATCGTCATTTGACGATTTTTTGTTTCAAAAATAGCAAAGTGGCGATTTGACGATTTTTTTTATTGAAAGTGACGATTTTCTGAATTATTTAAATTTTCTATGATTTGTTTGTTTTATCAATGTTTTTGTTACCAAATTCTCTCTTTTTTTTGAGACAACAACTATTTTTCTCATTTAATATCATAAACATTAAGAAGAACATGATATATTTCAAAAACAAAACTAAATAATAGTAGTGTTTTCTTAATTATTGACAATTGTTAAGTTTAAATATAATAATTTCAAGTAATATTGAGTCAGGATAGTAGACATTACTTATTTATCTGTTAACATAAAAAGCAATTTTAAATGCTGAATTCCATGAACTAACACTTTTAGAGGAAACAATTTCTGAATTTCAACGGGAAAATTGTACAAAAACTTCTCCTATTTTAACAAAACGTCGAAGGAATATTCAGCCAAATAAATTTAAATAAAACAAAAATACGGAATTCTTTAAAAATAAATATATACCTGTATATGACGGATTAATTGGATTCTATAGTCAAAATGTTATTTAAAACTTAATAGACTAAATTGTTTTGACTTTGTAATTTAACCTGAATTAATAAAATATGCTAAATCCAGTTATTTATTTTTAAAATAGTGTAAGTCTTGTTTCACACTCATCAGTTTTAGCTGACTATTATCAATTATCTTTCATTTACACACGTCAATTCAATTTTCGTACTTTTTAATACAAATCAACATGCACGAAAGAACAAAAACAAAGGGAAATAAGACTAGTACCGTTTGTACCTTATTTTCCTTCTCATCCACAAATACTTGCCGTGACACGTTGTATTTTTTGTGATTTCTTATTTAAAAATTAAAATTTATGTATTTTAATATGTATTGTACAGGCGACTATATAAACCTGAATTTTTTTGTTTTCGTTTAAATAAAAATACTATTAGAAATAGTGACTTTTAATTTTTCCGATTTTTTTTTTAACGATTTTTAAAATTCGAAATGACAATTTTTTTTCTTTTTTATCGGGATTTTGACGATTTATTCCGAAATTCATCTGCCAGCCCTGCATACAGATAATTATACTTTGAACAAATTTTCCATCTCTAAATCATTCCCTGCATTCAAAAATCGTTTTATTATCAAAACATTTCTCTGTCTCTTATTATTGTCATTTCAATTATGAAATTCTGATTGGCAACTCTATGCACTGCACTCAGTCATTTATTGTTGTAGTTATTGTAATCACCGTTGCATACATGATTTACTCAATAAATAAACAAATCCAGACAAATTAACACACAACCAAACAAATGATAAATCAGTTTTACTTACATACTCGTAAGTGTTTTTACAGTTAGATTTCTTTCTCTTTGTTTGTTGTTATTATTCCTGCCGTATTCTCTATTTATTACTGTTGCTGTTGTTATTGTTGTTGTTTAGTGCAGCAGTAGTCAATTTTTTTAATTAATCTGTTAGACAAGTGTTTGACAAATACGAGGAGGCAGTGAAGTTGTTGGTGGATTTTTTATTTATTTTTATTATTCGCTGCATTTATTTATTTTAATTGGAGAATGATAGCTTTTCGTGGCAAATTTGTTTAATGTATGAACAGAAGAAACACAGTGGAAAATCTAAATACGATTTAAGTGGAAATGCTACAGGTATTTTAAATAGACCAGGACTTTTAAATTTTGATCAGCAATAGGTCTATTTCGGGAAGAATATTTACAATTTAAATTTTCACAAAACAAACGTTTTTCTACAAAAATGTTTACTAGATTCACAGAGTAATAAAATAATATTTGGGTTTGGAAACAAATTTATGTAGTATGTACCATGAGATTATTTGTGATTGAATGTTGTGACATAAAAAACAGATCCATGAAATTGTACACAATTAAGTGATTGATTGTTTTTCTCTAAAGATTTGCTATACATATGTATGTACATAAATTATCTTTATGATTTCACAAGTTTACGACTTTGTAGTAATTTCAAGATTTGTTTGCAATAAACTTATTTAAAAAAAATCAAACTTGTGTTCCAATTATCACTTACATAAGTACCTAAGTTGGCAATTATTATATTTTATGGGTTGTTGTCATCTGATATTGAAATTAAAACAAAAATGTCTCTAAAGAAATAAAAAGCAAAAATATACTAAAAAAGTGATTGATTGATGCACAGTAGAGTGGTTCGCCTTCCATATATATAAAAAGTTGTGTCAGTCACCCCCTAGTATTAAAGATAATGTAAACAACATTCCAGAAATATTTTTTTTGCCACGCCCAAAAATACCACCCATTTAGTATTTTGTTCACTGTGTCGCTAATTTTAGTCCGATCATAACATTTTGTATACTTCTGTATATTTCTATATTTATATTTCTGTCGTTAATCATTTTTTACTTTTTTGTAGGCGTGGCAGAAAAATAAAGAAATAATTTTTAGAATTCTTTTTATATTATCTTTAATCCTAGGGGTTGACTGACACAACTTTTTTTTTCGAACCACTCTAATATACAGGGTAACAAAGAATCTTAAATACCACTTTAGCATTAAACTTTATTGCTCTATTGATTGATTGCTCTATTTAAACTGTGTTGTACCCAGCCTAAAGGGGAATGAGATAGAATGTATTAAATTCAAGCTTTACATCAGTGGTCGTCAAAAACCAGTTTTTTTTTTTTGGTCAGAGTATTAAATGTTTTGTAATGTTACATCTTTTTATATTTTTGAGGCGTAATTTTAATTTGTTTACGGTTTTGTTGATATTCCCCAGTTGTGTACTTATTCATGTTGTATACATCTAAATTGTAGATTTCTTTCGACCCTTGGTGGCTATGAGTGTCGAACACTGAGTTAACTGATATTTTTAAGCACTTGCTGCTAGTAAATTTCACTTCTTATTCGCTTCTTTCGAAGTCCGTTTTTTACAGTGTTAAGACAAAATTATTTTCAATAAACTATTATTTTACTTGGCTGTGTTTTAGAAAACATATGTGCAACACAATAGTTCATATGAACAGTGGTTTTCGTTCGACCCCTGGTGGCCTTGAGTTTTGACATCATTTTTGCTTATTTTGAAAATAATGTTTAATGCGTTAAATCAAAGTACTACTGTTAATAAAACAAAGGGTTTTATTTTATAAAATATACCCAGAAGTGACAATAATCTATCAACTGAAATCTGTTACAATTTCTAACTTGTAAAATAATATTAAACAAATCTTAACTACTCTATTAATATTTTCAGTTTTCTACAGTTGGAACCTTAAACTTACAAATACTTAATCGAATCCACTATGCACTTTGCTTAATGTAACAAATACTTTTCAAAACTTAACATACATATAAATCTATTGTAAGTCTCAACATAACAACATAAACCAATTTGTCACATTTCAGTTTATAGTTTTTGATTTCAATTTTTTTCCACTTTTCATTCACAATTTTAATGAGATGCAGTGGGATTTAAAGTGTATCAAATAAAAATGAAAAAATCAAGATAAAATATGCAAAAACAAGCAAGAACAAACATGCATAGTTGTTTATTATTTATGATGCCACACATGCCATAATAAACTCCTTCAATTTTTCATTTTAACAAAAAATACTTAATGAAGAAGAAAATAAATTGTGCGAATTTCAACGGACATGTGCGTTAAATGCGTTTAATTGCCATTTCTGCCAAGATAAATGACAAATTGGGCGGTGACCCAATTGTTAAATTTGTGCTGTATTGAAAATAATTAGAATGTTCTACTACAAAGTGTTTGATTTAGTAAATAGGTAGTCAGTGTATTGTAAAAAAAAGTGAAATTTGGTATATAAAAATAAGGTTAAAGGAAATATTTAGTAATTTTGAAAATTTGTATTAAATATGAATATCTGTAACACTTAATATTTTCATTTCTCTCAATATAATTTTATAATTTCTTTTAGATATTCTTAATAAAACATTAAAATTTTAAACTTGTCCAAAAAAATTTCACCCGACGAACAATTTGTTTGTCTTGTGTAGATAACGCTAGTCAATATTATGTTCGTGTTCGAACAACATTATCAAAACATTTGTTTGCACAACTATGTACATACATACATACGTATATCACTCATCAAATGACATTTTCACACAAAAAGACCGACATTTTTAAAAACTACAATTATGAACATGGACATCGACATGTTTTCCGCACACAGAAGATGAACATGTACAAATTTGTGTCCGAAATTCTAAAGCTCTGTATGTATAGACGGTTGTCAGATCATACAATGTTGTCAGACCTAGCAATGTACTGAGATTGAAAAATTGTTAGCAAAGGTAAATTGTCAATGCTTTTTCTTACAACGTTGGAAGACAAAAATTTTAAGTTCACACGATGGTTAGATATTTTCTGAACATTTTTCGGATAACGTTGTAAGATCTGACAACTCGTCAAGACATGAGGTAAGTTCTAATTTGTAATTCCAAATTTGTTTGGTACCTTAGTTTGAATGTTAACAAATTTCTTTTCAATTGCACAGTTTTGCCCCAGATTGTAATCTAATTAAACAAAATTTTCACCTTCAAAATACAAAACAATGCACATATTTATATTTATTATTTTTTAAATAAACCTAAAACTATTTAAATTTAAACTTTTGCAAAGTATTTGTAATTAGTAACAAAACACGTGAAATGCTACAGATTTCAAACAATTCAAAATAAATTAAAATTTTTTGAAATTGTTTTTGAGGGCATGAAAACAAACTCTTCAAAATGCTTTAATTTTAAAAACATTGAACATTATTTTTGAATGTTTGTTCTTTTTATTAAAAATACTATACAAACACAGAAAAAACACAAATACCATAGAACTAATAAAATTATTTAAGATACATATAATTGTATTTTAAACAATTTAAGCACATGTAAACAAAATTTGATTGTTTTTTTTTATTATTTATTTTGAAATGTCGAAATTATTATTTTTGAAATTTACCCAACACAGCAAAAACTAAAAAAAAAATTGTTTTAAATGTCACCAGAATAAGCAGGTATTACAGCAACAATAATAGCAGAGCAATAAATGTAAACTATTAAACAAATTATGTCAACACTTTTATTAAACTTATTTATTTTCGTTTCTTTTTTGTTTTTTTTTTCAATTATTTATTAAATTTTCTTTTTTTAATTAACACAATTTTTAAACTTTTTACACAAGTTTTCCTTTTGCTAATTTAATCAATTTTTCAAATTCTAATAAACTCTACAAAATACGCCTGCTTGTTTTTTTTTTATTATTTTTTAAAAAATGTTTACGCACGCGTAAATTACATTAGTTTAGTTTCGCACAAAATTGTAATCAGCAACACTTATACGCCACTAGTGATGCCAACATCAACAACTAAAACGAACAAATTGACGATGACAAAGAAAACACAAACCAACCAGCAGTCACTGAGTGTGTGATCAGTTCAACTTTCAAATTCAAACTGTTCTATTGAATTTAATCAAACACACACCAAACAACAAAGCATAAAAACCGTTGTATTGTTTATTTACTGGCTGGCTGTAAAACAAAATACGAAGCACATGCAGCAGAATAATCGTAAAAGGAGGAGAGCATAATAATCAGCAACAACAGCAAAAGCAGCAGCAGCAATAGCAAAACCAACAATAACAATAAAGCGGTTGATTTAATAATTTCAAAAGGTAAAGTGAAAATAAAGAGCAACACACACGTAGCCACAAACACATACACGAATCTACACACACACATTATCATAGACAAAATTACCACCATCTCTAAAATGAATGTGTGTTTGAATCATTGTTGCCAGACTGTATTGGATTCATCAGCAGTTTGGTGATTTTGTATGTGGCAAATATTATAGAGAGAAATGCAAAATTAAAAAAAAAAACATACCTATAGAACTTGTTCAATAGCGCACCGATTTGTTCAAAATTCGAATTATTGGTGGAGAAGAAGTTAAGATTATTCTCAAAAAAGAGACAAAATCAAATATTCCATATTCACACTGCGACAAATCCTGGAAAAGAACTTAACATTAAAAATTGATTCTGTAGCCGATACGTGCATGTCTGAGCATGATATTCCCGCAAAACTAATGCGCATTTAAAGAATAGCACGATGTTTACAAAATCCTCAGTAATAGTAATAGCAAGGCGACAGCCCCGATAGACTAGGCGATAGTGTGCCAGTCAGAGGGTTGCGGGTTAAATTCCTGCCAAAGAGTCTGGGTGTTTTCTGCAGATAAGCCGAAAAGCTTCGCAGTTTGTTATTCAATATAATTATAGAGAAAATTTCAGAAATCAGCAGTGAATAAAACATCAACTATTAACATCTAAATGCATGTATTCTTCGCTTATGACAATAATATTGACAGATTATCATATTAGGAATTGGCTAAAGTTGGTCTGGTCATAAACTAGTATTAGACCAAATAACTTGAAAATATCAGGAATAAAATCTGGAGATAAAATGAAAACAGGTAATTTAATTTGGAAGTAATAGGATGAATTACGATGAATAAAAAAAAAAGTACCTACTTTGAGCTGTGGAAGCAGTAGAAAAGCAAAACCATCCCTCGAATAGCAACAAATACATTGCTGAAACATGGGATGTTGTGAACACAGAATCTTCAGCATGAAAGGTATCTTATATGAAAGAAAGCGCAAACAGTGAAGATTAAGACTCCGGTGAAAAAGAGGAGTATCTAAAAATCCTGAAAGAACGTTTCAGGAATGAGGCATCGAATGCGATGTCTGTTACGCGTTTAAAAAATAAGATCAGACACTGCAGCATAAGTAATGTCCGGTAAGAAGAAAAGTGCCAGCTAGGAGGACAAGAACTTCGGTGGAAAGGAAGAGGATCTAAAAAATGGTTGAGGGGTATGAAGCAATTTTGTTAAACAGGCTTACATTTTTTGTAGAGAAATCCAATTTAACATTGGGATGTCAAAATATTGTTTTGAACTTTAAACTCAATAATATTGTATTGAATAATCCACTTTGACCATTTTTAATTTTTTTTTTCAAAGTCGTTATTAGGGTGATGACGGTAGTAATGCTGGAAAGAGTCATAAGATACTGGTAGTAATGTTAAAAAGAGTGATCGAAAATTAGGCCTTCCAAATGAACAACCAAAAACGTAATCGCTATTAGCTTTTGAATGGAATTATTTTTAAACCTTAATATCAGTGATTGTTCTTTCAGGCAATAATAAAGATTCCGACCTGCAGTTCTATTTGAATTGTTTTTTTAAGATCATCGATTTCTTAGTGTAAAAATGCTTTAAAAATATATTCATACTCCAAGTACTTTTGAAATCTGGTTTTTACTTAGCAATTTATTCGTGACTTATATTGAGGAAGTAAAAAAAGTATCAAATAACCTACACCAATACTACGTACATTCATATGAAAATCGTATTTTTGCTCCGAAACGACGTGACATCTCACTCTTCTAAAGATTGTCAATTCAATGACTGCTTTGACTATCAACCGATAGTTTTTACCAGCAGAATACATTCGGAAACAGTGAAACTATTACAATAACTACCACAGTTACGAGCAGCTAATATTTCGTATATTTCATTAAGTAGTGGAAAGTAGAAGAATGCATCGTCATATAAAATGCAGAAGTAGATTTCTCAACTTTTTGCTGTCATTGTGACTTGCATTGCCCCAAAAATCAAAAGAATATGGCCATATGCTGGGATCTTGGTATCATGACATCAGTATAAGTCAAAATGAGTAGTTTGCAATATAAAAAATTTCAAAAAAAAAATATTTATAAACCACGACACGCAATTGTTGTGTAGACAGAACAGAAGAAGACATCGCCATATTAATTGCTGGAGGAGATTTATAAATTTCTTAAGTGCCGGTTTATGTTGCCCTGAAGATCAGATGAGTAAACTGGGGTCTCGGTATCGTGACATTTGGTGTAATAATTCCGGGCATATCTAGACTCTGATTTTGTTAAATTCCAGCACGAAGCAACAGTATGTGAAAGTACGTGTGACTGTCTGGTCTTACGGACAAGAAGAAGCGATTGTTATTGCAAATTTATTGTTATTGAAAATTTAATTATTATTAAAAATAAATAAAAATTTAACGCTTTTCCATTCAGTGAATCAGGCAACTTTGTTTGTGTTCTATATGAACACACCACCAGAGAGAGAGATAAAATTTAACTATCATTATCAATCCTATACCAAATGTGTTTTGTTTTTATTTATTTATTATTTTTTGCTTAACCCCACATTTTCTGTTTTGCCCGAAAAGGGAGGGAAAAGAAAGAGCTCAAATTTGGGAGCACAAGCAAATTAAAAATAAACACAACAACACCAAAAACTGATGACGACAAATATTTTTAATGGAAAAGCTTCTTCATTTAACGGTTTAAATCATCATGGAAAGTGGGTATTTTTAGGGTTTCGACGTCATTCGAAACAATCCCCTTTTTTATGTGAGTTGTGTACATTATGGGGCTGTTATCGTTTTTGTCGTCGTAATAAACAAACAAACAAACAAACGACAACGTACCCAATATACAAAAAGCAAAATGGTAGTAGCTGTAGTAAAACATAGTTGTTGTTATTGCTGTTGTATGCTAAGGCTTAACTAAGAGAAACAGCTGATAAGTTAAGTCAATCAATTTATACAGTCGCACTCTCTGTTTATTTTGGTTTTAATGGTTTTCACCTTTGTTGTTGTTGTTTTGTTCTATTGTGAGTTTATTGTTTCTGTGCTACCACGTGCTGTGTTGATTTTCAATAGCGTTTGAAATCTGTGTGTGATTTGATTGATGATGAGATTGATTCTGAAACGCTAAAACGCTAAGGTAAAATTTTAGCATTCTAAATATAAAAACAATAAGAATTGGTATAACATAAATAGTTTTTACATCTTTGATATATGACATTCCTACTTATCGCTGAAAAATTTCCTTACCAATGCATGGATGTGTAACAGCATGTACTCGAACATTTTCTTAGTGTGTCATACTTGTCTGTATAGGTTTTGTTTTTACATACATACATACATATGTAAATTTTATATAAGTATGTATGTAGTATGTAAACATATGCATATTAATCTGCAACAGGTTGCACACATCAATAATGCTGGTCCGAAAAAAAACTCATAATCATGAGCACAAAGGCAATGATGTTGATATTTGCTTTTATAAACATTCAAATACATACATATGTATGGTATGTACATACATACTCGTATGTTCTCTGTATGAAGATTGTTTTTGTATTTGTCTCCTCTGTTGGGGAACAGCGAACAAGCATGTCAATGTGTCAACCTGACATTTACAAAATAGAACAAAAACAAATGTAACAAACAATACAAAACACCCAAGATTATACACCGTAAACATCCCGGCAGTTTTACAAGTAGTCAATGTCCACCTTTTTTACAGCAATTATCACTAATTATTAATTATTTGCAGACTACTATATTTATATGTACGAGTATGTATGTATCATAGTGTGTGCTCTGTGTAATGCTACAATAAGTTAATTAGTTACTTTGTAAGTCAATTGTGACTTTAGTCACTAAAGTTTAGTGCCTCTAAAGGCCACTACTGACTATTCTATTTAGTCGTACGGTACGTTAAAAAAATCGTGTGTGTTCATAAAGTGTGACCTAAAAATTTAACTAAATGACAGATTTTTTTGACAAGTCTGTCCGACTTGCAAAAGTTTTTAAATATGTTCATAAAATGATAGTTTCTATGCGATCAGAGTTGTATTTACAGCTGATAAGAAAACAACAATGTCGGCTTCATTGATTTAAAACATATGTTCTTGCATCTTTTTTGTGTAAAAGTGTGGCACCTATGACAGACTTTGTTGCGATTTTTTTTTTGAGTGTGATAGAAATCGGTCAGATTTTCCAGTGAATAAATCGTACGATTGTGTAGGATAGTGTATCACGACCTTAAGTAAACTAGATTGTAGATACTTTAAACTTTTTTCTACAGCAAGCCGAATTAATAAATTAAAAACATTTGTTTATCAGAAATCAATTTGGTAAGAAGGTAATTAATTTTTTCATACCTTTGCGTTTTTCGTTTAAGTGCAGCCAAAGTCGTAATTCGCGTGATGCCGCTGTTAATGCTAGAAAGAGTCGTAATTCGCAAGTTACTGGTAGCAATGCTAAAAAGAGTGATCAAGAATTAGACCTTTCGCATAGACACCAACAGCGTAGTCGTGTTCAATATTTGATTGAAATTATTTTTAAAAAGTATACGCCAAAAATATTCTATACGTTTGATTGATTAGTTTATGTGGTTACCCGCAAAGTGCAAGCATTCAAGTAGAATCTTTTGCATCCGTTTTGAAGAGGGCCACACCATTCAGTGATTTAGATCATATCCAGTTGTTAGTAAGTAAGGAGTAATACAATTGGCTGTTGAGACATTTAAAGTGATTCTTCTATGGCCAGTTCGTCTGCCTATTCCAAACTTGAGTAATGTTAGTTAGACGACGTAGCCAAGACAGTTCTTCATTACATTTTCCGACTAGAAAATATGTTGTAGTATGGGATTTAAGTGATATGAGTGCCGCCTAGCTGTCGAAAAAAATGGCATTATTTCTTTCTCATAAAACTATACATGCTTCCCTAATCGCTATTGTCTCAAACTGAAAAATACTTGATTTAGCTGGTAAGAGTATTGACAGCTTTAATCTCAGTTCATTGCAGAGTACGCCATAGCCGACGTCACACTCCATCTCTTAGCCATCGGTGTATACTCTTATGTCATATCCATCAATCATGTGAGCCCCTTTCCATTCTCGTCTGGATGTAATACTAATTTTGAACATCTTAGGCGGATGCGTGGTATAATAAAGGGGGAATCAAATTCAAAATCGTTGCATGTCCATACGTTCTTGAACTCCAGCAAACAGTTGCAGATAATCTTACCGCGCTGCTAATGTAAATGGCCTTTAAGTGTAGATTTGTTAGAGTAAGGTGCAGAATAGCATTCAGAGCATCTGCAGGACTAGTATGTAGTGCTACAATGCTGGAAGGTCTCCGAATTATGTATAGTTAGTCTACGACATATCTTCTTTTTGATGCAATCCATCACACTATGGATCCATAAGTCAGTATCAGCAAGCAAAGAGATCAAGCATATTTTTGCTATGAACATCTTGCGGCAGGTGTAGTAAGCAACAATTGCCCTCTTCACCCTGTGTTCTACATTTAGTTTTCATGTTTTGAGTCCAGTATAACACCTAGATACTTCGCATTGTCTTGGTCTTTGTATTAAATAGAACCAGCTCTGTTTTGTTTGGGTTTACTCCTATTTCAATTTTTGTGGCCCAAGGCATTAGTCACGATGTTATCATAAAGATTCTGACATTCAGGTCTAAATGAATCACCCTTTATAAAGCATTGATCACATAAAATCCTACCTTATTTAAACATACCTAACGTTACTGTGTAAAAATTTTGAACAGTATCGAATATATTTTTACAATTGTTGAAAAATCTAAAGACTCGTAGAAAGAAAATAGTGGTCAAACTCCTTGAAAATCTAACATTGTCATATTCATTAATTGAAACCGGGTATGGGACTATCTCTATGTAACAAGTACATGATTTCTCTGCGAATAACTCAACTACTATTTACAGACTATTAGACTAATTTCTAGTGGTTGCTATCTGTCCTTCAGACTGACTATTATAGATCATTTAGTTTCAACCGAGGCCGCATATAAATACTATATATGTTAAAATAACAACGTCTATTTATTTAGCCATTTAGGTAGCTAGTAAGGTAATTGATTCTATGTAACCAGTATTATCAGGCGTTGACTACTTTCACCAGCTATGAGACAGTCTCTTTGTAATCTATGTAGGTTCAATTGACTTTCGCCTAGGAAACATAAATGCAAACAATGGTTACCCTTAACTATAGGTTAAAATCTCTGACTCGAGACAGTCACCCAGAACTGCCGGGATACAGACACAGTTGCACTGTAGTAGTACTTTTGCATTTGCTATACTATTTAGTTGTGCAATCCACTGAGATAAAGCGGAGGAAGGAATCGATCGCATCATAAATATTCATTCATAAGGGTTTAAATAGTTGCCATTTAAATTTATTTTAAAGTAAACAATTTTACGCGAGGTAACAAAGATTTATTGTAATAAATTGTTACAAATTTATTTTGATTTTGAGCAGGCTTTACACTAACCAACAAAAGAAATTTTAAAGCAAAATTTTCTTTTAAGAATATTAAAAAAGGGAAATACTTCATTGTAAAAAATTGTAGTTTATTACGAAATTTGTGTTTTCTAGTGTAAATAATTTTTTCTTTATTCTGGTTTCTTTTTGTTTTAAAAAAGAAAGAAAACAAATTATGAAATCTAATTATAGTTACACAAATAAGATTAATTCCGCTGTCATTATGATTTATAAATGAAGCGCAGCATCAGCTTTTACCACTGGGAATATCAAAATATAAAAATTATTTTGGTTGGGGTACGATTTATTTAATACTGGAAGGGTGTTTTCACACAAATTCACATACTCGTATATCTATACGAGGTCTGATCAAAAAAATAACCGTTATTTTAAAATTTCGTGAGTTACGTATGTTCGATTTTTGCATTTTTTTTTCTGTTACACATGTCTGTTATATATGTATGTTGGTAATATCAGCCATTTTTGATTGTCAGTTTGTTTTTGACAGATAAAAAGGTTAGTCGTGTTTTGGTGTGCTCTTCGATTTTTTAGTATTCGTAAAAATGGAAAAAAATAAAATTGAATGCGCAAGGACATTTGAAATGTTGACTGTGGCGTTTGGCGAGTCTACTATGAGCAGAACACATGTTCAGTTGTGGTATAACCGGTTTAAGACAGGCCGAGAAGATGTCAATGACGACGCTCGTCCTGGTCGCCCAAGCAGGTGAAGAAAATGATTTTAGATAGTCGTCGAATCACTATCAGAGAGGTTGCTGATGATGTTGGCATATCGTTCGGCTCATGCCAGGCAATTTTTACGGATTTTTAGGGCATGCAACGTGCGGCAGCAAAGATTGTTCCAAAATTGCTAACAACGTCGCATCGACATTGCTCAGGAGCTGTTGAACATCGTCAACGACGATCCAGATTTCCTGAAAAATGTCATAACTGGTGACGAATCATGGGTGTATGGCTATGACATTGAAACCAAAGCCCAACCATCCCAACGGAAACGTCCAGAAGAGCCAAGACCGAAAAAAGCGCGTTAAGTTCGTTCAAATGTGAAGGTTTTGCTCACTGTTTTCTTCGATTGCAATGGCGTGTTGCATCATGAATTCTTGCCACAAGATCGTACGGTTACGGTTAATATATACTACCTTGAAGTTATGCGCTGTTTGCGCAAAGCAATTCGTCAGAAACACATAGAATTGTGGAAAAACCAATCATGAATTTTGCACCATGATAACGCACCAGCTCTGACATCGATGCTTGTGTGTGAGTTTTGGCCAAAAACAAAACCATTAGCATGCCTTAACCACCGTATTAACCGGACTTGGCCCCCGCTGACTGAAGACACCGATGAAAAGAAAGCGTTTTGCTACGATTGAGGAGATAAAAAAAATCGAAACAGGAGTTCTTGGCGATACCAAAAAGCGCGTTTCAAAAGTCTTTCGAGGATTGGAAAAAACGCTGGCATAAATGTATTATTATATCTGAGGGGGATTACTTTGAAAGGGACACGATAGTTATTGATGCATAAATAAATACTTTTTGAAAAATTTGAAAATAACGGTTCTTTTTTGATCAGACCACGTATATAGAGGTAGTAGTAAACCCCCAAAAATTTAGAGTTTTAACTAAAAATCAATAATTAATTTTTCCGAAAAAATTCCAACTGCAATGAATTTAAAGAAATGTAAAAGTTATATTCGTTAGTCCTGTTTCACACTTTTCGCAGTTCACAGTTTTCGCTGACCAGTTTTTGATCAATTTTCTTTTGAACTTGTTATTTCATTCACACACGTCAATTCATTTTTCGTATTTTTTAATGCAAATTAACACGCATGAAAGAAAAAAACAAAATGATATAAGAAAATTGACTTATACTTTTCCCTGCTCATCAAAAAATACTTGCCTTGACGAGTCAGAATTGAAGAATGTGAAAGCGGACTTGGATTATTTTGTATGAATTTCGCATAAATCCGTTCAAGTTCAAATACGAACACATATGTATGTATGTATTTGCTTTTCAAATTCTATTCCAGTGATCATTGGATCATTCAAACTCTTCTTATATGATAACAAATGTTCGTAATAATTCTGTGGAATAAAATTAAAAATGATGTGTTTGTCCTTGAACCTAATTCAGTGCAAGCTAACGATAAATATATGTTTTTTTAGAAATGGTGTCACAAAACAAACTGAGTTTTAATTCTGGTCCATCCTAATAAATACTTATACGAGTATTTCTTTGCCAGCAACTAATTTATGAACCTGAATAAAGACTTTAGAGATACTAAAGTATTCTTTCTCGTATATAACCAAAGTATTAAAAGATTTGCTCTTCAATAAAATTTTTTAAAGAAGTTTTAGCCGCCTTTTGGAATTTATTAGAAAATGTTTTTAAGAAATTTTAATATGTAAACAAGGAAAATTAATGTAAATAATAAAAAACAACATAAAATTTAAACATTTTGCGTGACCATTTTCAATTGAATGAAAGACATTGTTGTCTGCTGTGCTGTATTAAAATCTTAAATCTTAAATGGATTTAATCTTCTTAATTCTAGTTGACATTTTGTTGATGTGTTTAATATTGTGTGTCATGTACAGTGAATCCTTTTATACTTCAATCTAAAACTGACAGCTTGATTTTAATTAAATACTGATGTGCAAAACAATTATAACTCTTGCAATTAAATAACAACATAATCACTATATAGTGGAATATATGGACGCTTTAAAGAAGACATAAGCTTTAATATAAGTTGATACATTTAGACTAGAGATTAACAAATCCCGAAAACTGGTATTTGTTTGCAACAAAAATTTTAAATACTCGTAAAGGTAAAAAAATTAAAATTAATTTTGGATTGGCAAACTCGAACGATGTACAGTTTTTGGAATTTAGAAATTCCTACATAAAAACCTTTAATTGATTTAACCCTTCTTTGCAGAATGTTTGCTTTCTTGGTGAAATAAATCAAGGTCATCATCAAGTTCATGTTCAAAATAAAAAGTAAAGTATAAATTTAGCAAAAAAAAACAAAATTAAGGAAATTTCCATCATCACGCAATGTTAGATCATTAGCTTAATACTAAATAGAAATAAAAGAATGCATTCAATATTATGATGGAAATTTTCACCATTATGCAAATTATTCACCTCAAGAGGTGAATAATTTGTTTCACTAAAGCAAATATGTATTTGTTATTTTAAATCCGGTTAAAATAGCAGACAAAGCTCTTTGTCGCATTGATATGAATGTCTGTTAATGTTGCCCTTTTATTTATGCCCAAAGTGATTTAGTAAAATCTCTCCCTCAAAGACCCCAAAAAAAGGTGAAGGATTTACTCAACACTTTTAAATTTTTGAAAAAAACCCAAAATTGTAAAGTGAATTTGATAATGAGCTAGAAATGTTTGTTATTAGAAATTAATTAATAATGTTGATTGCGAAACGTATGAAATAATGAATGTAAAAGCCCCAAACAAAACACCTAATAATATCTTTAATAATATGGAATGAAATATTGAATAAGATTTATTTGTTTCGGAGAAAAGATTGTTTATGCAATCAGAATACAAGAATTTGCTAACAATTTTGTCTACAAGCGATGTTTTTTGTCAGCTTCATATGTATGTATATTGGTAACAAAATTAAATCAATACCTTAATATTTTTAAGAAGCTTTATCGATCCATAATAATAGACAGTTACTTTTAAATTAATATAGAAATTAAAGGCAAAATTACATATTATTTTTGTCAATCAAACATTTCAATATAATGTTATTATCATGGTGTAACTATACAAGGTGAGTACAGTAGTGCACAGCTGACTGACTTTGTTAATAATATTCTTCAAAATGCGAATTGTTGTGAAAGTTGTGCTGTGTGTTCGGGTTGCATCCTACATTTGGAAAATTACTTAAACAACATTCACCGCGTTATTGCCGATATATGGTCAGAAATGTTGGAAAATGTCATCTAAAATTAGACCTCCTGATTAGACTACGTGCGAGCCAGAAGTCATATTTAAATTATAATTTCAGAAGTCAATTTAAAAAAATCATCTATACATTTAAACAAAACCCTTGATACGTATGTATTACAAACAGAACTATGATTTTCAAAATAAATTTAAACAATTTGAAAGCGTTGTTCAGGCGCCAGTCTATTCATGTTGAAATGCCAAACCAAACTAAACAGAAATAACTGAATAGCTGACAAAATGGACGCCAGTTAAAAAAGTGTTGCATACATACATCTAAAAAATCATCCTATATTACATCTCTGTATGATAAATAGCCGCTAAAACCCATTGAAAATAATTCCACGTTTTTGAGAAGTTTACTTGTGCTATACGCGAAATACGTTTTACTATTTTTTGCGAAATATTTTTTGACAAGTTTCGGTAGTAATTATCAACGTCATACAGAACATTCTTTGAGAATATACACACATATGTAATACGAATAAGAGAGTAAAAGGAATTGCAAGTACAATCTATTCTTCCCCTCAGACCAATGTTAAAAGCTTAGCTTATCTTAACGAATTGCTTCGTGTAAATTGGGTTTAAGGGATGACAAGACGCGGTATGCGACCGCGGCGGAAATCAGCTGTTCTTTGTGCGCGGCAAATGTTAAAAAATTAAATTTATTTCTTTTTTACATAAACAAATTCTTAAATAAACGTTTTTTTAGTGTACATGGTGTAAAAAGTATTTAAATTTTTTTTTATTTTTAACTTAACTCATATGTCACATATTATATACTCGTACATGTGTACGGCAACATCGTTTTAGCTTGATAATTTTCTCCTTTATTAAAAATACTTGATTAAGTTTTCTTTAAACTATAATGCACTATCTGCTTTTTTTCAAAAATCAAATCTATGTATAATATTTTTCAAACATTAAAACAATATAAATTATGTTAAGAATAAACTTTAATAATTGAATCATTTTCCAGTGTAATGTATTTATTTCAAATATTTTAGGAAGGGCGTTAAAATTTGTTCATTTGTTACGTATTCCCCAATAAATAAATGTCTGTGAATCTTCTCCTTTATACAAGAAACATATATTCGTTTGCTAGTTTGTTTACACGTAATTTTTGTAAGGTTTGCGAATATTTTGTTTTCCTTGTCTTAATTAATATTTCAACTTAATTTACGATGTATTTTCGTGTAAAAATTTATTTTTTTTTTTGGGGAGTGTTTTTATACAGCAAAATGCTTAATGGCCCTCCAGAGAATAATCAATTCAATATGTTTTATATATAAGGAAGAAATAATGTTTTTACGAAGCAGATTGACAATTTAAAGACAAAATAAAGACTTCAAAGGAAATACATGAAAAATAAAATTGTAACAAATTAAATTAGAGCAATGTTTACACGGGCATGGGTGAGTAGAGAAACAGAGACAGCACAATTGGGAAATTGGTTTCTTGTGGGTTTTAAATATGATTTAATAAGTATTATAAGATCAATAAATCAATAAGTCTCAACTCATTGGTTGTCATCTTGAAATTTTTATTAAATCAAATTTGTATTGATGTTCAATCTTATTTTTGAGAATTCCCAGTTTTTCACCTTATTTTGGAAAAACGTGGAGAAATGTATAAAAAGAGTTAATTTGAAATCAGTCTTCAGTATTGAAAGGTTGTGAAATTGTTGTTTCAATTTTGTGCAAATAATACTATTCATTTAAATTTCAACCAGTTGCTTTTGATTTTATGGCTAGTGTAGACATCTTTTGCTTAAAAATCAAAGTGAAATTTAAATTTTACAAAAAAATAAATGAAACCCATTAAACAAATATTTAGTATGTAATCAAAATTTATGAATCACGTGTAACTCAATATTCTTGGCAAAATATTTATGTGTTTATGTGTCTTTAGTTTTATACCCTACACCACCATAGTGGGTAGGTAGTATTGATCCAACACCCACCTTAAAGTATACCGATCTACTCAGAATCACTTTCTGAGTCGATTTAACGATGTCCGCCCGTCCGTCCGTCTGGCTGGCTGGCTGACCATGTAAAGCTTGTGCGCAGAGTACAGGTCGCAATTTTGAAGATATTTCGACAAAATTTGTTACGTGATATTTTTCGGCCCAAGGATGGGTGGGATTGCAACATTATTTCACCTGGCCCCCATACAAATGTCCTTCCGAAATTGGGGTTTACCGTGCATAAATGTTTGAATTATGCAAGTATCCAAACAAATTTCATCACAAATGAGTGGTAAATAAAGTCAAATCACATCTACAAATTTTGTGCAGATCGGTCCATAATTACCAGTAGCTTCCATATAAGGCCCACTTCCGAAATTCACTTTAAAGGGCCTAACTCTCTCAAAAATGTTGGTATCCAAATAATATTGAACACAAATATGTTTCGTACACATACATATAATATGGTAGAATTTTATTATGATCGGTCCATGATTAGTCGTAGCTCCCATATAAGGCCCACTTTCGAAATTCACTTTAACGATCATAAATTCCTTAAAAAAGTTGGTATCCAAATAATATTGAACACAAATATGTTTCGTACACATACATATAATATGGTAGAATTTTATTATGATCGGTCCATGATTAGTCGTAGCTCCCATATAAGGCGCACGTTCGAAATTCACTTTAACGATCATAAATTCCTTAAAAAATTGGTATCCAAATAAAATTTGACACACATAAGTTTCTTATATACAGAAATAATGACACCTAATTTTGTAATGGTCGGTCCATAATTAGTCGAAACTCTCATTATATCGAGATAAAGTTTAACACATATAATATTTATATTCACAGACTTCATGACACTAAAGTTTCGTATGATCAGTCCACAATAGATTGAATATCCCATATAAAGCCCATTTCTGGAAAACTCTTTTATATATATACTGGGTGTAGGGTATTATATGGTCTTACTTGTTTGCTGTTGTTTTTGAAATTAATGGTGGCAGTACCGAACATTATAACGGCAACGGAGAATAAAAAAGGCATAAAACCAACCTAAACAGACAGACACTTAAATAAAAATATTTTAAAAATAATAAAGAAACAAAAAACAAGTGATTTGTAAATAACAATATTTGCTAATATAAATAACAGTAGAAGAAGAGAAGGAGAGAGAAAGGCAGACAGAGAGAATCCTGTAAACAGTTAACACGAACAGTAAGATTACTAAACAAATATGGCGGCGGTGTACAGTAGTGCTGACAATGATGGGAGAAAAAAATCACTTAAATACTTATGTATTTAAGATGTAAGCCCTTTTTTGTTTCAAATTTACTGCAAACCCCTTAAACATTGTTATTATGCCTATTGTAGGGCATTTTAAAACCTTATATTAGACATATGTTGAACTCAATACAAAGACAAAAATATAAAATGTATATTTTTTTAAAACACTAAAATAACAAAAACAGCAAATAATAAAAAATAATTATTATTGTTTATTTGCGTACCACAACGTATGTATGTGAATGCTAGTACATTTGTTGATCTTTAATTGTATTTGCGATTTTAATAAAATTAAACATTTTACAGATTTCTAAAAAAAAAAAAAAAACAAAATAAACTGAAACCAACCAAAACCAAAGCACAATAAAGTTAAAAAGAAATCTTCCAGCTGAAAATTTACGTTTTCGCATGTTAATGTATATAAATGTGTAAATTTTTTTTTAATGTTTTAAAAACATAAACATTTATAAAAATAAATATAAAAAAGAATCAGTAAAAGGTCTTGTAAACGTCTGGAACTGTATAAAAAAAAGAGATTGATATTTCAAAATTCTTTTACTGTTTCTTTGAAATATTGAGGTCAGTTAAGATTAATGATGGCAATACACAGCAAGATTGATAAAATAAAGATTACGCCAACGCTCGTAAAATTTTAAAATGTTCTGCGCATTTTGGAACTGTGACGTCACACGTTCTGTGTTTCTATTGGCTAATTTCTTCTCACTTGTTTTTTTACTGTTGTTTTGCTTGCATTTGCTCACTGCACACTTCATGTTTATATTTTTTGCTGTTTTTTTTTTTTTTGTTTGTTTTTCTTTTTTAAACAGCTTTATTTTAGAACTCTCAGAGAGATTTCAATTGCAAGGTTGCCAAATATAACATAAAACATAAATTTTTCACAAACAATTTTAATTCTAAAACATGAAACATGAAACCCTTAGAATGCAACTTCTACGTCACATAACGCGAAATCATGCTCATGGCGTAATCTTTATTTTATCATCCTTGACAGTAAGGCAAAGAGATCTGCTTATGAGACTACATTAGTCTTGTTTATAAGACTTCTAATTTTAGTATTTTTGTCATGTTTATAAGACTGAGGACATTTTTATAAAGCTGCAGTCTAGTTTATAAGACTACTACAGTCTTGTTTATAAGACTACAGTTTTATATATTAGACTTCACAGGCTTATGTTAAGGGTGTACTGGCATTATAACTTATGGCGTTTTCTTTTCTGGCAAAAATGTTACACTTTTTTCCTTTTTTGTATGGGAAATGGGTAAAAAGTGTAACATATATGTAAAATTTTTGCCAGGAAAGAAAGCGCCATTAAATATGTATGACTTCTCGTCTATACATCTAAAAAAAAACACCCTCTATACGTATTCCGAACAGAATCATGATGTTCAAAATAAATTTGCACAATTTGATAGCGTTGATCAGGCGTCAGTCTATTCATGTTGAAATGCCAAACCAAACTAAACATAAATCACTTAACAGCTGACAAAATGGGGTGTTGTAGCTTATTTGGTTAGCGCATTTGATCATTAAGCATGTGTTGGTATTTGTAGCCCGGTTTCAAATCCCAGCCGCTGCCACTCGAACAACATTAGTTTCTGATAATCACAGCGCCCTTCTTCAGTGGTATAGCATTCAAATGCCACCGAAGTAAAATAATTAAATAAAGGCTATAAAATCAAGCTTTAACATTAATGCTCCTACTCACCACCAGAGGCGCTGTAATTCTGCACTAAAACAAACGTAATGCGCAATTGCAGAGTTGTGATATAAAAAAGCTTTCTTCTTTCACCACCTTTACTTCTTCAACTATTCCCTTTCCAAAGAAAGTAACGCAAGTATATATAGGCATATTATTTGCCTGAGTGTTACTTCTCTTTAAAAAAAAGAAAAAATAAATGGCCGCCAGTTAAAAAAGTGTAAATTTTGTTCAACATTTAGTTTGCATAAAAAATCTAAAGTGTTAAAATATAAATTTGTTGTAATATAACATCAAAAACAATTAAGAAAAGTAAAATACCATAAAATTCTTTTCTTAAATACATATTTATTTTAACGCTTGATTTCAAATACACCAATACCTCACTTTACGTCTTGTTTTTTTGGAACGTAACCCCGACGCAAAGGTTATTAAGATTTTCTATAGCAAACCATGTAAAGATCGAAGATATGTTCTGGGTCTAACAAAATACTAATTCGTCGGCTTGGTCCAATGTTTGCTAAACAGCTTTTTTTAACGTAAAATAAAGTTCCTTGTAGCAATTGTCTGTATTACTGCCACTAGCAATATTGTTGCATAATGCTTTACTTTTTATGTCATCGAATAAGCTTTTTGCTTTTGTCTGAAATACCAGTTTACTTAATGGTTTTCTCTGCACAACTTGATGTTCAATCCAAATAGAAAGCAAGGATCATCAAAACATGTCATAGTTTTAGCATCTAATGATGTTGCAGATTTTGCAAAAAATTAAAGAAAAAAATTAAAGACTCGAACCCAAAACAACGGAACCTCGAATATCTAACGACTCACAGTGAAAATTAGTATTAATTAAGCAGCGACGCAACTTCGAAAAAACCCAAAACGAAATGATGCCAAGCGAGGTATTGGTGTAAGGCAAAATTGTAAAAAATATTTATACAATTTTAGAGATATTTAAAAATAAATATTTCCAAATATTTAGCATTAAATAATTTAGTTAAATTAAGATTTTTTTTGTTTGTACCTGAAAAAAACCAAAACAATTATCTGTAACTTGAAAGTTCAATGTTTTAACAATTGCCGCATTCCCAATCATCTTTCCAACAATTAATATAATTTTCTTCCGTCTGTCTCTCAAGCATTTGTTTTTCTATCTATTACGATATACATATGTATGTAAGTATGTATAATGTAGATTCAGGTTCAAGTTGTATTCGCCAGCAAATGTATAGATATTTTTTTTTTAATCTTAAATGTTAATATTCGCATTTGTATTACAAATTATTATTTTGTTTTGTTGTTTTCACTCTTCACTCGTGTTAATAAGAAATTAACAAAATTGTTGTTATTGTTTCTGAATTAATTATAAACACTTCAAGTTGTTGTTTTTAGTTGATCTTTGTTTATTTATTTCAAGCATGAAATAGTTTTGTATAAATATTTAAACAAAGAGTAGGAATAATTTGACAACGTTTTATAAAAAAAAATCCAAATACATTTTTTAATGTTGGCACTATGCGGCAGTTTTTTTTAAATACTGGGTGATTCAAGTAGAGATACTTTTTCAATATCCTTTTTTTGTCAGATCATGTATGAGCCGTGTCATGCTGTCATGTCGGCACCGTTCGCAGCATTTGGTGCCTGACATTGAAGCTCGTGATCTTGGCAACATTTGCTTTCAGCAAGACGGCATAACTTCCCACACATCGCATCAATCAATGGATTTATTGAGAGCACACTTCGGTGAGCACATAATTTCACGTTTTTGGCCGGTCGATTGGCCACCAAGATCGTGTGATATCACACCGTTAGGCTTTTTCCTGTGGGAATATGTAAAGTCTAAAGTTTATGCGGACAAACTCGCTTCGATTCAGGCCTTGGAGGAAAACATCACGCGTGTCATTCGCCAGTTACCAGTCGAAATGCTCGAACGAGTCACTGAAAATTGGACTCAACAGATAGACCATCTGCGACGCGGCAACGGCCAACATTTCATAGACATTATCTTCAAAAAATAAATGCCAAAGAATGTTCTTTCAAATGAAAATAATTATTTCCCATTAAATTTGAATTTTTTTCTTTAAAAAAGTAATGGATCACACTTCAATTTGTCAATATGAAAATTTATACTTTAGTGCAACTTTTATTTCAACTATTTTAGGCAAAGTCATTATATTAAACACTCAAATATTTTTCGTTAAAGTACTTTTTATATTGTCCCTGTCAGTATTCCCAAAGGTACTCTTGTTGTTCCCATATGTTTGTAAATATTTATATGAGATGTTTTCACATTAAATATCCTTTCAATTTATTTTAAAACTCCTTCTTTTTCATGCTATTTCCATTCGTTTTAAGGTCATAAACATATTTAAACCCTCTTTTATTGTGAGCCATAAATATTTCATGTAAATTATCTTGGTAATTTTATGCAACAGACATACATTTTACGTTTTCTCCATCTTTTGAAATGGCATTATTTTAAATCAACTAATAAAATTCATAATTTTTGTATAGGAAACCAAAATTTAAGGCCAAGGAGAATTGTGGCAAAACCACAAATTTCGAAGTTGCGTGAAGATAGA
Organism: Bellardia bayeri; assembly: GCA_950370525.1. Lineage (NCBI taxonomy): Eukaryota > Metazoa > Arthropoda > Insecta > Diptera > Calliphoridae > Bellardia > Bellardia bayeri. Next base: position 89,456,431 of record OX493267.1, read on the forward strand.
TGAATATTGGGAAATATTTAATTAAAAAAAGTATACAGGGTGTTGAGAATAAGGAAGTTCATTTAAGGAGAAACTCTTTAAAAACTCAATATGAGTGTCTGTTTCAAATTCACACAAAATAATGTTCCAAAATTACAAATTCCAGAGATATTGTAGCCAGAATCAGATTTATTTTTTTTAATTCTTGAAATAATTCTTATGCAATAGACGACACGTATTGTGATTTAAAGCAGTTTCTAAAAAGTGGCTCTAGAACTAGTGCTTTAAAACAGGTTGTGTATTGGCAAGTTCTAGTACCAAAATTGTTCAAAGAAAGAACGTATATTCTGTACACGCAGAGAAAAAATATAGTTGTGCACGTTTACCGCAACTATTCTAACATGTTTACAATTATTTTTAAAATATTATGCTAACTGTAATTTATTAATATAATTATAGCAACCATAATATGGTGAAGTTATAATTAACCATGATCATATCAATCATATATATGATTATAGTAATTATGTAATGTTTGTAGTGATCAGTTTTATGATGAAAGATTATATCATATTATGTTGTTCTCCATCATAATCAAAGAGCAACGTATTATGATATATGAATTCATCATAAACATGATTACCACAAATACATACATATTTACCACAATCGTATATATGATTGTAGTAATCATCTGAATCGTAACATAACCATATTATGATTAATTAAGGAATAATTATAGTGACCATAACATTATTAAAAAATTTGTAAAAATGTTAACATTGTTGTGGCAAATATGTACAACTATATTTTTAGTCTGTGTGTATAGAGCTAGTTTTGTTCGAGAAATAGAAATTATATGGTCAGTTCCTTATCCTTCCCAATAGTAGGTGCTACATCGTGTACAAGTAAAGCTTTGGACTAGTAGGAATATTGATTCTTTGAAACATACACGTTTTTAGGCGGACAGGAAAAACTTATTCTAATCCAATCAGATGTGCAATAAGCTGACTTTTAAAGCCTCTCATTTATCAAAATTAGGCAAAGCAACAAATTCCAAATACATACTTTATATCTCAGTGTACAAATGTATCCATTTTTTTTTTGCACAAACACACATACTTACATATGTATATGAACGTGTAAATATTTCTTATTAACTTTATTACTTCTAGCACTTAACTTTTTAAATTCCAACCTACTCCTCCCCACATACAACCGTTCAACCCTTTACCTTAACAGCCCACCCTTCAGTTTAAACAGTAAAACAACATGAAATGTGTGACACACTGACATTTTCAAGTTCAAACTGTGTCAGTCATTCATTGCTTGGGTTCTTTGCATGAATGTAGCAAGTATGTATGCCAAAGGTACATCATGATGTTTGTTTGTGTGAGTTATTTAAGCACGTTTTTAATGTTTGTCAACCTGTTTACACTGCAAGACATTTTTCTAATGACATTAAAAGGTTGTGTCATGTTGATCAGCTTTGTTTAACAGACAGGCGGGTGTCATGTAAAAAACAGCAGCAGCAGCAAAAAAACATGAATGAACTAAAATTGTCATTTATCAGACCTGTTGACTGTGCAATGTCCTTTTTCTTTTTTAGCTCAAAGAGTAAATTAAATTTTTGCGGCTGTAAACAAGTTTTAAGACCAGCCACAGGTAAATTGTATTATTAACAACCAACAACACCCAGTGAACATATTTTAGGGAGTTAACTAATCTCCCAAATATTGCAAAACATTAGTTTCCTCAGGTATTGATTGGTACATTTGTACTAATGACTTATGTTTACTTACTCGTACACATTTGTTCAGCATGTTGAAACTCTTTTAAAATTTTCCTCGGAGTTCTTGAAAAGTTTTTTTTAAATCACTAGTTCCTTTTGTGCGAGAATTCTTCACAAAATGTTCTGTGGGTAAGTGTCAAGCAACAGTAGATTTAGTGGCAACTATAAGCAAAAGGGTTGGCATGTTTAATGGTTTTTCCGCAGAACTTGGTTGCGGCGGCAGCAATATGATACTTTTATTTTCTTCTTTTTAACCCAAATAAAGTAAATTTTCTTATAGTTGATGAACATTTGTTATGAATACAATTAGCTTTAATTGAATTCTGTAATTTTAAGTGTAAAAAATATATGTACTTAATCAAGTGTGTTATTCAGCAAATACAGGGAAGCGCTATCTTTCCAGGAAGCATTTGTTAATAGTGGAGCATTTTCATAGTGGGAAACACAGTATTTAGGAATCTGGTGAACGTCTTGTTACAGAATTAGAAAATTATCGATATGTACTGCCTCATGATACTGTACCCATTTCCGCCTTTATTTCAACCTTTAAATTCCCAGTCTCTGATGGTATTGTTCTTGGCATTTAATAAATGTCAGTGCCAAGTTTGGGTCTGCCTCTTATCCCATCAAAATTGACAGCATACATGATTGTCTTTATTTCATACCAAGGCAAAATATTTCAAACTAAACAAATAATACCCATTCCTAATTGAAAATTTTGGAAGCATCACTGACGTCCATATTAGATCATTGGACACTCTATTCAAAGCTACACGTAGGTTTAAAAACTGTACTAACTCATTAGTTAGTCATATGCCTATAGAATGCTCCCTGAACATATTTAGTGTACAGTCTTCAACTTTATTTTTCACCCTTACAACTCCAGATTATGATGGTAACACCCATGGCTCGTAATAATTTTCAGTGCCTGTTAAAGCTTGGCATCCCTTAAAAATGGACTACAGGATTGTCATCATCCTAATGTACGGATTTGTGATAAATCAACCACTCTTCTTAAAACATTGAAAAAAGTCTTTGATAACTATATGTGATTATCTGTCGAATCCGATAACCAAGTCTCAACATGATCAAACAAATGTATAAACTGCAGTAACTTAGTCGTGTAGATATGATCCTTGAACAATGTGTATGAAAACTTTTTAGCTGTTAAGCAGCAGAGAGCTTTGTGTATGAAAAGAGAAAATCATAAACACTAAAAAATAGCAAGCAGGGCTGTCAAATATGGCGATTTTTCACCAAACGTGGCGATTTTTTAGTGCTAATGGCGATATAAATTTCCATTTGGCGACATGGCGCTTACTTTGCGGTACGAACAAATAGTTTCTGTAATAATTATTTTTTCATCCAAAATCGTTAAACCATCAATTTTAAATGACGTTGAAAATATTGATGACTTTTTGTGCACCTTAAAATCAGCTATCGATTTAGTCGATTCTTTCTTTTTTTTTTATTAGCTGCAATTGATTGAGGAGCTGAGTTTGAAACTGAATTAAACAAAATAGATATGGAAATGGACCAGGTAAACATTTTACAACAAAATTGTTTTGTACATCTCAAGAGACTTTTTAATTGCCGGAAAATATCAGTCTCTTTGAATTATATCAATATTAAAATGTTGAAATCTGTTGACACAGGCTAAATTTTCATTGCTGCAAAATTCTTTAAAACTTTTTCAAGATCCAAAAGTGTCTTTAGGCTTGAGTGGTCAAAATTGGCTTATATTAATTAAAAAGAGTATTTTGAAGTAGAAATGCCAAAAAACTTACTAGACTTCTGGCCTAAAGTTTACAAGTACAGCGATGCGGGAACATTTCATTTTAAAGAGATTCCTTTGGCCGTTCTTAACATGTTGATCATTGCGAGTAGCAATGCTAGCGTGGAAAGGATATTTTCAATTATGAATTGTCTCGTTTCAATATGAACTTTTGGATGCCTTACTTAGAATTAATAACCATATGAATGTTAAGCAAATTTGTTGCAACTCATTTGTACCAACATTAAAAAAAAACAAAGCGTTTTTCAACAGGGACGCTACAAAAGTAGACCGATAGGAACAGCAAACGACGCCATATTTTTTGCCGCTCTTTTGACATTTCTCTTCAATAAGGTTTGCCATTTCATGATGGAAAGATATACGAGCCAACAACGAGTCGAAATTATTAAAATTTACTACCGAAATGCGAAGTCAGTGGCCTCAACATTAAGAGCGCTACGTCCAATTTATGGTCGTCATAATCATCCTACCAGATCAACAATTGAGCGTCTAGTGGAAAAATTTTATATATAAAATGTTTTTTTTTATGTATAAAATGTTCCCGTGTCAGTGAGACAAGGAATTGCCCGTAGTGTAGAGAATATTGCTGCCGCTGAGGCTTCAGTTGAAGAAACCCCAAAATGTGTCTCTCACACGTCGTTCTCAAGCGTTGGGCATCTCTGTGACGTCGTTATGGCAAATTTTGCAAAAAGATCTTGGCCTACATCCTTACAAGATCAAACTGACGCAAGAACTGAAGCCACTTCACCACCAGAAGCGTCGTATGTTCGTAAATTGGGCTGAGCAACAACTTGAAAATGATTCGGATTTTCATCGCAAAATCATCTTCAGCGATGAGGCTCATTTCTGGCTGAATGGCTTCGTTAGTAAGCAAAATATGCGTTATTGGTCAGACAGTAATTCACACGTACTCCATGAGTGATCATTGTATCCCAAAAAAATTACAGTTTGGTAAGGTTTATGGGCCGGCGGCATCATTGCGCCGTACTTCTTCCCTGATGATCAAGACCGGCACGTTACTGTGAATCGCTACCGTTCAATGATAACAGAATATTTTTGGCCCCAATTGGATGATATGGACTTGGAGGGCATGTGGTTCCAACAGGACGGCTCCACAAGCCACACAGCGAATGTCACAATCAATTTATTGGAAACCAATTTTGGAGAACGTGTTATCTCACGAAATGGTCCAGTCGATTGCCCACCTCGGTCGTGCGATTTGACGTCGTTAGACTATTTCCTGTGGGGCTACGTCAAGTCTATGGTCTATGCCAACAAGCCAGCGACGATTGAAGAACTTCGTACGAATATCGAACGTGAAATTGCAGCTGTATTGGCCGATTTATGCTTGAAAACCGTCAAAAATTGGGTTCAGCGTCTGGACTCCTGCAAGCAATACCTGAAACCGAAGTTTCTATATCCAAATTGATGATAATCCAACATATTAGGGCGTTTGACCTTATGTTGAAACACAATATCAAAATATTCATTGATAGATCAAGATCATATGAAGGAGGCGGATGTTGTATCTATTCGGTCCAATTTGGGATTTGAGTAGCGTAGAGATATCCACATTCTTAATAAAACTAAAGCGACCATTAGATCACTAAATAATATGTACATTAAAATTGAATGCCCTTCAAACATGACGTGTTTCTGTAGAGTTGAGACATTCAGATAGGCATTCATCGGATAACCTTATATAGATTCTAGTACATGGGAATATTGGCAACTTCAGAGCTAATGCACTGACTTTAGTTTAGTTGATTGGCATCCGCCTAAAAAGGGGTTAAAAATTTCATTAACATAAACTTTGACCCAATGCCAAAAAATATGGAGATCAGATAAATATGTAGGAATCTGGACGAATGGTGTAATAATGCTACGAGATCTATATTTCGACGTAAGTAAGTTAAACTAATCATTTTCCTTATATACATTATTGTAGTGCACTTTTGAAGATCTATACATATCTATTAGTATTTACTTGGAAATCGACCCCACTGTTAGTTGTAGGGGAAAATGTATTGTCCCCTTAACCAATAACTCAAGAACTGAGTTAAATTAAATAATTTTTTTATAAAAGTTTATGAGTACAATTATTTGACTTTATCATGTTTGCAGTGCAAAGCCCAACGAAATAAAGACATAAAACGAACACACACATCACCATTCCACCATGCACAGTGAGTGAGTGGAGTGAACTTTTATAAGAAAATTTTTCAACGATAATAAATTTTATGGGACGTATGAAACCATACCAAGAACAAGGAACAACACAATTTGCGGTAAAATGATTTTCACACACTGTTTGTTTTTTTTTGTATAAAATTAAAAATTTCACGTTCATTCATTGTTTTTATTTTGAATTAAAATTTAATATTCTGACGTTTTTGTCGTTGTTGTTTTCTTCAATATTTTGGTGGTTGTGGTTGAGGTTGTGTTCGAATTTTTAATTACAATGGAAAGGAAAGGTGAATAAAATGCTGTATATTTCACTATACACCTACATTTTGTAGCCACAATATATATAAATTTTTATCCCCTACTCCACCATAGTGGGTAGGGCATATTGGATTTGTGCTGATGTTTGTAACGCCCAGAAATATCGGTCCAACACCCACCTTAAAGTATACCGATCGACTCAGAATCACTTTCTGAGTCGATTTAGCGATATCCGTCCATCCGTCCGTCCGTCTGGCTGTCTGACTGTTCATGTAAAGCTTATGCGCAATTTTCAAGACATTTCGAAAAAATTTGGTACGTGATATTTTTTCGGCCCAAGGATGAATGGGATTGAAACTGGTGGAAATCGATCCAATATTTCTCCTGGCCCCCATACAAATGTCCTCCTGAAATTGTCCAAACAAATTTCATCACAAATGAGTGGTAAATGAAGCCAAATTACATCTATAAATTTTGTGCAGATCGGTCCATAATTAGTCGTAGCTCCCATATAAGGCCCACTTCCGAAAATCACTTTAAAGAGCATAACTCTCTCGAAAATTTTGGTATCCAAATAATATTGCAAGCAAATATATTTCATATGTATAAAAATAATACGGTACAATTTTATTATGATCGGTCCATAATTGGTCGTAGCTACCATATAAGGCCCACTTTCGAAATTCACTTTAACGATCATAAATTTCTTAAAAATGTTGGTATCCAAATAAAATTTGACACAAATAAGTTTCTTATATACTGAAATAATGACACCTAATTTTATAATGGTTGGTCCATAATTAGTCAAAACTCCCATATAAGACCCTCTCCGTAATTCACTTTAAGCTCCATAAATCGTTTAAAAGTATTTATATCGAGATAAAGTTTAACACATATAATATTTATACTCACAGACATCATGACACTAAATTTTTGGATGATCGGTCCACAATAGTTTATATCTCCCATATAACGCCCATTTCTGAAAAACTGTTTTATACATATACTGGGTGTAGGGTATTATATGATCGGGCTTGACCGACTATACTTTCTTACTTGTTATTTATTTATATATTTTGATATTTATAAATAAATTTAAATTTCTTTTATTCACAATTTATCATCTCTCGTGAGGCCGATATTTATATCTTGTTGATTTTTTTTTTGTTTCATTTTTGTGTTAAATACAATTTTAATTAATTATGTTATTTTAAATGAAATACACATAAATTATGGCAAACAAATTTTAAATATATTTTCAGATTTGCATTTTGTTTTGTCATTAAACAAAAAATAAAATAATAATAATAAAAATATCGCTTTGGCAACTAAATTCATACACACACATTTGTTTTACATACATACATACATATATACACGTTTTAACAAATTAATTATGCCGCCATAAAAATGTGGCACAAATTGCAAAATATTTATAATAATGTCAAATTTAAATTATTGTTTAATAGCGAAATGTCAATTCGAAATTGTATGTATTGCTTATTTTATGTGGTCTTGTATTAGAGGGAACTCAATAGTTTAAAATTTTGAGTGATTTTTGAATCCTCTATAGGCACTCGTGGATTATGAAGAAACATATTAATTAATAATTATATAAACAAATTAAATACATATGTATATGTATGTATATTCTGATGCTTACGGTAATTAAAGTTGATTCATTTGTGCCCGTCTGTCTATATGTCTGTGTAAAACACGCTTGCGCCCAAAATACTTAACCGAAATGAATAAGACTTACTTAAAAATGTTTACCATTGTCCTAAGAAGTTTGGTATTGAAAATCTGCAAAATCTATTTTATAGAAAAATAGCTATGGGCTAAAATGTGAGACAATCTTGAAAAAATTTTAAGTATTTACCAAAATAATATCGACTATTTTAATATTTAACAATAACGACTGAAAATTTAACAAGTAAAATTTAAAATATAAATTGCACGGCTTATAAGAGGTTTATATGACAGGACTCGGATTTTTAACGTCAACCAGGGAGCCATTAAACTCTGTTGGTACATTCTAGGCATTCTGGTGTCTACATGCAAACTTTTGGAATAAACAAATAGCGCAGTAACACGTTCATCATGTAAAGCTTGTCAACAATTGCTCTTGGATTGTTAGAAGCCCTATTGTGTTCTTTTCCATAAGCAATAAACAAATGCCGCAGTGTCACGTTCAGCATGCAAAGCTTCTCAACCTGGATTGACTATCAGTCAAAGGGTTGCGGGTTCAATTCCCGCCAAATACTCTGGGTTTTTTCTGCAGACAAGCCAAAAGGCTTCGCAGTTTGTGTTTGTCAAAAAAAAAAATACAATTGTTCTTGGATTGTCAGAATATTGTGTTCAATTCATTAACCATTTATCTTAATAGTGATCTCAGAAAGAAGATTATATTGGCCGAAAATATCACGAATTCTTGTCTTCTGATATGTCAACAAGAAAATTTTCAAAACTTTCATTTTATTCGCCTGTTAAAATATATATTTCTTATTAAAAAATCCAACAAATATTTAGTTTCGAGTTTGCCAAACAAGACATATTACGTAAATTAAACAATTAAAACAAAGAGTTGTTTAATCAAATTTGTTAACTTTATAAAAATATAATTCCGGTTACAGAATTCCATTCCAATCGAATGTGGAATTAATTCAATATTTTGCTTCAAAAAAAGTAAACGAAAATTTTTCCCTTAATTAAATTAGTCCTTTTTCACACTCTTCAATTCTGACTCGTCAAGGCAAGTATTTTTGGATGAGAAGAGAAAAGAGAATAAAAGGGGTACAAACTTGATTAATAATTTTCTTATTTCCTTTGGTTTTTTTCTTTCATGCATGTTGATTTGCATAAAAAAGTACGAAAATTGAATTGACGTGTGTAAATGCAATAGCAAGTTCAAGGGAGAATTGAACAAAAACTGAAGAGTGTGAAACCGGACTTACTTTCGGTTTTCCAAATGCAATTGGTAGTTCTTTGTAATTATTCGTTTTTCTCAATTTTTTTTGTCACTAAAACTACGATCGTTTGTGATAATTCCATGACCTGTCATAGAGACTCTACGAACGATTAATATCGGAAAAACAAATTTATAAAATCTACAATCAAACGGGATCTGAAGAGGTTAAAACAAAATCAATAGGAATAATAACAAGGAAACTGAAACTACTTTAATTTATAAGAGTTCCATGACCTATCACAGACAGTCTACAAGCTGTCAAGTTATCCTCTACTATACCATTTCCAAAATAGCACTAATGGGTGAATATTGTTATTTTAATTTCAGTGTATTTATAGTTATGAAACACTAATTGATTTCTTTATAAATTTTTAAGAGATAAAATAAAAGATTGGACTTTTTTGTTAAATAATATTTGTTTTTTTTTTTGGTTGTTTTATATGTAAGTAAAACTTTTTTAGGTTTTTCTCTAACTTCAGGAAAGTTTTATGTTTTTATAGTTATGCAACGCAGTGTATATAACTGAGAAAAGGTGCATTTATAAAGCTTGTATCGTTTACGCATTATTTCTATTATTTTTGTATTTAAAAAATCTTTACTTACTTTTCACACACCCCTTTACAAAATGGATGATGATGGGGAAACGATTTCTTGCGTCGTATGGCTAAATGACGTTCACGCGTAGGAAACTTTGGTTGTTTACGTATAAAAATGGGCTGAACTTCGTAATTGTTGCACATATTGACACTCACATCACTCAGAATATCATCGTGATCATTATCGGTAATGATAAAAATTGGTTCCGTTAAATTTTCATTAAGCAATTGAGAATGCATTTTTGTTATAATCAGAAATTCTTTTAAAATTCTTGGGATTATTTTTAAAATTCTTTAATTTTGTTTTAAATTTTTTTGATTTTTCTAAAATTTTAAATTTCTTGTTATTTTTTTAATTCTCTTTTTTTTTATTAATTTTTTATATATTTTAAAAATTTCTGTATTTATTTATAATCTTTAAATTAAACTTTATTTTACACTTCACTATTCCAACAAGTAACAAAACAAACTAAATAAAATTGAAAAAAAAACTGATATTGAGTTGGAAATTTAAGAATCTACACGTACTTGTTTGTTTTAATAAAAAACGAATATGTCAATTTCTTATTCACTTTCATAAACATTTAATTTCAAGATAAGCAGCAATATTAATAAGTAAAACTTATTATTCTTTCGTTTTTTTTTTTTTTTTTATAAAGGCCTGCGAAATAATTTCTTTAGAATAACACACACCCCTTTAATGATGACACACACTCATTGTCAATGTTTGAGTGTGAATATTTTTGTTTATTTTAAATAAAACTTGATAAATTCTTAAATTTTATATAACACTTAATTGTTTTAAACTGATAAGGTAATTATTTGAAAAAAATTTCAACTTTATTTCACGCAATATTTTATTTCAATGTGGCAACACTATTTGAGACATACGAGCAAAACAGAGTTGCATAAAACTGGCTTATTATTAACGGCACAATAATTAGCAACCGTGGCTAAAACAAAGGTAAACAAACAAATTTAAAGTTGATATTTTTGTGTAAATAATTAAATTAGTTGGTTTTAACTGTGTCAAAAGTTAAAGTAACAGAGTTATAAGTAATATTTTAATTGTTTTGTAAAACATTAAATGCATTAAATGATGATGACGACCTTGGCAGGGCAGAAAATACATTCCAATGTGCCTATTGTCTAAAAATATTACTTGACAATGCTGTTCTTTGAATTAGTTTTTATTAACTTAAACTTTTCTTGTTAAATTTTTAAACTTCTTCAATTTGTTTTGCACATTACTGTGATTTTTTTATTATTGCAAATTTCTCTCATTTTTATTTGTAAAAAAAATTTAAATAAATTTCCGATTTACTTATGTATATAATTACACGTTTTATTAACAAACAAATTTAAGAACACAAAAACATATTTTCTTAACACAACACGTGACAATATTGACAAATTGTTTTTAAAAACCTTGTTTACAATTATTTTTTGCAATCTTATAATTAATAGCAAAAAATGCTCTCTCAATAAAATTAACAAAAAAAAAATAATAATAATAAAACTCACACTGATAACAAGACTGTCTAATAACAACTGTTTTTTTGAAATTTTAAAATTAAATTCAAACCCAACTGCCGCAGCAAGTTAAGCTGCAAGCTGGGCTCCATTCCACAACAATAACAATTGGCTCTCATTTCAATAATAGAAACACGCACAGACAAGCACTCACACAATTTATTAGTTTTTGTAAAACACTCAGCTTGAAATATGACTTTTTTATATATTTTTTTTTTTATTTGAAAATTAAAATTGTGTTTGTGTTATTGACATGTATGAATGATCATCTGTCTGTCCGTCTGCCTGTTAGTTTTTAAATCATTAAACATATTTTTTTTAAAATTTAATACAAGCTGTATATATGTAGGTATGTATGTAAATATGTTTGTAAAGTACATACTTACATTTGAATAAATTTTATTGAGTTTGTGCTGAGCTTATATTTTTTTTCAAGTACTTTGTACACCTTAAGTTTAAAAACAAAAACAACCACTTTTATACTAAAAAAAAATATTTAAATAACAGCAATTAAAGAAAAAACAAACAATTAAATTTCAAAGTAAAACAATAAAAAATGTGTTAAAAAAAAGATACACTTTAAAAGGGGGTAAAAATGAGTAACAACCAACCAACCGACAGAGCGACTAAATTGAGCTGAACCACAGCAGAGACATTAGCAGTGAGTTGAGGTTTTAGTGCACTGGACTTTGGATTGCGGCTCAGGCAAAATACTTATGTATGTGTGTTTGCATTATAAGAGGGGAGGGGTGGGGGGTTCATAATAATGTTATCAGGTTGTTTCTTTTTTTTTCAAAACGTACTTCAAAATAAAATTTTGTATAAATCTTTGGATGTGGCGCATTTGATATGCTCTTGACCAGTATTCTATAGATAAGGCCTTGTGAATTTTAGGAAAAGAAAATAAATTTAATTAAAATAAATAAATTTGCTAATACGGATAAAAAAAAATCGGTATTAGTAATTTATTTCGAGCATTTCGATCAATATGCGATTTAAATCAACGACCTTCCGAGACCACTATTGCCAATATAATTCGTAAAATTTTATTCTTAGTGTACGACCGATTATATCACATTTAGTCTTCATAGACTTGCAAGACTTGGTAACGGTATCTCGCGTAATTCGCAAGAAAGATTAAACGAAAATTGGACTTTCCAATTCGACTCTAACAGGTGATATTTAAGATTGTTGTTAGCAAAGATTCTGACATCCAGCAATTCTATTTTAAGTGCTTTATTTGAAATTAGAAAAAGGTCTAAAGGAATTAAACTATATATACCACTCGAAAGTAGTTTCCGCGTTTACAAAATATACAATTTCAAACAGTTGTATTAACAACAACGTAAGAATCAGCTGTTACAACGCAAATAATCAGCTTAGAAAATTGTGGCGTTGTGTTTTACAAAATTAGGGCCTTAAGCCTCAGTTAGCCGACTGTAACGGAATGTAACTGCAACAGTAAGAAACAGCTGATGGATATTGTTATGCGTAAAGTAATGCAAATGGTTATGGAGATGTAAATGTAAATATAACGCAACACCATAATGTATGAATTTGCCTAACTGAGGCTTTAATATTATGAACGTGGTTTTATGTTAACGTCAAATTTCCCTTTAGAACATTAAATTAGTTATAAACTGTAGAGTAATTGAACTTCTGCTGGTTAAGCAGAGGAAAAGATAAAATAAAGTATCATAAAAAGTTTAGTAAAAGTAAATCACCGATTTATCAAAGTATTTTTTAAAAAATTTCAGTCAATATTATGTCCTTAAAGAATAAGATTTTTATTTTGTCTAAAATAATTCATGTCCAGAACTGGAAATGAAGAACTTTTGGATCAACTACAAACTTAAATTGTGTCTAATAATGTCTTAAAAATGTTTGTACCTACAAAATGTTGCATGAACTGTGTGCAATAATATAATGAAGTAATAATTTGCTTAAACAATAAAAAAAAAAAACATTTCAAGTTTTCAAAGTAATAGCAATGAAAATTTGTATAATAATTCGTAATAATTTTTAGCTACTGAACAGACCTAAAAGAAAAACTTTAAAGAATGGCCAATAATGTTTTAATTATGCTAACAAATTTTGAAATTATTACAGATTTCAGACAAGTCTTCTGTTTTGCAAAAATGCAACTAAAAACCCAAGCCGCTGTTGCAACAAGAAATTAGTAAAATATTTTCTTTAAGAAACAAGCATACGAGTAAATAAAATAAATTTGTTAATAAACAATACAATTACAAGAGGAATTAAGTCAAGGTCATTTGTTATTTAAATATCTATAACAACAAACACAATAAAACTACATATACATACTTACAATATGGGGAGAACACAACAAACACACTTTACAAATAACAATTAACATTTAATAAAGAAATAAACATTTAAAAAAAATTGCTTATGTCCATGCCCAGCACAATTGAAATTGCTGGCTACTATAAATGTTTTGCTGCTGTTCCAAAAAAAGACAGCGACGACCACAATTTGTGTCATTTGTATGCCGGTCACAAGCATCAAACAAACTGCATTGTAATGTCAGAAAAGGGTGTGAAAAAATGGAAAAATCGTTGGTAAGTCCCAGTTGACACAGGGAAACATTTTGTTTGCTAGAGAGGGACGGTTGGGGAAGAGAATATGAAATTTGTTTTCCGTTCTCGGATACACGCTTTATGCTTTCATTCTTATTGTGTACATTAGCAAATCAAATACAGTAGAAATTAAAAAAAAACAACAACAACACTGCAATTAAACAAATGTCAAACAAAAAAACAAATATAAACTGGAATGTTTCCGACAACAATGTTTCCCTGTATGACCGCAAAGGAAAATACAAAAGCAAATTCCAGATGTTTCCCTGTGTAAACGGGGACTAAGGGAGACTAGAAAAAGATTTGTTTTAATTTAAGTTTATTTCTTCAATTAATTGCTATATGAGTATCTTGAGTTTATTAAATATAGAATTTTGAAATTATTCATACGATATGTTTGAAATTTAAACAGTAATTGAGGAAATCTCATTGAAAGTGAAAATTGTGTTGATCGGTACATACAGTTATGGACAGAGAAATAGCGCATCAATGTTCCATGAAGTGTCAAACGTATCATATTGAAAAATGGAATGATAATATTCAGGCATGTGATGGATATCGAAAACAAAAAGAAATCAGTTTTGGAAATACATGTTAATGCATTTATAATCTAATTTTTAAAATTTTTGTTTTAAGATTCTCTTTAGTAGCCCAATATCTTTATATTTTATGTGATAAAAGTTTGTCAATTTTCAGAAATATTACGAAAAAATTGACTTCTAAAACTCATTCGTTTTGGTTGAACAATGAAATAGCGCACAATTATTTTGATTTTAAACAAAAATAGTTGATGTTAATTTCACTGGTAAATTCTTGTGTAATTTAACAAAAAAAAATTGCTTATCATTAATTTTGTCAACCGCACTGTTCACTTGAGAAAATAAAGGTTATTTGGGAACTTTATCAAAAGGGTACAAAAGAAACCAAAATAGCTGAAATAATTCGATATTCCCGAAAGATAGTTTATAATGTCATTAAACGTTTTAAATCAGACGCAAATTTGTTTAATGCAAAGAAAGATCAGCAGAAGCCACCGCGAAAGACAACAGTTCGTGAGGATGAGGCAATAGTTAAAAAAGTAAACTAGATCCTTTGAGGAATTTGGTTTAAATGTTTCCAATAGACTTGTACGAAGACGCCTCTGCTTATCAGCTTTCGTGTAAGTAGAAAAACCCCCACTACTGTCAAAAAAGAATACGAAACAAGATACAAGTATATCAAATTTTGAAAAAGAATGGTGTTCCCAGATGAAAACAAAATTAATCTGATTGGTCCGGACAGAAAAACGTTTGCTTGTTGCACATCTCTATATTACTGTTAATAAGTGCGCTAGTTTTCTGTCCATAGCTGTATGTATTTGGCGCATATTTTCATTGTAAAATAGCGAATTAGAAAAAAAACATTTAGAATGCCTTGAATGTTGAACACCACTGCACAGTGGAGCAGAATCGAAATGTTTTAGAAATAAATCTGGCATTTCTAAACTGCTAGTCCGAATGAGATAAAATTTTACAAGGGAATAGCCAAGGACTATTCGAGTTTAAGTTTTGCAGATGGACTTCTCAAAGCCTTCAGGGGTGGAGCTGTGGTGACTTAAATTAGGGCACCTTTCATATGTAATTTGTTTATAAGATTTCTATAAAAAGTGATTTTTTAAGAGCTTTCAGATTTGATTTAAAAAAAAACATAAAATTTAGGGAAATGTATGAAATCTTTATTTGAATCGATAGAACGTTCTATGTTTAAAATTAAATGTTTAAAGATGATTTAATGTGAATGTTGAGCACGACTACGGCTCCAATGTTTCATACGCTGCGTCCTATTTGGGCACACTCTGTGCAACATATGAGCCACCAGCCCATAATCCATACCAAACAGTGCATTTTTTCGGGATGCACTGGCAGTTCTTGCAATGTTTCTGGCTGCTCTTCACACCAAATTTCATTCCATGCAACCAGAAATGAGCTGCTGATCATCAAAATGGAAGAAGTGCACGATGCACTTTCTTAACCAAGCATAAATTTTCATAATAAAATTCAATAATCTACAATCATTTGTAAGTCGATTCATGGTTAAATTATAAAACAAACAGCACATGTTACACAAAAAAAGCTTCCCAAGAAGAAATTTGCTAAAAAAAAAAAATCACTCTTTATGCTCCGAAAGTCTTCGACTAGATCTTGAGCGGTCTAGACGTTTAGAGATGACAGATTCGCAGAGTTGTCAAATTGACCATAGAGAGCCAAATTTTAATTACTTTTATGCAATAGATCAACTTTTAATGGTACATAAACATGTAACTCATATCTTTTAGCATTTAATATTATTATTTATAAGGTGTCAATGTCAATGGCATTTATCAATTTCCATTAATTTTCCAACATTTAGAAAAACTCAATTACAATTCACTTCTTTACAATTAAAGTATGGTCACACATGGGAAATATTGACACAAAAAAGCGTAACCACTTGTTTTAGCACAAATTTGTTTGACGTTATTTACTCTTATAACAGCCATCCCTAAATACCGACGATAAATGTTTTTTAAATGTCAAAATTTCTCATGCTCATACATTTTGTATGGAGCATACCGAAACAACGCGGTGGCAAAGCTTTGCTATTGGAAAATACGATTTTGACAAGGCGTTTCACAGTGAAGTTAGTTGCAAAAGAAAACAAAACAAAAAAAAAAAGAGAAATAAAACAACAATGTCCAGCTGTTACAATAAACAGGGTCGTTTTATTTATTTGTGTAATAACCCTGTTTTTATCATTTTGACATGACGCTTTTGTTTAGGAATGGGATATCAGCGTTAATGCTCAGCGTAGAAAAACGTTCCACTTTCCGTCGGTATTTAGGGATGGCTGTAAGAGTTTTACAAGATCAAATAAAATAAAACTAAATATTTGTTTTGTCTTGCCCTAAACAAACGAAATTGTTTTTAATAAATAAACGAGTTCAGATATATTTTATTTAGTGGTTACGTCTTTTTCGGCAAATATTTGCCAAATGTGACCGTAATTTAAAAAATAAAGAGAAAAAATCATCGCAATTAAATTGTAAATAAACTTAACAGTATTTGACTATTAAATCATAAAAAAAATAGTGTATTCCCGCCAATTGATGGACATTTAATTGACCAATAATCCATTAAAGAGCACAAAGAGAGAAAAGTAGAAAAAAACCCGAAATTCAAATACATTTCCGACTAATAAAACTGCACCATTAACGTCACTTTTATTAAACATCAAGAAAACTAAATCACCAAAATACATAAATATTAAAAAAAAATTTCTCTTTCTTGTTGGTTGTGTGTGTTTTTTTTTTCATTGCTTTAATATCTTTTAGAAATAATTGAAAATTTCGCTTTTGCTGTTGTTTATTTAAACAACAAACAAAATTAGTTTTTAAAAATTCGTTCAAAAAAAATTTATTTTTTTGTATCAGCCCAGCGGGAAATGTTTAGGGTAATATGCTGGTTAAAAAAGAAATTAGAA
Organism: Bellardia bayeri; assembly: GCA_950370525.1. NCBI lineage: Eukaryota > Metazoa > Arthropoda > Insecta > Diptera > Calliphoridae > Bellardia > Bellardia bayeri. The sequence continues at coordinate 89,473,637 of OX493267.1, forward strand.
GAATTTTGGTTTTCGCAATATGTATTTCCTCTCATAAAAGCAACTTGTTGGAAGGCCTGCACATTCCTATAACTTGGTGAAATGATTTTTCACATCAGGGATTTCAAATGTCCTACTGCTTAAGACATCAGTATGACAAGCATTTCAACGACAGCCGGTTTTACGCATCAGAATTGTTTCTATAGACCACAGACAGACATAAAAATAATAATGTTACGGAGTTGTATATCAATTTAAATTTAACAGCTGGTATCACCCACCACACAGCATGTTAATTAACATCTGCATTAATAAAAGTTTCTATTTATTTACAAACATTGTTGACAACACGCTGTTATTAACAGGCAGTGAGTCAACATTAAGTTTTAATGTAGATATTAACATTCAATTGTCTTCTCTAGATGCCGCCGGAAACTACAAGAATTTGGCGCTAGTGTATAAATAGAACACTAGAAGTTAGATTTATTAAGAGTCATCATCCATCTTTGAGTTAAAATCAAAGTGTTCTCAAACTGTAATTTAAATGTAAAAGACAGGGTGTTAATTGATTATTGTTTTATTGTACATTTGAATAAATAAAGATTTTTTTAAATTACCTGACGCTTTTATTTTACAATTGAAAAGAATCCTGTCTATTTAAAGGGAATAAACCACTGTTTTTAAAAGCAAAAGTTTATATTCGGCTGTGCCCACCACCAAATCACTTATTATGGAGATTTATAGGAGGTTAATGCACATTTAAGTGATTTCCGGAAGTAGACTTTATATGGCGGCTACGGTCAAATATAGACCGATCATCATCATATTGATATGGACGATGTTAATGTATGTATGGACTATTTGTGTTGAATTTAAACTTGTTAGTGGTTTTTAAAGGAGATTTATGCGCATTTAAGTAATATTCGGAACTGCACTTTATATGAGGACTACCGGCAAATATGAACCGATCATAATAAAATTTGATACCACGATTTAAATGTATATTTTGATTACGCTTGTCGAATTTCAACTTGATAGTCAGTTTTACAAAAGAATTATGTCCATTTAAGTAAATTTCGGAAATGGTCTTTGTATGGGGCTTTGTCAAAACTATGGATCGATGCAAAGAAAATATTGTTTTGAGATTTCACTTTGCATGAAACTTATTATTGGAGAACTTTGTTTAGATATGGATTTTCTATAGACATTTATGCCGCATATGCGGCTTTGAGAAATCGTGAACCAATTTTCAACAGAACTTGTCCTTCTATAATAGAAATAAAGTGTGTAAAATTTCATGATATTATCTGCATTATATTTGAAGAAAACAACAAAAAATATCTGAAAAACATCGAGGTAGTCTGAAACTTTGATCTATAACTCAGATCTTACTGGACCAATTTTGCCCATTTGCTATACCAAACATTTCGGTGGATCAGAGAATGTTTTGTAAAAATGTTATTGCTCTATGTCTTATTTTCGAAACTCTATCGTGATTTCAACAGACGGAGAGACGGACGGATATTGCTAAATCGTCTAAGAATCTTATTAAGCTCTACGACCATTATTTCGATGTGTTACAAATGGAATGACAAACGAAATATACCCCCCGTCGTTTTGGTGGTTGGTATAAACACGTAACAATATAAAACATGTCACAACATACATACATATGTAATATAACACAACAAAATAAAATTACTTTCGTTGTCTGCTATAATCTCAACAGCTTTTTATACCCTACACCAACATAGTGGATTTGTTTTGATGTCTGTAACACTCAAAAATATTAAAGTATACTGATTGACTCAGAATCACTTGAGTCAGTTGAGTCGATTAAACGATGTTTTTCCGTCCATCCGTCCGTTTGGCTGGTTGTCCATGTAAACCTTGTGTTCTAAGTACAGGTCGCAATTTTTAAGAGATTTTGTTCGGCTCAAGGACGATTGATATTGAATTTGATTGAAATCGGTACATTATTCAACTAGCACCCATCGGTCATAAATGTTTGATTTATGCATGCATCTCAACAAAATTCATCACAAATAAGTTGTATATAAAGCCTAATCACACCTACAAATTTTGTACAGATCGGTCCATAGTTGCCCATAGCTCACATATGTATAAAGGCCACTTCAGAAAATCATTTTAAAAAGCACAACTAGGATATGTTTCATATATGCACAAACCACTCGGTCCAATTTCATGATGATCGGTCAATAATTAGTCAAAGCTCTAATATAAGACCCTCTTCGAAAATCTCTTTAACATGTATATATCTTTTGTATCGAGATACAATTATCACAAACAATATTTATATGCTACAAAACAATTTTAGATGATCGGTCTCTTGTAGCCCCCATTTCTGAAAAACTGATTTTGCACATATACTGAATGTAGGGTATTATATGGTAGGTCTTGACCGTCTATACTTTCTTACTTATTTTTATAGAGCATTTATTTATTAATTCCTAACTTGTAGAAACTCGTGCCGTTAACAGGTGAAAACCAGACGATTTTATGATTTTACCCCTGGTGGCTTGAAATGCCAACCACTGCTTTAAAGACATTTCACACATTTCCAACCGAGTTCTTAAATAAAAACAATATGTACATAATTATTTTATTTTTTATTTTCTATTTATTTACCGTAAAAATAAAAAATATTTGCTTAAGAAAACGGAAATTCTTATATTATTTTAGAAACTGTGGTTGCCTTTTCACGCGAAAATGTTTGAACTAAAAAATGGTTCAAAATAACATAAACAAATAATTAACTGAATAATAAACGACTGTGTATTATTTAATTATTTATTATTACGAGAATTGTATTCATTATATGGCAAAGAATAAAAAAAGAACATGTAAAATAAAACATGAACAGAAATTATTAGGCGGGAAGCCAAAATCAATAATTAAAGAATTAATTTAAAAGAAATAAAGAAATTTTTTAGAAATTTAAAATATAGGATACACAGATATTCTAAACAACTGCTACTGGGTCTACAAAACTTGAATTGTCAATAATGAAGGTGTTAAAACTTTCAAAATCAAGATCTTAAATGTGTGTGTAAAGGCTACAATCAAAATCCTTAACTCATATTGGAGAAATCTATTTTTTGAAATATTTACTCAAAAAAGAGCAACCACTTGTCTTAGCACAAATTTGTTTGACGTTGTTTGCTCTTACAAGAGTTTTGCAAGTGCTTTGGCCTAAATAAGAAAAATTTTTTTTTTTAATAAATAAACGAGTTCAAATATATGTCCTTTTTTGGGCAAATATTTGCCAAGTGTGACAGTACCTTTAGTTATCGTTTTCAGAGATGAATGAAATTTGGTTAAGAATCGAAATTTGTGGTCTGTTGACAATTAGATGCGCGACAAAGTGCTCTTTTGTTTAAATTTGGCGACAACAAGATAAATAAATAAATTGATATAAATTCAAAAATAAACAAGTAAGAAAGTATAGTCGATCAAGCCTGACCATTTAATACCCTACACCCAGTATAGAAATGACCGTTATATGGGAGATATAAACTATTGTGGACCGATCATTTAAGAATTTAGTGTCATGATTTTTGTGAACATAACTATTATATATTTTAAACTTTATCTCGATATAAATACTTTTAAAAGATTTATGCAACTTAAAGTGAATTACGTAGAGGGTCTTATATGGGAGTTTCGACTACATAATTATGGACCGACCATTATAAAATTAGGTGTCATCATTTCTGTATATATGAAACTTATTTGTATTGAATTTTATTTAGATACAGATATTTTTAAGTGCGTTACGCTCTTTAAAGTGATTTTCGGAAGTGGGGTTATATGGGAGCTGTGACAAATTATTGACCGATCTGCGCAAAATTTGTAGATCTGATTTGGTTTCATTTACCACTTAATTGTGGTAAAATTTGTTTGGATACTTGCATAATTCAAACATTTATGACCGCTAAACCACAATTTCGGGACGACATTTGTATGGGGGCCAGGTGAAATAATGAACCGATTTCCAACAGTTTCAATCCCATCTGTCCTTGGGATGAAGAAATTTCGCGTATCAAATTTTATCGAAATATCTTGAAAATTACGACCTGTACTGTGCGCACAAATTTTACATGGACAGCCAGCCAGACGGATGGACGGACGGACATCGTTAAATCGACTCAGGATTCTGAGTCGATCGGCATACTTTAAGGTGGGTGTTGAACCAATATTTCTGGGCGTTATAAACATCAGCACAAATCCAATATACCCTCCCCACTATGGTGGTGTAGGGTATAATTAATTCGCTTATTAAAAGTTCTTCATTAAAACTATGACAGATTTCATTACACACATACAAATTCTCATTGGATGAATGTAATTTGTCATCATTCTAATGAAGAACTTTTAATGTGCGAATTAATTTTCCCTTAGTTTGTCAGCCCTTACCACACTCTTCGCGAGACTGTATTTACAAACAAATTATTTAATTACAAAAACTTATTTGTTCTGGTAAATATCAGTACCTGTTTCATCTAAAATATGCAGTGTAGAACTATACTCGTATTTATTTAAATTAATTAGAATGTGTTTATATTTAGGTGTCTACGTCAAATTGTGGTTTTTGGTTTTATTTTGGTTTGTAAATTATTTTTACAATTTTCCATTTCAATTTCGATTTCCAATCCAAATAAACGTGAAATAATTGTAAAATTTGCAAATAAAGCATTATACTCGCAATGATTATTGTATAATTTAAATTTTGAAATACCACAGTTACAATAAACATTCAATATTAATTTTTTTGTTTGGCTAAAAATCTGTCTAATATTTTTGCGTTTTTTTTTTATTATTTCATAATCATTTTGCACGAATACAGTGGCTGAGAAAAGTGGAATAATATATTCATTAACAAAGTCGTAACTTTTATATATTTAACACACACATGTATATTAAAAAGAAAACAACTTTACTCAATAAATTATTAAATTACTCTATAAATTTCATTTCAATGCCTACTATATACCGTATGCATTACTTGGAGGTAGTCGTTTAATGATTTATTTGTTATCTCTTTTTAAAGGTGTTTATTTTGTAATCATTTATAAGAGCACATTCTATTTTTGCTGATAACGTGTTTTTGATGATGTGAGACCTATGTATTCATGTGTTATTTAGTCATTACTTGTAATTAGTTTAAGTATGCGTGAACGTCTGCTGAAATATTAATGTTTTGCCAAGCAACTATTCTTCAACTATGACTTCAGTTATTTATATAAAATAAAGTCAGCAGAATCTTTTGCTGCATCTTATTAGACGTTTTTACTTTTAAGTAAAGTCCCGTTCTTATTTATAAGCTTTAATAGATTGCACAGTGGGTCAGATTTAATGTTTTTTTTTTTTTCTTTTTTTGGAAATTAATTTAACATATCTAAACGACTGCTTCCATTGGGATAAGATGTTACATGGGAGTAGCTAAGGAATATTTGAGTTTAACTTTTGAAAATTTAACCCACAGTGTTTTTAGAGTCGATGGTGTGGGGTCTCAAAGTAAGTTACTTTTGACATGTTAATTTTTTTAATTGTGCGACATTTTTTTGCTTCCGATTTTAAAGATTTTTATATTTTTTGAAAGTTCTCAGCTAGATCTTTAAAAAACGTGTATTATTTATATCTTTTAGTTTTCGAGTTATGAGCATTTGAAAATTTTAATATAAAAATTTTGCGTTATACCCTGTTCCGGCACGAATTTGTTTGAGAGGAAATGAATTTTAGGACCTAATTTTGTAAATCACTCGCATCATCTCGCTCGCTTCTGTGAGTGCATCATCACAAATATGAAATTTTGCAAATCACTGCGTCATTGCGTTTAGCAAACAGAGAAATATTACTGTCAAATCATTGCGTGATTAATGTTGTCATTGTAAATGTTGATACTGAAATTCAAAACGCTTTTAAAGCAAATAACTATAAATACAAAGATACTAAGGGGTATAAAAAAATGTTCCCACTTATGGATATGTCTTCTTGGGATGATGAAGATTCTTTAAGCGTCCTAGACATATCTATTGAAAAAACCCAATTGCGCTCTACTATCAACGTCATGCAATTAACGAATAATGAGCAAGTAAAATAACACTGTGGAGATTTACAATATTTTTAATTCAATTTTTCACAGATTTCAGATAAACTTTTGGATAAACCAGAAATGGTTTTCATATATATTACGTAGCTTCTCAAACACTATCAACAGTTGCCTTTGAGCTGCCAAAATTAGGTATTACACGAGCCACATCTGGATGCTTTTCCATTTCAGCTATCAACAATTCAAATTGAGCTGCCGTTGTGGCTTCTTTTTTCGCCATAAGAAAAATCTTAGTAGTATTTTATGGTAAATGAATATGTTTGTATATATTTACTTGCATAAAGTTCCTATAAAATATTAAATTAATTGAGTAATTTTGTTTTTTAATAAAATTTTAATTCAACTTTTAAAACTAGTTGAACGCCAAAATGGAGGCCAGTGTTGCCATTTTAACACTTTCAGTGCTAGATTTAGCATTTTAATTCTCGGAAATGCATTGAAATTTTTAAAAAGTATGCTAAATTCTTTTTAGCATAATTTGCCTGATAAAAAACAAATTTTTTCTCGAAAAAAATTTTACTATTTTACTCCAAAAAATACTTTTGGAGAAATAAAAAATAACTTTTATTAATATTTCAACTAAATTTCTTACGGTGTGGTAAGTAAATGAACACGGAATTTTTTGAATTAATATATGAAATGTAATCTATTAAAACAAGTCAACAATTGTTATGAACAAAATTAGAACAAATTATAATTTATATTTGTAACATTTGAAGTAAAAATTGTATTGTCAATATATGAAATGTAATCTATTAAAACAAGTCAACAATTGTTATGAACAAAATTAGAAAAAATTATAATTTATATTTGTAACATTTGAAGTAAAAATTGTATTGTTACATTAAAAAAATTTAGCACTTTTCTTCTTCTGTAGAACATTTTAGCACTTAGTTTTTTTAAGTTTTAGCATATTTTGAAATTCATTTTCTGGTAACACTGATGGAGGCGTTAAATTTGACAACGCAAGATACACAATTTTAAACAGTTATATTAAGAACAACGTAAATTTCAGCTGGTACAACGCAAATAATCACTTGCTGGAACGCCGTGATTTGCAAAATGTAATTTAACGCAACGCTTAGAAAATTATGGCGTTGCGTTTTTCAAAATTAGGGCCTTAATTTCTGCTTTTAGCTTTTCTTAACTATTAACAAATCAAGTAACAATTTGTGTTTTAAAATTGTTAAATAGCTTTTTTTGCTACACGAATAATAAAACATTTAGGCGAACGGATTTTATGTGAATAATGCTTTATATGTCCCTTAACAATACTTTACAAACTATTGCTAGAGAAATTAAAACTGGAGCCGGATTAAATTATGTATTACAATTAATTAAAAGTATATTTTGTTTAGTTTGTCTTAATTTCCCAAATCTTGTTTTCGCTTTCATTTGCAAAACAAATTCATTAATTCCATTTGTTTATTTTCATACAATATTTATATTTGCATCTAAAAAAAACTTGAAATTCAACAAAAACAAAACTATAACAATATTTAGAAATACGTTTTTATATTGTTATTTGAATATAATAATTAATAATTATTTTTATTAGCAAAACTGCACACGTTTTGTTTAAAAGCAAATGGAAACATGTTGCAACTACTCTTGCACCTTCTATAGACTATGATTTCATTGTTTTGGTAATAAAATAAAAACCTACAAACAGCAATTGCTTTAAATTTTCAAACAAAATAATTTGAAAAAATCTTTGGCCACAAGTAATAAACATTTTAAAAATTCTTAACAAAATATACTTTTATTATAAATACTTGTATTTTTATTTAAACCAATTGTTTGTTTAGCTTGAAATTAAAAGAAAATATTCATTTATTAAGTAATAACAATAAAAATTAAATTTTATGGGATTTTTGTTTATTTATTGATACGATTTTTTGTAAAAAGAAAACAAACCAGCTGTTTGCAAAAATTTATTTTTCAAAACGGAAATACCACCATAACAGAGCCACCTATTGCAATTGGCCAGCAACTTGTTTGAAGAGGAAAAGCTTTTATTTTAACATTACTGTTATGTAAAGCTTTGCTGGTAACAGTAAATAAATGTCTGTTAAAATATGTACTGTAAAAGACAAATCAATTTCAACTGCGAAATCAACATCAATACAAAAACAAGTAAGAAAGTATAGTCGATCAAGCCGCACCATGTAATACCCTACACCCAGCATATTTTTCATTAATGGGCGCTATTACCTATTATGAACAGATCATCCAAACATTTAGTGGCATGACTTCTGTGAATATAAATATTATATGTGTTAAACTTCATCTCGATATAAATACTTTTAAAAGATTTATGGAGGTTAAAGTGAATTACGTAGAGGATCTTATTTGGGAGGTTCGACTAATTATGTCATCATTTCTGTATATATCAAACTTATTTGTGTTGGATTTTATTTGGATACCAACATTTTTAGAAATTTACGAGTAATTATGCACCGATCATCATAAAATTGTACCATATTATTCGTATGTATATGAAATATATTTGCGTTCAATATTATTTAGATACCAACATTTTTGAGTGAGTTGTGCTCTTTAAAGTGATAAGGAGTGGGTCTTATATGAGACCTATGATAAATTATGGACCGATCTGCTCAACATTTATAGATCTGATTTGGCTTCATTTACCACTCATTTGTGGTGAACTTTGTTTGAATACTTGCATAATTCAAACATTTATGATCCATAAACCCTAATTGTGAAGGGACATTTATATGGGGGCCAGGTGAAATAATGGACCGATTTCCACCAGTTTCAATCCCATCCGTCCTTGGGCCGAAAAAATTTCACGTACCAAATTTTATTGAAATATCTTAAAAATTGCGACCAGTACTCTGCGCACAAGCTTTACTGGACAGCCAGCCAGCCAGACGGACATCGTTAAATCGACTCAGGAAGTGATTCTGAGTCGGGTGTAAAAATGCACAGTTTGCGAGACCCTTATTAATTTAAAAGCAACAGAATAATATCGACCTTGAAACAGCTTCTTAAAAATATTAAGGTATGTATGTTAAAGAGAATCTTGATTTAATTTTGTTACCGAAAATTTCGGTTTACATCGTTTGTGGGCAAAATTGTTAGCAAATTGTTGTATTCGGATTGCATAAACAAGCCTTTCTCACCCTCCGAAACAAATAATTATATTTATTATTCAATATTTGATTTCATATCATACAGACATTATTAGGTATTGTGGGGTGCATTTACATACTATACATATTTCAATTAGATTCATTAGCGCAATTCACAATCTTGTGCAAATGGTATTGCATCATTGCATTTGCAAACAGGTTTAGCATATTGTTGCTGTACTCTAACAAAATACACAGCAAGAGCAAAAATATGCTAAACCGTTTTGCAAATGCAATGATGCAATACCATTTGCACAATATTGTGAATTGCGTTATTATTTCATTCGTTTTGCAATCAACATTTTTAATTCATTTCTATTAACAAACATTTCTATCTCATTTTTTCACTCTACAATTTTTGTTTTTATTTTAAATTTAAAAGTGTTGAGTGAATCATCTTTATTGTTTGTTTTCTTTTAAGGAGAGATTTCACCAGATGATGTCTCTTTGAGCATAAATAAAAGTGCAACATCAGCAGAGATATCAAATCACTGCGATAAAGAGCTTAATCTGTTACTTTAATTGGATTTAAAATGACAACTATTTGCTTAAGTTTTCATTGACTTTAAGCTGTATTTAATTGACTTAAGCTGTAGAGCTTTTAAGTCAATTAAAGCTTTTTATATAGGAATTTCCAATTCCAAAAACTGTAAGCACATCAAATAGTGTGTTCGAGTTTGGCAATTCAAAATTAATATTAATTCTTTCACCTTTATTTTCATCGACATAATTTTGTAAAATTTTAATTTTTGTTGATGAACATGGTGTAACTATACAAGGTGTGTGCAGTAGGGCACAGCTGACTGACTTTCTTTACAATTTACTTATGTCAAAAGTAATATTTTGTCAAGTATTTTTGACAGTAGTACATGCATTATTTTACACTAACAAAATGCCTGTTGTTTCTGTATTGTGTTGAATTTGTTGCCGATTTGCACTCACCTTGTATAGTTACACCATGTTGATGACTTTGTTAACAAATACTGGTTAACTAGGATTAATAAATCCCGAAAAATCCCGGGATTCAGGTTAAATCCCGATTGAGATTCCCAGGATTTCGGAATTGGTATCCCTAGTTATGTACAGAAGTTATTAAAGACATTTATTAAACGTTTAGCAAACCACTTTACCTCAGCGTAATCATCAGCATAATAATAGCTAAACAAATTTCAGCTAAAACAAATTCAAAAGAAAATATTTTTTTTATATTGTTAAATTTATTTAAATTCTTCTAATGAAAATATTCTCAGCCTTTGAAGTTTATTAGTAGCAAGAATACATTCCATAAACCACAAAAACATTTCAAAGGAAAATTATTATAGGTATATTTATGCAGAAGGAATTCACTCTCTCGTATTAATTTTAACAACCACCACGAGCAGCAGCAGCAGTACCCTCATTAAATAAAATTTCAATTTGTTTAGCAAAAGTTTCTATGTTATTTAATATTTTTATAAACACTCATAAATGTTTTAGGGAAAATAGAACAAATAAATTGCTGAAATTTGTCAAGTTCAAGTTTGTGTTTATGGAATTGAGTGTGAGAAAGAAAGCAAGTACTAGGCTTTGAACCTGGACATACAAGATATCAAAATAAGAGTATTGTTAAGATTTATTAAAGTAAATCCTCGTAAAAACAAAATAACAAGAACTTTGTTTTTCAAAACAAAATAAAACAAAGAATTTATATGAAAATTATTCAAATATTTGATAATTTAATAAGAAATATTATATCGGACAGATGCCCAACACGACCACGCTTCACTAGAGCTGTGTCGTTCATGAACGAACGGGTTAAAATGAACGAATCACTTCATTGCACGGAATGAGCCGGTCATTTAACTGAACGGTTTTCGTTCAATAGTGTACTGATCAATTTCGTTCAGCTGCTGTTTATCAAAAGACCAGAAGAAAATCACATTCAATAAGGGTTGTATACATTCGTTCAAAGTGAACGATTGAACAAATCAGTGTTGGATAAATGAACGAAAATGACCGGTCACTGAAATGAACGACCGGGCACAACTCTACCCTTCACCATCATGAGAAGGGTATATATAAGTTTGTCATTCCGTTTGTAATTTCCGCAATATAATTTCCCGACCCTATAAAGTATATATATTCTGGATCCTTATAGATAGCGGAGTCTATTAAGCCATATCCGTCTGTCTGTCTGTCCGTCTGTCTGTTGAAATCAATTTTCTAAAGTCCCCAGATATCTTCGGGATCTAAATCTTCAATAATTCTGTCAGACATGCTTTCGAAAAGTTTGCTATTTAAAATCAGCAAAATCCGTCCATAAATAACGGAGATATGAGCAAAAATCCGAGACAACCTCTGAAAATGTCATTAAAAAAAACTAACTAAAGCAAATTTCCATACAAAATTTGCTTAATAACCCTCTTATAAACCTGTTGTAAGTTTTATGAATAAGGGCATACGAACAAATTCATCAACAGATGGCGTTGATTAGACAAAGTGTATTAATATTGTTACGAACAAATTCATCAACAGATGGCGTGTTAATCGACATAATTATGCATAATATAATAATGCATCCACAACAAAGGTGAAGGGTATATAAGATTCCGCATAGCCGTATACAGCACTCTTGCTTGTTTTTATTTAAATTTTCAATTATATTTTTACACAATGAAGGATCTATTTGGTTAAACACGTCAAAGATTTTCAGTTTTAGGGCTGTAATCCATTCAATTGTCCCTGTACAGTAGGGTTGGGTTCAGCAATACCACTGACTACAACGAGACACCGCATTGTGTTTTGAAATAAAATGTTCCTTATAATGTCGACAACCCTATGAATGGTCCTACAAACTGCAACTGGCAGTTAATTTTCAGCCGACAAAGCATGACTGCGCTGTATATTGTGCTCTAATTTTCTTGTATTTTTTTTTAATAAAATCAACTTGGATTTGATTTGTAATTGTTATTATAACTGCGTCTTCACTATCGTTGAACAAGAACTCAGGTCTTAACATTTTAAAAGCTTCACTAGTTGTAACATTAACGCCATTCACAATCTTGTGTAAATGGTATTGCATCATTGCATTTGTAAAAAGGTTTAGCATATTTCTTTGGCTCTACACTAGCAAAATACACAGCAATGCACATGCTGGTCTTAAATTTATATGCAACAAACACTTAAAACCACTAGTTTTTATTTGCTCTGACTATGCAACATCTAATTGCCAATAAACAGCTGACTAACAATAATCCAAACCAATCGATTAGTAATCGTCGCATACTGGCCGCTGCTTATATTTTATAAGGTTTATATTTGTATCTATTAAATATTTAATAACTTCTTTTAATATTATTTCTTCAGCAGCACTGTTCTTTAAATCTTTTATTTTTTAAATTATTTTTGATTGATAAAATCTGCTGTTAATTTTGTAGTGCAAAATAAATTAAACAGTTGCTAGCATATATTTGCAATTACAAATGCACAAGATTGTGAATTGCGCAAATAATAATTTGTAAAGCTATTGTTTACATTGCATATTACTAACAAACTTATCAATATTTGCCTTGCAAAAATAGAATTTAAGGTTTTTGTGGAACGAAACAGTTTTTGCAAATTACACTTTTCAATATTAACTTTGCAATTTGTGTCAGAGCACGAATGTGGAACAAACATTACAAAGAGTATATAAAAATTATAAAAACTTATTAATTTCGACTTATCACTTATGAAATTTTATAGGTTTGAGGAGTACAAAGTTTTGCCAAATTGGCGAAAAATTGCATAAGTGCAAATTTGATAAGTTGTTATGTGGAAAAGAGCTCAGTTTTTTTGACACGGAATCCATATGTTGCCATATAGATGGGAGAGGATCAAAGCTAACAATGACCAATAATAATCACATTACGTCGGGGTTACGTTCCAAAAAAACACGACATAAAGTGAATTAAGATTTTCTATAGCAAAACATGTAAAAATCTAAGATAAGTTCTGGGGTTACAAAAATACAAAGTCGTCAAGCAAGGATGGAGTTCAATCATCAAAGCTCTTCTTATACGGGTCATCGTTTTAGCATCTAAAGATATTGCAGATATTGCAAAAATTTCAAAAAAAAAAATTAAAGACTCGAACGCAAAACAACGCAACCTCGAATATCTAACGACACACAGTGAAAATTAGTAATAATTAAGCAGCGACGCAACTTTGAAAAAAAAAACGCAAAACGAAACGATGCAAAGCGAGGTATTGGTGTACTTTAAATAAATTTATATTGAACAAATGTTTCAAAATAAAGCATTTTTAAGCTATACACCCTTTAATATATTTCATAAAAATTAATATTAAATATCGGATAATTTCTAATACAACTTTAAAAAAGCAAATGCATTTCATAGCTCATCAATGTCTAAGAAAACGTCATCTGGTGGCCAAGTTTTTGTTGGTGTTGTCATGTCATTTGTATTGTATTCATGAGATGAAATTCATAAGATCATGAAGCTGACCATGACTACATGGTTTTTAATTACATTTGAAGAATTCCGTTAAACAAGTAAGATATAAATGTGTTTAAATGAATGACGATAAATACAGAAACTCATTTTTAAACGTATTTAAATACTATTAGAAATTCATAATCGCATAACAACTTATAAATAATAAATTCAGTTAATATAAACTATAGAAACGAATTAACACATTGCTACTGCTATACTAAACGTGACACATCATAATTTGTTCACATTGCAATGGCATAACATGACAATGTCTTGTTTCAGCATTTGTGCAGAGAATATTGTCGTCTTGTTTACGTTTATGTGACAGAAAAAACTCTGCTTTTATTAAAAATTAGTAAAAATTCAATAATTTAGTGACATTGTAATGACATGATTCATGAATATACGCTTGTCTGCAATAGCATTTTTTTTTAACAGATAACGTGTCAGTCGTGTCATGCTGTCATGTTATTTTTGTTTAGTATTGTTTGACATTTCATAATGGAAAGACTTACGGCTGAACAACGTTTACAAATCGTTCGACTTTATTACGAAAATTCACGTTCTGTGAGGCATGTCTTTCGTGCACTTCGCTCAACTTAGGGTCAACATAATCAGACTACTGAGAATACTATTCGCAACATCATCGCCCATTTTGAGACCCAGCATTCATTATTGGATAATATTCGACCGAATAGACCACGTCCAGCACGCTGTAAAGAAAATATAACGGCCGTAGCTGAGAGTGTACACGAAGACCGTGGAGAGTGTATTCGGCGCCCTACGCAGCAACTCGGACTGACGTATGGAACGACTAACCGACTATTTGATGCCTGAAATTGAAGCTCGTGTTCTCGGCGACATTTGCCTTCAGCAAGACGGCATAACTTTCCACACATCGCATCAATCAATGGATTTATTGAGAGAACACTTCGGTGAACACATAATTTCACATTTTGGGCCGGTCGATTGGCCACCAAGATCGTGTGATATCACACCGTTAGATTTTTTCCTGTAAACTCTAAAGTTTATGCGGACAAACCCGCTTCGATTCTGGCTTTGGAGGAAAACATCATGCGTGTCATTCACCAGTTACCAGTCGAAATGCTCGCACGAGTCATCGAAAATTGGACACAACGGATAGACCATCTGCGACGTTGCAACGGCCAACATTGCCAAAGAATGTTCTTTCAAATGATAATAAACATTTCCCATTAAATTTTAATTTTCTGTGCTGTTTTCTTTAAAAAAAAAAAGTAGGGAACCTCGAAATGAATCATGCTTTATTTAACTATTAAAATCTTTACACAGTCAAAGGGTTTCAATAGGTTTCTGCATTATTAATTCACCAGCCTTAATTGTATACCTATCTAAACTAAATTTTAACTTTTCTTAACAAGATTGTTTTTTCTCTTCAATCAAGTAAATATATCCGCAGTTATTAATTCAATTACTATGATTTATTTTAAAAAAATTATTAAAAGAAAAACACAAATGATTAATGCAATGTAATATGAATTCTTGCTGTGTTTACAGATTTTACTCTTGTTTAACTCAATTACATACAGTAATTTACCATAAACAATTTTCTTCCATCACTACTAACAAAAGCATCCTTTATTAACAGTGATTTTGCACAGTGGTATCGATTTATAAAAAGTCGTAAAACAGTTTATACCCACTACTTCAGCAAAATTTTTTTTTTGGGGATTTACCTTTTACTATGTATTATTATGTTAAGTTTGCGAAGCTATAAAAGGAGTCATACAAATTTATTGTAACACTTACCTCCAATCGTGCGCAGCAAATCCTGGACAATTTGTTATGCACTGTTCACAGCGTACACCATCCTCTACTTCACGTATAATGACGCCCTGTAAGTAAATTAAAATTAAAAAAAAAAAAAAAAACAAATTACTTTAATTACTCAGTCCTGCTAAAGTGCAGAGAGCACATGTTAGGAATGTTAGAGATGTTACATTGTAATGTTTGATGATGACTAACATCATAAATGTTAAAAATAATATTAAAATTTATTATGCAAAAGAAGAAGTAGCAACAAAGCAAATTTAATTATATTAAATTGTGTTAAACATTGTCTTGTCATAAAATTTTTAAGTACATACTGCAGGCAGCATAGTGTTTCCAGCCATTAGATACTTATAAACGTATGAGTAATATTAAGGTATCATAACAAGTACACACAGTTTGCTAACAAAATATTGTCCAGAAAATTGTCTTGACAGTTTTATTACCAGAAAATTCCCTTGACAGTTTTCTCACCAGAAAATTTCCTTGACAGTTTTCCACCTGAAAATTGTATTGACAGTTTTCATACCAGAAAATTGTCTTGACAGTTTTTTTGCCAGAAAATTGTCTTGACAGTTTTCTTGACATTTTCTACCAGAAAATTTTCTTGACAGTTTTCCACCAAAAAATTGTCTTGACAGTTTTCTTGCCAGAAAGTTGTCTCGCCTGTTTTCTACCAGAAAATTGTCTTGGTAGTTTTCTTACCAGAAAATTGTCTTGACAGTTTTCTTGTCAGAAAATTCTCTTGACAGTTTTCTTGACATTTTCTTGCCAGAAAATTGTCTCGCCTGTTTTCTATCTGAAAATTTCCTTGACAGTTTTGAACCATAAAATTGTCTTGATAGTTTTCTTGACATTTTATTACCAGAAAATTCCCTTGACAGTTTTCTCACCAGAAAATTTCCTTGACAATTTTCCACCTGAAAATTGTATTGACAGTTTTCATATCAGAAAATTGTCTTGACAGTTTTCTTGCCAGAAAATTGTCTTGCCAGTTTTCTTGACATTTTCTACCAGAAATTTTTCTTGACAGTTTTCCACCAAAAAATTGTCTTGACAGTTTTCTTGCCAGAAAATTGTCTCGCCTGTTTTCATACCAGAAAATTGTCTTGACAGTTTTCTTGACATTTTCTACCAGAAATTTTTCTTGACAGTTTTCCACCAAAAAATTGTCTTGACAGTTTTCTTGCCAGAAAATTGTCTCGCCTGTTTTCAACCTGAAAATTGTATTGACAGTTTTCTTACCAGAAAATTCTCTTGACAGTTTTCTTGACATTTTCTTACCAGAAAATTGTCTCGCCAGTTTTCTACCAGAAAATTGTCTTGACAGTTTTCTTGCCAGAAAATTGTCTTGACAGTTTTCTACCTGAAAATTTTCTTGACAATTTTGTACCAGAAAATTGTCTTGATAGTTTTCTTGACATTTTCTTACCAGAAAATTGTCTCGCCAGTTTTCTACCAGAAAATTGTCTCGCCAGTTTTCTACCAGAAAATTGTCTTGACATTTTCTACCAGAAAATTGTCTTGACATTTTCTACCAGAAAATTGTCTTGACATTTTCTACCAGAAAATTGTCTTGACAGTTTTCTACCTGAAAATTTTCTTGACAATTTTGAACCAGAAAATTGTCTTGATAGTTTTCTTGACATTTTCTTACCAGAAAATTGTCTCGCCAGTTTTCTACCAGAAAATTGTCTTGACAGTTTTGTACCAGAAAATTGTCTTGATAGTTTTCTTACCAGAAAATTCTCTTGACAGTTTCTTACCAGAAAATTTCTCTTGGCAGTTTTCTTATCAGAAAATTGTCTTGTAGCAAAGACATTCTTCTAATAGAATATTATCTTTAACAAGACAGTTTTCTATACATCAAAACACTATTTCTTAATTATCTTCCACAAATTTTACCCTGAACTAGTAAATCATTTCTTAGGTTTCTGAATATTTATCTGTCTTATACATGTTGTCTATCGCTCAATCATTAAACCATCGTTAAAAATGTTTTTGATTTGTCGTTTTATTTTTTGTTCTTCTCAATTTAAATCACTTTTGCCATTTGTAGTCAGATTCCTAATTCTGTGTTTCCTTGGCTTTTGCTTTAGCTGTGTATTTGTTTCAGTTTCATTATTAAATGTGGCTCAAATCAAAAGCGTAACAACAATATTCTTTGCCAATATTCAATGCCAAAGACGAAATGTCTAATACGTATGAGCAAACAATACCAGCCACTAGACTAGATATTTAATTTCAAAGCAATGGCTTTTCTTTTATTAAAAAAAAAAGAACTCGCAGATAAATTAAAAAAATCATTTCTTACGTTTAAATGTACAAGAAAATAGCAATAGTGAGTAAAACGTTGTGTGTGTTTCAACATATTTAGTACTTGTTATTGTATTCAATGAAATGTACCAAAGAACCTGATACTCATCATGGATGGAAAATGAAGATTTTCAAATGTTTCTCTTTCAATTGTATTCCATAATATTCCGAAATGTTTAGTTACAAATGCTTGGAAAATATTATCAAACTACTTCATAGTAGTGCCAAAAACGTCTCAATTGGCTGACAAAGAGGTTTTTTAGTTCCAAAACTTTAAAATAAATTCCCCATTTCATAGAGTTAAAGTTAAAGCAGAATGTCGTTTTTGAATGTGTATTAGTACAGACTGAATTTTTAAATAAATAGTTCTTGGTACAGACAATCCCCTCCCTGGCGTATAACACTCTGTCATACTTACACATAGACAAACAAACAAAATATTGTTATTTTTATTTTGAGCAAAAAGAAAAGATAACAAAACAAACATGCTTTTTGTTGTTGCTGTTGCTCTTGCTAAAGCGGCACCATTTATTGTCAACCATTTAACCGGATGTAGGTCATCGATTTTTAGCATGAACTTTGAACGGAAATTGTGCCGTCAATGTGCACGATAGAGTCTTATAAACACATGCAAACAAACATACACTCAAAACAATGCACGCAAAACGAACATGAGGATGCCAGGTTGTTATTACTAGATAAGATGCAATAATTCAAAAAAAAAAAAAAAAAAATTTAAATAATTAAAAAAAAAACAGTTTAACATTTTATTTATATATTTTCAGTTTGAAGATCTTAATTTAAACTATTCTAAACTATATTTGATTAACCGCAACATTCGTCGCAAACATATGTTCTGGATCTTTATTTAAATGGAAAAAGCATAAAGTTGAGTGTCGGATATATTTTCGAGAATTTTCTCCTGAAAATCCCAAAAATGGTAAAAACCCGTAAAAATATTATCGCTATTGAAAAAAAGAATCTGAAAAAATTAACAGGAATTTCAAAATTAGTGCAAGAATTTAAATCTTCTGGCATCTTTAGGACATGCATCAAAGAAATATAAAAACTGTAGTTAAAACGTGAGAACATTTATTAATATTAGGGTGCTACTTAGTTTTACCAACCAACTAAAATAGTTTAAACCTATTTGAATAACGACAAGAAAATTGTCTTGTAACTCAAACAGTTTTCTTACCAGAAAATTGTCTTGTAACAAAGACAGTTTTCTTACCAGAAAATTGTCTTGTAATTTCTTACTAGAAAAGTGTCTTGTAACATAGACAGGTTTCTTACCAGAAAATTGTTGCGTAACAAAGACAGTTTTGTTACGAGAAAATCCTTAGACAGTTTTCTTAGCAGAAAATTGTCTCGAAACGCAGACACTATTCTTACCAGAAAATTGTCTTGTAACATAGACAGTTTTCTTATCAAAAAATTGTCTCGTAACACAGATACTTTTCTTACCAGAAAAATGCCTTGTAAAAAATACAGTTTTCTTGCCACAAAAAATGTCTTATAACAAAAACCGTTTTTGTAACAGAAAATTGTCTTGTAACACAGAAAGTTTAACAGTTCAAACTGCGCCTTAATAATTGCATACGCCATACAACAAAATTTGTGGAAATAAAATTGCCTGAGATTTTTATCGTTTTTACCACAAAAATAAAAGCTTCAACAATAAACTAAGAAATACTCGATGGAAAAAATCCTCATAGTTTACCAGTAAACGTTGAACAGAATAATAAGATTGTTCTTTGTATAAGAGAACTAGTGAAATGAACTAAATATATGAAAGTGACAACAGGCTTTAAAGGACTTGGAAAATGATGTTTTAATTTTTAAAATTACACGCTCTACTGAGGCAAGATTTTTATAGTAACATACCGCAAATAACGTGACTTAAATAAATAAACAGAATGAAAAATATTTACAGCAACGCATAAATAAATAAATATGTAAAGTGTAGACCTCATACGGACTGAACTCAATTATGAAAATTAAACGCTGAAAAAATACTGAAATCTTAAAAAAAACAGGACACCAGTGTGATGTTGTAGGAGCCATTCTACGAGTATGTTAGCTGATAATCATGTAGACTGTCAACATGTCAGTTACCAAAAAAAAAGCAGAAAGTACACACGTATATGGACTAGTCTGGGGTATTTTAAACAGCGTATGGTGGAGCATTTTAAATGGATAAGTGTATAAATAAACAAATGTTTTAAGGGGTAGTTTTTACCCCCTTGTTGTAAATTTTCATACTTGATAAAGTTGGTTAGCCACAAACAAATGTTTTTTTAGTTTGTATAGCTGCTGTAAACCTCTTACCTAACCCACGGCTTAGATTATGTGTCTACATTTTAAGTACTCTTTAGAAAAAGGACACTCAATGCATTTTCAAACAAATTAAATTTCCTGTAGGTACAAGTTTTCACATCATTTTAATGCTACTTTATATAAAAAAAAAAACATTGCTTAAGTTTTCAACAATACACAGCCCTAAAGAGGACACTATGAAAATGTCTGTGCAAAACTAAAATTATTGTATGAATTCTTCATGTATGTACGAGTACATAATAAATACATGAATATAACAATGTTATAATGAATAAACGAATATGTACGAGTACTACAGAAAGTACCCAGAACAGCACTTAAACGCGCAAAGATTAAAACGGCCTCCGCTCTGTCTCTGCTGGCATAAAATATTTATTTTTAACAAGGAGTTTTCACAAAAAAAAAAATAAATAAAAAAGAAACACTACCATTGCAAACCTTAAAAAAAAGTATAAAAATGTATGTCATACATTTTCCTTCTTTTTTTTTGGCAATTTGCATAAAATTTGGCTTAATGCCAAATGCAGTTGAAAAACCAATTCCCTTCAAATCTGTTTTATGCTTGTTTTTAAGCAAATCTCTGCTATAAAATAACAAAATTTCCAAATTATTGTATGTATGTGAATATAAAATGTTTTAAAACACATGCGTTCCATTATAAAACCTACAAAAGATTAATAGAAAAACATGATTATAAAATTGTATATGTAAAAAGGAACATTTTATATACGTATGTATGTATGTATGTATGTATTTATAAAACATATGAAAGAAAGTACAGTGGGACATTGGCGATCATTTAGTGTCTCTACATCAATGATCAGCATAGCCACCAGTGCCTAACAAAATCGTTTAGTTACCTGTCAAAGAAAGTTCATACAAATTATTAAATATGAAACAAAAATAACATTCAGATTTCAACACTGCAAGAAAGTACATTTTTATCGATGTTCTATTTATGCCGGCCACTGCTTACAACATCAGTTAAAAGCAGAAGTGGTAAATGACTTTTTTTTTATTTAGTACCAACTTTACATTTTATTTATTAAATTAGTACATTTTATCTAAGTACTTTTTAAACCTCCACGGTACCATTTTTAATATTTATTAAATAACAATAGAACCTAAACCCAAACGTATATAAAAACAAGGAAGAACGTATAGTCGATCAAGCCCGACCATATAATACCCTACACCCAGTATATAAATAAAACAGTTTTTCAGAAATGCGCGCTATATGGGAGATATTCAGCCTTATTATGAGTGTCGTTTTCTTTTTACGACAAGGACTCTTTCGTAATTTGTTTCTTTAACACAGAAAAAAATAGAAATGAGTTTCAATTAAAATATTTGTGGAATCAATTAAAAACTTAATTGAAATCGGGCCTGTAAACAAAATGATAGTATCAATTAAAAAAAAAATGTGAGATTTAATTGAAAATATCAGAAAAAGTAATTGAATCAATTAAAATTTTAATTGAAAATTATTTTAAAATCAATTAAAGGTTTAATTGAAAAAAAAACATGATTTTTTTCCTGTGAATCTATTACGAAACAGTCGTTGTCGTAAAAATAAACCGACACTCATAATAAGTCTGATTAACTATTATGGAGCGATCATCCAAAACTTTAGTGTCATGACTTCCGTGAATATAAATATTATGTATGGTTTACTTTATCTCGATATAAATACTTTTAAAAAAGTTATGGAAATAAAGGGCATACAGACAGAGTCTCATATGGGAGTTTTTACTAATTATGGACCGACCATTATAAAATTAGGTTTCATTATTTTTGTATATAAGAAACTTATTTGTGGCAAATTTTATTTGGATACCAAAATTTTTAAGAAATTTATGATCGTTAAAGAAATATATGATCGTTAAGCTCCTATTTCGGGAGGACATTTGTATGGGGGCCAGGAGATATAATCCCATCCGTCCTTGGGCCGAAAAAATATCACGTACCAAATTTTATTGAAATATATTCAAAATTTCGACCTGTACTCTGTGCACAAGCCAGCCAGACGGATGAACGGACGGACGGACATCGTAATCGACTCAAAGAGTGATTCTGAATCGTACGGTATACTTTTATGTGGGTGTTGGACCAATATTTATGGGCGTTACAAACATCAGCACAAATCCAATATACTCTCCCCACTATTGTGGTGTAGGGTATTATTCAAGTGTACACCGGAGCCCCGATTTGCGTCTATCCTATTTGGGTCGCTTATCTAAATGTGGTTTAATCCGATTTGCGTCGTTTTGCTTCCGATTGACGTCGTTATATACCATATCTCCATATGAATATTTTGCCTACTTGCGTGTAAAAAGAGCAATTCCAATTTTATTAATACTTACCATATAAAGTTAAGTGCTATTTAATTAATTTTGGTTATGCTTTTATGTGTGTGTGTATGTATGTAAATAGATTTTTTTATAGACATTTATCTATTTCATATGAAATACCAAATTTTGATATAGGAATACGAGTACCACGGTACCAACTGAATCTAAAAGGTATCAAAAAAGTACAATTGTATCATGTTAACCAACCCTGGTTACTAGAATAAAGGCTAAACGTGAAGAGCTTACTTACTACACAAACAAGCCAATCATTTATAAACCACTTCTAAGTCAGGCAGATGGTAATGACAACTAATTACAAAGTTTCAGCTGTAAGTAAGAACTTAAAATTAATATTTCTTTCAAAACAATTTAATTTTTTCACTGTAGCATTACAATTTTAATTGCCCGGCTTAAAATATATGGCAAACGAAATACTTTAGCAATTAAATTATAAATTATTGCAAAGCAATTGAATTTGACCAAATTGGTCATTAAAAAAATACACTCAATTGCCCATAATCACACATGCCACATGTGTTCACTGCATATTTAGATAACAATTTGTGTTTTGTGATTTACTACACCATTTCCATTTACCATTATTCAAAGGCTGCAATGGATTTGTAACGGATAAATATATGTTCGCCCCTAATTGTCACCAGCTTTGCCCAATTGATTAATAATTGGGCAATTGTCAAAACAAAAACGTAGATTTTTTTCTAGAGAAAATTAATTTTTGTTTCTACTTTTAAAAGTTTAAAAGTAGTCACAGTTTTTTTATTTTTTGGTTACATTAATAATAAAACATTTATGTGAACAGTGTTTAGCATACTAACCAAAGGTTCGAAAGTATTTAATATGCAGCAATGTGTGTGAAGATAAATTCGAATTCAACTAGCACAGACAAAAACCACAATTTTTTAACATTGATAATGTTATAGTCAACAGTTAAGCACAGTTAAGCACAGTTAAGCACTTAACAGTTCAAATACTTGAACTATAATACAAAAATCTATCTAAATTATATATTTGCAATAATTTTAGAAATAAAAAAAATACAAAAAAATGATTGTTGGCATCAAATTAACATCTTGGAATCTAAGAAATTTGGATTTGTGACCATTTTGGAAACTTGGTGAATGGTTCGCATACTACACCATATAGAAATGGTGGTCCACGGAGCACTTGTTCGAAGTGTAATAGTGGAATATCTGAAACTATCTTGGAATCCGAGTAATTTGGTTTTGAAAATTTTAATTTTTTTGAAAAAATTTCTGATCATTTTGGAAACTGGGTGAATGGTTGGCATATTACACCATATGGAAATGGTGGTCCCAGGAGTACTTGTTCGAAGTGTAATAGTTTAATCGAGCCTTTAAATTTTCCAAATATGGTTTGAATTTGAAAATTGATTTTTTTTAAAATTCATTCTTTATAAAATAAACTTCTTGTCGAATCATTAAATTTCACTTTAATTCAATATCTATTTGTTTTAGAAAACGTTATTTAATGAATAAATTCAATTCAAATAATATACTTTAATTGGAGCTAGCACGCAGCGATCAACCACGTAAACCGAAGCTACAGAATTCGTTTATTGAAAATGGTTTTATGGAATGGAATTTTGAAATTTCTAATTCTGTATTAAGACCTTAGTGGATTAATTCGAAATGATCATTTCTTTATGATCAATAACTTTCGAATATCTATTTCATGATAATTTTTTTTTTAGAAAAGTAACACTCTCTTGCGATACTTTCTGTGGAAAGGGGATAGTTGAAGAAGTAAAGGTGGTGAAAGAAGAACGCTTTTTATATCACAACTCTGCAATTGCGCATTATGTTTGTTTTTAGTGCAGAATTGCAGCGCCTCTGGTGGTGAGTAGGCGCATTAATGTTAAAGCTTGATTTTATAGCCTTTATTTAATTATTTTACTTCGGTGGCGTTTGAATGCTATACCACTGAAGAAGGGCACTGTGATTATGAGAAACTGATGTTGTTTGAGTGGCAGCGACTGGGAATCGAACCCGGGCTACAAATACCAACTCATGCTTAATGATCAAATGCGCTAACCAATTAAGCTACAGCACCCTCTCAATTTCGGACTACCAGTATGAATGCATTTGCATGACAATCTTAGTGCTACATATCAATTTCAGAGAATGATATTTGGCGGAAAATTAATTACCTCACTTTATAGCCAATGTTCGCACGTTGCAAGTCTTACAATTAGGTTTCTTACTTTTTGTTCCTTGGGAGTTTTTCTTTAGTGTTCACACAATATAAGTTTCCCTGTTAAATACTTCTTTTTTATCAGGCTTTAAATTAACGAGCATTAAAGCAGAATTAATTTTAAAAGTACAGGAAAGTGTGTGCTTGGTTGTTTTCCTTGTTTTAAATAAGGCTTGCAACGTGTGAACACAGACATAATATTATTGTTGATTTACACAGTATTCAAAAGCCCATTTGAAAATGTTTAATAATTTACATAACAGTATAATGATTTAATATTTTTTAATTATTCTCTCTGGTATCAATATTTCAAAATTCTTTAAAAAGCTTTAGACATTCAAATGCTAAAGGTTACGTATAGATATTACAAATGGAAAATAACATTGAGCATACATGCTTTAAACGATATGATCAATAAATATGTAGAATACAAGAATATATGTTAGGTTAAAATAGATAAGATAAAAAATGTTTATATATTCCCATTATCAAAAAGATTATTAAAAAGAAATTAACACGAACTTTTTAAAACAAGAAATCAAATGTAATCAAACACTTATTCCCTGAAGTTTATAAAAACATACCATAAAAACACCTCTCGAAATGTCTCATGACAAATGTCGGCAGAACAAATTACACGGTCATTAACTCTATAGCCAGACTATAAATTATTTTTTGTAAACAATAAGAAATCGGACACAAATTTGTCTATGTTTTTCTATGTGGGGAAAACGCATCGATGTTAATGTCCTCAATTGTCTGTGTAATTTTTAAAATTAGCTCCTTTTGTGTCATACTCTTGAAAAGAAAATAAAATTTAATAGCAGACATTGCTGGAAAAAAAAAATGTTCTGACAGCCTTATTGAAACAAGAACATAACATAGACAAGAGTGGTTCACACGATTGTAGTAACTATGTACATATTTGTTGCAATAATGTTTATGATGAATCCATTTATCATAATTTGTTGCTCTTTGATTATGATAGATAACAACATAATATGGTATAATTTTTCATCATAAAACTGATCACCATAAACATTACACAATTGGTATAATCATACATATATGATTGCTATAATCATTTGAATGGTAAACTTAACCATATTATGGTTGCAGAAAAGTGAACATAATATTTAAAAAAAATGTTTAAAAATGTTGAACTAGTTGTGGTAAACATGCACAACTAAGTTTTTTCTCTGCGTGTACACTGGCGTGCAAAACCGAGTGTATGTTCAATATGATTTTACTTAAATGGTAAATAACAAACAAAGTTTTGTCAAATTTTTACCATTTACTCATTATTGTATTAGCAAAAAAATTCCATATAAAAACTTAGTCCTGTTTCACACTCATCAGTTCTGACTGTCAAGTCAAGTTATTTTTCAATGAGAAGAAAAGAGAATTTTATCTTTTATCTTTTTCCTTCTCATTGAAAAATACTTGACTTGACAGTCAGAACTCATGAGTGTGAAACAGGTCTTACAGCAACTCAATTAACTGAGTTTTAAACGTTTTCCAGAACCATTAAAAAGTGCTTTTCGTAGTACGCTTTCACACTCTTTAATTCTAATTCGTCAAGGCAAGTATTTTTGGATGAGCAGAGAAAAGAGAATAAAAGGGGTGCAAACTTGACGGTATTAGTCAATTTTCTTATTTCCTTTTTTTTTTTTTTCTTTCATGCATGTTGATTTGCATTAAAAAGTACGAAAATTGAATTGACGTGTGTGAATGAAATGGCAAGTTCAAAAGAGAATTGATTAAAAACTGGTCAGCTAAAACAAGACTTAGTATGGTATCCATAACTCCTTGTTTTTAATAATAATAAATTGACCATTATACATATGACACTTACAAATTCTTTTGTTCCATTTCTTTTTAAATATAAAGAAAATTGACAAAGAATCAGAAAATATTGTAATAGTTTTGACAGAAAGTGAACACTCATTCATAGAAATTGCGGAAAAGTTAAAAGTGAGTCAACGAAGTGTGATTGTTTTAAGAAAACGACAATACTGGAGGTCGTCCCAGACTATTAAAAGACTATAGACGAATAACACATTTTTCACTGAGTTTACAAATTGATGGCTCGTCAAGCCAGAGTAAAATGTGAAAAGCAGTTGCACACTTTTTCTTTGCTTTTTTTTTACACAAATAATTGTTAGCATTCCCTTAATTTCTCTCTGTGTATTTTATCATGCAAACATCCACATTTCATTTCTTTTTATGGATCAATTAGGTATTAAGAAAGCTGCATTTCCATTTTAATATTGTTTATATTACTTAATTATACAACATTTTTAAAACATTCTATATTTGGCTTTAAAGAAAATAACAAAAATAAAACCTGAAAACATCATTTGAATCATTGCAAAATCTACGGCAATACGAGTATGGCTGGCGTCTTTAACGAAAGTTTATATGGGATGGGAATGTTGTAGATAAATTCTACATAAACATGTATGTATGTATGTATGTATATCCAAGAAAGATTTTTTGTTATTCATTAATTTTATAAATAAATGATGAGACTAAATATTGTTAATTATAAAAAAAAATTGTGGAACAAAAACAGCTTAAAAAATGTCTCTAAACAAAAAAAAGTAAGATTTAAAAAAGGAGAAATATTTGAAAAAGAGTTGCAAAGATAGACACATAAATAAATAATTAAAAATAAAACGTCAACAAAATTGCAGTTTGTTTTATGTTTTTTTTTTTTTTTATTTTAAACCAGATGAAACGCCAATAATTGTACGATTGTTTTTTTATACTACTGGGCATGATCTCATATAAATGTGAAGTGGGGGCAAATAAAAAAAAAAAGCTTAATGATGAAAATGATAAACAAAATTGTTATTTATTGTTAATAATAATAATACAAAAAATTGTTATAATGATGGAAGTTTTTTCAAAATATACCCTACAGTTTCCGCATTTAGTGTTTAAACAAATACTAAATCTTGTATACAGTGAGCGTCAATATAAAGTAAACATTGGTTAAAAATGTTTTATTGTATATTCCACAAGTAGAAATTAAAGTAACTTAAACAAAATATAAATCATTAACACAAACTAGACAAATAAGGAACATAAATTTATGTCTTTAATATTTTGTGTTCCAGTCACACAATTAATGAGTTGTTTAGTAAAAACAGGCCATAACCTTTAAGTTATCCTTACAAGATATATTTCTTTGTCTAATTTTTTTTTGTTCAGATATTTGCAATGTTGCTCAATTAGATTGAGGTATGGGGACTGCGAAGAATTATCTAAAGTTTATAGACAATGTGGAGCAACCATTTTTTTACAATTTAGGATGTGCTTAGGACAATTGTCCTGTTAGAAAATCCAGTTCTAATTTCTCTACACTAGGGAGTTTTAAATGTATATATAATCTTTCTTTTTAATTGCAGATTTTATAAATGGAGGGTGCTGTAGTTTAATTGGTTAACGCATTTGATCATTAAGCATGAGTTGGTATATGTAGCCCGGGTTCGATTCCCAGCCGCTGCCACTCAAACAACATCAGTTTTTGAAAATTATTAGTTTGCTTTTCTATCCATCATAACTACTATTTATCACAGCGCCCTCCTCCGGTGGTATAGCATTCAAAAGCCACCGAAGTGAAATAATTAAATAAAGGCTACCAAATCAAGCTTTAACATTAATGCGCCTACTCACCACCAGAGGCGCTGCAATTCTGCACTAAAAACAAACATACTGCGCAATTGCAGAGTTGTGATATAAAAAAGCTTTCTTCTTTCACCACCTTTACTTCTTCAACTATTCCCTTTCCAAAGAAAGTAACGCAAGTATATACATATAGGCATATTAATTGCCTGAGTGTTACTTCTCTTTAAAAAGAAAAGAAAAAAAAGATTAGGGACTCCTGCCAGCCCATTACTGAGCCACCGCTATGTTTTACCATCTTGCTAACATATTTATTACTAAAAGCTTGGTTCGCCATATTCTTAAGAATATTATTGCAAAATATTGGAATTGGAATATTTTTACACGATTTTATTGCATTCAAAATCTTTTGAGCTAATTTTTTTTTTTTTTTTTGTTCAATTTAATTTTCGCGAAAAATGTTCATATCACAAATTTAGGGGAATTCACTTTTTGTGTATACAGTGGACTCGCGATAATATGAACTAATGAAAACAAGGGCAGTTCAAATTTTTGGGATTGTTTATATTTACAAATGGCACAAAATTTTAATAAAACCATTAGCCCGCTGATGGGTAATTTCTTGTCCGTCTTACGCATTAACCATTTATACAATGATTCATATTTAGTGTTCACATAATAGGGGGTTCATATTTTCGCGAGTGCACTGTATATGTAAGCGAATTTACTGTAAATAGGACAAATTCCATAAAACATCCCTTATTTTTCACTTGACTAGTACCGTCAATTTTGTACCCCTTTTATTCTTTTTCCCCTTCTCATTCAAAAATACTTGCCTTGACGAGTCAGAATTGAAGAGTGTGAAAGCGGACTTGAACTTAATTTGGTGAGAATTATTACCCTCCTAGGGCAATAACATATTAAAAAACAAATTCATTTCCTATGAAATATTAGAACTAGAACTACATCTTTGGCAGTTCCCTTCCCCTTTAGGTTATTTTCTAATATTTACTCACTTTTCTTTTCTTTGAGCTGTGCAAACGTGTTTGAAATTTGTATATCAATTAAAAGCATAAATGCCAAGCATGTGTTTTTATACACCTATTATTATTTATTTATTAATTAACATTTGGGTGCACCGATAGACTAGGCGATAGTGTGCCGGACTATTAGTCAGAGGGATGCGGGTTCGATTCCCGCCAAAGACTCTGGGTGTTTTCTGCAGACAAGCCAAAAAGCTTCGCAGTTTGTGTTTTTTTTTTAAATAGTAAAATTAAAAAAAAAACTAAAACTCGTTACTCTTTAGACTTTAACTGGTTTTTTCTCACTTCTATTTTAAAAATAATAATAATAATAATAAAAATTAGTAATAATATTTTTTTTTGTATAACATCATTTTTAAGAAATTTTATTAAACCATTTAATACAGGTTTGAAAAGTTGTTTAAAAAAATATCACCAAATTGGCTGAATTTATGACACCGTTAGCTGCAACCTACAGTCTGTTATAGTATAGGGTGTTTTTTTAAGATGTCTAGAACTTTAAGTTGCCAACACTTTTTTAACGGGAGGCCATTTTATGAACAGTCAAGTGATGCTTGAAATCACTAGTCTGCGCCGATAAGCCCGAAACGATTGACTCCTTGGAGGACAACATTCGCTGCGTATTGCCAATATACGGCCACAAATGTTAAAAAAAAGTCATCGAAAATTGGACCTACAGATTAGACTACGTGCGAGTCCGTGCGAGTCATATGCTAGAAATCATATTTAAATTATAATGCCAGAAGATTATCTTTCGAATAAAGTAAATTTCATATTAATTTAAAAAAAATCAACTTTGTTTTATTTCATTTCAAAGTTCTATACATTTAAAAAAAACACCCTCGATTCGTATTTCGAACAGAACCATGATTTTCAAAATAAATTTACACAATTTTGAAAGCGTTGTTCAGGCGTCAGTCTATTCATGTTGAAATGCCAAACCAAACTAAACATAAATAACTGAACAGCTGACCGCCAGTTAAAAAAGTGTTACCAACTTAAAGATGTATACATCTACAAAAAAAGCACCCTTTATTTATTTATGCTTTTATTAATATTTTATTATTATTTTTCATAGAAAACTGGACAAAAACCACAATTTAGTGTTAGTTTTTTTTTTTTTTTAATTTATGTAAGTAGAGTTTTTTTTTTGAACTCGTTTGCATATAGAATTTATTGTATTATGCCAACTACGTTTCAAGTTTCAAACATTTTTCAAATATTTTTAATAATAACCATAAACTCTTAACCAGATGGTGTTAGCTTTAAAAAGAGTTCATAATTTAAATTGTCCTCAAGTAAAATTTTTATTATTATGTTTAAAAATGTTATTTAGACCTGGATCCATGTGTTTAAAAGTCTACTAGAACTAACATTACGCCAAGCATTATAACTTAAAATTGTGGGATCTTTATTTTTTAACATTTTTAGCTTCTATTTTGAAAAATTTGTGCAATATAAATTTATTGGCCAATACACCTAATTCTGTTTTACACGGTTTGAAAATAAACAAATTTTAAATTTTTTACACGATTTTATTTCATTTAGCATGATTCAAAATCTTTTTGTTTTTGTTAAATTTAATTTTCGCGAAATATGTTCACATCACAAATTTAGGGGAAGTAACTTTTTGTAGATACAGTGGACCCGCGATAATATGAACTAATGAAAACAAGGGCAGTTTAAATTTTTGGGATTGTTCATATTTACAAACGGCAGAAAATTTTAATAAAACCATTAGCCTGGCGTTTGACAAGTCTACTATGAGCAGAATACAAGTTCAATTGTGGTATAACCGGTTTCAGGAAGGCCGAGACGATATCAATGACGATGCTCGTCCTGGTCGCCCGAGCACGTCAACAGCCGATGAAAACATTGAAGCAGTGAAGAAAATGATTTTGGATAATCGTCGAATCACTATCAGAAAGGTTGCTGATGATCTTGGCATATCGTTCGGCTCATGCCAAGCAATTTTACGGATGTTTAGGGCATGCAACGTGCGGCAACGAAGATTGTTCCAAAATTCCTAAATTTTGAGCAAAAACAACGTCGCATCGACATCGCTCAGAAGCTGTTGAACAACGTCAACAACAATCCAGATTTCCTCAAAAAGGTCTTAACTGGTGACGAATCATGGTTGTGTGGCTATGACATTGAAACCAAAGCTCAATCATCCCAATGGAAACGTCCAGAAGAGCCAAAACCGAAAAAGCGCGTTAAGTTTGGTCAAATGTGAAGGTTTTGCTCACTGTTATCTTCGACTGCAATGGCGTGGTGCATCATGAATTCTTGCCACAAGGTCGTACGGTACGGAATACTACCTTAAAGTTATGCGCCGTTTGCGCGAAGCAAAACCAAAAAAAAACTGAAAATACCGATGAAAGGAAAGCGTTTTGCTACGATTGAGGAGATAAAAGAAAAATCGAAGCAGGAGCTGTTGGTGCTACCAAAAAGCGCGTTTCAGAAGTGTTTCAAGGATGGAAAAAACGCTGCCATAAGCGTATTATTATTACTGAGGGGCGGGGGGGTTACTTTGCAGGGGACAAGATAGTTATTGATGAATAAATAAATACTTTTTGAAAAAATTTAAAATCACGGTTATTTTTTGATCAGACCTCATATGTGATATTTATTATCAACCTTCTTAAAAAATCTTTGTTTTTTTTAGCAACATCAATTGGTTTTAGAGATAAGGAACCAATAATAATTTTTCATACGATCAATGTCTTTTTTTGAATGGTTTTTCTTTACCCGAAGTTTCCTGGAACCAATTACCGTACAAAAACAGAATTTGGTGTACATTGTTAGTTGTGACCTTATCCCATCTTTTTGGCAACATATGGATGCCGCGCTAAAAGAGATTACAAACGAATCCGATAATTTTTTTTTTGAACTTTTTATTATTTGCCTTTACTTCATAGGTCTTACAATAACCTTGCAAAAAATGCGAGTAGTCCATGCACGCATGTATGAACTACTCCACAATCAACCAGGAGTACTCCAAACATAATCCATTTGTATAAAAAAAAAACTAGTTCATTTAACATTACGATGGCCTAGGACTAAACCATTTAATCCAGCTTTGCATAACACGGGACTAGTCCCAAAACTACTTCTTGTAACTATTTCAAATGTTTTAAAACAACGATTACGGTCGTTCTGCTTTGAAAATGAAATGGTCCATGAGTGCATTACATAGGACCATGATGTAGTCACTACATTTTAGCTACAATGGACCACGTACTCTACAGAACCTTCAAAACTATTTAAAAACTGTTTGTCTAATAATTTATTCAATAATGAATTCGAGTTTGAAGACTGTAATCGATACGTTTGACTCTGTATAGACTCTTTTGATCGGAACGGGTAATTAACAGCTCCATTTCGTAAGATTATAAGATCAGGAAATTTGTTTAGCAATAAATTCATGGTTTCGGTGGCTGTTGATGGTGACAAAAGTGTCATGTTACTTCAATATGACCCTGTGGGAGAAAAAAGTTTTTCTTGTTGCTACCTATATTCATTTTCTCAATTATTTTAAATCCTTCACAGCTCTAAGACAACATTAAGAACCTCTGCTTTAAAAAAAAAAACCATAAATGTTTAGAAAAAATCCCCCCATAATAATTGCCAGCATTAAAGCTGTTAATTTCAATTCTAATGTTTATTTTTATTTTTATGTAGGCATTCAAGTCAGCTTGTCGGTCAACATTGTTTTACAACAAATCTGGTTTAACAACTACCAAAAATTACCCAGAATATGTTGTACTTTTTATTTAATGTTGGCCTTTTAAATTATAAACAATATTCCAATTCTAATGAATTCTTTAGACAACATACATTCTAAGCAGTTGTAATAATATAATAAGCTTTAAAAAAAACAATTAAAAATATATACTTTTTTAAGTTTTATTTTGCATTCAGTTACAAAATCTCAGTCAGTCATTTATTCAAAAAGTAACCAACAAACAGACAAGCAAACAAACACTTTGTGGTGGTGGTTCTGCAAAAGTTTTTTTTTTCTTTGGTTTTGATGTGGTTTTCAATTTCATAGACTTGGCCTCTTTTCTTATTGTTGCTTTAGAAGTCATTTATGAGAATTTTGCCTCCAAGTGATTCACATTGTTTTGAGATTTTGTTTTTCTGCAAGCTAAAACAAAAATTTAACTTCTTATTGTTTAAACAAATAGCTTAAAGCTAAAAACACAGTAGAATCGAAATAAACAAACAAACAAACAAACAACATTATATTATTGTTAAATTAATCAACACATTATTTAAAGTATAATAATAACAAAATATTCTTTATTTCGATTTTAAATATAACAAGTCAGAAAGTAAAGTCGGTCAAGTCCGACCATATAATACCCTACACCCAGTCTATGTATAAACCAGTTTTTCAGAAATGGGCATTATATGGTAGATATAACCTATTATGGACTGATCATCCAAAAACTTGGTGTCATAATGTCTGCTTAAAGTGAATTACGGAGAGGGTCTTATATGGGAGCTACGACTAATTGTGGACCGATCATAATAAAATTGTACCGTATTATTTTTAGACATATGAAATATATTTTCTTTCAATATTATTTGAATACCGACATTTTTAAGAGAGTTATGCTCTTTAAAGTGATTTTCGGAAGTGGGCGTTATATGGGAGCTACAACTAATTGTGGACCGATCATAATAAAATGTTACCGTATTATTTTTAGACATATGAAATATATTTTCGTTCAATATTATTTAGATATCAACATTTTTGAGAGAGTTATGCTCTTTAAAGTGATTTTCGGAAGTGGGCGTTATATGGGAGCTACAACTAATTGTGGACCGATCATAATAAAATGTTACCGTATTATTTTTAGACATATGAAATATATTTTCGTTCAATATTATTTAGATATCAACATTTTTGAGAGAGTTATGCTCTTTAAAGTGATTTTCGGAAGTGGGCGTTATATGGGAGCTACGACTAATTGTGGACCGATCATAATAAAATTGTACCGTATTATTTTTAGACATATGAAATATATTTTCTTTCAATATTATTTGAATACCGACATTTTTAAGAGAGTTATGCTCTTTAAAGTGAATTACGGAAGTGGGCCTTATATGGGAGCTACGACTAATTGTGGACCGATCATAATAAAATTGTACCGTATTATTTTTAGACATATGAAATATATTTTCGTGCAGAAAGTGATTCTGAGGTGGGTGTTGGACCAATATTTCTGGGCGTTACAAACGTCAGCACATATCCAATATACCCTCCCCACTGTAATGGTGGTATAGGGTATAAAAATTTGATTAATGTTTTTTTGTTTAGTATTGAGAGTACAAAAATAAAAAGAATCATTGATAAATCATATATAAAACTTAATTTAACACCATTAATGTTGTCATTAAATTATTTTAAATATTTAGCTGTGAAATTAAACATTTGTATGTATGTACATAGTCCAAGTTCAATAATTAACCTTACATTTTAAATAAATTGTTTAAATGTTTATTTCTGGTTATTAGTATATTCTTTTAATATTGTTAATGTTATAAATGACACTGACATTGTCATTGTCATGATAATAATTTCAGAACTTTTGACAAAAGCTGACCCCCAATAAATTTCAAATCTCTGACAGTTACTACTATTTGTAATCAGTAACTAAACAGATTAGTTTAAATTAAAATTACTACAAGCCTGTTAAATTAAATGTTTTTTTAAACTTAACTTATTATTAAATATTATTACTCAACTAAGCTTGTTTATAATTCTTAGGAAAATACTCTAAATAATTACAAAAGCTCAATTAATATTAAAACACAGCTCGTTACAATGCAAACTTTAAACCACAAACACAATACTGCAGTGTGTAAAGTAATAAATTAACCAAGACATCATCTGCTGAAACTTATGAAATTCTAGTCTACTCAAAATACAAATTTGTCAATTCATAAGTCAAAATTTACATGAAGCAATTCTTAAAGCTGGGAAAGATAAGGGAAGATAAGACCAGTAAACACTTGGTTGTACTAGCAATTCGTGTTATTCTCTTACCCAGCGGGAAAAATATGCTGTAAAGAAGACTTTTAGAAGGCCTTATTTGTCAGCCAGAAGAACTTCCAGCTGCATTGTCAAATCGTTTCAATTTTACATGACGTGTCATTGTTAGTCAAGGCCTTGGCTGATTAGATGCCTGCCAGACGGAAAGATAAGGGAAGATAAGACCAGTAAACACTTGATTGTACTAGCAATTCGTGTTATTCTCTTACCCAGCGGGAAAAATATGCTGTAAAGAAGCCTTTTAGAAGGCCTTATTTTTCAGCCAGCCAGCATTGTCAACTCGTTTCAATTTTACATGGCGTGTCATTGTTAGTCAAGGCCTTGGCTGATTAGATGCCTGCCAGACGGAAAGATAAGGGAAGATAAGACCAGTAAACACTTGATTGTACTAGCAATTCGTGTTATTCTCTTACCCAGCGGGAAAAATATGCTGTAAAGAAGCCTTTTAGAAGGCCTTATTTTTCAGCCAGCCAGCATTGTCAACTCGTTTCAATTTTACATGGCGTGTCATTGTTAGTCAAGGCCTTGGCTGATTAGATGCCTGCCAGACGGGCTTGTCATGATTTGTTGGCATTCTTTTGAAATTCAATTTTGAATGTGTAGAAGGCCTTCCCACAGAAGGCATAGTGAATCGAATGAATAAATGAATCGAATCTTATAGAATGTGTAAACAATTCTTCTATAAGGCCTTCAAATAGAAGCACTTGCAATAAATACAAATGTGTGTATACTCTCAACTAAAAACACAAGTGATTTAAGAAATTCTATTGTGCTGTGTGAACGCCGAAGAAGAAATTTCAAGAGAAAAAATGTATCAATGTTTTCAATAAAAATTGCTTCGTGTAAATTGAGGCTAATCCAGTTAAAGTTTTTATAATATTGCAATATGTATGTTTATAAAGGGGTCTTCAACAAGAAAGTTGTTTTTCCACTGGGACATACTGGAATAACATGAAAGTTTTGACATTTTACTTGTTGACAGATCAGTAGTAGTAGCTTTTACAATTGTTACAGTGAATTCAATTGCAATCGAAAATCTTCTTACAGTCGCTGAAATCCTTCAAAAACAACCAGAGCTGGTTTTTTTTAGAAAAATATTTTTTTCATTTGCGTAGACTTTTGAAAATCCAACTGCATTTGTTACGAAGCCTTTGCATGCTGAACGCGACACTGTATGATGCGCTATGTGGCCTGGAGGCGTGATTTGCGTTAAAAAGCAGTTACCAAAATGAAACACGCTTTCGAGAGATGTCAATAACTAAATTCTTATTATTAAGGATATGAATAAACAGCCACCGAAATAATGAATTTATTTATTTATTTCCAAGTCGCATGATTTTACGATAGCTGTTAATTGGCCACCCGATCACGTTATTTAACAACACAGTCAGGCTATATTCAAGATAAAGTCTTTATAGACTCAATCGAATCGATTACAACCTTAAGACTTTAAATCCATGACCAGGGCCCTATGTCAATTTGCAAAACTTTATGTTAATTAGAACTATGCAATTTGATAAGTAATAATTTGAAACTGCTAAGTGTTATGTGCAAAGTTTTTGGAATTTCTATATTCTGATGATGTCAATGATATTGCCGAAAAGTTTTGTATGTTGGATGGATTCCCTTCTGTTGCGTGGATGGCATAATCGGATATGTGGACCGGCATGGAAACCACTCTTTGAATGGGATGATGATACACATTTTGCAGTGTAAATACAAGCATGTTATGGAATTTGTTTGTAAGTCAAAGATTTAACACTGGATGATAATGGTTAAGGACTGAAAAACTAGTTTATATGTACCACTTTTACGCCGAAATACTAATAACCCTACTAAAGAATCCTTTCTATCGTTGCCATTAAAAAAAACACGGCGCATAATTTAAAATAGTTTTGGCATTCTTAAAGCAAGATTCCTGTGTGTAAATTAAATTAAATGTAAACTTTAAAAAGTCCTAAACTTTTAAAATAATTATATAAAAAGATACCGATTTTATTGTTTCGAAAACAAAATATCTCTTTTTCCTTTACTAACATGTAACACTTCCATTCGTTTTTTTTTTTTGTGGCTCGTTTAACAAGCAAGACAGCCAGAAAATAGATAAGACAGGAAGATTAACATAGATGATTAAATGCTTTGTGAAACACTTTGCACACTAACTTTGCAGGAGAGCGCAAAGTCTTAACAAAGAGAGCCAAGTCTCTGAAAAAATTTTCTTAGTGTAAAACAGAGGTGATCAAAATTTAAAAGCTTATGTATTGGTGAGAAACTGAGAGAAATTTAAAGGTATGTACAGTAAAACGAAAAAGTAAACGAAAGATTTTTATAAAATAGTAAACGTAAAAAATTGTTTCGCTTTAAAAAATATGTTTAATAATTCAGTTCATAATTATTTTATTACTTGGTGAAACAGAAAATGTTACCTTATGCTTTACAGTTAAAAAATTAACAATTATTCTTTTTACTTTTTTATTATACATATTTACATAGGAATTTTTTTTCAAGTCTCTATCAAATTTTTCATCAATATTTTCTTCCTCTTCTATCCATCCTTTCAATTTTTTCAAATATATATTTTTCATTTCGGCCAAAAGCTTATTTTTATCATCTTCATTATATTTCTGAATATCGCTATGAAAAATATCATAATGCCTTCCGATAACCGAATCCAAGTGACATTTAAATGTTTTATAACAGAAAAGGCATTGAGAATTACTAAATGCATTTTTTTTATTAATAATGGTACCATAATTTTTTTACGTACTGTATATTAAAAACAAAAACAATTTGCCATGTGAAAGACAACTGAATTAAAAGAGCATAACAAAGTAGTGGGTTGGGCAAATAAGCAATTTCACTATGAAATGGTCATCTCTGGTGTAAAATGAGATTTGCTAAGCAATAGTAATAATAATCTCTTTGCAAAAAAAAAAACAATTTGATAAGTGCAAAGTGATAAGTTGATGAATGGTTTGCTGATTAGGGCCCAGATTTACATAACAGATCAAAATGAATCGAAAGAACTGACCGATATAATTTTTAATTTTCTATAGTCAAATCTTACTCTTTCCAAACAAAGTTTTCTATAGAAAATCATCTGTATAACAGTGTATGACAGTATACAGCAGTGTTTCGGAATTAAAAGATATTGATTCAACATGTCGCAACCGATTCTCAAAAACTTACTTGAATTATTTCTATAACATTAATTTAGCGGTAACTGTAGTGGTGCTTAAAGATTTTTTTAGGGGCAAAATATTGACATTTGGAGAAGTTTATATCAACTAACTACTATAATTTGTATAATAATTATTGTTTGTCTATTACTATTTTACAACAGACCACAAATGTGGCTTATGTCATTAGAAATATTTAATTGTTTAGTAATAATTAAGTAATTTTTTTTAATTATTTTCCATTTTAATCTAAGTACATTCGTTTCATTAAAACTTTATTACAATACAAATAATTCTTAAAATAAAATTAGAGAAATTATTTTCAATTTTAATTACATTTAATAAGAACTTTGTATTTCTCTTTCTGTAACTTAAAAAAAATATACAAACAAGTTGAACTGACAAATTAATTTAATTGTTTACAAAATAACAATTTTTACTTATAAATAAAAACAATGTCTTTGTAAAACTCTCAAAACAAAAAAAAAAAAAACACAACAAAAAAAAACTTTGTTAAAAGTTTTAATGTCCTTATTAAACGAAATAAATATTACAATGTCAGACAAAATTGACAATACAACTTTTACGCAACACTGGGCAACAGTTGATTGAAAATAAGTTAAGGAATAGAAATCTTAAGGCTAAAACTATTAACAATATGTATATTGCACTACACAGAAAAAAATAAAAATGAGTTTCAATTAAAATATTTGTAGAATCAATTAAAAATTTAATTGAAATCGGACCTGTAAACAAAATGATAGTATCAATTAAAAAAAAAATTGAGATTTATTTGAAAATATCAGAAAAATCAAAAAAGTAATTGAATCAATTAAAATTTTAATTGAAAATTATTTTAAAATCAATTAAAGGTTTAATTGAAAAAAACAGTGATTTTTTTCTGTGTGTAGTAAAATAAATATAAGTTAAAATTATTCAAGTTCATATGAAAAACTGACAACAGCAAGTATAGGCATTATTTTTACTCTTTACTCTTACAGCAAGTAGCAGGCAGGCATTACTGAGTAATGCCAAGGGTAATAAGTACTGGAACAAATGTTATTAATATCCTCAATTCATAATATTTGTTATTCTTGAAATATTTTAGTTTTAAAAGTATCAACGACATCATTGATTTGTATTTAACATAAGTTTAAAATATTTATTTTATTTAAATTTCTAATTGCCTGTTGCTGATTTATTTCGGGGTTTTTTATTTTTGTTTGTTTTTTATGAGCTTTCATTTTATTTTGTTGTTCAGTGTCTATTTAGTATATTATAACCTGTTGTAAAAATCATTTCATTTATTATAATTTTTATACTTTTCTAAACATATACTCGTACAAGTGGCAAAAATAATATTTACAAAAAAAAAAACTAAACGAATCTTATATGGAAAATCCCCCAGCCTTTTGAACAAGCAAAACAAAAATGTTGTCTATTGATGATTCACCACCGCACTATAATTGAGTTTATATTGCATTTAATTTATTTATTTTTTATAAATATTTTATTTTACTTTTTTTGCGCAAAAAAAAAAAAAAAAAAAAGATTTTAATAACAAACAAGATACACGAAAAGTTCGTTAGAGTTGCCAAAGTGTGGAATTGTGTTTGAAAAAATGGGAAAGGCAGGTAATGAAATGGGTAAAGAAATGTTCGTTCATGGGATACAACTAATGCAACTAAGCAGAATGCCTAGCGATTTAAAGCTATCATAAAGCCAGGCTTCTGGCGCATGTGCCCCAAACAGTTGCTGTCAAAAGGAGGTGACATTATTTTGAAACTCTTTGGTCTGACCGTAAAAAATTCTATTTACGCTGTAAGAACTTCATTTGTAATATGTAGAGCTTAAATCTGTTTTAGGGCAGGAAATTGATACAAAACAAGTTATTTAACTGTTTTCTGGGTGTTTGGGAACGATTCTATCATTTGTAATTCAAGTAGAGATACTTTCTTTGACAGATCACGTGTGAGTCGTCTAATGCTGTCATGGTATTTTTGTTTAGTATTGTTTGGCATTTCATAATGGAAAGACTTAGGTCTGGACAACGT
The DNA here is from genome assembly GCA_950370525.1 of Bellardia bayeri. Lineage (NCBI taxonomy): Eukaryota > Metazoa > Arthropoda > Insecta > Diptera > Calliphoridae > Bellardia > Bellardia bayeri. Next base: position 89,514,397 of record OX493267.1, read on the forward strand.
TTACAAATCGTTCGACTTTATTACGAAAATTCACGTTCTATGGTCAACATAATGGGCCTACTGAGCATACTATTCGCAACACCATCATCCATTTTGAAACCCAGTATTCATTATTGGATAATATTCGACCAAATAGACCGCGTCTATTGATTCCACCACCGCTGGAATCATCGGTCCATATTTCTTTAATAATGTTGCCGGTACAAACGTATGGCGACCGTTAACGTGCCATGATAACCGACTTTGATGCCTGAAATTGAAGCTCGTCATCTCGGCGACATTTGGTGTCAGCAAGACGGCACCACTTCCCACACATCGCATCAATTAATGGATTTATTGAGAGAACACTTCGGTAAGCACATAATTTCGCGTTTGGGCCGGTCCATTGGCTACCAAGATCGTGTGATATCACACCGTTACACTTTTTCCTGTGGGGATATTTAAAACCTAAAGTTTATGCGGACAAACCCGCTTCGATTCAGGCCTTGGATTAAAACATCACGCATGTCATTCGCCAGTTACCAGTCGAAATGCTCGAACGAGTCATCGAAAATGGGACACAATGGATAGACCATCTACGACGTAGCAACGGCCAACATTTGATAGACATTATCTTCAAAAAAAAAGCCAAAGAATGTTCTTTCAAATGATAATTTGATTTTTTTTTTTATTAAAAAAGTAGGGAGTCTCGAAATGGATCACGCTTTATGAAGGAGACCTAATTCTGTTGTTCCAAGAAAACTAGTTACGGTTATGATTCGTGATTCGACAAGGTTTTCTAAATTTTGAACAGCTGGAGACTTTATTTCAGTTCCCTAAGTTATAATCAATCATGCCTGGCTTAAAGAGTATTTTTCGTTACATTTGGAAGGACTTGATGTGAATCAAATAAGATGGTTTTACATGTCGTACAAGTGGTGAAACAACTGATCCATTGAGAGGGGAAATTTAATAGCTAAAGATTCCAATTATATATACGAGTATGAAAGGATGCTGGAAAATTTACTTAAAGTAGCGATCGTTACAAGGTAGCTGGAGTTGATAATAGATTTCCATATTTAAATCTAACACTTAGAATGAATTTCGGTTTATGATCTCAATTATTTAGTGTTTTATGTTAAATACAAAATTGATTATTGAAACATTTTATAATTTATTTTAACTACAAGTCAACAGACGAGTTAGTTTTTTATCAATTGTCACTAATTTTCGAAGTATGTTCCGATTTGAGTTTAGTACTATATTTGGACACATGCACATGTAGGAGATTAAGTAACCAAGTTTCCTATAATTTTATAACAAAATTGTTTGATAATGGAATTTCTTATAATAGATCATGGTTATAACGAACTAATAAAGCTTAATTAGGTTCTATTGCAAACTTTGAAAAGTAGTAATTTTTACCCTAAAAATGTTTCCCTACTCTAAGTTTTATTCTTTCAGTCTCCTTCTCGGGCTCATTGGAAGGCTGTTATGGAACCCCAGTGGTTTGGCCTACATCTATTTAACGAATTAGAAAAGGAGTAATTAAATCACCCACCAAAATAATGGCCAGTCTTTATCTGGATATCTTAGTCCAAATGATGATATTTTAGTCAACGCTCTTTTAAACCTAAGCACATGTCTAGTAAATTACCTATAATAAGTCTGATCGAGTTTGTTCAATAAGTCAAGAGTCTTCCTGCGATAGTGTTTAATTCATAAGGCTCCCACAGGAACTAACCAGTGCTCCTGACGAGTATGATTAAATTCGTAAGCTATACTTCCCTGAGAAAGTCCAAATTAGAATATTTCAGGAATATGACTTTGAAAGGGGAGAAATGGCTGATTTATTAGACTGGTTGATTCGGCTTGAGAGGAGCTGCTGGCATTATTTAAAAACTTTAAACTAGACTATTATTCTTGGATGAAATTGAAAGGAGAAAGGAGACAAGAAGTGGTAACGACGTTTTTATAAATATATGTTGCAAAAGTATGACATTATATCACAGACGCACAGTTTCTTCTTTAGTATTTATATCTTCGATATTGTCCGAAATAAGAATCAAAAAAGTTTTCCCGTGCCAATGAGGGACACATACTTTTATCCACTCAACCATCATTACCATATTGCAACCATAGGTATTCAAATGTTACTGCGTGCCACAGACTTGTCTTAGGATGATACGATGATTTCTGAGTGAAATATTAAAAGGAAGCGTGATTGTTAAATAGTTTCCCTGGATAACATCAGCAAGTTATTATCACTTTTGCTGGAGCAAGAAGATATAATTTTAACCTATTACTTGGTAATATAAGTTTCAGTTGTCTAGTACTTAAAAATTATGAATATTCTCATCCGTATCAAACAATTAAAAATCTTTGGAAACATTTGTATTAAAACATTCTCAAACTTATGGCAGAAAATCCGTAACAAGTGTTTCTCGGGATCCCTACTACCCTTTACTAAATTTAATATTACCAGTTTGACAACCCTAACTGAAAATATCATGTTTAAATAATCACAAAAAAAAACAGAAATTAGTAACGCCCCGTATTTTGTTCAGATTTTAAAACAAAATTCTTCAAAAAGTTTTAGACACAACAACAAAATTAGAAAAAAAAACAAATACACACAAATCTATAGTTAAAAGACTGTTGCTTCAAAATTATTCTAGTTCTATTTGAATCATAATTTAAAAACTAAAACTACAGTATTTAAGTCTGTCTGTCTGTCTGCTACGCCTACCGCCAGGGTATTTTAATTGGAGAACGAGAACGCCTCTGCCCGGCCACTAGAATACGCGTTTGATGCTGTTGTTGCTGTGGCGGCGTTTGCTGTTGCTGATAGTGTTTCAAATAGGAGAGATTGTTGTTGCTGGTGCTGTGAATGTTGCTGACAGAATGTGAAGGCGTTGAACGTGATGATGTTGATATCGATGCTGCGGCTGTTGGTGTCAATGTATTGGTCGAATGAAGCAATGATGATGGTGTGTGATATTTATAGCCGCCATAGACAGGTGTTCCCACGGTCCGAGTTCTTGAGCCACTCATTGAGCTGCTGATATGTGAGGGTATTTGGGTGATTCTTGTGGTATGGGGTGCTTCGCCAAAATATGTCTGTTTTAAGGGTTGTGTTTTTGCATTGGTACTATTAAGCAGCTGGGAAGATGAATTGTAACGTTTGACGAATGTGGGTGAAACAGAGTTTTGAATGGTTTTTCTCTCCGGATTCGAAGGACCATTAGCATGCAATTGTATGCGTGTGGAGAGTTTACTGTTACGCATGGTTATCGGCGAGGAGTGTCGGATTTTGTCGTTTTTTATTTGCACCAGGGTTTGGTAGCCTCCCAGGCGAGGTGTGCTATTATTTAGGTTACGTGCAGGAGATTGTGGTTTTAACCAAGGCGATCTAATGGGTGAGTGATTGTTTAATCGTGTGGAGGAGGTGTTACCCGCTGCTGATTTAATGGTGTAGGAAGTATTCATAGTTGTGGTTACTGGTTTTTGATAATAGGGTGCGTTAGTGAATTGTGAGGGCATAGGTTTGGCCACTCCTACTGGTACCATACGTCCTGGTATGTGGGGAGTTATGGAATTTTTAAATTCTATGCGTATGGAGGGTGCAGATTCTTCCGGTTTTGCTTTCAAGTTCTGTTTATCTAGGCGACTTAAGCGCTCCACTTTAAAAGTTTCATTGCGCTTCACTGGAGAACGTGTAGGAGATCTTACTGGCTTGCGATTAATTAGATCTCTTATGGGAGATCTAGAACCTGGCCTATAATTATCATTTTGAAATACCAATAAATCTCGACGATTTTCCTTAGAAGACTCTCTTTGCTCTCGCTTGCTTTTGGCCATTTCTGGCGTCTCTACCTGCACAAACCAGGCTGGATTGTGAGCAGCCTCCTTTTGTTGTTGCAGAAATTTATCACGAAAAGACTTGCGAAAACTGTTGAGTGTTACAGTTTTAAATTTATCTGCCTTTAAAGAGTCTTCTTCCTCCTCGCCATCCTGTTCTTCTAGGGCCAAAGTAACCGGTTCCTTAGGTTGTTTGTTGTCATTTTCCTGCTCCTTTAAATGTTTCAATTGTTTCTTCAGGTCTGTAGGCATTTTACCTTTACGATAAGTGGAAGAATCAAATGATGCTGAAAGCGAAGAACTGGCTGATTTCAGAGAGTCTGCTTGTGACGAGCTGCTGGGATTATGCAAAGACTTTAAACTGGACTGTTGTTCATAAAGGAAATTGAAAGGATCATTTTGTGAATCATAGTCCAAACTATTGCCACCATCGGCCTGCCATTTGTAGTAAGTATTGGTGGCATTATCACTGGGATGATGCTCAAAGGTGGCACTATCTGTGGCAGGAGTCTTTTTGCGTTTCGTAAAAGTGCTAAATTTCTCTAGCACCTTAGATTTCTTGGACTTTTTCTCCAAAGTAGAGCAATTTGAGTGACAGGGCGTTATATCGGGATCATCCAGAATGAAAGTTTCACTGCGATTAAACAAAGAATCGGAGCGTGATTCAATGGAATCTCTACGTTTGTCACTGCCGCTATTAAGCGAGCTAATAACACTGCCGGGTCGGGAGTTGCGTACGGGAGTGGTATCGCGTGATGATGAACGACCGCGCGTTATAGATGAACGCAAGTTGCGAAAGAATGACATTGTAGCGCGGGCGTTAAAGTTTTCCGTTTCAATAAACACCGAGACACACTGTTTTTACTTTAAATTTTGAGTTTTTCATACAATTCAGTTCTGTTAATTTTTCTTTTGTCGTTGCTGTTGTTGTTGTTGTTGTTTTTCGTCTTAAACTTGTAACACTTTGCTTGTTGCAATTAACCTTCGTAACTTTAGCTAATGACTTTAATGATCTGCTCATTTATATGGTTTGAAAACTTTAATGTTGTTTTTTTTAGATCGTTTCAAGTAATTTTACTTTTATAAAACACACCCTTCTTGATTTTCCAAAACAATCACAAAAAAACAAAAAAAAACTAACAAATATTAAAGTTAAACTAATCAACGCTTTAAAATAAAAATTATTTCTTGAAATTTATTCAAGCGTTCTTACAAACCAAACGCGCCAACTGTTTACGAGCAACTGAAAACGTTACTCTATAAAAGCTGCTGAAATTTGTTATTATAAAAACCGAAGCTGAGATTGTATCTAAAACTGTTTGTCAGACTGTAGCTAGTAGCTACACAGCTAGAGTGTGTGCATTTATGAGTACAAGTATCTTTTTCGGTGAGTACCAGAGTACCAGCTATTGGTGGTAAGTAGTTAGAAGTTTTTTGTTGTTGTTTTAACACAAACATGGCAAAGCTTTCTGTACCGGCTTTGTTAGACTCTGAAATAAAAAAAAACTGTATACATTTTGTAGTATCTTTGAGTTTGTATCTTGTTTTGACCATTTTCAGTTTGAACTTCATTTTATACAGTGTCAGTGTTTTTTGATTTTGTTTTTTATTTTGCGTAATTAAAAAAAATTTTAAACAAATACGTAACAAAGTTTAACAATGTAATAGAGAAATTTTTAAATTTTGTTTATTTAACATTTTGCACAAATTACAGCTGTCATACACGAAGAGAATCCAACTTAAGGGGGGTGAGAAGGGGGGAGGGGAATTTGAATTGTTTATTTCATTAAATAGAATATTTAAGATGATTTATTTTAATTTAAATGTCATTTAGTATCTTATGATCTTCTCTATTATATAATGATCCTAAAAAAGGACGTTTCAATTTACTTCTAAATTTTATTTCGTATTTCAAAACTCAATATTATGATCGATTTCAACTGCTGCTATAGACGTCAAAAGAAGCTTGCCTCTGTTTTATTATGCTTAAAAATATGAATACCATTCGTAGGTAATAGAATTAAACGGAAGCAATATAATGATTTTAATATAACGTAAGCGTCAAAATAAAGTCAACACCATGAAAAGAAAAGTTTAATTTTATTAATATAAATTATATTATATTAGAACCACCAGCACCACTGGTTAAAGATTGATGTTTGACTGTTGGCTAGCAGGCACCGCAGTGGTGCAGAGGTTAAAGAATTCTGCTGAAAGAATGTGGTGATTCTTGAAACATGTAAATTCAATCCAGATGCGATCCCCAGCTCAGCCAAGAAAATTATCAATAAAAAAATTTTAATAAAAATTTCATGTTGTAAAACAATTCCTACCTTCAGTTAATTTAATGAAAACTAAATAAATATATCAAAAATTATATTGTATTTTTATATAAAGGGTAAAAACACTACTGAATATTTTCTCAAATTTCTTTTTTTATTTGAAAGTACAATCCTTCCGGTTAATAATGGAAAATAATTTCATTCAAATGGCTGCCTCGGCTGGCCATGCAGCCTACACGATCGGTCCGATTTTTAAGCACATTATCGATTGTGTGCAGCTGTATTTCACAATTATCTTTGACTGCACCTCACAAATAATAGTCCAACGGTGTCAAATCGCAGCTACGCGGTGGCCAAATGACATCAGACATCATAAGGCGATCTTCAAAAACCGGGCGCAAAACATCGAGTGTAGCTTCGGCTGTGTGGCACGTAGCGTCGTCGTGTTGAAACCAAATGTTGCCAATATCCTCCTCTTCAATTTTTGTGAACAAAAATTCGTTCAACATGGCCCGATAACGATCGCCATTGACTGTAACGGCCACTCCTTGCTGATTTTCGAAGAAAAATGGCCCAATTATGCCTCTGGATGAAAATCCGCACCAAACAGTGACTCGTTTTGGGTGCATCGGCTTTTCAATGTATGCGTGCGTGTTTTCTGTGCCCCAAATGCGACAATTTTGCTTGTTTACATACCTGCCAAGATCAAAATGAGCTTCATCTGAAAAGATGTTTTTTTTTTTTTGGCAAAATCGGCATCTTCTGTAAGTCGATCGCGGGCTCACTTAGCGAAGCGAAAACGCATTGGATGGTCAGTTGGCTTCAACTCCTGAACCAATTGGTCTTTGTATGGCGTCATACCAAGGTCTTTAGGCGAAATTCATCTCAATGCCGGTCACCGCAGTGGTGCATGTGGTAGAACGCAAAGAATTCTGATGAGACAAAGTGGGATTTCTCGAAACATATGTAAATTCAATAACCCAGGTTCGATCCCCAGTCAAGAAAAATTATAAAAAATTTTTAATAATAAATTTTTCAAGTTGTAATTCCTAACTTCAGTAAAAATAATTTAATGAAAATTAAATTTAATGAACTCGAGCCTAACTAAAATTATCAAAAAGTTAATAGTTTCTTTTTTGGGATAATTTAAAATAGTCGAATAATGACTTTAACATTGTGTTTTTACAGACAACAATTTACAATGACTCCTGCAAATATTTTTGTTTAAAACTTTTAGAAACAAACATTGTTTATAACTTTTACAAATATTTAACATTACACTTAAATATGTTAAGACCGGCTTGCCACATCACACAATATCTCTCTCACTGACAATCTTGATTATTCACATAAAAATTTCTGCTCGCACAGAAGAACTCCGGAGTAAATTTCCATATTGTGGGTTGCAAAAGCCATGTGTTATACAAATAATGTTTATACTCTTCTCTTTAAGCCGCTACACATTTGCCAGTTGAGTTTAATTATATTTTTTTATTACTGAATTTTAATGCTTCATAAAAAGTGGAGGCGTTTTTTAAGTTTTTTTATTTGCTTTCCTTAATTTTGAATTCACTTTGTAGCAGAAATTTATTTACGTTTGTTGTTGTCATGCAAAAAAAAAAAAAAAAAAAAAAAAAAAAAAAAAAAAAAGTTCATAGAAATCAAGTTAAAAGATTGGCTATAAACCAAAAACTACACCCATAAACTAAACTATTTAAATTGTAGAATTAAAAACTGCAAAAACCATAATTATTTATAATTTTTAGCAAAATAGCATTTGCAGTCAATTGTAGCGATCGTTGTGATCAGTTGATTGATGATTGTGGGGAAAAAAATCTAGTTATTTTTATAGAAATTGTTATTATTGCTGTCATTATTATTTATTTAACACCTCATTGTGATGTTAGTTTTCAAAAACCTTTTAATCTTAACGTGTGTTTGCCACCGGATCTATATTCCATTGTCCATTTATTTTATTTACTTCAATTTTCTATTCAATTTAAGCGAATAATGACAACAGCGAAAAATGTGTCAATCATTTCAATTTAATTTGTAACGTATTCAATCTATCAAAATTGTTTCAGACAAAATAATCAAAACAGAAATAATCACAATAAATTAAAAAAAAACATTCTTAACGATCGTAAAGTTAAGTAGCCTACTTTAAGAAATGGATACTAACAAAGTAATAAAGTAATAAAGACCCCATTTCAATTCATGGAAAGATTATTTCTTTATAATTTTCTAATAATAAAAATTGTTTTTAACACTCTTTTTTTTAAACAATTCTTGCTATAGGGTGATTCCAGCAGAGACACGAAGACCGTGGAGAATCGATTCGGCGCCGTTCGCCGTTATCGCGCCATGATAACCGGCTGTTTGATGCCTGAAATTGAAGCTCGTGATCTCGACCACTTCCCACACATCGCATCAAGCAATGGATTTATTGAGTGAACACTTCGGTAAGCACATAATTTTACGTTTTGGGACGGTCTATTGGCCACCAAGATCGTTTTTTTTTGACAGATCACGTGTGAGTCGTGTAATGCTGTCATGTTATTTTTGTTTAGTATTGTTTGACATTTCATAATGCAAAGACTTACGTCTGGACAACGTTTACAAATCGTTCGACTTTATTACGAAAACTTACGTTCTGTGAGGAATGTGTTTCGTGCACTTTGCTCAACTTATGATCAACATAATCGGCCTACTCAGCGTACTATTCGCAACACCATCACCCATTTTGAGACCCAGCATTCATTATTGGATAATATTCGACCGAATAGACCACGTCCAGCACGCTGTAAAGAAAATATAACGGCCGTAGCTGAGAGTGTACACGAAGACCGTGGAGAGTGTATTCGGCGCCCTACGCAGCTACTTGGACTGACGTATGGAACGACTAACCGACTATTTGATGCCTGAAATTGAAGCTCGTGTTCTCGGCGACATTTACTTTCAGCAAGACGGCATAACTTTCCACACATCGCATCAATCAATGGATTTATTGAGAGAACACTTCGGTGAGCACATAATTTTACATTTTGGGCCGGTCGATTGGCCACCAAGATCGTGTGATATCACACCGTTAGACATAATCTTCAAAAAATAAATGCCACAGAATGTTCTTTCAAATAATCACCCCTATCGTGAATAAAAATTCCCCATGAAATTTGTTCCCTTTAATTTTTTTAACATTAAATTTTAATAGGAAAAATGTGAAAAGGGAACAAATTTCATGAGGAATTTTTATTTGCGTTAGGGGTGAAAAATAAACATTCCCCATTAAGTTTGAATTTTCTGTATTGATTTCTTTAAAAAAGAAGGGAACCTCGAAATGGGTCACGCTTTATAATTCTTATTGTTAATAGACTGTTAAGTGCATCATCATATTGGGTGTTAATTTGCAAAACACAAATAAATTCATGTTTGTATCGAGTGTTTCCATATTCATCCAAGTAAATAAAAAATAAACAATTAGAAATATTCCACTTCTGCAGCTTTTAATATTTATTTTTATAATTTTTTCTTCTTTGTCTCGATCACTGCTGTCGTCATCAATCGTTTAAGATCACTACAATTCCATACATGCCAAAACAAGTCTTTTCTTCAATTCAGTCTAGCCAAATCAAGTACCAGTAGATGCGCGCTCATCTATTGTTAATACGCGAAAACACTTCTAAACAGCCGTTTTTGTTATTTGGTGAAGTGAAGAAGTTCTTTGTTTGTCTACTGACTTCCGTTTCCATTGCAAGACCATTTTTGGTCAAAAACAATTGATAAAAAATTATTTAAAAGTGGCGTTAGATGTAGTGTTCTGTTGAGTAGCAAGTATGATTAATGAAAGTTGCAGTAAGAGAAATTAAACAAAAGATTCTGAATAATAAACACAACTTTGTTATCGAAACTTTTAGAAACCAATTGTCGGAACTTTCATATGCAGAAAATATTGAAGACAAGACGTTGTTAACAGGCTGCTTGTAATTTAGTTGCCTGGTCCACGTGCATAATCGTTTAACTAAAATAATATGAATAACAACAAATAGGAAAGCGAACAGGAATACTGACGACGACTTATGTAATAGTAGGGCTGAAAAAGGTGATGCAGACTTAGCCGACTCGGACTCTGACTCAGTGGAGGGGAATAACTTTGACTGACGTTCATGCCAACATTGTTGCGTATAAAGGACTAATCTTCACACAATTGGCAGTAGTGAATGTGCTTATAGGGATGTGAAATAACTTTGTGTACACCGGTGCCACTTAAGGAATGGAGGAGAACGATGTCACTATGATAACTGTCTCAATCAGAACCCAGTTTTTGCATCAGTCGGGCAGTATTTTGTCAGCTTAAGAAGACCGTCAATATGGCCAGTATAGTTCGGTAAGCCGCCTTGGAAGAGAAGCCTAGACAGAGCCATTCCATGAGTCATTGACGCCAACATCCCAACTAAGAAGGAGAAGGCCTAGAAACGATAAAAATAAATAATTATCTCTCTGGCATATATTGATAGAATGTACCCGAAAAATCATTTACTATTACCGGCAAGGATGTCTCTTGTCATACTGTCGCAAGGTTCGAAAAAAATCTATGGCCCTGCAATAATATCCCGGTTACACACTCCACCCGCAAACTTTCTGTAAGTAAAGGCTCTGACTCAAGTGAGGAAAAATGGAATGCGGGAGTTGTCTCACCAGCTAAAGCGCTCACGTTTTCGGAATGAGCAGTGGTGACCGCTAATACATCGGCCTTCTCATACAGGAGTTAAAAAAAATAAACCTTGGAGGAAAGGCTGAAAAGAGCAAGCTATATCTCTTAATGGGCCACCAAATGGTCGATTAAGAGAGTCAGATCTGGAGACGATCTTCCTACCACTTCAGAGTAGGCAATCCAACCTTCAAGCTGCAGTCATCGATCGTAATGATTCGGATCTGAGGATCTGTATGTATTTATAGCAGCTTTTTAAAGGAAGGCTGCTTAATGAAATTGCCGTTTTCAATATTAATTTGAAGGACGTGCTATTTAAGGTGTCGACTAGGCCAAGTCCGTCAAAATATAAAAAAAAAATGGAATAATGAGAGAGACCGAAGATTCGCAGTGGAACAAAAGTCTGCAGACAACTTGAGGAAGATGAGGGCGTTGTTAATTTCAGTTTCGGTAATGTTAGCTTGTTGAAAACAAGAAGGCCACAATAATGCAAATGGACCTGTACCACAGTGAGACAACCTCTGCCGAACTGACTCTCCGCTCCTCATCGACTTCAGAGTTGATGTGGCCCTAATTCAAGAGCCTTGGATTAACAAAAATAATATTCAAGAATTACAGGCCTATTTAACGAAATTCAATTGACATTTGACTGCCCCGTTCAAGTGTTTTAAGACCACAGCATGATTTTTTTATGGGCTATGTTAGAGATAGATATAATTTTTGTATTTATTGGGTGCATAACTTCGGGATTCACAACAGAGGGTATTTATTTGGGACAAGATGTTTGTAACTTGTATGTAATTTTAAAGGCTACAAATCTGTCATTTATTATCACTTAGTTGTGGAACATTATAGTGTAAACAACAAAGTTTTGACTATCCCACCTTATAGTACATACCTTGTCCCGTCCGACTATTATTTGTTTTTATCGATGCAGAACTCTTCACTTCAGAACAGGGTATTCGAAATTGGCTTTCGTTCTTGGCCTTGAAAAATGAGCAGTGGTTTTAAAGCGGAATCTATATGTTGCCAGCAAAATGGAAAGAGGTCTTAGCTAAAAATGGCCAATACTTTGAATATATTTATTTTGTACAAGTGTTTCACAATAAACGCTATAAATTGCTATAAAATCTCGCATTTTTAAGTTAATTGTCGATACAATAAATATTTAAATGATTTGCATATAAATTCTTGTTATTATTTGTTTTGATAAACAAAGTTCTTGTTGATAAAACCTGTATCAACCATTCTGCTCTGGGTAGTTTGTTATTAAAACTTTTTCATATACAACAAGTAAGAAAGTATAGTCGATCAAGCCCAATCATATAATACCCTACACCCAGTGTAAAACAGTTTCTCAGAAATGGGCGTTATATGGAAGATATAACCTATTGTGAACCGATCATCCAAAAATTTAGTGTCATGATTTCTGTGAATATAAATATTATGTATGTTAAACTTTATCTTGATAAAAATACTTTTAAACAATTTATGGAGCATAAAGTGAATTACGGAGAGGGTCTTATATGGGAGTTTCGACTAATTATGGACCGATCATAATAAAATTGTACCGTATTATTTGTATATATATGAAATATAATTGCGTTAATTATTATTTGGATACCAACATTTTTGAGAGAGTTATGCTCTTTAAAGTGATTTTCGGAAGTGGCTTTTATATGGGAGCTACGAGTAATTATGGGCCGATCTGCACAAAATTCGTAGATGTTATTTGGCTTTATTTACCACTCATTTGTGATGAAATTTGTTTCGATACTTGCATAATGCAAACATTTATGATCCATAAACCCCAATTTCGGGAGGACATTTGTATGGGGGCCAGGTTAAATAATAGACCGATTTCCACCAGTTTCAATCCCATCCATCCTTGGACCGAAAAAATATCATGTACCAAATTTTATTAAATATTTTCAAAATTGCGACCTGTACTCTGCGCACAAGCTTTACATGGACAGCCAGCCAGCCAGACGGACGGACGGAAGAACATCGTTAAATCAGCTGTGATTCTGAGTCGATCGGTATACTTTAAGGTGGGTGTTGGACCAATATTTCTGAGCGTTACAAACATCAGCACAAATCCAATATACCCTCCCCACTAATATGGTGTAGGGTATAAAAAGTTTATTATTAAAATTCCAAGAGAATTACAATTTTGCTTTCAACTCTAATGAAAAAATCCATCCTAACTGTACGGTCACATATGGCAAATATTTACTCAAAAAAGCGTAAGCACTTGTTTTAGTACAAATTTGTTTGACGTTGTTTAGTCTGACAAGATTTTTGCAAGAACAAACAGCATCAAATAAATTAAAACTAAATATTTGTTGGGCTTTGGCCTAAATAAGAAAAGTTTTTTTTTAAATAAACAAACGAGTTCGAATATACTTGTGTTATTTAGTGATGACGTCTTTTTCGGCAAATATTTGCCAAGTGTGACCGTACCTTAAGCATTGTAAATGAAATCTATTATATACATTTGTAGTTATTAAACACTTTCTAACTGTATTACAAAAGAACTTTTCGAAATTAACTGTACAAATATGTAAAACATATTTACAATTAAAAAAAAAACTTATTTACTCATGTGTAATAGAGCATGTATGTACATACATATGTATGTTTGTTTTTTCTAATTGTCAATAGGTATATTTTTTATTTTCATGAAGTTTTTTTTTATGATTATTATACTTAAATATTAAAATAACAATAAAAAATGAATCAATTATTAAACCATTATTTTACCATTATTGAAAATGGTAAAATAAATATTATTAAACTGAAAAGAATATTGTTAGTAGTGTTTTATATCGTAAATATATAAATATATTCTTCCATATTTGTGGTAGGCTGAAAAACAAATTGTTATTAATATTCTAAAATAGAAATTATTGTTTATTTACCACATATAACATTGCCTTTGAAATTATTCAATAATGCCTTAAAGTATGCTTTACTAAACAGCGACAAAACTATCAATTGATGTTTGTATAACTTTAACATAACATTACATGAGTACATCGCTGTTAATCTGGCTGTCTGTATAACAGGCAATTGCAAGTTAGTGTTGCTTTAATTATAATGTAACAAACAGCAACATCAAAAACAACAAATAAAATTATTAATAATTAACGGAAGCGATTAAAATTATAATGTTAATTTTGTTATTTTTTCTTTTTGCCAGCTATTAACAGACAAAAAAAAACAGTAACATTAATTCATAAAAATGTGTTCTAATTGACTAAACATATGAGCATAGCTGCCAGATTTGACGATTTATCGTCATTTTGACGATTTTTTGTTTCAAAAATAGCAAAGTGACGATTTGACGATTTTTTTTATTGAAAGTGACGATTTTCTGAATTATTAAAATTTTCTATCATTTGTTTGTTTTATCAATGTTTTTGTTACCACAAATTCTCTCTTTTTTTGGGACAACAACTATTTTTATCATTTAATATCATAAATATGTATTAAAAAGAACATGATATATTTCAAAAACAAGTCAGTCATTACTTATTTATCTGTAAACATAAAAAGCAATTTTAAATAATGAATTCCATGAACTATCATTTTTAGAGTAAACAATTTCTGAATTTCAGCGGCGAAATTCTACATAAACATCTCCTATTTTAACATAACGTCGAAAGAATATTCAGCCAAATAAATTTAAATAACTAAAATACGGAATTCTTTGAAAATAGGTACCTGTATATGATGGATGAATTGGATTCTATACTCAAAATGTTATTTAAAACTTAATAAACTAAATTGTTTTGACATTGTAATTTAACCTGAATTAATAAAATATGCTAAATTCAGATATTTATTTATAAAATACTGTAAGTCTTGTTTCACACTCTTCAGTTTTAGCTGACCAGTTTTTGTTCAATTCTCTTTTGAACATGCCATTTCATTTACACACGTCAATTAAATTTTCGTACTTTTTAATGCAAATCAACATGCATGAAAGAACAAAAACAAAAGGAAATAAGAAATAAGACTAGTATCGTTTGTATCCCCTTTTCCATCATATTCAAAAATACTTGCCTTGACGAGTCAGAACTGAAAAGAGTGACTAAGATATTATAAAAATATTACACAAATTGTATTTTTTGTGATTTCTTATTTAAAAAGTTAAAATTTATGTATGTATTTTGATATGTATTGTACAGGAGACTATATAAACTTGAATTTTTTTGTTTTCGTTTAAATAAAAACACTATTAGAAATAGCAACTTTTAATTTTTCCGATTTTTAAAATTCGAAATGACGATTTTTTTCTTTTTTATCGGGATTTTGACGATTTTTTTCGAAATTCATGTGGCAGCCCTGCATATGAGTCCTATTACTGTAAGTGATTATGAGTGTTTGTTGATCTGTTGGTAGGTTGTTGAGGTGTTTAGACTTTTATATCCACAAAATTGTGTATTAAAAAAGTACCTGTCTGAATGTCATCTTTCAAAGGGGTAAAACGGGCAAAAAGAGGAATTTTCTCTGGAGGGATTTCCCTTTACCGGTAAGACCAAACAGCTGAACCGATTTTATTGAAATTTGAAACGTAAATATATCCATGTTTGAAAGTGTCAACAGGCAATTATTTTTTCGAAACTTGTACAAAGTCGTGATAAAAAAGGAATAAAATCGGTATGACCAAACCTATACTGATAATAAGGGAAATTTGTTTGTTCTTTTAAACTAATGAACTACTAACATAAAAATCTGGAAAATTTATATTATTTTTAAATAATATTTTGTGCACAAATTTTGTCACAAAATTTGTGTTGTCCCTTTTTACATTCTCTACTATTTTCCGATAGTCACCCTTCGAAGTCAAATTTGTGTGTTTAGTACTATTTCAATATAGGGAAAGTTGAAAGAAAACTTTCGATAACTATGTTTTTCTTCAATAAAAGTTTCAATAACGAAGTTCTTTTAAGAAATATATAAATGACAAAATTGTATTTTCTGAAAAGTTTCAATAACAAAGTTATCTTTAAAGAAAAATTTGGAAAAGAAAGTTTTATTTCAAGGAGTGTTTCGATAACAAAATTTTCGTTAAAGAAAAGTTTTGAAAGCAAAGTTTTCTTTAAATTTAAAATTTTTATTTTAATTTTATTTAAAAACAAGTTATGCCTACTTGTCTATTTGATAACTAGTGTAGTGCCTCTACTTGCTGCACTTGACCGACTAACTATTGCTACACGTGTTTTTAACATATTTTTTTTTCTTCAAACAACATTTTAATTGTATCATTGTCTGACTGACTAAATACACGCAAGCGCAAAAATAAATACGATTCATAAACCAGATTTTTGAAATTTTATTTTTAGAGATTGAATGAGTGTTTTTTTTTCTTACTTTTTATCTTAAAAAAATGTGTACTTTCATTAACATTATGAACAATTTAAGACATTATGTTCATATTTCTCTATGAAAACTAGTACCTACATTCATTCATACTGGCTGGAGTTCATTGAGAGTGGGCGATCTTGTTTTTGTTTTTTATTTTTGTTATTTTAGATTGAATTTGTTTTGCTCTGCTGACACATAATAATCGCCTGAAGTCAACTACTACAGTCAGCTTTAAAAGACCTAACTGAAATGTTTTGAAATATGCATGGATGTATGCATGTTTGTTTGCAGCCGGATCAGTACATAATTAACCCAAATTGGGGAGGGGATCTAAAGTGGCAACAAATTAGAAAACCAAAAATATAGAGAAAATAATTACTTTAAACCCACGCTTTCGGTTGTTTAAGACAAACCAAAATTTTTTTAACATTTGAGCTTATATCAGGAATTTGTTTAAATACTTAAGCCTCAGTTAGCCGACCGTAACGGAATGTAACTGCAACAGTAAGAAACAGCTGATGGATATTGTTATGCGTAAAGTAATGCAAATGGTTATGGAGATGTAAACGTAAATGTAACGCAACACCGTAATGTATGAATCTGTAAAGCCTCAGTTAGACGACTGTAACGGAATGTTATGTAATGACGTCAAAATGTAAGGAAATTCTATTTCTTAAGCCTTAGTTAGCCTCCTGTAACGGAATGTAATGTAAAGACGTCGAAATGTAAGGAAATTCTATTTCTTACAGATTCATACATTACGGTGTTGCGTTACTTTACATCTCCATAACCATTTGCATTACTTTACGCATAACAATATCCATCAGCTGTTTCTTACTGTTGCAGTTACATTCCGTTACAGTCGGCTAACTGAGGCTTAAGAAATAGAATTTCCTTACATTTTTACGTCATTACACTACATTCCGTTACAGTCGGCTAACTGAGGCTTTAGAAAGAGCACAAAGATATATTAAACTTAAAGAAAAATGTCGAGAAAAAAGTTTCAGTATTAAAACTGAAAGCTGATATTTTTGCAAAAAAAAAAAATAAACGTTTTATAGCTTAATTCTAAATACCAATTAAAAATCAATTTTTGGAATAAAAAACAAATCGTAAATTTGAAAAAAAAAACATCAATTGAGTTTTAGAAGTTGGCATTAATCTAAACAAATACAAAAAAAAAACTACAAATAAACAAATAAATAAGACTCACAAGTTGTAAAGAAATATTTAAATTTACGATAAACAGGTCATCGTCTTCACAAAAAGTCATTAATTCTTTTCAATATGGTTTTCTAAATTCTAAAGATTTTGTATTCAAATTCGTAATGATTTAAAAGAAAATTTCAAATAACTTAAATAAAACAGAATAAACTTGACTACACCTATTTGTTGAGTTTAATTTTTTTTAACAAATTTACGCATTAATTATAATTTTGTGATTTATTTGCTTAAGCAACTAATTTTTATTGTTTACAAAGCAAGAAACCATTATATTTATGTTGGATATCATTAACAATTGTTAGTTCTTCTTTCAGTTCTTAATATGCATAAATATAATTGTTAGGTAAATATCAATACGGAAGATTTTCTATAGAAAATACTTTTATGCAGAAGATTTTTAATAGAAAATACTGTTATACAGAAGATTTTCTATAGAAAATACTGTTATACGGAAGATTTTTCTTAAAAGAATACTGTTATGCACAAGATTTTCTATAGAAAATATTAGTATACACAAGATTTTTATAGAAAATACTGTTATACACAATACTATCTTAAAAAAATACTGTTCTATGGAAGATTCTCATATACACAAGATTTTCTATAGAAAACACTGTTATATCGAATATTTTCTTTAGAAAATTGTCTCTATAACAGTATTTCTACAGAATACAATATTTTTTAAAGAATTTAAAAAATTTAAAGAAAATCTTGTTATACACAAATTGTTCTTTTATGTGTTATACGGGAAATTTTCTATACAAAACACTGTTATACGGAATATTTGCTATAGAAAATGCTTGTATACAGAAGATTTTCAATAGAAAATACTGTTATACGGAAGATTTCCTATAGAAAATACGTTAATACAGAAGATTTTTAATAGCAAATACTGTTATACGGAAGATTTTCGTAAAAGAATACTGTTATACACAAGATTTTCTATGGAAAATATTTGAATACACAAGATTTTTAATAGAAAATATGTTATACATAATATCTTCTTTAAAAAATACTGTTATATGGAAGATTTTCATCTACACAAGATTTTTTATAGAAAACACTCTTTTCTATAGAAATATTTTCTATTTTCTATAGAAAATTGTCTCTATAACAGTATTTCTATAGAACAGTATAGAAAATACTGTTATACAGAAGGAAATTATATAATACTCAAGATTTTCTTTAAAAATTCTGTTATACACAACATTTTCTTTAAAAAATACTGTTATACGGAAGATTTTCTATAGAAAATACAATCATATACAAGATTTATTATAGAAAATACTGTTATATACAAGAATTAATATAAAAAATACTCTTATACACAAGATTTTATGTAGAAAATACTGTTATACAAAAGATGTTCTTTAAAAAATACTGTTATACGGAAGATTTTCTATAGAAAATACTGTCATATACAAGAGTTTATACTGAAAATACTCTTATACACTTTTATATAGAAAATACTGTTATACAGAAGATTTTCTATAGATAATACTGTTATACAAAAGATTTTCTTTAAAAAATACTGCTATACACAATATTCATTATAGAAAATACTGTTATATACTCGTACAAGATTCATTGCAGAAAATACTGTTATATACAAGATTTTATATAGAAAAGCTGTTATACTCAAGATTTTCTATGGAAAATACTGTTATATGCAAGATTTTATATAGAAAATACTGTTATACACAAGATTTTATGTAGAAAATTCTGTTGTACTCAAGATTCTCGATAGAAAAGTTTATTTTACAGAATATTACAGAAGATTTTATATAAAAAAAACTGTTATACAATGCGTAATTTCACATAAAAACGTAAGGTCTTAAAAGCAGTCTGGTTATCTAAAACCACAAAAAATCCTCAAGCCCTTCAATTGGTTACGGATAATAAACATCGTCACCATTGACCTGTTTGAACCATCCAAGAACACCATAAAATATCAAGAGCGTAAGTTATGTCCTGATGTCCTTATCAATCAAATGTATAGTGTATATGTAAATACCGGTCGGATTATAGTCGGAAAAATCCAGTAAATCATCCTCGGTTTTAAGCATCACTTTTCTAATACACTTGGATGACCCTAATAGCCATAGTGTTGCACATATGACAATTCCAATTAACTCATTGAAGAACCTTAATGCATAAGCTCAATGGGTTTTAAAACGCAACATGATAATGATATAAACCTGTGATGTATCTCGGGATATATCATTAAATGATAGTTTTGATCAGGTTAATAGTCAACCAACTTTCCCAGCGATATCTTAATTCTGTCTTTTGATAAGAAAAAGAATCAGCTTGTCGGGATTTCAGATATTTCAGGGAAATACCCTAGTAGTACTTTCGTCTTGTACAGTGCAATAGCTTAAAGTAGGTTTGGTTTAAGAAAGCTTTTTATAGAAACGACTGCTATACAGAAGATTTTCTATAGAAAATTGTGTTATACACAAGATCAATGAATTGAAGTTTACCTATTATTATAACCATTAGTGTTTGTTTTACAAATACAGTAACCAATAAACCTAAAACAAATTATGTCTGCAGTTTAAATTGATAATTTCAAAAACAAATGTTTATTAAATTGCAAAAATAAATTTTATATATTTTTTTTCCAAATTTCGCTAAAGGCTAAAATTATTGTCGACTGCTAAGAAAACATAGTTCACATTAAATTATGATTTTATTTAAACTGAAATAGAAATTGAAATGTTTATTTTGTTTTTTCCACACTTTTTGGAACAGCAAATAATATACATACATACATATGTACATTTGTATGTATACATATAAATATATGTGTATATTTTTATTGAGGAAATAATTGTTTATACGTTAGGTTTTTGTTTTGTTTTCTTTTATTTTTGTTTATTTTTATTTATAACAAATTTAACAAAAATTTGTATTACCATTTAATTTTGTACTTTTAAATAATTTCATTCTTTCATTTCATAGAGTTAATTTGATTTTATTGCGGTTCATTAACCCTCCCAAAAAGCAGCATGACAATGAAGCGGCAAAAGGCTGTTGAAAAGAATTTAAACGAAATGGATAAAATGTTAATTTAACATGAGAGATTTTTTCATGACTTATAGCAACAAACCATATTTTTTTTAAATATGATTATAATAATAGAAAATGGCCCTATGATTTACAAAAACTGGCCAGCTCTGTTAAACATTTTATTTTTTGTTATTTTATTAGCGCAATTCACAATATTGTGCAAATGGTATTGCAAAAAAGTTTAGCATATTTTTTTGGCTCTACACTAACAAAATACACAGCAAGAACAAAAATATACTAAACCTTTTTGCAAATGCAATGATGCAATACCATTTGCACAAGATTGTGAATTGTGCTGTTTTGTTTGTTTTTAATTTCATGCAACACACCTTTTGTGAGAGCGCGATATCAGACTGTTAACAATTCTTATGAATGCCGTGAAAATTTAAATAATTTTAACAGTAAGTTGTTAAACATTCATACTTATTAGGAGGGTGTTAGAAGGGCACATAAACACAAGTGTTGTCAACTATAAATTACAGGGAAAAATTAAAAAATACTCATAAGAATAAGTTTTAAATTGAAAACAGTATGTTTGTATGTAAGTACTTGCCACCAATAATTGTGTTAAAATAAAGGGTTAAAATGCTATTGTAAAGCTATGTATAGACGGTCGACAGATATTACAACGTTGTCCGAAAAATGTTCAGAAAATCTCTAACAACGGTGTGAACTTAAAATTATTGTCTTCCAATGTTGTAAGAAAAAGCATTTTCAGTACATTGGAAGACAAAAATATTGTCAGGCATCTAACAATAGTGTAAATACAAATTTTTGTCATTGTCATCGTTTTAAGACAATTGTCAAACACTTTTCATTGTCATATGTGCAAAGTTTATGTGTATTTTAATTCATAATTGGCAATGAATGTTTTTGCTAGGTAGCTATGTTCATCAAAGTTTAAATACTTTTTCTTATGCAAAAAAATTTAATAATTGATTAATAGTGGAAGGCCAATGTAAGCGGCATGCGGCCGCGGGCGGCAACAGTATTACCAGTGAATAAAAGTTTCTTTACAAAATTATTCATACAAAAATTTTAAAGTATCGCAATTTATTTAATCTGGCAATGCTTGGAGAAGCGGCCGCGCGGCAAAGTAGAATTTTAAAAAAATTTGTTTTTCCATTTGTTTAATACTTTTTACACCATGTACACACTAAAAAAAAAGTTTATTTAAGAATTTATTTATGTAAAAAACAAATAAATTTAATTTAATAATACAAAAAG
This sequence comes from Bellardia bayeri, assembly GCA_950370525.1. NCBI lineage: Eukaryota > Metazoa > Arthropoda > Insecta > Diptera > Calliphoridae > Bellardia > Bellardia bayeri. The sequence goes on from OX493267.1 coordinate 89,536,123, forward strand.
TATAGGCGGCAAAGAGAACAGCTGATTCCACTATAAGGCTTAGCATTGAAATTGTTTTTATTTTTTTTTTTTAAGAATTTATAAGACCCCGTTTACACAGGGAAACATTTGGAAACTTCCTTCGCAAGATAATTCAGTTTATATTTGTTTTTTTGAAAGAATGAAAGCACAAAGCGTGTATCCGAGAACGGGAAACAAATTTCATATTCTCTTCCCCACCCGTCCCTCTCTATCAAACAAAATGTTTCCCTTTTTTTAATTACTCTGAAAATGTTGGTATGTAATTAAATAAACTATTTGGTAAAAAATAATAATAACGTAGAAAAAAAACGAAATATAAATGAACATTTTTGAAACAAACGTAAAAAATAGGCAAATTTTAAACTTTGAGGTGCCAATTCTTGGCACATAGAAATTTGCAGCATATCTACGAAAAAGACATTCAATTACCTTTCCAACGATATCGGACTTTTCGGTTAGGTTCCACCGAAAAACACAAAAGTACCGTTATCTAAAAAACGGTACTTAGAAAAAAAGAATTACAGCGTTTTTCGTGTTCTGGAGGTCCCAATTAACTTATCCAGGCATGTGCCATTCTTGGTATTTTTTTGGCTGTAAACCAGTGTTATTAACCAGACCAAAACTATCCTTGTGTCTAATACCAAATGAAGAGTTCTAAAGGTATGGTCACACATGGCAAACATTGAGCAAGATGGCAACAATATCATCACAGCAAGTAATAACTAGTAAAATGGCAATTGCTATAGCGCTATTAAAAACGCTCTATTAGCCTTACTAGTCCAAATATCTGTGTTTGTGTTTGATGTGGTCATTTGCCAATGACCAACCTTAAAAATGATTTCTATCTTTGACCAGACGTCCGTCAGTTGTGTTTGCAGCTAGCATACATATAAACACTTTTTATATACATAATTATACAAAAAAAAAACATTCCTTAAAACACATTTACACACATTTCAATTACCAACATACATACATAAGTACCTCTGTACATACATATGTAGATATGTATGTATATGTATATAACAGTATGATTAAGGAAAATCTATCTATCTATCTAACACTTAGTTATACTTAGGTACATACATATGTATATGTATTTATTTCTGTAACCCCATTAAAAGGGCGAGTTATCACGTGAATATTTGAAATAAAGCGTTAAATGAAACATTTCCTAAATATTTATAGCACTTCCTTATTAGCAGCAACAACAACAATAACAACAAGAATTGTTTAATATTTATAAGGGTTGCTTTTCTTTTTTGTTTTTTTTTCTTTTGTTTAATTATATTACTCAACATTTTCTGAAGAATTTTAATCTATATATGTATATCAAAGAGTAACTTGAAATTTGGGTAATGGGTTCATTTTACAACATGTAGATCCACTAAGGGATTTTTGGAAATTCGGTCGTTAAGGGGGACAAATGGGGCAAAAACGGGTAAAACCAGTACCTCTATATCTCCAAAACAAATAAACTAAGAAATAATATTTTAAATTCGTCTGCCTTTAATCAAAAAAAGAACCGATAGGTGTCTGGTACTTTTTTGAAATTCGAAATTCAAGTGACCATATGGGGTAAAAATAGTCCCCATAGAACGCTCCGTTAACATATATATCTCCTTCATAAATAAACATATAAATACTATATTAAATGCATCTGGCTCAGATTAATTAAGACTAGAAATCTTTTTCATACTTTTTTGGAATTCCTATGGCTTACAAATTGTATTCTTTTTTGGTACTTTTTTATCAAAATGTATTTTGTCACTAAAAGTTCCAGGAACTATTATTTTCAAATAGTACGTATTACGGATAATTAATAGGTACTTTTTTGAAAATTATTTTTTCACGGGTGACAAAAAAGGGACAAAAATGGGGTAAAAACGGACAGTTGATATTATTTATTCAATTTAAAAATAAAAAAAAAGATAAAATATTCTTCCATACACCCAAAAAAGAACCCAGAACATGCTATTCATGACTCAGAAATAAAGGTGTAAAAAGGGCCAAATTTCAGTACACTTATATTGGTACTTTTTTGAAATTCATTTCTACTATTCTATTCTGGCAAACTATGCATCTGATCATGTTATTATCTTCGGAAAAGTTGTTGCGCATGAGCCCGGGAAGGTTTCTGAGTTGGTAGGACCACGCCTACTTTAACGCCCACTTTTTTTAAATTGATTAATTGCTTCTGCATGGCTTTTAACACATTTACTTCAAACAAGTTGTATACACATCTTACTGAAGGCGAGGTAACAATAAAAATGTTATGTGACAAGCCCACTTTCATGCCCCATCTCAAAAAATAAATGTTTGTATGTATGTATGTCCTTTATAGAATCGTAAACTATGTCTTTGATCATGTGATTATCTTGGACAAAGTTGTTGTACATGAGCCCGGGAAGGTTTCTGAGTATGAACACGCCTACTCTGACGCCCACTTTTTTTAATTAATTACAACGCCTGCCGGGAAGGCCAGACCGCAGGACCGATCTTACTAAAACCTTGACGGGATATAACTAAGACTCCGGCATGACTAAGAATACTTTTTTCCACCGCCTACTTTTTTTTCAAAATGAACAAATTCAATAAAATTACTCAAAATGAATTGAATATTTGTGTAATGCCTCTCTTTCAAATTAATTTTAATTGGTGGCGTAGCAACGCGCGCAAATGCCATCTATAGTAGTGTAAGTATATTTATACTTAAATATGTATGTATGTATGTTTGTAGAATTTGTCCCTGAAATTTGGGGGAAAAAAAACTAACGAAAAATATAAAAATCATAAATGTTGATTCTTGTTAAACATTTTTGTATTAATCACAATGTTTGTGAGCGCATGCTGTTAATGTTGGTGTTTAAGCTGGATTTAATAAAATTCAGTTTAATTTCTTATTAAAAAACTGTGTTTAAACTGAAATTAAATGATAAAATTTGATGATTAATTTTTTGTTTATGAGTTGTAAATCAAAAATTATGCTTAAAATTGTATGAGTAAAGGTAGGGTCACACTTGGCAAATATTTGCCAAAAAAGACGTAACCACTAAATAAAATGTATCTGAATTCGTTTATTTATTTAAATAAAAAACATCGTTTATTTAGAACAAACTACAACAAATGCTTAGTTTTATTTTATTTGATGATGTTTGATATTGCAAAACTCTTGTACGAGTAAACAACGTCAAGTGGTTACTTTTTTTTTGAGTAAATATTTGCAAGTTTGACCGTACTTTAAGTATTTTTTTTAAGATTTAGCAAGCAAATATATGTAATTTCATATAACGATACTGATCGGGTGTTAAAGGGCTAACGTTAGCTTAGCGTTACCTTACCCACCCCTGCAACGTTATCGCCTGACGTTCTCATTGTAATCTCACTTTATAAATAAATTCATTAGTTTTTTCATCTCCATAAAATATGTATTTTATACACATTTTTGCCATCATGACTGCAGTTATATTTTGTGGTTTCGTTTCATTTTTTATAAATAGTGATTTTTTAAGAGCTTTCAGATTTGATTTACAAAAACACAAAATTTGGAGAAATGTAGGAAATCTTTAATTGCGTCGATAGAAATAATAATAATTCAATGTTTAAAAGATAATTTCATGTAAAAAGTGATTTTTTAAGAGCTTTCAGATATGATTTACAAAAAAACATACAATTTATGAAATCTTTAAGTCGATAAAAAAATCTATATAATTCAATGTTTAGAGATGATTTCATGTAAAGAGTGATTTTTCTAGAGCTTTTAGATATAAAAACCCCAAAATTTAGAAAAATGTATGAAATCTCTATTTGAGTCGATAGAAGTCGATATAATTCAATATTTAAAGATGATTTCATGTAAATGTTGACCGCCTCAAATGGTTCATAGGCTACCTCCAATTTTGGCATACTCTCTCCAACATATCGGCCGGTATCTCAGGGATAAATTCTTCAATATTAGCTTAAAGTGCGTCAACCGTTGCGAGCTTGTCCCTATAGATATGAGCCTTAACATAGCCCACAAAAAATAGTCTAAAGGCGATTAATTAATAAGATCTAGGTGGCCAATTGACCAGCCCTAAACAGTTCGCTGAACTCGCCTCTCAATTATGCCATTGTTTGGCGTGCTGCGTGACATGTGGCACCGTCTTGTTGAAACCACATTAAAACAAATTTGAAATCATTGCACAGCAGCGCTCGCTTTTCACAGTAACGTTCTTGCCTTTATCGTCTTTGAAAAAGTGCAATCCAATGATGCTAACAATATTCCGTTAAAAAAGTCGATTTTCATTCAACTTAATTTTGATAATAAAATGCAAGCGTTGTTTGTTTGTAAAGGTACGGTCACATTTGGCAAATATTTGCCGAAAAAGACGTAACCACTAAAAAAAATATATATATTTGAACTAGTTTCTTTATTTAAAAAAAAAAAACTTTTCTTATTTAGGCACAAAGCACAACAAATATTTAGTTTTAATTTATTTGATGCTATTGATCTTGCAAAACTCTTGTAAGAGTAAACAACGTCAAACAAATTTATGCCAAAACGAGTGGTTACGCTTTTTTGGTGTTTGCCAAATATGACCGTACCTTAAGTCGATTCATGTTTAGTTTTTAGACCAAACTAAAAATATTTAATAGTAACAAAAACAGAGAAAGTTTCTTAAAAAAACACCCTTTAAACACTGTTGAAAAAAGGCTCATGATACAAAAACCAAATAAAAAATGCACTAAATTGTTTGACACTTTTGCACAACAGCGAACAAGTTGCGCTTAAATACTACAAATATTAACGTTTATGAAAAATATTTAAAAAATGTGGTAAAAATAATAAAAATAAATAAATTTCAAACACTTGTACTTTTGTAATACGATATGAGACAGACACACAAATTGGTATTTAGTGTATTTTTTTTTTGCTAGATTATATTGTGAAAAGAGCTTTAAAATGCTGCATTGACATTTCAAATGTGGTTTTGGAATAATCACACCATGAGTGCCATAAAGTCTAGTGTTGATCTCGCTAGACAGAATTCTAAATATGATTATTTCTTAATTTTATTTGAAGTAAATCTTTGAATTAAACTGAAAATCTCAATAACAATTGCTTAAAACGTTCTTATTCCGTATTATTGGACATCATTATGACACATGTCATGTGTTCTGGGGGCCGCACTGGACAGGGTTATATAGCACTAATGTTCGGTCAGTGCAATGTAGCGATTGCTGCTTTTCTAGTAATAATCCTGGGTTAAGCTAATTGACTCAGCTTTCTTTGATTGGCAGGAATTAGGTAGCCCGAGCTCTTTAGCTGGTGCTGTGCATCTCTTGTACGAGATGTTGCGAATTGTATATTCCTTGCAAGTCATACACTAGTATGCTCTTTGCAAGACATGCATTAATATGTTCTTGCAGGACATTCAAGAGCGTCGAGATATTGGGCCGAAGGGAAGGTTATCACGATAATTTTAAACATTTTTAACATTGACTGCAACAACTTGAATTTTTAAAAAAATTAACTTTTAGGATGATATTCTCTAGCAAAATTTGAACAAATATGGAAAATTGCACACGTAACCCACTATAGAGAGGGTAGTCAAAAGAGTCCTAAATGAGACTACATTAATCGAATTTCTGAAATAATTTTAAAATTAAAAAAAAAAAAAAAACAATTTTCAAAACAGTAACATTTCGGATGAAATTCTCTAGAAAAATTTGGACAGATAATGTAGTTTGAATAGGTAATGTAGTTCAAAGAGTCCTAAATGAGAATACATTTGTCGAAAGTCTGAAGTAGTTTTGAAATTTGAATTAAACAATTTTGAAAAAAATGTATTTTTGAAAAAGTAACTTTTATGATGAAATTCTAATGAAGAATTTGGACAAATATGGAATTTTACACGTAACCCAAGTGGCACTAAATGAGCCTAAATTTTTGAAATTTTTGAACATTTATATTGTCCAAATATTTGTAAAATTCTTCTAAAGAATATTATCCTAAAAGTTATTTTTTCAAAAATTCGAGTAATATGACTGTTAAGTGATTAACAGAGCTCTGTTGAATGTAACATTATCAATGTAAAAAAATGTGTTTTTTGTCTGTGCTATACACAGAGAAAAACTATAGTTGTACATGTTTACCAAAACAATGTCAACATTTTTACAAGTTCTCCAACAATGCTATGGTCACTGTTATTATGTATATGATTGCGGTAACTGTAATATGGTTAAGTTATGATCCAGATGATTACTACAACGATTGTAGTAACTATATACGAGTATATATTTGTTGCAATCATGTTTATGATGAATCCATTTATCATAATTTGTTGTTCTTTGATTATGATAGAGAAGAACATAATATGGTATAATCTTGCTATAATCATATATATGCTATAATATATATGATTGCTATAATCATATATATGATTGGTATAACCATGTAAATGGTAACTTAACCATATCATGGTGACTATAATATTTAAAAATGTTGAAATAATTGTGGTAAACATGCACAACTATATTTTATCTCTGCGTGCAGTTAAATTCGAATTTTTCTTCACTCACATTAATTTTCAACACATCTCAACATGTTCTCGGTCACCTTAGACATAGAATTCTTGGTCATTAAATACATATATACAAAATCTGTCTGTCCAGAGGAAATTTGGATAAAAACCAACAAGATATATTGTTTTTAAACAAACACAAACTGCGAAGCTTAACTGCAGATACAGCCAAAGACTTTTTCAAGAAACACACACTGTTTTCTACTCTATTGATGCAAACGAATGCTGCGGTTGTATAGGTACATATATTAATTAAATTTATATATACATATATATAAGGTATATCAGATGATAAATTTGTTTATGAGCGAATGGCCAATAAGTAGGTTGTAGAGGGAATATGCAATCCGAGTAGTTTATTTAACCTACTACAGTCCTGTGCAGTTATCTAAGTTTGTGTTTATTTAATCGTAAGTCCCTGCATGCCAGCAAATAATCTCTTAGCAAACTTTGCCTTGGTCAACGAAAATCATGCTGCAGAATACAACAATACTCGTATATGTTATGGCACAGAAAACTGTAATGACAAAAAATAATTTTGTACTTCAAATGCCAAACTGTAGTGTAGGGCACTCACTAAATCTAAATCTTAAACCAACTATTTTCAAAATTAAAGCTCAAACAGTGACACATTTAGAAGTTGAAAAGGGTAACAAATAGAAAACAATTTACTTTTCATTATTTTAACATTTGCACTCAAGTGGCAATAAGTTAAAACTTTATACAACACAAAAACAAAAACAAAAAAAAGAATAAAGAAGAAATTAAAATGTTAATGTTTGTCTATATGAAAGTGCTCGTTATCATTACACCCATTTTACACATTTCAATTCATTCCATTACACAATTTTGTTTAAATTTTTGTGCCATCTTTTCAGTTTTTTTTTTAATATTAATAATTCTGTTGTTTTTTTTAAACTGCAATTATAAACACATAATCCATATAAATTTATTTCCATGTCTTGAGTTTAATTTAATATTTGCTTTGAATTGTTTGCAAATAAAAACGTTACTGTAGTAATTTGACTTACTTAAGCTAGATTTACACGATTGAAATTTTCTTCAAAATTGCTCTTCAAAATCCTTCAAACTCGTGTAAAGAGCAAAATTTCTTCAAAATTTATTTATTTAACAACTATTATTAGCTATTAAATAAATAAATTTTGAAGAATTTTTGCTGTTTAGACAAGTTTGAAGCATTTTGAAGAGCAATTTTGAAGAAAATTTCAATCGTGTAAATCTAGCTTAACTTACGTACATTTGTTTGTACATTGGTTTATTATTTGTTCTGTTTTTTTTTTAATTATTTTTTATTTTGCATTTATTGTTTTGTGCTCATTCTTTCTTGGGGTTTTCATTATGTTTTTTTTTTTTTCTTTCTGAAAAGTATTAATTTTTTTCTTTATAATTTATATATTTTTGATATCAGTTTATGATGTTGATGTTGGTGATGATCTCACCAACCAGCCAGCCAGCGGGCGATTGCATCATGAAATTTGACACACAAAATAAAATGTTTAAAGTAGCTTAAAATTCGTAGTATTTGAATATCTAAGTGTCCACAAATCTTATATAATTCCATAACCATATGGGACCAACCCAAAAATGAAGGAAGGAAGGCAAAAATGTATGAGATTTTAGCGAATTTTTTTCAATAGGATTTATAAAAAAAAAAAACTAGAACTTCACTTTGTTATCTTGTAAAAGTAAAATTGTGTTACCTGTCGTCTTGACGATATGAAAAATTGTTCAGGAATTTTTCTGGTCGATGTTATGTTGTTGTTTGCGCAATGTTATTATAAAATTTGTTGGCGCAGTGATGTCATTGAAAGACTTATGTTTTAAAAAATTGCAAAGAAAATTATTAATATATGTAAACATCAACGCGTTTTCCCACACAGATAAACATGAACAAATTTCAGTACGTAATTCTTACGGCGACTTATTTTTATCTCCCTTCTTGACATTCAATCAATTTGTTTACTCGGCAAACAATTTCTTCTCCGAACATGAATTTGTCTTGTGTGGACAACTCTTGTCGATGTTTTTTTTTTATATTGTTCGAATAACTTTATCAGAACATTTTTTCGCACAACTATGTCTGCCATTAAATCATCATCATCCTTTACAATCAATTATTTTTTCGACTTGTAAAAGATATTGCTTTGAAACAGTTTTTATTCAACTTTCTTATTTATAACAATAGTTAACGTTGTCCGAAAAATGTTCAGAAAATGTCTAACAACCATGTGAACTTAAAATTTTTGTCTTGTCAGACATCTAACAATCGTCTAAACACACAATTTTGTCATTGTCATTGTTTTAAGACAATTGTCAAACACTTTTCATTGTCATATGTGCAAAGCTTATCTATCTGCCAATGGCATAGAAATTATTTCTAAATGCAACCTCTGTATATACATAAATAAAAAACAAGTGTTAATTAATAACATTTTGGAAAAACAATTTCGGTTGACAGATAAATTCATTGTGTGACAATTGTGTGCCAATGAAATTGTTAGTTTTCTTACAGTCGTCTGAACTGACAATCTACCTTTTGCTAACAATTTTTCAATGTCAGTACATTGCTAGCACATTGCTAGATCTGACAACGTTGTAATATCTGACGACCGTCTATACATAGCTTAAGAAACATTTTTCAATTTGAATGAAATCCATCATGTATGTACATATTTGAAAAAATTGTGGAATTTATTTATTTAGACTATTATCTACATGAAATCATCTTGAAACATTGAACTATATAAATCGTTCTGTAGACTCAAATAAATTCATTTCTCTAAATTTTATGTGTGCTCACTCTTTAATTGTTAATATGGCTAATCACATGCAATTTACCAGCATTTTAAATTTTGATCTGCACTATTTTGAGATCACACAGCGCCGTTCCAGGGGGATGTGTGGCGTCCATTATTCAAACTTAAAATCTACTAAATACTCCTCTGCTACGCCTGTGTGAAATTGATTGTGAATTGGATTAAGCAATTAGAAATGGAAGGTGCAGTGGTCGGCATAAAGAGAATAGTTATGGATTACAATAAAATGTTATTCACTATTGTACTAATAATTATGATTACACATTCAATCATAATATTGTTAGTTTTCATGAATTTATTTGGCATGTTCAGCCTTTGATGATTATCAGTGCCGACCACTGCTCTTAAGCCAATATGCTTACTTCATCTAGTATTGATAATCTAAACTTTGTACAAATCGTAGCAGTAATATTCGTAACCCCACGACTTGATGACCCATTGTTTTCTAAACACAACAATAAAACCTCAGCAGACTTGCGGACACAAATTTGTTTATGTTACTCGCAGTGGGGAAAACGTGTCGATGTTCATGTTTGTAATTTTTTTAAATGGCAGTGTTTTTTGTGTTAAAATAACATTTTCATGTTTTGATAATGATGTTCAAACAAGAACATAACATGGACAAGAGTTGACCCCACGAGACAATTTAATGTATAGACAAGAACGTGTTCACTGACAGAACAAATTGGTGGCTTGTCAAGACATATTAAGTATTAGCGGTGTAAACTGTAGGGTATTAAGTAGTCACTCTTACAACATACTGTTTTTGTCGGTTCCTTATTGCTTCTTGACTTTATTTTTATGATTTCGATTTTTTTTTTTCGTTTCATTTGCAACCTTTTAATAAAATTAAAATTTTGCAAACGTCATGCTCTTTATTTGTCATTTAATTGGTTGCTTATAAACGATTTCTTTTGTTTTAAACTTTAAATATTCTTCTTCCGGTCTTTCTAAAACAGTATTAATTTCTATCATATTTTGAATATGTTGGGGATTACTAAAGTTATTTATTACTAATGTTGAGAAAAAAAAGTTGTTTGTATGTTGCTGCTGCTGTTGATATTGTGGTCGTTGTGCAGCAACTTAAAATAAACAATGACGCGTGTGGCAAATTGATTGATCCATGATCAAATAATATTGTGTTTTGTGTTATTTTTTATTTTTTTATTTACTTTTTTAAGTGAATTTGTGTTTTTGTTTAAGTTTCGTTTTCATTTGCGGTCTAGAGTTTAACCTTCCTGTTGAGTACCACTAAATAAAGTTTCAAAACTATTAAATGCTGGGTTTAATATTTATTCTGTGTCGTATAAAGGGGATCTTTTAAATTGGGTCAGGGTAGTTGTCGGTTAATCGTTTATCATGTTTTATGGGTGGCTTAATGTTGGGCATAATGCAGGCTGTATTTAGGGGAAATATTCTGTGCACTAATATGTTTGTTTAATGCAAAGCATACAATATTAATCAAAATTAAAGGCGTTCAAAAGTATCATTAAAAGCACAAATATACAATTATAACACACATGTAACAAACTGGCTCGAGGTTTATTAACCCCGTTTCAATATGTTTACTTAGCGAATAATTTCGTAACCGCACATACATACATTTTTCTCGTGTGGACCATTCTTGTCGATGTTATGTTCTCGTATGAACAACGATGTTAAAACATGTCTGCCATCAAATTTAATTTTCACACTAAAAGACCGTCTTTTTAAAAAGTTACACACAAAAGAACAAAAGTTTTCATTTTCAACTTACTGGTTAAGACATTATCGTTTCCTAATTTCACTTAGCAACTTAATGATCAAATCCGAGCAATGTAACATTTATTTATTCTTGTATAAATCCTTAAAAAAAATTTAAAACTCATTTAACATTCTTTGAATTTGTTTAACAAAATGTTAGAAAGTTTCACAGAAGTTTTGAAAATCGTAGATAGCAATGATAAATTGTATTCTAGTAAAAATAAAATGTATTTCAAGTCTTTGGCAACTTTATCACTTCAATCTTATGCCACGTTTTCTACCTTTGTCATACAATAAAGGGAAGAACTGTACGGGGTAATTTGGATACATACGAATAGAGCTGACGAGGCTGTAATAGATAACCACGTAGGTGTATACTTTAATGGTTATAAGATGAACTGCGGCCTGTGATCTGGTATTTTCTATGATGATCTAGCCTTAAGCCTCATTAGGTCTTAAGCTGAAATATTGACAATTATTCGTCAGTGACTGGTACTCGTATATTTGTCACATCAATATTATGCCAAGTATTGTATCTTTGATAGACAGTATAAGGAAGAGCTGTTTAGGGTATTTAGGATCTATTTGGATAGAGTCTACTATGAGCTGGTCAGATGCAGCATCTTCAGACATTATCTTCTTAAGGCTGACAATAGATGGTTGAAAATGGAAATATACAAGGTTTCCCCTCTAATGTGATCTGTATGCGAAGAGAAAGACACCACACAACTTCTGAATAGGAACCAGAAGCACATATCTAGCCGGTCACTGGGTAAACACAATGAAAAAGAAGACGAAACTATTTCCCAACTTCTCTGCCTGTACCCAGCATTAGAAAATCTATGTAGTGGATTTCACTCTTCCTACGACAGTCTCTCTGATCTATTCGACATGAAACTCTGGAACTCGTAATATTCTCCAAGTTTAATAAACTTCAAACTTTATTACCGTCTAAAACTCAACTTCGATTTTTCTCCTCATTTTTAGCTTTCATCTTATTATATTAATATCTCTACTTTCATTTCCATTTCTTATCTTTTAAGGCAACACAGAGGGACCAACTAAACAGACCCAAGTGAGCTGTGTGTGTGGATGGTTGCCAGTCAAACTAAACTAAATTTATTGGAATAATTTCTATTTGATAAAAAAAATATTTTAACTCTATTCCATGATCTTATGCTATCCTCAAGGCTTTGTCTCCAGTTACTTCGTGGTCTACCGTGAATTTTGCTTCCTTGACAGGTGAATTCTGATTCATTGTCAGATTGGCGCTTTTCACTTACGTTCGTGTATTTCAACATACGTATTTCGGTATAATTCAACATTTCGACTACGTAACGTAGCGATCTATTGATAAACACTGGCTCTCAATTTCGCTGGAGGACAGCCAGTTTTCCCATTCTTATGGTAGCATAGAAAATACGTTATTTTAAAGGACTTAGTTTTGTCTTGCTGCTTATTTGATTGAAGCAACAAATTTACTACAAGTTTATAAACCCAGCAGTTTCCTTCATTATTCTATGAGAAATGCCAAGTCGTGCTTCACCATCTGGTGAAATTTGACTGACCAAGTCGCAGATGATTTCATCATATAAAAATAAAGATTGTGGATTGATTATAACTTGTCTGAGTGGTCTTGCTAGCATTAATATTTCACAACATAATGGCTAGCTGTTTCGATCACGTCTTTTAGTTTGCCTTGCTTGTCATTGTGTCGGACAATATTGTCCACGTGCACAAGGTCATACAGAGAGCAGAGTGCAAAAGCTCTCCGATGACAATGAAAAACAATAGAGGTAATAAAACAGAACTTTGCCTTATGCCTGATTTTTTTAGAAATCGATGAAGAGAGTTAATTGTCCTTCAAATCGTATTGTTAGTAGACTTGATTTGGTAACATAATCTTCCTGGGACATCTTTCCTTCAAATATGTTTTGATATTTCATTCGATCAAACGCTTTTTTGAAATCACTAAACACAAGGTGATACTTGTGTCTTGAACAAATGTCTCACAATACAATAATAATTAACATTTCTTTTGCAAACGTTTTGATTTTTATGGCCTCTTCAGAAGTTCCTGGAAAAGCTATAGAATTTTTTTTCTATTTACACCAAAAACAACCTCAAACTTTAAACATTTCGTTTAGAAAAAAGTTTTATTATCTCATAATCGCATAAACAACAAACAACTTTCGTTTGCGAATAAAACGTAAAAAGTTCTTTATCTTTCATAAATTTAATTAGTTTATCTTTTAGAAATATATGTACATGTAGTTGTTCAATTCACAAGTGTTGTTGTACATTGTATGATACAACTATGTATGTCCGCTTTCACACTCTTCAATTCTGAATCGTATTTTTGGATGAGAAGGGAAAAGAGAATAAACTTGACGGTATTAGTCAATTTTCTTATTTCCTTTTGTTTTTATACCCTTCACCATCATGAGAAGGGTATATATAAGATTGTCATTCCGTTTGTAATTTCCACAATATAATTCTCCGACCCTATAAAGTATATATATTCTGGATCCTTATAGATAGCGAAGTCTATTAAGCCATGTCCGTCTGTCTGTCTGTTGAAATCAATTTTCTGAGGTCCCCAGATATCTTCGGGATCCAAATCTTCAATAATTCTGTCAGACATGCTTCCGAGAAGTTAGCTATTTAAAATCAGCAAAATCCGTCCACAAATAACGGAGATATGAGCACAAATCCAAAACAACCTCTGCAAATTTCATCAAAAACTAATAAACTCATCAACAGATGGCGTTGATCACACAAAGTGTATTAATATTGTTACAAATAATTTCATAAACAGATGGCGCTGATCAAACAAAGTGTTTAAGTGTGTTCTTAAACCGTATAAAAAGACAGTGGGTTCATTTTTAATTGTGTTTAAGTGTACATTTAAATAAATAAAGACTCGTTATATTTTCTTCAAACTACTTGAAGCTTTTATTTTGCAATTAAAAAGAATCCGGTTTATTTTACGGAAATAAACCACCGTTTTTAAAAGGTAAAAACGTAACAATATAATGTATATATGTATGTATATAATATAATTATGCATCCACAACAAATGTGAAGGGTATTAAGATTCGGCATAGCCGAATATAGCACTGTTACTTGTTTTCTTTCGCGCATGTTGATTTGCATTCACGTGTGTGAATGCAATGGCAAGTTCAAAAGAGAATTGAAGAAAAACTGGTCAGCTAAAACTGTAGAGTGTGAAACAAGACTATCTGATTGTGAACACAATTTTGAGCAAAGTCGTATGTTTATGTTGTCAAACCTTCAAAATTGCAAAAAAAAAAATATTTTAAAAACAAATATACAAAACATAAAATATGAATATTTTCCAAAATTAAAACATACCATCGTAGTCATGGTGTAACTATACAAGGTGAGTGCAAATCGGCAACAAATACAACATCACATGTGAATTGAACAAGTTTATAAACAAAAATGTTGTGCAAATTTTATTTTTTTTTTTTTTTTGTTTCAAAATTTATTATATCAACAAATTTTATTAATTGAAATTTTCACCGCAAATAGGTGATATTTGTAGCGCGTTCTAACAATTAATACCAAATGCAGATTATTGTTAATGTTGTAGCTGTATTGAATGTGTGAAAAAAAAACAAACAAAAGTTCATCGAATATTGAATGCAGCACAACTAAGGATATATTTACACTGGGAGAAAAGTACCTAGACAATGATATGTGGGATCATTAAACAAAACTATTTAATACAATTCAACTAAACGTGCTAAAACTTTTGGTTTTTCAACTAAATCCATTATAAAATAAACTAGTATTTGCATTACATTCTCTTTTTTTCTCTAAGTGTTTTAAAGATGTCTTTGTTTGTGCATATTTCCAGCTTATAATAAATGCTTTATGTACATGTTAACAAAAGAACAGCCAAAAATGTTTACAAATTCAATGAATAAAAAAAACGAAAACATTTTTAAATAATATTGTTCATATTTGTCATAAATTGCAAAAGGTACTTATTTCGTTTTTTTTTTGTTTTCAGTTTCAGAGCCATCTGAATTACGTCATGTTTATGTTTATGGCGAATAATAAAGTCAACGTCGTATGAACAATTGACATGGCAAAAATCAAAAACTATTTTTTTTATTATTATTTCAACGCATTTGTAACTTTAAATAAATAAATGTATGTTGTAGAATTTAATATTCGATCGCTATATGTGATCAACTAAGGGAGTCAGTAGATTGGTAACAAATCTATAATTCAAAGGAGTATTTATATAAGATTTGTTGTTTAGAAATTCAATTTTGAACTTTCTAGCCAAACAGGGAAATGGCTTTTAAAAGGGAGAAATTAATTCTTTGCGGTTTTCACAAACATTTTATTAATTGGTATTTATTTTCTCATTTAATTAAAATGGATTTCTAGTTTAGCCTGTTGTATCTTTCTAAAGAGATATACAGTTGCTCACAGTTTATTTTATGCAGTGCGTTTTTTTTTGTTTTAAAAACCCCATAAAAAGAAAACTTACAGGAACTTAAAAAGGAAATTGTTGTTAATTAAATGAAAAAATGTTATAGTCCAACAAACAAAAACCATTTATTGAAAAAATGTACATTTTATTATATTAAAACTATAAAAAAAAACAAAAAAAGGCTAATTTTTTCACGTCACAGCTTATTTTATGCAGTCAATTAGTATTGAACTGATAGGTCAATGCAGTGTTGTTGGTTTTTCGTTTTACTTTTTTTCTACTGCTGTTAATATTTTGTGTTGAATTGTGAGTTCGATTTTGTGACGTCAAGTGTCAATTTAAAATATGTAGTTCAAATGAGTCCGCGTACAACGATAGAAAAACGAGAATTGGTTTTAAACCATTTCCAGAATGGCCACTCACGGCGAAAAATAGCTGAACTGAATCGGGTCCATAACAAAGCACCAGATAAAATTTTCAATGAGCATTTTAAGAAAAACTAGCTGTACCCTGCGCGCGTTTCTACACTGCCAATTAAAATAAATTTGAAAGAAAGACATTACACAAATATTCAATTTATTTTAAATAATTTTATTGATTTTGCTCATTTTCAAAAAAAGTAGGCGGTCGAAAGAAGTATTCTTAGTCATGCCGGAGTCTTAGTTATATTCCGTCAAGTTTTTAGTAAGATCGGTCCAGCGGTCTGGCCTTCCGAGTAGAATCAATTACACAATTTACAAAAGTAGGAGTGGTCGAAAGAAATAAGAAGCTTTGGAACATAAAATTTTTATTTTTACCTCGTCTTCAGTGAGATGTGTATACAAATTGTTTGAAGTAAATCTGTACAACCCCATGCAGAAGAAATTAATCAATTTAAAAAAGTGGGCGTTAGAGTACCAACTGAGAAACCTTCCCAGACTCATACACAACAACTTTGCCAAAGATCATCACATGATCAAATGCATAGTTTACGATTCTCTAAAGAACATACAGACAAACATTAATTTTTTGTGATGAAAGTGGGCGTGGCACATAAAGTTTTTATTTTTACCTCGCCTTCAGTAAGATGTGGATACAATTTTTATGAAGTAATTAAATAAAACCCCATGCAGAAGCAATTAGTCAATTAAAAAAGTGGGCGTTAGAGTAGGCGTGGTCGTACCAACTCAGAAACCTTCCCGGTCTCATGCACAACAGCTTTGCCGAAGATCATCACATGATCAAATGCATAGTTTACGATTCTATAAAGGACATACATACAAACATTCATTTTTATATATATAGATATAGAATCCTAGATATTTAATATTAATATTAATTTTGTATATGAGCTAAATATTCACTTTGTATGGGAGCTGCCACGCCCACTGGTATGATCCCGCCCAATTTGCCCATGACTATTCATAATATAATCAACGTGCTCAAATTTCTAAGACTCTGTCTATTATAGAACTGTAGATATATGATATTAAATATTTACTTTGTATGGGAGCTGACACGCCCACTGGTCCGATCCCGCCCATTTTTTTCCTGATTATTCAAATCAGTAACATATGGGATACTGCAATGTTTCAAAACTCTTGCAATAGTCAAGATATATGTGTTATTCAATTGAAATATATATAGCCGAAAACCTAATTTGGACTATAACATTTCAAATGAAACCGGTTTGGGACAAATCGGTTGGATAGTTTTAGAGTCTATAGAGGATAAACATACAAACATTGTATTTTATATATATAGATAAGGGCACATCCAAGCCTATTGGCTTGACAACTGGAAGTTGAAGCTGACCTGGGCACGACTGTTCGTCGTGTCTTGCGCCAACATGATTTTAATGGACGAGTCGCACGCAAGAAACTGGTTATGAAACCGAAAACAAACTGTGCAGGCTAAATTTCGCCAAAGAACATGTTTGCAAGGAATCTGCATTTTGGAATTTGGTCATCTTCGCCAAAGAATCTAAGTTTCATATATTTGGTTTAGATAGCATATTTGACGGAAACCAAATACAGAACTCAACAAAGAAAACCTTACGGCAACAGTGAAGCATGGTGGTGGCAGTGTCATGGATTGGGCCTGCATGTCAGCTGCTGGTACTGGTAATTTTACATTTACGTTGAAACCACCATGGACAAGTTTTATTACCTTCAGATTTTAAAAGACAATTTGTTGGAAAGCGCAGAGAACCTGGGTATAAGATTAGATTTTCGATTTTACCAGGAGAACGATCTAAAGCACAAAGCGGGTATTGTGCAAATGTGGCTAATATATGTACTTATATCGAAAATATATGGTAAATTTTAGAAATCAGCATAAGGAAACACATAATTTCTAAAAAAAAAAAAAAGCGATACTGACGGAGTGATCAAATATTTCACCGAGTATTACCCAAAAACTGGTGGCATCTATGCCAATTCGCCTCAAATCTGTTGCAGATAACAATAGGTTATTACACCAAATATTAAATCGTTTAATTGCCAGTTTTAATTTCAAGTTTTCGAAACCCATACGTGCCTGCATAAAACATAAAATAACGTGAGACATGAAAGAACGAGATTTTTTTTTAATTTTACATTTTTGCAATAAATTATTTTTTTTGTTAGTTTATTTTTCTTTTAAATAACACCAATTTCTTTTGTAAGTTTCTTTGAGTTTTCTTTTTATAGAGCTTTGAAAACGAAAAAATGCACTGCATAAAATAGGCTGTGAGCCACTGTATATTTTGTTCTTGTTTATATTTTGAATAACATCTTAAAGAATAGTTCCTAAATTCTTATAATTCCTTTAATTAAAAGAGTTTAAAATTGGAGTTTTGAAAATTAGTTTTATATTTTACTTAGAAGAAGTTTAACTTAAAATATCTACCATTTAAAGTAGAGTATTTAATAACTTGATGCTGAAACGATTATTTTAAAATAAATAAAAATAAAACGATCCACAAAACACAAACAGCAGCAGTAAAAACAAATAGAGACAGTGACAACTTTATTATTAAATTGCTGTTGAAGCGACAAGTGATGAATATCAAGTAAAACAAATCTAAATAAATTAAAATCTTTATAAACAGACGACTATTAAATTGAAATCTGTCAGTAATTAACTATTTTCTTAATTGATAGATACGTTGTAGTTGATTAGTTAATGGTTGAATGAATGAAAAAATATCAAATGTCAATTTCAATTTCTTACTTACATACGAGTATAACTAATACTTTTCAAGTCTAAAGCTATGTGTCCACGATCGTCAGATATTACAACGTTGTCCGAAAAAATGTTCAGAAAATGTCTAACAACCGTATAAACTTAAACTTGTTGCCTTCCAACGTTGTAAGAAAAAGCATTTTCAGTACATTGCAAGACAAATATATTGTCAGACATCTAACAATCGTGTAAACACACAATTTTGTTATTGTCATTGTTTTAAGACAATTGTCAAACACTTTTCATTATCATATGTGCAAAGTTTATGCATCTGCCAATGGCAGTATTGTCATAGAAATTATTTCTAAGTGCAACTCTGTATATACATAAATAAACAAACAAGTGAAAGAAAATTAAAGAATTAAATTAAAGTGTGCATTAATAAAATTTTTCAAAAAAGTGGAATAAAATTAAAGCAAGTTCGCAGTTGGATGAGTAATTTTGCATAAAAACCCTCCTATTGTCGCTGAAGCTCCTAATCCTTCACCCAAACTTTGCGGCGTTCTTTTGTTATTTTGTCTTCATCCTCGCTACTTTCTAGGACATAAGCCGATAAAATGGTTCCAATGGCTCTTTTTTGTTCCATGACAATATTTAAAATTTTTAAACACACACACAGAACTGCAAAACGAATTTGACAATGCCACACAACAATCTGACAATTTCGGTTGACAAATAAATTCATTGTGTGACAATTATGTGCAAATGAAATTGTTACAGTCGTCTAAACTGACAACTTACCTTTTGGTAACAATTTTTCAATGTCAGTACATTGCTAGCACATTGTTAGATATGACAACGTTGTAATATTTGACGATCGTGGAAACATAGCTTAACATAATTGCCTAAGAATTTCTTTTTTCGAAATATCTTAGTTTCAAGTTACTTTTAAAAAAATTATTCCAAACTTACCGTTTCCGAAAACTCATCACGTGAACGCCTCGACAGTGTAGTATGATTATTGAGATGATTCATATTATCCTTGGTAGGTGACATATTTAGCATTAAACCAACACAACACAAACAAAATATTTAATTACGCTATGTTAATATTTCCAAACAAATACAAGTTTTTTGATTTTTGTGATATTTTGATTTTGTTTTAAGTATTTCCAAAAGTGTTGGCAGACTTTGTTTTTTAGTTGAATTAAATTTAATTTTATTACACAAGAGACCTGCAAATAAAAAGAGTATAAATTGAAATTATTTTATCAACACTTGACATAATTTACATTTTGTTTAAAAGCCAAGCATTCAACATACATATTATCATTATAATAATAATAATAATTACAATTAGCAACATATGCAAACGTTTATTTTATTGTCTTTAAAAATATGTTAAACAATAAAAAGAACTGTTTGTTCAAATTTCAAAGTACACTCAGAAAAATTTCATAATAAACAAATGTTAAGGTATGTAGGTATACTATATGTGTATTAAGAAGATGAATTTATAACGATATATGTGATCTATTACATGTTAATGAACGATCGTTATAAAATATTTTACTGTCTTATGGTGAATTTTATATCTCAAAAAGATATTTTCATCTCAAACCCGATATATAAAGTCTAGGCCATAAGATCCTTAAGTATACACGGACTTATCTAATTAGGCCTAAGTAGGATTTTCAGGATAACCCTGTGATAGTGGCCAAGTGTAAGTTTTATCAATTCCTCACATTGTTAGCTCATTGTCGCCAAACCGCTTAGGATTATGAAAAGTGAAATCTTTTGGCACTACTTTCAAAATGCTACAAATAGATGGCGCAATCTGAACACGTGCAAGAGCACTAGCAAAATGTGGCCAGCATACAATGAAAAACGCACTTCGTGAATTGGCCACTGGACGATTGGCAAGCATGCAAGCAGACTCGAACTTCCAAGAGAAAGAAGAAACAGTATTTCATCTTCTGTGTAAATTATCGGCTCTTCACAATTCAAGATAGAAATGTTTTTAACTCCAATATATTAAAAAAATATGACAGAGACATCAGTAGTATCAAATGGTGCGATTTTATCGGATACCTGAACGCGACAGTCTGTATATAGTACTCTTTACATACTGCCATCTGAATATAATTTAGACCTATCGCCAATCTTCAATCTCAGTGGTGTGGTCCTCTTCAAAACAATCAATCAAAATATTCTACTTGAATGCTTGCACGCACATAAACGCACGTAACCCATTATAATATTTTCTGAGTGTACGCGCCACTATTATGTGAATGTTAATTAAAACGACACTGAAGTGTGGGTGGAGGTAGGTAGTAGCGGTGGCAGTAGTGTTGATGGTGGCAGCGACATTTATATTGTATGTAATCCAGTGTTACCACTGCAAGTGTAATTACACATATTGTGTATAACTTTTAATCGATTGTATTTCACACAGAATATCAAATTCCTCAATCACATAGTCGCCCGAGCACGTCAACAACCGATGAAAACATTGAAGCAGTGAAAGAAATGATTTTGAATAATCGTGGAATCACTATCAGAGAGGTTGCTGATGA
Source organism: Bellardia bayeri (assembly GCA_950370525.1). Lineage (NCBI taxonomy): Eukaryota > Metazoa > Arthropoda > Insecta > Diptera > Calliphoridae > Bellardia > Bellardia bayeri. Next base: position 89,557,481 of record OX493267.1, read on the forward strand.
TATTGGCATATCGTTCGGCTCATGCCAAGCAATTTTTAAGGATGTTTGAGGCATGAAACGTGCGGCAGCGAAGATTGTTCAAAAACAACATCGCATGGACATCGCTCAGGAGCTGTTGAACATCGTCAACAACGATCCAGATTTCCTCAAAAAGGTCATAACTGGTGACGAATCATGGCTGTATGGCTATGACATTGAAACCAAAGCCCAATCATCCCAATGAAAACGTCCAGAAGAGCCAAGACCGAAAAAAGCACGTCAAGTTCGGTCAAATGTGAAGGTTTTGCTCACTGTTTTCTTCGACTGCAATGGCGTGGTGCATCATGAATTGTTGCCACAAGGTCGTACGGTCAATAAGGAATATATACTACCTTGAAGTTATGCGCCGTTTGCGCGAAGCAATTCGTCAGAAGCGCACAGAATTGTGGAAAAACAAATCATGGATTTTGCACCATGATAACGCATGCGTGAGTTTTTGACCAAAAACAAACACGTTATCATACTTCAACCACCGTATTAACCGGAGTTGGCCCCCGCTGACTTTTTTCTCTTCCCAAAACTGAAGACGCCGATGAAAAGAAAGCGTTTTGCTATGATTGAGGAGATAACAGAAAAATCGAAACAGGAGCTGTTGACGATACCAAAAAGCGCGTTTCAGAAGTATTTCGAGGATTGGAAAAAACGCTGGCATAAATGTATTATTATATCTGAGGGGGATTACTTTGAAGGGGACACGATAGTTACTTTTTGAAAAAAATTTAAAATCACGGTTATTTTTTTGATCAGACCTCGTATATTAATTCCTTGTTTTATGTTGTCTTGAATGATGCGTATTTTTTACATTTAATGGGTAATTAATAGATCTGTCAGGTGTTACTTGCCATATTCTTGATGGCAACACTGATGTACTCACTGTTTTGGCTGCCTCATATATGGATGTAAATATGTACAAATATATGTATGTAAATTATATGTATATGAGTACGAGAACGAGTACATAGAGCAAAAGTATTTGATACCATTTTATTATCTATTAAATGTTTACAATTATTACGTACTCTGCAAAATATGCCAAATTTTTCTCAATTCTACAAATATTACTTAATATGTATTGTATTGTTGTTGTTACTTGTTACCATGGTGAAATAACTCTACAAGGTGGTGCTGAAACGCCAGCTGTTTTTTTTTTAGTCATGTTCGTTATGTCAAACTTTATATACATATGCATGTATGTATGCTCAAGTTGTGTTAAAAAAATAGCAAACGTATCAAGTTATACATAAAAAGTGAAAAAAACAATTGTCTTGTATTAACCGCCTGGCCCACGATGTCGAACGATAACGTTGGCTTAGATTAGACTTAAGACACAAACTGTTTATCGCATCAATTTTTTTTACTCAATAAAGTTTGTTTATTCCAAAATCAAGTTTGTGTCTTAAGTCTTATCGAAGCGAACGTTATCGTTCGACATCGTGGGCCAGGGGGTAAATGTTTCATAAATTAACAAATTTATAAATTATTTTTATTTTCATCTTGAAATTAAAAAAATTGTATTTATTTTTCCTGCAAAAATTTTTGTAAACAATAACCAGTTGTTTTTGACATTACAAACATGAAAGCAAAAACAAAAATACCATGTTGTTTCTGTTGCTTTTGTATTGTTGTAATATTGCCATCACCTTGTAGAGTTATTTCACCATGCTTGTTACTTGCCTTTGTTATTGTATAGTTTTTTCATGTTGTTACGAATACAAAATGTCTACATGATATTAACGAGAATGCGTGTGTGTCAATGTAGGTATGGTAGTGAATGATAACAACGGTAATATAAGTAGCAACAACAATAATGTAAATGAAAAACGCAGTTAATCAAAATATCAACTGTTATTTGTTATTATACTTTTACTATTACGAATATTACAGCTAAGTGTTGCTGTTGTTATAACTACTCGTATTGTTGGTTTTTTACCTTTATTTGTTGTTGAAAACCACCTAAACAGAATGAGCAGTGTGAAAAAATCATGAAATCAAAACGAGTTAAGGCCGCTCGCGTTTAAATAATAAACAGCACAAAAAGAGAAAACCTTTTGTTTTTTTTAGAAATTTAATCGCTATTTGGCCCGAAGCATAGATAGACGCTATTTTAATCTTTCACATATTTATAACGAAATATAAACACTAGAGTACTCATTTTATAACAAAAAAAAAGAAGCAATTCTTGCAGTATTAATAGCACCAGCATTTCTGAAAAAGAAACAATAACAATACCGGTAACATCTAGTGTTGCCATATAATTAAATTTTTCCAGTTAACCCGAGTATTTTCGAATTTATCTTATAATAATTTGTAATTTTCTATATTTAACTCATGTTACTATCCCAATCTCAAGATCTTTATTTGGAGACTTGCCTTATTTTTTTTTTTTATTTATGTCATTATTTTATTATATATTTTGAAAAAAAATATAAAATAATTTTTAAAAAATTTTTATTCGAAGTTTTACTTCAAGTTAAATATACAGTTTGTTTGAAAACAATTGTATACACTACAATTTATTTTTGTATATTTATATTATATATTTCACATAGCTTTCCGTTGTAAAACATAAAATTTTTTAAAAATTTTCAAAGACTCGCAAGAGGAATAATTCTGATTTAAAATATGAAATAATATTACAATTTACGTCTCACCGCCAGATTGGCATTATAGAGGCTTGTTAGCAAAATTTACAAATTCGATTTTAATATTAATAAATTTAGATAATCGGCCCAATCATGAATAAAAAATCAGCGGGAATTTTTTCCCGCTTTATTTTTTTAACATTGAATTTGAATAGGAAAAATGGGAAAAGGGAAAAACTCCCACGGAATTTTTATTATTAAAAACAATTTTTCATATAAGATTTAAACTGCAAGGATCTTAAGACTCTTTTAATATTATGTGGCATTCTTAAGTTTTCAATAATGTGGCTGCTTTGTTGTTTCAGATTGGCAGAACGCCATTCTTAAGTTTTCAATATTTCTCGTATTGAAAGTATTTTGAATTCGTGATAATTGTGGGTTATGGTCCAATATTATCAAGACATTTAAAAATCTAAATTAATAGTTGAAATTTGTAAAGCCCGTGATTTGGTAAAACATTGAGGAAAACGTCCTTGTACAAAATAATGGTTAGAAACCGGCTACACAAATTTGCTACAAATTATTATTATTTCGATCATATACATAGGTGAAATGTGAAACAGCTCTAGCTGCTGCTAGTTTAATGATAATGAAAGATAATGGAAAATGAAAGAATTGCCATTTTATGACAGAATACAAACTGGATGCGATAACATAAACTGCATGACCATAATACTGGGAGAGAAAGAATGGAATAAAGTTATAGGAGTAAGGAATGACCAAAAAACCAATCTACTATATACAGGTGGTCAAAAAATTGGCGACCGAACGAGAATGGTCTTCTACGAAATATAGGCAAATACTCTCAGATCCAATCTTTACAGATGTCCAAACTCGAATCTCAAACTTTACGATGCAAGAATGAGATAAATTCCTACTCAAATCGTGTCTATTTTGAAATATATGGATACAAGGCCATCATGTCATTATTGGAAACGAGAAGGCAGATAAGCAAGCCAAGATGATATCATGTATGGAAATTCTGAAATCCTTTCCAATATTTAAGTATGAATTCATATACATAGGTGAAATGTGAAACAGCTCTAGCTGCTGCTAGTTTAATGATAATGAAAGATAATGAAAAATGAAAGAATTGCCATTTTATGACAGAATACAAACTGGATGCGATAACATAAACTGCATGACCATAATACTGGGAGAGAAAGAATGGAATAAAGTCATAGGAGTAAGGAATGACCAAAAAACCAATCTACTATATACAGGTGGTCAAAAAATTGGCGACCGAACGAGAATGGTCTTCTACGAAATATAGGCAAGTACTCTCAGATCCAATCTTTACAGATGTCCAAACTCGAATCTCAAACTTTACGATGCCAGAATGAGATAAATTCCTACTCAAATCGTGTCTATATGGAAATATATGGATACAAGGCCATCATGTCATTATTGGAAACGAGAAGGCAGATAAGCAAGCCAAGATGATACATGATATCATGGAAATTCTGAAATCCTTTCCAATATTTAAGTATGAATTCTGTTATCTGTGCCAATGTGCAGCGTTTTGTTAAATTTGAGATTGAATAAACACAACACAACATTTTAATGTTGTGAACGATAATCGGGCCCTAAGTTCTTATTATTCATTTAAGAATTAATTCGAACAAAACTAAATAAATATTGTACTACAAAGACTGATTTCAAGTTTCAAACTATTGCAGTTATAATACTGTGAATACTTCTACCTACTGCAGAGTCAAGCTTGTATGTAGAAAATACCCAGAATATTTGGTGGGAATCGAAACCACAACCTTCAGATTGATATCATCTAGTCTATTGAGGCACCATATAAAACGGCTGCCTCTTCTGCGAAATATTGTAAATATTAAAATAATATGCTGGACGATAAACAAAATATTAACACACAGTTAATTAGTGTATATCACAAGACCATTCATAGTCACTCATCAAAGGTAGATAGATAGCTTTTGCACTATCCGGAAATATCAACTGCGCACACTCACATCAGAAATATCTACGATCATTTGATGTCCTGTAATAATACCCATATTCATCATCAATTGAGGTTTAAATGTCTTGTTACCCATTAATTCCCATAAGGAGTTTTTTGTATACCGATGTCTTAATCAATTTCCGCTCCAACCCGTGCTATCAGCAGTTCCATTCACTCCGTTATAATTGTGACCATGTAACCAGAATAGCTTGATCGAACTTATAGCTCTTTCCGAAAACGGCTGACTATTATTGTTCTAATATTTCCAATACCTTTATGCAGCCTGATATTCATAAATAATATTGTGATAGCGATTTAATATATCGGTGTCATTGCTTCAGGACATCGCAAATATTTCCGCTTGGAAAATATAGCATGATTTGCTAAATTAAGAACTATGTCTAATTACCAAATTCTCTATATAAGTTGCTCAGTTTTTTTTTTTCTCTTGGACCAGTACTTATGCAATGCATTGTGTTGGAACTAGGAAAATAGGTTATTGGAGGGAGGATAGAGGGAGTAGTGTTTGTGAACATTTGACTTGAATTTTCCTATATTGAAAGTGGCAGGGAATACATCTGCTGGTAGTTTGTTCCACATACGGACAGTACGGCTAAAGAACGAATTTTCCCTGTAGTGTGTTGTGCGATCCACTGACCAGTCGATTACAAATGGATGAGCCGTGACTGAAGAACGTGTATTACGTAATAAACTGCGTGTTTCAGGAACAAGTTGCCTGATTTCAGCAGAACACATTCCATTATAGTATCGATAGAACAGTGAAACACAACGACGATGCTCCAATGAATCAATAGAGTTGGATACCCTACTGTCACCGATAAGCATCTGCGCCCTCTTCTGTACGCGGTCGAGTAACTCCAAAATAGACTTCGAAGCACCGGCCCATACATGAGAGTTGTATTCCATTTTCGGTCGAATATAGATGGTGTAAATAGTAAGAAGATCAGATGGAGTGAAGTATTTTCTACACCGTTTTAAAAAACCAAGGCACTTGAGCGCTTCCTTCGACACTTGAAAAATGTGTTTGGTCCAGCGAACATCACACTGGATTCTCATGCCTAGAACGTCAAGAGCGTCTGATTCCTTAATATTTACACCGCCCATAAGTTGATCCTTCTGATTCCATGTGAATTGAATCCCAAAAGCATATTATTTGATGTATGTAGATCGATTACCACTATTCTACACATTGGTGTAAATCTTCGAGCTTCTGTAAAACTCAGCCACAATTATAAAGTTCCGTTTCATGGATAAAGTATGGTTGCTACGTCGATTATCGACCAGCATATGTGTGCCAAGATTGGATATATTCTAGCAAAGAAATATTCTTAAAAGCTATTCGAGGTTTTAGTTGCCACGTTTTATCTATTACTTTCCTCAGAATAAGAGTTCATTTATGTTTACAAGAAACACAACTAGAAACTTTGCTTTCCCTTGACAGCATTAGATACTACTTACATGTTTAGGGACCCAGAAGTTCGGTATTCTTCTCCTTGTGAATATCACCGGTTTCCATTTTTTTAAAGAATAATACCAATCATACAACTGGTAGTCCTTCGACTTATCTGTCTGAGAATACATTCTATTGCTAAAGAGAGATGGTATCTCAATATATGTGACTAATACAAGGACCACTCCAAGTGTGTCCAGATCCAGGAAGATTTTATTTAATACCAGAATTTAGAATGTTGTTTACAATGTGTTTCCTTCCACTCATTATGTTGCAGATCAACTGTACAAAATTCATAGATAGACATTGATAATGAACATATGTATTTTGACGTTGCTGGTTTCGATTCCAACAAATAAGCCAATGTTACCAACTTGTGTTACACCATTGATAAGATTGATGCTTGGTTTCGATAAAAAAAATTGCGGAATTGGATTAGAATAGAAAAAAATCTTTATCTTGATTATAAGTTTAATAAATACCTAGTCCTTCAAAGACATAGACTTATATTTAAGGGTTACATCTACTAGCGATCTGATAAGAATGATCTCCAGCATGGAGATCTAAAAACTCACACAAGGATCTTCTTGAACCAACCTTCTGACTACACAACCCCACTTACGAACTTCGATAGACTGTGTATAAAAAATAGTGTTTTAATTTAATTTTATTACTTCAAGAAATTACATTAGTGGTAAAATTACCTAAATGATCTAAGATAAACTGTTTATTAAATGTTATTCACATAGAAACTCGGTATATGATCCTTATACCTTCTTAAAAATGAAGAATATGTGTTGCATATTGTGATTTTTTTGACCAGACAGGCACTTGGAGAATTGCAGGAATAATAATGGAAATATTTTAGTTTACTGTCAACTTTTTCCTTTCTAGTCATCTAACATTTTCCTTGAGATGCTACACATACAGCAACACTTATGGTTATGAACAGGAGGAAACTAGACAGAGCAGGACATGGCCTAATATTAATAATAATAAAGATAATTAACATTTAAATTCGGGGATCTTTAACTTCAATTTGCTAATATCCTTCCTTTCTTTTTTTTTAATAGAAGTAACACTCAGGCAATTAATATGCCTATATATACTTGCGTTACTTTCTTTGGAAAGGGGATAGTTGAAGAAGTAAAGAAGAGAAAGTAGAAGAAAGATTTTTTATATCACAACTCTGCAATTGCGCATTATGGTTGTTTTCAGTGCAGAATTTCAGCGCCTCTGGTGGTGAGTAGGCGCATTAATGTTAAAGCTTGATTTGATAGCCTTTTATTTAATTATTTTACTTCGGTGGCGTTTGAATGCTATACCACTGAAGAAGGGCGCTGTGATTATCAGAAACTGATGTTGTTTGAGTGGCAGCGACTGGGAATCGAACCCGGGCTACAAATACCAACTCATGCTTAATGATCAAATGCGCTAACCAATTAAGCTACAGCACCCTTAAATTTTGTATAAGTTTTTATATCTGTATGTGATCAGAGCTGTATTATTATTATTCCTATTGTCTTTGTCTACCCGTAGAATATTTAAACAGATTTCTCTCCAATTTAATCATACACAACCGAAGGTATTAAAGCACACTAAATATCCAAATTTCGGAGCAAGATAAACTAAAATAATCTGGCAGGAAATACAAAAGAATTCAGACCGCATGAAATATTATAGTACTCGTATTACCAAGAGCCACTATCAGATACATTCTTTTAAATATACATACATATGTACATACGGTCATATACGTATGTCATAGCGGTAGCAGTAAATATTGCAAATAAGCCTTTATTGCAAAGTCTACACAACATTATTGTTATTTTTATATACATATATTTTTTTTTATCAGATAAGAGTAATGCTTTATTTACTAAATTAAGCAAATAATTGAATGACTAATACATTTCAATGAAACTTGAAATATTTTTAACAAAATTGTGTAAATACATGCATACCTACATACATACATATACATATATGTATAATTTTACTAAAATCTTGAAAATTCAATTATGAATACATACATATAACTTTATTTAACTTTGTTAAAGTTTCACATTTTCAAACAAAAAATCTTTTTGTTTAAATTTCCCCTTTTAAATTTTTACAGACTGGCACTGGCGCAGGCCTGTGTAAAGTAAACTCCTTGCAGTTATTACTTTAAGTTGTGAAATTTGTTGATTTAAACTTTCCATAGAAAGCAGTTACTTGACCTGAAGTAACAGTTAACATTCAAATTCATACGATACGTTACATTCATAGTTGGTTAGATGGAGGATTGGATTTGTAAAGCGTTTTATTGCCACGTACCACTGCAATTCACAGTAATACACATGCACAGCAAGTCGTACTTAAGATCGCGCATAAACAAAAATGTAAATTAATAACAGGTGAACCTGTTTAAAAGCGACAATAAAAGGATTCTATTAAATCTTATATATAGTTAAGAAAACAGGGTATCTTTCGTTATAAATAAAAACTCGTGCAGTCAAGATGGGGAATTGAGGCGACCCGCATAATCACAAGATCAAAATAAGCCAAGGCGTAAAAAAAATATCTGCTTGAAATGCAACGCTTCAAAACAAGAAACTTGACGGCGGTGGCAACTTCGAAGGTAATGCCAAGGGACTTGGATTGACTATAATGACTTCTGTAGAAGAGGTCATAATGAAAACAGCTCAAATTTTCTGTCAGTGTCCGGTATTAGGAAACTACTGTGCAGATTTCTGGTTCACCGTTCCTTCGGTAGTTTCCCTGACTTGTCGGACATGAAGTTTGAGTGTATTGCAGCCTTTATTTGGCATTGTAACTGGTTACCGTAACCAGGCATATGAATAACTTTGTGGTGACCTTAAACCCGCCAGTGAAATGACTTGGTGCTCGAAATTTTTCCTATCTTCTGTTAATATTAATACATACAATTTAGAAAAATTTATGAAATTAACGATCTATATAAATCAATGTTTAAAAATTATTCCATGTAAATGTTTACAACGGCTACGCCTCAAATTGTTCATACGCTGGGTGCAATTTTTGCACACTCTTTTTAACATATCAGCTGATATCTCACGAATAAATTCTTCAATATTAGCTTCCAGTGTGTCAATCGTTGTCCCTATAGATATGAGCCTAAATATAGGCCCACAAAAAATAGCCTAAAGGCAATCTAGGCGACCAATTGAATGGACAGATGGTCGCTTGTCAAACGCAACTAGTTATTCTCACTGATGTATTAGCGATCGGACAAGCATTTAATATACTAAATTATATAGCTAAAACATTTGGCCATTGTCAGGTCGTACTTCAGTCACTAATATTTTACCCTACTTTGTCTGTCCTAGTTAGACAGTTGGTAAAGAATAGCTGTCCTGGTAAGGCTTAGACATTAGTCAGTAATTGAGGGTGTTGTAGCTTAATTGGTTAGCGCATTTGATCATTAAGCATGAGTTGGTATTTGTAGCCCGGGTTCTGATAATTATTAGTTTTCTTTCTAACCATTATAACTAATATTTATCACAGCGCCCTCCTTCGGTGGTATGGCATTCAAACGCCACCAAAGTAAAATAATTAAATAAAGGCTATAAAATCAAGCTTTAACATTAATTCGCCTACTCACCACAAGAGTTGCTGCAATTCTGCACTAAAAACAAACATAATGCGCAATTGCAGAGTTGTGATATAAAGCTTTCTTTTACTTTCACCACCTTTACTTCTTCAACTATTTCCTTTCCAAAGAAAGTAACGCAAGTATATATAGGCATATTAAAAAAAAAAAATACGTCTTGACACTAAAAACTGCAATTTTTAGAGACTGTTTTCAAATAGAGCAAAATATATATTCACCCATATCGTGAATAAAAATTCCACATAAAATTTGTTACTTTTTATTTTTTTTAACATTGAATTTTAATAGGAAAAATGTGAAAAGGGAACAAATTTCATGTGGAATTTTTATTCACGATAGGTGATAGCAAAATGCCGTAATCGCGTAAAGCACTTTGCTAAAGACGAAGCAGTGCTTTATATTTTAGATGTTGGTAACTAGACTTGATAAGCTTAGCAGATATCTGAATACTTTGCAATACCATGTTTAAATATCTTACTCTTACGACTATATCTTTCTAAACCTTATACGCTACTAAAACACTATCTTTAAGAGCTTCTGAAATTTAAATTCAATTATAGCCGAATTCACGGTCTTTAGTTAGCTAATGACAAAGGTTTAACTAATGATTCTTTATTCGCAATGCTTAGTTTGCCATAAGAATAACAAGTAATTGTTAAACAATAGTTAGTATTTTAGTTTACCAATGATTAACTAATGACCGAGAATTCGGCCATTAATCAATCAGGTTGGGATTAAGTAAGTTGCCCATCATTAACAAGCAAATATTTTGAATAACCAAAATGAGCTCATGAAATTAACGAGTTACGTGTCTGTATATGTGATCCATATACTGTATATGTGATCCATATCCGTATTTCCTAATGAAAATTCGACGATCCACTAATGATATAATTCCAGATGGTGTAGTTCAGAAAAGGAGAACACCCTATCATGTAGGCAGCTAGCAAAACTTTTCACATAGGATCGAAGGATACCTTAACCGTACTTATGAAGGATGCAAAGAAAGTTATCAATTGTTTTATCGTGTGTTATACAGAAGGTTTAATTGGAATCTTTATCAAATAATCTTGAAATAAAAGAGAATTTAAAATGCTAATCTATAAAAATTTACATTTCAAAAGCAATACTTTCAGATTCGAAATATTTGAGTAGCAATTTAAACACGGAGATCGTATTTATGAGGACTTTTTTTTATATGATTAACAAACAGCACAAACTGAGAAGCTTTTTGGCTTATCTGCTGAAAAACACCCAGAGTCTTTAGCGAGAATCGAACCCGCAATCCTCTGACTGATACTCCGACACACTAACGCCTAGTCTATCGGGGCACCCATATTCAAATTAGATTGATCATAAATTAACGAGTGAAGGCTGCAAATTGTTAGATTCATGTGAAGTTACTGACTATATTCTAGCGGTCTAATTCATAAAAAATTAAAGTAGACTTCAAATGTACTTTAAGAAAATGTTGTATGAAAATTTTGTCTAAAAGCACACTTCAAACCTACTTTATTTTATATGAATACGGCAAAAGATCTCTTTAAAAAATCTATATTTTCTTTTAAGGAAGAATATTATATTTCAAAAACTATATTGCAATCAACAAAATATTAGAAAAAGTTGAAAAGCACAGGTCTAATGTGGATTCTTCAATAAAATTTTGTCAAAATGGTGGGTATTTTCAGTTAATCACTTTAGGGACTTTAAGTTTTAATGCTGTAATCTTTTCGATTGGACTATCTTTACTATAACTCTATATTTACCATAGCCCCAAAAAATATAATACAGTAGTACTATGCTATTAACATCTCCCGATAGCGTGATCCTTAGACTGTAACCGCATTTCCAACACCTGCAGACCACATAGCGCACCATACAGCAACACTTTAAAGAATTAAGAAATTGAATTAGTTGTAGCAATTTCAAAGCTTCTAGATACTACTGTGATATGCCAACAAGTAAAATGTCAAACCTTTAATTTTGATTTCACAAGGGTATGCTGTGTGAAAACAAAACTCTTGTTAAAACCCCAAGGCATGATTTGAACTATTTCAAAATTATAGTAGTTTATAAGAGAAGATTTCCTTCGTAGTTTCGATTCAGTTTTTGTTTCTATCTTGCGAAAACTTAGTCCCCTCAAAGTTTAGCACCTCTTGAAATTTATTATAACACAGAGCTATCTTGTGTCTTCGGTATATTGCTTGGCTTTTTCCGAGATTTTAATGTGACCATGCTTCGATTATAGTTATAAAGCTTTTGATGTGAAACTATAAACATCTAGAGACACTCCAATGAGATGAATTCTTACGCACTCAATCTGCCAACTACGGATAGTTGTAAATACAATCTTATTAGATATGTATGTACTCGTATATTGGATAATAACTTTTGATGAGATAAATTGTTCAGCTCGGAATAGCTGACCAGGTATTGGGGATAAAAACAATTAAAGCAGTTCAGTACATTACCCAATTAAATACAATATCACCAGAGTTCTACATTTTTGAAAATGAAGTGCAACTGCAATTTTCAAAGTTTATGTTCTGTATTTTCTGAAAATGGTTTGTAAAGTAAAATATCATTTTCAGTTTCGTTCATCGTAGAATAAAAGTTTCAATCGTTTTCTATAACGCCGATTTCAGTTTCACTTCGTAGTAAAATATAGAACCTAGGCGTATATATTTATTAAATAAAATCTTCTTTAATTCCCCCAACCACAATTAAATCGAGTGTTACCTGTAATATCTATTCCATGAAGTCACAAAAAAAAAACCAGAAGAAAAAACTAACCAGAGTGTTTGTGATAGAAACCACAAACATTTGAAGAGATGACAAAGCAAGTTGCATGCTGTGTTGCATGCCTGCTTTCTACACATGATAAGGCCGCAAACAAACACAACAACCAAGAAAAAAACACCCAACTTAAACAGGAATGCCGGCCGGTTTTTATTGGCGTTGGTCAGTATACATAGATACAAACACACACACACACACTCACCCAGCGTAAAGCGTAAAAGTTAAAATCCAAATAATCAAGCGCATTCATAGTGAAGAAGAGGGCAAAAAAAATACCAACTAAAACTTGACCAACATGGGCCGGGTGATGAAGAGGAGAAGGAAAAATGTTGAAATGTGTCATAGAATGTTGCACGAGTACTCATTCGTATGAGTGGAAACTACACATGCAACATATTTATAACAATGCCAAGAAAAAAAAAGTGAACACAATGGGAATTACGGTGATGTTGAGGCAATTGAATATACAGCATGTGTTCCTTACTATGTGGCTAGCAGTGGAACGAGTTCTATTCTTTATTTCTAATAGTTAAGCAAACATTTGCTTTTAAGAAATCCAGTTTAGAAGAAAATATTTGACTGTTTAAAATAAAATCTAGGAAATTTAATCTTATTCACCCCTATCGTGAATAAAAATTCCACATGAAATTTGTTCCCTTTTCACATTTTCCTATTAAAATTCAATGTTAAAAAAATAAAAGGGAACAAATTTCATGGGGAATTTTTATTCACGATAAGGGTGATTATATTAAATTTCAAGTATAGGCAAATCCAACATGTATTTGAGACTGGCAATCTACCATCTCTTTAATAAGTCTTCGATATTGAAAGATCAATTATAATCAAAGATACTGCGTGTACCGTTGCCAAAGCGCCGATTTTTTCTTTTAAGTAAGAGACTGTATTTTAATTGAATGATTTCATGCATACAGAGTTTTTCAACAAGAACGGTGTTTTTCAACAAAAGAGCGTTTTGACATTTTACTTGTTTAGATATCAGCGTTGATGCTTTGACAATTGCTGCAATAAATTCTATATCGTTCGAAAATCGCAGTAAAATATTAAAAATTCATTATGGAAATAGGAAATCTATAGAAACTAAATTTGAGGCTGCCATTAAGAATTTGTTCAATAAATTTGAGTCGCTACATAATTTGCCAAGACCAACGCGAATTCGAACGGGTCGTTCCAGTGAAAATATCGTAGCCTGAAAAAGAGTGTTGCAGAATATCTGAATTCATCAATTCCTCGACGTTCTCAACAATTGGTGCTATCCACACGACCACATGATGTAGTTTGTATAAGTCCACGTTTACATAATGAGATTTTTGTCGCTGCAATTTCTGTCGTTTCTTTTTCAAAATTGCATTTGCGTTTACATTGTGCGACTTTTGTGGCAACGATTTTATGTGAATGCATACATGTTTTTCCATTTTTTTTTCTTCACTTTTAAAACTAGGAATGAAAGAACAAACGTGTCTCAAGAGTACGTGCATATGTCGTTTATATAACGTGAACTAAGTATTTGATTTTGAAGCTCTAGAAGGTACAACTAGTTCATGAATTGAAGACGATCAACAATGCACTTAGCCCTAGATTCACTGAGTTCGCTCAAAAACAGCCCACTATCGAAGGTTGTTAACAACTAAAGTTTTGACTATGTACATATCACTGCATGTGGTTTCAGCAGGACATGCCACGCAGCCACCGGAACATTGAATTTATTTGCAACCAAATTTCCCAATCGCATAATTTAATGAATTATTTGTTATGGGGCTACATATGTCTATACAGAGCCATTCAAATCGATTACAGCCGTAGCACTTAAAATCCGTGACGTGATTGAAAATTTCCTTCCTTTTAGAAGGAAGTAAGCTTTTAGAACTAGTTTCTCACTAACATCTTTCGAATGGATTTGGGTGATATTTCAAGGCCAATGAAAGTACATACACAGCGGTGACAATTTGACAACCGTAGCGTTGTCGATTTAACAACATTCAGACAGAATTACAAAAAATAAAAATTGCCATTACGAAACCCTCTTCATTTATGTAACTTTTTTGGCTGGTTCAGTAAACACAATCACATTTAAATTTTCCAAGTCCTTGGCTTATGATTCAAGACGAATGATAATGAAGGATGCGTCATCCTGCTAAAATCAAGGATCACCCAAGTTCAGAACTCTAATTTCAATCCACGCTATTTATAAAACTCGCCGTAGACTGTAATGGGATTATCTTATAGCCCTATTTTGACCATAGCTTACTTCTTTTTTGATGCGTAACGTACGAGCAGTTCAATTTGGTCTTAAGGAATTCAACTTCATGTATTCAGCAGCAAGTTTTGTTACAATTAAACTATTTATTTTGACATTATTTGTGGAACACCCTTTCAATCTTGTAGCTGTCTTGGCTAAGAACTTGAGCATCCCTTAAAGTTAGTTTTTCTTGGCTTTGTTAGCAGTTTCAGAATGAATAACTTGGGCGTTATTCTTCTTATGAGCCCGGATTATGCACATAAAGAATGTTTAGTGGTATAAAAACCCTATAGCGGGCGGAATATTGATTGATGGGTTAGTAATAATGTTTATTTAACGCTCGATATTCCTGGAATGAGTCGTACACCAACAGCTGGGGGGCTACTCTATATTGTGATGCAAAAGCAAATTCGATGCGATAAGCGTACAAATTGATACTCTTACGCGTCGAATTTGCTTTCGCATCGCAATAGAGAGTAACCCCCTGGATTCCTTTTAGCAAATTCATGGTTCTTCAAAGCAGTCTGCATAAAAATATTAATCATGCAATTCAGTTCATAAACAGAATTAGCAACTGCCACTAGTTGTAAATTATCTGAATACAGAAAACCTTTCAATGGAAGTAAATCGTTCAATATATCGTTTATATACAACAAAAATAATAGTGATAGTGAACATTAGATCTCGAAATAGATTGTTGGTCGATGATACTGATACCTCAAACTGAACTGCGATATGCCCCTAATAAACATATCAATCAAGCGATCTGCAAAGGTCTAACATTTCGTGAGAGATAGATTCAAATGTTCTAGTAAAGTCAAGGCTAATTATAAAAGCTACTTTTTTTCGGTTCACAACAATTTGAAGCTCCTCTGTGATATTTAATAAAACACGCGTATCCTCTATATATACACTTGTTAACACCAAAAACCCTAATTCGGCTTTGGCTTAATATCAGTGATGAGCAAAGTTTTCCCCCTTTGTCTCATCATATATAAAGGCTGAATATTGCAGAAATCTCTTTATCTATTTTCCTCATAATGCCTAAACGGTCCGTCAAACAGGTCAAAATGTCCAAAATGTGGTTTCCGGTATGTAAAAATACTAATTTGATCTTCTTGTTAATCCAGCTTCCACACAGAAAGGTAATCCTGACCAATAAATTCCATATTACAAATCCTAATATCTTGTTTTCTTTCTATTTTCTTGCGATTTTCTATTGGGGTTTTGTTAATGAGAAAAAACAAAATACGCTCACATATTTTGTTTACCGGCTCTGAGAATAATTTAATTTTCCATCCAGCTTCCCAAAAGAAGCTTTTCGCACAAACAACACTTATGGCACGAAAATGTGACAATTAAAGTGGATTTTTTATCTTATGTACTGGGATATTTATTTTGATGGCTAAAATCAATATCAGTTATACTTTGGTAATTTCAAATTGAATGAATTTCATTGATTTGATTGAATATCCTCGATTTTTAAACTTCTGCTAGTAGGCAGTTCTGTAAGATAGAGAGAAAACGTCTTCTACCTCGTGTCTTCTGTGTGCTAAATAGTCTTAAACAATTTTGAGTTTAAGAATCTGTAAATACGCTATCACAATGCCAACTACTGATGGACCCAACTCAACCGTGTTAAATTCCTAAATAGTGCAATATGTGTAGAGCACAACACAATTACACCAGTGTAACAATGGTAAAAGTATGCAGCCGCTAAAAGAACACGTTATCAACATTGAAGGAAAACTTAACTGAATTTCTTCATCTTTAAACGAATATAAAACAATAAATAAAATGAAATAAATTAAGAAAAAAACACACAATCCTGTATCACTCTACATCAATATCTAAACCTAGGGAAATGAGGCAAAAACGCAGGCAAACATTACAAATGATAATGCATAACAACGATGTCCATCCATAAAGATTGTATCGGATTGGAAAAAATCATGGATCATGATCTGAGATCAACTTTATATTCGAATACTTTTGTGGTACCATATAGTTTTTTTTTTTCTTTTTTTTAGAGATAAGCTCTCATAACTACGATTTATGATGCAAACAAATTGCTCATAAGTAATGTCTTAAGGTACAGTCACATTTGGCAAATATTTACTCAAAAAAGCGTAACGACTTGTTTTACCACAATTTGTTTGACGTTGTTTACTCTTACAAGAGTTTTGCAAACAAAATCAAACAGCATCAAATGCTGTCCTAAATAAACAAAGTTTTTTTAATAAATAAACGAGTTCAAATATATTTTATTTAATGGTTACGCCTTCTTCGTGATCGTACCTTTACTCTTTACGTCTACCAAATTTGCGATTTGCGATTTTTCACTGACTGTCTAGAGGATTTCGGTGAAAAAAGAAACCTAGTTTTCCCATATTACATCGAATTTTGCACACCCAAAACATTCATTACATTCAACTTTGAACTGTCCAAAACACGGAAAGTCTGAGGGTTTCTTCTTTCTAACAGTAAACCTGTGTATATATTGCAGGTATCTGTTTAGAAAGGAAAAAATACGTTGAGCTTGATTAAAAATTTGGAATTGTAATTACATGTAGTTCAGTCATGTTAGAACTAATAAATAACCCGTGAAACTAATCTGTTCTACGTAATATGATGCAGACATGAATCAATGAGACAATTACAATTCTCTCATAATTTCGGATCTGATAAATACGAACAGTTTTTCAAACTAATTTTTACAAACTATCATTGTAAAAGCGTATAATTTTTGATAAAATTTACGACAATAAGATATTGTTGGGAATTTGTTTCAATGAGATCAAGTACATTTTGTATTTTTAGTTTTCAGACAACGAAATTTGTGTTGTAACTAGTTTTATGTAACCAAAAAAATAACTGCTCAATTTTATTACTAATTACAAAATTATTACTAATAACAATTGAAGAATACATGGCACGCATCCTTGTAACATAAAACATTAAATAACCCCAACAAAATTAACTGGAATTTCCAAAAGCAAATTACTTGAATGACCTACAATTTGTGATGCAAATTAATAAAATGCAACAAAAACTAAACAAAAAAGGACATTGTTACAATTTTTTCCCCCAATTTACACAATGTCTACTAACAACTACAAAAAAAAAGACTGTTTTTTTACAATTTTATGTTTGAATGAAAAACAAATTTCGCACTGTACATAATTATATTTTATTTTATAAGAAAAGCGTACCTATTGCTTAGATTGCTTTAGTTTTTTGTTTTACTCCAAAGTTCGAGACTTAAGGTGCATATACACTACGTGTTTTTTACATTGTATATGTCAAATTTTACTTATGGAAGTAAAAACATGTAGTTGGTGACCTCATAAACTTTGCTTGTGTAAAATACATGTGGAAATACATATGTATTTTTTCGATTAGAACACGCTCTATTTTCTTATGTTCAAACACATGTTTTCAAATGTATGTATATGCCAGACAAAAAAATTTGTCGACGGTTAAATCTGCGCTATCATTAGCCGGCCGTATGAAGAATTTGCATGATATTTTTTTATCCCATTTTGATAATTTAATAACAATGATATAATTTATTTAAAAATTTTTGATATAAGCTCCACATCTTGTATATTAAAAAACGAAAAACCTTAAATCAATATTTTTGACGCCGGCAATTTAGTGACGCTTTGTAGCGGCTTTAACGCATTTTTTAAAGAAACGACATGGAAATGTATGTGTAAAAAAAGAATATTATTTAAGCGTATCAGCTGTTTTAATCATGGCGATGTCACGTGTAATTGTACATCCAAGTTGGTGACCAAAAATTAAAACCCATATGTAAAATAACCAATTTTGACAGACATAAAGAAAAACATGTGAGTTGTAAACTTAAAAATACATAAGCTAAAACATGTAGTGTATAGCCACCTTTATTTGGCAAAAGCTTAAACAGACGTTTTCTTACAGATACAATACCGCGATCATAAAGTACTGGCACTGGCACAATCGAATAAAACCGAGGACACCGTAGAACACGGACGATTGATCTTACATTTTAAATTAGTGCAAAAACACGCACAACCTTAAGCACACATGCATGCACAAACACACAGGCAACAAACACAAACTTCCATAAATTTATCCCAAAACCATGATGACGACGACAATGATGATGATGAAGATGCTTTTGTTGTCAAACGACATTGCGGTATGACGTGTATTTGTTTTGTTTGTTTTGTGTGTGTGTGTGTGTGTGTGTGTGAAGAAATGATTTAAGAGGGATACAAACTTCCATAAATCTTATTAAGGCCATTTTGAAACAATACTTTTAAAATAAAATTAAAAAAACAAAATAAATATGAAAAAAAAAGAACACTTACACTTTAAAAGCAAACTAACTGGGCTTATTATTATTATTGTTATTATTATAATGCTGCAGCTTCTTTTTTATTGTTTTATTGTTGTTGTCGCTTTGTAAAAACCTCTCAAATGATAGGTATAGAATTGCAAAATGAAATTAAAACTTTTTGGGTTTTTTAAGATATTTTTTTTTTTTGTTAAAAAAACGTAATAGACACTACAAACAGGTTATTTGATGTAGCAGCTTTTGTTGTTGCTGTAATAATTTTTATTTTTTATCTTGTTTTCCTAGACATTTTCTGCTTTAACTTTTATTGCTTTTTTTCTTCTTCTTTTTTTTTAATGGTAACACTTTCAATTATTACTCTAGAAAACAACAATTAAAGCTTTCTTTATAATTTGTATTATAATATATTTTCACTAAACAATTAAACACATATACATATAACCAAAAAAAAAAACAGAACCAAAGCAACAAATAAAACACACAACAAGAAGCAAAAACAAAAAATCACTTTCGTATGCACTTAAAAGCAAAAACAAAAAACATACAAATTGTTTAAATTCGTAATAAACACAACACACACTCACGCCTGTAACTCAAACGTACAAAACTGAAAAAAATATAAACAAATAGGTAAATATCCAAAAGAATCGCGCTTTTATTATGCGTAATTTTTAATCATTTATTTCACAAAATACAATGTGTTGGTTTTAACTAAAATATAGCAGAGCACTAGTTAAGCGTTAATTTGCCGGTCGGTTGTATCGCTTCCGTATGACTGAAGTCGACTTTGCAAAGAAAGAAACACAGAATCGTGAATTCAAACACAAACAGAAACAGAAACACGCACACATTTCCAAACGAACTCTGAAAAACAAACACATCGTAATCGTCATCATCAACAACAAAAACAACTAAATATAAATACTCATTCTCATATAAACACCAAACTCTTCGTTACAGTTTTTATTGCCGTCGTCAGCAACAGCGGCAGCGATAGCAGCAGCAGAACCACCTTTAACAAACTTTTACGGCCTTCATATTGTTGGCAATATTGAATATTCAATAGTTATTCACTCGTATTTCTATTGTTGTTGCTGCTGTTGCTGTTGTTTTTTTGTTGTATTCGTCGTCGTTTACACTCCTCATATAGAAACCGGTGTTTTTTTTGCTTGTTTGTTTTTGTTGTTCCTTTTCAATTATGCTTTGAACAGAACCCATTTTGAACGTAATAATGAGAAATGTTTATGAAACCTAACTATAAGTTTGTTTTTAGTCATATTAGTAAGAGAATTCATAACTTTTAAAGAGAATTTTTAAGGTATAAATTAGGTAAAGTCTCCAATAAGATGCGCTACGTTATTTTTTAAAATTTATATAAAGCGTGTGCCAATTTGAGGTTATGAAGTAAATTACTTTCAAAATAACGATATACATATGTATATGTCTTTGACATTACTTTAAACATAAAACATGAACTCCAAGCTTTTTGGAAATAATTTTAGAATTTCTAAACGGCAGGTCCGATCGGTATACGGACCACACAACCTTCATCGATTTACACTTTTGACGTGTACAATTTTTAAACGCTTTTCATGTTTTCATCAAATTTTTATATATTGTGAAAGTCCTCGGTTATATCTTTAAAAAATGCATTAAACATTAAGCTTTCCAATTGTTGGTATACCCCGGTCCGGGTTTTTTGAATATCGGGCAGAATTTTTGACCGATTTTCCTAAAGTTTTGCTTATTATTTGCCTAAATTATTCTTTAAATTAAACTTCTATTCTTTTAAGGTATTTCCGAAATCTGATTAAAAATATATTTCACGAAATTGGTCAATTATCAATACGAAGTTCTCAGATGCGTTTCATTTTATGACTATTTATTTGTTAGAAAGGACTTCGAAAAACTTATCATTTGATATACAGCTATGGACAGAGAAATTGCGCACTTTACTGTTTTAGCAGTATAACGGGGATTGAATTCTTGTTTTCTTTCTTGATATACAAACGTTTTTCCGTCAGGACCAATCAGATTAATTTTAGTTTCATTTCTGAAAAGCACTCTTTTCCAAAATTTGATATCCTTGTTCTGGTATAGCTTTGCAAAAGACAATCGGGCCTTGATATTCTTTTTGACGGAAGTGGCGTCTTCAGAAATGTCTATTGGAAGCATTTAACCCAAATTTCTCATTTATTTCAGTTAATATTGTGCTTAATGATTTGAAAGGATCTAGTTTACTTTATTTAACTATTGCCTTATCCTCACGAACTGTTGTCTTTCGCTATGGCTTTTTCTGATCTTTCTTTATAGTAAACAAATTTGCATCTGATTTAACATGACATTTGATTTATAATGACATTATAAACCTTCTTACGACAACATCCAGTTATTTCAGCTATTTTGTTCATTTTGTAGCCTCTTGATGAAGTTTCCAAATAACCTTTTTTCTTAAGTGAGCAATATGACCTCTACAAGAATTTACACCAAATTTAGCATTAACTATTTTTGTTTAAAATCGAAATAACTTTGCGTTATTTTATTGCCCAACGAACAAAAAAAACTTAAATTTTAACAAAATAAAGAATGTGCAAAATGAACAGGATATCTTTCGATATTTCAATATATGTAATAGGTTTAGCACTTTATAGAACACTAGTGCGCTATTTCTCTATCCATAGCTGTAAATATACAAAATGTATTTAATCTAGTATCAACATATATACAAATTTAAAGTCACTCTAGGATTTTTAAAATCTGGGTTTGACTTATATCACGGCCTTTTATGAAACGAATTACATTGTTACTTAAAGGACCCTTGGAAAGTCTTCGCCTTGTAAATATAATAATCCACTGATATAATGTGCTCTCGTACAATATTCCAATATAAGAAATGCTAATTGGAGCCGCGATTGCAGTTCGATTTCTTTACAAAATAGAGCTAAGATTACAATTCGATATCTGTACTAAATAGAATAATTATAGAAGAATGATTTGGACTTTTAATAGTCACGATTAATTTTTAATTGGATATCTAAATAGTGTCAGTGGAGTCATAAACCCCATGTGGCGTAATATCACCAACATTAAGGATTCTTATATTAAATTAAATCCTTCTGGATACTTGTTTTTGCTTAAGTACCTTTAATTCTTTCGGTCGCTAGTTGAACACTAAAAGAATTGCTGAGTGTTTTTAAAAATGTCTAAAGGATCATCAAAGGAGCTCTTCAGAAACTATACATTTTAGAAATGTTTTATAATAAACCAATAATAACATAATAGATATGTATATGAATGGCTCTTGATAATCACTTATTGTCTGTAGGGTATTTAAAATAATTACTCATACACTACAATTTCTCTTAAAATGTATAAATGCACCTTGGCTTTGTCATCTCTAAACAAACACAACTTTTTGAGAGAGCAAACACAAAAAAGCCGGTAATAAAAAACCTCATGTAATTCAATTACAATTCCATGCTTTCATATACATACATGCATATGTACATGTAAAGATGTGTTTTTAACAAGTGTTTACAGTTTTATAAAAATCTTTAAGAGAGCAAGAAAAAGGGAGCAGTGTTTTACTCTTAACAAGCATGCAACCTAACAAAGAAGTTATTTGGTATTAAAACACGAAAACCAACAAATATATACAATGTCACTATTTTTAATAACACGTTAAAATTAAAAAAAGTGTTCATCACAAAAACCCTTAAGAACTACAAATATTTCTTTTTAATTGTGCTGGTGGCCGGCTTAAAAATCAGAAGAAAATACTAATAACTTACAGAAACCTACAATAGAATTGCATTTGATTTCAACTCTTTTAACTGCATTCATTCATGCGTATTCATTTCATGGTGTGCAGAGGCTGGAGAGGCTGGTTGACTGTCTAAATGGGCATTTGGTTGGTTGCATGGTTAACTTGGTTGTTATCTTGTTACAATGGACTGACTGACTGGCTTTGCCGTTTGTTAAACAGGTAAGAATTTTAGTTTTGGGTACCATCAATACCAAAACCATGTAAGTATGTACATATGTATACATACATATATGTACATATGCTTTTATATTTGTACTTGTTGATGTGATGATGATCACAATATTTATTGAATTGTATTCTTTTGTGTTTGATTTTGTAATTTGTTTTGAAACGTTGTGTCTGTCACCAATGAATAAAGTTACCAAACAAAAGGTGCAACAAACAATATATTTCAAACTTTTATAAATTAAATCAAATGTCTCATTTACAGCAAAACCATCATAACTCAAAATTTATTAATAAGTGAAAACTTATATTTTTTTAATAATTATTAGTTTTAAAAAATGTTTGAGTGTTTCTCATATATGTACCTACTTAAAAAATTTAAAATTGTTTTCAGTATGTTTTTCCGACATATAATAAAAAACGTTGAAAGTAATTTATACTAGAAATTTTAATTTTTGACTTGTGACAGTCTTGCTATGTGTATATGTAGTTGCACACATGTATGTACATATGTGTTTTTGGTAAATAGAATGTTATTGTTGTTGGCTTTAGACACGATTAATGCCGCAAGAACCAGTTCTAAAGAATTCCATAATAAACCGATTTATGAAAAACGATTTGATAAAAAATGAAAGAACTTTATTTTGTATTAATGGGAGAGTCTGATTGACTTTTTTACAACCTATAATATCTCGTACAAATAAACAGGGCACAATTTTCGAATATCACTATTTTATGACATTTGATGTATTAATACGAAATACGGTCGCACAAATATTTTAAATTTAATATTTAATACTATATATTTGTAACAAAACTGCGTATTTGGCCACTTTTGAATCACAAAATAGACCAGCGATTACAGTTAAATTTCTCTATTAAAACATCTGGGGTTACAGTTAAATTTCTCTATTAAAAGACCCATGAATCAAGGCTGCCAGATAAATTTCGGGAAAAATCGTCAAAATCCCGATAAAAAAGAAAAAAAATCGTCATTTCAAATTTTAAAAATCGGAAAAATAAAAAGTGACTATTTTTAATAGTATTTTAAAATTTTTGTTTAAACGAAAACATACAAATTCAAGTTTATATAGTCTCTTGTACAATACATATCAAAATACATAAATTTTAACTTTTTAAATAAGAAATCACAAAAAATGTGATGTTAAACACAACTTGTGTAATATTTTTATAATATCTTAGTCCGCGTTCACACTTTTCAATTCTGACTCGTCAAGGCAAGTATTTTTGGATCAGAAGGGAAAAGAGAATAAAAGGGGTGCAAACTTGATGGTACTAGTCAATTTGCTTATTTCCTTTTGTTGTTTTTTTCGTGCATGTTGATTTGCATTAAAAAGTACGAAAATTGAATTGACGTGTGTAAATGATTCGGCAAGATCAAAAGAGAATTAAACAAAAACTGGTTAGCTAAAACTGAAATGTGTGAAACAAGAGTTACAACTTTTTATAAATATGTGAAAATCGCGATATGTACATATCGTCATCTGAAGTTTGACGTCTATCTGAAGACAAGATGTTAAGAAATCGCGATTTTCAATTAAACAGTTTTCATTTTATAACGTTTTTTGCTTCTCCTGAAAAATTATGATAATGAGGGTTACGTCTTTGGGCATTTTAGGTGACGATATATAACACGTATATTTTTAACAGAATAAATACAAAATTCCATGAAAAATTAAAAAAAAAAATACTAAAAACTCAACAAATTAACAGGAATTAAAAAAACTGTAGTGACCTTCAAATTATGACGCAAATTAATAAAATGCAACAATAACTAAATAAAAATTAATATTTTTTCCTATTTTACATAATATCTATTACAAATTGCAAAAAAAATTAATTTTTTTACTTGATTTTTACAATTTTATGTATGAATAAAAAACAAATTTCTCCTAGAAACGAGTAGGCAAAATAGTTTTGTGATACACTGTATGTAAATTTTTATTTTTTGCCTAGAAGCTTTTAACCTCTTATACAGTCACAATTTATAACGAAGATGTAGTTCTTATGATCGACAGTACGGAAAGACTGCTGAAAGATTTCAAGAACCAGTTGCGCCTGAATCATCCTACGTTCGAGTGTTGATAAATATTCTTCGTTTCCAGAGTTTCTGCTAAAGTTGATGAATGGTAACCCAAGTCGGCTTTTATAAGTGCCAGATTTACAATGCACGGTGATAACTGCTTCAATATTTTTGGAATCTTATATAAATTATCGATTTCTTCTGCAATTTAATCGAATTAGCCGTAGTCACACACCAGTACATATAAGTAACATGTCTACATATTAATACTACATTCAGGCACGATCGCAAATTCGTTCTTCTCTACATGAACACTCTATGCAAACAGAAAATGAAATACGCTCCATGTATGTAATCATTCAATATCGAGAATCTGAATAATGTTTCCCAATATGTGGTGATCGGGGGGGTTACTCTCTATTGCGATGCGAAAGCAAATTCGATGCGTAAGAATATCAATTTGTACGCTTATCGCATCGAATTTGCTTTCGCATCGCAATAGAGAGTATCCCCCAGGATTGACGTTCTTCGTAAATCTCTTCCACGGAAAGTACAGTTTTTGTCCGTATAGGGAGAGAAATTTCTTAACGAGTAGTTCTTACGAGATCGAGAAGCTAATGTTTCACCATAATACAATATAATGATCTCCATTCTTTAGAGATTCCTTTAGGTCATGTAAGGTTAAGAAGGGTTATGTTTACACATCCAATCGAAAAGCCTTTAAGGTCCATGATTCCCTTCTAGAATAGATTAGGAGAAAAAAGAACGAAAGTTTAAAAAATAAAGATAAAGAAGAGGGAAAATGTTAACACACACTACTGTTATTTATCCACCTGTGTGTACTTGATGACATCCCTTAATTTACAACCTGTTAAGTCATAAAGTCCAGCAAAGAAACGGCTGCCATACAAGTGAATCTATATAATGTGCAGCATAGGACAATGACAGAAGATGTGTTCCATCCATTCCATCTATCTCTAACAGTTTTCCCATACGCTAAATCCTCAAGCTATGCAATCCTAACAGTAATGCCCTTGAAACCCGATTTTACGAATTCCACTTTTTTCTCTGAAGTCATTGCTAAGCCCTGTCGTTCTAGATTTATTCACGGCCTTCTAATGATTTTGAGAAGATCTTGCGCAATCGTCTAGTCTTGTAAAAATACAAAACATTATCTGCTTAAATCGTCATGTATGTCATGATGGCATGTAGCTAACAACCAGCTTGCTTAGTACTTCAAAGTATTATCTAGATTGTGGTAAAAATAATACTCGCAATTCACAAATCATGAATATAAGTATATGTACATATGTAGCTCAAAATCGTAATTAAACTTTTAAATGTTACTAATTTCGTCATACACCATTTAGAACTTTAAACAAACTAACTTGCAGTTGGTACAATATAACTGCACACGAATCCGTTTGAAATGCGATAATGATTCTTTTGTATTGCCAACGGAAGTGTACGGAAGACAATGGATGGAAAGTAATGCGAATTGCACGAATTTACAAGAGTAATAACGAGTGCAACAATGACTGTCAACAGGTTATGTATCAAGAATTAACACTGCAAGTACATAATGACGAGTACCAAAATTTGTACATACATTTGTGCTATGTACATATGTATGTTTGTACTACGCATATACATATGTCTTAATAGCTTTGAAAGTATACATATACCGTAATTAAAAGTAAATAAAAAGAAGTCAGTCATTGAGACTGATGGACATTTATAAAGAGACGACTGTAAATCACTCTATACTTATAAAGTACATATTTAAAACATACTTTTAAGTACTTACACACATATTTCTATGGCCAGAAGTTAATGTAATCAAAAATCGGATGACCGGTTATTTCAGCTAAAACCGTATTCGAAACCGGTTTTTTATAAAATTCAATTTTTCGTATAATTCGAAAACCGGTTGTCTAAAATAGTCGGTATTAAATACTCTAGTTAGGATGACTGCCTGTTCAACATATCCTTGTGAATTGAAATTGAGACACATGTGTCTTGTGTGAGTCCCGTTTTGATACTATACCCTCTGTTCTTTACTTCATTATGACAACTTGTACAGAGGGTTCATAAAGAAGATTTAATCTCCTAGGCCTGTGATCACTGTTCCCATATGCCGTAGTCGATTGCGTAAAATATTTGATAGTGTTGCAGTTCAAGCGATCATCTTGTTTGTGCACAATTGTCGAGTTCATCATAGACCCAGTGGCTAAACGATGAAAGTGTTATTCTAACCATTCGATCAGTCTTATTCTCCGAGATGCAAATTCTTATACTTCAATCAGTCTCCTCCTCTGAAAGTGAGACTCTTGTTTTGTTCAATGAATCCGCAATACATTTTTCTGGGATATTTATGTGTCCCGGTATCTAGAAGAGTCAAACTAAATATTGTGTGGCCATCTCATTCAGGGATGACCAGCATTTTGAGACCAAATTAGATGGCGTGTAGACATCGGGGAGAGTTTTAAGAGCACCATGTAATCGGTAAAATAATGGTCAGTTCGACGCCCTAGCCACGACTGAAACCGCAGCCTGAGTAATGTAGTAGTCTAAAAGACACACAATGATTTCGACTCATTAATAGGATGTCGGATGGGTTCTCCTGGTGGGATTGTATCCCATCAGTCCTTCCATCCTAGATCGACACATTAAAGCACATGTCCAAAAACGGTTTAGGAGTGAAATATTCGATACATTACTGCTAATTATGGTTGTATGTCCGAAGATCCTTCGGTTCAATACGTTAAATTCATCGAGTCTTATGGCTGTCTTAAGGCTATGCCCCTGTACACAAAATCAACTGGTAGTCTATTTAATTCCATTTGTGTATTGGATATACACATTTGCTCTATGTTTCTTCATTTTCTTTTTAATAATTTAAAGTCACGTGTTTAATATGTATCAAAACTAATTCACAACTGAAAACTGGTTCAGCAATTATGTAGGAACATTAAATCTGAATAAGCATATTGTAGGCATTTCAATACTAAAAGAACGGAATGGTTTAGTATTTAGACTTGACTTTTATTTTGTTAAACCGATTAAGATATAAATTTAAATTCTTAAAGCAGAGACGTCAAATAATGAAGGGTATTGTAAAACTAAATCATCGATTAGTAAACTAAATTAAATATAAATTGATAATAAATAATTTTACAATGAATGAGAGCCATAGGTAATTCGAACATACGTCGAGTAAATTCGACCTTTAAACTTGTAAAAAGGCCAACAAAAAAAAAAAACATAGAACAAACTAATCCCCAAAACGTTTAATGATAAAAGTTCAATATTAAAACAGATTACCTAAAATTAACTCAGTCACTCTTTTAATCCAATATGTACAAATTGTTACGAAATTATATGTCAATTTAAATTTAACGGTTTGTAACGGCTAGTATCAACATACAGCGTATTTATCAACATAGAACATGATTATCAACATTTGCATTAGAAGAAGCTTCTATATACATATGTATGTACAAATATTGTAGAGTATGTCAACATAAGGTAGAAAGAAACTTTCGATTGTCTTCTCTAGATGCCGCCGGAAATTACTAGAATATAGCGCTAGTGTATAAATAGAACAAACAGGGCCACTCAAAGTTTAGGTTTATTGTGAGTCATCGTTGAAAGAACATCAAAGCGTTCTCAAACTGTAAAGTAAACTATAAAAGCGCAGTAGACAGAATAATTATTTAAATATTGTTTTATGTACATTTGAATAAATAAAGACTTGTTATAATTTTAAACTATGGTTTGTTTTAAAAGAAATAAACCACCGTTTTTAAAAGGTAAAAACGTAACAATATATTACGCTAGTCGCAATAGCTATCTTGCTAATGGTGATGGTGACTTTCTCAATTTAACACCTCAGAAAGTATTTTCCAATACGCTCCTGTTTAACAGAAACTAGCTCAAGAACATTTCTCACAACAAAATCTAAATCAAACCTTTATACGAGTATTGTTAAAAATAAACTTAAAATAGAAAAAAATCTAAAATCAAAGTACAAGTACAAGTATTTCTGCTAATCCCCTACACATTAGTAAAATCCAATATTAAACATTTCGAATCGGTGGTTAATCTAATTGTTTTGCTACTAAGTAATTTAGCCAAATATACAAACATACATACATCTGTTCGCATGTATGTACATATACAAATTAACATGTTTTCATTAGAAATAATTACAAATCTCATCACAAATTTCAAGTATAAAAACCTTTCACTTGTAAACACAGAAATTTGTCGCAAATGACCGGTATTGGAAAGTGGTTACCTAAATAATTAAGCCAAAAAAAAAAAAAATTAAATAGTAGTGCTATATTGTTTTTATTTTAGTGTTAGTGGTTAAATTATGGAAAATTTAACTTACAGTCCGGCAAATCCTTATAGAAATGTATCGAGTGTACTACGACCAGAACCAAGGTGAGTTAAAATGTTGTAAATGAAAAGTAATTGTGTTGATTACCAAAATCTAACTATTGTATGTAATAAATAAAATGTACGAGTATGTAATAATTGTTTAAACTTTTGCTACGATAGACCTATGGTCATAAATGTTAGAATTTTGACTATTAAAAGGATATTTGGTTAAAGCTGGTGTTACCACCCCTGGGTTATTATTTTGTAAGTCGTTTTGAAAAGAAAATCTTTCGAATTTGTATACTTTATACATAGTATTTCGAAAATGTTTGCTTTCGAATCGAAATACACAATAACCCTTATTGTATCCCATCTCTTATCCTTATAATATTTGGTCCTTCGCAGAAGGCATTCTAAATCTAATGAAAAGTTATACGTATTCTGTCAGGCTTATAATTTCTCACATTCCTCTTAAAGCTCATATTTGCTTTTGTTAAGTATTATTTTCATTATCAGGAATGGATTTAAAGGACCCAACATCGTTTTGATTTTGGAATAAGCATTCACGTTAGTTATATAGGAGACATTCGATGCGGAACTTTCTTTAATTTTCAAAATCTATGCCTAAAAAAGAATACTAAGACCTGTTTCACACTCATCAGTTCTGACTGTCAAGTTAAGTATTTTTCAATAAGAAGATAAAACATAATTTTCTCTTTCCTTCTCATTGAAAAATAACTGCACTTAACAGTCAGAACTGATGAGTGTGAAACAGGACTTAGTCTTCAGAAAACGAATAAATGCTCCTAAGTGTACTTTTATCAAGTATACATACTCTATATATTTTATCAGCTGAACCTACCCCCCTTTGAGGTAAAGCCGTTAATAAACGTTGTAAAAAAGTAGGTACAAAAGTGTACATGATCAAAAATATTATCATGTAATAAGTATTCCTGAGTCAAAGCTGCACGCTGTGAAAATTTAAGATCGGTTAACAGGTCCAGCCGCCAATATGTCGCAAACTATCACTTTTCACTTTTCTTTTGGTACGTATTTATATTCATGCCAATACCATATATAGCAAATACTTCGCTGTTGGTCAAAAAATGCCTAAAATATGACGATTTAAATTTTTTGGGTTATATGGGCGAGGCCCCGCCCCTTCACCCTCTCACAACTATATATCAAATATAATCGATGTAGGTAAAAAAATGCACAAAATATGGCGATTTAATTTTTTGGGTTATATGGGCGGTGTCACGCCCCTTTGTCCACTCACACCTTTATATAGTCAAACAAATTTTATTTCGTAAGAATATCCTATTATGAAAATTTAATAACGATCGGTCCAGTAGTTAAGACTATATTACGATTTTTAATTCCCTAAAAAGGGACGTGGTCCCACCCACTTTCCTCCTGGTGCGTATTCCTAATTATGCCAATACCATATGTACCACATATCATTGACATCGGTCAAAAAATGCCCAAAATATGGCGATTTAAATTTTTGGGTTATATGGGCAGTGCCACTCCCGTTTATCAAATCAAAACTTCATATAGCCTATTATTCCTTCCAGAGTCACAGTAACATGCTGTGAAAATTTCAGGAAGATCGGTCTAAGGGTTTGGCCTCCTATTAAACACAAACATACAGACAGACACACAGGCATTAATTTTTATATACGTATGTATATAAAGATAACTCTTGAACTTTCAGTATCAATAGTATCTCTACGTCCGTCCCAGCAGTCTAAGACCTAAACAAACAAAGATTTTTCTTCTGGGAAACACACAAATACTGCAAGGTGCACTATTTACGCCGGATGTTTCATCGGTTATATATTTTCAAGGGACTCAATGGTAATCAACGAATTTTTATTGTCGCAATCTGATAAATTTGAAACATGTGGTTGTCAACTGTGAAAATATTGAAATATTGAAGGATGACTAGTTTTGGCTAATTTCAGTGAACAACAAGTCTTTTATGTCTTTGGAGGTTTTCTTTATAATTCAAGGATGTATGTGAGTGAACAAGCAACAGAATCTGATCTTTTTTTTTATCGAATTCTCAGTATTCCTACTAAAAATCCTACATTATCTGAGAGAGTGATGCAAAGAGCACTTGTAACATACATACATATAATTATCTCTAACTCTAACCACCAAATTTCAGCACCGTTCAGATATGCGGATAAAAATGTAAGCCCAGGAAACGATCTTTAAATCCAGTTTCTTCCTATGACCCTGATATGTATGTAAAGATCGACTGTCTTTGTCTATCATTCCATGATCGTATATAAAACGGTTTGCGTTTTGCAGCAATTTATGAGAAGTGCGTGTTCAACAGACTCTTAGATGAATTAAATTGTACAAACGCATTAAGAAGTCATCCTCTGTAGTGTTACTCTATGTACGAAGCGGTTAATACAACAAGAAATTATACAAACTAGACCAAATAATGGGGCGTTATTGTGTATTTCGATTCGAAAAGGAAATCGTTCGAATTTGTATACTTTATACATTGTATTTTATACACAAAGCTCTCTGCCGCTTACCAACACAAATATACATAGGTATATGATATATGTATGTGTTTGCACACCACTGACTTAAGTACATATATGTACAGCTGCGGTAAAAAAATAGGATCCACTCCATATTATGAAAAGCACCCACAAACCATAATACTGGAGCCCCATGCTTTAAGGTCTTGTAGGTGAATTTTGGGTTGTATTCAGCGTTTGGTGGTCGTCGTACAAACGCTCGAGAACCTTTCCCACCATATAAAACAATTTTGCTCTCAGTCCACAAAATGTTCCTCCATTTATTAACAGGCCAATGTTGATGCTTCTGTGCAAACTTTATTCGTTTGGTCACATGCCTTGCTGTTAGAAGCGGAACTTTTCTTGGACTGCAGGCTTTCAAATTATGGTCTTGCAGACGATTTTGGACGGTTTCTACACAAGCTTTAATTTGTAGATCCTTTTTTAGTTCTGTTGCTGGTTTGAAAGGATCCTTTTTGCTCTGACGAACCAATCCTTTTACAAATAAAGAGGAAATTGCAGGTTTTCTTCCTCGAGTTTCAACTTTTTTTGTATAAATAATTGCATTTCTAATCATTTTGTTTGAGCAATTAAGAAGTTGACCAATTTCGGCATAGGTTTTTCCTTCAAAAATCATTTTTTGAATAATTTTTTCCTCAGTGCAGTGCTCTCCACGACCTATTCTTATTGTTTTTTAAATATTTTTTACCCTAAAATTTTATTAATTCTTTTTAAAAGCTGGGGCCAAATTATCGCATTCGTGATCGAATGAGCTATCGTATCGAAAAATGATTTCGATATCGAAATTATGATCAAATGTACTAAATTTCCTGCTCGATATCGAATGCCATAATCTCAAATAAGAAAATTACGATCAATTTTACTCGATATCGAATGTGGTAATAATTGCAAAATATTTGCTAAAAACGAAATTGCAAAAAAAGATCTGACTAAAACAACCAGAAGTGTATTTTTTACCGTTAAATTTTATGTGTTACTCTTAAAAATGATTTATAGTAAAATAAGAGTTTGCATTTAAAGAGGAATAATCATTATCTCAGAGAGAGAACAATATACCTATACTTATGCAGTATTGCAAAAAAAAAATTATAGAATAATATTACAGATTTTAAGTGCAGTGAAATAATATGTATATATGTATGTATGTTTAATCATGGTGCTATTTTATTTACCAGCACTGTATGTCATTTTAATTTCAGACTTTCGGCCGAAGGACGACTATTGGGCTGGGATGTACCACCAGATGAAATACGTCATATACCGGAACATTGGCTGCAATATCAGGAGCCTCCTGAATCAATGCATTATCTTTTAGCCATGTTGTACATATTCTTTACCATCCTGTCATTAACTGGTAATGGTCTGGTCATATGGGTTTTTACAGCGTAAGTGATTTTATTTTATATATTCTAAATTTACTTTCAGTTATAATGTGTTTCTTTTTAAACTCACTTTAGTGCTAAATCGTTGCGCACTCCCTCCAATATGCTGGTGATAAATTTAGCTCTCTGCGATTTCTTTATGATGGCCAAAACACCGATTTTCATTTATAACAGTTTTAAGCGTGGCTTCGCTCTTGGCAACTTTGGCTGTCAAATATTCGGTATTGTGGGCTCGTACACGGGCATAGGAGCCTCCACCACCAATGCTTTCATTGCCTATGATCGATACAATGTCATAACTCGGCCGTTGGAGGGTAAAATGACTCATGGCAAGGCGATTATAATGATACTTTTTATTTACATGTATGCCACACCGTTTGTGGTGGCGTGTGCCACCGAAACTTGGGGACGTTTTGTACCGGGTAAGTGTGATGATGATTCGATTTTAGAATTTCCCTAAAACTTAAAGCTAACATACAAACATTTAACGTGTAAACAAAAAATGAAACACAATTTAGGGTAATTTTGTTTATTATTTATTTTAATTATCATGGTATTATTTAGAGATCAACTAACCTAGATAAAATATATTTATGTAGATATACTGTATATATTTATATATATTTTGTGTGTATTATTCAATTTTTTAGCTTATACTGTATATGTACTAGATAAATTGTTGCCTTTTCTTATATTAAATCTATGTATGTATTTATGTATGTATGTATTTTTTTAAATATAATTTTTCACTTCTCTTTTTAAATATTTATTAATATATTTGTTTATGCAGTATTGCCACAATTATGCCAGTAGTTATTTGTTGCAACTCATTGTTTTCTCTTCATTGTTTTTATTTTTTTAATTATATATAAATTTGTTTTATAAACATAATTTTTGTTAAATTTATAAAAAAAATAGTTTTTATATACGAGTTTTAAAAATCTTTTAAATCATCAAAAACAAAGTAAAGTATGTAGCTATATTTTGTGTATATATTAGAACATGTGTTTTAATAATTAAAAGCAATTAAATATACAATTATTAATATGTATATGGGTACATTAAATTACTACTCTGAAACAACCAATTTAATTTTCAATTAAAAAAAAAATACAGAGAAAATTATTAAATCTTATTAAAATCTAAAAATTTGCTATGCTTAAAAGAATTAACATTTTAAATACACTGTGAGACAAATGGTAGGGGTCAGTGATCGGGATGGGATGAAACCAATGAAACCCAGCGAAACACCGGGACACGTATAACTTCTTTTTTACCGATATAACATTTCCCGTTGGTTTCATCCCATCCCGATTTTGACTATCGCATAGTGATATTAAAACGGAAAGAAAAGTCAATATAATTATTATTTTATAACAATATATGTATACCTGCTGACAGTAAATATTTGAAAAAGTTATGTTAAATTTTCAATAAAATTAATTGTAAACATTTTGGGTTCTTATTTTAAAAAACCTTTGGAAGAATATTAAGAAAACAAATAAAAAATACAAATGCTTGGTATTCTATGTAAAAAGAGGACAGACAATCTTCGCTTGTCGTAGTCCAAACACCATTGAGAGTTAGTTCATGTATCATGAGTAAAGATTCGTTTCGCACCCAAAAGGTTTCATAAGAGCCTTTTATGTTTTTGACAAATTCACTTTCATGATAAGTGCATATTATTCTCATCTTGAATGACACAGTTTATAGGAATACCAATCTTGATCTTCTCTCCAGCCAATTGCACTTCATCCAGGAACGAACCAGTAGTTCCGTTTCTTGCCATTGATGAGACTTTCTAAAATTACAGGTCCCAATCTACAACCAATTCCTAATTAAAAGCAGATATGGCAGAAGCAAATTAATATTTCTGTTTTATAGAGAGACACTTCAGATTCCAAGAAACTATTGCCGTTTCTGCAAACCGAATCCGTGTAACATTTTTGTTTTTAAACGAATTCGCATACAATTTGCAGACCATTTGAATAATTGCTTGTTTTTTTAACAAATAAAATAAAAATGTCGGTTTTACCTAATAGTATTTTTTATTAAAAAAAACTGTTTGTTTCATCTCTTTCATTTTCAATTCTTTCGCAACTAGTTCCATCGAAGTGTTATGGAAGACCAACATCTTAGATCTCCTTGTCGGAACTCTTCCTTCCCCTTCTACGCAAGTACGCCTCCCATGTAAACGATTGATTTTAGTTTAAAACAATTTTCTTTGGTTATTAAAACCACGGAAGAAACACTCCCTTTTTAGATGGGCTTCAGAATTATGTAGTCGTTTTTTTTTCGAAACATACATATAAGAAACTCAAATTTTTACAAATACCGAATATTCCGGGGAAATCTAGAAACTCTGATTATTACTTTAGTACCTGCTGTGATTTTACAAAAAATAATTTAAAAACAAGTAAGAAAGTATAGTCCGTCAAGCCCGACCATATAATACCCTACATCCAGTATATGTATAAAACAGTTTTTCAAAAACGAGCGCTATATGGGAGATATTACCTATTTTGGACCGATCATCCAAAAATTTAGTGCCATAATGTCTGTGAATATAAATATTATATTTGTTAAACTTTATCTCGATATAAATATGTACTTTTAAAAGATTTATTATGGGGGGTTAAAGTGAATTACGTAGAGGGTCTTATATGGGAGTTTCGACTATATAAAATTAGGTGTCATCATTTCTGTATATATGAAATTTATTTGTGTTGAATTTTATTTGGATACCAACATTTTTAAGAACTTTATGGTCTTTAAAGTGATTTTCGAAAGTGGGCCTTATATGGAGGATACGACAAATTATGGAGCGATCTTGACAAAATTTGTAAATGTGCTTTAGCTTCATTTATTACTCATTTGTGGTGAAATTTGTTTGGATACTTGCATAATTCAAACATTTATGATCAGTAAACCCCAATTTCGGGAGGACATTTGTACGGGGGCCAGGTGAAATAATGCACCAATTTCCACCAGTTTCAATCCCATCCACCATCCTTTTTAATCAATGCTAACAATTGTATTTTGAAAGAAGCAATAAAAGTGTAACAAAATATACATATAACTAATGCTACATTTACACGATTGAAATTTTCTTCAAAATTGCTCTTCGAAATGCTTCAAACTCGTTCAAACAGCAAAAATTCTTCAAAATTTATTTATTTAATAGTTATTAATAGTCATCAAATGAATAAATTTTGAAGAAATTTTGCTGTTTGAAGAAAATTTCAATCGTGTAAATCTAGCTTAAGCCTATGCTCTGTAAAACAAATCCGAGTATCATTTTCGATTTAAAACGAATTCACATATTTTGTCGTTCGGTAACTTAAAACCTTGTAATACACTCGTTTAACTTTCGCCTAGCAAAACAGTGTAAATAAACACAATTGTGCGATTGTTGCAAATCGCAGAATTATGTTTATTTATACGCAATTTGTTGAATATTCGTTTTTTACAGAACAGGGTTGGTAATCTAGCAATAGAAACTACCATGAAAAGCACATGTTCATTCCAGCGGGTTTTTTGAACGATTTTATTAAAAATTTTATTAATTTTGTCTTCATTTTATATGAAACTAGAACTGAGACAATTACAATTATTCCAAAAAATATGCAGCAAATATTGTTTTTGTAGTACAGTACATACATACATATTTATTTATTTTATTATTAAAAAGAAACTTATTATAAAAAAAATATTAAAATTAATGTCTGAAAGAAATAAAAAAAATCTTTATTAAACATTTTCCCATATATATTTCTAGAAAACTGGCAGTATAATTTTAAAGATAAAAGTTTTGAATAATCCCGCCTTGTCCGGTAAACCGAAACCGATTAACGTTTTTGTTTTAAAACGAATTTACATATTTTATAGATTTGTCCGCATGATTTATTCGTTTAACTATCAAGCTAACAAACCTCTCTTAATGTACAAAATTACTCGATTTACAGAACGTGAGGGGTTGTTTCATAAATTGCTAGAAAATAAAGTAAACTAAATTGTAAAAAAAAATTTTTTTTTTTTTTTGATATTTTTAATTTATTTGTTTTCGCAAACAAATTCTATCACTTAAGTGTTTAATTTTTGTTTAAAAAAAAAGAATACAGTGAAATTTAAAACTTATTTTGCCCGTAAATAAGTTAAAGTTTTGAATTATTTTTTGTTTTCTTAGTTTTTTCGATATATTTCAAGACTGTGTACAATACATAAATAGGAAATTTTAAAAAATATAAAAGAAATTTGATGTAATTTAAAACGTTTTTGATAAAACCAATTTCTTGAATTTTTAAATAAAACACTTTAACACTGAAATTTCATTATTCATTTATGCGTAAATGTTCAATTTGTTCCTGTTGTTAAATGTGATCAAATAAAGTCAAGTAAACTAATAAACACTGAATATGAATTGAAGATTTAATTGATATTTTCTGTTTAATGCCTTTAATAACTAAAAACTAAAACTGTTTCTAAAATAATATTATGTATAAAGGAGTATATTAATTATAAACATAAAATAGTACAACAAAAAAATAATCGATTAATAAAATAATATTAGAAAAGAAAAGTTTTTAAAACTTTTTCTCATTTACACATAAAATGATCCTAGAATTAATATTAAAATTAAAGATTTAAGATTTTAGCAATTATATAAACTGATGATTATTTTGCTTATTTTCACTTATTATTTAAACATTCAGAAACTCATCTATGTATCTTGTATGAATATTTGCTGCAAGTATGTACTCGTTAGTATATAATGTATTTATGTATGTATGTAGTAAGTATGGTTGTGTCTTATCCATGAGCCAAGCATGAAATTTAAATATATTTATTTATAATAATATATATATATACTTCTCATTTATCTCTCTCCAATATTTGTTTGGATGATTTATTTGTTTAAATTCTTCCACAATCACTTAATATTGTTATTATACAATTGAAATGGTAACATTGATGCCTAGATTACCATTGTCGGCAAATAGTTGAGCAATCGATGTGTCAAAGACCAGACAGTCGGAATTGTGTATGGCCGAGGCAACACCTTCATGTATGGAGCGTGGCATAGCTTCCCAGGTTAGACGCCGGCGATTGCCATTCAATTCCAAACGATAAACGAAATTCTCTGCCTCCTTGCGCGAACCTATGAGCTGTACAATGGCGAAGAACTGCTGATGGCCATCGTATTTCTCTTGCTTCTCCAGCACCAACATGAAATGATGACCGAAACATGACTGCATCATGACCCAGTCAACGGCCCCGGGTAAATTAATGTCTGTGGCTAAGAAAACAATGTCCTCTCCTTGTAGTGTTGTAATGCTCTTGTGTGACATCATTAGATGTTGCATGACTAGATCGAGAGGTCCCTGCCATTTGCAGGAGGCACCTGGACAAGGGCACAAATAGGGTCGACATTCGCAGGTCTCTTCATGTTCGGTTTTCTCAGTGTAAAGCAATGAGGCTGTACAGCCATAGCCTGAATGTTTGCAGGGAAATTTCACATTCGAAGCCACCTTCTCCATGGCCAAATTACGTATATTGGCCAGGGGGCCGCGGCATGTCGGACAGCAGGTGAGCTTGGAACGGCACGATACACACACCAAGTGACCGCTGGAGCATTGTAGTATGGGTGGCAGGACATAGTCAAAGCACACCGGGCATTCAAATAATGATGTTAGATCGGTCGACATACCGACATCACCGCCACCGGCGGACGATAGCGATGAACTAGACGATGATGATGTATTGGCGGAAGTGTTGCTAGTACTTGAGTTACCTGTAGCCGTACCAGTTGGTGTTTCACGTCGTTTAGGATTTATTTTATTAGACATTGGGCTTTGGTATTTTGTAGTTTTAGAAATCTGTCTCTGTTTTCTAGTATTTTTATTCTTTTCAATTTTCTATGTAAAAATTTACTCGTTCTGGACTTTTTCTAGTTTAATGGGCTCCTTTAAATGTTATTGGCAGTTTTTAAAACCGGGTTATTATTATTATTGTTGTTGTTTGTTGTGTTTAATGTTGGCTTAGAAAATTAAAAACGTGAAACGAAATTCTTGTTAACTAAATGTTTGTCAACTCTTTTCTGCTTTTACATTTAAATGGTGTTGTCGTCTGTAAAGAGAAAATAAAAGTTAAACATACATTAGCATTATTGATTAAACAATTTGTGTTCTATACACAGTAATTATTTAATTCCTTAAGGTGATTTAATGTTAGGTTAATTTAACATAGGTATAATTATATAATCTCTAGGGTTTTTTAAAACTTTCACTATTCTGTGCTTATATTAACGTATTTGCTATTACGTTTGTAATTTTTGCCAAGTTAATTTACGAATCCCACCATAGAGAAAAGCGTATTAAAAATGTCCGTATGTCTGTTGCGTCCGTATTCGAGTTTTGATAATTAGTGGTCAATATTGTCTATTTTTGCCGGTATTAATATCAAAAAGTAATAAATAGTTGCATTTATCGGTGCAATTGGGGTTTTTGTCATGATACAAATAGAATTAGGTAGAACCGTTTTCTCTTTTTGTATCCATATTAACTTTCTGACATTTAAGTGATTGCGATTGATACTCAAATTAAAGAATTCGTGTTCAAAAGACAAGAATATTAGAAGGATTTATCAAGATGGTGCAAATACCAAACAGTTTTAAGATTTTTGTTTATTTTTACCCGATTGTTTCTATGTTATAAAAGCATTTACGTGCTTAGTTTTTCATTCAAACAAAAGTAGTCTCGGAATATTAATACGTTAAGGCCTCGATTGCCGTTCACAACAATAAGTATTTTTATGTTATATGTATATTGTTAACTGCGATTACGATTAACAACACGTATAAGCTTAATCGTATGAAAACAACATTTTAGTGCTGTGAACGATAATCGGTCCCTAGTCTAAAATTTATCCTTCCCCGTAAATAGTCCAGCACCGAAAACTAAATAACTAAATAATGACAGCTTACAGGCGTAGGAATAAAAAATAATTACTTCCGACCAACGATGCGCAATAAAATTTAATTAAATACAGTTTTTCTTATATTATATAATTGTTTATATTGGTACAAATTACATACATTTAATAATCAGCCTTATTATGAGTGTCGTTTTCTTTTTATAACAGCGACTGTTTCGTAATAGATTAAAGAAACAAATTTAATTTTATCTTTAATCTATTACGAAAGAGTCGTTGTCGTAAAAAGAAAACGACACTCATAATAAGGCTGAATAATTCGCCAAAATATACAGCCATGTCACAGAATTTAATTCCGTTCGGAAGTGGAATTAATTCCGTATTTTGCGTCTATAAAAAAAGCACAAGGAACATTTTTTTCGGAATGAAACCTAGAAAAGCTTAAAATTACAATTCCACATAGCAAATTAAAAGTGCTTTCATACCAAAAAAATTTGTCCTTGTACTTTTTCTATAGAAGCAAAATACAGGATTAATTCCACTTCCGAACGGAATTAAATTCTGTGACATGACTGATTATTTCCCCTTTTCCCTATGTGGCAATGACTTTTTTATTTGTTTACAAAAAACAAATTTTAAAAAATCGCATTTACGTCAATAATTTTGTTATGGTAGAGAATAGTTAGACCTTTTTTTCAATCACGGTTTGCGTTTTTGATCAAATGGAGTATTGAAAAACTGAAGTTTTTTTGATTTTGAAAAACCGACCGGTTTTGAATATTTTATATTTTCGAATTTTTCGACAAGCCGGGTTTTTTAATTAAGAATTTATTTTAATTTTTATTTTATATATGTAATTTTGTTTATGTATTTATTGGTTGTTCCCATTCATTTCAGAGAAAACCGTATTCGAAACCGATTTAAAATAAATAAATTTTTCGAATACCCCGAAAAGTCTAAACTCAAAGGCTCTAGGCTCTAACTAACGCTGTATTTATTATAAATTGTTGTTTTTTTAACTCTCCGATGAGTGACAGTTCTGAACTTCACGACCATGTGAAAAGGTCCCTACGGACCTTTTTTGTAAATCATGTTTTTTTTCATATAAAAATTTTTTTTTTTTTTGATTTTTTTTTTTGTTTTTATTGTTTATAACTAAATTCTATATACAAAAATAATTTTTTAAATTTTTTTAACTCAAATACATTAGGGATGATGATAAAAACAAAAAATTCTAAGAACTGGTTTATTGCTAGTAGTATAAAATTAGAATATTGTGCCTTTCCTTGAAAGCAATAAAGTTCATGTCTTCGAATTTTTCTTAGAATTTTTTGTTTTTATCATCATCCCTAATGTCTTTGAGTTTAGGTAATTGTGTTCAGAACAAGAAAATTATGTGTTGAAACAATTAAAAAATTATAATGATGCTCAAAAACATGCATTTATTAGTGAAATTCAGTACAAGGTCCATACGGACCTATTCACACGTCCTCGTACTATTCTCACTAAAACCTCAATAACTCCTAAAGTAATGATCCGATCGGCTTGATTTTTTTCCAAAAGATGCGCAACAAAATACTCTTGGAATACAGAGTAAGTAAGGTGTTGTAGTGGCCGAAGTAGGAGTAATTTCAGTTTGAAAAGGCAAAAAGGTCCCTAGGGACCTTCTCACTCATCGGAGGGTTAATTACTTATTATGAACTATTTAGAGAATGCGGTCACTCAAATAAATACACCCACTGACAATTTCTTTATGGTAAATTATTTGCCATTTATTTATAAATACGAATATACTCCTAATAGTATGAAACTCTTTACCCTATATAAATATTATAATTTTACTCTGCACAATTAAAAAACTAAAACTAAATCTAGCAGTAGAGATATCTTTATAAAAATACGGTTTCAAGTTTTAACACTTAAAAATCAAAAATAAATTTTTAGCAATCTTTCACCACTAACCAATAATATAAATAACTAAAAAAAATTAAATTTTCTATATTTTTAACACAATCTAACACGTTATAATTTTTTTGTTTACCACACTCCTACTGCATTTACAGATAACTTGTAACTGAAGACATAGGTATTAAAAGAAATAATTTGTATACGAAAAAAGCACATACCTACACACAAATGAACATCTTTAATAAACGGATTTTCAAAATGAAATATTTTGTAATTTAACTTGTATTTACCAATCTCATTTCGTTTATTATCAAATTATCATAATAATTTAAGTTAGTAACTAACTGACTGACTGGT
The DNA here is from genome assembly GCA_950370525.1 of Bellardia bayeri. Taxonomy (NCBI): domain Eukaryota; kingdom Metazoa; phylum Arthropoda; class Insecta; order Diptera; family Calliphoridae; genus Bellardia; species Bellardia bayeri. The sequence continues at coordinate 89,600,202 of OX493267.1, forward strand.
TCTTTTTTACCACTTGCCACAAGCGCTAGTAACAATTAGTTTTATTAAGTAAAATTTAAATTAACATGTAACCAAACACATAACACCCGAATGCTTTTTTTTTATTTTAAACAAATTAATTTTCTTGTTTTCTTAATGAATTTTTAAATTTTATGGCAACAACAAAACTAGACAGACAAAAAAAACTATTAAAAAACACAAAATCTAGCTACAGAAACTATATACAAAATACCATGCATATGTATGTATGTATATTGTACATAGGTACATATATGTATTTATATTTACGTATAGTCAAGATTACATAGTCACAAAATTACACATTTACTCAACTGAAAAAGAAAGTCGGCTCAGTTCGACTATATAATTTGCTATAATGTCTAGGGTTTACAAAGTATGTAATGTAATAATTAGTTTAAATAGTGAAGTTTACTTAGAATACTAAAAAAAGTTTTGAATGCAAACATACATTCCTTTAAAATTTAAAATCTGTCGGAAGCTAGAACATACACGAATAACATTATTTTAGTCATTTACAAGGCTCATGCAAGGCTCATAGATATGTACAAGCTACCACATCGTTTATGATCATCAGCAGGTAAATATTACTACATATAGACTTGAAAACTGGCTTATCACACATTTCTCTCGAAATAATTTCTCTCAAACTTTAAATTATTCTAACGTTTTGAAATTAATTTGCAGATTTTGCTAAAGTATTCGTTAAAAATGTTTATAAAAACTTAAAAATACACACAAATACTATAAATACTGATTATAAACCAAAAAAAATCTGAATGCAGAATTAATTTAATTCTGAAGGTAATTTAGCGATCCCGATGTTATGTAGAAATTACAAATCTTAAGATAAAATAGGTTATAAGTAAAGAAAGGGAATACCTATTTGAGATTATAAAGTAAATTGACTCTGAAGCAACGAATTTTCATTGTGAAAACTTTATTTCATAATATGTATTTAAACCATGATAACCGATTGTTGGAGGACATAACGTTGACATCCGTTATGTTTGCTTAAATGTTGAACATCCAAATCGTAGTGAAAATAGAATGATGTTGCCTTAACAAGAAAATAACAATAACTACCTCGATTTTTATATATGTATCTAGTAGTAAGTTTCCGCAATAGGTATGTACCTAGGTACATATGTATATTCAATTGCATGTTTACAAGTTGATTTTTATTTTTTAGTTAAAATAATAATAATTAATTCATAAGACATTTTTGTTCTACCTTCGTATTATGACCCGTACCTATATTGAATACATGGACACACAGCCAAACGGCCATTATTTTCTATTACGTATGTACATACCTACATACATATAGGTATATTGTAGAAACACTATTTTTAAAGTGTTACAAACAGTATGTTAAACTCATTTTACCCTTGTAGGGTACACAATTTTAATGTTTTTTTTTTAATTTATATTTACATTGCTGCAACTAAAAATATAAAAAAAACACAATTATTTACTGCAGCAGTGTGTAAGTATGTATGTTTGAATAAACGTACATACAAATGTATGTTGTTTAGTGGTTGGCTGGTTACAATCATATCAAAATGTTTGCTGTTGTTTTTGTATGTTTATGTCTAGTTTCATGGAATTCAGGTGGTTAATTTTTCTTTATTTTGTTTTTGATGGCTGTCTACTTCACCCTGTTCGTTTCAAAAATTAAATGAAATAACAAAAAAAAAAAAAAAAAACGGTAATAAGTCACAAGTTGTGTTCGTACACATATCTAAATAAATTTATGTTAATAGGAATTTATCGAAGTTGTTGTATGCTTCTGATTGTGTTTTAATAATGATTGTGGCATCATCAGCTAACGGTAGAGGGAAAACAAAAAGACATTTGGAGAGCTACACACGTTGTGTGTTGACATTTTAATGCATGTGTGTAATAAAACTATTTTTCAATGTATACCAATTGTTAAGAATTTTACTTATTTATCTTTATGTTTTAATATTTATTCTATACATCTTTTCTATCTATTTGTTTGTTTTCTAATAGTGTTTCAGTAGTTTTTTTTTATTATTTATTAGATTTTTTTAACCAACACTCACACACTATTCAAATAAACATGCTCGAGAAAACGAATTTTCTTTTTATACTAAAGCAGCATCATCTGTTTTACGCTGACGTTCCATATGAACAAATTGTTGTTGCCGTTGTATTGTTTTTTTTCTTCTTTTTTTATTGGTGGTGGTATTATGTTGTTGTTGTCACTTTTGGTTAAAAACGTCAACGTCGCTGCTTTGAAAAGAAAAGCAGCAAAACGTTCTTAAAAGCTTAATTAATAATTTACAGTATCAGTGTGTTTAATTTTTTAATTTCATTAACTCCACTATATATATTTCTATATTTTTGCAAGCTTTTAATCAGACTAATACATATTTATTGAGTTAAAAATTTTTATTATATTTTTCCCTTTAAAAAAAGTTGTAGCCACTGCTTTTTTATATATTTTTTGCTATATTTCTATTTTCGTCGTATTTGTAATGGTTGTCGTAGTTAATCGTGTTAACGTTGGTGGTTACAGGCTGTTTTCACATTTGAAATTGTTTTAAAATATCTATTCTTTATATATTTTACACAGTTATTATTTATTTTATGCATTTAACACTGTTTTACCATATTTTTAATGATTCTTGTTTAATTATTGCTTTTTCTCTAAGAAATTTTAATTTTTTCTTGACTTTTATATACAAAAAAATTTATAATCGAAGTTGCAATGAGACTTTTTTATTACAACAAAATGTTAGTGCTGTGAAAGTACTAGGTATTTTGGGTTTTTCTACTCAATACCAATTTCATTTAGTACCCAATACTCAAAAGTATTTGTTACATACATTCAGTGTTGTATTTACTAATAGAATTAATACTCATTCATATTATTGGGACGTTCAAAATATAAACAGTAAATAAATTATTGGGAAATAGTTAAATTATATGCAAACATAATTCGGACAGCAAATATATTGAAATAATCCAATAGGGATTAATATTAATTTTAAAAATTAAATGCTTATTTAGATGTATATATGTATATGCGAGGACCCGGAAGAACTGGAGACAGTTGAGCACATTCTGTGCCACTGTCCCAGGTTACAGGGCAGTAGAATGAGATGGCTGGGTAATAGATTCTTGAGCGAATTAGGGGATGTCTCGAGCTGTGGGCTTGAGAGTCTGATAGGATTCGTAATGGGAATGGCCTGGTTACGTACCAATATACGGAGTGCGGGTCTCATAAATGGAGGACATACGTCCGAGTAGGTTTTTGGTCAGGTCTTCTTCTTCTTCTTCTTCTTCTTCTCTTCTCTCTATTCTAAAAATCTAATATTCCTCCTCCTCTTCTTTTCTTTACTTCCTATTTCTATTACTTCCTCTATCAAGGCATCGCAATGGGCCATATTGGTCTCTGGGTGAAGGTGTGAGGTGACTCACACCAGCCTTATTACCTACCTACCTACCTACCTGTATATATGTACTTCAAAAAATTACTATAAAAAAATATTTACAAAAGCTTCCTTTAGTTTGGATAATTTTAAAATTCTACATATACCAAAAAGCTATGTATATAACTTCTAAATAACAAGAAAAACCGTCTGCACCGTTTAATTGCTGAAAAAATTATTCAAAGCGAACTTTTGTTTTTAAAAGATGCACAGGATCTGATGTTTAGTAAGTCGTAGTCGTTTCGTATGATTTTGAAGTATGTTAAATTTTGTATAATTTATCAAAATTTTATCGCATTTGAAAAAGTATATACTATATAGATCTACATATATAGATCTTGTTAAATGTGATTTTCCATTAACTTTTCTTCATATGTTTTCGCTTTGCTGATTGAATATAATCAGGTTTAGTAAGTGCTACCGTCGAAAAATATACATGCTTACAAATAAATAAAAACAATTTGAATTATGAGCTCACAATAAAATAGTGGTTACATTTTTATATTTCGATTTAATGCGAATTACTGAGCAATCACTTTAGAAGTATTTTTAGCGGTTATAAAAATCGACAACTGAATATTAATGGTTGCATAAAACAGGCAGGAATTTTATGATAACTGTATTATAGTGATATAAAAGGCACCAAGGTTGGCTATCAAATCAAAACGGTTAAAAATAACGGTTACGCTGTTTTTGATTATTTCACTAATGGTACATTAATAATAACAGTAATTTCGGTCAGACTTTGGTAACAGTATTTTAATAGTAATGGAAATTCAAGTTATTTAGCAGTTAACCATAATTTGTGAGGCGTCAACGTTCAAAGTACAGAAGTTTGATGACCACTCCTCTGATCTTCCTATAGGTGAAAATGCCAGATGACGCTAAAGTCCCCTAGAATCAGACGCGTCTAAGTGGGTTCTGATGTCGGGACAGTAGTCTGTAATACCTTACTGCTACTGGCAAACTGTGCAAAATTATGGTCTAAGATTTTTTTCAATTGTGAAATCATACACTATCTGTATCACTATCAATTAAGCTTAAAAAATCTTAATAAATTTATGAGAAGATTTTGAAACTGTTATTCGAAATTTTCGTATTTATTATTTTAGAATATCATTATTAATTCCACTTTTTGCACAAAACTAGCAACAATATTTATAACTATTTTTTATTTTTCAGAGGGCTATTTAACATCCTGTACTTTCGATTATATAACTGACAATTTCGATACGCGCCTCTTTGTTGGTACCATTTTCTTCTTCAGCTTTGTGTGTCCCACCACCATGATCATCTACTATTACAGTCAAATTGTGGGTCATGTCTTCAGTCACGAAAAGGCACTGAGGGATCAAGCGAAAAAAATGAATGTTGAATCATTACGCTCGAACGTTGATAAAAGTAAAGATACAGCAGAAATACGTATTGCCAAAGCAGCCATCACAATATGTTTTCTATTCTTTGTATCCTGGACACCATATGGTGTGATGTCTTTGATTGGCGCCTTTGGTGACAAAAGTCTACTAACACCGGGCGTCACAATGATACCGGCTTGTGCTTGTAAAATGGTAGCCTGTATCGATCCATTCGTATATGCCATAAGTCATCCGAAATATCGTATGGAATTGCAAAAACGTTTACCCTGGTTGGCCATAAATGAAAAGGCACCCGAAACTACGAGTACTGCTTCGACGACTGGTTCTACCCAACAACAGGATCAAAGTCAGCAACAATCTACAGCAGCCTAAAACCGCTTACATTTTAGTTTATGTTAAAAGTGATAAAATTTAAGTTATAGTATGTATAAATAGTAAGTAGTATGTGCCATACTGTATGTATAGTTAATAATTAATTGAATTAATGATGACGACTCTTTTCTGGACATGGCTATCGCTTAATATGTTGATACTACGTGGCTGATTTACCCCTTTAATAATGTATAATGGACTGCTTTCGATTTTAATTGTTCAATGGAAATAATCAAATGTGACAGTTTTAAGTCATGTTTAATAATTTATGTTTACACTTGATAAGTAATTTATAAATACATACACATACATATTTTTATTCAGTAATTTTTTTAAGCTTGAGGTCACTTTTTGTTTTTTATAAAAGATTTTTTATTTCTATATATAATTAACTCGATATTTCGATTTCCTTTGGAAATCTTCTTCAGGAGTAATTTTAATATTATAACAAATTTTTTATGTGTAACAAATATTTTGATATAAAAAAAAAAAAAAAAAAAAAAATTACTGAATAAAAATCATAAAAAAGGTCGAAGAAAATAGAATAAAATTATATACACATACATATTTATTTATTTTTTGTAGTTGTTTTTATTTGAAATCCAAATTAGGATTTTACTACAGTTTAATAAATACATAGAATTTACTGCATATACAAATTAGAGAACGTGTTTTTAATTTATTATAAGAACTTCATAAATAAATCGTGGTATTTTAAAGGAAAGTTTTTAGATCATATTTAACTTAAAAAAAGATAATCTGTGATTATTATTATTGATAGTTTATAGTATTTCTTACGAATTATCGATTTTACATAAGGAATTACTAAAAAAAGGCTCGAAATCCTTTACTGGTAGACTAAATATAAAAAGAAAGATAATCTGTGACCACTACTAAAAATCAATTTTTTATATGGAATTATAAAATAGGCTCTAGATCCTTTAATAATGGTCTAAATTGAAAAAACAAAGATAATCTGTGATTACTTGCTTCCAAACAAAAATTTTTAATGGAATTATAAAACAGTGGTCTAAATTGAAAAAGGAGAATAATTAGCGATCACTTGTATTTCTTTTCAGCATGTATTTCCTAACTAGGTACATATTTAAAAATAAAAAATAAAAACTTGTAACTTTTTTTTGTCAAAATGATAATTATTTATTTACACAATTATTTCCTTTAAAGAAATGTGAGTACAAAAAATAATATTTGTACAATAATATTATATAATATTATATAATATTATATAAGATTTGTTAGTTTGTTTGATATACCAAAAAGCGAGAATATATAAATATTCTCGTTTAACATAATCATAAATACTCTCTATTTACAGATTGTATTGTGATTGCGACTTCATTTGCCTTTTAGGGCCGTGTGTAGTTTTATAACAGCGAGGTAGTCATTGTATGAGAGTTGTCCGGTTTTCGATTTATGTTGTACACGTTGTAGTTTTTCGATTATATATGGTCGGGCCGCTGCTAAACGAACACAATCATCCAAATAACGCAAGGATTCGCGTGACCAAAATGTCGAAGGTAATTTGGAATTACTAGTTTTGCCGCAACCGCCATTCTTTGTGAATTTAGGTTTGTCGGAACTTATTTCGGTTAGTATGGTGTCACAGGTACTTTTCCATTTATCGGACACCTCTTTAATGCTTGTACTTACGGTTGAACGTTTTTCGGGATTAGCAAATGGTGGTGGTGGCATTATTTTTTGTTGTGACTGCTTCTTAGGCGTTGCATTTGCAATTGTGTTGCCGCTTGCGGAGGCAGAGTTTGTTGCACTTGTATTTTGTTGTTTTGATTTATTTGCTGTTGGGGTTGCTTTTGTGTTGGTGTTTGTAGGGTTAGCATTTGTTGCACTTGTACTTTGTTTTGATTTATTTCCTGTTGGATTTGTGGATGCTGATGTTTTTGTTTTGACGGGTGTTGATGTATTTGTTGGATTTTTATTGGATTTTAGGGGTGTAGAAGAGTTATTCGAAGTTTGTTTTGCTTTAGCAGTTGCTGTTAAATTGTTGTTATCGAATCGGTTTGAGGAGGTAGTAGTTTGTGCAGGTGAAACGGGACGCGAATTGGGTGTTTTCGGTTTGTTTGTGTTGGAAGAAGGTGAGGTAGTACCTGAATTTTGTTTGCGTTTTAAAGGTTTCGAATTTTTTTGATTCAATGGATTAGGTACAATTTGTTTTGCTGGCTCTGCGCCGCTATCAGCTGCATTTGCAACAGCTACTGGATTGGCTTGTTCAAGTTTTTGTTTTTGTTCTTCTGTTAGACTAATATCTAAGACTTTGTGACCCAATAATTTGGGATCGATATTTAGTTTGGGCATACGATTTTTCATTATGAGTCTATTGTATGTATTCACCATCTCTTTGTAGTTTTCATGGCGATAGGGAGAAAATATCATCTTCCAATGTTCAGTTATTTCAGAACGTAATTGCGGTGGCGTTACATCTACGCTATTGAAGTCGTTTATAAGAGATTTCAGGCTAATCAGAAGTTTATCCAAATGCATAGTGCCGTCTTGTAAGCCCGCTTGACCCACCAGTATCATATTTAGGGATCTTCGTACCTTTTCAGCTAATTTATAACATGACTTGGATTGTTGTCTTTCCAGCATTTGCAAGCGGTTGAGCAGTTGATTGACATTGCCTATATTATTGAGAAGCTGTGTAATATTCTCTCGCAAAAACTTAATTAACACATCGGTGCGTTTCGGCACATTAAGGTTGCTTTGCATTTGTTTTTGATTACTCTCGTCAGATAATTCTCGATATTTTAGGAGGAGTTCCCTTTGAAACTTATCCTGATTACAGGGCAAACCAAAAATAACCAAAACATGACCAACAGAGGTGAAATCAAGGCGTGCTTTCAGTTTATGAGCTCTGGATGTATTGACCAAAAATATATTACCAATTGGCGACAGCAAATATTTGCTATGAAAATGTGTCAAATATATTTTAGCCTCACACGGCAGTTCAGCTATTTCAGAATTTAAACTACGACGTTCCTTCTCCTCCTCCATTTCATCATCGGTTTCTGCGATTGTAAATTGACTGGAAATACCAAAAATAGGGCCATCTTCAATATCACTATATTGATCATTATGTTCTGAAGTTGAATCTATTAGGGGTATAAAATCTGGTAAAACCTCCATTTGCCGTGGTTTTGGGACATTCTCTACATGCTTGCTAACTGTTTGAGTTTCTGGTGCTACTTTTGCAGATGTTGAGGCTACATCAAAATGTTCAGAGAAACTATAATTTGAATCAGAATCTAATACTAGTGGTGGTTCTGTCTGCATATTAGAGGGTGTAGTTGAGGTTAATGTTACATTTTTAGGTGATTTAAAGTTTTCATTGACTCTAGCCTGCCTTTCATTAATTGTATTTATTTGTATATTGACCATGTTATCGTCATCATCCACCGTACTACCCACTAATTCAACACTATAGTCGTCTAGGTTAATAACCTGTTCGACCTGAAGACTTTGTTCAACTTCCGGTGGTTCTTCAATATTGCCACTTTCGGTGATTTCTTGAACCTTGAATTGAAAAGAGAAACATTGTAAAATTTATTTTAGACTTTATGATTAAGATTAGAATCTAATCGTGCGATTTTTAATGGATTGGAAAGGATTTTGAAAATTATATTGCGTTTGTCTTTTTAAGTCAAAAATATGGTATTATGTAATGGAGTCTTTAGGCTGTACTTTTATTTACTAATTTAAGAAAATCCATTTTTAAGACGAGACGTCTTAAAAACAAATACTTAACTTTAAGAATTTTCATTTAGTTTTAAAATGTTTGCCATATAGGCTTGTGGCCATGGTGTAACTATACAAATCAGCAACAAATACCTACAACACAATATAGAAACAGGCATTTTGTTCGTGTAAAAAAATATATTACTGTCAAAAACACTTGAAAAAGTATTACTTTTGACATACGTAAATTGTAAACAAAGTAAGTCAGCTGTGCTACTGCACTCACCTTGTATAATTACACCATGCTTGTGGCTTTTATTTTTAATATAAAGAAATAGAATGACAAATTATTTTCTTTCAACAATATTGTACATGGTGTAATTAACAAGGTGAGTGCAAATTGGGAACAAATACAACATAATACATAAACAACAGGCATTTTGTTTGTGTAAAATAGTGTACTACTGTTAAAAACAATTGACAAAGTATTACTTTTGACATAAGTCAATTGTAAACAAAGTCAGTCAGATGTGCTACTGCACTCACCTTGTTAATTATACCATGATATTGTCGTAACTAATATGAACCCATTTTATTGTCTAAGTTATAATTTGTCTGTATGTTTTTGCTTATGAAATGTTTTCTTAATAATATTGAAGCTCAGTAATTATGTATTTTTGGACAATTGGCTTTTAAATTTTCTAACTGGGCTATACAGAGTACAGAAAAATAAACTGCTGAAGTCTTCACTGCAACTTTTAAAATTTTTCAAATTGGTCTCGGTACCATAACCGATATATAGGAAAGTTGATTTTAACTGACGGACAGAAGGTCCTACAAGAAACCTGGATATAAATATTTTAATCAAACGGATTATTTAATACTTTTCACATATGTATGAATGTTTGCAAACCAATATTCTATAGAAAAAAAGTTTTAAAACTACTGTTAACTTCTGTCTTAAACACAAATCCTTTCCAATAATTAGTAAAAAAAAAAACAATTTTTCAAATATTATACCAAATTACCTGATTTGGAGCCTTTTCGGTTATTTCGAGATTTTGTTGATTGACTGTGCCAACTTTTGAATAAGGATTTGCCTCATACTTCTTAGAAAGACGTTTAGCCCGTTTGTCAGTAGTATCGGCAATTACCATGGTCACCTCACTCATATTATGTTTGCTTTTCAGCAGTAATTCCATATTCACAGCCTTTAAAAAGCGCCCATAATATTTATCAAACGTAGTGCTGTTAACTAGATCAAAGTTATATTCTTGACAGGGATCATACATTAAATTCAGAGCAATGCCATTGTGTGGCATTTGGACCACAACATCACTGTAGGCTTTTTGATGGGATTTAATGTTGCTAACAATTGGCGGATATTCCATGAAACGTGATGCACTGCGACAATTATCGGATAAATGACCGCGTCCACCACAAATGCAACAATATTTTCGGGTATTGTAAGTAATCGTACTGTTGGGTTGAGAATTTGGTTCGGTCTAAAACAAGAAAACAATTAAGCAACAGAATTTTATAAAAATGAAAATCACCAAACAACTTACGGTTGAATGGTAACGACGCCATTTATCGGGGCAATAGTCCAAAGAATGGCCGCGTACTTTACAAATGGGGCACATAAGACGATTTTGATACGAACAAGCATTACAACATTTGGTAAATACTTGAGTTTTGTTGCCGCACTATAAAAAAAATAAAAATTTACCAAAAATTAGATAACTTGGAATTTCTTATAACAAAATAAGTTTCTTCTTACTCTTAAACAAATCGTATTTGGACAGCGTGGCTCATGATGACCACTATCGCCGCACATATAACAAATCATGGGTTTCCTGGGCCTCTTGCATTTGGAACGCATGTGACCAAATTCACAGCAATTCGTGCATTTTACATTGTTGAAACGTTTATTAGATTTGACATTAAAACGATCTTCCGCATAAATTTTCCACAGATTTCTATCAGCTTTAAGAATATTTTAGCAATTATAGAAAAAATTTAAAAACTTATATGTAACATTACTTACGATTCATTTTTTGCAAAACTTTATTCATTACAAAATATTCTCCATGCCAGGAATCATTATAAAATCTTCGCATTTCGTTATTCCAGCCAATACCTCCGGCTCTTCTGGGTCCACGAATGTAAACTACATTGTAAATAGGTGAACCATTATCGGCGTATGCTTTTACGGCAGCTTTATTCGCCTTTGTGGATTTTGGAGTATATTCAACAATTTGTGCATCTTCGTTGGGGGAAGATTTATATATGACATGATTTTCTCGTTCATCGTCAGATGAGTCAGATGAGATTTTTACTGTGTCATCGATGGAATTGTGTGTAGACGATGCAATTATACGGCCATCTAGCTTATCAATGGTTTCGAAAACTTTATCCAATTTACTTAAAACATTTTCAGGTACAGCCACTTCATTCGATATTTCTCTCTCAGTTTGCTGGGCTAAGATTTTCTCAGCAATGTCACGAGCTGTGGGTAAATTCTCTGTTTCACTTTCATCAGCTTCTTCTAAAATCAGATCGCCCTCTTGACCTTGTGCTAGATTATTTAAAGTGGTTATAAATTCTGTGTCCGACATATGGCCTTTGGAGGCAGGTGTTTTAGATGTTTTTCTTTTGTGTGTCAGGGGGGAACAGGATGATAGTGTACGACTGCGTTTGCGTGGCATAAAACCTTCCACGGCCGGTCCTTTGGCTATAAACGGTATGTCAGTACGCAATGTTTCATTGTCATCTTCCTCAGCCTCTTCATCAGCCTCGTTATCTGAGCTAGACAATGTATTTTCATCGATAGGATCTGATTCTTTATTGCTGCTTGACGCTCGTCGCTTGCGCAAACGTTTGGTTCTTTGGCTGCTGAAGCTAGCTATGTCTTCCACTTCATCAGAGCTTCTATCGATTTGCCTTATGATCGTGGTTTTATGGACACCCTTCGAGTACACACTATCTGTAATATCCGATTCGCTTTCGTAAACATCTAAGGCTCTAAATTGACCTTGATCAACACGATAATCTTTGGCATGCGACTGTTGTTTAGATGATTTGGGTGTAGCAAACTCTAAAGAAACATTAGTTTCAAAATTTTTTTCTGACACGGGTGCTACACTGGAATCTAAGGGATTTTCTTTTTCTAGCACGACATTAATTTCCCCATCCTCAACTTGTTTAGCAGTTTCGGGTACTTCTAACAAACTGTTCATATCGGTGGTAAGCACTAGAAGATCTTCATCATCGGCCACACCACTGGCAGCAGCCAGCAAGCGACTACGATCAGTTTGTCCTATAAAATCATCGGATGACTGTATGGAGCAAGGCGATGTGCAACGTGATGAATTATCTAAGCGTTTATCGGCACTATCGGTCAGTGCTAAAGACTGTGGTTTTATGAAACTTGTTGATGTTGAGGACATTTGCACATCGGTGGAGTCTAAAGCATTTTCCTCATGCTGCATGATAATGGGCACTTTCGTTTTGTCATCTTCGTCGCCACTGTCGTCTACGGTGTAGGTGGGTGGTGGTGTAACTGGTATCAATATAACATCGCTACTGTTTGATTCATTATCCGTATCTAAATCAATTATTTCTGTGGATATTACTTTATTGGTCGCAGCGGTAATTTTAGCCTTTTTGGATTTTTGTTTCTTATCTTCCAAACGTTTAGCCTTTTGTAGTTTTTGTTGCTGCTTAACAAATGGACCTTGTTTTGTAAGGGATGCGGGATTTTTCAAGTGTTTTCCATTGGAATTATTGTTGCTATTGTTATTGTTTGCTTTCTTATTATTTAGAGTTCTGTTTCTTTCCATCCAGTCAGCAACAGTATTTAACTTTAAATTAGGTTTTTCTATGGGCATTTTTTGTTTTGCACTATTTTGGTGTTGACTTGTTTTGCCATTTTTGTTATTTTTCTTATTTTCATTGGACAATGATGTTGATGCAATTGTAGCTTCCTCAGTTGTATTTACTGTGGCTGATGATGGCGCTGTTGTTGTACTTTTGGTAGCAGTTGGTGTCATGGTTTTGTCTATGTAATTAATATATAGATATTGAATTGAAAAATTCTCTTATTAAATGCAATAAAGATTTTGAAAAAAATTACAAATCATGTTTAAAAATAGAATAAGAGGACTCAGTATTATTTCCTTAATTTAAGGGGGACAAAAATTTAATACTAAAAGAAACTTTTTCTAAAAAAAAAAACATATTTTTTATTTAATTGCACAAGCATGGACATTGAGAGTTTCTTCATCGAAATAGTCGAACGCGTACCGCCTCTGTTGGCAATAAGTGCCGACCCCTCCTATAGAGGTATTAATATTGCTCATTTGCAACAAGTTGAGGGTCTTTTGAATTGAGTTGGGCATAAAAGAGAGATTTCTTGTCATAATTGTCAAAACTAAAACTGGGTTTTTAAAATGTTTTATTCGAAACAACGATTTTGGTTAGAAAAAAGTAGCAAAACTAATTACATCTTAAAAATAATATTCAATAAAACATTTCTGAATAAAAATTTAACCTTTAATTAGGCGCAAAATGTTCAAATAAGTACTGAATTTCATTTATGTTTTATGTTTTTAAATGAAAAAATGTTATTAAGTTTTGGATATTATCCCTACGGGCTAATTTCGGTTATGTTATGTTTTTGTGTTTTATACATAATTAAAATAAATAACTTTGAAAATTTAACAAAACATACTCATTTTTATTTTTTTGTAATCCAAAACTTGCAATAAACTTTGGGTCAAGTAAGACTCCAAGCGATTAATTGCGTGATTTTCTTGATGCGCCTAATTAAAGATTAATTGGTTATCGTAAAAAAAAGTTTGAAAAAATAACAAAAAAAAAAAACAGTTATTCCAAAAAAACAACTTTAATTTTGGTTAGATCTTCGAACAATTTAAAAACTTTAATGTAACTAGTACTCTTTTCATAACATTCGTCAAAATGTTATAATTTTACTTAGTATCTAAGGTTTACTATTTTAAACATATTTAATTTTTTTTTTTTTTTTGCAAAAACAATGATTTTTCAACTCTTTTCCACATCAAATAAGTACTTAATACTTTGCCAACAAAATCGTTCACTCTTATACATATATCTTTCTATAAAACAATAATTTCAGCATCTTCGTTGCAATGCATTTCTAAATCACTGTCACATGAGTCGGATATTTCTACTGTATCATTGTTTGCAGATAATTTAGTTCTTCGTGCATTACGTCCATCTAACTGATCAATGCTTTCAAATACTTCATCCAATTCATTTAAAACATCTTCAGTTACAGACATTTCAACAACTGCTGAAGTATTTTTGGATTTTTCTTCATCATTATGGCAGCACAATATTTTCTCTGCAATATCACGGGCAGTGGGAGTATTCTCAGTTTCACTTTCGACGTCTTCCTCTGAAACCTGCTGACATCCTTCCTTTGCTAGAGCATCCTCTTGAGTTTGAGCTAAACTATTTAAAGTAGCTATAAATCCTGTATCCGACATAGAGCCCGTTAAAGCTGGTGTTTTAGCTGTTTTCTGTTTGTGTATAATGGGGAAACAATTGGACAATGTACGATTACGTTTGCGTGGTATATAACGTTCTACTGCCGGTCCTCTGGCTATAAAAGGTACGGGAGTACGCAATACTTTATTGTCATCTTCCTCTACATCTTCGTCAGTTTCATTGTTAGAACTAGACAATGATTCTACAATAATGATATCAGAATCTGATTCTTTATTACGTTTGGGCAATCGTTTAGTTCTTTGGCTGCTGCAACTGCCAATATCATCTACTTCGTCGGAACTTGTATCGATTTGCCTTATAACTGTGGTTTTATTTGCCTCATTACACATTACTCTCTCTGTAATTTCCGTTTCACTGTCATAAAAATCTAAGTGTCTGAACTGACCTTGTTCCACGCGATCATCTTTGGCACATGACTGTTGTTGTGATGATTTGAGTGTAGCAAACTCTAAAGAATCATTAAATTCCACTATATCTTCTGAAAAATTAATCACATTGGAACCTAACATGCCTTCCTCGTGTTTCATAATAATTTCAACGTCAACAGCTTCTTTGGAAGTTTCGGAAGCCTCTAAATGATCATTTATTTCGATATTTTCCTCATTGCAACCTAACATAATTTCCTCTTGTTTCACATTAATTTCACAGTCAACAACTTCTTCAGTTTCTGGAACTTCTAACAGATCGTTAGTTTCCACAATTTCTTCCGGCAAGTGTTCCAAACTGGAATCTAAGATATTTCCTTCTTGTTTCACATTAATTTCATTATCAACCTTTTGTTTTAGAACTTCAGGAACATCTGCCAAAATTTTCATATCAGTGGTAAGCCCAAGAAGAACTTCATCATCATCAGTCGCACCACTTACGCGAGGCGACAACAAACCATCATTTTTTTGTGCTTTTAAATCATCGAAGGAATGTGTGGAACATGGCGATGTACAACGTAACAAATTATCTAAACGCTTGTCGGCACTATTATTCATAAAACTTGAGCCCACAGAAATCTGTAAATGTTCATTTATTGTGGGCACTTTAACTTTGTTATCCTCATCACCACTATCGTCCAAGGTGTATGTGGGTGTTGGTGCTATTGGTAACATTATTATATCGCTACAGTCCGATTCATTATCCGTATCTAAATCAATTACAGTTTCCGGCGTACTTTTGTCTTCCAAATGTTTTAAGTTTTGTAATTTCTCATGCCGTTTAGCGAAGGGACCTTGTTATTGTAAATAAATGTAAGGCTCATATTTAATGCAATTGTGGAGTTTAAAAGAAATAAGAAATGTTTGCATGTCATGTTCAGAAATATAAAAAAGTACTCGAGTTCAACGGATTATATTATTTTATAAGTGAAAAACTAAACTAGTTATAAATTTAAATAAAAGAGGAAAAAGTATTCCAATAAAAAAATTAGATTGCTAGTATGAAGGTATAATTTAAAAAACAACAAAATTTGTCTTGTAATGGGATCCTACATAAAAATATAAAATGTCTGTTGCCTGGACTTTACGTTACTCTGTCCCGTTCTAAACTGCATGAATCCAAATTTGAAATTTAATTCAACAACTTAATCCACTATTTATCTAAATGTTTAAATGTAATAATTCACACAGAATCTTAAAAATTCCCAAAAATCCTATGACTGAATTTAGGCTGCAATAATTTATAACATTAAAGTGAAGAACATACCTTCTTGCAATTTACTATTTTGCTGTGCGGACTTGAAATGTTCATTTGTTTTTGTTGCAATATCAGATTGATTTTCAATTTGTTTAGCTTGCTGCTGTTGATTTTGAGATTTAGCGGAGGACGATGGTGGATCATTTTTATGCTGTTGATTTTGGGGATTTGGAGTTTTGAATGGATTACGTACAAAACGCTGGTTAGTATTTTGTTGATATTGCTGTTCTTGTTCTTTAGAATTCTGACCACTTGCCCAATAACGTCTTGATAGTACCCTATTAGTATACGTTGACGTTTCATAATTTTTACAAGTATCACTTGTATCTTTATTATTGGAGTTTATATTTACGCCATCATTTTGTGATACATTGTCATTACTGGCTTCTTCAGTTGCCTCATGGTGAATTTGTGCGTACAAACGTGACTCCAATTCATTAAGATCTTCCACATTGTCAATATCGATCTGTAATATTTGGATTTTTTTATTTATATTTTTTAGTTACAATAAATTTTCATTAGTTTCTTATTTGTACTTACTTGATCCATATTGAATGCAATTGTTGTCTGAAATTAATGAACAAATGCACTTTTAATCAAAATACTAAAGAATTGTGGCCTTTTCCTTTACACAAAATTTGACAAAGAAATTAAAATAAATGCTCTGTAATTTTTTTATTATTCTCTCTCATGTGGTCTTTTCACTGTAATGCCAGATTGATATCTGTTTGCAGTTTGAGTGTTGTCAACATGCTATATATACTCAAATAGATAATGACAGTTTAACAACAAAATGTACAAAAACTACAGGTAAAAATATAGATGTGTAAATTAATAGGTTTATAATGATATGGAAAGACCAAGTATGTCAGCAAGTAGCACAAAAATGAATAAAATATTTCAATCACAACATCTAGTGCCAGTTGTTTTTATTGCTTTGGGTTTTTTGAAAAGAACAAATTCAAATGTTTTTGACAGTTCAAACACCTACACAACCGTGAAAGAACCAAATTGGCTATTGTTGCTACCTAGTTGTCAGTCCCCATTTATACGACAAAAATATTGCAGCAAATTGCTTACCTTTTATAAATCGGAGTGAGGGGAAGAAAAGACGAGTACACACACGATTGTACTAGCAATTCTTGTACTTTTTACTATTAAAATAAACTAACTTCTGACGAAGATTTCCAAAGGAAATCGAAATATCGAGTATTTTATATATTTATTTCATTATATAAAAATAAAAAATCTTTTATAATAAACAAAAAGTAACCTCAAGCTTAAAAATTATTTAATAAAAAATTGTACAAAAAGGTCGAAGAAAACAGAGTAAATTATTTGAAAGATTGATTTAAATACTTCAAATCTGGTAACTCCTTTTTATCATCATTGATTTATTCTAGCACTTTTGATAGTTGATTGTCAAATTGTATTGTGTTTTTTCTTCACCAAGCCGGGCCACGTAGAATTTACAAGTTTTTTAATACAACCATTAATCTATATAAATAAACAATTAATAAAGAAATTTAAAAAAGTAAGTAAAATACAAGCAAAATTTCAAGTGAATGGTTTCTGAATAATTAATTCTTACAGAATGGAATCCACAATGCAACGTTATGTTTCGCCCATTAATCCGGCTGTCTTTCCCCATTTAGCCACAGTATTGCTCATCATTGGTACATTCTTTACAGCTTGGTTCTTTATCTATGTAGTATCCAGACCTAAAAATACAAAGGAGAGGACACTCTTCAAAGAATTGGCCATTAGTTTATGTGCATCAGTATTTTTAGGTTTCGGCATAATGTTTCTAATGTTGGCAGTTGGTATTTACATATAATTCACAGCCTCAGATACGAAATTAGAATAAACACACATACCTACATTTATTAGGAATGGTTTTAAGCAATTAAAGATGAAACGTACCGATAAAAACTAAAAATATACTGGCATTATAATAGGCTATATGTATGCGCAAAATATTTAAAACCATTCTTAGCAATTCCAATTTTTTTAATAAAAAGTTAATGTAATTTACTGTTTAAAGTTATTTATTTATATAAAACAGCTAGGAACTTAATAATATAATGTTGTAGATTGCATTGGATGCACAGCGGTTAAGGTGAAATATTTTCAGTGGTAAATATTTGTTTGGGATGATTCTAAATAAATTATGTCCCTTTCACGGTTTTGTTGATTTTTACTTTATCAATATATGTACCTATGTATGTATACACTGTCAAATATGACAGGGAAATCAAGAAAATGGAAAAGGGTCTCGGAAGTTTTACATTTTTTTATTTTTTTTCTTTAGGGTTTTATGTTTTAAATTATTACCCAACAAATTAAAAAAAAAAAGATTTTTTTTTAATTAATTTTTTAAATTTTCTGTAAAATATTCATCACAATTCCAAACTATAATTATTTTGTAACTCTATTCGTGATATGCTTGTATCCGGGTAAAACGTCAGCGCCGTGTCGCGTTAAAGATGCCCGTAGTTTCTCATATTTCTCTTTGGAAAGTTCTAAGTCCATATACAAGGCCAAGGCTTTTTTGGAACCATACTTTTTAATGTGGGCGTGGGAATGCTTTCCTTAATCCTTTCTAGTCGCAGTGGGCTTGCATCAGCAACAGATTTGGTTGTCTGCGACCTAACTCTTTCACTATCCTTTGTATATTTAATAGACAGCGCGTCCGATAAATGCTTCGTGGTCAAGTCATTGGTGGCATCGGAAAGTTTCCTCTTTCTTGTGAAAATTGAACACTCCTCACTCCTTTGGCCTTCCTTTTGCTCTTCTGGTTGATGTGGTGGGTTTATCTACTGCCAATATATCCAGGATGGTGTCTTCATTAAGCCAGTCCTCGTATTTGGAGTTGAAGTTCTGAATGGTTCGATTAGATTTCACCCATTTTTCTTAATATTTGCATATATCAGACGAAAATTATTTTTTATAATTTCGCTTCTCTCAATATTTCCTTATAAGCTATCAAGTTCTTCTAAAGCAGCTTCCGCGAAAAACTTTGGTGTGTTTGACTTTCTAAACAGTTTAAATAATTTTAAATTGTTCAACGCCGTGTTTTCTGTACATAAATTGTTTAATGGTTTCAGTAATTGTTGCGCCAACTTTCAGTCGTAGACTAATCCAGGCATTATGCTTATTTTGCAATATATAGGCTTATGCTACCATGCCTAAAAATTTATTACTAAAAAAAAAATAAAATTTTAAACAAAAATTTACTACTAACAAAACTACTGTCAGTCAAAACATAAGGGATGGACCATGGTGAAATAATTCACCATGGGATGGACGCCATACAATTTCTGCAACCATGTCTTTTTAACCTTTTTTACCTCTAGAAGCCAAACGGGCACGTACGGGCAGATAAAACCTTTTGAATTATGTAAAGAAATAATCAAAGAACAGGTTTTGCAAATATGACAAATATAGAAAAATATAGATTTTTTTTTATTTTCCGTCAAAGTTGAAAAATAGCGAAAAAACGGATAGTATTTAAATAGTGATTTACCAGGAGAAACACAAAGCAAACAGTTAATTTGTTTTATCATTATATATTTAATAAATACATCAATCAATACAAACAAAAAATATTCGTTACCTATTTTTCGTGATATTACACCTGAAATCACAACAAGACTAAAAATTGTGTGTTTTTTTGAAAACCGAAAGTCGGTCAACTTTGAACGGTTATATCTTTTAAACTAAAAATGTGATATTATTAAGAGTGGCATAGGTATTTGAAATCGTTGAAAAGTTTCCTATAACATTGGTTTATTCAAAACTTCGTCGGCGCTCATGAACATTTTGATTTTTGCAACCTCGTTTGCTCTACGGGCGCCACTGTTTGCGTCGTTTCGAATTTGCGTCTTTTTAAAATTTCCGTGACTTCGATGTTGTGTCGTTTTTGCTTCAGTTTGCGTCGCATTGCTTCGATTTGCGTCGTTAATAAATGTTTGTACCCTTCAGAAAAAATTAGTAGTTCAGGACTACTGTTCGACTACTCGCCAAGCGATAGCGACTACTCTCTCTTCATTTCCCAGTTAATGCTTTCAAGTGCTGATTTTAACATTGTACTGTCTTACAAATACTAGCACTCGTCTTTGTATCGCTTTCAGAGTAGTCCACGAGTGCAGACTTTGGGAGTACCTTTCCACCAATCGCCTTTGAAGCAATCCACGAGTAGGTAGTACCAACAAACTACCTATTGGTATTTAGAAAAATTAAAGAATACAGATTTCTATTTTAATATGTATTAACGTGTACGTTTATTTTCAATTATTTATTTAATGAGGTATTAATGACCCTAGAATCAGATTTCCGGGTTGTCACTTGCGACATTTCAACAATTTGCTTAAAATCGCGCACTAATTCCAACCACATTTATTTTCATATTTTTAATAATAAAACCAAAAGTATTCCGCGTGCGCATATCTCGTTAATTGTAACCGATAGGACACAAAAGTACGAATCAAGAGACTGTAGTTTAGAAGTTATTATGCAACAAACTGATGAAAAAAAACCAGTAAAGTTTTCCATTAATAACTAAGAAACGATTCCGCGTGCGCATATCTAGTTATTTGCAGTCGATGGACCGAAGAAATACCAATCGATAGTGGTACAGTCCATATCTTGGGACTCTGCATCTTAAAAGTTATTACGCAACAAACTTTCAAAGATTTCTAAAATCGCCAGAAATATGTGAGAAATATATCTCGTTAACTGCAATCGATGGAATAAAAAAAATGGGAAAAACTTATAAAATAAAATCTAATTTAGCTTTGCACTTAACTAAGCGCGATTTTCCTTGGCCTTTTGCTTGCTCTTTAGTTTGTGGTTTTTATTCTTTTCGTTTCATCAGAGATTGCATCTAAAAAACAAATATGAAGTCAATGAAAGTCTATTGGAAGCATTTTTAACATATACATATGGGTTATAGCATCGTACACATTTTTATAATCTCTCAACCTCTTTTTAACCTTTACGTTAAAGGACATGACAATTTCTCGGGCAAGAATTTGGCTAAGATTTTTGCATATATCGCCTTTTATCAGCGATTTTGTGTAGCGAACCTGCAACAGTTTAGTTCTTTTTTAAACGCTTGAACCAGTGCCAGAGTAAACCTCAATACCATATAATATCAAAGATACTAATGATGAATAAGCGATATTATACCTAACGTATTGACAAATACAAGTTGGATAAATAAATTTTACGCAAAATACCAAAATATCAATATGAGAATTAAAGGAAAGATTACTATCAAGGTATACTCCGACACATTTCATATCGTCAACCAGTTCTAGCAAAACACTACCCAATAAAATCAAAAAACGAGCAGTTGACCCAAACATAATAGCCTTATATTTGGAGGAATTAAGAGCCAAATAGTTTGAGGAAGCCTATTAAAGAACTTTCTCAAACAGAAGTTAATATTATTTGTTGCGGATGCACTTTAGTGTTGGCGTGTTAAGTTCCGCCTTGATGCGGCGTCATCTTTGTTCGCGCCACACCCCGTTTCGCCTGGCGAGGTTCCCAGCTAGCTCTCTATACATCTCCTTCGGGCAGGTCCCAACCCTCTCGCCAGCTGCGCGTCCGAACAACAAAAAAATTATAAAAAAAAACCACCTAACATCCACATATCACAATACCCACACTTATGAAGACAGATGTTAGTCTCCCTAGCCCGCCCAACCAT
Source organism: Bellardia bayeri (assembly GCA_950370525.1). Classification (NCBI taxonomy): domain Eukaryota; kingdom Metazoa; phylum Arthropoda; class Insecta; order Diptera; family Calliphoridae; genus Bellardia; species Bellardia bayeri. Next base: position 89,622,089 of record OX493267.1, read on the forward strand.
GTCGTAGTTATGTACCCTCCTCAAAGTCGCCTACGACCCATTATATGCTCGACTCCGATCACTCACTTACCTATCCATCATTGCCATATCTATATTCTTACTCTTGATTCATTATTGTTTTTAATCTCAAAAAAAATTCACATTATTTATTAAAGTTAAAAGTTTTTTTTTTTTCTTAAAGATAATGATACAAATCTAATATTTATTGATAATGACTATTACTACGTAAAAAGATAATTCTAGCATTTTCACTTAATTCTATCGATAGAAAAAAAATCCAAATATTTTTCTTGTAAATACCTATATATATCTCTTGTATATCTTTCTATCAGGGCTTAAGAATTTATTTATTCCAATTCAGGACCTCGGTTCAACTAAAATACTCTAAAGGAGCTCCCTGAGATGTAATTCTTTATATCTATTACAAAAATAATTTTTCCCTTGCCTCTATCACGTTTTCTTTTCTCGAGCACTGATTTCCAGATATATATATTTATTTATTCCCCTTTTCCCCGTCAATCATAAATTTTCCTAAATTTCGATACTATTTCTGTTTCCCCTATTTATATTTCTATAGATTCATATACATACACTAAACATTCACGTTATCACACAATTTTTGCTTCACGAATAACACCACTATTAGACGTACTTATATCCGTTAATTTTGTTGCTTTTTCTTTTTCCTCAGGTACCAAAGATGCTCTTTCAGTTAACTCGGTCGGTCTTTCGTCCGAAGGATTAGACTTCCCCAATAATCACCGTTGATATATTGGTTTGATAATAAAACTCATAGATCAGTATCTGTCTTCCAAATGAATTAGCCAGGTCTCACTCCTTTTTTTTTCTCTTTTCCTTTTTTTTTTCAATCTCTATACTTCCTTCTCTTCTAGGATTAGCTTTTATTGCTGCACTTCACTTTCCTTATTTTAAAATTAATATTCTTAAAAAAAAAAGACGCAAATTTTTTTTTTTTTTGAATTTTAAAATTTTTTTTTCTTTTACGAGAAGCTTCACCCTCCAGTTTACTAAAGCAAATCCTTATAACTTGCATTGTTCAATTTATATAACTTTCTGCTTCCTTTCCCCTACTTACTAATCCTAGCGGTTCCTCTTATTTATTTATTTTATTTATTTTTTTACAACATCTACATTATCATACATTCTTATGTATAGTTTTTTTTTTTTTTCCTGACGTGACATTCTGCTTTGGGTACTTTCCTACCGTTATCCTTATGTAATATGTCCACTCGCATATAGATCACGTCATTCCATGTTGTTGTTGTTGCCCTTTCTTTTTCCTCTCTACTTCATCACCCCGTCATCCTTTTATAACCCTTACTGTTCTTCCCTGTTCTTCCCCTCTTTCGTGCGTCCCTAGATAGGTTTTTTTTTTTTTTTTTTTTTTTTTTTCCAATCATCCTTATCAATATTATCGTACCTGCGTTACCAACTACATATCATCCCATTTCCCCCTTTTTTTTTTTTTTTTTGTTTTTTTGTATGCATCACCCGGTACAAATGTCAACACAAAAGAAAGAAAAGAATTATAATCGAAATAGTCACTTTGCTAATTACACATGAGAATAGATAAACAAAATGACTAGACGTGGTGGGCATTATACAAGGATGGATGAACTCGACCCTAACATGAGGAACACAGGTAAGTGAATACTCTGTCTATAGTTCTGATTCATTCCTTCTCCATATTTTTGCAGAATTATTCCTACTGCGAACAATTGGCCGCAACAAAACTCCGTTTTCGTTGGGTGGATCCAAAGGAAACGGTGTGCGGGTATGTTTTCCTATGAACATTAATACAACGTGGGGAACTCCCACACCCTGACATGAGTCTCATCTTAATCTAGCCGGGCCTTCGACTTAGATTTTCATTTTTATAACAAAACAAATAAATTAAATTACGGGAAGTAAATTAATATAACTAATGCTAAAAAAAATTTTACTTTGTTAACCTCTTTTTTTCTACAGGTCTACCAGTCGTTACTATCTACCACTAAACTCAGCAACATTATACTATGGAAACTATATAATACGGAATCGCTGCTTCCTATTCATAATTACGTGAGTGTTTTATTATAAGGTCATTTCGCTTCGGTGTAAGATTTCGGTATATGGTCAGTTCTCAATTTAAATCACGTGACAGACAACACACAGACTTATTTACTACTAAAAAAAAGTCCGTATATTGCACTCAATTCTGTTTGGTTTGGTAAATCTATGATAAAATCAGGTACACAATGATATATTAGGACGGAACACATACATAAATATACATTATCAAAAAAAAATTTTTTTTTTTTTTGATAAATTATTATTAAAATGTATTACTAATCCTAATATTGCACTGTTTATAGATTATATCACAGATTTTCAAAAGAAAGTAGTTTTCAAACTTTTATGTCTTTCGCGTGAAAGATACCAATTGACTTGCCCTGAAGATTTTCCAGTTCATACATATTGTTGCCGACTGGCCTTACAATCCTGCATTTTAAAAATTTTCGATTAAACTTAGCATTTATATTTCTCCCAAAGTTACTCAATGTGGTATTTCTGCGATACACTTCCTGACCTGGCACAAACTTTATATTTCTCGCCCTCTTATTATATCTTAACGCACTCTTTTCATATGCCTCATGCATATTCTTACGTATCTTCTCCCGTATTAGTTCTAATTTCCCATTATTGGTCATATCGATTATTTCGTGGTCTGACAAAGACATTAGTTTCCTAGCAAGTCTATAGTCTGCCCCATTTGAGAACATGTGCACGCCGAATAGAGAAAAGAATGGTGTAAAACCGGTTGCTGAATGTACCGAGTTTCTTAATGCACATTCAATTTCTGGTAAGTATAAGTCCCAGTCTCTATGGTCGTCTTTCAAATAAGCCCTAATAGCAGCTATTACAGATTGATTTACTCTCTCCGAAGCATTTGCTTGTGGTGAGTAAACGGCAGTTTTCATATGTCTTATACCAAATGATTCCATGAGGTCTTGAAAACCTTTCGCTACGAACTGTGAGCCATTATCGCTATGAATAATTTCCGGTACTCCAAACTTATAAAAGATTTCTTGCGTTAAGAACTTTACTACGTTTCCCGTAGTAGCTTCCTTCATAGCCTTCAAAAACGTAAATTTTGTGAAGTGATCCATCACAATCAATATATAGCTATTCCCGTTTTTGGATCTAGGGTATTTTCCAAGGAAATCTATATATAATTTCTGGAATGGTCTCTCAGTGATCACCTCCTGACCTATTCCAGGCATTAAATTCGTATTTGCCGGTTTAGTTTCCTTGCATACCCGGCACCTTTTTACGTATTCTTTAATTTGAATGGTCATTTTCGGCCAGTAAAAGAATCTCTTTATTTTCTCATGCGTTTTGGTCATTCCCCCGTGAGCTGAAGTATTTGATGCATGACATTTTTCTATTATAGCTTGCGTTAGGTTTGGTGGTAACCATAACTTCCATTGACATTGATCTTCGGCTTCTAATTCCCGACTTGTTCTTTTAAAAATCTTACCATCAATTACTTTCAAATCTGGTAATTTATTAGAATTCTCCTTAATTTGTTTTATAAGTCCCAAATATTCTTCACTATCGAATTCGGTTGTTTCAAAGTCTAGCAATTCTTCCATTTGTACTTCATCAACACATTCCTGAGGAATTCGCGACAACATATCGGCCACTTTATTTTCCGAACCTTTTCGATGTTCGATTTCGAAATCAAAGGCCTGTAGCTGTAATGACCATCGGGCTAGTCTACCTGTAAGGTCCTTAAGAGTCATCAGCCACTTAAGACTGGCATGATCCGTGATTACGGTAAATGGCATCATTTCCACATAAGGTCGAAACTTTTTTACCGCCATCACTGCTGCCAGACACTCTTTTTCAGTGACAGTATAATTCTTTTGGCATGGGTTCAGTTTCTGCGAATAAAATGCGATGGGATGTTCCTCGTTTCTTCCATCGAGTTGATACAATACTGCTCCAATTCCGTAATCAGAAGCATCGCATTGTATGTAAAAACGCTTAGTGAAATCGGCATGTCGTAATACAGGAGCAGACGTTAATGCTTTCTTAAGCTCTCCAAAAGATTCTATGGCCTCGGGAGTCAACTTAAATTTGTTGCTTTTTTTCAAGGTGTCAGTCAGAGGTGCAGAAATCGTAGCAAAGTCTTTAATAAAACGCCTGTACCATCCAGCCGTACCAAGAAAACTTCTGACTTCTCTAGCACTCTTTGGCAATCTTATGTTTCTTATCGCCTGCACCTTATTTGGGTCAGTTTTCAGTAATCCTCCTCCTATAGTAAATCCCAGATATCTCAACTCTTGAAAACAAAATTGTGACTTTTTCAAGCCGATCGTTAAGTTGGCAATTTTGAGACATTGTGCTACCTCACCTAACAGCTTTAAGTGTTCATCAAATGTGCTGGAAATTACAAGTAAATCGTCTAAATATGTGAACACGTTATCCCTCAACCGATTCGGTATGACCTTATCCATGAGCCGACATAATCTCTGAGCGGCATTGCATAATCCGAATGGCATTACGCGAAATTGATATAAAGGTCTTCCCGCTACTGTAAAGGCTGTGTAAGCTTTACTCTCCTCATCTAACTCAATTTGCCAGAAGGCGTACTTCAGATCAACACTACTAATAAAATGTGTCTCATCTATCCTGCTCAAGATTCCATCTATATTTTGAAGGGGATAAGCATCCTTAATCGTGAGTTTATTGAGCTTACGAGCATCTAAGCAAAAGCGGGTTTTTCCCGGTTTCCTAACCACTGTCGTTCGGTTTGACCATGGGCTTTCGCTCACCTCTATTACTTTCAACTGTAGCATCGTATCAATCTCTTTATACGTAATTTCCTGAACTGCAGGGGAAATTGGATAGTAGCGATCCTTAATAGGCTCAGCCCCGTCTACTAATCGAATGACGTGCTTTTCTAAGGGAGTAACTCCCAATCCCTTCTCTTCAAAAGTATCAAACTCGCTGATTACCTTATCCAACCTATTTCTTTGCTTTTCGTTCAATTCGTGTGGTCTTAATTTATAATCATTTTTCTCCGATGTAAATTCTTTTTGTAATTTTCCAATATCAATTTCACTCACTCCTATCACGTCTGGTGCTAACTTAAATAATCTCCAAAAATCTATTCCTAAGTATAATGATTGTTCTAGGTCCGGACACAGATACAAACACATTTTGTTCTTTTGACCTGTATAGCTAACATACACATTTATTTTACCTAACACTCTATGACATTTACCACTGGCTGTCTTAACACTTGTCACTATCGGTTGGATATCTAAATTTAAATCTTGCACTAACTCCCTACACTCTTTTCCTAATATGCTAACTGTTGCACCTGTATCTAACAAACCTCGGATAATCTTTCCTTCTATATCAACCTCTGCAAAACTTCTACAATCTGTTGCACTGTCTTGACCTGCTCTTCTGACGGATTCTACTACTAGCTTTCTATTCTTTCGTCTTTCCGCAAATTTTTCTCGCACCCTACGAATACGATTCTCAGTTTTTTTCTGATTATTTTCCTTTCCCAAAATTTTCTCCCTGACTCGGTTGTAATAAGTCTGTCTCTCGTCCCTGGAAATATAGTGTCGTATTTGTGGAAGATTTTTAGGTATCACAAGCTCATTTCCCTTTACTTTATGCGTGTTATCAATAATCTTTGTTTGCATTAATTTTCCTTTGGGGGAAGATTTCCGCTCGAGCTTGGGTCCCCCTTTGTTCCCAGGCTCTTGAATGGGTTTCCCGATTGGCAGTTGGGACATCTAGGCGTTATCACGTTCGGTCTTCCGCATTTATAGCAGAATACTGTCCTTTCCAAAGAAGTACAGTCCATATACACGTGACCCGGTTGCCTGCAATTCCAACAGGTAACTTGATTTCTTCTTTGCTGTAGGTTTGTATTCAGGACCGCAATTTCTTCATAGTTATCTGAAGGACTTGCTCCTCCCATTTCGTCATCGTTTTCTACATAAATTTCATTGACATATCTTACTGGACGTGTTGTTGGCTGTATATGTCGAACATCCCTCCTAGGGAAATTCCTTTCAGCTTCGTTGCATTCGACTCGCAATTGTTCCACTGAAGACACTCCTATCGGATATACGATTCTACCTATGCTTTCCCTTATGTTCCTTTTAATTATTTTTATCAAGTCGTATTCCGGGATAGGTTGTATTAACCTGGATCGTATTTTACACATCTCGTGAAAATAACTATCGACCGTTTCTCCACTTTGCTGTTTACGTTCAACTAACTCTCTCATGATTTCAAAATTTGATCGCGTCGTTTTGTATTGCCCTATTAACGCATGCCGTAGTCCAGGCCAGTCAAACACTCCATGAGTTTTTACAAATAACCAATACCATTCTCTCGCTGAACCAGAAACTAATAGGTGGAAATCCCTCAGTACTTCTGACCATGGTATTTGGTAATGTAGTTGCAAATGTTCTAAGCGAAAAACAAAATCGTCTATGCTAACATGGTTTGGATTACCATCAAATACCACTCCTAATTTATCAACCCGTATTCTGGCTTGTTCAATCGATTGCATTCTAATACCCGGTAGGTGACTATTAAGATTCGGATTTATGATATTGCTATTACTGGACGTAGAATTTCTATCGGAACTATCATCTGATGCTATTCTAACATCTAATCTTCCGTTCGTTTGTGACCCATTATTATCCATTGGATTATTACAATTTCCGTTCTCTACCGCAGACCCTGGGTTTTGTGTCGTTACATTTGAAAGTTGTGCTAGACATTTTGTTAATTCAGAAATACTATTTTTCACACCTGATATCTCATCCTGAACCATTTTTCTCACTTTGTCTTCTAAAGACCTCTGCACCGCCATAGCTTCGTCAGTGACCATCTCCCTGACTTCCGGAGTTATGTTCTCCATCCCTGCATTATTGCCTGTACCACTAGAACTACTGGGATTCATATTCATTGCCCGATTGGCAGTATTTATGGTCTGAGACAAATCTATAAATTGAGCTCTGTTAGGTTCTATGGAATTCGGCATTATTTTATTAATATTAATAGTCTTCCGGACTTTCGGTAACGCGTGTGGAATCGATCTGTTCAAATCAATTTGAGGTTGTCTACTTCTTTTCCTATTATTCACTTGTGACTGAGCTTTTACATTCATACCCCTCCCTGATACCACTTATTTTGCACAATCGTACTAATTGTATGAGTTAGAAGGATAATATAAAAATTAAATATTATTAAGCACACAAAAAATTTTAAAATAAATATGGAAACAAATTAAGAATGAAAAAAAAACGATAATAAAAATACAAAAAAATAAAAACTAAAAAAAATATAAATAAAAGTAAATAATAAAAAAAATTAATAAAAGTAATATCTAAAAAGAAAGTAATAAAAATTTAAATAATAATAATAAAAAAAAGGTAAAACCTAATTCGTAAAGAAAAAAATATATAATAATATAATAAAAAAATATAAGAATAAATAAAGACAATTACTAAGACTAAATAATAATATAAAAAGAACTGAAATACAATAATCGCTTATTCAAACAAAATTCTAATAATAAAAATACGATTTCACTCATTCAATATTCAACACCAAAAATTCATTTGATACTGAAATATAAACAAATCAATACGTTAACAGAATTACTTCATATAAACACATATGTATATATCTTCAAGGCTCAAAAAAAAACAATGAAAACTTATACCAGCGAAATCACATATGTACATGTATAGGGTTTTCTAATAGCTACTTGACAACTCTGAATTTAAATTGTGAACGCACTATTTCACTGATCATCTAATTGTTGCTTTCTTTTTTTTCAGTAAACTTAACATTTTCGTTATGGTAAAGTACACGAAGGAACAACGTTTGGAAATTATAAAAATGTACTACCGAAATTCGGAGTCGGTGACCGCAACTTTAAGAGCGTTAACTCCAATTTTCGGTCGTAATTATCGCCCTAGTAGACAAGCAATAACAAGTTTAGTGCAAAAATTTGAGTCTACATATTCATTGTGTGATGCTGTCGTGCCAGTGAGACAACGGCCTGGTCGAAGTTCCGAAAATATCGCTGCCGTTCAGGCGTCCGTAGCAAACGATTCAAATCAGTCGATTCCGCGGCGTTCTCAAGAACTGGGCATCCCCAAGACCACTTTATGGCGAATTTTGCGTAAGGATCTGGGTTTACACCCATACAAGATTAAGCTGACTCAAGAATTGAAGCCGATGGACCATTTGAGTCGACGTACGTTCTCCGATTGGGCTCTGGAGAAGATGCACCAAGATGATGAATTTCATCGCAAAATCATCTTCAGTGACGAAGCTCATTTTTGGCTCAATGGGTTCGTCAATAAGCAAAATATGCGTTATTGGTCTGCTGAAAATCCACATGTGCTTCACGAATCACCACTTCATCCACAAAAAATTACTGTTTGGTGCGCTTTGCATGCCGGCGGCGTCATTGGGCCATATTTTTTCGTCGACAATAACGATCGTCACGTTACTGTGAATGGCGATCGTTATCGCGCAATGATTAGCGATTATTTTTGGCCCGAATTGGAACACATGGACTTGGATGACATGTGGTTTCAACAAGACGGTGCCACAAGCCACACAGCACACGTTACAATCGATTTACTGAAGAGTAAGTTTGAGTTGTCAAGTCCTTATTGGAAAACCCTATATATAACAATTATTTAAGATATGTTATAAATCTTTAGATTTTAATGCGTTTTTTTCTTATTTTAGTTCTGGCAATGATAGACGGAGGTGATCATCGCAGCGGTTTCTATTTACGTAAATACCTGATATGTGGAAATTTTAAACACAAACAAAAAAAAATGGACTTAAATTCCCCAACTATGTTTTGTCGTACTTCGATCATGACACAACATCGATCGAGATTACGACAAGATACCTACGATATAAGATACAACATTCTCATCCCATACTAGAAAGGCTATCTCATATCGTATTATCCATAGTCACAACATTCTAAATCAATTACAACAAAATCATCAACAAACTCAAAAACTCCTCCCCTATTGATACAACACACTTCATGATTTACATACTTATGCTCATGACAGGCTATCAATAATCACATTACCTCGACATTAAACACGATAAAAAAAAATCTAACTTTATCAACAAAATTGAAATGAACACACTACCATTGGGGACACCCTATGTCACTCTCAAGCTACTGTCATCATTTCCATTTTTGTACTGCTTTGTCGATCCCCATATTCAAGTAGTCCACCTACATACAACACTCCCTATCATACTAGAGTGGCTATGCAAATCACCACCTGCAATATGCTTCACGCCCGCTATTCGGTCAAAAAAAAAAATTCAATATACCCTACTGTTACATGTTTAGGTGTCATACATGTTAGCACGTAGCTCAAGTTACACTCTCAATGATTGAGAAAGCTACTTAAGTTACCTCATTAAGATTGGGCGCCATTTCTGTTGCGGATGCACTTTAGTGTTGGCGTGTTAAGTTCCGCCTTGATGCGGCGTCATCTTTGTTCGCGCCACACCCCGTTTCGCCTGGCGAGGTTCCCAGCTAGCTCTCTATACATCTCCTTCGGGCAGGTCCCAACCCTCTCGCCAGCTGCGCGTCCGAACAACAAAAAAATTATAAAAAAAAACCACCTAACATCCACATATCACAATACCCACACTTATGAAGACAGATGTTAGTCTCCCTAGCCCGCCCAACCATGTCGTAGTTATGTACCCTCCTCAAAGTCGCCTACGACCCATTATATGCTCGACTCCGATCACTCACTTACCTATCCATCATTGCCATATCTATATTCTTACTCTTGATTCATTATTGTTTTTAATCTCAAAAAAAATTCACATTATTTATTAAAGTTAAAAGTTTTTTTTTTTTCTTAAAGATAATGATACAAATCTAATATTTATTGATAATGACTATTACTACGTAAAAAGATAATTCTAGCATTTTCACTTAATTCTATCGATAGAAAAAAAATCCAAATATTTTTCTTGTAAATACCTATATATATCTCTTGTATATCTTTCTATCAGGGCTTAAGAATTTATTTATTCCAATTCAGGACCTCGGTTCAACTAAAATACTCTAAAGGAGCTCCCTGAGATGTAATTCTTTATATCTATTACAAAAATAATTTTTCCCTTGCCTCTATCACGTTTTCTTTTCTCGAGCACTGATTTCCAGATATATATATTTATTTATTCCCCTTTTCCCCGTCAATCATAAATTTTCCTAAATTTCGATACTATTTCTGTTTCCCCTATTTATATTTCTATAGATTCATATACATACACTAAACATTCACGTTATCACACAATTTTTGCTTCACGAATAACACCACTATTAGACGTACTTATATCCGTTAATTTTGTTGCTTTTTCTTTTTCCTCAGGTACCAAAGATGCTCTTTCAGTTAACTCGGTCGGTCTTTCGTCCGAAGGATTAGACTTCCCCAATAATCACCGTTGATATATTGGTTTGATAATAAAACTCATAGATCAGTATCTGTCTTCCAAATGAATTAGCCAGGTCTCACTCCTTTTTTTTTCTCTTTTCCTTTTTTTTTTCAATCTCTATACTTCCTTCTCTTCTAGGATTAGCTTTTATTGCTGCACTTCACTTTCCTTATTTTAAAATTAATATTCTTAAAAAAAAAAGACGCAAATTTTTTTTTTTTTTGAATTTTAAAATTTTTTTTTCTTTTACGAGAAGCTTCACCCTCCAGTTTACTAAAGCAAATCCTTATAACTTGCATTGTTCAATTTATATAACTTTCTGCTTCCTTTCCCCTACTTACTAATCCTAGCGGTTCCTCTTATTTATTTATTTTATTTATTTTTTTACAACATCTACATTATCATACATTCTTATGTATAGTTTTTTTTTTTTTTCCTGACGTGACATTCTGCTTTGGGTACTTTCCTACCGTTATCCTTATGTAATATGTCCACTCGCATATAGATCACGTCATTCCATGTTGTTGTTGTTGCCCTTTCTTTTTCCTCTCTACTTCATCACCCCGTCATCCTTTTATAACCCTTACTGTTCTTCCCTGTTCTTCCCCTCTTTCGTGCGTCCCTAGATAGGTTTTTTTTTTTTTTTTTTTTTTTTTTCCAATCATCCTTATCAATATTATCGTACCTGCGTTACCAACTACATATCATCCCATTTCCCCCTTTTTTTTTTTTTTTTTGTTTTTTTGTATGCATCACCCGGTACAAATGTCAACACAAAAGAAAGAAAAGAATTATAATCGAAATAGTCACTTTGCTAATTACACATGAGAATAGATAAACAAAATGACTAGACGTGGTGGGCATTATACAAGGATGGATGAACTCGACCCTAACATGAGGAACACAGGTAAGTGAATACTCTGTCTATAGTTCTGATTCATTCCTTCTCCATATTTTTGCAGAATTATTCCTACTGCGAACAATTGGCCGCAACATATTTTGCAAAATATCAGCAAAGTCTAAATCACTTTTAAACAATAAAAAAAAACCTCATCAGCATACATAAGTAAAAGTTACACATAAGGAGTCAATAAAGTTTGGCAGATAAATAACATATAAAATAAACAAAAGAGGACCTAGGACTGAACCCTGTGTAACGCCTGATCACAAAGAACGCAAAGCGGAAGTAATACCCTTGAATTCCACAAATGAGTTTAAAAAAAGGAAATTGCGATGTAGTTAAAGTGGTATTAAATAAATTTAATATGTAATTGGAAATAAAGGGATAAACTAATTTAATAAAGCTAATCGAAATATTATCAACACCTACCTAAAGAGGTCAATTTAACTCTAGTTAAAGCTTCTGTAACCTCTAACGAACTCACACAATTGAACGAAAAAGACGCCACTGTTTCTGGAAAATTATTAAAGGCAATATCATCCATTATAAAATCACCACATTACCAACAAATGCCTCAGAACAGAAACACATTACCACTGTCCATAAAACGAAACATTTTAGAGAAATAATCCCTCTTTTCCTTACTATTGCAATATTTGCAGTATACCCTCCAGTTAACTTCAGAACGCTGGCTTATAAAAGAACAGTTAAGAGACTATATATGTACATATATACATATATAATAATATAAAATTATACTAGAATTCATTCAAATAGACCCATCATTAGAAATATTCCTCCTAACTATAAGAACACAAGTCAACAGTAAATCATAAAAGTAATCACAATGAAGGCGACATACATACATACATATTATCAACATCACCCAAAAGGAATCGACATAGAAATATTATTTTGAAATTATGCTAAAACTCAAAGCTGAAATACTTCAGTCCATAGAAATTATGGAGGTCATACCAAATATAAAGAAAGAAAGATTTTTAAAATAAAATATTGTAAATATACAAAATACAAACGAATATCTCACCATTTTGTTGCTTATTATATCAATATACATTGTATGTAATATGTACATAATTGGAAATTATAAACTAATAAACTAATTTAATAAAGCAAATCAATATACATACATACATATTATCAACACCTGAAGGGGACGATTTAACAGTACTTATACAAACGAATGTTAACCGCTATACATACTTACATATGTATGTATGTACACGCATATGCTCTTAAATAATTTGTTTTGCTGTTAAATTCTTTGATTTCTATTTAAATACCGGAAATATACACCTTTATTGGCTAACAATGTGCTACATTATATATAAATTGAAAGGTATTTTGAAGCACTCTTCAGAGATATACTGAGAAATCAAATTAGTAAAAATTAGAAAATTAGTTATTTTTTTTTTTTGCTCAATTTCCTGTAAACCGAATAAGAGTAAGGTTATCATTTTTAAAACAAAATTCACATAGGTACATATTTTGGAGTTCTGCACATAGAATGCACAATGTGCATTGCACATGATTATATTTCAGTATACAAACCTGAGGGGTTATTGTGTACATATTTCAATTCGAAAGCAAAAGCTTTCGAAATACAATGTAAAAAGTGAAAAAGTTCGAACGATTTTCTTTTCATTTTAAAACATCGTAAGAAAAAATTATTGGGATCTCCATTTAAAATAAGTTAGAGTGCAATATTCGGCTAGTACTAGAATATCCTTATTCAGTATTTTTAAATACTAATAGCTTAGCATTTGATACATATGTATGTATATTGTTTGAAAGACAAATTTACGAGTTTTATTTGATCTCAATAACTTTATTTAGCATAGTAGAAACGGTCCAATTATGGACATAAAGCTTTTAAATCCAGTATCCAGTAATGTGAATTGGTTAAAATTCATCTTGTAATAATTTACAACTATAGGCTATTGTATTCGAAAGTAGACTTAATTTGGGAGTTATTGCCATTTTTGCCTAAAAATATCGTTTTCCTCTTCTTCTTGGTCTTCGCCATCACAGCTTTCTCCTTCTCTATAGCTGTTTCCACCATCTGAGTATTTGGAATCATATCGAGATTTTTTCTGGATCTTGATTCAGAAGATTGGTAGCTTCCATATCTGATACACTCATTGAATCGTCGCTTAAGACTAGAGGTTCCCTCATCGTTACTTTCTTCATCTTCAAATAAACGTTGTGGAGAGTATGTATACTCTCACTATGACTGTCTACAGACATTTAAAATATTTTTAAATATGCAAATTTTGAAAATTTTCCATTAGAAATCACGTGAAAACTACATGGTAAAAATAATAACACATTGTACCGACGACGACGACAACAAACGTCGGCAGAGGGACAGCGCAGCATTTTTCCTTATTCACCCACTTTGCTCCTGGTACGTATTCCTAATTATGCCAATACCATATGTACCAAATATCATCGACGTACATACGTCAAAAAATGCCCACAATATGGCTATTTAAATGTTTGGGTTATATGGGCGGTGCCACTCCCGTTTGTACAATTAAAACCTCATATAGCCTATTATTCCTTCCAGAGTCACAGTAACATGCTGTGAAAATTTCAGGAAGATCGGTCCAAGGGTTTGGCCTCTTATTAAGCACAAACATACAGACAGACAGACATTCATTTTCATATATGTATATAGAGATAAATGGCTTTTTCAGATAGGGTCCTTTTACACGGGAGCTATGACCAATTATGGACCGACCATCATAAAATTTAGTACAACAATTTATATAACTATAAGAATTATTTGTGTCGAATTTTAACGTGGTAACAATATTTGTACCAGATTTATACATATTTAAGTGAATTTTAGATGTGAACTTTATATGGGGTCTATGGTCAAACATGAACCAACAAAACAAACTTTCGTTTTTCGATTTCTTTTTACATGACACTTATTTTTGTCGAATTTTGTAATAATATTCCAATTTTATAGGCATTAATTTATCATTAAGCCATATTTCGGGAAGATTTTTGTATGGGGCCTATGAGAAATCATGGACCGTTTCTTATGATTTTCTTCACAATTTCTTCTTTTATCTTAAAAATAAAGTGTACAAAATTTCATGGCATTATCTGCAATATACTATTTCAAAAAATTGCTAGAAAAATGTTTAAAAATATAAAATTTTTATGGAGGTTGTTTCACATTTTGGTCCATAACTCTGGTTCTGCTATATCGACTTTGCTGATTTTCAATACCAGACTGCTTAGGAGAATTGTGAACGGTTTTTTGTAAGCTCTGTTATTTTTGGTTGTGTGTTTTGGACGTGAGAGTGTTTTACACAGACAGACGGAAATAGCTCAATCGACTTATAATTTCATAAGGATCAATAATATATCGCTCATTTGCTGCAACAACGTAGTAATTCAAAAAAAGTCGTTTCGAGAAAAACGGCTTTGAATGTTTTATGACATTTTACTATTTCTTAAATAAATTTTTAACAAATCGTGCGATTTCAGAAATAAAACCTGATTTAAATAGTAGATGTTAATATCTTTCGAATCTGTATTTACCAAATTTTTACTTGTCAAATGTATATACGAGAAAACATGCGTTTTTATTTTGATTTTTTCAACAAAAAACACTCTCACAAAAAATAATTGACTGCTAAAACTATATGAAAGACTATATAACGGCGCATATTTTGTATTACTCAGTTCAAAAAACACGGCTTTTGATTTATGACTTTGTTGGGTCTCAGATGAATATTTTCCAGTATTACACACGGAATGACAATCTTATATATATATGTATGTACCCCTCATTTACCACTTATGGTGGTGGAGGGTAAAAAAACAAAAATTAATAAAGTGTTATTGGAAATCATGTATTTATCCGAGTATATACCAAACAAAAAAATTACATGACAAAGAAATAGTTTATGCTGATGCTCATCATCAGGATGAAGTGGTTCGATTTAGAGGAAACATAAATAAATATTATAGATTTCTCGAATAAAAATCAAATGGACAATAACTTTAAATAACAAAATTAAATAAAAGAATACCTATTTAATAACATAATTTATTTATAAATTAAAAGACCTTAATTCTAATAAAATTTTAAATTGAAGTAAAATATGTAAATTCCTAGATCATATTTTAAAAACAGTTTTGGGAAGATATTTTAAGAGCTTCATTATTGAGGAATTTACTCGAATTTTGGAAGCCATTTAGAATGAATGGTAAAGTACTATTGTTTAAGAAGTGAAAATGGCATTCACTTTTAACTACTTCCAAATTCGTTTGCTGTGTAAATAAATAGACCGAGAGCTATCGTTAAAATTAATTGACGTATACTAGATTTACAAACAAGATTAAGGTGTGCCTTGCAAATGCTACCCCCATCCGTAGTCGTTATATATTGGATGTAGGCTGGGTATAAAAAATACTACATTATTGAATTCAGTTTTTTTTTTAATTAAAAGATAATAAGATAATTTAATTTATAAACAGTAATTTTATTAAATGAGTAGTCATAGTACCAAAACGTAATTTATTATAATGTGTTATTTGAAATCAAAAATAGTTTCTTTAATCTCAGCATAAAAATTTTTTTAAAAATTGAGATCCAAAAACAAATTTTAATAACAATAATCAGCCTTATTATGATTGTCGCTGTCGAAGTCTTGTCTTACATTTTATGACAAAAAAAAAAAACGACTGGTCTAAAATACATTTTAAGAAAACGGCTTATTTTCTACTATGACAACGCCGCTCATAATAATGCTGATTATATTGAACATTAAAGATCTTTCAAGTGCAGCTTATACATATGATATCAAGATACAATTCAATCCAGGAACACCAAATATGTCGATGAACAACAAACTGTAGTGGTCGTGAGGTGTGTATACAGTGATAAACGGTTAGTTCTTTTTTATTTTTTTGAGATTTTTATATAATGAAGATATTTGAATATATTTGTGGTTTCATATACTTATTCATATATAATTTGATTATTAATATAACTATAATTAAATATCATTTTATCGCTTTTCTTCTCTTTGTGATTCTGTTTTCCTTTAACGTTTATAAAATTTAATACATTTTTTACGCTATTAACGGCAATGACATGAATATAAAGTCTATAGCGAATTTGTTTGTTTAATTTACTTTTTGTTCATTGTTTGTATTAACCAGCTAGGCCAGCCTTTTGTCTGCATTTTTGCATGATGGCACGCAACATGAATTGTTTGCGTGATAACTGGCGTACGTGTTTTAAAAATGTTTCCAAATCAATGACACTACTGCGTAAAGCTTCACCTAAATAATAAATGGCATCTTCGGTGGCTGCTTCTTCAGCGTAAGCATTAAGTAGTCTTAAAAAAAGAATGGAAATAATTATTTCACTTTTAAATTGTTTTTTTAATTTGTAGAATATATGTCATGAACTTTAACGTACTGTCTGTATAAAGGTGCTGTTGTTGTAACAGCTTCATCTGGATCAATACCTTCAGAATCATCCAAAGACTCTAAACTTTTTTCCAATTCTTGTTTTTTATCACGTAAAATATGAATATTTTTTTGTAAATCAACCTATAAATCGATGATAACCCAAAACTAAATAATATAAACAAATACAAATTAAACATGAACTCTCACCTCCTCTCTCCGCAACCGTGATATAATTGAATCTATTTTGGTGCTACCTTCTACCAATTCTTGTTTGGTACGATTAAGTGTATCAATTTCAGCCTGATATTGGTTAACTTTTTCTTGTAGACGACGTCGTAATTTGTCTTCAACGGCACTGATAAGCGAAGCTTTAATATGCTCCTCAGTTATGGTACCAGTCGAACTGGGATTTGAAGGATCCTAAATAGAAGTTTAGAGTATTTAAAAGCATTTCCAAAACTTTGTTCCCTAATTACTTACATATCCTGAGTTGTAGCCAGGACCTGGTGGAAAATTCATATAGGGTGGATAACCGCTGGCACCGCCAGAGTTCGTTGCTGGCATTACATTGCCTGATGATGAAGGATATGGTGGATAACCACCAAAATTATTACTCTGTGGGTATGGTGGAAAAGCCCCACCTGAAGTTGGATATGGTAAGTTATAACCACCAGCTGCCGCTGCAGTATTTGGATTACTTGCTCCTCCAGGTTGTGGCATAAAAGCTAAAATGGAAAACATATACAATATTTGTCAGATCGATCCACAGGTATCATATATGTCTGCACAAATGGGGCAAGGAATATAAATTAAATTGTTTATCCAAATCTCAAGGCAAAATCTGTAATCTTCCGTCAAGAGCAATTTTAGTTTAGGCTTACCAAAACCCACGCATTTCTTCATTACTCAGACGTGGGACCACTAATCGTAAATGATAAAAAATTGTCTTAGCAAAGGTTGCTTCTATATATGTATTTTATACCAGAGGTTGGACGCGTTAACAATTGTTATCAGTCTATCTTGATTACTACAGATGCATTATTGTTAAATTGCAACCAATAAAAACATACTTACACCCTGTTGGATATGGTGTTGCCGCCGTTTGATCTTTACGAACCGAAAAAACTGGTGGATGTTCTCCAAAAGTAACAATCATTACTTGTATCAACGATAATAAATCACTTGAATGCTACAGAAACAAAATAAATGTGAACAAGAGCACTTCACAAATTAAATGTATGTATTTGCTTGCACACTTACAGGCTGCCAATCATGCAGATATGGTAAATAAATTCTGCCATTATGATCTACATACATTGATACTTTAATCAGCATGGTTGGGGTTGGTTTTACAAAACACATTGGAGCATTTTTGGGATGAGTATCCATTAGCCAAATACAAATGGGAATGAAATATTTATTGTCTGTAATAATTAATAAATTAAAAATACTGCGACTTTTTTAAAAAATAAATTGTATACTTTTGTAAACAACCGGTATGGTACCCTCTAAGTTTAATAAATCCCTTGTATTGCCATCATTGAAAACTGTAAAAATTAGTGTCATATAATACATAAATTCGTGAAACTTTCATTCATCCATATACTTACCAAACTTTTGCAAATTGTATGTTAAACTGCGGTAATTTGTTATAACATCTATAACTTCTTTTTTAGTGGCATTAGCATGTTTATACTGTAAATGTTATAAGAGCATTACAATACAAAATCTGTTAACTTTAATAAACAACTGCGAAATATAGACAACACATACAGTTCATGGCCCCTACCCAATCATTGTTATTCTTCTTTGTTTGGCCTCTTCGTTTTGTCAAATTATTTTTGTTAGTTTTAACATACCTTTGATAGTAATTTAGTGATTTGTGCCTCATTTGCCGCTGGTATCATTGTGTGTTTTGTTAATTTTCACTAATTTTAAATGTATAGAATAGATTTCCGTTGCTTTTCAGATATTTATTTTGTTCGAATTATTATAAATTATTAAAATAGTGTCCTCTACAGTTTTTTTCTTCAGCAATGAATTTTTGACGTTTCTTCTCTTCGATGAGTAATTTGATAAACAGTTGTTGAAAATTGATGTTGCCATATCGGGTGTAGTGAATTTGGAATACAACTCTGTTTGGTGAAATTATCTTTGTTATGCATAAATGTCCAAGTTTTGGCACCTAAAAATATATTGCATATCGCTTATACGCTAACTGCTATATTTATTAAAAATAAAGTATGCTTGAAGTGTGCTTTAAGACAAAATTTTCTTACTTTAATTTTTTTATAAATACGGCAGTAAGTATGTTACAATTTACATATGTATTTTTATAATGTGGCCTAGAATTTGTTTATATACATACAATGTTTTTCTATTTGTAGTTTTACAAGAGCAAATCAATTAAATACATATAGGGTGTATCGAACTTTAAAATTGATTAAAACAAGGATGATTTTTTTAAATTGACATGAAATTTACTTTATTCGAAAGATAATCTTCTGGCATTATAATTTAAATATGACTTCTAGCATTTTAAGTTCATATGGGCGACGTATAGTATTGAGGAAGCCAAATATAAGACATATAAAACCAACGATTAACGGTAATCTTATATTTATTTGAACTATGTGTTTTAAATTGATACTTGACTTTACAAAATCGGACACACAATTCAACAGAAAATATTGATAGAAGTATAAAAAAAAAGAAAAACCAACAACCAATAACGCTGCATTGTCTGTACTGTAGAAATTGACTGCATAAAATAAGCTGTGACTTAAAAAAACGAGCAGTTTTTGTTTTTTTAGTTTTAATATAATAAAATATATAAATTTTTCCAATAAATGGTTTTTGCTTGTTTGACTATAACATTTTTACTTTTATGACACTAATTAATTTTTTAAGTTCCTGTTATAAAATAAGTTCCTGCACAAAATAAGCTGTGAGCCACTGTATTTCTTTTCCAAATTTGTGGTAATAAAATATTAAAGTTAGTTTTATAAGTAACAATTCTATATTTGATTCGAAAAAAGAAAAGCGTAAATAAGACAGAGAATCGAAAAAGTTGAAAGAAATTAAAATTAATTCATAAGTTTAAGTTAAGTAAGTTTTGTCAACAAAAAAATATTGATATTGTTTAATAATGTGAAGTGGAAATAAAATGCCAATTATGCAATTATGTAATTTTATTCAAATATCTTGATATTTTGTACAAATCAAATCAAAAATTATTAAATTAATAAAAATAGAACATAAATTCATGTATGTAAGCATGTACATATGTATGTATAAAGGAAAAATTTACTATGTATTAAGTATGTATTTATAATTACATATGGTTAAATTTTTGTGTAAATGGGCTAGAGGTTTTTAAAATCTATTTGATTAATAGTTATTTGCTTGAGATTTTCAATTGTTTGGTCAGTGGTAGTAGTAGTAGTGGTAGCAGTAGCAAAAGTAATAGTAGTGGTTGGTTGTAGTACTTAGTGGCAGTGGTAGTAATATGGATGGGTTTGAAGTTAGCATATTTATTGGCTTAATTTGACTTTTAAGGATGGATTAGATGATTTGAATTGTGTATGGAGAGTTCGCGTGTGCGCACAATTATTTTAATTTCTTGGTATGTCTGCAAGAAAATATAAAAATAATAAATTTTATAAAAACATTATTGTGTGTGGCGATAAGAAATAAAAGAATAAATAATTTTATGGTTTTTATGTTATAAAGTTTATAACATGCAAGCAAGAGAGAAAAAAATATAATACATTTTTAAACAATAAAATATTCTGACCCAAATAATCCATATACAGTTATTAAAATACTGTATCCTTGCTAAAGTTTGTCCGAACGTGCCAATATTTAAAGAAATTTTAGAGTTCCAAAAATTATACTTTATATTTAATTTGTTTTATTTATTTTAAATATCATTTTTTTTTTTGTATATTTAGTACACATATCATTTTTTGTTGTTGTTATATTTAAGATCTACCAAAAAAACGTTTCTAAAATTTCAGTTTTGTTTTTTATGTTTGTATGCATGAATATGCAAGTATGAACTCACATAATTAGGAATAATGGGTTTAATTTCTTATTGCAGTGTTTATATTTTTATGTTTTTAATTCTGATTGGATTTTGTTTTTTTTTGTTTATTGTTAATATGTATAAGGATACAAATATAAAAATAAATTATTTTTATTTCTTTAAATTTTTATTATTATTTGGTTGTACATATATATATATATATTTGTAATTATTATCAAAACATGGGAATATATATGTATGCATGTATGTTTAGGTATATATTTGTTATATATAGTTAGTAGTTATGCAATTATGTAAGTGTTGTCTGCTGATGTTTAAGTAATTTTTCAAGAAGTTCATTTTTGTTTTATTCAAAAATATTGATAGTTTTCAAAGTGGTTGATATATTGTGTAAAGGAAACAAATGTAATCTTTAATAATTTAGTAAGTAAACATTTTGTTTATAGAATAGTTTTCTATTTGTTAAGGTTGTTTAACACTTGGCAAATAATTACTCAAAAAAACTCCACCAATGAATACTTTTAACTAAAGTTATTTTGATGGTGTTTGCTCTTGCAGATGTTTTGTAAGAGCAATTAACACTAATTGTTTATCTACTATGAAGTTTTTCAAAATATGTATATATTATTTAGTGTTTGTCTTTTTTATCAAATGCCATAACTTTAAACAAAACAAGGAAGAAAATATAGTCGGTCAAGCCCGACCATATAATACCCTACACCCAGTATATGTGGAAAAAGAGTTTTTCAGAAATGGGCGCTATATGGGGTCTATGAGCTATTATGGAACGATCATCCAAATTTTTAGTGTCATGACTTATGTGCATACATATTTGTTTGTGTTAAATTATATGATATGGTGCTATGGTCAATTGTAGACCGATCTGCACAAAATGTTTAGGTGTGATTAGGCTTCATATGCCACTATTTATGACCGATAAAACCCTATTTCGGGTTACATTTGTATGGAGACTAGATTAAATAATGGACAGATTTTAACCTAATTCAATCCCAATCGTCCTTAGGCCTAAAAAAGTTCACATACTAAATTTTCTCGAAATACAGCCATCCATCCAGACGGAGCGACATCGTTAAATCGACTCATCGATTCTGAGTCGATCGGTATAATTTAATGGTGGGTGAGACTAATATTTTTGGGCGTTTTCAAAATAACTTTGGTTGAAACCAAATTCGAAAGAATTAATTTTTAATTAAATAAAAATTTCTTTGCTGAATCATTTTTATTGAATTCATGTATTCATTACAGAATCATTCAAGTTGTCTTTAATTCAAATCATTACAGTATAGCCGTTTAATTAAATTTATATAATAAGTATACTACTAAAAACGCATTTAAAAATATTTCTCAATTTATATTGTAAATTATTAAAAACAAAACAAAAGTAAATTGAACAAAGAAAAATTATTTGAATCCAATTACTCATTAATTTGAATGAAGTTAAAGAATTCGTTTTATGCGAATGTTTCATGCTTGCTGACATTTTTAACTCTAAATGGAAGTTTTAGGGAATTAAGATTCATTAACTTTAATGGGTTGCAATTGAAAAGGTCGCCAATGTTTTGAGTGCTCATAAGATCACTTATTTAAAACGACTAACGAGAGCTCACTTTTTTATGATGTAGAATTATTCCTGACACCATTACCCTTACCAACAAATCATTACTCTAACAGCATAGTAATGGCTTGTGAAGAATTTCCAACTTAATTCCGAAATGGATTTCGAGCTAGTATTTCAGTTCCACTAACGCCTTTACCGAAGTAACTGAAATTACCCTTACCCAAGTAATCGAAATATAATCTTATTATATTTATTTTTTTGCTGCAACAATTCTAAGGCCTGATACAGTAAAACTTATAGAACGTTTGTCTAGAAAATTTGTATGAACATCACTTAAAAAACATTTAAAATCTGAGTGATTTTTTTTTATGAACAATCTTTTAGTTTTCAAATAGTGATTTTTCATATATTTCAAACCTTTGAATTTGTAAATCAGACCTATAAATATATGGTTTATCCAGTCGTTGTCGAAAAGTATATAAGTTACAAAACTAAACTAAATAATATAATCATAATAATGATCTAACAACTTTGAAGATAACTAAATCGATATGCTGTTCCGGTAGGGAAATGATACGTTAATTGAAATGATAATGCCCAAACATCATCACTATTTGAAACAACTTAATATATTGTTAATTAAATTAGTGAGATCGGCCAAGAAAAACCTTTTTGACGCTACAGTTGTACGATCTAGAAAAAAGAAAGATGAAAGCTTATTGTGAAAAACCTAATTGATGGAAATATTTAAATCATAAAATATACACGAGCTGTAAAATAATTAAAGCTTTTAAACAATTATAAGAAATATATTAAATTAGTTTATCTTTTGGGCAATCAAACGACCAGTGTGGTTAGATAATAAACAAACAACTGATTATGTTACTCATTCATTTTTAATACGCCTTAAGAACTTTATTTGTAAGAAAAAACGATTGTTATAATATAATAAATTAATAGACAGACTTTTTTATGATAAGTTTAAAAAAATCGCTGGTCTATTTTGGAATATTATTAAGCTAATTACTTCGTTTACAATATTTTCCCTATAAAATACAATTATAAATGTTTTATTTTTCTTATGTTTTTAGATCATTTTGTTCATTTTTTTTATTAATATGTTAAAAATTTGTATTCAATATTCATCAGTCTATTGCAGATCAATATAAAAAAAACATAACCCAACAATCTATTATTAATTAGCTATACACTATTTGAAGAAAATCGTTTTGATTAAAGAAATTTGTTATTTTTTTTAATCAAATAAAAACCCAGTTTTTGCAACTTGTTATTTGTTGAAAATGATTACTTCTTGTGCCTGTACTAGTCAGATTTGCAGGTTTTTTAGGAAAGCTTTGAAAATTTATAAGTTTAAATAATTTGTAGATTTCCTAACTAAAACCTGTAAATATGACAAGGGCTGGATTAAAGCAATAATATAAATAAAAAAAAAAACGAATATCATATTATATGTTTTAAATAAAGTAAGAAATAAAAAAATAATAAACAAACTATTAGAAAATAATGTAAAATAATTTAAAAATAAAAAAATAGTGTGCTTCTAACAAGTTTTTAATTTTGTGTGTTTGTGGTAAAGTATAAGAGAGTTAAATAGAGAGGAGGGTTTATAAATATGTTTGTATATATGTATATTGTTCGTTTCACTTTACATAATCATTCTGTGGAATAACTACATTTTTGTCAATTTAGGAAAAGCGTATTTTGAAAAGTAATATACAAATTATTTTAAATGTATTATTAATGTATACATACATATAAATACCTAACAGCGAAAATATCTTAAGTGCAAACACACAAAATATTGAAGGAGAGAAACATTTGTCTGTTTTGCTGGCTTCATATATTTCAATACAATGTGTTAAGCTGAAATTGCTTTTGCTATAAAATCTTTAGCGTACTTGCGGGGAGTTTGCAAAAAAAAAAACAAATATAGTAATGGTTAAGCTATTTTCACTGTTACGCCTCGATATGTGTGAGAAATTGCATGACGCGTCTTTAACACTAATACTTTCGACATCTTCTAACATCTATACAGCCTGGTTCTGTAAAACGAATTCGGGTGACGTTTGCGTTTTTGAAATGCATTCGAATTTTGGTGTTTTGAAAATCGAATACTCAAGATTTACATGTTTTACTTTCGAGTAAATGAACCTATTTCAATTCACAAAATTGTACGATTTGCAGAACATTAATTTCTTAGTTATTGGCTTTTTAAAATCGTTCGGTTTTTCATCACTCTAGTTTTATGTTATGTTAGTTAAACTTTTTCTAAGAACTTAAGCATTAATGAATTGTATTTTCGTGTTAGTGTGGAGAGGAAATGTATCAAAAAAAAAAACTGAAAACAAAATTCAGAAATATTTTGCGGGTTTTATTATTGTTGTAACACCTTAAAAACCCCTTAATAATCTGGGTATATTTAAAAGGGTTTCTTTTAGCTCGGAGCAAGATAGGATTTATTTCATGATAGTTAGCTGCTAATTTTTAAGAGTAAGGATTTGGTTTAAACTTACAGTATTAAATTTTTGCTTTTTTATTAAGTTTTTAAACTAAAGCTTTAATTGTGCAGCATTGACCAGTTAAACCAAATTCAAAACGTAAAATCTGCTAAAAACTAATCAAACAATTTATTCGAATTTCGTATTTCTTATTATAGTTTTTTACCCTTTTTTATTATTATTTTAATAATTGTTTAATCTTAAAGTCTTTTTTAATAAAATCTTTATTTTCGATATTTTGCTACTTCGTTGTGTAGCAGCTTCAGGAAATTTTTTTTATAAAAACAAAATATCGAAGATTTTAATAAAAAAAAAAAGATCTCAAGCTTAAACAATTATTAAAATATTAGAATTTCGTTAAACTATATTAAACTAGTTTTAAATATGATAAGTATAACAAGCTTAAGTTGTATGCAAAACTTTTAGACTGAAAGATATTCGCTGTTACAGAATTTCATTCCAAATTTTAGTCTTTTATTAAAAGGTATATAATGTAAGTCCGCTGTCACAGCATGTCATTGTGATTGAATGTGCAATCAATGCCGTGTATTTTTTATATTCGCAAACAGTAAAATTAACTTCCATACCAAAATTGTATGATTAAAACTTCTGCGAATCTGATGCAAGTAACATGAAAACGAACTTTAATTGCAAAATTTAAGCCATTTCGAACATACAGTTTGACAGCATTTTAATAAAATGTAAAAAGATTGTTTGTTACAAGAAAAAAAATTAAGTTTGATTTTTAACTATAGTTTAAACGTGCAATGTTGAGTAGTCTGTCTCAAATGGGTAAATTAATAAAATTTAAAAAAAAAAAATCTTAAAATTTTTTACACTAAAAACATTTGGTTACGCAGCTCAATTTGAAGTCTTAAGTTAACATGAAAACGAACAATACGAGTTTAAGCTAAGTTTAACGTTAAAAAGGTATAAGCTTTAAATAACATTTCGTGAGAGTTAAATTGTTAATTAATCTGAAGTTCAGATTCTGAACTTAAATCAATCTAAATGGAACAGGAAAAAATACATATTGCCACATGACTAAACACCGACGAAATTTAAAATTTTTAGCTGTTCAATAACAAACATCCATTTTCATTAATTGCACTTTATTATGCTTAAAGTTATTGTGTTTTTACAGATTTTCCCTAAACATTCTTGAATCCAAAATATGATTTAATTTATCAACGGGTATTTTCAAATTTTCCTAATCAAAGTTTAACTAACAAACAAAAAACTAATACTAAACACCCATTTGTTTCTTCTAACTAAAACAAGTGTTATTCGAAATTCTTTTAAAAACAGAAAAACCAGTTTATCTACAGCCATTTAACGAAAACTATTCAGTTTGAAATTGCTTGTAAAATGCAACATTTTTGTAAATTAAAATATCAAAAAACACAGAACGAAAAAATGATAAAATCACTTAAATTTTGTTTCAAAACGCCTTTCAAAACGCCAGTCATTGTTGTATATTTTGTATGTAGTTTTTTTTAACATTCCACTTGTAGTTATTTTAAAGTTTTGTTTAATGTTTCAATAATAAGTGTTGTTTTTTGTTTGATTTGTTTTGTGTGCGTTCTTACCATAAATAAATGATATTAGATATTTATTTGCATAAAACTAGGTTTTCGCAAATAAAGCTAAAAATTATTTATTTTGTTATATACTCTTCTCTTTTACTTTTCTGTTTTTCTTTAATTTATTTTTTTTTAATTTGTTTTTGTTTAATATACTTATAATTGTTATTTACTTCATTATTATTAGAAAAAATTTATTTAGTCGATGTTATCATTTAGAAATATATAAATTATAAAAAAAAATCGTGGCAAAAACATTTCGTTTGATTGTTCGTTACCATATATGTATTCTCACTCTTTTATGTTCTCATTTTAATGTGTATTTGTTTTGTTAATAACTTTGTTCTTTTGTCGTTTGTATTAGTTTTAATAAGTTTTGCGGTTTTTCTATACGAACACACAAAATTAAAGAAGAACGTGATCTGCAAAATGGAAATTTTAAAAGTAGAGAGAAAATAGTTGGTGTATGTGGCTGTCTATATACGTTAATGAATAATTTAAGCCCATTTTGAATAAGCATAAACACAGATAACACCCACAATAACACCTGCTGTTATATAAGTAATTAATGACCTTCGTTTTTTCGCCGTCTGTTTGTTGTCCTCGTTTTCACGTTGTTTTCTTTTGATCTCATTAACTTTTTGTTCAATATTCGCCTGGCGTTCGGCACGTTTTCTACGTCGTATCTCAGTGTCAGGACTAAAGGAGAAAGTGTAGTTTCAAATTAACAGATTGCAAATGCAGATTTTGTTTGGTATGAAAACTTACCTTGTAGCGCCACTGTTTGCAGTCTCAATGCCATTTAATTTCATGGATTCGAGCTCTTCACTTTGTTCGTTCGTTGTAACATTATTTTGTTGCTTCTGCTGCTGTTGTTGTTCAGAATGATGGAATTGATTATATTTATTTTGTGTGCTATAGTTGGCATTATCCATATCCTCTTCGTGGTCGTTGTTATCATTGTCATCATTATCGTCAATATCATCTTCTTCGCTATCATCATTCTCAAAGTATTCATTATCGTCGCTATCCGATTCGTGTACACGATTCAACAATATATTATTTATTTGTGTTGGCAGTGGGGGAAGTGGTCGATTTGTCATGCTTGTATTATTCTCCGAACTCCTTTCATTGTTAATGAAATTGTTTAAAGCATCTTTGTTGGTGTTGTCATTGTCGGGCGCATATAGGTCATCGTTAAAACTAACACTGGCTGGTATCTTGGGCAGTGGTTTACCTTGTGAACCAGATGCCAAATTAAGCCTTAAAATCCCATCAGCTCCACCCCCGGCCAAGGGTAAAAGGGAATGGGTGCGCGGTGGTAAGGGCGGTGGTGTTTCATCTATAATATATTGCTCATGATGTTGACTATCATCACTAATAACAATAGGCGCTTCATTGTAATCAATGAATTTCTTTTAATTAAATGAATACAAAAAATAAAGAAGAACAATTATTATTTTATTTGAACTGTTAATTTTTAATTTTTGATATTTATTTTAGTTAGGCTCGAGTTCATTAAATTTAATTTTCATTAAATTATTTTTACTGAAGGTAGGAATTATTTTACAACTTGAAAAATTTTTATTATTAATTTTTTTTTTTTTTGATCATTTTCTTGGCTGGGGGTGGAGCTGATGAGAGAAAGTGGTGTTTCTCGAAACATATGTAAATTCAACAACCCAGGTTCGAATCCCAGCCAAGAAAATTATCAAAAAAAATTTTAATAATAAAAATTTTTCAAGTTGTAAAACAATTCCTACCTTCAGTAAAAATAATTTAATGAAAATTAAATTTAATGAACTCGATCCTAACAAAAATAAATATCAAAAATAAAGAAAGTTACATTTTTATGAAAACTGTTGAACAACTATTATTTATCTATCTATGCTTGTTTGCGTATGAAATAAAAAAGGCTTTTGTTGAAAACATGTTTTAAATGATCTCCTTGTGAAGGGGATGTTCAGAGGTTATATTCGTTTTGCGAAAAAAGTTTTTTTAATTGAAAACAGCTGTTTTCGTTATGATGGAAAAACTTTTTTATTTTTAATTAAAAAAAGAGCTAGAAACCAGATCTGGGAAAAAATAAATAATGAAATTACTTTTTAATACCTTGTTTGAAACGATTTAAAAAAAAAACCTTTTTAATCGCACACCACAATCAATTTTAAAAAGAGATCTGTGTACAATAAATAACAAAAGCCAGGCCCTTTGTTTATTTTAACTACGCAAACAACTAGATTAAGATAAGTATAAAAACATATTCAATACAAACCGGATCTTTAAGTAATTTAATGCCTTCAATAATGGCTTGATATGAAAAATACAATTGATCGGCGGTTTGTATAAGACCCATACGATATCTACGCAATTCATATAAAACATCTTGTACATATACATTCTGAACACCTTCCCTGTCCACCTGAAACAAACGAAGAAATACAAATAAATACAAATCAATTGCAAATATGTTCCCAAAATAACACATAATAACTTACCAAAACTAAACAACAATCCACCAAACAGAATGTACCCGAACGACCAATACCAGCACTACAGTGTACAATAGCGGGACCAACATCGGGATCTAAAGCACCAGAATCGCGTACTTGTTTAAGGAATTGCAAAAAAGCAACTGGTGAACTAGGAATGCCAAAGTCTGGCCAGGTTGTATAATGGAATTGTATTATTTCGCGACTTTGATTCGATTCATTATCAGTTAATCTAAGAAAAAAACAAATTTAATGTAACCAACATCTTTAATTTAAATAAAAAAAAAATAAACAATTTAAAAACCTACTTAAACCATCGCACACAAAAGTTTTTGTACTCTTCACAACGTAAAAATTCGATGGTCAGCTTAACTTCATTCAATTTGAGAGCATTGTCTAGACCTTTACGTTCTGGCCAATACAAGTGACATTTAACTTGTTTCTTTTCCATCAGCTTATTTAACATCAGTATTGCTTTTGTTTTTTGTTCCCATACCATTAACCAAAAATGTCCAACTGTATCGCCAAGTGGTCCTTGTGTTAATATATATTTTCGTTCAGCTCGTTCCAGCTAAAAGTTATATTAAAATGCATCACACACTTTGTAATTTAGTTTTCTAATTTTCTTTACCTTTACTAAGTTGGCATTAATGTAGTCGACGCCGCCTCTGTGTATAATAATTCGTGAATGATCGTATGGATTTACATCTCGGTATCGGTTCAGGCATCGATTTTGTGGTTTTTCTGATTCAATTGTACCGAAATGTTTTTCGTTTGCTTCACGTTCACATTTCTCTCGGATTTCCTGCAAAATAAATAAATATTATTCAACCACATACCAACTAAATTTTAGGCCGGGTAACTTATCAAAATTTTAAACATAATTAAGGCTTACTTAAATATTAAATATATGTATATTTTTTATATTTACAAAAAGGCAAAAATAAACGAGTTATTTGCATTTACACATGTGGATGAAATCTTTCGTATGTCTCTAATAGAAATATAAACATTTTAGAACAAATGTTACATCTAAATACTTTTAAAAAGTATTAGACTTCCCGTTAAACATGAAGCATTTGAAATACGTCAGAGGAGCACAAAATTTCAAAATTGACAGTTAATACAGTTACAGATGGCGTAAGTTGGTCCTAGCAGTTACTAAGTTATTGTTAGTTTATGGAACACTTACTACCGTATTTATAAAAAATAAAATAAATTTTCTTAAAGTACACTTGAAGTCTACTTTAATTTTTTATAAATACGGCAGTTACTCTTTACTCGAAAGAAATCACAATGGACCATAAGGGATCTGCGAGTGGGTGTGTGCACGCGATTGCAAACAACGCTTCTTAACAAAACCTAAGAGTTCGTTGCATAATTTTTATACGCTTTTTTCGATTATATCTTTGGTATTAATGAATGTTTGTGTAATTTATTTTCAATAATTTTTCGGATACAAAAGTTAATTTTTTTTAGCAACTTTCTTTTTGGCAAGACTGTTTTTGGCAGCTCAGCTGTTTTCCTTATTGTTGTTGAAATGGCTGACTTATTAAATGCATTAGTTATGTTAAAAGAACTTAAAATATCATTTTATTTCTATATATGTGTGTATGTAATATATTTCCCTTGAAATGGTTGGTTTTATGTTAAAAAAAAGTTAAAATTTTTTAAAATACTTAACCTACCTATATTGTAGATATTTTTTAAGATTTAATTAAATTAAATTTTTCATTCCCGGTAAATCTTAAACCCTAATATTAAAATCAAAGTAGGGATTTCAATTCAATTCTTTATTCTTCAATACATATATTCTAAAATATTACTTTTTTTTTGTTACAATTAAACCATTTATATAAAATTATTCAGTCGCCAATTAAAAAAGTATTGCCAACTTAAATTTCTATGATCTAAAAAACGCGCTATACCTGTAGGATAAAAAAAAGCATTTGAAAAATGTAATCTTTCCAATTACTCTTTAATGTAATATTTATTGGTTCTTCACAAGAATTTGAAACATATCAGCTTAGGCCACTTTCATACGTTTCAATTGTGACTCTTCAAGGAAGTATTTTTGTATGAGAAGGAAAAAAAGGATTACATACTTGACGGTACTAGTCAATTTTATTTTTATACCCTACACCACCATAGTGGGGAATGTATATTGGATTCGTGCATATGTTTGTAACGCCCAGAAATATTGGTCCAACCCGCCTTAAAGTATACAGATCGGCTCAGAATTACTTTCTGAGTCGATCTAACGATATCCGTCCGTCTGGCTGGCTGGCTGTCCATGTAAAGCTTGTGCGCAGACTACAGATCGCAATTTTGAAGATATTTCGATAAAATTTGGTACGTGGTATTTTTTCGGTCCAGGGACGGATGGGATTGAAACTGGTGGCCATCGGTCCATTATTTCACCTGGCCCCCATACAAGTCCTCCCGAAATTAGGGTTTACCGATCATAAATGTTTCAATTATGAAAGGAACCAAACAAATTTCATCACAAATGAGTTGTAAATGAAGCCAAATCACATATACAAATTTTGTGCAGATCGGTCCATAATTAGTCGTAGCTCCCATATTATTGAATGCAAATATATTTCATATGTATACAAGCAATACGATAAAATTTTATTGTGATCGGTCCATAATTAGTTGTAGCTCCCATGTGGGCCTTATCACTTCCGAAAATCACTTTAAAGAGCATAACTCTCTCAAAAATGTTGGTATCCAAATAATATTGAACGCAAATATATCTTATATGTATACAAACAATACCGTACAATTTTATTGTGATCGGTCCATAATTAGTCGTAGCTCGCATGTTTCCGAAAATCACTTTAACGACCATAAATTTCTTAAGAATTTAATAAAATAAAATTCGATACAAATAATACCTATAGAGAAATGATGACAACTAATTTTATAATGGTCGGTCCGTAATTAGTCGAAACTCCCATATAAGACCCTCCCCGTAATCAACTTTAACCTCCATAAATCTTTTAAAAGTATTTATATCGAGATAAAGTATAACATACACAATATTTATATTCACAGAAATCATTACACTAAATTTTTGGATGATAGATCCATAGTAGGTCATATCTCCCATATAGCGCACATTTCTGAAAAACTGTTTTATACATATACTGGGTGTAGGGTATTATATGGTTGGTCTTGACCGACTATACTTTCTTACTTGTTTCCTTTTATTTTCTCCGTCTTATTCTACGCGAACTTGTATGCATGTTGATTAGAAACTTGATGGTAAAGAGCACGAAAATTTAAGAACGAAATGAAAGGTTCAAAAGAAAATTTAACAAAAACTGGTCATCTAAAAAAGCTGATATTAAAAAAAAAACAAAATATTTACTTAATTTATTATTAAAAAATTCCCGGGAATGAACCATTTTTTATTATTTCAGGCGATTGAAAAAATCCCAATTTATTATGTGTACCCTACATATATGTACATATGTACAAATATCGTCAGCAGTTTAAATTCAAAATATGCTTCATATTAAGGAATGACTATAATACACGTTAACAAACCCTAAAATTAAAACTTTACAGCAATTAAATTCCACAAATTTATTTCAATTAATACTAAATAATTTTTTTCATCTTCTGTTTAACAAAAAAAAAATGAAAAATATATGTATATGTTACATTAGTTTTGCTATTCAGTGTATTATAGATGGTATAATCGCACATACGTGTAGTTAAATACATAAACGGTAATTTATAATGCAACATAATAATAAAAGATCGTTTTATTTTTGTCTTGCTTCATGCTTCATAGTTAATAAGGTGACTTTTTTACATTTATTATTACTTTTTTACGTTATGAAAATATGTATGTACATTTGAACATAAGAGTGAAATAAGGAAGTAGAACTTAAAATGTAAGAGGGTTTATTAGAAAAATTAATTCAAAATTCATATTTATATTGAGTATATTACAGAGTACATGTTAGGAATCTGTAGAAAATATTTAGATGACTTTTTATGCTAATTTAAACATAAACATGTAAAAGAAATATACATATACAGTAAGTAGTTGGAAGAAAACTAAATTTATGTGCAGTGTTGTTTAAAATAATAGATTATTTTAAATTTTAAGAATTTTGCAAACAAATATTTATAATATAATGACCAATATTATAAATATATAATCAAAATACAACAATAAAATTATAGGTTATAAGTCATTTGACACTATTTAATTAGTTACTACTAGAGAATTATTAATATTATTTAAAAAAATATGACAATGTCGGTTTCAATTTGTGGGTCCAAAAATAATCGCTGTAAATAATGCTTTGTTTTATATTTCAATCCAACATACTTTTTTGTATCACATAAAAAAGGAACATTTTTTTAATTGTTGGTAAAAATAATTAATTTTTTTAATACTTAGTATTATTTGTATCATTGGAAAAAATAACAGCAAATGAAGGATGTGAAAAAAGAAAATTTAAAGGTTACAAGAACAATAACAAACGATTACTAGAGTCAATATTTATTTAAAATTTAAAAATTATAATATTGAGTGTATTTTTATTGTAAATCCATTGTTAGGTATGAGTTTTTCCCATCTTTCTGGCTCATCTTTTGAGGCCATGAACGAATCAAGCCAATTTCGGATACCCGGTTATGAAGTGAAGCGTATCCCAGTGAGAGCGTTCTGCATCGTTCGAAACAAATAGTCTTCGGACTGGGCAAAATCTGAACCATAAGGCGGGAGAAGTAAAACTTCCCAACCACTTCTTTCTAAATAGTTTTTAACAGATTTAGCAGCATGTGGACGAGCTGATATGCCAATGCTCGCATTAAAGGAATCAGTTGCATTCGTTATTGGTTCTTTTTGATGGCCTGACAAAATTTCTGTTGATCATTTCAAATATAGAGTTTTTTAGCTTTGGATTATCGTAATTTGAAAGATTATATGTTTATGGCTCAAGGGCGGTGGCCCATAATTAGTCATTTGTATTAATCTTGTACAAATATTGAGATCGAGATAGAATTTAACACTAATAATATCAGTATGCACAGGTGATATCATGTTTTTCTCATATAATCATTGGAGGGTATTATATTATATGGTCGGACTTGATCGTTTTTTATCTATTTATTTTGATTGTCCGTTAATAGGTAAATTTTTAGTTAGTTTGTAAGTTTAATTATATTTTTCTTTCTCTATAAGCTACCACAAATAATATCTGGCAAATTATTGAGATTGGCGTTATCGTTATCTATTACCATATTGGATCGTTAGCTAACTTTCAAAATATAAAAAAATATAATATTTTTTATTTATTTATTTACAAATTTATTATAATTAAAATTACAATAAATTAAAAGCTAAAATCACTAGCAACAATGGCTATCGGCTTATTAATTTCAATATTTAATATACATACATACTTTAATAATTTAATATACTTATAGCAGTATTGAACAATATAAGCTTCATTAGTTTAAGGTGTAAAGAAAGTCCTTATTAGTCAACTTTTTTCGCAATGGTAAGAATAAATAAAAGTATCATGTACCATTTTAGGCAAACGTTTAAAAACCTACTACTTTAAACAAAGCTTCACAGAGTAGCTTGACTTAGTTAATTACACAAATTATTTCATACCTTAAGAATTGATAAAAGTAGCGTGAAACAGTTAACAAAAGGTATTATATATATCAATAACTACTAACTTATAATACAATGAAATTTTATCAACAAATCAGCATTTACAAACGAAATGATGGAATTAATTACAGATGTAGAGCAGGTAAATAAATAATTTAAAATATGCACACGGTCATTTAGCCGCTATGAACTAAATAGAAAAGAAATCAAGGTAATACATTTATGATTATAATTAGTTTTTCTATGACTGACGACTATAACAATAAAGTATGTTAAGTTGTAATTATTTCCATTTAACATGCAATGAGTTCAGCTAAGAAATGTTTTGTATCAATAAATTGAAACTGGCTGTTTTAAATAAATTAATAGAAAAATAAATGCTTAAATAAAAGGACCCTTATTGTTTTGATTCGAAATCAAAATTTTATTTTCATTATACCTAGGTACATGTTATGTTTTTGTTACAAAAAATAACAATTTACACACTTTGTTTTTTTAATATGGCCCCGATTACCGTTCACAGCACTAAGTATTTTGATGTTGTATATATAATAAAATATGTAGTTATAATATACATACATATGTACATATAAATATTTTATTCTAACAGTCTAATTCATAAAAACTTATCAAGGGTTTATAACAGGCTTATAAAGCAAATATCCATAAAAAATTTGCTTTATAAGGCTGTTATAAACCTTTGACAAGTTTTATGAATAAGGGGGTAAATG
Organism: Bellardia bayeri; assembly: GCA_950370525.1. NCBI lineage: Eukaryota > Metazoa > Arthropoda > Insecta > Diptera > Calliphoridae > Bellardia > Bellardia bayeri. Next base: position 89,657,600 of record OX493267.1, read on the forward strand.
TTTAAATAAATTAGAACTTGCTAAACCTCTATATTATTATTATTATGTTATAAATCCTTGATAAGTTTTTATGAATTAGACTGTTAATTTTTTTTGCCAATTTAACAGTAAGTACTGCAATTAATATTTTTTGGCACTTAGAAAAGGTTTTTCTTTTATTAATATGATCCAAATGAAGATTTTGTGTGAGTAACCTTTGAGAAGTTGAGAGAAAACAAAATGTTCACGTTTATAGTTACTGAAATTTAGCAAGAATAATGTTTACAAATAAATGTTTTACTCATTATTCCAAAAGCTTGTGCTTTGTGAACATAATAATAACACTAACAGTAATTTAAACACTTGAACCTACAACACCAACAAGGCATGTAACATAATAGTAGTTTTAAACTAAAAGAAATCACAGAGGTTTTTTAATAAATATAGAAAATAATGATATAACAAAATTACGTTTAGTGAGCTGTCTAATTGTCAGCGAGATTTATATTTTCTGTATTTTTTGAAGTTGGTGATGATGCCTTTATATGCGCACTCATCAGGTTTTCGTGGAAATTAAACTTCTTCTTAAAACGAAAGGAGCAAAAGACAACCGAACAAACAAATAAACATATGTATGTATGTACAGCCAGACAAGCAACAAAAATAAAAACAGCAAACGAAAAAATCAGTTAGATAGCATGGCAGACCTTACATTCATCTGTTTGATTGAATTAATGGCCAGCCAGCAAATAAATAAACCAGCCGTCAACTAACAAACTAACTAGTGAAGCTGACTTCCAAGAGTTCGATAGACAAAATTCCTTATACATACATATTAGTACAAGTTTTAAAGTTTTTTTTTTCATATATATATACCTACTTATTTTTGTTTATAGTTTACCTTATTATTGTCATAATAATTTGTTTAACTTACCTGATACAAACGCTGCCAACCATTACGATCGCCTGTAATTTTTGTGTATTCCAATTCTATATTATTAGGTGTTGATGCTTCTAATGGTAGAGTATCGTTGCTATTACCATTACCTGACATATTAGCTACTCTATTTGTTGAATTGTTACTAATATCTGCACTATTATTTGTATCACTAACTCCAGCCGACGTCGACGACGATGATGATGTTATAGAAGATGATGATGAATTTGAAGTGGAAGTCATTGCCACTTCAAAACTAAAGTTTTTGTTTATAGGTATTTGTGAGTATGTGCTTTGAAGCTGCTATGGTATAAAAAATAATATTTTATTTTTGGCTGAATGCCGATCTAGCTAAGTTGTGTGTGCAGTTATTTTAACACAAATATTGTTATATAGTGTCGTAGTTCTTTATTTAGTTAATATTGTTCTTGTTGCTTTTGTTTTATGTTGCTGCTGCTGCTGTTCTGTCGCAATTACTCTATATATTTTCATTTAACACGTATTAAAACTAATTTTATAGATTTTTAATTCACAGAATTGTAAGGAATTAAAAAAACATTAGACCACGAACGAATTAAATTACAATTCCATTATATATATTTTTTCAAAATTCACATTTTTTATTTTTGCGTTACACACAAACACACACTTTAGTATTTAAATTGCTTACTTTATTTGTTCAGGAATTGTGATTTATACATTATTTGAATTACAATATAAAGTTTGGTGATGTTGTTAACATTATATTTTTTGTAAAGAAAGTAATGGAAACTTATTGCAAATAAAATAAAATTCTATTAAATTCTTTTTTTTTTTTGGCAAAACCGTAGGCAATGGCAGAATGTAGAATAATGGATGCACGTAGTGTTGCCAAAACCAAACCAGATTGTACTTAAAAAAACGCCAGAAATCGCTAACTCAGTACAAAAAACGCTGATATAAACCGCTGAATTATTTTAAAACACATATTGGTCTCACTTTGTTTTTGTTGTTACAATTCAGCTTAAATTTTTACAAATTAATAAAATATTAATATTAAATAATAGTAAAACAAATATAAATTCCATTTAAAAACTAAAGATAATTTTTTCCCAATGCAATTTAATTTTTTTTTTTGAGAAAGTCAAATATGGAACTTTCGGCAGAAAAGTAATTCTGATATTATATCCAATCCTTTTAAAGTTTTGTTAGAGAAAACTAGAAGCCAAATAATTATAATAATAATATTTGATTACACTCATACTAATTAAATAAATTATTTAATGGAAAAGGTAATTAGAATTTATGTAATTTGTTGCTAGTAGATATAATGAAAATATTTTCTAGCTCAAAAAACAATTAGCGGTTTTTGAAAAAAGTAGCCAGATAAACACATTTAGAGGGTAGCCCACTATTTTGTTAACACTGGCTACACAAGACGTGTTGTTGGAAGGTTGCCATACCATGTGAAATTACAGTGTTTTTCAACAGGAACGCTACAAAAATAGACCGATAGGGACGCCATATTTTTTTGCCGCTCTTTTGACATTTTACAAGATCAAATTGACGCAAGAACTGAAGCCGCTTGACCACCATAAGCGTCGTATGTTCGTGAATTGGGCTGAGCAACAATTTAAAAATGATTCGGGTTTTCATCGAAAAATCATCTTCAGCGATGAGGCTCATTTCTGGCTGAATGGCTTCGTCAATAAGCAAAATATGCGTTATTGGTCAGACAGCTATCCACACGTACTACATGAGTCATCATTGCATCACAGAAAAAATTACGGTTTGATGCGGTTTATGGGCCGGCGGCGTCATTGGGCCGTACTTGTTCCGTGATGATCAAGATCGGCACGTTACTTTGAATGGGTATCGTTACCGTTCAATGATAACAGAATATTTTTGCCCCCAATTGGATGATATGGACTTGAAAGACACGTGGTTCCAACAGGACGACGCCACACAGCGAATGCCACAATCAATTTATTGGAAACCAAGTTTGGTTTGACAACGCTGGTCATCTCTGACAAACGAAATAATAATTCCCATATTCTTTTTTTTTTAAAGTATATGCAACGAACCCGGTTTACTTCTAAGAATTTCAACGGCCACAGCAACCAACAACAACACACACAAACAACGACGACGACCGACGGAAGAAAATTTTGATTGTAGGAGAAGGAAGGAGAAAAGAGAGTAGAAGAAGAAAGAAAAAAAACAAGAAAAAAAGGTGTGTGTGGGGGTTGGTGGGTGGCTAGGTAGTTAATAAGTATGTAATAAATTCTAGTGGAACAATTTTTTTTTGCTCGTGTAGTAAGTAGTGAGTAAATTTAAAAATGTGGTGAGTATAAGAAATCGTGGTGAGTTTTTTCTAAAAACACTGAAATGTTTGTTGAAGACTGTTATTTTTGTATTATATTATATTTTTTATGTGAAATTATTTCAATAAATTTTTGTAAATAATCGGCCCTGTTCTGTAAACCGAATCCGAGTAAATTTCTCGTTTTAAAACGAATTCACAATTTTTGGTGTTCTGTAAACTGAATTCACATAATTTTTCTCGTTTTGAAACCGAGTAAACAAACCTAGTCGAAAGGAAATCGAATGTGTAATTATTTTAATAAAGACCACAAAAAACAACAAAAAAAAAAAACAAGTGCAATATAAAATATTGTCTTTTTTATTTATTCTATTAAAATTACATGCATTTTAATATATTTGAATTTTAAAAAATATATTTTAAAAGCATCTTAAAACTTCTGCATATTTTTGCTTTAGGAGTGACAAAAAAAGTTTAATGAACAAAACACTTTTTTATAGAGAATATAAAAGGCATTTGAATAAACAACACTCTTGTAATAATAGTAAACATTATACATTAAATTTTTATGACAAACACTTTATAACTAAATTAAATTTTAATTCAAAAAAACTTATTTAAAATAAAATAATTGCGTAAATCACAAGTATTTTGCAAACACACAATTTATTTTTAAGATGGCAATCACCATTTTTTCTGATATCTTTCTTTTTATTTACAAATTGTGAATTTTTTTTAATCAACAGCTGACTTTGATGTTTAACTATAAATTCGAACCTAATTTCGAATCATATCAATACGAGTAATTTGCAGAACACCAAAAAGCGATTTATTCGGTTTTAGAAATTTCTCGTTTTTAAAAACGATTCGATTTACAGAACAGGGCCGAATGTTGGTGCGTTTTTAAATTTCAAAGTTGACTGCACATGCCAATGGTAATAGACTAAAGGTACGGTCACACATATACATATTTAAATTCTTTTATTTATTTCTGAAACTTATTATACTTAGGACGTCATACAAACAAATTTTGTTTTATTTGATGTTGTTTAATCTTACAAAACACTGTAAGATCAAATAGCGTCTAACAAATGTGTACTAAAAAATGTGGTTACGCCTTTTTAAATTAATATTTGCCGTGTGTGACCATACCCTAACATTTAGTTTAATATTTCTCAATAACGCCTCTAGATTACAAATCGCACCATACAGAGACACGTTCTGCATGCCGTTTCTTAGCAAAAGCTCTAGAATTTTCTGAAGCCCAAATGCTGAAATTTTTGACTTATCCAGCCAATGCATTTTACTCGTTGAAATATTAGCAGTTCTACTACAATATTAATTAAATCTTTTAAATTAATTAATCTTTTTCCAATATGCACCTGCTGGAAAACAAAGTTCGTTTTGAAAACACGTTATTTATTTCATAAGAATTTAAATTGAAAGTAAATTATTTTAAAGATCTGAATTGTCCGAAGTAGTAATTTATCACCATCATTTTTTATTATATTAAAAAAAGTTTTATTTTAACTTTACAAGAATTCAGTTTTTAAAACAAAAAATAAGGCATAATAAGAATGTAAACACATTCAAAAAACTGAGTGTCATATTCCCTGGAAAATTAAGTTGTAATTAACATCTAAATTAAAAACTATTTTAAAATGTTTCAAAAGAATAAGCAAATCTTTGCTTATACAAGGTAACATCTTCAAGATCTAGTAACAAATCATTGAAAAATAAGGAATTTACATTCAAACTTATCTTATATAATAAAAACCAATCGCCAAAACTCCTACCTTTAAAAATTTGGCACATCTGCCGATACGAAATATCACTTGCACGCGTGCGCAATAATTGTACACGCAGAGGCAAGCTGAAAATTAAAAATAAATTAAAAATAATTTTTAAAGCTGCCAAAATTGTAATTAAAATAAACCAAAACCATAAAAAGGCAAAGATTTTCTCATTTAGAATGTTTAATGGCAGCATACACAAGGCATCATTCTTGTTAATGGAACCTCCCAAACCAAATGTATAGATGGTGCATTTGACCAATTTTGGAAAAATCTGCGATGAGTGATAATTCCATATTTCCCAATTGTTCATTGAAAGTAAAGACAGTGTATGAAAATATCGAGACCAAAAGCCATTCAAAAAATAATCTAAAAATATAATATTAGCAATCTGAAATGAATGTTGAAAAAAGAGTTGGTAATAAAATGCGAGGATCATTAAAAAAATAAAATTTATGTACATATGTATGTACTTACACTTATGCTAAAATTTAACAATTCACAAAAGAAATATTTGATCACATAATATCTGTGAATTACTTCATTGTTTGATTTAAAATATTCCGCCAACAAACGACAGTAATCTCTTTTTAAATCCTGAGGTATAACTACGTTTACTAATTGAAAATAAAGACCACAATGATTGTTTTTGATTAATTATATTTAAACTTTTACAAAACTCACCCACTTGGGAACACAACTGTTCCATTCGTTTACCTTCCCACATTTTCCAAAGAAATGAAGGAAAATAAAAGAAAAATGCCTCCAACATTATCACAATCACCACCCATTGATAGTAACGCAGTGTTATGCGTTCTACAGCATTTGGACCCACACCAACGCCGATGGAACTACGATTATCTGCCGCAATAGTTGGTATTATGAACGTACCAAATGTCCAGCAGTAAGAATGAACAAATTTTTCAAATTTCAAATCAGCCATACAATTGATGGGCTCACCGAAATATTGTTTGGCTGACAGCAGCAGCGCAAAGGTGAGCAATATGATCATGGTGCATTTGGAATGCAAAATAAAAACTGTATCATAAATATTTACACTTTTCAAACGCAAGTATTTAGCTAAATTCTTTGTAGCATCAAACATTGTCACCTATGGAAAAAGAAAATTAATTTTGAGGTAGATCTTAAAAAGGACGCTTAACTTGACGTTTACAACGGTTGAGATTTTTTAAATTTAGATTTATTCTATTACATTTTTATGTATGTAGGTTGATTCAATGAATGATTACTTAAACAGGGTAGTGCAGATATATGTTTAATGTTGCAATTCGTGAGTTGACACTTTTTGGCGTTTTATTAATTATTGCCGAAAGGAATACCGTCAGCGGTCGTTATCAAAATTAATTAAATGCTTTTTACCCTGCCTTTACACATGCAAGTACTTGCATGCAAGTGCTGTGTACGTATTATATACGAAAACTTATTCGAAAAACTTGACTAGCTCTGCAAGTGAAAAAAATGTAAGTGAATTAGTAAAAAATGTGAGTGCATTGAGTTTTTCGAACTGTTACTTGCATGTGTAAACCCCGGATAATATATATTTTTTTAACTACATTCTTCATTTATAAAAAAATCGACATCTGCATGCACTCGCATGCAAGTGTAAGTTCGAAAAAGTCAATACATTCACACTTTTTTCACTTGCAGAGCTACTCGAATCTATTCAAGGAATTGTCCGATTTTGTTATGAAATATAGTTTTGTCATTTAGTAATGCAGAAGTTGAACGTGTATTTAGCGGAATGAATCTTTTAAAAATAAAATAAGAAATAGAATACAATAAATTCACTCCTCTATAAGATGTGGATTGAAAAGATTGAATAAATAAATGCTGCCAAAGTTTTCAAATAACTAAAGAATTATCTAAAAATATGATACATATAATATATAACAGAGCCCTCAGAAATAATACAAGTTTGTGAAGTATTTTTTAATATACATATGGCCAATTACATAATTTATTTGTGAAGTAAATACAAATGCTATTAAATAGCAAATACCTTTGTTTTTTTTTTGTTTTATGACATTTTAGAACATTAAAAATACAGAAAATGATACATAATTAATTCATGCTTTTGTCCAAAATTGTTTTATGTATTTATATAATATATATTATATTGACATACATATTCTATTTACATATACATATGTATAAAGACTGAAAAATATATATTTTTAATTTTTGTTTTATAATTTTAATTTACGATTTTTTAAGAGAATAAATTATTTGTTTTGTTTTTGAGTTCAATGTGGTTTTATTTATATAATCAAACATAATTTGTAGAAACAGCGGCACAAATAGTGAAGAATTTCTTCATAATATTATTAAAAAAAATTTTGCATTTTTTTTGGCATTTCAAAATCCATTTAGCATTTTTCTGAATAGGATTTAGCTGCAAAAATATTTGAGACCTGGTCACACTGAATAGAATACATGTAGATCTTAAAAAAATCAAAGCATATTTTGTGGCGCTTTATTATTTGTATATATATTTTTTGCAGCTACTACCGTTATAATTGCTATTTACAAAAACAAACAAAAAAAAATTAAAAGAAAACTTCAAAACACGTTTTTGATTTATTAGCTCATTCTCAAAAGATTTCCGTTGTCAATACAATTGATTAATAAAAAAAATTGCAAAAGAAAAGGAACAAAACGATAAGGAATTATGTGCTTTTGTTAAAGACATTTATTTGTATGAAATACAAGAGAAAATATTAAGAAAAAAAAACAAAATTTCGAAAACTATAGAAAAGCTTCTAGAACTAATTATATCTTTACAAGACAATACCATGTATGCTGCTGTAAAGCCTTTATCCAAATATCTACAATTCAAGTCGGTGCATATTTACGATATTATTTTTACCCTGCACTCCAAGTGCACTGTGGTCATACTTCTGACATGTTCGTTCCTCTTGTCAGCGAAACAATACTTTGGCGATCCCATAATGTGCATAAGTGATGAAAAAAATAAGGAATATGTGAATTCCTATTGCTGGACAATGGGAACATATATTTTAAACTATTATGATTTGAATATGCAGATAACTGAAGTGAAGAATATGACAAGTAGTCCAAATGATCGTATACGCGATAAGGGTAATGCCATTTCGGAAGGTAAGGAGCATTTTCTAAATAATTTTTATCTGTGGTGAACTCAATTTGAAAAACGTTCTTTTTCAAATATTTTTAGGTGTTGGCCCAGAAAGACACGGCATAACTGAACGTGTATATTTGCGTTACTATCAATGGATTATATTGGTTTTACTTTTGCAAGCTTTAGTGTTTTATTTTCCCTCGTTTTTGTGGAAAGTATGGGAGGGCCAACGTTTAAAGCAACTGTGTACCGAAGTCGGTAAGTTGCCAGATAAAAACTCATAATATGCCACTATATTAAAATTAAATAACTTTTTCTTTCTAGGTAATCCCCTAGTACCAGAGGATACTTACATCTCAGGAAGTAAATTATTGCTTAAATACTTTACCTCCGACTACAGAGATATACATTTCTGTTACAATGCCCGATATTTGTTTTGTGAAACATTAAATTTCATCATTAGTATATTTAATATCTTAATACTGGAAGTATTTCTCAATGGATTTTGGTCAAAGTACATACAAGCTATAGCCGCCATACCAAGTTATGATTGGACCAAATGGAACGTATTGACTTCACGGATTTTCCCCAAGATTGCCAAGTGTCATATGATGAAGTATGGTTATTCTGGTTCTACCACCTCATTAGATATACTCTGCATACTACCGCTAAATATTTTGAATGAGAAACTGTTTGCTTTTCTATGGTGTTGGTTTCTGATCATTTGCATATTGGCCGGCTTGAATTTGGTTTATCGTGGTATGCTGATATTCAATGAACCCTTACGTTTACAATTACTGTACACAAAGTTGCGTACTATGCCCAAGTCACAAGTTCGCAGTGTACTTGAGAACATGACTTATGGCGATTGGTTTGTCCTGTTCAAAGTAAGTTCGAACATTAATCCCATATTGTTTCGTGATCTAATGAAGGAACTATATGAAAATCGTAATAATAAAAAACCCTTGGGTTTTAATGTATGATCAATATTAACACATGATAAATTATTTATAAAAAAGACTTTGAATTACCTTAAAAATGCCTCTGAATTAAACTTAATAATATTGTTGATCTCATGAAAATTGTTTGTAAAGACTGTTTACTATTAACACTAACAAGTTTCTATAATTGCATAGTTTTATAAGTTGTAAAATGCCTTGAAAAATATAGACGCATTATCGATTTAATGAACACGTATATTATTTAACGTATACGAGTATATATAGATACATATTTAAAATTTTCGTATTATCGCTCTTGTATATTTTGAATTTTTTCATATTTCTTTATATGTATTTTATACATACATATATATTACATACTTTGTTTTTTATAGTTAATGAATTTATTTTTTTTATTTACAAGATATTCTTTCTATACTACATATATTCAAAAATCTAACTTAAATACATTCTGAATTCACATTTAAGCGAAACAATTATTTTTGAAAAATATTTAAATGAAAATAAAATATTACTATTTTTGTATATAAATTTACAAATGTAAATTTGTTTTTGTTTTTTTTTCAATTGCCCGTGATATGATTCGTTAAAATAATCAGGCATGTGATGGAAAATAATTGTAAATAATTCTTTATTGAAACACTTTTATCACATAAAATATAGAGATATTGGGCTACTAAAGAGAATCTTAAAACAAAAATGTTTAAAATTAGATTACAAATGCATTAAAATGTATTTCCAAAACTGATTCGTTTTCGATATCGATTTCCATCACATGCCTGAATAAGTCTTATTTATTTAGTTCTGAACTCATCTGTAGTTCATGTCTTTACAATTACTTTTATAATTGACTAATTTTGCGTCAACAGTTTTGCGTTTTGTGTTTCAAGTTGTTTCAACATATAGAAATCAAAGTCATAAACATGTGTAATTAGTGTATTACATAGTTTATTTTTCACATTAAAATTCAATAGAAGTCAGATTTTCAAGCAAACAAAAATATCAGGACATGTTAGGTTCAAACATGTTCCATGGTTCATGCTGCCTTTTGGGTCCTCTGTAATACCAGAAAGAAAAAAATAAAAGGAGAAAATTGCCAACAGTAGACAGTAAAGGCAATTCAAATATATACTGTGATCGTTAAAATAAAGTCAACACCACATATTCAGGCATGTGATGGAAATTGAAAACGAAAACCAATGAGTTTAAGAATTCAATTTTTTCGTAATATTTCTGTATTGAAAAACTTTTATCACATAAAATATAAAGATACTGGGCTAATAACTAGAATCTTAAAACAAAAATTTTACAAATTAGATTATAAATGCATTAAAATGTATTTTCAAAACTGATTCGTTTTCGATATCGATTTCCATCACATGCCTGATTATTAAGAGAAAAACTTAATTATATTAATACAAATAATATTATATTAGAAAATTATATTGCATTTTTATAAAAAATGAAAAATTTACAATGCAAATTTACCGTAGAAAATTTGTATTGTGCAAAACGACCTAAACGTCTTACAAAAACTGAAGTATGAGCTATAGTAATAGAAGTTAGAGCAAACCCAAAAAATTCAAATGTAAACGTTTAAATTTTAACGTTTACCTTAGACTTGACCACAATAAAATATTTAAGTTTTCTTTCAGCCAACAAAACTAAACGGTTTGTAAAGTTAGCAATAAAATGCAAGCAAACCAATAAATTCATTAATACAATAATTATTCTTTTTATGAAAAATATTAAACAAAATTACTTAGAACAGCTAAAAATAATTTGCAATTATAATGTTATTAATTGGGTCGTTTCAACTGTAGACAATTTCTGTACTTTTATTGTTGTACAGACATGTGAAGTACAACAAAAATTGCAACGTCGTCCTACTTTTGAAATGCTTCATAAAGCCAGCAAACGGCCCTCAACACGTTCAGTTACCTTACGTGGTATTACGCGAACGGAAGTATTTTAAGCGAAAAAAGTGTGAACAAACCGCAGAAAAAAAAATCAAGTAAAGTGCAACAAACTACTACTGCCCATATTGGATTACCTGGGATTATTGTGGATTAGCAGCAAATTGGCTTTATAATTAAAGAAAATGTGTTAATAAAAGTGAAATTTGATCCTTGAAGAGAAAACGTCATTAACATAAATTAAAAGGATATCAACTAAAACTAATAATAATATTTCTTTTTAAAACAAGGAGAACACAAAGAGGATAATAAAAACTGTAAAAATATAAGAAATGTCAACAAAATTAAAACTTACAAGTGATGGTAAATAATATTTCAATAATAATAATAATTCACATCCTTCTATCTTTTTCATAAACGTTGAAGTGGTACAGAAAAAAAAAATAAAGCATAAATATTGTATGTCCTTTATTGCTAGACAGGACAATAAGGGAGTGTATACGGTAACAATGTTTTAAATTCTTAAACCAGCATTTTTATAAAATATAATTGAAACCAAAATTTATTTAAAAATATTTTTATAAATACATACATACATACATATGTATGTATAACCACGAACAACTCTCTGTTAAAGCTCAAGTGTATTGAACATATTTAACATGCATTTATTAAAAAAACTATAAATTGCCAAGTCATTAAAATAATTAAACCATAATTATGAAAAACAATAAACGAATGAAATTAATTTCTGTAAAATTTCATTAAAAATTAAGAGACTAAATAATTGCAGTATACTTTAACAAATAATTGTCATAATGAATAAAATATTTTAGAATTTGGCAAACAAAAAGTTAGATAAGAAAAAATGATTCGCACTTACATACATATATCCTTACTGCCGTATTCATAAAAAATTAAAGTAGGCTTCAAGTGTACTTTAAGAAAATTTTGTATGAAAATTTTGTTTAAAAGCACATTACAAATCTACTTTATTTTTTATGAATACGGCAGTTAGACAAAAGATCATACAAAACATTTTATAAAATCTTGAAATAAATATTTTGTGAAAAGTGTCTATAAGGCAGCAGTATTCAAAAGTCTAAATGCTAATGCGAGAAAAGGATAACATTATTCTATATCCTTACAGTAAATTGACAGTAAATCATTCTGTAGGGATATATTAAAGGTTTAAATATTAAATAAAAAGTATAAATTTTATGTGGACACTAATTTTAAGGAGTTCCCTACTTTAAAAATAACGCATTGAGCGTTATATTTACATATATTAGGAACATACATAAACATATGTTAATATGAATGAAATCAAATTATTTTATATACATGCAGTAAAATGGATACATTCTGTAGTGCTATATAAGATATAAAATACGCATTTTGGGGCCTCAACAAGTTTAACACTACTTTTTATTATTATTACATGCCTACATTTGAAATGACTTAAAAATTATGAAATAAAATCCATTTGCTCAAACAACAGATACTTTAGATAGTGGGTGACACAACACCGTACAGTGATTTAGAAACGTTTTATTTTTGGAAATAGTTCGTTATCTCGGCAGCTATTACAGATATCGTATCATGATTGGAGTTGATGTGTTTTTGAGTTTATTTACATTTTTTTGTCGTCGTAGGCGAAAGGGGGCCAGTGGTGGCCCGACAAAATTTGACACCCTGGGTCTCACAATTTTTAAAAAAATCTTAAAAAATCCATTTACGATCCGAATGAGATGAAATTTAAAATATAAATAGTCCTTGAGAAGATCTACAAAAAACATACGCTTACATGTGTATGTATCTCTTTTAATTCAAGAGATATATAGGTTTAATTCTATTTTTTTAATTTTGATCGATCTTTATTGTTTTTTTTAGATATAGCGAGTCTACGAGGGTCAGAAATTTTTTTCAAAATATCAGCAAACCACTGAAAACTTTCATATTTGTATAGCCCTATATGTTGCTTAATTACACAGAACGTTTTTCTGCTATCACACGGTAAATAACGTCACAGTGGCCACTTTAATAAAAAAAATAAAATTTTGGAAATTATAATGTCGTTAATTTAAGGACATTTGAATCTATGTTAGTTTTAGATTTTGTTTTGAAATCTTAAACCGTTAAAATTTTACATTAATTCAAATATTATATTTTTCTTCAAGGAAAATAGCATACTATATTTTTTTTTTTTAGTTTTTAAGGTACAATATGACATCGGAAATTTTTTCAAATTTATTTATTTTATTAAATTAACAATCTTCAAGTCCTAAGCTTTTCACCAATATCAAATACGTGTACAATAAGCTTATATTTATTTATCAGAAGCTACACAAACCTTGCCCTCTTTGTCAAATTCTAACGTTTTTCATATATTTCATGCAAAATGTATGTTCACACAATGGAGCAGCATCGATATTTTTTAAAAGAAAATCTGTAGTTTCTAAACCTCTGCTCCGATCGAGATACAATTTTACATGAGAGTAGCAAAGGAGTATTCATAGCAAATATTTACAAAATATGCCAAGTTTTACATTGATTGATTGATTGATTACATTAGAAGTTCTTTATATTGAGTCCAACTTTGAGTCTCTTGTGATTTTATATTCCAAGATAACTACCCAGCTATCCAGGTACTTTGCTTCATCTGAAGGTTTAGTTCCACACCTCCTAAACCATTCGTAAACCCTTTATCTTATGCCTTCTGGAAAATCTGTGTTTTTGCTGTGTTCACCGTATTCCAACCCTGATTGTAGGATGACATTTTCCCTTGACACAATCACAACGTTATAACTACTACCTTCCCACGATTTGCTTAAAAAGTCCTCAGGATAACGCTGACGGGCAATAGCTGCAATGGGGGTATAATATCAACAGGAAATCCTGGACTCTAAGTAACTTTTACTGTCAATGTTCAAGATTGCGCCAACGTATAGGAAAGGATATTGTAAATCTATAGACCAAATAAATAAATAAATAAATAAATAAACCTGTTCAATATAACTGACAGCCTCGTGAACACACTTTCAACAGATTTACCCTTGCAGATTTATCCTGCTATTCAGCCACTCGTTCGAGTGTTGTCAAAAGGAGAGACGACAGGATCATTGGTCTTAAATTTGGACATAGCGGCTTTAGGTATAAATATTAGCCTCAACACCCTTTACCCAATGCCAATAAATCAATACCTATAAAGATTTATTTCTGTTGTATAACCGGATTTATTTTTGTAGAATGTGTTCTACCTTCCCCTACACCGTCTGAATTATATGGTCTGGGACCGTTGACGATGCCAAAGTGGCCAATGGTTATACGTATCTCGTACATAAATATCCAATTTCCCCTGTTTAAAAAATGCATTAAGTTCATTTTAGCCTACATATATTCCAAAATTAAACAAAATAAGTGTATTTCGATTTGAACGACTTTGGTAACGGTTCTCAATAATTTTAGAAATTTTGTGCAGATCGGTCCTTAATTAACCATATAAGTCCCACTTTCGAAAATCACTTTAAGAAGCCTAACTCTCTTGAAAATTTTGATATCCAATAAAATTCAGCACAAATAAGTTTCATATACATATACAGCAATTTTGACACCTAATTTTTGTAACGACCGGTCCATAATTAGTGAGCTATGACTAATTAGATCAACTTCGGAAAATCAATAAATAAATCCTTAATCGAGGCAAAATTTAATACAAATAATTTGTATATGCACAATAGTCAGTCACACTACTATGGGCGCTCCCATTTCTGAAAAACTGTCTCTACTCGAATACTCGGTGTAGGGTATTATATAGTTGGGAATTCGAAAATCACATTACAGATTTAATCCCTAATGTAGTCTATAATTCTAAGTACGATGCCTTTCGGATACTACATTTTTTCAAGTTCTAATTGAGAAATTCAAAATTTATATTGAGAAATAACAAATCGAAATTTAGAGATGCAAACTTACATATATTTAGAAAAAAAAGAAATAGAAATTAAGAAATCTAAATTAATATTGAGAATATGCAAATTGATATTAAGAAAACGAAATTGATATTGAAAAAATACAAATTGATATTGAGAAATTAAAATTTGTATGAAATTTTTCAAATATTTTTTTACTTATGAAATACATATACATACACGACGATCTTGAGATGCAAATCTAGAAAATTTTCTTAATTTTTCAATTTCAATTTTTTAATTGAGACTTTTTTCAAGAATAATTGTGGTTAAAAAAATACGTATTAATGTAACATTTAAGATTATGTCTTAAAATAATTGTGAAAGTGAATATACAGTACCAAACTTGACAATAAATGTATAAAAATTTTTGTAAAAAATTTAATGCAAATGCCCTTGCTCCCGAGGCTAACAGTGTCGTGAGAGATTATCTCATAGTAGAATAAACTTAAAACTAATACTTAAAACTAGAGAAAATAACAAAAAAAACAAAAAAAATGAACTTTAAATATATTTTTAACCCCTGTAAGATCCAGGAAGAGTTTTTTTTTAAACCCGGTGAAGAATTAGCCATATTGATAACAATATTTTCATTTTGTAATCCAAGAGGAGACATATAAGTAGTATTAGTCCATTTGTATCCACTTTGAGAATCAATTAAATCTTGTATAATATCATTATCATGAATATGTAATCTAATTATATCTTTCCTAATAATATCAATTACATAACAGCTTAATGGTATTACCCCTGACTCCTTGTAAATTATAACATTTGAGAATCTTTTAATTCTTGAAACAAAATTTTTACCAATGCATGATCGTAAGACTTTTCTTTCAAAAATTTCAAATTTATTCATTAAGGTGGGAGATATATGGAACCAAACTGGAAATCCGTATAACAATATAGGCCTTAAACATGTTTTATAAATTAACAATTCTGTCCTAATTGGTAATGATCTATGAGTCAAAATTCTGCCAAAACGTTCCTTTATTTTATAGACTTTATTTAACATTAATTTACCATGGTCATTGAATTTAAATAGCTTATTAAAATAAATACGAAGGTATTTAAATTTATCTTTGACAGATATTTCAACAGCATTTAAACAAATTTTTAATTTTTTAATCTCTGGGACAACATAGTATGCACATCTACCAGAAGCATTTCTTTTAGAAGCATTTATTTTTATTCCCCAAAAATCATAAAATTCTTAAACTTTACTTAAATGTCTCGAAACTATTTTAAGTGCTTCTTTTGGAGATTCATGATGAGCATAGAGTAGTGAATCATCTACATAGAGAACACTAGTTGAGTTTGAGAAATTTTGTAGGAAAATCGTAAATGAAAATATTGTACAAATGAGGTGCCAGAATTGAACCTTACGGTACTCCACATGAAACTTGGCCAAAATCAGACAAATAATCATTTAATTGTACACAAAAACGTCTGTTAAAAAAAACTTTTCAAAAGTTTAATTATATGAAGATCAATTCCTATATTTTTCATTTTGAAAATAAATCCACTGTGAAACGCTCTATCAAAGGCCTTTTCTACGTCAAGTGAAAGAGCAACTGTACAACTCTTTTTTTTCGTAAAATGCAAATAACGTCATTTTGAAACTTTGTAAGAGCGTCCACAGTAGAGTGACATTTTTTGAAACGGAATTGCAAGTTTGATATATAGCTTTCATTTAAACCAAAATCAATTTTTTTATGAATAAATTTCTCAAATAGTTTTCCTAAATTTGATAATAAAGAAATATGAAATTTTTAAAATATTTTTTTACTTATAAAATACATAACACGATCTTGAGATGCAAATCTAAAAAAATGTTCTTTATTTCTTGCCCCCTGGCCCGCGATGTCGAACGATAACGTTCGCTTAGATAAGACTTAAGACACAAACTTTTTATCGTTTGTTTATTCCACAATCAAGTTTGTGTCTTAAGTCTTATCTAAGCGATCGTTATCGTTCGACATCGTGGGCCACGGGGAATTTCTCAATTTAAAATTATGTTTTCTCAATATAAATTTTAATTTCTGAACTTCAATTTGTTATTTCTCAACATTAATTAGGAATTTGGTTTTTTGAATTTCAAAATATATTTTCTCAATTTCAACTTAAAAAGGTGTAGTGAGGCAATTTCACCTTCTGAGACATCCAGAGTTAATGCTTTATTTAATTATCACATACATACATACATACATATGCTAATTATTAAGTTCGTTTGGAAAAAGAAATTATAAAATACATTCATATGTATGTATATTTTTTATATTCTTGTGCAGAACTAGAAAATCCACGCTCTAGAACACATAGAAAATGCAGCCGTTTAATATTAACAAAAATATTTGCCTTGTCCGTAATTGTATTCCTTATAATACTAACATCAATTATATACCATGGGATAGTACTGGAGCGTATGGGTAAGCTTAAGAGAAAATCATAAAAAAAATCAAGCTATAACTCCCTATTGACAATTATTTTACAGATAAGTTAAGGCAAATTGTAGTCTTAAATATGAAACACTATCAAATGAAGAATCCCACAAATAAGGATCTTAAATTACCAAACCATTTGCAGCTGATAGCCAATTCACAATTGAATAATATGGAACTCATGCATGACTTTGACATAAATGATGACGATGGCCGAAGTTTACACATACAGCATAAAAAATTTCGTTTTATGAATAAAAGATTTAAGCGAGAAGAAACTGATGAATTTAAAGAATTCGATGCATTAGACCCTCTGCAAATACCGCCCGATTTGCACTCCATAGATCCCATAAGAATGCAACAAAATTCATTTGATTTAAAGAGTCTGTATGCAAAGGCAAGAAATAAGCGCACCAAACTGGCTATTAGTAAGTTGGAAAGAGACTACAAGCGCTGTGAAAAGGAATCGCATGGCAATAATGATTGTATGGTGGCTTTTATGCGTATGTATAATTTGGCCCATGAAATCAATGAGAAAATGGAGAAAATGAAAGAAATTTTTAAGGATAGCGAATTTCTATTACAAGTAAACTCTAGCTCAAGTAGTAATGAGTCAAAGGAGTCCTTCTTAGAAACCACCACCACCATCAAGCCAGTGACCGAAACAACACAAATAAGTGTTACATATACTCTGGAACCTTCTACCATCGATGACAATAGTACTATAAAAATTTCAAAAGCTGAAAAAATTAAACCCAGCAAAATTAGTTGGATTTTAGATGGCAATGAATCCAATGATTTCGAGGACGAATTTGCTGTCATGCCAGAAATTAAGGCAAACCAGGCCATAACCGAGACCACAAAAGCAATAACTGCTTTTACGAGTAGCACCACTGAACTAATTCATACTTTAATAGAAGATGATAAAAACAAGTCGTATAATGTACTATTTGCTACTTACAACAAAAACTTACAACAAAAACAACTGGAACAAACTATTGAAAGTTTAAATCAAACAACAGCTAGTGTAACAACAGATCAACCACGCCTCCACTCAACTAAAGCCGAGGAAGAAAAGTTTAAAAAAATCAGTTGGATATTGGATGGTGAAGATAAGAAAAATACCACTGGACTGGAGCAAATTATTGAAAGTTTAAAGCAAACAACAAATAGTGTAACAACAGATGAACCACGCCTCCACTCAACTAAAGCTGAGGAAGAAAAGTTTAAAAAAATCAGTTGGATATTGGATGGTGAAAATAATTCGGAAGAAAACAAGCCTTATCAAACAATAACTTCAAGCACTGCAAATCCGAAATATGGCACTACTGGAACTAAAAATAACACTGCACTTGAACACACTACCGAAAGTATAGGGACAAATAAACCCTACACTTCCACCATAGAAGAAAAATATGAAAAAGTAAGTTGGATATTAGATGGTGGTGATAGTTCTGAAAACGTCGTGATAACACATGATTATTTCCAGAATGCGCGTCACACTACTGTTAGTTTAAAAACCACAAATGAAGGAAGTAATAATACTCCGATCAGTAGTATTGAAGGCTCAACGCCTTTAACTGAGACCACCGAAAAGATATTTACTAACTCCACGACAGCTGATAACGATTTGGCACGTAAATTACAATTCGATTGGATTTTAGATGGCGAAGAATTGACTGCTGAAGTAACAGAAGTTTACAATAGCTCCACATCCACAACCGAAATGCCTTTAAATGTAACCACTGTGCAATATCCCACTAAACCTAAGCCTATAAAATACAGCTGGATCATTGACAGTGATGTAAACAGCGCTGAATCACATACCACAGCAGAAACATTGACAACCTTACCACAAGATCGTATGGTAAATATATCTATAGAGAGCGTGAATTGTAATTTCACCTCGGTGGATAGTGTTTGTCAACTAGACTCGTTAAAAAACAAATCACGTTTTGGCAGTGTTGAGGAGCATCCTTTAGATAATCCAAGTAGTTTGGAGAATATGCTAGAGAGTTTGGAACGTGCTGCTCCGGTTGACGAAAAACTAAATAAAACATTTGATCCTCTAGATCGTACTGAATGGGAAAAGAAGTTTCAGCAGGCGGCTTTGAGTAATCGACAGGAAATTATGGATTCATTTGGGGAATTGGATGCTAAGCATATTACCAAATTTGGTCCTAAATTGAATCCGATCAATCCAAATAATTTTGGAGGTAAGTGATTTAAAAATAAGATTTTTAGGAATATAATACCAAAAAACCCAATTCATTTTGAAAAATCTTTCTTAGCCGATAGTCAATTTATGACACTGTGTGAACGCATGGCCAAGCGAATGCGTGATAAGGGCTCATCCCCAACCGGTCCTCAGCCTCAACAACAATCACAGCCTGAATCCGAGCCAGAATCTTATACACAATCATCCCCAGTGCAATTTACTAGTCGTGGTCCTATGGGCGGATTTCCGGTAACAGGCGAAACCATGAAAGCCTCGGCACAGTTCGTATTCAATCCAAATTTTGGCATGCCAACAATACCCCTCTGCTTTTATGTTTCACCGGCTAATTTACGTATGGTCAATCAAGTGCCTCTATGGAATCCCTCATACTTTGGTATGCCAGGAGGTTTTGGAGGATCAAGTGGCGGTGTCATGGGTGGTGCCGGTGGTCCTGGTGGCATTTTCTTCGCACCACAAAATTTCGGAACAACTGGCAATTTCTTTGGCCACACAACTGGTACCGGTCAGGGGTGAGTTATTAGGTTTAATAAAATGCAATTTTAAACCATATTAATAAGGCAATTTTAAATTTTAAGGGGCCAAGGAAATATACCAAATATATTTTCTAAAAACGCTTCGCCTCAGAAACAACAACAGCAGCTACAACAAGGACATCAGAAAAAACAATTGTTTTGCACATACATGCAAAATCATGGTAATTCTGGCAGTATGGGTGGTGTGGGTGGCGGAGGCGTAAGTGGACCTGGTAATGCTGTGAGCGGTCTTGGCTTTTCAAACGCCAATTTCAAAATGCGCACCGGCTATTCTAACAATTCTCTATCTTCTGGTATTATCTATGCTTCATATGCGGATCTACCAGATCATTTGGGTCACGAAGATCACTTCAAGTGTCAACAGCCCGGACAATTGGCCTGTTATGGTGGCAATGAATGTATACGTGAAAGTTCCTGGTGTGATGGCTCTGTGGATTGTTCGGATGGTAGTGATGAGTCGGCATGTACTTGTCGTCAACGCATAGATGAGGATCGTGTATGCGATGGTTATGCTGATTGTCCGATGTCTGAAGACGAAGTGGGTTGCTTTGGCTGTGCAGAATTCATGTATTCGTGTTATGAATATCCTACAGAATATGATATGAACAATCGCTCAACCGTGTCCATGTGTTATAGTAACTTGGAAAAGTGTGATGGCTTTACAAATTGTCTAAACGGAAAAGATGAAATGGAATGCAGTTTGATAGTTAATGATATAGCTCATCATATGGTAAGTTAATCATGTAATATATACTTACATATGTACATAAGTGTATGGAAACATATAATTAACCTCTCTCTCCACTTTTTTTAATATTTTAGTCCCACTCCGTTTCAACTTCAGAGGGTTATCTTTATCGCAACTATCGTGGTGAATGGTATCCTGTATGTAATAATGGTGCACATTGGGCTCTGGAAGCTTGTCAGACTGAGGGTGGTTATATTGGAAAACCAAACATGACATTCAGGCCACTATCTCTGCCAGGACCTTTCATAGAACCCACCAACATTGGTACTGCCTATTTTCCTCAGTCTTGTCAGAAACGTGATAGCCAAGATCTATTAAGCGATCATGTAGCCTATGTCAGGTGTGCACCTACTAAGTGCGGCGTAACTAAACATTCTACGAGTTTGCTATCACGAAAATCGAAACGATTTGCAAAACTTCAAGCTGCGGCAGAGTTGCAAAAGAAACGGGAAATAGATAATGATATTGGACGTATTGTTGGCGGTACATTTAGTAAGCCCATGGAATGGCCGTTTGTTGTGGCTCTTTATAGGAATGGAAATTTCCATTGTGGCGGTACAATTTATTCCGCCCAATGGGTAAGTAAATATAAAAAATAACCCGAATATAACTCAAATTTTTTCAGGATTTTCAGTTAGTTTTATTTTCGAAAAGAATAAAGTTATTACAAATTTATTATTACAAATTTTGAAACTAAAAGCTTTCTTCCACAGATTATCAGTGCCGCACATTGCGTTATCAACTACCATAAATACTACTATGATGTTCGTGCTGGTCTACTGAGGCGTTCTAGTTTTTCTCCATCGACGCAAATACAAACAATTTCGCATGTGATCGTACATCAGGCCTATGAACGGAGAAGTATGCGTAATGATTTATCGTTATTGCGTTTGGAAAAGCCCTTGCAGTTTAATCGGTGGGTAAAGCCGATTTGTCTGCCGGATTTAGGCCGTACAACAGCGGGAACGAATTGGATTTGGGGACCAGAAGCAGATACGTTATGTACTACCGTTGGTTGGGGTGCTATTAGGGAGAAAGGACCGGGAAGTAAGTATAATATAACGTTAATATGAAGGGTATATATACCAAAATGCTTAGTGAATAGTTGCTAAAATTTGTACTGTTTTTTTTTTGATTTTAAGATTTAAAATGTTACATTATTTTAATATTTCTCTTCAGGTGACCCTTTACGCCAAGTAACCATACCAATTCGTAAAGCCTGTACTGATAAAGAAGATCAAGAAGCTGAAAATATTTGTGCTGGCGACCAGGGTGGCGGTCGAGATGCTTGTCAAGGTGATTCCGGTGGACCACTGTTCTGTCGCAGTGTTAACAAAAACTACGAATGGTATTTGGCTGGTGTAGTCAGTCATGGAACTGGCTGTGCTAGACCAAAAGAATTTGGTGTATATACGAGAGTTGCTTTGTATTTGGATTGGATTGAAATGGCAATACGCCCCGAGTTTTTGCCACATGTACAGCCGCAGAAAATGTGCCCTGGTTACGTGTGTGTCTGGGGTGGTAAACGTTGTATACCACAAAGAAAACGCTGCGATCGTATTGTTAACTGTTTGGGTGGTGAAGATGAAGTGGGATGTATTTACAACTTTATACCTGATTTAGCTAGTACCAGAAATTCAATCACAACCGAGAGCGACTATCATCCCGAAGAGGATAGTAAAGAAACTACACCTATTAGTATAATGGAAAATACTTTGGAAGGAGTCATTGAAAGGAATGGGGTCGTCGAAGATAATGAAACAACTGAAAATTTAGAGAACATTGAAATTGCAACTAATTTTAGAAATCTCACTAATATTGAAAATGAAATAGAAACTACGAAGAATGTAGAAAGTTCTCTGGCCAGTATTGATATTACAACCGAATTACTACAGTTCACAAAAACAATTGATACAACAACTATTGAATCGAATTATTCTAACGATTCCCCCACTGAAACTTTTTCAAGCTTCACCACTGTGGTACCTAGTTCTACCGATGATTTATATAACTTTACCACTTTGGCCGTACAACTATTTGAAAGCTCTACGGTTGGCATTATTTTGACTGAAGCTACCACATTGTCAACTGTTGCTGATAGTACCCAGAAAATTCAACCTGATACTAAATCTACTACGGAGGTTAAAGTAGATTTTTTGGGCGATACTACAACAGTCACTCCTAATGAAACAACGTCGATTAATTTCTCAGTTACTACTACTACGGAAAATACTTTCATATCAACAACTTTATTAACTACAGATGCTCCTAGATCCACCGATTGTACAACAGATTGTACAACTCCGATAGTGCCTAAGAGATCACCACAGAAATTTACGTGTCAAAAGTGAGTAGTTTGTATGATACATAATAAAGCTATAGTATTCTCTAATAGCTTGAAGTTTAGTTAGTTCAAATCTGTGCTTCTTCTATTCCTTCCTGTAATGGTTTTACTACTTAAAATATACATATTTCTATTTCATTCATGTAGGATAGCTCAGATTATCGACATTTCACATCGCTGTGATCGCATTGTAGATTGTGAAGATGGCACCGATGAGGAGGGATGCAGTTGCCGGGATTATTTAAAGGTAAAATTATTGATTTCAAAAGAGAATATTAATTTTTAATCTTTATGAAATTGAACTTCACAAAATTTAAAAGGTTTTTAAGATATTTCATTCTGAAATGTGATAAAAATCTCAGTATGGTTGTACTTTATTCAGTTGTAAAGATTGAGCAATGAAGAGGTTAGGATGGGATTATAAACAGATAGTGGGTCACACAGCGTCGTCAGACGTTCACTATTTCACAAAATTTTTAAACATATTTTACAAAAATGTGTCGCGTGTCTCGTCAATGCTGTTTCGAATTTCATATTTTTCATATTTCACAGCAAAATTTGTTTGTTTACTCTTAAAAATGGCCGCAGAGAAAATATTCCAGTGGCATATAAACATAAACATCGCCAAATTAAGAAATTACGCTACCGGAAATTTGTTAATGCAATCACTAAGTTGTGTTTTTGGCTGTGTTGCTGTCTGCACCCTCTTGCTGAAACCAATGATCTCTAATGTCAATTTTAGTTTGTTTACATAACCTCATTCTTGAAAACGAGCCTCATCGCTAAAAATGATTTTGTTGAAAAATGCATTCTCGTTCAGTTTTTCAAAAATCGAATTTACGTCCAAAACGTTCAAATTTCCCAAGTTTGTATTAAATACATGCTAAAAGATAACAACTCAATTCTTATATCAATAATTTGACATACAATTTACTTCCGAAACTAAAATTTTATTTTTTTTCAAAAATCCACCAATAAGGATTTTGCCTTGTTTTCGTACAGTTTTTAAAAAAGCCTATTCAAAAACCTTCCGCATACATATGTGTTGAAAGCGTTTCTGGTTACAATTTTCAAAGTTTATACTGTAGTAAATAAATGTTAAAGGAAGGCAACTCAATTCTTGAAATTTAATCATTTGACAGTCAATTTACTTCCTAACCTCAAATTTGTCCACTCCTTTAATGTGAAACTCATACAAATTTGGCAAATGGAAATAAGCATATTTGTTTCTAGTTTTGCATGAAATTTCCAAACTTTTCAAACCAATTTCGAAAAGAAAACTAAACTCCGGAAAAACTTGGATCATAATAGATTCAATAGGTGCCATATTTAACTTTTACCAATGACAATTTACAATTTACAAGCCGACAAATTCTTTAAACTGCCTTACTATATGAATTATCATCTCAGTTAAATGCCGAAAATGTAGTTTTAAATCATCTGGAGATATTCTGAATCTAGAAATAAATATTTGTAGATATACATATTTCCAAAACCCGTTGTTACACATCTTCAACTAAAATTAGAACTCAGATAGTATAGTGTAAAGAAATGTCCGCATTAAAGATATGTTTAGAAAACATACATCATTTCAATATAAACTGGAATTGATTGGTAACGATCGGTGTAAAATTTGTTGTTCTTGTCTGACTATACTGACTATACTACTTTGTCTTGTTTCAAATTTTAGAATCAACTTAGCATTTTGATATGTGATGGCAAACCGGATTGTGAAGATTTAACTGATGAGGATAACTGTGGTAAGTTTATTTCATGAATAATACATAAATTCGGCAAATAATAGAAATTAAAAATTCATCTATTATAAGGAAACTGCAATAGTGATGAATTTGTGTGTCCTTTATCGAAAACTTGTTTACCGCTGGCAAAACGTTGTGATAATTCCATTGATTGTAAATTTAAAGAAGATGAACAAGATTGTTGTAAGTATTTATAATGTAGATAGTAGAGAAATATAAAATAATGTATTCGTAGATAATAATAAAGAAATGTAACATTAAAAATTAGAGATAACGAAAGTTATTTCAATGGAAATCATAAATTATTATGGATAATTGTCCTTATCTATATAGCTTCTTTCTCACAGAGACTTTTTACGATTGGATCAGTATGTAATAGTGAATGGTAAATCGACTTCGATTATGGTCGTTAATCGATTATTGCCTTCAGAAATCGGTCGATTAATCGATTATAATAATCGAGTTGAAAATGGTTGAACAAATAACCGAAAATCGATTATTAAAATTTCATACCATTCACTAGTATGTAAGAATCAATATTTATTTCTAAGCAATATATATGGAATTTTATATGGATAATATATCGTGGGTACTCTGACGTAACCTCGTATCTCAAAAAACACTACTTTACAGGAGAGACAAAAAACATTTTTTTTAGAAAATCTAAATGAAAGCCTTTAAATATTTATTGTTAATTTGAAAGTTTTATTAACTTCTTATAGATATATATGTTAATTATGCTTAAGAAATTATTTTAAGTTACGAGTTTACGATCCGCTAAGTTTTCAATTAAATATCTGTAACGAGGTTATACGAGTATTTTATTTTAAATACTCAGAATAAATGTTTTCTAAGATCAAATTTTAATAACTTAAAACGTGGGCCAAGTCGGGTGAATACGGTGGTTGAGGAATGATAACGATTTTGGTTTTAGACAAAAACTCAAACACAAGCGTGAGCTGGTGCGTTATCATGGTGCAAAATCTATTGTTTCGCACAAACGGCGCATAACTTCGTTATTGACCGTACGACATTGAGACAAGAATTCATAACGCACTACGCCATTGCAGTCGAAGAAAACAGTGAGCAAAACCTTCACATTTGACCGAACTTGACGTGCTTTTTTCGGTCTTGGCTCTTCTGGACGTTTCCATTGGGATGATTGGGCTTTGGTTTTAATGTCATAGCCATACACCCATGATTCGTCACCAGTTATGAACTTTTTGAGGAAATCTGGATCGTCGTTGACAATGTTCAACAGCTCCTGAGCGATGTCTATGCGACGTTGTTTTTGCTCAAAATTTAGCAATTTTGGAACAATCTTCACTACCGCACGTTTCATGCCTAAAACATCCGTAAAAATTGCTTTGCATGAGTCGAATGATATGCCAACATTATCAGCAACCTCTCTGATAGTTATTCCTATGCCGACGGTTGAGATGATGGACATGAGTTACAGGTTCTGTTTTTTAAATTAATAATTAATGGGTGGAGATTTTTATTTAAAATTTTACACAGTTGTATAGAAACAAATTATTAATATGAATCTGGGTTTAAACTCAAAACCTTCAAAAAATGACTTACGAGGTTACGTCAGAGTACCGTAGATATGTAAGTGATCACTGATTAGTGTCTATTTCTCGATTAGACCACAATTTATAGTAGTTCAGTCGATTTTTAGTTTACTATTAGATTATTTGCTTTATTACAAATCGATTTTTGGTGAAAGATATAGTAAGTGATCTTTGGTTATCGTCCTTTTATTTAATGGATTACTAGAGTCCATTTTATTTAGAGTCCGTTTTAGTTTTGTTTTCGATTTTGAGGGCTTTTTATGTTTTGACATTTTACTTATAGACATATCGCATTGAGAGTTGTTACAATGAATTCAAATGTTCACTATCAAAATAGTGGATATGTAAAAGCTACATTTCGTAAATTTCGTGATATTTTCTGAGACTATCACGAATTTTTGAAGCCTTACAAGGCGCAAGATGGGGGCCGAACATTTGCTTTGTGTTGATTTGCAGAATTCATTCAATAACAATCCGCTGGTTTTTAATTTCCATTTGTATGTCAACAAACTAAATTACTATATTTGGGCTTCTAAAAATTCAAGAGCATTTGTTGAAATTGGATTTTTTTGTTGGCCTGTTAAAGATAGAAGGCTAATCGTATCAATTACAGTCTTAAAACGCCAAAGCCGCTAAATAATTATCGATATAGAGCCACGATTTCGCCAAAACGTAATTGAAAATATTGATCAAAGAATAGACATATGTCCAAAAACAATAAATATTTAAATTATTTTCATATACATATGTACATAAATTCTTCGTTTTATTTTGTTTTGAACAAGTCTAAACAGTTCTTTCTGAACATACATATATTTTTAGATTCGTAATAGAAATACATACTAGTAAAAGGGGTCAATCGCCTCCTCGGTCATAATACTATGCCCAGGGACGCATATTTTCGCTATCCTAGAATGTTTCGCTATCTCGTTTAGAGAGATAGGTTAACTACAGAATGCCGAGCAGAAATTCGAAAGATTAAAATAGGATTTGATCCCAAACTCCTCAATTTAGAACCCACCACTAACTCTAATTCCCCTTCTGGAGCCGTTAGTGTAAACCCTTATTACTCTTTCCTATTCGGGAGACATATAGAGAATTGCATATCGAAAAATAGCTTCGGTATGCAGTAATCATCGTTACTATGAATATAGTATTATAGCAGAGTGACCATAGCCCCTACGAGCCCATGAGTGACCAGTTTTTAGTCTTATAGCTGAGCTCAGAGCCATTTAAATTGTCGGTATCAATCTCACAAAATGATTAAAAAAAATAAATGTAATGTGGTAGCAATTAAATAATAAATCGCTTAAACGTCAGAAAGTTAATATGGCTACAAAAAGAGAAAACGGTTCTACCTTGTTCCCTTTGTATCATGGTTAAAATCTTGGTGTAATTATACAAGGTGAGTGCAGTAGCACAGCTGACTAACTTTGTTTACAATTTATTTATGTCAAAAGTAATACTTTTTCAAGTGTTTTTGACAGTAGTACATTATTTTACACAAACAAATTCCTGTTGTTTCTATATTGCGTTGTATTTGTTGCCGATTTACACTCACCTTGTATGGTTACATGGTTAAAATATTATGAATATTATATCTCTCAATCTTAAAGGCATGTCACATAATTCGATCGGAATGGTTTCAATTCCGTATTTGCAAATCGATCGTTTTTACTTTGCGTTCTCTAGATTCCGATTGATTTTGTTTATTACCAAAAAAATTTTAAATCTCGATTTTTAACATAAAAACAAAAAATATTAGTTTTTTTGTAATAAAAAGTGTAACAAAAGCTAAAAAAAAGCTAACAAAGAAATTTTAAATAAAAGTCAACAAAGTTTTCTAAAAATGCCCAGAATTTCAATTGTTGCTGTTTTAAATAAACGCAAACATCAAAACGCAGTTGAAAAGCTACGAAGAAGAAATTCCTCTGTCATATTCCAGTGCTGTGTAAATATTTTTAATTTTTGTAATTTTTTGACAAAAGTTTTCTTGTTGCTGACACCAAATTTGAAAGTTTTAAAATTTAATAGCAGTATCAATGAGAGAACTAAAAAAACAATGACATAATAAAATTAATTATTTAATTGTCATTATAAATTAGTAGTATGAGTTTTTTCAGTATAAAATCATAAAAAACAACAATTCCACTTTAGAAATCTAAAGTGGTTTCATTTTTCGTTTTCTAAAGACTCAATTTACGGAATCAAAACCACATTCGATCGGAATTGAGTTCTGTGACATGGCTGTTAATTTTGAAATATTAATGTATGTACATATGTATGTATTTTAGTTTATCTTTCAATAGAAGTTTAGTTTTAATTGTAATATTTCCAAAAACATTTTGTCTTTCCTCCTTAGTTGCTCTTACCAATGGCAAAGAAATCAAATTAGATGCGAATAAACGACCTGCACTACAAAGTGCCGGTATATTTTCCCGTAACATTAATGGCATTTGGCGCACCGTCTGCAGCCATGAGACCACATTTAGCGAACATAATGCCAAAACTGCCGCCGAAGTATGTGCCTTATTGGGATTTAAAGGTTTCAAGTTCTACAACGCCACACCAGATAAACAGCAACACATTGTACCAATTAGTCCGGAAATTCAGCCGAAATCCAGATTTAATGAACAAGTTCTATCAGTTCTCAACGATAATTTAAACTTTTCACAAGACATAGATATGTTTCGCGAAGATTTAAAAAACAATTTAAGATCAATACGTATTGAACAGTCCAAGGAATCATGTTTGGTTTTATACGTAGAGTGTAATGCTAAATCGAATCGTACTAAACCGGTAAAAACGATTAGTGCGGGCCAACAAAAACCTCACACAGATTTGAATGTAAAACCTATAAAACCGGCTATAGCAACGCACAGTAAACCGAATGTTTTCCTAAATCCCCATTTGCCCACAGTGTTGCTACAGAAAAAGGAGGAGATTCTACAAAGACTAGATAAAGTTATCGACAAAAAGAAGAATATAACAATTTTGGTAGATAAAAATCTACACGAAGCCATAGAAGAACTACATTGGCCGTGGTTAGTGGACGTATATGCAAATGGTAAACTTTGGTGTTTGGGAGTGCTGATAGATAAAAATTGGATAATGGTGCATGAATCATGTAATTTTGGTTTAAGGTGGGTGTGGTTGGAATTAACTTTTTTTAAGTTTTTAATTAATTTTTTTTTCCTAAAAATTTAGATTTAATTTGGATTATGTGGTGGCTTTGTTTGGTGGCGGCAAAACTAAACATACTCTGCACAAAAGTAATCACGAGGAAATCCATCGCATAGATTGCTCAGAAGTTGTGCCGAATAGTGATGTTTTGTTGTTGCATTTGGAAAGGCCCGTTCGTTTTACACATTTTATATTGCCAACATTTATACCAGATGAGTAAGAAAATCTAAACCTACCAGGTTTTTGCTGTCATAAGTCGTGAATAAATAAATGTTCAGGACTTTCGACTGAAAGCTTAAAATAGTGGACTAAGCCAGTTTTATGCATTACTTCTAATATATTTGTAGATCCCATCTGGAAAATCATCCCAAACACGAGTGTATTGCGGTTTTACATGACAATTCACATGGTCGAATTAAAACCGTTTCTCTAAAGAAACAAAACGATGACAAACAATGTCGCAGCAAAGCTATGGCTTGTTATCGCCTGATTGAGAAAACTCCTCCCCTGAAATTATTAAGAGAAACCAATGTTAGTGCAGAAGATGTAGTGAATATATCAGAGGAAGTAAAGCTACGTGATTCACAAAGTTCCGAAGAGAATGAAATTGTTTCGAAATATACCACCTGCACACAATTTGGTATCAAACATGTTAATGCCTCGGAATTGGAGCCCATAGATCAAGGTATTTTGGTATGTCGCAGCAATGATACGGGTTGGTATCCAAATGCCCTCTTTTCATACAATAATACCAATTGTAATAGTTTTAAGCAGGCCTTTGCTATGAGAACTTTAGAAGACGCCTACAAGTCCTTACAAGAGCTATTGGGTAAGATTTGAATCGTAAGCGCAGGGATATATTTTAAATATGCTTCTCTTTCTTTCGTTAGAGACTTCTGATTGCAAATTTGCTCATGTTGCGCCATTATGTGCAGACTTTAGATGTCCTTTAGGTTTGTGTCTGAATGCCACAAAACTTTGTGATGGCCGCTTTGATTGCCATGATGGAAGTGATGAAAACCCCGAGATGTGTAAACGACTTAATAAAAGTAATACATACTTAGAAATTTTTATAGAGTAACAGATTTTTCAATTGGATTGAATATTACTTTTATAGCTTGTGCTCCTTCGGAGATGAAATGTCGTACTTCTGATAAATGTCTGCCAAAAACTAAATTTTGTGACCATATAGCGGATTGTGAAGATCTAACGGATGAACCCACAATATGTTCCTGTTTTACATATCTAAGGTAAATCTGTTTAAAATATAAAATCAAACCTAATACGTACATATGTATATGATTTTAGGGCTACCGATCCCTCGAAAATATGTGATGGTATTAGAAATTGCTGGGATAAAAGTGATGAGAGTCCAGTTTTATGTAACTGTACCTCAGGTCGTTTTCAATGTGGACCGTAAGTTATAGGAACTTTAAAACTTTTTAAACAATAAACTAACAGTTAACTTATATATCTTAATATAAACTTAGTTCCTCAAAAGATTGTATACCTCGTGAATTTGTGTGCGACAAGGAACAGGATTGTCCGAATGGAGAAGATGAACGTTATTGTTATGGCATTGAACATCCCATTGAACAAAATGATGATCTAAAACAAAAGTAATATTACAAAATCAATTAAAAACTAATCTTATTAAAAAAAATAACTCTTATAGGCAATACTTGAAACCACCACAATATGGCCAGCTTATAGAGCAGAGCTATGGTGTCTGGCATACGAAATGTTTTCCAAAATCCACACCACCCGATATGTCGCAGGTTAGACAAATATGCCAGAAACTGGGCTACAGTCCATATCGTCAGCCCAGTTATCGCCTAATCGATGATGCTCTCAACGATGTCATTTTCACCAAAGAACCGCCTGATCAGCATGGTCGTTCATTTAGCAATGATCCGTTAGCGGGGAAATATCGCAGCCCGACTAAAGCGGTTATAACAACTAAATTTTCACCGCTACTTCTTAACGAACAACTGACACTGTTTGTTAAACCCAGTCGTCCGATAGCGGAGTTGGTGCGTTGGAATACTACGGATTCGGAGAAATGTTTAAGGTTAGAGATAAAGTGTTTTTCGTGATAGTTAAGCAGTTAGAAATTGTTTAGCATTTTAAATTATTTGAATGTTAGTTTTAGTTTTTTTTTTTGTACTTTTTGTTAAATAAAATTCATAAATTTTACTTACTAATGTGATAATATACGATTAGTTTACGAATTAACAAGCAGAGCCAGATATGTCGGAATTCTAGCAGGAATGAAAGTAAGTTGTAGGTGGTAAAGGGTAACCAATGTGGTAGCAGGATTTTGCTGAACTGTCCAACATTAACAGCAAATTCTTAAAATTTTAATAAATTCCTTTTATTTTCAAACAACTTAAACTCCCTAAACTGGGCAGTTTATTTGTTACTAACCTTGTCACATGGATACTACTAAAGAGTGATAAAATAAAAGCCGAAGAAGGTTCAGCTTTAAATATATCGAATGAAAAGCCTGTTAGTATAAAGTAGAGCCGTGAGATAAATACTAATATTTAACGTCTAACGTTACTGCTGCTGGAACTTTGTAAAAGAGGTCTGTCTTCGAATAATCTCCGAACACCATCTTCATGAGGAGACTAAGGTTATACCGGTCTAGACATACAACGTCATTTTAACACAACAGTTCCTTCTGCGATGTCACAAATTTCGACAGGTCAGACAGGTGCAAGGTATATAACACAGCTTTGAACGACATTCATAAAAGGTAAAGGGATATCGTACGAGTGTCAGACTTGTAGGTAGTTCACTGCCGAGAAGATTTTACAGTTTTGAGATCAGGATTCAGCAACAGGCTCAATGCCATCTAGGCCTTCCCCATAGACAGTGTCACATGACATCCTCAATTCTGAAATAGCCAAGTAGAATAATCGACGATCACATGACATTCCACATTTGTCGTCTCTAAAAATAGGCTTGGAAAAAAGGAAAGATAACTAGTTTTCACGCTAACTTCATAACGGTGGGTTAAAATGCAATTCATTTTTGAGTGATCTTATTAGACACCTTAATATTTCAAGATAGATCTAGTTGCTTTTGTACTTGTACTGGTTTTTAATCTGGCGCTTTAATTACTGATGAGTGTTGTTGTGATCCTATTATACAGGTTATTTGCTCTAGTTCAGTGAGTTACTACCACGTGAAACCATAGTCAACTTAGCTCTTTAAAAATTATTATAAATTAGTGAAAAAGAACAATATAATATAACTTTTTAATAAAGAATGATTTCTAAAGAGCTTTCGGATTTGATTAAAAAAAAAACATACCTACCTACAATTTAGGAAAATGTATGAAATCTTTATTCGGTACGATCAATAAAATTCAATATTTAAAGATGATTTCATGTAAATGTATTTGCGATAAATAGTAAATGTTATTACGATAAGTTATAATTCTTAAAATAAATATAATATTTAGTAAAAAAAAAAATACTAAACGTTTTTGAAATGTATTTCAAAATAAATATTTTAGAATCCACATTTTTGCGAAATAATATATGAACTACGCTATATAAGTATGTATGTATTTGCCCCTTATTCTAGCTTCAAAGAAAGAAATATTGCAAGTGATTGCATAAAAAATACTTTATAATATGGGATGAGTCAAATGTCAAATACAGAAGACGAAGATATTACTAAAACATATCAATACATCGAATTGAAATATGTACCTATAATGTACAAGAAAACTTAATAAATAATGGGTGGTATTATTGATTCCGCACGGAAAGGAACGGATTTAAGCGGAACGAAATATCGAACGATATGTAAAATGTAATTATTCATTCCTGTTGCATGCCGCAATACTATCTGTGTAGAGATGATACCGCAAATCGGAAAAATACCGCAGCAAGGGAATAAAAAATTTCAATTTATGCTTCCGTACAAAAAAATTCTTTCCACAATCGCGGAACGGAATGAATAATTCGACCCAATATAAATGAAACCATAATCGACCGCTTTGGTTTCAATATACTTACATACATACACTGGTTCTTAATTGAACAAGTATCATCAGTACAATCTAACCAAAGCTGTAGGTGAATGCTGAATATGTGGAAGAAACTGATATTTAAATTGACATTGATGATTATTAACATTGAAAAAGACAAGAGGAAAATAATTATTAATATATATATGTATATATATAAGTGACATTAAGGTGGCTTTAGATGATATTACTCTCTCTTTATGTACGACTTGATGAAGGAAACACATTGTTATTTAATTGTATTTAAATTTTTTTAAAATATTTGAAATTAATCGAACTAATTTTAAATATGTGATCGACTTCTTTACACAAGTTAAAATTACTTATTAGAATTATTTGAACAAGATAAAAATCGAATAATTTGGATACCCTACTATTGGTGGCCTTGCACTTGGGGAATACGATAAAATTGACATAAAATATAGAACGAAAAATTAAATAATCCTTTACACTTTACCTTTATGATTTTTTTAAATCATACCATCAAACCTTAAATCAATTAAATATCTATTATGAAATTTTTCATTTATTTATTTAGTTTTAATTACTTTAAAAGTAAGTTAAGGAAAGGGTATTGATTAACAAAATAATACAGTATGTATATGTATAATTCTTTGTATTTAGTAAATATTTTTATAACATAGTAAAATTTACATAGTTTAGTAGACTTTATAAATTAGTTAATAATAAAATATTTGCATGGATTTTAAAAGGATTGGTATGGAGAAATATGTATACAAAACAATTTAAAAATAAGAAATTAAGTTTTAAAGAGATGATAAAGAATTAAATTTTTTTTGTTATTATTATTCATATTTGTAAAGTATTTATTTATGTAAGTATTTTACGAAAATTTTGTTATAGTTCGTTTTCATCTTACTCAGTTTATAACAAATTATGTATTTAGTTTAGGTGATTGTTACTTTGTTGATGCTATTAGATCTTAATTTAATTAATTATTAAACTATTAAACTAATTAATCTAATCATATTACATACATACGCATTTACTATGTAATTTTGTTATATTTCATTTTGCTTACAATTTTAGCCAGGTATAAAAAATTATTTAATTTAATTAATTATAAAAAACACAAGTTTAATTTAATTATTTAAGGATTATTTGTATGTATGTTTGTATATAAATACTATATAAGTTTAGATAAGATAAGGAAGGATTAAAGCACTTAACTGTTATGGAAAAAATGTTCAGGTTTTAATTTTGCAAATTTTTCTTTCTTTTATTTTTGCTCTAGATTTTTTGTAATAATTAATTTAATTTTAATTTTTTTAATATAATTTTTTTTAGTTTAAATTCGTTAAAATCTAATAGTAATGAGATGTAATCCAGCAAATTAAGTAATCAGTTTTAAGATTATAACAATACAACAAAAAAAAAATAAATTTCTTTATTTTACAATATCGGTTAGAGTCATCAATTTCGCACTATACATATATACACATGCACTAATCTTGTATAAAATCCTAAAATTATAATTATTTCATAAGAACAAAAGTTTTATAAGTTGTAGCAGTATTTTGGTTAATTATCATTATTCTAACATTTCGATATGTTGGCTAAACAAATACTTGCACCACTACACTGCGGCTAAACGCCACAAAAGCATAAAAACATTTAAATTACCATTATGCCAATATTTAATTTAAAAAATACATAAAATTTAGAAAAAATTATGAAATCTGTATTTGAGTCGATAGAACGATCTATATAATTCTAGTTTAAAGATGATTTCATGTTCAATGTTGACCGCGACTACGCCTTAAATGGGTAAAATTTTGGCATACTCTTTCCAATATAGCGGCCGGTATCTCACAAATAAATTCTACAATATAAACTTCCAGTGCATCAGCCGCTGCGGTCCTTAACATAGCGCCACAACAAATGGTCTAAAGGCATTAAATTGCACATTCTAGGCGGCCAACTAACCGGTCCGAAACGTGAAATAAATTGTTCCCAAAATCGCCTTTCAATTAGGCCATTGTTTCGCGTTCTGTGTGCATGTGTCATCGTCTTGTTGAAGCCACGGTAGCGCTCGTCATTCACAGTAACGTTCCTGCTCCAATGATATTACCAGCTCATAATTCACACCCAACAATGAATTTTTTGGTAAGCACTGACAGTTCTTGCAATGCTTTTAGCTTCACACCAAATGCTAGCAACACAACTGGAATAAACGTCAATACGACGAATTAAGCCTCAGTTAGCCGACTGTAACGGAATGTAACTGCAACAGTAAGAAACAGCTGATGGATATTGTTATGCGTAAAGTAATGCAAATGGTTATGGAGATGTAAAGGTAACGCAACACCGTAATGTATGAATCTGTAAGAAATAGAATTTCTATACATTTTTACGTCATTACATTACATTCCGTTACAGTCGGCTGACTGCGGCTTTAGTCGATGACAATTCGCTGTATAGATTCGTATGAATTTCAAGCATAATAACGACGATAAAATACAGCTGATAGATAGTGTGACCATATTAAAAAATAAAAAAATAAACATGAACAAAAACACAGGTAAAAGCAATTATAGTTAATTAGTTTGTATGTATATTTATTTTATATTAAATAAAGTAAAAAATAAAACAATTATTAAACTAAAATTGATACTATTTACTAAAACATTAAAAACTAAAACGAAACATGGTTCGCCGGCGTAAAAATATAAATAAATATTTTTCAGAGTATAACGAATTCAACCGACGCCATTATTGTGTGTATTTTCATATGTATACACAAATGTGTTTTATTTTTGTCGACGAATATTCGCGACCAAAAATTCGTCGTTCGTCCCAGTTGTGTTTCTAGCAAAATACAATAATTCAACCAGAAATCACCTTTGTCGCTGTACACAATTTTCCGATAAAATTCACTTTTTTAAACGAGCTTGAATTTTGATAATAAAATTCAATACCTAATCTGCAAGCGTTGTTCGTTTATAAGTTAAATTATAACCCAAACTGAGCATGTTTAACAGTAACATGTTACACGCAAACAGCTGAGCTGCCCAAAACAGTCTTGGAAAAAAGAAAGTTGCTAAAAACCTAACCTTGATATGAACTTTGTTGATATTCGTATTGTTTACAAATAAATAAGCCGCAATGTTCGCCTCTAGTGGCTGTGAGTGGCGGCCAATGCTTTAGATGTTTAATGCTAACAGATATTTGGAAATACTTATGTATTTTACAATTTCTTAAATGATTGAAATAAATTCATTAATTTGCTGAATTACTGATTCTTTTTTTTTTTTGAAATAAAATAAATAACACTTCAAAAAAAATTATGAAGATTTAAATTTGGCCGAGAAATACTGTTGGAGATTGTTTTTAACTTTTCAAAAGGATAAAACTTTGTAATAAAATCATTATTTGTTGTATGTTTTATTAGGGGAAAGGAGGGGGGGGATTGGGGGAAGTTTTGTTTAAAGTTAATTATTAAATATAATGTTAACAATTGTTTTATTTAATATTTATGCGCCTTTTTGTTTATATTTTAATAGATAAAATATTTAGTTTTTTTTTTTTTGTATTTTGAGCAATTTTTGTGTAAATAGTTTGTGATTTGTTGTGTAGATTGTTGATCTTTGGTGCAGTTTTCATTTAAATTTATAATTTAAGTTTAAGTACAAATAGTAGAAATGTTTTTAATTATGTGTGTTATTTAGAAAAAAATTTTGTTTAAAATATAATGTGAAATGAGATAGATGATTTTTCTATAATAATATAATATTTACTATTATTTAAGTAATTAGTATAAGTAGCATATAAAATATTTAAAAGCTTTTAGTTTGTGATAAATTTTAATCATGTGACTATGATTTCTGTTTTATTAGTTTAGTACTATTTTTTACAATTTAAGTTTTCTTTTCTAGGATTTTATTTTAAGTTTGTTTTAATTTAGCTCCTTAGTTGGTTTAATTTAAAGAACATTTAGCATTTATTTTCATTATTAATTTTCTAAAAGAATTTTCTTAAGAGATTGTTTAGTTTACAAAAGAAATATTACTATTACTACATAGTTTTAATAGGGGTAATTTTTGTTTAGTTTTATTTAACACAACCATTATTAAATTCTAAGCTTATTAGTTTGGGGCAAATTTTATCAAAGTCTGTTTTGAATTCTAAAAAAAAAAAGATTTAGTTATTAAATATAGTAAGTACAGCTAAATAAAGGCTGAACTGCACTTTCATTTAGAATTCGGTTTCGTATTTATAAAACCAATATCCAAAGACTCTTTTGCAAATTAGCTTCTTTCCAAGGTTCTAAAGTGAATACATTCCGAATCATCAAATACATTCAATGTTCAGTTGTTAGTAAATTAAAATCTACTACAAATTTTCAGTCATTTTGCATTTGCAGTTGTGCATTTTTTAAGCTAAATTGTAATAGATTTAAACTACATATTTAATAATTCAAAACTTTTGAATTTAATTTATTTTACAAAGTTTTAAAGCATTGTTCACATTACAGCCGGTCACACCGGTCACACTAAAAGATTTATACATGTTAAAGAGATTTTCAAAGGTGGATCTTATATGAAAGCTTTGACTAATTAAAAACGGACCGTTATAATATTAGGTGTCATGATTTCTGCCCATATGAAACATATTTGTGTTGAATTTTATTTGAATACCAATATTTTTAAGAAAGTTATGGTCGTTAAAGTGAATTTCGGAAGTGAGCTTTATATGGGAGCCATGACTAATTATGGATCGATCGTTATAAAATTAGGCCGAATAATTTCTATATACATACATACATATATGAAACATATTTGTGTTGATTATTATTTGGATTCCAACATTTTTAAAAGAGTTATGCTCTTTAAAGTTATGTTCGGAAGTGTTCCTTATATGGGAACTGTGGGCAATTATGGTCTCATATGCACATAATTTATAGATGTGATTAGGCTTCATGTACAACTTATTTGTAGCGAAATTTGTTTGGATACATGCATAAATCAAACATTTATGACCAATAAACCCCTAATAGGGCAGGATATTTGTATGTAGGTTAGGTTAAATAATGGGACGATTTCAACCAATTCCAATCCTAACCGTTCTTGGGCCGACAAAATATCTTGTACCAAATCTTATGGAAATCTCTTCAAAATTGCGACCTGTACCCTGCGCACAATGTTTACATGCCAGCCAGACGGACGGACATCGTTAAATCGACTTAGGAAGTGATTCTGAGTCTATCAGCATACTTTGCGTTACAAATATCTGCACAAATCCAATATACCCTCTTCATTATGGCGGTGTAGTGTGTAAAAAGTGCACCGTTCACTTACGTTAAAGATGAAAACTTTTATTGAATTTTATTCGGTGTATAACTTAAAAATGCGGGATTTTTAAAATTTTTTTTTAGGTTTTATTTTGAAACATTTGTACAACATAAATTTATTCAAAGTATGTATTGGCTATTGTTAGGTATGACCTTTTCCCATCTTTCTGACAACGTTAGGATTCCTCGTCGAATAGCCTGTTCTGAAGAGAGCGTTCTGCATCGATCGAAACAAATAGTATTCGGACGAGGCAATTTCTAGACTATAAAGCGGGTCAGTCAAAACTTTTCAACCACTTATTTTTAAACAGTTTTTTTTTTTAACAAATATTGCAACGTGTGGCCGAGCATTGTAATGATGGAATATTACCCTTTTATGTTTGGCCGCATATTACGGGAGTTTTTCGACCAATGTTTTGACTACGAAACAGAATTATGCATGTGACCAAAAATATTTGACTATAAAGTTGAACATTGTAGCACTAATAGAAAGGTTTGGCGTAATTATCCGAATGATTGCAATGATCATAATATTGTTGAATTATACAAAAATCTTAATTAGTATTGATCCATATTAAATTGGCAAACAGAAGTTGACTAAACATTATTGATGCTTGTTTTATTTTATTTTTTCGAAATATATTCTACAAATACTTCATTCATTCTTTTTAACTATTACATCAGTTTATTTATTTAAGAGTTGGTTTTTCTAATCATAAATGTTTTAATACATTTGTATTTTCATTTAGTTAATTATTATAATTATGGCTAAAGAGTTACATACATAACATGTACATGTCCGAATATTATTTAATGTTATTTGTATTTTTCTTGATTAATTACGTTGTCATGAAACACAATATTTGCTCTTGGATGTTTTATATTTTCAATTCGATTTACTATTTCTTTTTTTTTTATGTACAAAAACTTAAACAAATTAAACCAATAAAACATTTTTCAATTACAAATGCTGTAAATATTAGTCTAACTAACTATTTTTTTGGTTTGGTTGTTTT
Source organism: Bellardia bayeri (assembly GCA_950370525.1). Classification (NCBI taxonomy): domain Eukaryota; kingdom Metazoa; phylum Arthropoda; class Insecta; order Diptera; family Calliphoridae; genus Bellardia; species Bellardia bayeri. The sequence continues at coordinate 89,697,769 of OX493267.1, forward strand.
TTGTTTATGTTTTTATAAACAATTTAATAAACAAACTTTACTTTGAATAATAATTCAGTAGTTTTACTATGTTAAATTATGACTAATTGGTGCGAGTTTTGTTTTTGTTTATTTATTTACAATATGTTTAATTTGTTGTTTTATTTTTCTATATAAAATTCTAAATGTTTGTATAAAAAACTATATATGTATAACAATTCAATTAGCAACGCTACTAAATAATGCATAAAGTTATAAATAAAATATGTGATGATAAATATCCTTTAGGGTTTAAATTAGCAACAGGACATGCCGTTACTGTAACGTTTTTTATTTTAGACATCTGTCAAAGTAATTACAGTAAATAATTATGTACAAATAGCATGAAATTGTTTAATTATTTTAAAAATGTTGTTAGTAGTAAACATTGGCTAACATAAATATAAGAGTGCAATTCACAATCTTGTGCAAATGGTATTGCATCATTGCATTTGCGAAAAAGTTTTGCATATTTTTACTCTACACTAACAAAATACTTAGCAAGAGCAAAAATATGCTAAACCTTTTTGCAAAAGCAATGATGCAATACCATTTACACAAGATTGTGAATTGCACTAATATTTTTCATTACTTCGTAGTGTATAGCCCACTTATTCATCAAACAAATCCAGAGAAAATTTAGCTATTAATAATTTTCAAGAGTTTTATACCTAATAACCAGCCAGTTTCCAAATAGAAAATATGTAATTAATTTTATAGATCAGCGTATTTCTAAATTCAAATAAATTTGCAGTTATAGATTTGCTTGAAAATACCTAGAAAATGTTTTTTATACCCTACACCACCATAGTGGGGAGGGTATATTGGCTTTGTGCTGATGTTTGTAACACCCACTTTAAAGTATAACGATCGACTCAGAATCACTTTCTTAGTCGATTTAACTCTGGCAGCAGTGAGAGTATTAATATTATATATTATGATGTTAACTGCACTGATTAAAGGTACGTAAGACGTCACCAGTAATGGCCGAATTCCCAGTCATTAGATAACCATTGGTAAACTAAAATACTAACTATTGTTTAACTATTACTTGTTATTCTTATGGCAAACTAAGCAAATAAAGAATAAAGAATCAGTAGTTAAGCCTTTGTCATTAGCTAACTAAAGACTGTGAATTCGGCCATCAAATATATTTAATTTGAACACATTTATTTATTACAAAAATAAACTTTGTTTATTTAGGCCACATCACAACACATATTTAGTTTTATTTTATTTGATGCTGTTTAATCTTGCAAAACTCTTGTAAGAGTAAACAACATCAAACAAACGTGTGCTAAAACAAGTGGTTACGCTTTTGCAAATAAAGTGTGACCGTAACTTAAGAATAATAATATTGAAGAGCTTATATAAGTTAGGAATTCCGACTCCAAAAGTTGTCGCAAGTGGAAAAATCAAAAGGGATGATATTAAATATAAAAGTCAGCTAGAATTAAAAAGTTGGAAATTAAACTAGATAATATAACATTTTAAGTTGAAATTGAGAAAATTAAATTAATATTATGAAAATACAAATTAAAATCTAGAAATCCAATTGAACGATGAATTACAACAAAATTAAATTCGAAATGTAAATTAATATTAATAATAAGCAAACTGAAATTGAGACATTTATATTAATATAATGAAACTACATACAAATTGAAATTAAGAAATACTTTGCCTTATTTCGAACTTAATATTTAGAATATTAAAACTGAGAAAATACACTTTAATGTTGAAAAAACTTAAATTTATATAGAGAAATTCTAAGTTTCTATTCATTTAAACAGTAACTGAAGTTTATACTCATAAAATTGAATAATTTCATACAAATATTCAATTTCTCAATATCAGTTTTTCTATTCATATCGATTTTTTAATAACAATTGTTTTTTATTTAATAGTTTCTTCTTTTTTCAAGCAATAAGGTCAATTGCATTTTATATACAAATATTTTATTTTATTTATATATATTAATTTCCGATATTTCGCTATCACAATGGATAGCTTCTTCAGGGATAATATAAGTTTTGAATTATAATAAAATAATAATTGAAATATTTACAAAAATGAAAAAATTTTTTATTATTATTATTATTATTTTATTATAATTCAAAACTTATATTATCCCTGAAGAAGCTATCCATTGTGATAGCGAAATATCGGAAATTAATATATATAAATAAAATAAAATATTTGTATATAAAATGCAATTGACCTTATTGCTTGAAAAAAGAAGAAACTATTAAATATTAGAAAAGGTCAAATAAACGAACTAAATATTAAATTGTTTTTTATTTTTATCAAAATTTATTTGCTTTTCGGAATTATAATAAGTATTCTCTTAAAACTAAATTACATTTAGCATATTAAATTTGTAGCTTCAAATTTCTAGTCATTGAAATGTTGTATAAGAAAACCTTATAATTTCATTGCCACACAATAAATTTATATGTCAACAGAAATTTTCAGTTCACAAAATTATCAGATTGTTGTATGGCAAAAATGGTCAAAGTCGTTGTCAGGTATTTTTCAGAATTGTGTGTTAAATATTGTCATGGAACAAAAAAGAGCAATTGAAATTTTTTTAGAAAGTAGCGAGGATGATGACAAAATAAAAAAACAAAGTTTTGGGGAAATATTATATTTAATTGTATGGATTTGCGACCTCTTGCCATAAAATAAATTTGGGAAGCTTTTGTTCAACGCAACCAGCATCCCATAAACTTTGCCGTTCCTCAACCGTGTGACCACACGGATTCTACGTTTTCGTTTTTTGTTTCAGTCTTGATTTTTTGTCGCCTTCAGAGCCTGTCGGCGAAAAGAAAAATTCAATTCAATTGGCTCATAACTGTAATCTATAATGCAGGATTCATTAATTGAAATGTCGCTATTCATTTATTATTTTCTTCAATTATCTTTTCCTTTTTTTAATATTATTGTTAAACACTTTTGTTTGTTAATTTATGGACATGTGGACATAGGTACATATGTATGTATATACAGCGTTTCAAATAGAAATAATTTCTCTGAAAATGTTGCCATTGTCAATCTAACAATTATCTTACAACAATCTTACACGGGCAAAAAATGTTCACCCGATTGTTAGATGTCTGACAATATTTTTATCTTGCAATATAATAATAATGCTTTTTCTAGTAACGTTAGAAGTCAAAAATTATAAGTTCACACGATTGTTAGACATTTTCTGACAATCAGGCATGTGATGGAAATCGAAAACGAAAACGAATGAGTTTTAGAAGTCAAGTTTTTCGTAATATTTCTGTATTGAAAAACTTTTATCACATAAAATATAAAGATATTGGGCTACTAAAGATAATCTTAAAACAAAAATTTTAATAATTAGATTATAAATGCATTAAAATGTATTTCCAAAACTGATTCGTTTTCGATTACGATTTCCATCAAATGCCTGAATATTGTAAGATCTGACAACTATCTGCACATAGCTTAATAATTACAAATAATAAGACAAAAAATAAAACAAATTAAAAGTTCGCAATATTGAAATGAAAATAGAAACATTTATTAAATAAAATTAAATTTGAACTCCATAAAATCTATACACATACATACATATGTATATATATCGAATTTATGATTTTCATGAATTTTGATTAGCTTTCCAAATAGTTTTAAATTAAATGCATAAAATAAATAAATGAAGTACATAAAAACACAATTTATAAGTAAAATTATTTAAAGAATACATATGTACATTCATACAAAATATAAAATAGGTCTTATCTGTCTTATTAAGATGTCTATTATTCAATATAAGTATATTGTCAATATTTTTAAATTTATTTAAAACTTAACGGACAACTACAAATTAAATACAATTAAACAAAAAAACTAAGCATGAGTAATATTCATATAATCGAAATAACTTTTGAAACACAAATGTCAATTGTACTTAAACGAAACTAATGAATTGAATTCGATATTAAGAAACAATGTCAATGAAAACACAAGCACTTTAATAAACATGATATAAAAACATTGATTTTCGTTTGTTTAAATTTAGCTAAATTTTTGTATGTAAAAATCATGACAGCAATAATTCGTTAATAAAGTTTTAAAACATTTGTTACTTTAGCTACTGAAAATGAAGATATACAATTATCATATATGTATATGTGTATATAAACATTTAACATTTAAATGCATGTTTTGTATGTACATATGTATATAGCACAATAAATAAATAATAATTATGTACTTTGAGTACAATTTCTAAGTGATTTCCTTTTTAGACTAACACAGCATTTTCAAGTGAGGTAAAATGAAATTAGATGTAAGAACATAAAAATGAAATAAAATTTATAGGTAAATTAAGTTCAGTTGAAAAACAGACAAATTGCTAAAAAAAAAGTCTTATAGATATAGAACTTTTCTTCTTTCCTTTTCATCAATTGATCAATTTTTTTTTAGACTTTGTAGTTAGCACATGAGATGATCGTTTGGTTTGCTTGATTTTAGTTTTTTGAATCTAGAAAGGGTATCTTGAATCCGGACTTTTTAACCGTAGCTGAAGAGATTTCATTAGTTAATGCATTAGACGGTGGACCAGCATTCAGGGGTGGATTTTCTTGTGAACGATCAACATGTGGTGGCAGTTGCAAATTTAAAGGATCACGCAAACGTCGCAGATCATATTCAATTTCAGCTATTTGGCGTTTCAACTGATTGTAGTTGTCTACATCGAAACTCTTCTTTTTGGCACGTTTATACAAGGTAATGAGGTATTGGCGGTCTTTAACTTCGGGCATATTGTATTCCTTAATTAAGAAAAAAAAAAAATTTCATTTAATAAAGCATTTTCATAGCTATGGAAATATTATAGATATACTTATGTTGTATATACTTACAGTTTTTGTTATGCAGTAGTAGGCATACATGGCCATGGCCGTGCCATAGGTAACAAAGTATGTAACTGGTTCCATAATATCCCAAGAATATTCCCACCATGTCAGTCTTGCCAAGATGCCAAATTGCACTGACATCAAACCTAAACCAACCCAGGTCATTATGTTCGTTTTACGTTCGGCTTGAGCGCTTAATTCCGTTTTTTCCTGCAACCAATCAGAATAAAAAGTTTTATAAGGATTTTACTTACAAAAACCAAATTAAAGACATAATTTACATTTGGAACAAATATCAGTTATACGAAATTCTTCTAAATTTGTAAATTAGTTGTTTGCATAAATCCTTCTGTTAAGCAAATCTGTCTAACGTTTTCGTTTTAAAACGAATTTGTATAAATCGTAACCACTCGTTTTACTTTCCAATAAACAAATCAGTTTCTAAGTCCGACCGAAACTAACAAATTTTTTTAAATGATCAACTTCTACCATATTCTTAAATATTTTACAATAAAATATGAATTTTTCTATTCAATTAATTATATTAAAAACGTGTATCACCTTAAAAATTCCATCATCATCATCATCAATTTTAGGCCTAATCCGAAACCGAATACTCGAGTTTCCAAGTAAACAATCGTACAATTTTTGAAAATCGAAAAAGCGAGAAGAAGTAACGAGTTACTGTGAGCGTCAAAACAAAGTCAACACCACATATTATTAAAAGAGAAGCTTAATTATATTAATAATATTATATTAAAAAATTATATTGCATTTTTAAAAGGAAAATTAAATTCACTAAAAAAAACGAAAAAAAAACAAACGTTTATACAAATTTAATTGATTTATTGTTAAAATGTACCAATTTTTACGCGTCAAAGTAAGTCAAGTAAACAGTGACATCATCATTAAGCAAAAGAAAAACCCCTGTCATTCCAAAAGTAGTGGCAATTCTTTTAACTTTTTTTTTGTTTGAAAGTAAAGTGCTGTTCAAAATAATTGCAAATCTCTTTATTTATCATCATCAATGGGAAGTCAAATACTTAAATTGAGACTCGGCAAATCATAATAGACTTACAGAGAAAAGGTAAATCCCCGCGTAAAATAGCTAAAATCTTTAGAAGACCTTACTGTACAATTAAAAACAATTATAGACAAGTTTACCAACACACAATAGCGTATAAAATTTTCCTGGTGCAAAAAGACCAAAGCGTCTTATAAAAACTAAAGTAAGAGCGCGAGTACGATCATTGCATTAAATTGTCCTACATGCTAACATGTAATGTAAGAAGCCCTTTATATCAAAGAAGAAACAAACTAAACGTTTGAATTTCACAAAAAAAAAATAAATAAACGAGCGTCAAATTTTTTGGAATAATATTCCTTTTACCGATGTAAGTAAGTTTCAGTTACTTGAAGTCAAAAACCTTCTAAAAATAAAGCGATCTTTAATAATAAATATGTTATCATCCACCGCAGTCCTCAAACCTCAATCCAATTGAGCACCTGTGGTAATATCTGGACAAAAATTACACAAAGAAAGATTTTTGCCAGGATAACCGAAATTTCGTTGATTCTTCGGTCTGGAAGATTTTCAGCTGTGATAAAGGCAAAAAGACTATAAAACAAAATATTAAATACATTGTTTTACACAATTTTAATGTACCTGTTTACTTGATTTTGACGCGAAAAAACTGGTACTTTTCGTTAAAATAAATTATTTTTTTTTGTTCCTTATCTAGTTTTTATTAATGAGTTAGATTTTGCTTAAGTTACTTATGAATCTTTGTTTTTAATTTGTACTTACAGTATATGTATGTATGTATATAGATATAATAAAACATTTTTTTAAACAATATTAGGTGTAACATTATAATGACGCTCACAGTATATAAGAAAAAAACAACTAACCTACACTATTTCAAGTTGAAATTGTGAAAATAGTAATTGATATTGAAAAAATCAAATTAATATTAAGAAATACAAATTAAAATCCAAATTAATATTGAGAAATAACAAATTTAAATTCAGAAAAATAAATGTATATTTAGCAAAAGCTAATTGCTTTTGAGAAATCAAAATTAATATTCAGAAAATGAAGAATTTAAATTGGAGGAGTTACAACTTGATATGTATTTGAGTTTTTCTCAATATTAATTTCCTATCTTGAATTTCAATTTGTATTTTCACAATAATAATTTAGATTTATCAATTTCAATTTCTCTTTTCTTCATATTAGCTTGCTTTTCTGAATTACAATTTATATTTACTGAATATTAAACTGAATTAATTAATTTATAGGCGTAATTTTTTAATATTTCAAACTTATTTAATTGCCTCTTTTAGGAATTCATTGTTTGCAGACAAGTTTTCTCTAATTCAAATTCATTACAAAATAGCTTAATCATTTTTTCAGGGTCTCCGAGTGGAAGTGCACATGGTGTACAACCCTTCTTATCTTATCTATCTTATCTAGCTTAATCATATCAAAAACAAGAACAAATTTAATGAATAAATTTACGGTCACACTTGACAAATATTTGCCATAAAAGACGTAACAACTAAATAAAATAAAAAAAAATTTCGTTTATTTAGGACAAGACTTAACAAATATTTAGTCTTATTTTATTTGATTTTAATTGATCTTGCAAAACTCTTGTAAGAGTAAACAGCGTCAAACAAATGTGTGCTAGAACAAGTGGTTACGCTTTTTTGAGTAAATATTTGCCAAATGTGACCGTAACTTAACAAATTGTTCATTGAATTTGTTTTAAATATGAATTAATACAAATTTAATTAAGGAATGTATTTTATTATTATGATTTAATTAAAAATGAATAAATCGTATTCAAATAAAAGTCTTTGAATGAAGCTAAATAATTTGTTTTGTTGGGAATTGTTGTATGACATTATATGGACAACAAAAGTTAAACCATTCAAAGGTTAAATGAATTGTATTATGAATGAATTTTAATCAAAAAAAATCCTTTAAATGAAGCTAAAGGATATGTATTTTTAGGAATGGTTTTATAAACTTAATTTGCTAAAATTTTTTAATTATGAATTGAGATCTTAGTGAACTTGAAATGCGGTTTTAGACTACTTTGAATTATTAAAATATTCAATTTCAATATACATATATTTAATAAATATCGTAAAATTCTGAGTTTTTTTTTTAATGAAATCACATTAAATTATTGAAAAGTTTTCAAGTTTTACGTTTAAAACAAAATATGTATTTAAATTAGTTTAGACATGAAATATTGGTTTATACAAATATCTTATTTAAATGTGCAATTTAATTTACCCTTTCTAATGGTGCTATTTGATATTGTAAATCTTCTAATTTAATTGTCAATTCTTGCTCCTTTTCTATGTGATATTCGCCAACATGTAAGGCTTCGTATAACTGTAAATAAAGTAAATTAAAATTTAATTAAACAAATATAATAATTATTAAATTAGAAACTTACCTGCGCTACTATTGCTTTAATGTCACCTAATTTATTAAGATCTTCAATTTGAATTCTATCCCGCTGTGGAGGAACTACTTTATATTTTTGGTCGTTAATGTGTATCCTGCAAAGAAAGAATTATGAACATAAATTAATGAAATAAATAATATTTTAAAGCTAATAATCTGAATATTAAAATTAAATTACATATGTTGCCACTTTATACAATTTCCATACAAAATTTGCTTTATAAACCTCTTATAAACCTGTTGCAAGCTTTATGAATAAGGCCATTAATGTATACAAAGCTTGCCACGGTTAAAAATTCGAATGTTGTAAATTGTAGTTAAAGGATAACATCTCAATTTTTGATATTTCATTATTTGATATTCAAATTAAAAAAAGGCATAATTGAAAATGGGCCTCCTGGCCTCACACTAAATATCTTGTGGAAATATGCTTTTTATTTATTATTTACTCACCAAAACGGTTCATCCATTAAACTTTCTATATTACAAGTTGATGCTATTCTAACGCCACTATTATTCAGTATAGTCGCACGATCAATGCCTCGATCTTCTGTTTTCAGCATCTCAATTAGATCGCCCACTCTGTGAGAGACAGGTTTCAAAGCAAAGCGGCATTTCTCATTTCTACTAGGAAGCGGTATGGTAAGATGAGGCAAACCGTGAATATATTCAACGGATACGTCTCCTGTAACAAAAATTAAAAAAAGGAATTAAAAGTCAGCACGAGTATCATATTGAAACTATTTATGATGTAGTTTTTTTTGTCGTAACAAGGTCTTTTAATTGAAGAAATAAATGTGTAATTTTTGCTGTTAAAGAGAACAAAAGCAAAAACAAAAAAAATCTTTAATTATTCTTAATAACAATAACTTTCTAACTATCTGTGTATAAACATATTCAGACACACACACACACACAGTTTTCAAACATTTGTTTTTCTTTATTCTATTGAAATACTGTTTCTATGTACATTTCTATTTACATACAGTATCTGCACTTTTCTGTTTCTGCATTTGTATGTGTGTGCCTTTGTGTGTGTGTGTGTGTGTTAACAAGAATTTTTAGTTTCAAACAAATAAATAACTTTTGGTTGTTATTAAATGTTTATATACTAGTTTGGCTCTTTGTACAAGTTTACACATATGTACTCGTATTCGTTCAGTCAATACTAACGTTTCAAATGACTGACTAAGTTTTCCAACTGCAGTATTCAAAATGTTTGAACAAATGTATCACTTTATACACAAATACTAACACACGAAACTTTTTAAAGGGTTTTATAACGAGAACTTGAACTCTTTAAAACAAAAATAAAACAAGGAATTTATATAAATTTCCTTTTTATGTAAAAAAATGACCAAAAATGACATTTTTTAAATTCTTTAAAATTTAAGTGCTTATATGTACAAGGTGGCGCAAAAGTAAACTTCCAATCAGGCGATCTTGCTGGCCAGTGCAAATCGCCAAAACGGGAGATTAGGCGCCCGGGAAATGCATCCCTCAGCATATCGGTTGTGGCACGTGCAGTGTGTGCCGTTGCACCGTCCTGTTGGAACCACATGTTTTCCAATCCCAATTCATCAAGTTGCGCAAAATTTATAGCATTTTCTGATAGGAGGATTACTTTTGCGCCACCTTGTATATGTGATTAAATTTTATTTAATTCTTGTTTTACTAGGTTTATAAAAGTGTTGTTATTGTAAATATTTGTAGCCTCTATTAAAAAAAAAAAAAAAGTAAAAAGTATAGTACCCTACACCCAGTATATGTATAAAATAGTTTTTCAGAAATGGGAGATATAAACTATTGTGGACCGATCATCCAAAAATTTAGTGTCATGAAGTCTGCTCCGAGTTCCTTATAAATAATGTTACTTTTAATATTCCCCAACGATTTTCACGCCATTTTAAGCCACTGTATGTCAAACATGTTAGTACTAATTATACTCAAGCTGACCCATTATTTTTTATTTTGTGTATAAAACAATCTATATGAAATAATTGATTTTTCTCTTTCAACATATGTAATTAAACATAAAATAATTAGTTTATTAAATAATTGATCTTTTGTAAATTAATTGTAATTTTCAATATACTTTTTTTAAGAGTCTGTAAGGATTTAATCCATTGACTTAGGCCGCGTTTTCACTATGTCATTTTTGTTGTCAAATTGTCCAAATTGTTGGCAATTGTATGAAAACGGGTTGTCATACAATTGCCAACAATTTGACAACAAAAATGACATTGTGAAAACCAAGCATTAATATTAAATAAAAAAATAAATATTAAAATAAGTATTATATGTGTTAAACTTTTCTTTTAAAAGATTTATGGAGCTTAAATTGAATTACAGAGAGGGTCTTATATGGGAGTTTCGCTTAATTATGCACCGACCATTACAAAATTAGGTGTCATTATTTGTGTCAAATTTTATTTGAATACCAACATTTTTCAGAAATTAATGATCGTTAAAGTGAATTTCGAAAGTGGGCCTTATATGGGAGCTACGAGCAATTATGGACCGATCTGTACAAAATTTGTAGATGTGATTTGGCTTCATTTACCACTGATTTGTTTTGAAATTTATTTGGATACTTAGATAATTAAAACATTTATGATCGGTAAACCCCAATTTCGGGAGGATATTTGTATGGGGGCCAGGTGAAATAATGGACCGATTTCCACCAGTTTCAATCTCATCCATCCTTGGACCGAAAAAATATCACGTACCAAATGTTATCGAAATATCTTCAAAATTGCGACCTGTACTCTGCGCACAAACTTTACATGGACAGCCAGCCAGACGGACGGACGGACATCCTTAAATCGACTCCGAAAGTGATTTTGAGTCGATCGGTATACCTTAAGGTGCGTGGGCGTTATAAACATCAGCACAAATCCAATATACCCTCTCCACTAGGTGGTGTAAGGAATAAAAACAGATTAGGTTGGCTACAAAAGTTGAACTTTTCATTTTCATATGCGAATATCGCTCGATCTAGTTTTCAATTTCTCACATATCCATAAAATTAAAATTAAAATTCAAATCTTCAAAACTCGAAAATACTTTCTCTCTAAGCATGTAAAATTTCATTGCACTGGACTTACAGATTTATTTCTCTTTTTTTCAAAACTTCCCCACTCTGTGATGTCTGTGATATTTTCTCATGAACGACCGGGTCGAACATGCGTTGGTGTTGGCACATTATAGATATATAGCGAGCCAGTCGACTCAAATTTATCCAACAAATTCTTAATAGCTGTCCCAGAAATACGATTATATTGACCGAAAATATTACGAATTTTAGGAAATGTAGCTTTTATAGATCTACCATTTTTATAGTGTAATTTTAATATTTCAATGAGATTTTGGAGCGAAATTGATTTCATTGTAACAATTGTTATATACTACTGATTTGTCGACAAGTAAAATTTATAAACTTTCATGCTACTTTAATATGCCCCTGTTGGAAAGCAAAGTAATTTTTGAAAAACCCATTAATCTACAGTTGCTCATGGATGCAATATGCACAAAGAATTTTATATTTCATTTCCGATAAGATCGTCATAACTTGAAATGTGTAACTTTTGAACTGAATGCTAGAAAACTGTAATAGCTTTTGTAATATTTATATCTGTGGTGTGATAGAGTCTTGACGTGATGACATAAATATCTGTTACATAAATCTCTATTCTTTATAGGCATTCTTTTTTACTAAGCTCTTGATTTTTGAAAAGTTTTTTAAAAAAATATTAAACGGTTCTAAATATTCAAACAAATTTTACACAAAATTGTGTTATTTGATTTACGACGATTTTGTTGCAAATGAGCAATATGTACAAATAAATAAATGTAGAGAATTCATAGTAGGGTTTTCAGTTCGGAATAGAAATTTCAACAACTGTCGGGAATAAAAATTAAATTCGTTGTCAGTAAAGGTTGGTCATTTTATGTCAATGCAGTGTAAGGACCTATCAGAGTTATAATGAAGGCTCATAGCAAAATATCCTCAACTAACGCCAATTTTCACTACACTTAACTTGAAGTTATAATAATTCCAATATTTTTTTTAAAATAAATAGGATAAAAAATAACTAGAGTTTTTATATAAGTTTTATTGATATCGATATAAAAAATAAATATGAGAATTAATAATCTTTAACACGTCGGCAGACATCCACTTTTTTTTTAACCAATTTCTCGACAATACTCGTTCGTACGCAGTGCAATTCATAATGGGCTTTCAACTTTTTAAAAAGGCAATTTACAAAAATTCCATGTGTTTGTTCTATGGTTTAAATTAACAAAGTTTGTTCTAAATAATTGTCAAAATACAGACAGCTCAGTTCTTGAAATTTTATCATTTGCCAGCAAATTTACTTTCTAAGCCCAAATTATCTTAGTCTTTAAATCTAGTCTACTTCGCCAAATTTTGAAAGAAATAGTTTAATTATGCCCAAGATAAAGATCATGGTAATGCAGGCTTTAGATTACTTCCAGTTGAATAATTTTGAAAGAAATAGTTTAATTATGCCCAAGATAAAGATCATGGTAATGCAGGCTTTAGATTACTTCCAGTTGAATAATTATAGACTGTGCTAAACAATATGCACTGACATCTACACAGATTCAATAATATTTTGGTTCGATTTGGCATCGGTACACTTTGTTAGATAAATATTAAATCAATAAGATGTATAAAGGAAACTGAGAAACGGTGAACCCTCAAGACATAACAGATATATTCAAGAACATCTGTGAAAGTTAGATTTCAGTAAAAAGTGAGGCACAACTTCCCAACCACTGCTTTCTTAATAGTTTGTAACAGGTATTGCAATATGAGGCCGGGCGTTGTCTTGAGGACATATTACGCTTTCATGTCTGCATCAAGCAAATCAAATGCATTCGGTACAGTTTCCTTGTGATGGCCTGGTGAAATTTCAGTAGCTCATAATAGAAAGGAATCTTTTTTTTTTTTGCACCAAATAGAGAGCATTACCTTAGAGCCATAAATATTTGGCTTTGGTGTCGATTCGGATGGTTGACCGGCTTTACATACGATCTTTTAGTCTTCAAATTAACGTAATCGATACATTTTGTATTGCGAGTAATGATTCGGTGCAAAAATATTTGGTTTTATACCATTTAAGCAGCATTTCGTACACGCAAAATCATCTTCACGCATAAGACGCTTTGTACGCATAAAATTTGTCATTTATAAACTGTGATGTTTACATTATAACGTTTAATAACTAAGTGAGAATAAATGACAGATAGGTACCCTTCAAAATGACAAATAAATTACTAAACACACAAAATCGCCTTCAAAGGATACGTCATCTATTATGAATATCGCATTTTTAAGTTATGCACCTAATAGTTCAGACATTTTCGAAACGTTAGAACGTTTTCGGAATCTCAACATTATTATTTATTATAAAACATGCAAAAATAACTCAATACATACAGTATTTACATGAAGCCCATTAAACTAAATAAGGAAACCCTAATCATACGTTCATTTGCCACAGTTACATGTTACATGCAGCATTTTACAAACAGAAAGTTCCCATTTAAAGGCATAGAACAGAGAGTAAAACTAAAGTTTTATTTTGCACTTAATCATACAGAAATTAGAACAGAAATAAAGGAAAACTTTAGTGTCCGACCGTAGCCAAAGATTTGGTAAAATTTTCAAAATTAAAACATACCGAAGCTGTTTGCTTTTTATGAAGTTCTAGGATCTAACTTTAATTAGATGCAACATTTTTTCTACGTTGACAATATACTGTGAGCGTCAAAATAAACTCAACACTATTTATTAAGCTATTATTAAGCGAAATGCTTTTTTATATTAATATAAATAATATCATATTAGAAAATTATATCGCATTTTTATTTACATATTGATTTCACAAAAAAAAAAAAAAAGAAAAACATAAAGAAACGTTTATAAATTTAATTGATTTATTGTTAAAATGTACCAATTTTTACGCGTCAAAGTAAGTAAAGTACACAGTGGCATCATCCTTAAAAAAAAAAAAAAACACCTGTCATTCCAAAAGTAGTGACAATTCTTTCAACTTTTCCTTGTTTGAAAGTAAAGTGCCGTTCAAAATAATTGCAAGTTTCATAATTTATCATTAGAATACTTAAGTTCCAATTTACACGAAGCAATTCTTTAAGCTTAGCTGATTACCTTCTAGACATCGGGGTGAGAGGAAGATAAGACGAGTACACACTTGATTGTTGTTACTCTCTTATTTGTATTACATATGTGTATACAAATGTGTGTGCACTCTCAAATAAAAATACGAATGATTAAAGCAATAAGAATTGTGCTGTGTGAAGACCAAAGACATTTTAAGGAACAATTTGTATCAATATTTTCTACAAAAATTGCTTCGTGTAAATTGGGACTAAGTAATAAAAAAATTTACAATGCGAAGGCAAAAACTGAAATTAAGACTCGGCAAATCATAATAGATTTACATAGAAAAGGTAAATCCTCGCGTGAAGTAGGTAAAATCTTTGGAAGGCATTACAGACAAGTGTACCAAATGCAATACCGTAGAAAATTTGCGTGATGCAAAACGACAAAAGCGTCTTATAAAAACTAAAGTAAGAGCTATAGTAAGAGTAAACAAAACATGTAGTGCTGTAAAAATAGCTGAAAATTTTACATAAACTTCTGGAAAACCTGTAAGCACGAGTACGATTAGCAGATCTTTGCATCAGAATGGCCTACATGGTAGAATGCCATGCAAGAATTCCTTTATACCAAAGAACAATCAAATGTTTTAATTTCACAAACATATACACACATATATAAACATATCCATACATATACATATAAACATATACATACATATACATATAAACATATACATACATACATATATATTTTGGAATAATACTCTCTCTTTTCACCGATGAAAGTAATTTTGAGATATTTGGAGTCAAAAACCCCCCCCAAAAATATGACGAACCAAGAACGAAGCCTTTAGTAATAAATATGTTACCAAGACGGTAAAACATAGCGCCAGCTAAATGTGCTTTTCTTCTTTAGGCCAAATCACTACAAATGTTTAGTTTTAATTTATTTGATGCTGTCTGATCTTGCAAAACTTTTGTAAGAGTAAACAACGTTAAACAAATTTGTGCTAAAACAAGTGGTTACGCTTATTTGAGTAAATATTTGGCAAAATGTGACCGTACCTTAAGTAATGGTCTGGGGTGTATAGGTCGGTAATCTTACTCGACTTATTATCACGAAAGAATTCATCAATTTTTAGTAAACTGTTCCGTAAATCAATTATAGAGCATTGTTCACATAAAATCTGGTCGCAAATGTTTTAACATTTATTTAACAATTAATCCGATTTAATACTTTTGTTACCTGTGTTTTAACATTTAAAACATTAGCAGGTTTTTCAATTACCTTTAGTCGAGATACCAATTAAACGGTCATTCACTACAAAACTTTATGTTTCACTCTTGATAATGTTAAAAGAGTTCGTAATAACTAAAAATGTAACTCTAAAAGAAAATGAAAAATGAATATTTTTCATATGAATTTTACACTTTTACACTTTACTTAGCTAAACTGTTTTATTTTTTTATTTTAATAAACATAATTTTTCATAATAAAATTAAATCAAATTGATAATGAAATAAAAATGAATGGATGAATTGAGCATCACATACAAACATTATTTTGTTTTAATAAGATTTCAAAAACATTAAAAACAAATTGTAAAAAAAAGGAGATCATCAGCAGCTGAATGATTAATTAGAGCGAATCAGTTCAATTTAAACTATAAATTAAAGTACGCATAGCTGATACTCGTTTACGATTAATAGTTTAAATGTACAGTAGACGTTTAAATTTTTAAATATTTATTATGCAGGAGAATTTTCTTATTTAAAAATTAAGAGAATTCGCACAGAATATTCAATAACCCTTAAACGTGATGTGAGAAAGTTGATATTCAAATGAAATGTTAATTGAATTAATTCTAAACCTAAATACTTTTTCGTTCTTAATAAACTTTATTTAGCAATTAAATACAAAAACAGATTTTGCTTAAAATATGGCAGTTGAAAATGTATAAAGTATATCTTGACTGGCGCCTTTCTTGTCTGCTAAAATACATTAATTTTGCACAATTCTAATAATATGTACTTAATTATTCCCCCCTCTCAACCACTGTGCAAATAAAAGCTGCAATGAAAAACAACAACTAAATAATTTTACAATGTTCGTGTTGAGACTGTTACGCTGTCATCAGGCGTATCGAAATAAATCGGTCAAAAACATAAAAACAATTTTTTTTTTCAGCTCAAGTCTTGAAATAATAAATAAAAACATTAAACTAAACAGCAGTTAAATTGTAGAGAATTTTTTGAAAAATTAATATGAAAATCTTGTAAATTAAAAATAAACACAGAAAATTAAACAATTTATAATAAATTTTCACTCGCTAGAAAAGCAAAAAAGACAGAATAACTTGATTTGGGAGGTGCAAGAAAATGTGAAAATTGAATTGAATTATATTTGATTTTATAATGAAACTGATTGTTATCGTTATTATGGTGCGCCAAAATATAAACTTATTGGTACTGGGAGTAACTGAGATATTTTTTTTTATTGATAGCAGTATTATTTATAAATAAATATTGTTTTAATTGTTAACTACTTAAATATTCTATTATAAGGAATTTCAATTTTATTTCCAATTACCGTGAGCATCATTATAAAGTAAACACTTACTGCCGTATTCATAAAATATAAAGTAGGTTTGAAGTGTGCTTTTAGACAAAATTTTCTTAAAGTACATTTGAAGTCTACTTTAATTTTTTATGAATTAGACCGTTAATATTGTTTAAAAAAAAGTTTTTTTTTAAATATACAGCTGCGGTAAAAAAAATAGCAGTGAAGGCAGGATTCGATTGTGCATATACATTTATTTTTGATTAAGTTCCCTAGTTATTCCCGTGACTCATAATTGAAATATGTCAATCGTTTATTCAATGTAAAAAATATTTGTGTAAGATTTCTTGACTTTTTATTGAAAATATTTACAATTTCAGGTAAAGTATCAAAATTTGGACGGCAAAAATAGCAGTATTCATAATACATTTTAAAAAATTAAACTATATTTAAAATAAATAAATAAAATAATAAACAAATAAAATGAAGCTGATGAAACAAATTACTTATTAATATTTTATTGCATGGCCTTTGTTGGCAATAACGGCGGCGCAGCGCTTCGGCATGGAGTTAATTAAGTTTGCACATCTTTCTTTAGGTATTTTCGCTTACGGTTTTATTTGAAATACACTTTTCCTTACTTCAGCCCATAGATTCTCTATTGGACTCTATGACCTCAATATTGCTGTCAGTAAACCACAGATGTGCTTCTCTGCTTTTACGTTTTGATCGTTGGGATCTTGTTGGAAGACTCAAATCAATGGCATTTCGTGGCATAGGGCATAGGGAAGCATAACATTATTCAGCATAACAACATGTTCATTCATTGTTGATTTTAAGCAATGCATTGGCCCCATTCCGTAATATAAAAAATATCCCCATACCATAATGCTAGAACGTCCATGCTTTGCTGTCTTAGATGTAAAATGTGGATTGTATTCTGCATTTGGGGGACGTCTAACGTATGAACGAGAATCTTTTCCATCAAATAAAATTATTCTACTCTCGTCCGTCCATCAAATAAATTATCGAAGTGCTATTATTTTTGCCGGCACTGTATATACTACAAGCACAAATTTAAAACAAATTATATTGCATAATTCATGAGTAACTTAAAACTATATACTAGAAATAGTGCGGATGACACTTGTTCCTATGCTTTATAGTGCATTAAAAAAAATGAAATTTATTATCCAGAGATTCTATTGGTGGCTTTATTCCACAATATCTCTTTGGTGTCATATTTTTAAAATTCAGCACAATACAGATAGTTCTTTAATCTACCAGGGGTTTTGTTATAAGAAAACTGAAGTTCTTGCAAAATTGACACCAGCTGCGGTCAGTTTGTTAGCAGAACTTATATTTTGAAATTGTGTTTTTATTTTTCTGTTTTAAATTATATTTTGTATTAGATATTAAAATACTGGTTAGATTAAGTGAAAGGAGGATCTTACAACGGCATTATCGTTGATCCATAGTGAATCTCAAGAGACTGATAGCTTGACCGAGGAAGTGGAGAGTGTTTTCCTATTCCCCAACACGCCTTCTGTAAATATAATCAGCGTACACCTGTATTTTCATTAGAAAAATATCAAAGATCATATATTAGCAAATCACGTTTGCTCATGCCCAATATTCTCTTCATTGTAATGTTGTTCATAAAATTTCCACAAGCATTTCGTCTGCAGACGATTACTTTATATGATTACTTTATATCATATTCTGATTACTTTAAACTATAATATGGTTACCTCGGGTCATAGTATGATCATGTATGACAATTTTATGATTATATTAGGTTATAATATGTTATAATATTGAATTATGATTAATAAGAAAATATTATGATGAAATATTACGATCATAATTTATCATAATATGATATTTCATGACACTTATATTCATCATAATACAATCATAAATCTTATCATAATATGTTTCTCTTAGATTATGTTTACCACAACCATGTTTTTTTCTCTGCGTGTAGGTACATGTTAGAGAATTATTCCACAGTATGTCTATATAAAGTCGACATTTATTCCATATAGTCCAACAACGAACGGAAAAATAAGTACGGAGTTTAATTACCTTCAATATGTGTTGTTCGTTGAATACTCGTAACTACCTTCGGTCCAAAAATTTTATTACCAATTGTCTTTATGCTGTATAAATATATCGAACTCATAGGTATTAGCCCAGCCATTTCAGAAACTGTAAAAGTTAAAGTTTCCACTGTTAATTATTTTCGATAGTCGCTGCAAGAAAACCTTAAGTCTGTCTGAGTTGCAAGAGCGTATTCTTTAATGTAAATGAGCAACTGATCGATATTCAACCTCTACACATTACCTCGGTATCTGCAGACCATTGAGATGCCGTAATCATGCCACTAAGAGAGTTATTTTATAATCAAATTGTTTACTATTTGATAATTATTATAAATGTCATTCAGAATATATTTGTAGGATTGTTGAGCAAAAAACTAAAAATAAAAAGAAAATCGTGAAAAAAATCCCTGACAAATTGCAAAAACAGCTGAAGCGCAGTCATTAACAATACAACACTAGTTAACAATGCTTTAGTAGTGAATAGAACTGAAAACTTTCTCCTTTCTTGAGAGCTTCAATACAATTTTCATTGTTCAGATGTTAAGATTTGTTATCGATCTCACTCCTTAGACCCAGTTCAAACTACGTGAGCTCAACAATTTTTTATTTTCATTTTCTTTTTGGAATTTGTCTTTAGGTCAGAGATGGGCACACATATGCTATGATGTTTATATTCGTGTTGGTTAAGCAGCAGAGAGCTTTGTATATTAAGAGAGAAAATCATAAACATTTAAAAAATTGCGTTGCGAAACCTTGCTTGTACAATTGCTAAGTGCCAATTTACACGAAGCAATTCATATTGAAAGGATTGATACAATTTTTTCCTTGACATTTCTTTGGTGTTCACACGGCAGGATTCTTTTTGCTTAAATCTCTCGTATTTTTATTTGAGAGTACACCAATACCTCGCTTTGCGTCGTCTTGCGTTTTTTCGAAGTACTAATTTTCACTGCGGGTCGTTAGGTTTTCGAGGTTGCGTTGTGTTGGGTTCGAGTCTTTAATTTTTTTTTAATTTTTGCAAAATCTGCAACATCATTAGATGCTAAAACGATGACCCGTACAAGAAGTGCTCTGATGATCGAAATGGAGTCCTTGCTTTCCATTTGGATTGAAAATCAAGTTGCGCAGAGAATACCATTAAGTAAAATGGTATTTCAGACAAAAACAGAAAGCTTATTTGATGACATAAAAAATGCTAGTGGTAGGTAGTAATACAGACAAATTCTACAAGGAAATTTAATTTAAAATGGTAAAAAAGCTGTTCAGCAAACATTGGTCAAATTTTTTTGTGAAAGAAAGCCGACGACTTAGTATTTTCGTAACCCTAGAACCTATTTTTGATCTTCACATTGTTTGCTATAGAAAAGCTTAATTCACTTTGCGTCGTTTCAATTTCCGACGTAACCTCGGCGCAAAGTGAGGTATTGGTGTATACACACATTTGTATGCACATATGTAATGCGAATAAGAGAGAAAGATGAATTGCAAGTATAATCCAGTGTGTACTCGTCTTATCATCCCCTCACTTCGATGTCTAAAAGGTAATCAGCTTAGCTTAAAGAATTGCTTCATGTAAATTGGGACTAACCAGCAACTGATATAAGTTTGATCACAAGAAAGCAAGAAATAAATGCTCATTTAAGGAAAACACACAATTGTGAACTGGGACAAGGTTACAGTTTGTCAATTATTAATTAATGTTTTTTTAAGTGTCGTAAATTTGCATTTGAGAACCGTTGGTTTAGACAGACTTGATTGTTTAAACTATACCTTGAGTGATTTGATAAAAGAATTACATACCACACACCATTACAGTTTGACCACAAATAAATAATCTAAGGTTTTCTTTGTCAATATCACCTGTAATAGCTGGGCCATTGTTAAAGTTAATTTAAAGCTTTAAATGAAAACAAACTGACTGCAGTTGGCTCTATTCGCACCCACCGATGCAGTGAATGTACATATGTACGTATGTATGTACGAGCGATTTAATGTTTGACTTTGAAATATATAAAAAAAAAAACTTAAAATTTTCTTTAATTACTTTTAATCGTATTTCGCATGTAAGACAAGTGAATGTTGGCTGCAACGTTTATAAGACGGTTGGCTGGTTGAGTTGGGCAGAGTTGCTTTTTGCTTCTTTGGCTAAAACTGGGAATGTGGGTAACTAGTTAATGTTATTATCATTAACACTACCATGGATATATACGAGCATGGTAGGTTTGCAAGTACTTATAGACTGTGGGTTTGTTGGGTACTACAATACATTTAAGCGTTTAGTTACTGAGGAGTAATTAATATTTTCATGCATTTTGATTTTTGGGATTTAAGAAACTACAATAAAATTAAAGAAAATGTTTGGCTTGTTTTTATTATTTCTTTTTGTTTTTTTTAGTTTTTTTAATATGAAAAAAGCACACATGTTTAAACACACTCTATAATTTTGAAATTAAAAGAAAATATTTTATTTTATTTTCAGTTAACTTTCTGATTTTCGCGTTAAAAGACGTTTTTTTAAACAACTTCCAGTAGTATTGGTTTTACTACATTTTGAATTCCGGTTTTAATTTCAAAGAAAAAGTAACAAAAAACTCATCAAATACGTAAAAACTTCCAAAATATAATTATACAATTTCACGGTAATTCATACAGAAAATAATAACGAGTGTTTTTTTTATATTAAAAATATATTAAAAGAAATATGTATTTAAAGAAATATAAACAAAAAATATCTCACAAATAAAAGTTATTTGAAAAAGTTTAAAGAAATTAAATGAAAATAAAAGAATAACAACTACATCTGCATTCCATGTCTGCCAAAAGTCCTTGGACTGTAAAATATCCAATAAGTTTTCAAATAGCTGTTAAAAAATCTGTGCAACTTGTATTTAGTTGAGTGAATAAAATTGTCAAGGCCTCCTGGCTTCCTGCCTAACATATCTGTGTCTTTCTTTCTCTCTCTCTCGCTCTCTCTCTTTCGCTGTATGTGTGTGCTCGATTCCAAACAACTGAACTTTATTTAGTTTAGTGTAATTTTTTTTGCAACATATTTTCATTCGCAAAACATTGATAAATGCTTGTGAGATTTATAATTTGTAATAGAAAAAAAAGTATGACAAATATATTTAAATAAATTCGTAATCATGTTTCGAAACATCTAAAATATCTGTAAATCAAATGTGTTGAGTGTATCTAACTCTGTAAGTGCGTTTTTGTAGCATCTGCGTTGTATGAGATAAAATTTGTCATTCCATTTTAAAAACATGCTGCTGTTTGCTGGTTGGAATTTAATATTTAAATGGTTAAATGGTTGGAATTTAATACAAAACTTGTAAAAAAGAAATACAAAAAAGAAAAATTAAATTATGAAAGGATAAGTATAAAATATTATTCGTATTTTTTAACAGAAATTTCATTTGAAAGACAAAATAAAACGAAAGTTATGAACAATTTTTTTAAAATGAATTATTAACAGGATTTATTTTAATTACATGTAGCACTATGGGCTAGAAACAAAAAAAAAAAAAAAAATAGCTTGAAATGCGTTAAATAAACTGGTCGTGAAAATACAAATATAAATAAAATAATTAATGTATAGATTTTTAAATGTTAAAATTATAATCAAGTCATTAGTGCTACTGATGTATGTAGGTTTAATCATTTTTGGGACTACATATTTTCATTTCCAGGAAACTTTAATACTAAACAAATAAGACCAAATAATACCCGACGCCAAGTAACTGTTTTTCTGAAGTGTTCACGAGATGGAAGCTGTGACTTATTATGGACCGGTCATCATAAAATTTAGTAACATGGCTTCTATGCACATACACTGCCGCTCACTTGATTAGGTTCACACATTTTTTCTTTTCTACTCCAGTTTTTCTTAAAATATACTTTAAGAGAACAATTTATTAAAACTAGATTTGAGAGAGCTTTTGTATAATAATAATTTAGAAAAAAAAATAACTGTAAAATTAGGAGTTTTTGTTATTTTTTGCTTTTATGCAAAAATGATTAGGTTCATTCAGAATAAAATCAGTTTACCTTTGATAATAGATGAAATTTCTCATTTTATTAGTGGTTGTCAATATTTGAAATTTTAAAATAATAAAAAAAAAATTTAAATGGCAAAATTAAGTCACACGAATATTGCAAAAAAAAATTGGTCAAAGTCAAAATGTTGTGAGCAATTTTATAAGAAACCAGTTCGATTACGGAAAAAACATGAAAGGACGTACGCATAGAATCTTAACAAAAGCAGGCAAAAGAGCTATCATAAGAGTTGCCTCTAATTCCAGTAATTCTGCTGCAAAAATTAGGCAAAAAGCGGGTGTTACAGCAAGTCTAGCTACTGTAAAACGTAGCCAAGCATTTGAAAAGATTAAAAATTAAAAAAAGCCACCTCTAAATGCCACCGTAAAGCAAAACGACTTCAGTTTGCCCGTGAACACATGTCTTATAACAAAGAATGGCAACGTATTATTTTTTCGGATGAAAAGAAGTTCAATTTGGTAGGTCCAGATGGTTATAATTATTATTTTCATGATTTGCGGAAAGAAGAACGTTATCTGAGCCGTCTGCATAGCTGTAAGGGTAGTGTGATGGTTTGGGGGGAAAATTCATACTATGGGACATGTGAGCTTCAATTTCTTTCATCTAGAATGAACGCGAATAATTACAAATCCGTTCTTGAAAAGTCGTTTCCCCATTTTTCTACAGTCTTTGGACCCATTCCATGGACATTTCAACAAGATAACGCCCCTATCCACACTGCAAAAGTTGTAAAAGAATGGATTCGAAACCAAAACGTCAATATATTGGAGTATCCACCATACTCCCCTGACCTGAATATTATAGAAAATGTTTGAGGATTGCTTTCGCGTAAAGTGTATGAGTCGGGCAGACAATATGAAACTACAGAAGCCTTAATTGAAGAAATAAAAAATCATGGGCCGAAATTTCCTTACCATTAATAGAAAAACTTTATAACTCCGTCCCAAATCGTATTTTTGAAGTTATATCGAATATCCTCCTTATATACACATTATTAAATCTTCATTGAAACATTATAAAAAATCTTTAAAAATAAAAAAGTTACATAAAAATTATTTGTTGTGGGTGTTTTTTCGGAACAAAAGACGTTGAAACTATTCAAATGAGCCAAAAAAGTAAGGTTCCAAAACGTAGTATTTTGAAAAAAAAAAAAATTATAAAAATCTAGTTATTTGTTATGCTGCCATTTTTTCTGTTTTATTTATATATATTGCAATACTTTAAAAGGAACGATTTCAACCAATTTCAATTCCAATAGCCTTTGGGCCAAACAAATTTCGCATGCTAAACTTTATACGAATATCTCTACATTGGAAGCTGTACTCTGCGCACAAGGTTTACATGCACATTCAACCAGTCAGACGGACGGACGGACATCGTTAAATCGTTTGGGAAGCATATCTCTCTGGGAGAAGCTTCACTCTAGAACAGGGTAACCGAAATTGGATTGTTCTGTTCTTGGCCTCAAAAGATGAGCAGTTCTTTCGAATTTAATTAAAAAAAACACATACAATTTACAGAAATGTATAAAACTTTTATTTGAATCGATAGAACGATCTATAAAATTCAATGTTTAAAGATGATTTCATGTAAATGTTGACCGTGGCATACTCTCTCTTACCGGCCGGTATCTCACAAATAAATCTTTCAGTATTAGCTTCCAGTGCGTCAACCATTGTGGGCTTGCCCCTATACATACCAGCCTTAACAAAAATACTCTATAGGTGTTAAAACGCACAATTTAGGCCGACCCCAAACGTGAAATAAACTTCATCATCCAGTTGTTAACTGTTTTTTGTCATAATTTTGGACTTATGACTTAAAAAAACATTAGTCTGATATTAATTTAATTGTATGCGGTAAACACCTTTTGCAAATTATCCAATACAAATTAAATTATAATAAATAACGAAGAAACTTCGCGATTTTGGTTACATGTTAGCAGTACAAAAATGAAAACATGCATTGTCGATAAAAAAGGCATATTTAAAGTTTGCCAGAGAGCGCAGAAATCTGGTCAGACGAATCTAAATGTAATTGTTTTCAATCCGAATGTAAACAATATTTCTGACACCGAAAAGCCCAGACAATTCAAAGACACCATGTTCAGGAAACAATAAGCAAGTTGGTAGGAATGGCATAATATGGGGTTGCTTTACATGGAGGCACGTCGGACCACTGCAAAGCATCGAAGGCATAATGAGGAAAGAAGACTATCTGCATATTTTGCAAACTCCGAACATGAATTTTGATAATAAAATACAATAATCAGCCTGCGTTGTTCGTTTGTAAGTCCATTCATGGTCAAATTATAGACCAGACTGACTGTGTTTAACAGTAACATGTTACACGAAAGAGGCTAAGCTGCCAAAAATAGTCTTGCCAAAAGGAAAGTTGCTAATAACTCATCCTTTACAAATGTTTTAAAATAAAGCATAAAATTTGAAACATTTGTAAAGGATGATTTAATTAGTTTATCCAGCACTTTTGTGTTTTGCAAGGCGTATTAACCAAGTGACGAAAACTGTGTCCCATGAAAACTAGTTAAGAATTTTACAATATACGAGTAAAGTGTATGTCATTAAAAATGCAACCATTTAAAATGTAAATAACAGGCTATTTGCTTAATTTTCAGAATATGAGCTCTTTATTGTGGTACTTATGTGATTGGAATAAATACAAATCTGAAAAAATTGTGATTAAATAATTTTGTGTGTGTTACAGAATATCATACGGAAATAAAAGAAAACATTAAATAAAGTGCAAATAAAACAAACAAAGAAATGAAAAATTATGTAAGCACATAGACATGTTGTGCAGAAAGAAATGCCTGTTCACACCAACACCAACCACCACATGTGTGAAGCATGTGTTGAGGAATTAAAAGGCGCCAAAATATATACAAACAAGCAGATCATATAAAAGATATTTTTGGGGATGTCCCTTGTCTAATTTTAGTAACGTTTAAATCTTCACAAAAATGTTTTCGATTCGAATAATACAACTATTTCTAGGGACACCCTTGCGCCCATAGTTATAAAAACTAGGCAGAGCCTGTTTTTGTATTTGAGTAAGACTGAGTATTTATGTCATAGGCAGTGTATTTGTGTTTTTGTTCATACAAAAAAAAAACACGCTATTTTCCTTTAGCTAATGAAAACCAAGCATGAACGAATGAATGAACGAATTGTTTAAATGAATGGATGTTTTCACTTGGCATTAATAGAGATTTCTACTCATGAAAAGCTTTTGGGCAAATTTTCTTGTTTGCCTGAAAATTAAAATGTTTTTAAAACGAAACGATGCTTAACTGTCGTCTGTTAAAGAATACGAGAGTGGAATTATGAGCATTCATGGAAAAATTATGCCTATGCTAATGCTAAAACACATGCATGCATGCTTCCATTCATATTCATAAATGTAAACCCACTCGGAAACGGAAATGTGAATTTAAAAAGATCACAAAGTCGTAAAACCACACAAAAGCAAACACTTTTATACAATTAAAATTGCTGCAAAGATAAAAGCAATGAAAAGAATTAAAAGAGAAATTAACAAACTAAAAAGAAAAGCATAATGCTGATGTAGAACACAAGTGAATGTTTGTTTATCTTTTAATGCAAATGAATGGCGATTATAACTTTTATAGACATTTTTTATTGTCTTAAGAATGATTTAAAATACACGTTGAAATGGGCAACGAGAATAAAATATTCAAATAGCATGCATTAGTTTGCAGCTATGTATTTGTGATAAGTTTCAATTAAGATTTGAAAATGAAAATTTTAAAAATAAATCTGTAAAAAAAATGTTTTTTCACAGCACCATCAAGTTGTTATTAAACTAAATTATTTGCAATCTAACCAAAAATACGTATAAACTAAAGCATATTGCTGATATTAAATCCGGACACACTTTCGCTTCTGTCAAATAATGTAATCAGTTGGAATATATTTGTACGAGTGTTGAGCAATAGAAACAGTGTTACTGAAAAAAAAACACCCTAATCTACATGTTAATTATAATAAAGGCACTGAGCTTATAATTATGATGAATGGTGTATATTTGTATTAATTACGTCTAAGCTGCTTAAGTTTAGTTCTCTGTTTTCTTTTCTTATTTTCTAACTTGATTTAATTTCTAGTAATTTTTCGTCTTGTTTCAACTTTGTTACAAAAAAAAAAACAGTTTTTTTCTAGCCACAAAAGTTACAACTTTTTAAAGTCGTCAAGTGGAATTACAATGTGTTTTATAAGGGTTTTTTTGGTTTTCCTCGTGCTGCTTACCACCAGTTAGCTGACAAATGGAATTACATTAAGTAAAAACCTTTTCAGTTTCTATTATTTTTTGCTTGGTTTTTTACTTCAAACTTTGTCAAGTGTATAAACAGATGTATAGGTACTTGCAAATGGGTACATTTTCATTTTGGTTTTTGTTGAAGTTTGAATAATGAGAAATTAAAAATACTCAAAACTAACTCAATTAACTATAGTTTGTTATGAAAATAACCATTAAAACTTTGGAAATTTAATAAACATGCATTTGGTTTGACAAGCAGGGAAAATGTTTTAACAATGACATAATATCTGTTGCTTTTTCTGAGAGTTTTACTAGGAGTTTAAGAAAACAGCTCTTAATAAAAACCCCTGTTAAAAAACCAAGCAGCAAATGAGTGTAAAAATCTAAGCATACGTAAAAGGTATGAGTGCGTGTAAATGTTTTTAAAAAAATAAATACTCGTAGAGAATTGAAAGTAACCGCAGGCTTAACTTACTTTTACTTGACACGTTCTTTTACAATATTTCTTTATTTACATAATGTAGAACACACTTATGAAATACAACAATTGGAAAAAAATGAATTAATTAATTTACACTTTTATAAAGTTAGCAGCGCCTTTTCACACTCTGCAATTAAAAAGTGGGTCATTTGTGCGTGTGAATTGTGCGTGTCCGTTTTGTAGCAGTTGTCCTTGAATAAACCCCCTTCTGAGTACAGAGTACATAGAGAGGAAATATGTAAAGTGGAGAGTGAGTAGTGCAATTTCCATTATGTTATTATGTCACGTGTCAAATAATCATATTATGCATGTGTCAAACGTGAGCGAAGTTGAAAACACGCACAATATTGTTAAATTTTTAATTAACCCGTTGGTTTGCCAAAAAGGAAGTAAATTGTTTTTTTGTTGTTGTTACCTTGTGGTATAAATATAAAAACATATGTATGCATATACTGTGAGTGTCAATATAAAGAAAACACCTAATACTGTTATATAAATATATATGGCATAATTCAAAAGTAACCTATAAATAAAAATATAACTTATTGACAAAAACTAGAAAAATAAGTAACATAAAAAAATAATTAAATTTTAACGAAAAAGTATTCGAATTTTCGTGTCAAAATAAAGTAAACAGGTATAGTAAGATTATGTAAAATATTGTTTTAATATTTTATTTGTGGTCCTTTTGCCTTTATCGCTGCTGACAATTTTCTAGACATAGAATCAAAGAGTTTTTTTTAGTGAAATCTAGCGAAATTTTGTTCCATTCGCCCTGTATTACGACTTTTAGGTTAGGGAAATTATAGCACTTATTTATTTAAATTAATGTATTTTGTTAGTTCAGAGCATATTAGAGTATATGTGACCCGGTCTATGAAAAGGTGGCTTATGACTAAAAAAAAATTTTTCCACCTTTTTTTTGGTTTCGATAGCTTTTGAGACTCTCTTTCACGTGGTGAAAACTAGAAAGTCCTAACTTGCTTAGAAGTGTACTAAAAATGTAGAGAAAGAAGAGCACAAATGAAAGAAAAACAGAATTTTATTGAAAATCCAGAACAGTGTTGCCAGAAAATGAATTTCAAAATATGCTAAAACTTGAAAAACTAAGTGCTAAAATGTTCTACAGAAGAAAAAAAAGTGCTAAATTTTTTCAACGTAATAATACAAATTTTATTTCAAATGTTACAAATATAAATTATAGTTTTTTCTAATTTTGTTCATAACAATTGTTGACTTATTTTAATAGATTACATTTCATATATTAATTTAAAAATTTCCGTGTTCATTTACTTACCACACCGAAACAAATTTAGTTGAAATATTAATAAAAGTTATTTTTTATTTCTCCAAAAATATTTTTTGGAGTAAAATAGTAAACATTTTTTCGAGAAAAAATTTTTTTATTCAAGCAAATTATGCTAAAAAGCATTTAGCATAATTTTAAAAAATTTCAATGCATTTTCGACAACCAAAATACTAAATCTAGCACCGAAAGTGCTAAAATGGCAACACTGATCCAGAATCAAGATTTTTTTTCGGTCAGAAACTGGTTTGTGTTTTGCATTTGTAAAAAACGCTCTTTATATACACACACGAACCTTTCTCATTAATGCTCTTTTGCCTTTTTTGGTTGCCTTTTGGGCATGACTGTTTATAATGCAAAAGAAAAACTACTAAGTAACTGACAAAATGCCGTGTTTATCTTTAACAGCTGTGTCTCGCAATTTCTTTTTTGAGTCATAAGCCACCTTTTCATAGGCCGGGTCACATATAATAGCAATTGCAAACGCAATGATGCAATACCATTTGCACAAGATTGTGAATTGCGCTAATATTATTTTTGTTTTAAATTTTCAATAAACTCAATTACGAAAAACATAATTTAGAATTACTTATAGAATAATGGTACATATGTTAGTGGTAACAGTAATTTCTTTTATTTTAGAAACGATACGTTAATCCGAAAGGGTATTTTATGGTTAATGGTTTCTATAGGTTTCTAACGGTTTTCTTAGCGGTAACGGTTTCTATAGGAAAATAGCTGATTTTTAACATTCTTACAGGAAGCTATTGGCTAAAACATAAAAACAAAGATCAGCCACAACGAATTATAAAAAAATGTTAGCAATTAATTTAATTAAATGTTTGATTTCATTCGAGCTCCTTTTAAACATTAGTTACAATTTTTAATGAATTAAAAAACCGTATAACTATGAATACCTATAATGATGTCTTTAGGGATGGATAGAATTAAAATTGATACATACCAACATGAGTATTACACGTATCAACATTATTAACAATTTCTATAGAATCAGTGTGGTAAGAATAATGAGTTTGGCTGGCATTCTGTTGCAACACGCCAGTTAACGGCAATGAATTGTTTGCAACAGTGGTCGCGGTATCCGAAGGTGGTGAGGACAATGTGTCAATTGTTGAATGCGGCAGTATGGTGGTGGCAAATGATGTTTGTTCGTTGCTGCTGCTGCTGTTGTCACTTGTGGTTGCATTGTGTTGATGTTGCAGTAGTTCCTGCTGCTGTTGCTCAATGTAATCCTGCAAACGTTTAATTAACACGGATTTTTTTCCACTTGCCTTTAGGCCATAACTGCGACATAATAATTTCAATTCGGCCAACTTCATTTGTATTAAATTCAATTCTTTTGGGGTCGAGGTTTATTTTGTTTTAAGTTATCGTAGAATATGGTAACATTATATAGGAAAATGCATTAAAAACGGGAGGAAATGAAACAAATTAAGAAAAAAAAACAAACATAAAGTTAAGAATTAAAGTTGAACTGGAAACGGAACGGAATAAAAATGAATGAATATAAGTAGTGGGGGAGAAAAAAAAACGGCAACGGAAATGTATTATAAAGTCATGCAGATTGTTTTGAATACGTATACCTGTTAAATTAATTTCATTATTTAAGGAAATGTTTTCAGTTTTAGCAATTTGCACATTGTTTTTGTCAACAAAATTATTTTGAATTTTGCTAGCTTTAGATGAGGCCACAGTGGTTGAGGAAGCCTTTTTAATTGTATGACTAGATGTGGCGGTAGATGGTTGAGAAGCAGTGTTGCCTTGAAAAACAAAAGAAAAATTAAAAACAAAATTTTGGTTGGTTTAAACGAAAAAGAAAGAAGACTAAAACATACAAATGTTAAACAGAGAATAGAACATAAACAAAAGAAAATATGATTGCCAAAAACAATAAATAATAAGCAAAACAAAAAAAAGAAAAAGCATTTTCAAATGAAAAGTGAAATGAAAAATGCATTTAGAAAATCAAGTTTTTTAATACAAAAATGTAAAAAAGTTATAAAAGCATAAACTGAAAATGAACTTAAGTTGGTGATTTTTTTTGTGGAAAGGAGTTTATCCTCAGTAATTCAAATTATAATTTGAACTTTAATCACAGCAAAACCTTTACTTACAAATTAAGTTAAAAAGTAATAGAAAATTGTCGGCCAGAGTACTTACAAATCTACTGAAAAAGTACTTAATTTTGTTCGCAATGTTCCAAAAGTAATTCGTTATAATTTTGCCACTTTTAATCGAAAAATTAATAACTCATTTTTTATACTCTTCACCTTCATGAGAAGGGTATATATAAGTTTGTCATTCCGTTTGTAATTTCCACAATATAATTTTCCGGCCCTATAAAGTATATATATTCTGGATCCTTATATCTGTATGTCTGTTTAAATTAATTTTCTGAAGTCTCCAGATATCTTCGGGATCCAAATCTTCAATAATTCTGTGAGACATGCTTTCGAGAAGTTTGCTATTTAAAATCAGCAAAAGCCGTCCATAAATAACGGAGATATGAGAAAAAATCCGAGACAACCTTTGAAAATTTCATCAACAAAACTAAGTGTATTAAAATTATTACGAATAATTTCATCAACAGATGGCGTTGATCACACAAAGTGTTTAAGTGTGTTCTTAAACTGTAATATAAGTGTGTAAAAAGACAGTGTGTTCATTTTTTTAATTGTGTTTGTGTACATTTAAATAAATAAAGACTCGTTATATATTGTTCAAAGTACTTGACGCTTTTATTTTGCAATTAAAAATAATCCGGTTTATTTAAAAAGAAATAAACCACCGTTTTTAAAAGGTAAAAACGTAACAATAATATGCTTCCACAACAAAGGTGAAGGGTATATAAGATTCGGCATAGCCGAATATAGCACTCTTACTTATTTTTATACTTAAAAGCTTTACAAAAATATGTAGTTGTAGAGTGATTGCAACAAAATGGTATAAAATAAGTAAACAAACTTAATAAATATTAGGGAACTTATTGTAAAATAGATATGTATAAATAAAGGTTTAAATCATATAATAAGTGCTGTTTCACACGTTTCAGTTTTAATTGAACAGTTTTGTTCAATTCTTTTTTTTTTAAACCTTTACCTTAAAGTTTCTACTTTTTTGTGCAAACAACTTTGCTTAGAAAAGATGGAGAAAATAAAAAGAAATAAGGAAATTGACTGGTAACTTCCAGTATGTACCGCTTTTATTATATGTATTTTCACTTCTCGCCCAAAAATACTTGCTTTGAAGAGTCAGAATTGAAACGTGTGAAAGCGGACTAACACCTCTAAATCTATTTATTTGAAGTACATTTTTTGGATTTTATAATTATGACCTTTTTAAGATATATGTATATAAAACAATTCTTTAATATATAATTAGTAATACAAAAAGTGACTAATTAAGCTACGAAATAATGAATAATGAATTAAATTTAAGAATGTAAGTAAAGTTTTTGCTGGTATAATTGTGAAATTGAAATACTAATTAATTAAATTTAAACAGTGGCTCTACATTTACTTAAATTTTGTTTAAATATTTCATAAATATCCACTTGCATTTCCTTAATCTATTAGTTTTAATAACATTTCATTGTTAAATTGGCTTACAAGAGAAAAACAAACAACAACGTTGACACAAATTTCTGTTGCAATAAATGTTCGAAATTTCAAAAAAATAAAAAAAATTATAATTTATAGTTCATCATCATGAAGTTGATGACAACGATGTTATGTTACCGGTTACCGGTGTTTTTCCTGAATTCACTTTACATTACATTTTTCATGTTCATTTTAGAAAATAAGTATTTTGCAAAACAATTTCATTTACGAATGACATCAATTTGTTGACGTTTAACATCAACTTCCTAAATTTGTTCTGTGTGTGCCATAATAAATCACAATATTCGATTAGTTCACAGGGATCTTGAATATACGTGGGTAAAACTGTTAAGTTTATGTAAAACGTTTGATAAAATTATTTAATTATTAGAGAAAATTTCTTATTATTTCGGCTTGAGTTCATTTAATTAATAACTCAAAGAATACCATTGTAAAGTTAGATTTTTCTAGACAATTGGCAAACTGGAATGCATTTTATACCCTGCCAAGGGCGTCATCAGCAATTTTCATTGTCCACGATCCATCTGTAAACATCATCTATTCTAAAAACTGTTTTGATGAAATATTTAACAATACCGCAAAATTTTTATAAAATTTTAAGCCTTTAAAAATCATGTACATATGTATATACTATTTCAAAAAAGGTATTAAAAATGCTACTAGAGGGTGATTTTTTTTAAGCAACTTTCTTTTTATCAAGATTGTTTTTGGCACCTCAGCTGTTTTGTGCAGATTATTGAATTTTATTCCCAAAATTCATGCTTGATTAGAAAAATGTATCGTGCACTTCTTGCATTGAAAATTGAGTTCAGCGACAAAGCTCATTTCTGGTTGGAACGATACTTAAACAAGCAAAATTGTCAAATTTGATGTGAAGAGCAGTCAGAAGCCATGCAAGAACTGTTTAGTATGGATTATGAGCCGGTGGGCGTATAGGTTTTAAAGACGACGTAGGCAGGAACGTTACTGTGAATGGCGAAGGCTACCGTAAAATGATTACAATTTTTTTTAGAAAATGAAAGAGCTGAACTTGGGTAACATGTAGACGGTGCCACATGCCACACAGAACGCGAAACAATGGCCCAATTAAGAGGTGAGTTCGGTGAACAGTTTATTTCACGTTTGGAGCCGCCGATTTAACGCCTTTGGGCTATTTTGAGTGAGGATATATTAAGGCTCGTATCTATGTATAGGGACAAGCCCGCAGCGATCGACGCACTGGAAGTTAATATTAAAGAATTCATTCGTAACATACTGGAGAGAGTATGCCAAATTTGGACCCAGCATATGAACCATTTGACGAGTAGCCGTGGTAAACACTCACATGAAACCCATCTTCAAACATTGAATTATATATCGTACATCGTTTTATCGACTAGAATAAAGATTTCATACATTGCATGTATGTGTTTTTTAATCAAATCTGAAAGCTCTTACAAATTACTCTTTAAATATGTGTGACTTTAACCAATATATTACAATATTAAAGTTTGATTTTCTACCATTAAT
Source organism: Bellardia bayeri (assembly GCA_950370525.1). Classification (NCBI taxonomy): domain Eukaryota; kingdom Metazoa; phylum Arthropoda; class Insecta; order Diptera; family Calliphoridae; genus Bellardia; species Bellardia bayeri. The sequence goes on from OX493267.1 coordinate 89,732,270, forward strand.
GCAAAACAAACAAACTTTTAGTTGATTTAAGTACTTTTTGGATTAAAAGTATTGCTTTTCTTTGTTTGCATGATTTAGGAATTCCCTTAATAACCATAAATATAATTATAAAGTTTTCATCTTCCTACAACCTTAATGATTTCTTATTTGTAATCAAAGACTAAAAAAACGAACCCTCCTCCCAAATGTGGTTTAATTAAACCATAATGAGTGTTAGAAAAAAATTTTACTTTACACATGACTTTGATGGATATCATCATATAGTTGGCAAATATAGAAGTTAAAACTCTATATACGGTTAGACGATTCAAGGGTACACTAAAAATATAAAGATTTTTTTAACAAATTTTAATTGCTAAAAGCTAAAGGACTAAATGGCTTTGAAAACTGAATTTCTCTAACAAAGTTTAATTATTTTCAATGGAGAATTTGTTCGAAGTATATATGAAATATTAACGCCAATTATAAGTCCATAATTTATCTGGAGTTTTCGAAAAGTTGTTGTCAATATTTTAAAAAAAATTTTGAAAATAATTTCAATACCAAAAATGTTCTATATCTGCTGGGACTGTAGGATCAGAAATAAATGTTGCAAATGAATTGACAAACTTATATACCAGCCTTAATACTGGAGTGCAGGTCATAATGATTGATGATTGAGTGAATAAAAGAAGTAAAGTATTGAAAGAAAGCTAAAATAAAAAGCTCTACACACTAATGAAACTATAATGAACGACAGTTCAACCTAAATGATAGAAAGAAAATGTAATAAATGACTGATTGACGCTGTAGGTTTGTAACTTAAAGTTTTAAGTTGGGGGAAGAGATAAATATTGAAGTTTCAACTATGATTTTCGAATCAATATGATTTAAGCTATATATGTATGTATAATATTTACACTAAATTGAGGCGCTCAAAAAAATAATACAAACCATTTCCAGGTGCATTTCACAAGTATTTAAATGTTTTTACTATTACTATAATTACACTTGATGAGGTTAAACTGTTTTACTTTTTCTTTAACTTATAAAATTGAGAAAAATTGTATGTATTTATAGTTATGCAACGCAATGTGTATTTTAAAAATTTTCAATTGAATCGCATGAAATTCTTTTTCTGAAATTAAATCAAATGGCCTTTATTGGTTTACGATTTTGCATGAATAAAAAAATAAATTAATTAAAATCATTTTTGTAGTTATATTACAGAGTTTTTATTTGTATTTAAGAATTTGGCATTTGTATTTCAAAAATTCATAATTACCTACATACATATTTATACGAGTACACTCGTATTAAGAATTTTCCAATTTGATTTTAGAGATTTATAATTGAAATACAAATAATTTGGTAAAACGACAATGTGGTATTTTGTCATTTCTTCAACAATGACTTCAGAATATCTGCAGAAAAGTTTGGCTACTATTCAGTTAAGTTTTGATACGATTTAACTCCCTGACATTATTCAAAATCTGCAGTGGAATAGAAAAACGTATGAAACTCTCAAATTGTGTCCATCTTCAGGCAATTGGACAATTTTGGACTATTGTCTTAAGGAACTGTAGTTGTTGATAATAAAATAGTGTAAGCTCTGTAAGAGCTACATTTCAGTCCTTTTCACTACCACTGCCACGTTAAATTCTAGTCGTTGCTTTTAAAATCTCGGTTCGTATCCACAATAATGCTAAATATTTTTGTATGAATTTTGAAAAGTCATGACTAGAATTTGACGTGCTAGTAAAAATTTATTAAGGACAGAAATGTAGCTCTTACAGAGCCATGAACACCGATATACAAAATGTTATGATCGGACTAAAAATAGCGACACAGTGAACAATATACTAAAAGGGCGGTATTTGTAGGCGTGGCAAAAAATAAATAAAAATTAATCCTAGGGATGATTGACACAACGAACCACTCTAAGGTACATGTGTAAACAGATTTAGTATGCTTGTCCATTACTTTTTTATGCGTGTACTTATATTGTTATTTGAGTTAGTTTATAAATTATTATTTAGTTTAAATGATGATATATTTATAAATAAGACTAGTTCTACTAGAATGTATGAGAGTATACTCGTATGTAGTTTTATATGTACTCGTATATTTTCAAACACAAACAAATATTAAATAGCATGGAACAGAGGTTCTCAGTTAGATTTATTAATATAAATAATATAATACCTCATACGAAACTATTTCTATAGTTTTTTTTAAATACTGGTAAATACAAATACTTGAAAATTAGTTGTATACAACACATAGTATATAAGTTATTATACGACAACTTCTAAGTAATGCAAACGGTATATACTAGGCATTGAAAAGTAAGTTATTTAGTAATTGAATTAAACGGCATTTTTTAATTTTTTTTTTATTTTTAACACAGTAGGTATACTTAAGAAATTACAAAAAATAATGATGGAACTTGTGTTATTTGTACATACATACATTAGGCGCATCCTTCAGCATATCGGTTGTGGCACGTGCAGTGTGTGCCATTGCACCGTCCTGTTGGAACCACATGTTTTTAAATCCCAATTCATCAAGTTGCGCAAAATTTATAGCATTTTCTGTTAGGAGGATTACTTTTGCGCCATCTTGTATAATCATACCTTTACATAGATAATATTGGATGTATAACTTAAAAATGTGGGATTGAAAACAGATGGCGTAACTTTTGAACTCGGTTTTTTTCTTTATTAACTTATATGTCATTATGAAGGATAAATATCTGTAATTTATTCTCATTTAGTTATTAAACATTAACGTGTCAACAACAACAAAGTTTTGAAAATGTCGAATTTTATACCAACAAAGCTTCATTTGCAGGAATACTTGTGATGAAAAATGTATCCATTACGATAAGCCGAGGGGTAAGAGATCGTATGTGAAGCCGGCCAACCAGCTGGTATCGACACCAAAGAAAATACCCATGACGCTAAGGTAATGATCTGTATTTGGTGGAACCAAAATGTTCCTATCTATTATCAGCTACTAGCATTTAAGCAGACTATCATAGGGAACATGTACCGAATGCAATAGTCCATCATAGCAACGCTCAATCAATTTTGCCTCAACAGCCTTGTAGTCCAGATCATACGAAATTGATTTGATGGAATCCGAAATTGGCTTGACTAGTTCTTGGCTTCAAAAGATAAGCAGTTATTTTGGGGCGGATCTATATGTTGCCAAAAAGATTAGAAAAGGCTAAGGATGAAATTAAATAAACTTATATTGTACAAAATCTTTTAAAATAAAAGCTAAAAATTAAAAAAAAAAATATAAAGCCTTTTTAAGTTATACACCCAATAAATAAAGTACTGCCTCTTCCTCTTGTTTCTCAAAATCCCCTCTTAACATTTTTTTTTCATTTTATCATTTTATTATTTCATTTTGGTTAAAGGTTTTAATTTCACAACTATTGCTAAAAGTAGGGGTTTAATAATTGCAAAAATATATTTGCAATATTATTTGAGAACCTCTGCTTGGTGTAAACATAAAATGTAGTGCAGCAAATATGTTGTTAATTAAGTGTCATTTAGTGCAAATACCTTCCAAACTTTATAGATACTGTCATTTATCATGTCTATTAGCTCTTCTATGATAACGAATATTAAAAAAATGATAGTTAAGAGAATTTAAAAAAGGATATTTAAAAAATGCAATTTTCGTTATATGTAGAGCCGGGAAAAAATTAGACAAAATGCTAAAAAAGGCTGAATTTTTTCTATAGGAAATGTTTAACTAAGAACAACGTTGTTAAAAAGGGCAACACACATTTTTCTTGATTATAATATATTAAGATACATGGCAAATATTTGATGAAAAACAATATTTGGAATTCTTTTTTTGTTTACTAAGTAAAAATCACAGTAGAAGTTTATTTTATTTTATTTGCTGGCGGTTGAGCTCCATTTTTTAATATGTAGCAATATTCAAATTAAGGCAGTTCTAAAAGTTTGTTTAAACTTTGCATATTTTGATTTTCACTATTTTTTGTTTGTACTTTTATTTATTTATTGTATCTTCATTAAAAACGAACTAACAATAAGTTTTTCAAATTTTATATCTAAAACATTTTCAATCATTAGTCCAGCCAGTGCCGGACCAAAATTCCCTTCTTCTTAGTCGAATATAGCCACTATTATTTAATATGTTGCGGGCTAATGGGTTTGGGTGTAGTTCAAGCTTTTTTAAGTGGATCTCAGTTTTTACCAAAGGTACGTTTAGGCCTTTATGGATTTTCGAATTTTTTATATACCAGGCGGCAATTGTGATCATTCGTAGCAATTTGTTTTGGCGTCTTTAAATTCTGTCCATATTTAAAGCTGAGGCTGTTCCCCATAGCTGTATTCAATAACACCATATAAGCATAGCTGCCAGATTTGACGATTTATCGTCAAGTGACGATTTGACGATTTTTTCATTGAAAGTGACGATTTTCTGAATTATTAAAATTTTCTATCATTTGTTTATTTTATTAATGTTTTTGTTACCAAATTCTCTCTTTTTTTGTTGAGACAACAACTAATTTTCTTATTTAATATCATAAATATTAAGAAGAGTATGACATATTTCAAAAATATAATAATTCCAAATAATATGTAGTAGAAATTACTTATTTAGCTGTAAACATAAGACGCAATTTTAAAAGCTGTATTCCATGAACTAAAATTTTAGAGGAAACAATTTCTGAATTTCAACGGGGAAATTCTACAAAACCTTCTTCTATTAACAAAACGCAAGAATATTCAGACAAAAAAATTTAAATAACAAAAATACGGAATTCTTTGAAAATAAGTTACAGTGTATGATGGATGAATTGGATATTCTGTACTCAAAATGTTATTTAAAACTTAATAAACTAAATTGTTTTGACATTATAATTAAGCCTTAATTAACAAAATAAGCTAAATTCAGATATTTATTAATAAAATACTGTAAGTCTTGTTTCGCACTCTTCAGTTTTTGCTGACCAGTTTTTTTTCAACTTGCCTTTCATTTACACACGTCAGTTCAATTTTCGTACTTTTTAATGTAAATTAACATGCATGAAAAAGAAACAAAATGAAATAAGAAAATTGATTAGTACCATCAAGTTTGTACACCTTTTGTTCCCATTTCCCTCCTCATCAGAAATACTTGCCTTGACGAGTCAGAATTGCAGAGTGTGAAAGCAGACTAAGATATTATAAAAATATTAAACAAGTTGTGTTTAACATTATATTTTTTGTGATTTCTTATTAAAAAAGTTATGCCCTTATTCATAAAAAAGTACTTTAAATGTATTTTAAGAAAATTTTGTCTAAAAGCACACTTCAAACCTACTTTATTTTTTATGAATACGGCAGTTAAAATGTATGTATTTTGATATCTTTTGTGCAAGAGACTATATAAACTTGAATTTTTATGTTTACGTTTAAATAATAATCTCAAAATACTATTAGAAATATTGACTTTTTATTTTTCCGATATTTTTTGACGATTTTTAAAATTCGAAATTACAATTTTTTTCTTTTTTATCGGGATTTTGACGATTTTTTTCCTGCATATACGTTTTATGATTGAGTTGTAAAGTAAGAGTTTGCAATCTAAACTTAGCTTAGAGTTTCTGCCAATGAGCCAATTAATTTGGACTAATTTCAATTTCATTTGAGTCAATTTTCAATCTATATGGGATTTCCATATAAGGCGACGATCCAGGTGTATACCGAGATATTTAACTTCGGATCGTTGTTATTGCTTGATTATTGATTTAAGTAGGAGAGCATGATACTCTACGCAATGCAAAAGTTATGTCTGTACATATCTGCCCATTAAATTTTATCCTCCATTGCCTTTACCAGATTTTGTAGATAGCGAGATGCTTCTTGAGGATTTTCATGAGTGCTTAGAATAGCAGTATCATGAGCAAATGTAGATTTGTAAATACGATTGTTTGTTGGCATATCAGATGTATATATCAAATACATATAAGAAGGGTCCAAGTATACTTCCTTGAGGTATTCCTGCTTCAATGGGTTGTGCGGAGCTTAAGAAATCTGCTTCTTTAAGTAGCTTTCCAAGAGCTTATGTGTGTTTACGGGTAAATTTAGTTTCAACTTGTATATTAGACCATCATGCCACACTTTATCAAACGCTTGAGAAATGTCAATAAAAAGAGCGGAACAATTTTTATTTTCTTCAAATGTTGTTTTGATGATATTGAAAAGTCTATGGGTTTGTTCGATAGTATTGGGTTTTCTTCTAAATCCGAATTAATGATTCGGAATAATTTTTACTATGACTTGGATATTTAATTGATGTTTTTTGTGCGGCATTGTGGGAGTGACCCGAATTTTACTTTATTAAACGTAATATTTTCTTTGTAACGAAAAGATTGATACAATTTTTTTTTTGCTTGAAATCACTCGTATTTTTATTTTAGAGTATATGTACTCGTACACACATTTGTATACACATATGTATGTAATACGAATAAGAGAGTAACAGGAATTGCTAGTACAATGAAGTGTGTACTCGTCTTATCTTTCCCCCCACCACGATGTCTAAAAGGTAATCAGCTTAGCTTAAAGAATTACTAAATTGGGACTAAGTTGTTGGTTTATTTTAATAACATTTTGCTTTTTTTTATTTAAGATCTGTGTTTTAAAGGTTTCTTTGTCATTAGTTCTTTATTTTCAATATCATATCTGATGAAATTATTTATATAATATTTTGGTTACAAGTTTTCCAAATCCTTAAGGCTAAGTATGTGTTTATGGCAGTTTTAAATACGTATTTCACCTAATGTCACTTTGTTTAAGAAAAAAAAACTGCACATTTCACAACAAAGTTCAAAGACTAAGTTTTTCTATGTAAAAAAAGTTAAATTTACTCCAACATAACACAAACTAAGAAAGTTGAACAAAAGAGATTATTTTTATCAAGAAAATAAGAACATGTTTCTTGAAAAGAGTCTCACAATTCGACTTTTTTCTTTTAAAATTTGACAAGTGGTCAAGATCGAAATAATTGTAACATACGAATACTTGCATGTAATCTATAAGAAAGTAGAGTTGAGTGAAGTTTCAGTTAAGCAAATGATTAAGAAAAAAGCGGAAAGAGGTATAAAATAATTCGTATTTTAGAGTACATAATCCCAGGGGTAATTACGTACTTGGAATATGACAATAGACGCTGCTTGTTACAAACTTATTGACACATTTTTTATGCCACCCTCAAAATTCTCTTAAAGTTTTTACAAAAAGTCAGATTACATACATTTGTTTTTGTTGATGTGGTGTGTGCTTGAAAAAGAATGAAAAAATCTAAAAAGTATCATAGAAAACAGGACTCAGAGCTCAACAAAACAACAGACAAGAATTTGTATTCATTTCAACCACAGAGCGGGTAAAAAAGAAAACTGTCAGTTGCAATGACTCTAACACAAAGAGCAGACAAATGTTGAAAGTACTTGATGGTGCTAGTTGATGATGTTGGTGTATGTAAAAACAAACGTTCAATCTCAGACACATGGAAATACACTCTTAAGGGACTTCTAAACAGTTATTGCAAAGAATTAGTTCTTGGATTAATAAAAAATCTGATTTGGAAAGGATTTAAGAAATGTCTTTTATCTTTTATCTCATACTTTTGCTACAATTATCAAAGGGTGCTGTAGATCGTAAAACACTTACTGCCGTGTTTATAAAAAATAAAATAGGCTTGAAGTGAGCTTTAAGACAAAATTTTCATACAAAAATTTCTTAAAGTACACTTGAAGTCTACTTTAATTTTTTATAAATACGGCAGTTAATATCCAAATAAATACACTTCCATTATGTGTATCAGTTGTTGAATGGAATCATATGGAATCATTTCTTTAAATTAACACTTTTAAATCTCTGTTTTGCAAGAAAAAGTAATACGAATATGTTCTTTGGCATACACAGATCATCAGACATGCTACATTTCAATAGATTCAAATATTGACCTTAGCATGGCATAGTTTTCAACGAAAAAATAGCTCTGAAAGTTTTTACTTATTCATTCATTCTTTATCACGACAATGAAAACGTTTCTAATTAGAAACTCTCGTATTCATTAGTTCGTATTAATGCAATTGAATTGCAAAAAGGATTTTGCCAAACTTCTGTTATTAATAGAAATATATTTTATTCTGATCAACACTCCTTCCAATGGATGTGGTATGATTTTGTATCAGTTGAATCTGAGAAAGTCTCAGTATCAAGGGATATCGAACAGGCATATCCACATATTTATTGATAGCAAAATGGCTATTCGATGCCTAGGAAGTGTGTATAACACATCAAAAATTGTCCAAGAATGCCGGGTGTTGGTAAAGAAGATTTATCATTTACCCACGTATGGGTTCCTGAGCATGGGGATATTAAACGAAACAACATGACTGACAGACTTGCAAAAGCCTTTGCCACCATAAATTTGAATGAATCTAAACGTGATATTGGAATAGTTCTCTTGAAGGATTAAGAACTGATTTCACACAAACTTCATTTAAATGCAAAAGATTTATAGGCTAGATAACCAATATGCAAAGGACCAGCAAAATCTTGCCCAATATGTATATGCAAAGAACCTGATTTGATTTACATCTACCAAGAATTCATGAAAGGATCTTCATAGCGGTCATTTCCAGCCACTGGCCTCTGTACATTATAAAAGGTTAAGAATTCCTTATAATGACTTCTACTAAAACTAAAACGACGAGACAGAATAAGTGACCGTTGAACATCTTCTCTGCAACTGTGATACCAGTTGTGATAGACACAAGGCATCACAACGTCACCTATGTTTAAACCCAATTGAGCTAAGCTTCGGACGGCTGTCAATTCAATCAAACCTAACATTCCTTCTTAAATGTCATAGGGTGCAAAAACATAACAACATTAACATTCTAAAGGACTTTAATATGCTCATTACATTCACACGCTCCCACACTTAAATACCACAGTTAAAATGGCATCATAAACAAGAACAATAGAGATGACAGAGATGATGTTTTGTTTGGAATTCTGTTTCAAATTGCTTTCATTCCCTTCAGTTGAGAAAACAAGCAAGTGTAACAACGTATACTTGAAATAAGGAGGAGATGGTTGAACAAATCACTTTAAGTGGTTTTAATAATTGTATGTAAATACCATAATTAAAATAATAATTAGAATATGTTTTTACTCGCATAGAAAAATCTGGGTAAAATTTAGTTTTAAAGAAAATCTTTTAAAAAAGGTACAGTGGCTTTCGCTTATAGTCCATTCCGCTTAAAGGCCAAAAACGGATATAAGCCAAAAGTGTCATATTTACTTGCAGATATCGACAGCTCAATTCCTAAACATGCTAAGTCGAAAAAGTGAGTTTTGCAGGAAAAGCTCCTAAAGTTTACAGGCGATATCTAAAAAACCATATGAGGTAGAACTTTGTTGTTTATAACTATTGATTGGACTAGCCAATCACAACCAAAATTTGACAGAATTTAAGTTGAAAAAATCTAAATTCAAAAACGCAAAAAAATTAAAAACATGCTAAGTCGACATAGCTTGGTTTGGAATTGAACTGTCGATATAATCCATAAAATTGCTTATAAAAAAGTCGGTTATAGTCCAAACTCGCTTAAAGTCCACAAAAGTTGTGCAACTATAGTAGTGGACTATAAGCGAAAAGTACGTAATATAAAGCTCGAATTAAACACAATATAAGACTTTCAAATAGATACCAAATGTTTTATCTATATAAAGGGTTTTTCAACAAGAATTTTCATTTCCAGCAGGGGTATATTTGAGTAACATAATTTTATTCAAAATAATGGCCATTAGATTCTTAAAATAACTGCTCATCTTTTGAGACCAATAATGAGGCTCTCTCTGACATATGCTTCACATTAGAACAGGGTATCTGAAATTGGCTTAATTGGCCTCAAAAGCTGAGCAGTTATTTTGGCGAGGAATCAATTTGTTGCTACTAAAATGGAAAAATAGCTCATAGCTAACAATGGCCAATAATTTAAATAAATTTAGATTGTACAAATGTTTTAAAATTTGAAAAAATCTCTCTCATTTTTAAGTTATATAACAAGATAAACAAGTTCCTTATATAAACGCAATCACGAAAGTTCAGGTCTTAAAGGGACTAAAGTACCACGTCCAAAACATTCTATGTTGTGAAGTAAACAAAGAAACTTGAGTTATTTGAATTTTGTGTAGCAGTTGTTGTATTCTGCGAATAGTTAAGGATATGTACACGAACATATTAAACAAAAACACGATAAAAATTTCCCTAAAATAACATATAGTAGAGTGTATATGTATATAAGATTGGTAGAGGAATTAAACTACATACTTATTTAAAACTTGTGGAAATAATATTTGAAAAATATTTTTACACCACCCCCACCAAAGAGTTGGGGGGGGGGGGGTATATTAAGTTTGTCATTTCGTTTGTAATACACCGATATATTGGTCGTAGAACCAAAAAGTATATATATTCTGGGTCCTTGTAAGATTCTGATACGATCTAGCCATGTCCGTCCGTCTGCTAAATATTTAGAACAATGAAATATTTACCCAACATTCTCTTTGGTATTGAAAATCGGTCGCGTAGGATATTAATCCTAGATCAAAGTTTCAAACAACCTCGATATTTTTCCGATATTTTCTTCAAATATAAAGCAAATATTTAATAGTTTCTTCTTTTTACAAGCAATTAGGTCATTTTAATTTTATATAAAAATATTTAATTTATTTCTATATATTAATTTCCAATTATAATTCAAATTATATTATAATTATAATATAAATTATAATTCAAAACTTATATTATCCCTGAAGAAGCTATCCATTGTGATAGCGAAATATTGGAAATTAATATATAGAAATAAATTAAATATTTTTATATAAAATTAAAATGACCTAATTGCTTGTAAAAAGAAGAAACTATTAAATATTAAAAAAAGGTCAAATAAACGAACTAAATATATAAAGCAAATAATATCATGAAATTTTGAACTCTTAATTTTTATTACAGAAGGATAAGTTCTGCTGAAAATCGTAAGAATCGGCCCACAATTGCGCATAGCCCCCATACAAATGTCTTCTTGGATAATATGGTAATAAAGTACATAAATTTCTAGAGAAAAGCAGTGTTCATACAAAATTCAGCAAAAATAAGTTTTATGTTAAAAAGAAAAAAAATCTCGAAACGATATTTTGTTTGCATTGGTCCATATTTGAAAGTCTACTTTGAAAAAACTTTTAAATGTACAAAAATATAAATATCACTATAAAGTTAAAATTCGCTACAAATAATTCATATGTATGTGAAAATACTAATACCGAAATTCATGATGATGGGTCAATATTTGACCAAAGCCCCCATATAAAGTAGTGTGAATAAATCTTTTATAACCATCATTATCAAGTTGCCACAAATAACCCATATATACATATATGTATATAAATCGCGAACAGAATTTCATGCTGATCGCCCCATAATAGGTCATAGCTCCCATATGAGGACTATTTCCGAAAACCTCAATAACCTTATCTTATAAATATCGACATCGAACCGAAATTGTACACCGATCAGTTATATGTGAATAATTGTTCATAGCTTCCATATAAGATCCGCTTCCGAGAATAACTGGAATACCCATGAAATTCTTATCAATATCGTTATAGAGATGAAATTTAACCAAAATTAACCTTAAATACATGGAAATAATGCCCCGTTATAGGTGATAGGCTCCTATGTTAGGGATCGGAAATATATAATAACTCATATAAATATCGTTATCGTAACATAAATTTGTTTTAAGTCTGAATAAATCACACTGTGTGGGTATATAAGAAAACGGTTTAAAACTGAAAGTATTATGATCTATTTTGTCCATTGTTCAATTCCTCCAATATATCGAGGTTCTGGACAGTTTATTGCTTTAGACCAGTAAGTCCCCGTTTACACAGTCGAACATGTGGAAGAAAAACATTTAGCTTGGTAGAAAATTACGGTTGGGGAAGAGAGAATCAATTTTGTGTTCGGTACTCGGTGAACATGCTTTGTTGATATTTTCTTTGCTGGAATTTACTACAAATTATTACACAGCACGAATAAGAGAAATGTCAAAAAAGCAAATAATAATGAAATGTGTCTGACAACATTGTTTGACAGTGTGACCGCGAATGGAAAAACAAAACAGAATTCCAGGGGGGGTTACTCTCTATTGCGATGCGATAAGCGTACAAATTGATATACTTGCGCATCGAATTTGCTTTCGCATCGCAATAGAGTAACCCCCCAGATGTTTTTCTTTCAAATGTTCGACTGTGTAAACGGGGACTAATGGGCAAAATTTTAATTTCCTATCACATGTGCTGACACACGTACACTATAAAATTACTTGTGTGTTGTGGTCTCTCTTTGTTGTGGTCTCTCTTGTTATGCCAGTAAGGTCCCGCTATACAATTTTTTAAATGTTTATGATTTTCTCTCTTAATATGTATATGTATCCACAAAGCTGTCTGCTGCTTAACCAAAATAAATACATATAAACATCATAGTATGTGTTTGTCCACCTCTGCTTTAGACTATTCTAATGATAGTTTTTAGCTTTCTACAATATCTAATAAACCTAGAAACATTATATTAATCTAGACAACATAATTGCGCACTAGCATCATATCGTTCGTGATTTATTTAAATTATAAAAGAGAGAGAGAGAGATTTAAAAATTAAATTAAAAACCTTTCTGATATCGCATATTGCAATTTACTGAATATAGCAAGCGTTTGTGTAAGATTTTTATTAAAAGTAAACAATTTATAATGAAAGCAACAAATCAACAGTTTAGAGTAAAATTAAAATTGTTTTTGTTTCAAAAAAAAAAAAAAAACACACACACACACAAAAATAAAGGAATTTAATTATAAAATTCAACTCTTCCATTTATGTAGTTGTGTAACAAAATAACACTTGCAATCATTTCTGTAATCATTCCATTCATACCTACATTTAAATAACAAAATAGTTTTAATTTATTTAATTTCAGATTCTATTTACACTTTTGCCAGCCAAAATCCGGGGCGCAGACAACAGGCAGCCAATCCGACAATCAAATTGTAAACACTCACAAACTAACACTAACAGAAAATACACTTACTCGTACATTGTATGAGTGTGTGTGTGAGAGTAAGTTATTGAAAATTGAAATAGTTTCAACGTGGAGTGTTTATAACAAACAGTTGCCAAAATAGGATCCGGTCAAAGTCACAGTTTTTGCAATGGCGGCACTTTGGGCAACGGTTACATACGAACATCACAAACACGACGGGATAATAAACGGTATGTGTTCTTTATTTAGAACAGCTAAAGTATGTCTTTCTCAGCAGTTATTTAAAATGCTTGTATGTATGTATGTATATCTATTGTAAATATGTACAAACATAGTTTATGAATTATTTATAAGAATCTTTAAAAGTAAAGCAACAAAACACATTTGGTTTATATGTGCCAGAGTAAATACCTACATAAATATGTATTTGATTCAAATGTATATTTTATTGGCAATTCTAATAGAGTTCAAAATTCTAATATATTTTCTATATATATATTACATGCAGCATTAAATGTCGCCATTAATCATCGTAAATAAAGCGTGATCCATTTCGAGCTTCCCTACTTTTTTAAAGAAAAAAAAAAAACACAGAAAATTCAAATTTAATGGGAAATGTTAATTATTATTTGAAAGACCATTCTTTTGTATTTATCGTTTGAAGATTATGTCTATCAAATGTTGGCCGTTGCTACGTCGCAGATGGTCTATCCGCTGATACAATTTTCGATGACTCGTTCGAGCATTTCGACTGGTAACTGGCGAATGACACGCATGATGTTTTCCTCCAAGGCCTGAATCGAAGCGGACTTTACATATCCCCACAGGAAAAAGTGTAACGGTGTGATATCATACGATCTTGGTGGCCAATCGACCGGTACAAAACGTGAAATTATGTGCTCACCGAAGTGTTCTCTCAATAAATACATTGATTACTAAAACCAAATGTCGCCGAGATCACGAGCTTCAATTACAGGCATCAGATAGTCGGTTATCATGGCACGATAACGGTCGCCATTGACGGTTACGTTCGCACCGGCATCATTTTTAAAGAAACATGGACCGAAGATTCCACCGGTCTCAAAATGGGCGATGGTGTTGCGAATAGTACGCGAAGTGCTCGAAGCACATTCCTCACAGAACGTGAATTTTCTTAATAAAGTCGAACGCTTTGTAAACGTTGTTCAGGCGTAAGTCTTTCCATTATGAAATGCCAAACAATACTAAACAAAAATAACATGACAGCATGACACAACTTACACGTGATCTGTCAAAAAAAGGCTATTGAAAAAAGTGTCTCTACTTGAATCACCCCATACATATTTTGATCTAACAAAATCATAGAAAAAACTACAACACAATGAATTATATAAAATAGGTGATTTAAACAAAAGAAAAATAAAATAATACATACAATATTTATATGTAAATAAATGGCATAATGCCAAATAAATAAATGTGCATATTTATGCATAAAAATTTATTATACATACATATTTTCTAAACAAACATTTCTTTTAGAATATAACTACTTGTACAACATATATACTTAATATTATTTGTTTAAACATTAATATTACATATTATTGAATAGAGACATTGTGTTTTTATAATAATACTTAAAAATACAATTATGTTTAGTCTAAGAAAACCATGTTTTAAACAATTTATTTTGTTTTCTTTCTTAGCAAAAAACTATTTATATATACATAAATACTTTTAAATATTTATTTACCTCAGGAAAACATTAAAGTTACACAAACTTTACAGTGGGTGTTATATAAATACATACACAGTAACCAAAATATGAGAAAATAACCCTTTAAATACCACTGATTTACAATAACGTATAAATATTTTAATATTTATGGAACAACCGAACGCTTAAAGCATTTGTTGTTAGTACATATTGCAACGTGAAACTAATTAAGGACACTACACTAACTTATGAGCTTGAAGCAAGTACATAATACGAAAGGCTTTTGATATTCTCAAAATATATCGTAGTTTAGACAATTTTGTCAAATTAATTATTATTTATGAATCTGTCATATTTTCATAATGTAACGACACCCTAGAGCATTATAGAACCTCCTCCATGCTTCTAGATGGCGCGGTTGTACGTTGGTTAAAATTCTTTCAACTTTGGCCGGCGAACATATTTTTTTCCATCTTTAAGTTACAGATGTAAGTTACAGATGTGTCGAAAAGATGTGAAACAAAATATTCCATGATTGTTATTTTTGTTAAGCTAATATGGCCTAGATTTATTCAATGTAAATAAAAATCAATTTTTAATTACAATCTTTTTGTCGATTGTTTGACGACTTTTTCAAGGGATTGACTATTTAAAAATTATAAACAAATAAAACAAGTAAGAAAGTATAGTCGGTCAAGCCTGACCATATAATACCCTACACCCATTATATCAATAAAACAATTTTTTTGATATGGACGCTATATGGGAGATATTACCTATTATGGACCGATCATCCAAAAATTTACTGCCATGACTTCCGTGAATTGAAATATTATGTGGGTTAAACTTTATCTCGATATAAATACGTTTAAAAAATTTATGGAGGTTAAAGTTAATTACGAAGAGGGTCTTATATGGGAGTTTTGACTATTTATGAACTGACTATTATAAAATTAGGTGTCATCCTATCTATACATAAGAAACTTATTTTTGTTAAATTTTATTCGGATAACAACATTTTTAAGAGATTTATGGTCCTTAAAGTGATTTCGGGAAGTGGGCCTTATATGGGAGCTACGACTAGTTATGGACCGATCATCATAAAATTCTACCATATTATATATATATGTATGTACGAAACATATTAGTGTTCAATATTATTTGGATACCGACATTTTTAAGAGAGTTATGCTCTTTTAAGTGATTTTTGGAAGTGGGCCTTAAATGAGAGCTACGGCTAATTATGGACCGTGCTTGACGAAATTTGTAGATGTGCTTTAGCTTCATTTACTACTCATCTGTGGTAAATTTTGTTTGCATACTTGTATAATTCAAAGATTTATGACCAGTAAACCCCAATTTTGGGAGAACATTTGTATGGGGGCTAGGTGAAATAATGGACCGATTCCCACCAGTTTCAATCTCATCCATCCTTGGGCCGAAAAAGTATCACGTACCAAATTTTATCTAAATATCTTCAAAATTGCGACATGTACTCCGCGCTTTACATGTACAGCCAGCCAGCCAGACGGACGGACATCGTTAAATCGACTCAGGAAGTGATTCTAAGCCGATCGGTGGGTGTTGGACCAATATTTCTGGGCGTTACAAACATCAGCACAAATCCAATATACCCTCCCCACTATTGTGTTGTAGGGTATAATAAGCACAATAATGTAACACATAAACAATACAGATTCACAATCACCCCTATCGTGAATACAAATTTGTTCCCTTTTCACATGTTTCCTATTAAAATTCAATGTTAAAAAAATAAAAGGGAACAAATTTCATGTGGAATTTTTATTCACTAAAGTTTTAGATGTGTCCAGTAGCATACAAATATAAATCATAATTTTAATATTAAAATACTAATAATAAAATATTCCATCGTTTTTCGAAAAATAAGAAAATAATATGTCTTAAACTAATGTCGGAAACTATCAAAAAAGAATAACGTCACTACGTTAGAAATGTCAAAATACACATCTCAAAGCCGTTGTGAAATTTCAGTGTTTCAAACCGTTAATTACAAATATCGCTGACAGCGAACAAAATAATGTAATGTGTTATTATGCATTTTGATTTGAATGTTTTTTATTTTTAATATTATTTGTGAGTATATTTGACAGTTCAAAGCGGGAAACTTTCTAACAAAAATTTTACACACACACTTTTTCTGTAAACTGATGAGCATTTTTCTTACGTGATAGAGATTACCCGCCTAAAAAAGTTACAGACACAGTTTTGTGAGAAAATAAGCTGCTCGTTTTAATTTATGGCATTTCTGTTTCATTCCACACATTTAAATCGAAAAATTTCTCGACGTGGGAGTTACAGAACATCGGCACTGGATAATATACTTTTTTTAATTTTGAGTAAAGAATTCATCAAATATATTTATTTTCAAAAAATTCCGTATTTCCATTTGATTTAAATTTATCTATTCATGGTTCAAACGTACTCAGTAGTATTTTGACTACATACATAAATATTAATACAAGTATAGACCAGACTTTATGTGAATAATGCTTTAAACTATAAGATTTAAAACAATTTATTCAATGTTAACAAATAACCCCCTTATTCAGAAACGATTATTAAATTTAACAAACGTTTATTAACACAGATTTGCATATAAAAATTTGCTTAATAAACGTTTGTTAAATTTAATAATCGTTTTTGAATAAGGGGGTAAGTTGTTTGTTAGTTTTAGAATGAAATGTTTTTTTATTTCTCATTGTCTTAGCATTTTATTTTTCTTTTTCCATGTGTATATCAAACCTTCATGCTTACCCAAACATACCCAGCGAAAAAAAATTGCAAGTGCTTCCATTTGTAGGCCTTATAGAAAATCTGTTTACACGTTCTAAAAGATTCGATACTCATGCCATTATGCCTTCTCTCAGAAGGTGTTTAAAAGGCGTTCCATACACATTTGAAATTGCATTTCAAAAGAATGTCAACAAATCATGATTTCAATAGCAAACACGAATAGTTTGCATTATTTTAATCAGTTTGTTTTACGAGTAATAAAAATGTATAAAGGGAGTGAGTGTCTATTGATTTAGTCTTTTATGAAAGTTTGTGGTACATGTGATTTTTTAAATTAATTTAAAACCCTTCTTTTGTTTAATTCCCTTTCTTTTGTTTTACTCAATGAAATTATTAATTTAGCAGACCTTTAATTATGCTTTTCAAGTAGGCCTTCTATCAGGCATCTAACCAGTAGCGAGTAGCCAAGGCCTTGACTAACAATGACACGCCATGTAAAATTGAAAAGATTTTGCAATGCGGCTAGAAGTCCTTGTGACTGCAAAATAAGGCTTTCTAGAAGGCCGCTTTACAGCATCTTTTTCCCGCTGGTACATACTTACATTATACCATGAAATGTGTGTGTGTGTGTACTCGTATAATAAATGTTTTTTTGCTTTGTATATGTATGTATGAGTATTAAACGCCATTTTATATTTAATTAATGTAGTGCCAATTGTGATGGTGGATTAAATAGAACTAACGATTTGTTCGTTAGTTTGATGGCTGTTATTTATGTATGTAGGTGTGAATCTAGCGTGTAGTACGAGTTGTAGTTAGTGTTGGAAGTGTAAAACAACTTCCTTCCTTGACAGTAGCGTTTTATTTTTATCTTTTTTTTTACAATTTGACTGTTTGGTGTATTTGTTACATTTTATAAATGAAGGTTGACAAACGGAAACGGAAATGTGTGTTTCTGCCGCCTAAAACATAAAAAAAAACAAACAAACACAGTTTACACGGCTGAGAGTTGATAATTGTAAATACATACAAGACTACATACTACATACATATGTACTCTATAAATTAGTGGGAAATTTGTCGTTTGCCTTTAGACACTGGGTCTGATGGGAAAATAAAAGGTAATACAAAAATAAATACGATTTTTGTTTATAAAAATTACACAACAACTTTATCAACATACATATTTGAAACGATTTCCAAAAAATATTTGTTCTTTAAAGAGAATTAAATTATTAATTTTTTCTTAATAGAAATTAAGACAATTAGTTAATTTGGCTCAACCAAAATGCTTCGTTTTGTTATAATATGACTTAAATACATAATGCAAGGAAATCTTTTTCACGCCTTAATTGATATTTTAGTGATTGTGTCAACAGTTTTTAAGTTCTATGTTTATTATTATATTGTTACTCGCCCCATTGTGCTTCGTATCGTTTTATTATTGTGTGTTTAAGTTTAATTACATTGTGTAAAATACACAAAACACTCGTAGACATACTTATACATTTTTGTTTGTAGAGGACAAAAACATTTGTACAATAGACCGGTTCAATAAAACTCTTAAATTGGAGTTTTGGTTGATTTTAAGAGACCGTTTCGTAAAAGTTTGTTGTAGAATTTATCACTAATTAGCTAATTGAAAGTTTTTTTTTTAGATTTTTCGCAAGTTGCTCTCAGTTACCGTATACTACTAACTTTTATTAGGTGTATAACTTAAAAATGCGATATTTTTTTAAATTTTTGGCTTTTATTTTGAAACATTTATACAATATAAATTGATTTAAATTACTGGTCATTGTTAGATATGCGCTATTCCCATCTTTATGAACTGCTTATCTTTTGAGGCTAAGCACGAATCAAGCCTATTTTAGATAGCTTGCTCTAACGTTAAACGTATTCCAGAGAGAAAGAGAGAGCGTTCTGCATCAATCGAAACAAATATTAGTCGTCTGGACTAAAGGTTCCGCCATCTAACGTTTTTTTCCAACTAGTGCTTATTTCGTGAATGGTAACACTTAGCTCATGTCTGATTTGATATAATTATAATTAGTTTTATCCTTCCGCTGAACGAATATGGTTGTGTATACGCTTGCACAACGCTGGGAAATATTGCGACATTACTTTGAAAATCATGGTAATGTTGCAGAATGTGTGCGAAAATTGCGTACGGATTTTGTGAAAAAAGTGAAAGAAACTGGCATCCTCATCGATAAACCAAAGCGTGAAAAGCCAAAAACAGTGCGTACACCCGATAATATTGCTGCTGTGGCAGAATATTCACCCTCGTTCTCAACAATGGAACATTTCGGAGACATCATTGAGACGACTTTTGCATAAAGACCTTAGTATGACGCCATACAAAATCCAATTGGTTCAGGAGTTGAAGCCAATTGACCATCCAATGCGTTTTCGCTTCGCTAAGTGAGCCCGCGATCGACTTACAGAAGATGCCGATTTTGCCAAAAAAAAAAAAAAACATCTTTTCAGATGAAGCTCAGTTTGATCTTGGCAGGTATGTAAACAAGCAAAATTGTCGCATTTGGGGCACAGAAAACCTGTACGCATACATTGAAAAGCCAATGCACCTAAAACGAGTCACTGTTTGTTGCGGATTTTGGTCTAGAGCCATAATTGGGCCATTTTTCTTCGAAAATGAGGAAGGAGTGGCCGTTACAGTCAATGTTGACCGTTATAGGGCCATTTTGAACAAATTTTTGTTCATAAAAATTGAAGAGGAGGATATTGGCAACATTTGGTTGCAACAGGACGGCACACAGCCGAAGCTACACACGATGTTTTGCGCCCTGTTTTTGAAGATCGCATTATCAGCCGCAGAGCTGATGTCGTTTGGCCACCTCGGAGCTGCGATTTGACACCGTTGGACTATTATTTGTGGGGTGCCGTCAAAGATAAGTGTTACGCTGACAAGCCAGAGACAATTGACGCTTTCAATGACAATATTCGTGAAGCCATTGCTAAAATACAGCTGTACACAATCGATAATGTGCTTAAAAATTGGACCGATCGTGTAGGCTACTGCATGGCCAGCCGAGGCAGCCATTTGAATGAAATTATTTTCCATTCCATAATAAATTTGAGAAAAGTAGTTTTTTTTTATAGCATTTAAAAAAAAAAGTTATTTGGCGGACCCTTTATAAGGCCGGTAAGGCAAAACTGCCCAATTAGTTTTTTTTTATATAATTTGGCACTTTTGGGCCAATGCTATCTTCAATGCTTGCTAAGAATTATAAAATAAAAATACCTGAAGAAAAAATAATTTATTAAAATGCTTGAACTACGTTAGCGTGTGAGTAATACTTATAAGCAAATATTAATCATACGTTGCCTAAATTAGAACAATTGCGTTCTATTTTAAAAAATGTATGAAAAAGCACAATGAAATTTTAAATCAATTACATTTTAAAATATCACATATTTTGAAAAAAAACAAGACAAATCCGGTTTCGCTAACTAGTTTAAAAATAAAACTTAAAAAATCTTAGGTGCCAAACTTTAAAACACCTAATGGCCGTTGCCTGTCTGTCTTTCGTTTCCGTTGTTTAAACTTAAACTGAAATACTCCTCGGCCAGTTCGAAATTATTCAGATTTATTTCTAAAATGTTTTGATACTGTTCCAATGTGCTTGTTACTTATAATCGTGTGCCAGCCCAATATACTATGTACACAAACATATGTATGTATAAAAGCGTGTAAATATAAAACATATAACCACTGCTGTAAATTGTCAAAAACCAACATGTTGTTTTTGTTCAAGTGAAAAATTGACTCGTATGTTTCAAAAAAATCGAAAATAAACCGAAAATTCTTTTGTTTTCTCTGGCAGCATTTTGTGTATATTAGAGATTTCTATTAAATTTTATACGGACAGCTGTAAAGCACAATGTCAGTTTTGTGATTTTTATGTAGCATTTTGTTGTTTGTTAAATATAATAAAACAAAAAAAAAAAAAATCCTGTTTGTATCTGTCAGTATTATTTGCTGATTCAATTGTTTTTTCTTTTTCATTTGATTGTTTCATTTTGTATTTGGTTGTTCAGTGATGAACTTTAAATATTGTTGAACTAAAAAAGAGAAAAAAATTAACAAATCACGGTGATTTTTATTTCAAATAAACATTTAAAATGAAATAAAACAAAACAAAACTGGCTATTGTTTCTATTAAGGGTCCTTTTTAGTTGTGCATTTTATTAGGTGTTTTGTGTAGCATATGTGTAGGCGATTTATAAACAAATGTTTGTGTAACTATTACACCAACGAACATGTAATGTGTTGCTTTATGCAGAATATTCAGATTAAAACGTATGGTTTTTATGAAACATTTACAAATATAATAGTTTACATATGTATGTATGTAGTTAACATAATGCATAGAAATCCAGGCATTGTTTAGCTGAAATCTGAAACCGAAACACAATATTCAGTTAAGCTTTTAAAATGTGTAAATTTAAATAAAATTGTACACGTGTGATTGCTATTGGGCGTGTCTGTGACATTTTTGTTCAAAAGATTTTTTTATTGCGCTTATTTCCAATTTCAAGCATTGTTGTGTCATTGCCGAAACACTTTGTGACATTTAAATATAAAAGTAAAGAAAAAATAAATATCAAAATAACAAAAATATATAAATATTTCAAAAATATACCTTGCCTGCATTGATTCCTTTAAGGATGCAGAACAAATTTCCAGATACAAAACATACACACAATTTCTTACACTTTCACTCTAGAAGGAACGCTAGAGTGTCACAGCTGTGATGAGATTTTATCCAAAAACTATTTACATACCTGCAAAAAACAACAAAAAGAAAGAAAACCGGAAGTGAGTGAAGGAAACATTTTGAATATTTACAATAAAACACATATTTCATACATAACTGTCAATCATCAGAAATTTAAAACTTTCTTTTGTTACAAAATTTTCTGATAAATAAATTAAGTTATTCTATTTGAAATGAATTTAATTTAAAAGGAATTGATTTAGGTCCTTGTTATAAGGCTTGGGAAAAAGGTTAAACAGTTTAACATTAACTGGACATAAAAAGGGTTGAACAAAGAGATTATTAAAGACATTTAAATTTGAAAAATTTACACTTTTTAAACATTTAACTTAAACGTCCTTCCACTACCAGCACCTAAAACAAAAAAATGTAATTAAGTAATGGGGTTTTCAATAAGAATGTTTGTAAAACAAAGAAATCAGAATCAGAATCACTTTCTAAGTCGATTGAACGATGTCCGTCCGCCCATCTAGCTGGCTGTCCATGTAAAGCTTGTGCGCAGAGTACAGGTCGCAATTTTGAAGATATTTCAATAAAATTTGGTACGTGATATTTTTTCGGCCCAAGGACGGTGGAAATCGGTCCATTATTTCACCTGGCCCCCATACAAATGTCTTCTCGAAATTGGGGTTTACCGATCATAAATGTTTGAATTATGCAAGTATTCAAACAAATTTCATCACAAATGAGTGGTAAATAAAGCCAAATCACATCTAAAAATTTTATGCAGGTCGATCCATAACTACTCGTAGCTCCCATATAAGGCCCACTTATGAAAATCACTTTAAAGAGAATAACTCTCTCAAAAATGTTGGTATCCAAATAATATTGAACGAAAATATATTTTATATGTCTAAAAATAATACGATACAATTTTATTATGATCGGTCCATATTTAGTTGTAGCTCTCATATAAGGCCCACTTCCGAAATTCACTTTAACGATCAGAAATCATTTAAAAGTATTTATATCGTGATAAAGTTTAACATATATAATATTTATATTCACAGACATCATGGCACTAAATTTTTGGATGATCGGTCCACAATAGGTTATATCTCCCATATAACGCCCATTTCTGAAAAACTGTTTTATACTTATACTTTGTGTAGGATATTATATGGTCGGGTTTGACCGACTATACTTTCTTACTTGGTTTTTTGCAAACTTTTTTCTTTTAAGATAATTGCTGCGAACAGTTAAAAGTGAACAATTGTAGTGAAAAAGTAATTAATTATTGTTGGCCCATTTAATCTACGCCATCAGCCAATAATTAGTCTAGAATTTCCTATTTTACAATATATTTTTGTATGAACAAATTCAATTTAATGATTTCTCTTGTTTCCGTCGATTTGTTGCAACTGTTCTTTATCAAATGTCTTTGACAATTGGGTACTTGAAGCGAGAACTATTGAATCAATGAAAGAAATTTCAAAGTACGATTAAGCGAAAACAAAACAAATAAATTAAAAACGAATAATGATAAAGAATAAAATATGGCAGGCTCTAGACAGGAAATTTAAAGGAAATTCAATAAAAAATTCATTTATCAAACCTATGAAATTTTTTGAAATTGGAAAAGTTGGCAAAATAAATATGTATGTACAACACCAAGCGACACTCACTGGTAAATATTTATTTTATTAGCAGGTGCTTTTAATTGAATTAGATTTGTATGTTTGAATTTCTGTTTCTGTTTTAATTTCATTCTATTTCAAAATTAAATTTCTATTTGCCAAGAAAACCTTAGAAATTCCAACAAAAGTTTAATCATAAACTACAATGTTACACCCTAATGCAGACAAGCCAAATATTTCTCAAACATTTTATATGTTGTACTCGTTTTACATCTTGTACAGTCTATATACTCTTTCCTATTGTAGGATAACAATGTTAAGGATAATAAAAACACATACATGTTCCTACATCCTAACCAAAATTGATGTCTATTGCAGACATGCTACGAGAAATATTAAAGTGTGCATGAAGAGCGATTAGGATGTCATGTTGGCTCCTCATTGTTTAATATACATACATTTGCATTACATTCAAAATCCATCATTATACGAGCATGTACAATGAATTCACTGCTCTGCATATGAAACTCTAACGACATTGGGTAGATTAGTTGTACATACTGGTAGTTAAATTTTAAGGAACACAAATATAAAAAAAAATGTTACCACTTAATTAAAAGAATGTAAGTAAAGTATTGCACAAAAGAACTGTTAATTTTATTAATATTAAATTTACAAATTAGGCCTAAACTTGCAGACAGTATGGCTCTCGACTCTAAGGAGTAGCAATCACAAAGTACATGTTCCGAGACTTCGTCCTGCAACCATTGGAATGCATACAGCTTCTTCACAACATTTATCAGAGTGAACTTATGGTATCTAAGGTCATAATATTCACCACGTCATCTCGTCAGTATCCCGTAAGTAGCCTTTTAGGCGAAAATGGTTTCTGGGATTTTACGTCTGATGGCATTAAAAAACGATTAAATATTTAAACATTTCTTTGGTAGACAATAGTTGAGTCGGTTACTCAACTAAGAAATCCGACTATTCTCTAGCATATGTATGAGAAATGCCAAAAAGTGGTTCAAATGTTTCCAGACTGAACTTCATAGCCTGGTATATAGTTAATTCATTGTGTCTTCCTAAGGTGTTCAGAGATGTAATAAAGACCTGAATAACTCACAACCTTACTTCATACAATACTAACGCCTTGAGAATTCTGGCACCTCTTAACCTTCTTCACCGTCCTTATGTAATCTCTTGCGCATATGAAGATAGAGTAAATTTTCTCTATGGCAACAGTCCTTTGAAAATTAAGATCACGAATAGTCCCAGCTGTTTCGCTATTTGTATATGTTCGTAAACTATTTTTGGTCATCCACTTAATGCTACCAAGTCTGTTTAGTTCGATATAAGGACGACAAAAACAGATAGCCCACAGTCTGGCATATTGATGAGCGGAACATTCTCAGCAAAGAATACGGAGATTATGAACAGATAATACGTATGGTATCCCCTCCATCAAGTGAGTCACAGGTTTAATGCAGGGCTTTCCCAGTTCGAGAATTGTTGATTTGTAAGCATTGTCCTTTATCAAGACGTTCCAATGTGAAATGTTTGAAAAAGAGCTCATGTTAAGAGTAGAAGAGTTTTTTAATTGCCTTATCATTATAGGCTTCATAATTATATTTATTAAATGACCAATATATTATTATAGTTTTCTACTTTTTAGATTCCAACGGAAGAACCTTCCTTATAGTACTGGATTATGACGATTCAAGTTGGGATTTTATGAAGAAAACGATTGGTTTAGATAGTTTGAGAGATCTGTCTCTTACAAAACACAAAAGGATAGTCTTGGTCGGGTTAATTGCCAGTCAACTTTATTTTCATGCACCATTTGTAGGTTAGTTCAGAGCCCACTGCATCCTCTCGGATATAATTTCGAAGTATGGGCTAATACGCCGCTTTGTATGAAGCCGCTGCTCATCCATAGATGTTCCACATATATCAATCTGTATGAATCTGGGTGTCAGCATCTCTACCGTTCAATTTCGAATAACAGTTATAATGTTGTTTCGATTATTCATAATGATTTTTGTGGTTGGAGTCTTCACAGTCAAGAACAAACTATTTTATTTAAGATCTGCGTAAATTCGACGGAAGAGTCATCCTAGCTTCAACATCTCACAGCTGGGTTTCTCCCAAAGTAAATCAGAAAGGTCCTTCACATATACGATGAAAAAATGTAAAGGTAATTGCAGGATCCATTGGATCAAAACTTGTTTAAAGCACCTTTAAACAACATTCATAGAGACACCATCAATACCACAAGTAGCAGGATACCGCATTAATGTCGTACTTGGAGGTCCCCCAACGACTATAGTCGATTTAGAGCAAATCTACCGCGGAAAGCAAGAGTAATTTTGACACAACTGGATGTCAGTATATCTAGCGTTCAATTTCGAATAACCGTTTGAATGTATTTAATGCATCGTTTGTCATTTGTTGTATTATCGAAGGCTTTGTTAATAAATGCGCAGATAATGCGCAGATATTGCTACAGTAATTCAAACATTATACACATTTATGTGTTTCGATTTTGCAATCCTCAGCATTACATTGTGGCACAACCGAAGACATCTTCTCAAATAATCCAAATAAAACATGCTCCAAATATCTTTGCAATAAAAGTGCATTTTCATGTTATACAATTTGCTGCATACAAACAAACCAATTTAAATTTAAGAAATTTATTTGTTTAAACTTTATTCCTCTTATTTCATATTTTAAGCATTTTTTCTCTGTCAATGTCACGTCTCGGTACTACAATGAAAAGTGCATTAGAGATGTTCCACATTTTGCATGTTACTGATTTGTGCTCAATCGTGTATAGGAACAACAACTTTCCTCCAAAAGCAATTTGGGCTGACGGTCTGTCAGTCAGTCAGTCGGACCGCATGTACTCGCCAATGTTCTAGTTACATATTCAATGTACGAGTACAAGGAAAATAAGTGAATAAAGTTTGATATTAACATTCCTTCGCTACGTTACACATTACGTTGGATTTTAATGTACTGAATTCCGTTAACATTAAAAAAAAAAACAACAACATTATTCCTTGAAAAGCTGATGTGATGATATTGTCTAGTGACTTGGAAGAATGTAATATTTCCGCGCAATTTTTCAAATTTAAATACAACATTATTTTAACAAGACACATACAGAAACAAGGAAAAGAATATTCAAAGTTAAGGCTTTTTTTTGAAGTGTAATGGAATGTGTATGAGTTAGATAAAACATTTAAAGGAAGCAGATTGTAAGTGAAATCTTAGAGAATAATTGAGCATAAATTTTACATAGTAGATTCAAACATAGAAATATAAACTTTATTTGACAAGTTGAATAATAAGACATCAGTCTACAACAGATTTGGGTAAAAAACATATCATGAAATAAGGGGTTCCTTTAATTTCCAAAAATCTAGCTAAACTTCATTTATCCAGTAGATCACTGAGATTAAACTTTATGTGAGGAATTTGCCCGCAAGTGGTTGTGAGAAAAACAGTAGTGAAATAAAATAAATACCAAAAGGTTTTGCCAATAACCAATTTTGTTAAAATATGAACTTACAAACTTTTTTACAACTGAAAATAAGTGCTAATTTTTAAAAATTGGATTTCTTAACGAGCTATGATGCTCTGTGTGAAGCAATCGATTTTTTGCAATGTGTTTACATGATACCCCATTCATCTTATATGCATATAAGCAAAACATATAAAACTATATGAACGCAGACATAACTAATCTATCTTGTCTATGATGTCAAACTGCATAAAAAAAGAAAAATTATTAAAAGCTTAAATAATTCAGGTCGATTTATGCATGAAACTTTGGAAAACAGTTTCCAACCAGCCAATAATTTCGGCAACATTTTAATAATGTAACCGGTTTTAATCCAGTAAGAAGTTAGATGCCAGATATCTACAATAAATATTCAGAGAATATTGGTGGAAGAGGGTCTGTCTACATGACACAACATCGAAAACAGTTTTCTTGCTGATTGAAAAGCCTGTGGAAGCAATAAACAAAAATTAACAAAAGCACATAAATATTGCGCATGGACGAATTTACCAGGCTTGCTTCACATGGTGGCACCTTGGACCGCTGCAAAGACTGAAAGGAAAATGAGGAAATAAGACTATTTGAAAACCTATCATCCTGATTTAGTAGATAAAGAGTGTCGATCATGGGAATGAAGCTACCTAAAACACATTTCTAAAATGGTTAAAGAATGGCTTAGATAAAAGAACATGAAAAGAAAAGAATTTTTTTTAACCCTGCTACTATGTTAGAAAAAAAAATACACATGTTATGTTCGGGTCATATTTTGACCCCACATTTTTTTATTGAGAAAATTTAAATTTGTACATTTCAAAAATATTTTTAAGGCTTGTGGTCGGTGTCGGTGTGACGGACAAACACGTTTTTTTTTGCAAGTTATGCAATGTTAAATACGATTTGGGTCATCAAAAGACCCTAAACGTAGTAGCGGAGTTAATGCAGTCCGATTGAGAATTTATGGCCAACCAGTTGGGATAAAGACGATTAACTCCTATTAACTATTTAATTAATTACAATGAACTCAAGCCAAAATAATAAGAAATTTTCTCTAATAATTAATATAAAGTTCAACCATTTTTCACTATAAAAAAAACAGTAGTCTTACATATTTAAAAAAATAATAAATATGTGGCTCACTTTGGTCAAAAACAGTCCCACAGTGTTTTAACACCTGCAAAATTTTGATTGTGTTCATTCTTTTTTGAAAACTAAATCATGTTTGAATACATATGGAAACCTCAAATGTAATCGCCAAAACATTAATCTTTGCTGGCATAGAGATTTTTATTTGCATTCACTTTTTTAAAACCTTTGAAATCCTTATTATTCAATGAAAAACTGAATATCAAATTTAAAATTTTTTAGATTTTTCTGAATTTACCATTTATTATTCAGTCACTTGTAAATTATGTCTTTTTTAATGTTATGTACATACATATGTATGTCAAGAATTAATTCTTTGCAGAATCGATAAAATTAAAAATAAACATAAATATTTTAAACACATTTTGCAGTACGTAATAAATAATACTACTGTCTATATATAAGCTTAAATATAATTGTAGTTGTAGTGATACATATTACAGTGTGTGTATAAGATAGGGAAATAATAGAGTACTCCTTAGTTGTATCCAGCTAGAATTTGCGTGACATGCTAAAACTGCATATTGAGCAGATTTAGTTCTTATATTTTGGATACTTTACAGACTGATGATTTTGTCCACCTTTCTTTTGTAAAAGCAATGCTAAGTATTATAAGCTAGTGGTTGGCTCTCATAGCTGTCAAGGGCGGCCGAAATCAAATGAGCGAAAATTCGAGAAATCAAAAGGGAAACAACTAGGGATTGAGGTAAAAAAAAACTTTAGAAAATTCGTTATATGCTAAATTACAATACAATACAAAAAGTGGCACGTTCTACACTGCGTTGCATAACTATAAATACATAAAACTTTTCTCAGTTTTGTAAAGTTAGAGAAAACAGAAAAACAGTTGTACAAACGTGTATGTGAAACGAACAAAAAAAAAAAAAATATTATTTATATTATATTTTACTTCTTAAAAATGTATAAATAAATTAGTTACTTTTCATAACTATAAATACACTTAAATTAAAATAACTTAAAATATCAATATTTACAAACATTTAGAATATAATATTTTTTTAATCAACTTGAGATTCAATCATTTCATAATCTTCAGATATACAGCTATGGGCAGAGAAATAGCGCACCAATGTTCTATAAAGTGCTAAACGTATTATATTGAAAAATGAAATGATAATAACATACAATTCTATGTTATTCTTTTGCTCCAATCTACTTTTCAAAAATGTTGTTGTAAAAATTAAGTTTTTTTTTTGGTGGACAATGTTGATGCTAATTTCGGTGGTAAATTCTTGTCTAATTTAACAAAAATATTGTTTATCATTAATTTTGTCAACCAAAATGGGTCAATTAAAAAAAAAGGTTCACCAAAACAGTAAAAAAACAAACAAAAACAGCTGAAATAATTGGATATTTTCAAAAGATGGTTTATAATGTCATTAATTGTGTTGATAAATCAGATGCAAGTTCGCTTAATGTAAAGAAACGCGAAAGACAACAGTTCGTGAGGATAAGGCAATAGTTAAAAAGGTCAGGTAGATCCTTTCAAGTTATCGAGAACAATAATGACTGAAATAAATAAGGAATTTGGATTAAATGGATAGACTACGAGACGCCTCAATGAAAATCAGCATTATAGTCGTGTATGTAGAAAACAACCACTTCTGTCAAAAAAGAATATAATGGCACGGTTTTTTTTTGCAAAACTACACTGGAACAATAATATAAAATTCTGAAAAAGAGTGCTTTTCACAGATGAAACCAAAATTAATCTTAATGGTCCTGATGGAAAATCGTTTATACATAGAGAAAAATGACCAAGAATTTATTCTCCTTTACACTTGTGAAGCAGTAAAGTGCGCTATTTCTCTGTACATAGCTGTATATCTCCAAGCACCTATATCAGTATCTCTAAGGTGATATATGCTTTTATATTGTAGGTTTTCATCATAAATTCGCATCTCCAAAAGTTCTCAATGGGGTTCTGATCTGAAGAACATGTGGTCTATTCAAGTACATTAATATTTTTCAAAGACAATCATGCTCTTGTTTGATGACTTACATGCATAGGTGCTTTGTCTTGTATAACAGTTGTAATTTTGCTTTTCTAGTATTCTTCTTTGTTTATCATAAAATGTAATTAAAGTTATGAAACTCTAACTAAATATTAATGCACAATTTTTTTCTTTCTTCAAAATTTTCAAGAATAACAGGAGATCATTAACGATACTTTAAAAAAACTTTAAACGTTTCAAAAAAACTGTTTTTAATTTTATAGCAAATAGCAAACATCAAGTGTAATTATAGTAATGCAACACAGTGTATTGGTTACAACCACTGTTCTGAGTTAAAGTCTTTAATTTGATTGAATATGATTGAACATGCCTACCCTTCGAACTAAAAGTAAAATTACTTAAAATTTTTTTATGAAAAACACTCAAATATTATTTGAAAACTAAATTATTTTCATACAAATTATTTTATTTAAATTGTTTTTCTTTTCTTTCTGTAGCAGGCCCTTAAATATTCTATAGTAAAATTTGTCTAGAAAACCAGCAGTAGTGTGCTTTCAATAGCGAAAATTAACACACCTCAGCATCGCTTACATAAAGTACTTATTTAATGCTAACAAAAAAAAAGTACAAAATAAACGAGTGCATTATTGTTCCTTTCAACAATAATGATAAAATTTCCATTTTTATCACTAACTTATTTTGTAATGCAATACAAAGCAAACGCACACACAGTAACATTACAAATTTTAATTTTGCGCATAACATTTCAGTTAATGGTACTTAAATGTTACCAAAAAGTACTAAAGACTTTTTTCATAAGATGGAAATAAAGTAGGCAAAACATGGAGGAGTGCTGTTTTCCAATTTTATATACCCTGCAGCTTAGTATATTTCTTTTTGTATAAAAAGAACTTTAAGTTTTAATGTTTTTTCCAATTCGACTTAAAACATTTTTAATATGTCTATTGGAGATCCAAAGTTAACAAGTCGCGATATAAATATGTATGTTGCTGGAAATGCTAACAACCAAGATATACGCAAACATTTAAAAAATCAAGGTAGTCGTGTTTTTTAGCTTATATCTCAGTTATTTATGAAACGATTTCGCTGAAATACTCATGAGTATCTCTGGTATATTGATACTACATAAGAGCCCGCAGAATACCTAGAGTTTAAGGAAAACATATTTCAACTAACATTAGTATAGTCGAATATCAATTATATCTACGTACAAGGATGAAATGAAAATTGTAGAAATTACAAATGGAATGACAAACTACTAATATTTGTATACCGCTAACCATTCATTATGAAGGGTATAAAAATATAAATATTTAACACTTGAAACATATTGTTTACATAAATATATGTATGTACGTAAAATAATAATGCTGTAATAATATTACAAAAAATGTTTTTCTAATGTATTAATGGCATAAAAGGCACGAAATACTCGTACAATAGACTATTCCAATGTACAACAATGTGTGTGTGTGTGTTTTCGTTTAGCTCAGCACACAATTACCATCAACATCTTCATCATCATCATCATCACCAGAGTCATTATCATCAATATGTTGTACGTATCCTTTGGCTGTATTTCGAACAATAATCTATAGAAATTTTGTTGCAATACACAACGACAATATGTCTTAATAATGTGTAGTTGAATATATCGTATCTTGAGTATGGCTCTTGATATCTTATAAATAAGATACCAAGGTATAGATAACTGAAACTGATACAATAAACAAACTAACACTTAAGCAATCGAACTCTTCTTACAGTGTAGTCGCCGTAGAAGAGCACACTCTAGAATTTAATTGTTTTTGGCAGGATATAATTTCTATGTGCAATAAGAGGAGAAAATATGTGTCTTAAGAGTGAGTGTTAATACTTACATATATAGATTGCAAAACTTATAAGCAATCTTAAAAAGTTTATGAAATATTTTTTGGAAATTTGTAGGTCTAATTTTGAATTGTGTTTTCTAGCATATCATTGAGCATTTAGAAGAGCTGTACAATAAAATTGTTAATATTTACATTCATAGTTTTAAATTCCGGTTTGTTAAAAATTCACTTTTCTAAAATATGAAATTTGAAAAAATCGTTGTTTGCAATTTTATTTTTATCAGATATTGATTAAGAAATAGCCAGAAGTACTCATAATTATTATTCATCCTTATTCTGTTTGACGTCGTCGGCATCAACGTCACTTTAACACGACGTCAATCCAAATTTAGTATTCTCTAACAGTCGACTGTTTATCGATACATACAACACACATATCTAATACTTCAGTCACCTATACAAGGTGAGTGCAAAGCGGCAACAAATACAACACAATAGTGCTGGCAAATTCTACTACTTTCCATTACTCAATAATACTCAATACTTTTCATTTGGGTACTCAATACTACTCGATACTTTTAATGGATTTTTTGAAACTGTAACGCATAGTTTTTATATGCAAATTGAAGTAGTTTCTTTAAAAAATAAAAATAGATCTTCAACTATTATTGGTTTTGTATGTCTTTTATTATTAAATCAAAAAAATGTAAAGCTAACTTTTAATTCAACGTTAACAACAACTTAAGAAATACAGTGAACTCGCAGCAACGTGAACATGTAATTAAAAAAAATTTGTAACTTACACATTGTTGTCTACAGTGATGTATTTTTATGCACTATTTTACCCACTCAACTTGCTTAAAAATACAACTCAGAAAGTATCGAGTAACTACTTTTGAGTATTGAGTATCCAAAAAAAAGGGCAAATACTCGATACTCGGTACCCATTACTCAATACTTTGCCAGCACTACAACACAATACAGAAACAACAGGCATTTTATTTGTGTAAAATAATGTACTACTGTCAAAAACACTTGACATAATATTACTTTTGACATAAGTAAATTGTAAAGAAAGTCAGTCATCTGTGCACTACTGCACTCACATTGTATAGTTACACCATGCTTTTTTGGGTACAAACAACATTTTGTGAGTTAATAAAAACTTTTTTAATATGTATATTAAAATAAAATTATGTTTTATTTGGATTCCAGCGAAGAAAAAAACAAGCAACGATTTTCTTCTCTATGGTATACAGAACGCCGGCTTTGCACAGTAAAAATTTCTTGTATTTTTATGTTGAAATGTCATATTTCTTTAATATCTTCTTGACTTTTAATTTTTGTAATATATTTACTTACTCATATAGACGTTTTTTTCCCGGATTTTTTTTTGTTGGAAAGGTCTTTAAAATACCTATCATTTGATATATATATATCGTCTAATAAATAAATGTAGTTTTCAAGATATAGCTAAATATATTACAAACTTTGGAGCCCCGCCCACTCGAAAATAGGCGTGGGCGACAAAAAAAAAATTATTTGATAAAATTTTATAAATAATTTGAAAAATGTCACTAACACCGACTTAAGCCAGACTTTTTTCAGTTCTTCCACCAGCTTTTCAAATTGATTTATACCCTACACCACCAGGGTCAAATATACCCTGATTTGTGCTGATGTTTCTAACGCCCAGAAATATTGGTCCAACCTTAAAATATTGGTCCAACCTTAAAGTATACAGATCTACTCAGAATCATTTTCTGAGTCGATTTAACGATGTCCGTCCGTCCGTTTGACTGGCTGTCCATGTGAAGCTTGTGGGCAGAGTACAGGTCGCAATTTTGAAGATATTTGGATAAAATTTAGTACGTGATATTTTTTCGGCCCAAGGACCGATCGGATTGAAACTGGTGGAAATCGGTACATTATTTCACCTGGCCCCCATACAAATGTCCTCCCGAAATTGATTTTACTGATCATACATGTTTGAATTATGCAAGTATCCAAACAAATTTCATCACAAATGCGCGGTAAATGAAGCCAAATCACATCTACAAATTTTGTGCAGATCGCTCCATAATTAGTCGTAGCTCCCATATAATCATTTTAAAGAGCATAACTCACTCAAAAATGTTGGTATCCAAATAATATTTAACACAAATATATTTCATATGTATACAAACAATACGGTACAATTTTCTTGTGATCGGTCCATAATTAGTCGTAGCTCCCATATAACCCCCACTTTCGAAATTCACTTTAACGATCAGAAATTTCTTAAAAATTTTGGTATTCAAATTAGTTTCTTTTATACAGAAATAATGACACCTAATTTTATAATGGTCAGTCCATAATTAGTCGAAACTCCCATATAAGACAATCTACGTAATTCACTTTAACTTCGATAAATCTTTTAAAAGTATTTATATCGAGATAAAGTTTACCACATATAATATTTATATTCATAGACATCATGACACAAAATTTTTGGATGATCGATCGGTTATATCTCCCATATAACGCCCATTTCTGAAAAACTGTTTTATACATATACTGGGTGTAGGGTATTATATAGTCGGGCTTGACCGACTATACTTTCTTACTTGTTTTTAATTAAAAATTTTTTGTTTTTACGATTATTTTCACTATTTATTTTTTTTTAAATTCTTCTTTACACACTACACTACACAACAGAACGCAATATTAAAAAGACCGTTGACAAAATGAAAGGCAACATCAACGTCAATTCAAGTTACAGAATACAGAATGTAGACAGTCAACCATAAATGGCAATATTTAGAACGAGAATACGGATTTACAACAAATGATGTCGTTTTGTGTAGACAACGCCAAACAGAATAAGGGTGATTATCCTCCTGTTTATATTCTTTACATAACTTGAAACTTATTACTTAAAGTGTATTTAAAAGGTAAAAATTAAGAAAATGTACAATTTAATACTTCATTTTCTGACACTTAGCACACCTAAAACAATTTAAAAAAAAGTACCTATACATTTAGTTTAATCATTGCGAGTTCACTGGTTCATTATGGATGGTATTCCGCTATCAGAACGCAAGCAACGACTCGGCAAGTTTTACTATGAGCTTGCTCAAACCAGGTTGGCAAACGAACACACCTGTGCAATGACACGACTGATTTGGCCTAGGCTAAATAGGAAACGTACCAGTACGTTGTACGTGCTAAAACGACAACGATCACAATTAAGTGACTTAGTGTCAGTGATCACAGGACAGGTCACTGTAAATTCGGCAACCATGTTAGAAGATTAGGTCTACTCTACAATGATTTTTGCAGAAGTTGCAAAGACGAAGAAGAGGAGTAAACAAAATATCACATTTTCTCTGTCATTTTATAGCAATGTGTAACTCGCGTAACAACTTTTTGGAACAACCATCCTTTAATAATCTATCTCAGATATCAGACTTGAAATTAGAGCATAGGAACGCCTTCATTAGGAATAGCAATTGGCTACCATGAACTGATACTCAATCCTTTCTCTTATAATAGAACTATTGGTCGTCGATCAGCTCGGAGTATTTACTCCATCTTTTCCCCAAAAACCTTTCAGACCCGACACTTTCTTCTTCTCCCTGTCCATATCTACTTTGTTTTCAGGCAACACAAAAGGACCAATAAATGGACCTAAGTGCAATTATGGCTGCCTGCTGACCTATCCTAACCTAACCTTGCTTTACGAGTATGTAACATTCTCTGTGGTGTGGGCATTATTTTTCACCATTAACAAAACATTTATTTCATACCTTTTATTATATTTATTTCAAACTTTTCACCATGCAGTTTTTATTAATAGTTATTGAATTAAATTTGAAAATCACTTTGCTGTTTGTTTTTCCAATCAAATAAATTTGCTACCACTATTTACAATAATATTATAAATTTCTAAATATCTATCTAGTATGTAACATAAATACTTTAAGTTTGATTGCAAAATGTTTTTTTATTATTCTAATAATAAAATTGGCAAAGCATACAATTATTTCCCGCCACAGAAATGAAATGAAAATCAAAATTGATGATTTTATTTGATTTGAAATTTATTTAGTTGAATATGAAAATTATTTTAAGCATGTTGGATGACTGACAACTACGTTGGTTGGTTGGTTGGCTGATTGGTTGGTATGGAGCCATTACGCGTAAAATGAAAAGTAGAAAAGGTTGCATGAAATAAAATTAAAAAAAAAAACATTGTATAATATAAAGGTGGTTGGTTGAGGAGAGTATTTGCATGAATGTTGAATAAATGTAGAATATTTTACTAGAGTTAATGCTGTCAGGCTTACTAGCGGCTGCTATCTGCTAATAGCAAGATTAGCTAACTCGATTTGCAGACAGTCGATGTAGATCGGTGTTCAGCATTACGAGATTCAGAAATATGGATTATAATATCATATTAGTCACTTTTATTCTCTGTTGTACTCTGGCCAGCTTTCAAGATTTCTGTTGCTTAATTTATAATTTTGTCATTAGAGTTGATCGTGATTAACCCCTGGCGAAATTGTTGCCAATTACTCAAATGATTAAATGCATTGACAGTTTATGCGTTACAACATGAATTTTATGCTCGATTTGTTGATTATGGCAGCCATAAATTGGTTGAGGTGCAAGTCACATCTCACCAAACAAAAATGTTAAATTAAAACACCAAAAAGCAATTAATAAATTGATATTTCCACATCGAACCAACCGTAATGAAAGCTTATTTGTAAAAAAAAAACAAATTTTAAGAATAATCCATATCTTATACGTAAATACCCCTAATTCAAATTACAGCAACCTTTAATTATGATTAAAATTATAATGAAAACGTCATACTAACAAATTTCTAAACAACATTTAAACCAAAGACTCTAAATGATGAACTCAGACATACAATCGCTAAATAACATAAAAAATACCAACAAACAAAAGAAATACAAATGTAAAACCATAAATTATTGATATGAAAAGAAAAACCAAACCGTCAAAAACATACAAAAAAAATTCATGATGGTCATAAACAAAAGACTGTAAACTAAGGCATGAATGAATGTAAGGGGTCGCTCATTCCATACAATTCTACTCCAGCTCAACAAGGTATGAAAATATTGGCCTTACACACAAAAACGTCTGCCCAAGGAATCACACCCAGGAAAAAATTTAGTTATGCAAGTTGACCACAACTATTTTAACATTTTTGAAAAAAAATTAAATATTTTAAATATTATGGTCACTGTAATTATTTACATGATTGCGGCAAATATAATATAATTAAGTTACGATTCACATGATTATAATAATTATATGATGTTTGTGGTGATCAGTCTTATTATAAAATATTATAACAAATTATGTTGTTCTGTATCATAATCAAATATTATGATAAATGATTCCTCATCCTAAATATGATTGCCACAAATATATGAATGGTTACTACAATAATATATATGATATATATATAATATATATGATAGTATTTATATGCTTTGTAACTTAACATTATGGTTACTGCAATTAAATAAATAATTACCGTAAACATAACATTGTTAAACAATTTGTAAACATGTTAATTGACATCGTTGTGGTAAACATATACTACTATATTTTTTCTCTGCGTGCAAACAACTTCAAGCTAAAAGCTTCAAACAGCAAATGTTAATAGGAAAAAACATTAAACCTTAAAAGCCTGCTGCTCCTTTGTCTACCTACCTACTCCCCTTCAAAGTAATAAACCACAAACAAGAAACCAAGCACTGAAAAATAATTAATTGTGGGTAAAAACGAAAAAAATATATATAGACAAATGGGGAAAAAAGAAACCCTAAAATCTTTTTTATTCTCCCAAAACCCAGTACAAGCAGCACGAGCTATACGTACGATACGAACAACACAGAAATATGTTTGAAGACTTCAAATTGAAGTGATACTGTGTGTGAGAGTAGAACAGAACTTCACTGAACCGTAAAGTTTATGGACACAAAAGAGAAACATTAGTAAACACCAGGGATGATAAATAAGAAAACTAATATCGCACCAACGAACTTTTAAAATCGTACTTTTTCGACCCCAATAGTACTAAATATTTTTTTTACAATTTTTTTTTTTTTATTTCATTTTAATAAAAAAAAATTTAATACAACAAAAACAAAAGGTACTTTAAATTCATTGGTACATGTAAAGTAAAGATAACAAAAAATAAATAAATACATGTTCATTAATTATACAAATGTAGATAATTATGGTCATATAAAATATTAGTAAGATACATTCAAATAAATAAGATAAAATCTATAAATTTTTTGATAACAAACCAGTTGTAACAACAGGAGTTTTATTTTAGTACCACTTGCTAAAAACTAAGACGACGCTTTCATACTGCAAAAAACCGTATTGAAGGTTTTTTCTAGTCGTTTAAAAAATGAGCCACAGGGGTACCAGCGTACTCTTTTGTTTTGAATTGTACCAATTGTACCAACTTTATCAACCGTGGTAAACACCAACATACTCGTACATCTGCACATACGTGTGAGTACTTCTTTAAATACAAACTACCACTGACCAACCGAATTCGTGGGTTTCTGCTAAAACATGTAGGTTTTTAAGACTTTTAATTTAAAGCTAAACCGAAGCATTTGATCGGTGATTAGATGTGAAAAGGTTGTAAAAATAAATAATAATGTTGAAATTAAATTAAGATGGGTCAAAAAGTTAATTAAGAAATTAGCTGCAATAAGAAAGCGCTTAGAAAACTAATGACTAAAATAAAAGTTCTAAACTATGTATTTGGAACTTGAAATATTATTAGAAATTGTGAAGATCTGAGTTTAAGGTCTTGTAAATTCTAATGTTTAAGGGATAACAAAGTTTCAGACTTTCATAATTTATATAAAACAATCCATAAAGTTGTATATAATTTAAAATACCTTTTTAATCTCATCTAATAACGAACAGAAAGGTCCTTTTAGAAATTCTAGTTTTTAGTGGAAGAACAATAAACTTTTCATACCATTTATATATTGTAAACCAGTAAAGAGAACATGGAACATGGCTAATTATAACTTCGTTGACACTCCTGTTGTTTGCAGGTAAATAACAAATTATGTGGCTGTAAATGCCAACCCTTCTTCTAAACGGATAAATATGTAAATAAAATTAAATTATAGTTCGCTTATGAAGTTAGCCAGCCAGACATTGCCGACTCATTGGGGTTAAAATCTGCTTCACTAGAGGTACCAGCAGGGAATTAATATTTCGAAAACTCTGTATTCAATGCCAACCCAACTCAATGAAAGTATTCTTTCTCTATTGTAATCTGCCCAGCTTATTGTGAATTCTGTTTCTTATTTTATAACTTTTATGAACTTCGTTGACACTGGTTTTTTATGAAAAAAAAAAACAATTTTGTTCTGTCCCTGTTGGATATAAGTACCGACCACTTTTCTATACATAAATATAGATTTATCAAATTGAGTCTTTAGAAAATGAAAAACTA
Source organism: Bellardia bayeri (assembly GCA_950370525.1). Classification (NCBI taxonomy): domain Eukaryota; kingdom Metazoa; phylum Arthropoda; class Insecta; order Diptera; family Calliphoridae; genus Bellardia; species Bellardia bayeri. The sequence goes on from OX493267.1 coordinate 89,772,305, forward strand.
TTTTTTTCGGAATGAAACCACTTTAGATTTCTAAAGTGTAATTGTTATTTTTTATGATATTATACTGAAAAAAACTCATACTACTAACTTATAATGACAGTTAAATAATTAATTTTATTATTTAATTTTTTTTTATTAAGTTGGTGTCAGCAACAAGAAAACTTTTGTCAAAAAAATTACAAAAATTGAAAATATTTACACAGCACTGGAATATGACAGAAGATCAAATTCATCCCTTAATTTTTTACTACGTAGCTTTTCCATTGAGCTCTTCCTGTTCGCTTTTGTTTTACCTTTTATTACAAAAATCATTGGTTTTTTGTTTTGGTTTACACAACGTTACCATATTTAAGTTAAAAACCGAGATTTGGGAATAAACAAAATCGATAGGAGTCTAGAAAACGCAAAGCAAAAACGATATATCGATCGATTGCAAATACGGAATTGAAAGCATACCGATCGAATTATGTGACGTGTCTGAATATGAAATAAAATATTGAATAATAATTATTTGTTGCAGAGGGTTAGAAAGGATTGTTTATAGAATCGGAATACAGAAATTTGCTAACAATTTTGTCTACAAACGATGTTTTTCGTCAGCTTCATATATTGGTAACAAAACTAAATCAAGATTCTCTTATAATTCTCTTATAATATTCTGTTGCTTTAAAATTAATATAGGAATTTGTCAATCTAACATTTCAATATAATGTTTACGTTTTAGTTTATAAAAATCACGTAATCCCGGGATTCATTTATGAAATCCCGAATCCCAGGATTTGAAAAACCAGTCCTTTTTGGCCTTCCTAATGTAGAGTGTTGCGTAAAAGAAAACAAATAAAATACAATAAAACACAAGGGATTAGTATTTGAAAGGTATGTAAACAAAAAAAAACTTATTTGATGCTCACCGTTTCGTTTCTTGATTGAAAGTGAGTTTATTACTTTTTCATATTTGCCTTCAAGGCTTTATAACAGTCATTTTCGTTAAGTTTTTACACTGAGTGTATTTACAAAAATAATATGTTCACATAAAATTTCAAACTGTTTTTAATTACTCTGACACTTTGTTTCATAATAATGTAAAATTTATGTATATGTATATATACAGCCATGTCACAGAATTAAATTCCGTTCGGAAATGGAATTAATTCCGTATTTTGCTGCTATAGAAAAAGTAAAACGAAACATTTTTTCGGAATGAAATATGTGAAATTGTAATTTTAAGAATTTCGAGGTTTCATTCTATATATATTTGCGTTACTTTCTTTGGAAAGGGGATAGTTGAAGAAGTAAAGGTGGTGAAAGAAGAAAGTTTTTTTTTTATATCACAATTGCGCATTATGTTTGTTTTTAGTGCAGAATTGCAGCGCCTCTGGTGGTGAGTAGGCGCATTAAAGTTTTTAGAGCTTGATTTTATAGCCTTTAAAATAATTATTTTACTTCGGTGGCGTTTAAATGCTATACCACCGACAAATTTAAAACCACTATTCGGTGATGCTCACTTCATTTCAACTCAACAACTTTGTAGTGCCAGTATTATACGAGTATATCGTAAATACGTTCATAACAGCTCATAAATATTACCACTTAAGCATCATTTTATACTAAAAATATATAAAAAATATATATGTATATGTACATACTAAAAATTATGTTCTTGCCTTTTACGACCCTTACTGTTTTTAAATATAAAATTCACAGTATGCAACAAATTTGTTAAAAGAAACCAAAATTTTTTTCAAAACTGCAACAAACTATTATTTTATAAAATCGTATATAATATAAGAAAAATATGTTTAAAGATAGACATTAAACTGCAAACATGTTTATACATTTTGCTAAAAATATTTAAAAATAAAAACAAATAAGAATACTTATGTATGTAAATTTAAATTTATTTGTACGTTTTTGTTACTCTTATCAGAAGCAAAAAAACCTCATTTATTTATGACCAAACATTATTTTTTTGTAGAGGTAATAAAATATGTAATTGAAATTTCAGTTTGTATTGTTTGTGAACATTCACATATGAATGATTCAACTTCCGGTGCTTTGTTGTTTTCAGTAGCCGAGCTCTCTTTCTAAGTCTCTGACTCTTCTGCTGGTTCGAGTACCAGAACTGAACTCATAAACTGTAAATGAGGAAACGAGTGAATGAATTCTACCACGAATTCTATTGTAATTTTAAATTTATTTATTTACATAAATATGTGTACGAGTATGTGTAAATGTATTGGTATGCTAATACATAAACACGTGTTGGAAAATTTCAAAAAGTTTTGTAAATGTGTGCGTTTAACGCACTTCCGTTAAGTTTTGCCATTAAATATATAAAACTAATAGTTGTGTAGTTGCATTGAATTGTTATTTGATTGTTACTAATATAAAAATTCATGTTAGTGTAAAAATAAAATTATAGCGTAAAACTTGTCTACAGAGTGACTGACCATAAATAATTCTAGAAAAACTAGAAATGCGCTTTCTTAAATAAATTGTTAATTTTTTGAACAAAATTCACTTTGTGTATTCGTTTTAATGGTGGCAAAGGTGAAACTGTTTAATATGTTTGTTTTAATTTTTGTGCATTTGCAAATCATTCAGCCTGTTTATTTGCCAAATTCTCAAAATTCTTTATTATCTGTTTAAAAGCGAGAACGCGAAATTTAATTCAATGACACCGACTTTATGAAATTTTGATTAATGCATTTTTATACTGGCAAAAAAAAGTGTATTTTGGATGAATTAATGAGTTGACAAAATTATGAAGACAGTAAAAAATAATAATGTAAGCAAAGGTATTTATTTGCTCAACACCACAGTTAAGAACGAATTAAGCCTAAAGAAATATCTAAATAAATAAAAAATAAAATTCGTTTTATAAATGGTTTATAACAGGGATGATAAAATACAAACGTTGTTAAACAGAGTGTATTTGTATAACACGGACTGATATCAGAAAACTTAAACAATGCTTTAATAGGGTCGCTCGTTATATCTTTCGATTAAAATGTTGTTCTCAAATACATATGACGACAGCATTTATTATTAATCTTTTGCAATGCGATTTTGAAAGTTTTATGAACTTTAGCTTATAAGATTATGAAATATAGGACTCCAATGTACCTTTTTAACAGATTTAATTTTGGCTTGTCTACTAGAACTAGTTCATTCATTATACCTAGATATTCTTCTCAGATAATGAATAGATCATTTGTCGTCCGAGTATCAAGATTATGAAATTCTATTGTACTTGATAGGGGACAAACTCTTTCGTGTTCAATAACGAAAATTAAAAATATTGATTTGGAAAATCTACAGAAGCTGGCTGTATCCAAATTGTTATTTTTATTTGTTTTTCTTTTTCAACATTTGTGTAATAGGGGTGTTAAAAACATATATACATAAATTTTGATTTTTTTATATATACATATACTCGGAAATTATACTTTTGTATTTGCTATATGAATAACCTGGGTTAATTAGGTCCAAAGCGCCTACAATCTAAAATAAAAAAAATTTAATATTGCACAGTTTTCAATGGGTATTTTTTGATATCAAATATATAGTACACATATCGAAAGTTATTTCATAATTGTAACATTAAAGAAGCATGAAAAGTGCAAATAGTAACACAAGTCCTCGATATATGTATATATATACACTGCAACAAAACGTTTTTTAACGAACAACCACTTACCAAACAACATTTTGGATGTTAAATATATTGTAAACTGTAATAGAGTGATTATATATACTGTGATTATATATACAGAAAAGTTTAATTATATTAATATAAATAATATTATATTTTATATATCCGCGGGAGTTTTTTCCCTTTTTATTTTTTTAACATTGAATTTGAATAGGAAAAATGGGAAAAGGGAAAAAACTCCCACGGAATTTTTATTCATGATTGGGCTGATAATTAACAAACACAAACTGCGAAGCTTTTTGGCTTATCTGCAGAAACACCCAAAGTCTTTGGCGGGAATCGAACCCGCAACCCTCTAACTGATAGTCCGGCACATTATCGCCTAGTTTATTAGGACACCCCAATAGTTATAGTTATTTAGGTAGATAGTTAAGTAGCTAGTAAATAGTTATTTAAGTACATATAATTGAATTCACTACAAAAAACAAAAGTGTGTACTAATTTAATTGATTTATTGTTAAAATAGACAAACAAAAAAACCCTAATCATTTAATACGAAGTGGCAATTATTTTAACTTTTCTTTGTTTGAAAATATAGCCTTCAAAATAATTGCAAGTAACTTATCATTAAAAGAATTAAAGTTGTGAAAAATGTATAATGGAAAGACAAACATTAATTGAGACTCGGCAAATCATAATAGACTTACATAGAAAAGGTAAATCCCCGCGTAAAATAGCTAAAATCTTTGGAAGGCCTTACTGTACAATTAAAAACAATTATAGACAAAAAATCGTTGGCATTATTGTCCAATAAAAACAATCATAGAAAAGTATACCGAATATAATACCGTAGAAAATTGCAAAACGTCTTACAAAAACTAAAGCAAGAGCTTTAGAAAAAAAGTAAGAGTAAATACAACATCTAGTGCTGTAAAAATAGCTGTAGAAAAAAACACCCCAAAAATATGACGAACCAAGAACGAAGTCTTTAGTAATAAATATGTTATCAAAACGGTAAAATATGGCGCCGGTTCAGTAATGGTCTGGGGATGTATGTTGGCATAATGTTTCGGTAATCTTACATTTATAGAATCTACAATGGAAACGGAAGATTAGATCGAAATTTTAAAAAACAATGTACGCCCTAGTGTAGAGAAATTAGAACCAGCGCAGAACTAAATTTTCCAACAGGAAAATGATCATAAGTCTACCTTAAAAATTGTAAAAGAGAAAAAACCTTTGGATCAGATTCAGACCTAAATTGGTGGGAATATCTGGACAAAAAAAATTTAGGCAAAGAAAAATTTCTTGCAGGGATAAATTAAAGACAGTAATACAGGCTGGATGGAATAAAATGTCGCCTGATTTCACAAAAAATCTCTTTGATTCTATATCTAGAAGATTGTCGGCTGTGATAAAGGAAAAAGCACTAAAAATAAAATATTAAATACAATGTTTTACATAAATTATAAAATTATTTTGATGCAAAAAATCTGATACTTTCCCGTAAAAATTTATTTTTTTTGTTTCTTATTTTTTCTAGATTTTATTAATGAGTTAAATTTTACTTAATTAAATAAACAATATTAGGGGTTTACTTTAATTGGCTAACATTGGCTAAAAGTAAGTAAAGTAAAACAAGTAAGAAAGTATAGTCGGTCAAGCCACTACACCCCAGTATATGTATAAAACAATTTTTCATATGGAAGATATGAACTATTATGGGCCGATTATCCATAAATTTAGTGTCATGATTTTTGTGAATATAAATATTATATACACATGTTAAACTTTATCTCGATATAAATACTTTTATAAGATTTATGGAGGTTAAAGTGAATTATGGCAGTTTCGACTAATTATGGACCGACCATTATAAAATTAGGTGAAACTTATTTGTCTTGAATTTTATTTAGATACCAACATTTTTAAGAAATTTATAGTCGTTAAAGTGATTATCGTAAGTGAGCCTTTTATGGGAGCTATGATTAATTATGAACCGATCTGCACAAAATTTGTAGGTCTTATTTGGCTTAATTTACCACTCATTTGTGGTGAAATTTGTATGGATTCATGCATAATTCAAACATTTATGATCGTTAAACCCCTTTTCGAGAGGATATTTGTATGGGGGCCAGGTGAAATAATTGACCGATTTCCACCAGTTTCAATCCCATTCGGCCGAAAAATATCACATATCAAATTTTATTGAAATATCTTCAAAATTGCAACCTGTACTCTGCGCACAAGCTTTACATGGACCGCCAGCTATCCAGCCAGACGGACTCAAAAAGTGATTCTGAGTCGATCGGTATACTTTAAGGTGGGTGTGGGATCAATATTTCTGGGCGTTACAAACGTCAGCACAAATCCAATATACCCTCCCCACTATGGTGGTGTAGGGTATAATAAATCGTTGATTTAGCTGACTTTAAAACGGCGTAAGAACTATAGAATTACGAGTATATTCGGTATCATATTTTATTTATTTTAAAAATTAACTGCAAATTTAAATTAAATCCTTTTTGAGTTATCAAGATTAATTTTTTTTTTAGTTTAAAGCTTCAATCAATTTATATGGTTAGCTAAGTTTTTGCGGGAAACTTCTCTTTTATTTGCATTCCTTCTATTGTGTAAATTTGTTTCATAGTTTAAATAATTTTGCCATAATTAGCATTTGTGTTTATTGTTTAGATTTTCTGCTTCTTTGTCACTTTGTAGTTGAGAAAGTGTAGTAGCTGCTGACCAGTCATGACATTTACATACGAGTATATCATTATCTACTGGTGACATTGATTTCAAAACTTTTCACTTGCACTTTCAAATGTTTGCTTAGTGCATAAACATTGGTTTTTATATTAAATATGTATATAATAGTTTAAATAGTTTGAAATACTATACTTAATATTGTTTCGAGTTATTAAATCGCAGTGACAGTAAGCAAGGGTTTAATGTTTCTTTCAACTGCAATAACAATTATTCTGACATTTGACACATTGTTTTCACTTTTATTAAAAAAAAACATTCAACAGAGTGTGTGTTTGTGTGAAAATATTCAAGTACGATATAAAAAACGAAAACAAAACTGAGCAAAAGAAACAAAAACATAAAAATATTTATAAATGTCAAAATGTTTGTTGAGTACGAGAATGTTGATTATGATGTCGATTCACTTACTGGGTCTGTTTTTAAACCCAACACCATCATAGTGGGGAGGGTATATTGGATTTGTGCTGATGTTTGTAACGCCCAGAAATATTGGTCCAACACCCACCTTAAAGTATACCGATCGACTCAGAATCACTTCCTTAGTCGATGTAACGAAGTCCGTCCGTCCGTCTGGCTGGATGGCTGGCTGTCCATGTAAAGCTTGTGCGCAGAGTACAGGTTGCAATTTTGAAGATATTTCAATAAAATTTGATATGTGATATTTTTCGGCCGAATGGGATTGAAACTGGTGGAAATCGGTCAATTATTTCACCTGGCCCCCATACAAATATCCTCTCGAAATAGGGGTTTAACGATCATAAATGTTTGAATTATGCAAGAATCCATACAAATTTCACCACAAATGAGTGGTAAATAAAGCCAAATCCCATCTACGAATTTTGTGCAGATCGGTCCATAATTACTCATAGCTCCAATATAAGGCCCACTTCCGAAAATCACTTTAAATAGTATAACTCCCTCAAAAATCTTAATATCTTAATAATATTAAACGCAAATATATTCCATATATATACGAACAATATGGTACAATTTTTAGATGATCGCTCCATAATATGTTATATCTCCCATATAGCGCCCATTTCTGAAAAACTTTTTATACATATACTGGGTAGAAGGGTATTATATGGTCGGGCTTGACCGACTATACTTTTTTACTTGTTTCTTTTGCTTTGAAACTGGGTTACAACGTCACTGTGCAAATACAACAAGAACAACAATTTCCAAGACAATAATAAAATATGGCCAACAAAAACAATAGCAAAACAGCAGTTAAAGTCAAATTGTAGCTGATGTCAAATGATGAAAGTTAAAAGGCAAATATATAAAAACAAAAATTACAAAAACAAAGAAACAAAACAAATGAAATTGTGTAAAAAACAAAAGTCAAAAGTGAAAAATGTAACACTTAAGGCGGCCAAAGAGTAAAAAGTAAAATAAAATGATTTAAGTATAAGTTGGAGGTAAATATTAAAAAGACGTATAAGTATTATACGATATACCCTACTATAAATGGTAGGCAAATAAGGGAATTGAGTCAATTATATTTTCTTTTTAACTATAATAGCGCATTATTTAAAGAATTTATTCAAAATTCTTTCCATTCCATTCTTAACTCTTTCATTTTTAACACATCATATTTTTATGTAAATTACTATACGTTACACAGTAGAATATAAAACTTTCCTTAACTTAGCTAGCTCCAGTTTGTTTTTGCAGCTTTAGATACTAGACTTTTAAAGAACAGACTGCAGATGTTACTCAGACTGGGAACTCAGTTGAGCCCACATTCTTTTCTTATGCGTATCTGAAGTAGTTCTCAAACAACTTCTTGGAAGTCAAATCATAATCATTGATATTTTCAGCGAAACTCAAGCATGTACGTTTAATCTCCTTTCCATTTCAAGATTTCGTTTCTAGAAATGTTGAGTTAATTTCATTACATACAAAAATTATTTCTATAGATTTTCCATTACAACGAGACTTTTCATCACTTTAATTTCGTTTATCAACTTACAAAATAGCATCGCACTGACTAGTCTTTAACAAATTTAACTTTAATCAATCTTGTCTTTATAGGTTGAAATAAACAAAAAATAGCAACTATCAAGTTTCCAATAGTCTTTTTTAATAAAAATATATACATATGTATGTAACTTGATATTGGGGTCATTGTGTGTCAAGGTCATGTCATTGTATCATTTGTATGTCACTACTTAAATCATGCAGAAGCCCTACTAAATTTTGTTTAACATTCTTATGTTAGCAATAGTTCTATTTTACACACGCTGGCACAAACTAAATATACTGTCTACTCTGACGTACAGCAGCAGCATACAGTGGAACAAATTGCAAAAAAGTAATACACAAATCTAGAGGAAGCTATGTATCAATTGTTTCAAAAGCACTAGTCACATGTTAAGTAACAATAATCAAAGATTTTTTTTTTAATTTTGTTAATTTTGCAATAATTAAGCATTTGATTTTCTATAGAAAAGTTTCCTATAGAAAAGTTATCTATAACTTTGATTTTCTATAAAAAAGTTATCGACAACTTTAATTTTCTATAGTAAAGTTTATTTAGTTTAACTCCGATAGAAAAGTTATCGATAACTTTAATTTTCCATAGAAAAGATATCTATAACTTATATTGTATTGTTTAACATCGGTCCACCGTGCAGCATCAGTTACTAAATATTACATCATGAACTCAGGCAAATAAACAAACACTCCACTAAATACAAATAGAGCTTCTCGTACAGTTAAATTGTTGGTAAATTGAAAATAGTCATAAAGACGTGTTCGAAAACTTATGGCTCTGGACTACACTCACTCACTCGAACACAAACCAACAAACAGTCCACGGAAGCATATACATAAATGCCTGTTAACTGAACATCTGGGAGTAAAACCTCTCGTATAGAAAATGAATGAAAAATAAAACTAAAGGGTAATTGGCACATAAGCCAAGTTAAGACAGAAAAGACTAAAACTGAAATGAACAAAATACAGGTCAATTTTGTGTGGTGGCTGTTGGTTTGAAAAGTATCAGGTAAATTGAAATTAAAGAACACGGAAAATAATCTTTTAAAAGTGGTCATAAAATTGGTTATTTATACTCGCTGAAAAGCAGGATTGAATTTAAGGGCAAAATTTAAATTAAAAGTATGATATCTGAAGGCAACTGATATTACTAAACGGTCTAGACTTTACAATATGTAATTGAATTTTCAATAAGCTGTCTTTCATAAAACACGCCACTTAAGTCCAGGTTGCATAAGAATTATATTTTACAGGTATGTAAAGTTAGCCACAAAATAAATTTAAGAATGCAACTTTAGATTCCAACAAACAAATAGCATTTTGAAACACCATATGTATATTAGAATTTAATTTAAATGTTTTCTATTCTACTAATCCTCATTTGTGTAAATTTTCTTTCTGAGTTTTTAAACAAGCAAATAAGAAACACTTCCTATATCTACATTCTTAACATTTATCTTTCTTCACAAACAAAGAAATTTAAAATTCTTTTGTTTTAGCTTCAAAAAGGCATTTCAATGCTTTGAAAAATTGTTTCAAATTTTCTAAAAACAAAAAAAAAAATAGCAACAAATATTTACACTTTTGTAGCTTTTCAACAACTAATTGTCTTTGAGATGAACGGAAAAAAAGGAAAGAAAATACATAAATTTGTTTATATATTTTTTAATTTAACTTTTTTAATTTATAAAACAACAAATACTTGAATAAAAGACAAACGTTGATGATGATGATGATGACGATGCTGGTGAAGAAGAGTCAACACTGAACACAATGGAATGAATAAATACTCGTGTGTGTATTGTGTATGAGTGGAAGTGTTTTACCATTTTGCACTTTTACTCACTCTTCTCCTTCCGAACCCCGCTCTGAAAAACACCCGCAACATTTATTCATAAATAAAACAAATTTGAACTTTAAAATTGTATAATAATGACAGCAAAAACAAAGCCAAAAAAAAAATAACAATAACGAAACATATAAACAAAAAATGGTTTACCAATAAATGTGGTTGGCAGGGGCAACAGGGAAAGGGAGGCAGAGAAGATGATTATATTTTATGTAAACTAAAAAATAAAATATGTGTGGAAAAGAGTACATAGATACACTCGAAGAGTAAATTTTAGTTAATTAGTGTTTAAGTTCAACTATTTGAATGTATTGTGGTTGACTGTAGGTCGAACTTAAGCTGATCCAGTCAACTTTTTAAAGAAAAAAAAAATGGATCGTAACTCACTTTTAACTTCAAAATTTACTTAAGAAATTGATAATAAATAACAAACATTTATAAAAATGCTGAACACTAAACCATCTACAAATTTTTTGCATCAGAAAGCTATAGATAGAATTTTGTTGATAGACAAGCTATCGATAACTTTGTTTTTTATATAGAAAAGTTATCGATAAGTTTTTTTTTAATACAAAATTTATCGATAACTTTGTTTTTTATAGAAAAGTTTTCGATAACTTTGTTTTCTTATAGAAAAGTTATCGATAAGTATGTTTTTCTATAAAACATTTATCGATAATTTTGTTTTTTATAGAAAAGTTTTCGATAACTTTGTTTTTTTATAGAAAAGTTATCGATAAAAGTTTGTGTCTTTATAAAAAAGTTATCGATAACTTTCCATTTTTATGGAAAAGTTATCGATAACTTTGATTTTTATAGAAAAGTTATCAATAACTTTGTTTTTCTATATAAAAGTTATCGATAACTTTGTGTCTTTATAGAAAAGTTATCGATAACTTTGTATTTTTATAGCAATGTTATCGACAACTTTGTTTTTCTATAGGAAACTTTGTTTTTCTCCAGAAAAGTTATCGATAATTTCGTTTTTCTCTAGAAAAGTTATCGATAATAACATCTGTATAGATTATTTTTTTATTTGTCTATACAAAATTAATAGATTTTTAACTTCAATTTACTCCAGAAAATTGATCAATAACGTCACTTTTTATTGACGTTCTTTATGTGAGTGTTTCTGTGCAGAAAAACTTTGCTTGCCAGTTTTAAATTTTTACCACATTTCTATATCACTAGTGTGTGTATTTATTTGTATGTGGTTTTACTCTTATTTTGGAAGTTGGTAGTTCGAATTAAAACCCAAAAATAAATAATATGTTTATAAATAAATACATACATACATTCATACAGACATAACTACATTTATATTTTGGTTTTTGTCAAAATACTCGTATGTATCTATTTAGTTTGTTGATGACAGAGACAAGCAGACAAACCAGCAAAAACAATAACAAATAATATGTAGTAGGATGCACTATGGTCCCAATTGAAATAAAAACCAACGACGACAACACATAATGATGACAATGACGATGTCGTATGCGGTTGATGATGAATTTGTTTAATAATTCATAAATTAATATGATCACATATAAACACATACGATACAAAAACAACAGAAGACATTATTTAAAATTCAAAATAATTTACATGTACTCGGGCGTATGTTTGAATGGAAGTTTTTTAACAAAAACAAAATTAAATCATCAACTACTGGAAATGAAAACTAAACAAAATAAAACAAACACCACCATTGAAACAAATCACTCTCATGAAACAAGCAGCCAACCAGCCAGCCAGCCATCCCATTCCATCCATCTAAATAACCACCATTCCACTATTATCAACTAACTACCAACAAGAGTCATTTATTCATTCATTCATACGTTCAGACACTGGCGCACACAATTTTCAGTATAAACTGTAACTCGAACGCGTTAACAACATTTCCTCTACAGAAGAGAACCACTGATAGAATTTGACCAGCTGGTATTAGAAAAAAAAACTCAATAAACGTGGATTTAAACGCAAAGTATCTAAAGTTTTTGTGAGTGTTTTTTTTTTGTTAAGTTTTTTAGCCAAGTTAAGAACTGCAGTTGTTTTGCTGCACAACCGGCATTTAATAATTTCGGTTGCATTGTTATTCTTTTTCAATTTAATTATGTGCAATGAGTAAACATACCTAGTGTATGTATATCATTTATTAAACAAATTTAGTTTGATATGAGTTGTTAAAAAAGTAAATTGTTTTAACAATAATAATTATTATTGTTTTTAACATGATTTGAACATGAAAAGTATTGAGAAAAAAACATGTCAAAATACAGTTTTCTTTCATTAAAAAATAATTTGTTAAAATAACATTTATGTATAAATGTTTAAACGTATTCACTAATAAATAAATATTTAAATAATATGAATTATGTTTCTGTCATAAAATGTCATACATTTAGAAATTTTAATTTAATTCAGACAACTTCGTGTTTTTTTCTTTTTTTTTTGTGTGTAAATGAAACCAGAAATTTTATTAAACTGGGTTAAACATCTACAATTCTTAATGAAACAAGTTTGAAAAAAGAAGAAAAAAAAAATAAAAAATTTCTAGTTTTCCTTTCTAGAATTAAAGTGAAATCGTTATAAAAAGTGTAATAAATTAAAAACATACTTGAGATCAATTAAATACGGTGCTTACAGAATTAGTACTGTGATATACAATAAATAAACAGCTGGTTAATGTTGTAATCTGGTAAGTTAAAATTACTATTAATGAATTAATTAATTGTGATACTATCAATATATAAAGATAATTTAAGGCCTTAAGACACTTGTAAAATAAAAATAAAATTGTGAAATCTTAATTTCTCCTCTTTTAAGACATTATTTGTTAAATTCGCAAGTGATGTTGTAGTGTCGTAGGAGTTGTATGTCGTCTAAATTCACAATAGTTGTACAAATGTTGTTGGTAATTTCTATATACATATTTTGTACAACGCCTACGGCATTTTTACCAGCGTTGTTAACTTTAAAATTTCAAAGCACACCAAAATGGAGAAAAAACCGCGCCATTAAAAAAAACGCACCAAGTTTATAATTTTACATTTTTTTTAACAGAGATCAACGATTAATATGTAGTAAAAGTAATAATATTAAAAGCCTTTTTTTAATAAACGAGCTAATAGAAACAAAATAAGCATTTAACCACTCAAAAAAGCTAAACTACTAATTGGTAAAAAAAAGGGCTAATTTTAGTACATATTTGGTACTTTTTTAAATTATTTTTGTTGTCTATTTTAAATACTCCTATTTGAATATTTTTTTAATAAAATTTGTTAGGGCTCCGCTGGGATTGTTGTTCGTCTACAGTTCAGTAGACCAAACCATCAGGCATACAAGAATTTTTATTTACTTGTTTAAAATGTCAATTTTATTATCAAATAAAGATTTTCACCCTATTCACCTTTAGCAATAACCTTTAATCCTTTAATTAATTTAATTAATAAAAAGAAATACATATTTCATAACAGTTTCAGAAAAATTAAAAAAACTCACCGAAATTAAAAAAAGCGCACCGCGCACCAACTTAGGAATTTTTTGCATACAATTTAAAATAGCACCACAATTGGTGCGAAATGCACCAAGTTAACGACATATTTTTTTAAATGTTGTATGAAAGCTTAAGTGATGCCAAGAGGTAAAATATGCATCTCAACATAAAAATTACTCATTTTAGTTTAAAAAATAACCAAACGGTAACACTCAAATCATAAACAGATTGACAAATTTAAAACAAGAAAACATGGTGTAACTATAAAAGGTGAGTGCAGCAGTGCACAGCTGACTGACTTTCTTTACAATTTACTTATGTCAAAAGTAATATTTTATAAAGTGGTTTTGACAGTAGTACATTATTTTACACAAACAAAATGCCTGTTGTTTCTGTATTGTGTTGTATTTGTTGTTGATTTGCACTCACCTTGTATAATTACACCAGACAAGAAAATAAAATTAATAATGTACAAATTTTAATAATGAATATTGCTGAAAATACTACGGTAGTTTTTAATTTTGAAAAATATTCATTTATTATGTTTTGTATAATTGTTTTTCAAATATTTTTCTGTCATTTTGAAGTTTTGACAACATAAACATACGACAAAATTGTGTTCACAATCAGATAGTTGTATCATACAATGTACAACATACAACATCACTTGTGAATTGAACAATTAAGTTTCGTGCAGAACGCGACAGTAGTTTAAAAGTACCTATATTACTAATTAGTAGTATGTACTAGTGACTACGTTGAATTAAAATAGAATCACATAGTTATATCGAGTCATAACTACAAACAGATCTTAAGTGCAAAACAACAAACTTAATAGCAGAAACATTTTTGTAATTGTTTGCACAATGGGAATATAACTCACTTAGAAATTATTAAAAGTTTTTTTTGTAATATCATTTAAATTGAATAAAATTACTCTTTAATGAATTCAAATATCTACAGCAGAGTATTTTTTTTAGTAAATATATTTCTGTAAAACTTATTCTATAATAAAATCAAGGAAAAACCGAAATTTTTGCAAATTTTTCCAGAAACTTATTCCAATCATTTTAAAATTGGTTAAAAACAGTGACAGTGTCAGTTGCAGAACACTTAAGCTAGATTTACACCATTAAAATTTTCTTCAAAATTGCTCTTCAAAACGCTTCAAACTCGTGTAAACAGCAAAATTTCTTCAACATTTATTTAAATTTAGTTATTAATAGTTATTAAATAAATAAATTTTGAAGAAATTATCCTGTTTACACGAGTTTGACAAATTCTGTTTCAGCTCATAAATTTTCAAGCCTTCAAATAACTTGCCAATCTAACTTATTCAAAGCAGGTCTTCTCCGTCACAAATGTTGTTCCATTTTTCTCCTTTCCCTAAACTATTTTCCTAGTTTCAAATTTATAAGAGCCAATTGATGTTGCAACGTCAACAAAAATCTATTTTTACTCTAAATATATGTATGTATGAGAAAAACCATTTAATTTAATGCTTTGAAACACGTACTCAATTACAAAAATATCAGTTTATTGTAATTAAAGTTACTGACAGTGAATATTTATTATTTAATCGTTAATTTCTGTGTTACATTTATTTTCAACTCAAATTGTTAATTTCGCAAAAAACACATTTTAAACTAAATTTAACCTTTTTTTAGTTTTAACGGTTTTATTAGTTTTCAACTTAGTTAAAAATACACCTAATTCTGTTTTTACGCGAGTTTTTTTTACGCGAATTTGATTTAACGCGTTTCCAAATAAATATTTCATTCTGTTTTTATGCGACTAGATTTGATTTAACGCGATCTAAAAATGTATGTATTTTTACAAGAAAAACGTTGTTTGCACTTGTTTTGGAGATATTTAAATTAAACACATAGTTGGCAGCACTAAAAATCGTCTGGTACGAAAAACAACCGCGAAATTTGAACGCGAACTGAAATTATTAATGGGTAGTTATCGTGAATTGCATTACAGTCTTATAAAAACTGTAAGTCAACGATTAATAACGGAATTTGTGACCAAAATCACTGAACCATCACCAGCAACTGATCATGATTTCGAAAATATTTCTAGCGATGAAAGTGATGTCTTTCGTAAACGAATGCGATTATCAGAAAGTGATACTGAATAAAAAATATATGTGTATCATATTTATATAACAAAAATATTTATTTTTAAGTTTTATGGTTTTTTGTGATTACTTTTCTAAATGAACTCTTTTCTATTGGTTTTGTTTAAAATATGTTTGTGTATAAAGCAACATGAGTTTGAATTATTTATCTTATTTTACCTGATATTTCATACGTGGAACCAATTCCCTCATGTAATATGGATACTCTATCTTTTTTTACGCGGTTTTTTACGCGAGTTTTCGAGGAACGTATCTATCGCGTAAAAGCAGAATTAGGTGTACTCCAGTAATTGCTTTAAATTAATGTCTTGCACAATTTGCATACGTGTCTTCATTAACTTCAAATTTGTTTAATGTTTCAAGTTACAAATTTTCTATAATGAAAAAATAAACTTTAATGGTAAAAAAAACTATAATTTTGCGTTTCATACACACGTTCAATACGTTCAAATTAAACTGAAATTAACAAAATTTCCATAGCAGACAAATAGTAAAGGTATGAAGTTGCTCAGGCATTAATAGTTTTTAGATATTTTAAAGGTATGTTTGGCTTTTTTAATATATTTATTTTTTTTTTTTTTTTTTGTATAATGAATAAAAGATTTGTGATTTAAAAAAACTCTGTAAAAACAAGAAAACAAAACCCAGTTGGAAATTTCTATTCGTTCAACTACTTTCTTGTAAACTTTTTTAAATGTGAGAAGGCAGATCATAGTGCATTTCTGTTTAAATGGATGTGAAAGTCAAGAATTGTCATCTGCATTTCTTTGTTTAAAGTCGCAGGTGAAAACTTTTCTGGGTTATTGAAATTTTCCGCTGGGTTTTCAAATAAATTAGTTTAAAATTCAATTTTGTATTTTATTATTAAACCTATACAACAAAAAATTAATTTTATTATAATATTAATGCAAAATCCACCCAACGTTAATTGCTTAATAAGCCCGTAAAACTCGTAAATCAGAAAACAAAAAACTGTTTATTATATTAAATTTATAATAAAATGATTACGGTTTTTATTGTTACAATTTTCTCGTTTTGTTTTTTGCCACCAATAATTTAATGCAATTTATTCGAAAATTTATGTTTTTAAATGCAATGCCTAAATTAAATTATTTTAATTTAATAGATTTGCTCCGCAGTTAAAAGTAAAGATAGGGTTGTTTTACTTACAATAATTCTGAAAACAATTGTTGAAATTGTCACCTACTCATGCTTATATTTAGACAAAACATCAGGGGCCAAATTACCGCATTCGTGATCGAATGAGCTATCGTATCGCAAAATGATTTCGATATCGAAATTATGATAAAATGTACTAAATTTCTTGCTCGATATCGAATGCGATAATTTCAAATAAGAAAATTACGATAAAATTTTACTCGATATCGAATGCGGTAATTTGGCCCCAGACTTTCTTTACAGACGTTTAAGTTATCTGCACTAGCAAAATCTATCAAACAATTCAATTCTTTGTTGATCAATACAGGACATTACGAGAAACCAAACCAACCAGCGCTCTTTACCACTATCATTATGAGCTCAAAGAAATCAAAAGCCTCCTTGATATTTTCAGATTCATGGACTAAGACACATAACTCCTTTGACTATATAACTTGGAGTCATCTAGTACCAGGAATATCATTTAATCATAAGTACAGAATATCCTTCATATAGGGAGATTTATGCAAGAGTATAGAAAAGGATTCACACTCCAAGATTCACACGCCTTAAGTTATACCACTCAATAAGCTACGAATGTAACCAAAGTTTTTTTTATATAGTCTAGTACAAACATCAACCAGAGATCTTTTATAGTCTAGTTTAAGTCTTGTTTAAGCTTTAATCATATTACTTTCTTCAGTTAGTTTAAGCTTTAATTGTAATTGTATATAAAGTATAATTTAAGCTTCAAGAATTTATATAGAATAGTTTGAGCTTTAATCATAAGTTTATATAGTCCAGTTTAAGCTTCAATCGTATGACTTTCTTCAGTTAGTTTAAGCTTTAATTCTACAATTACAATTAGGCTTTAATTATAGCTTTAATCGTATGATTTTCTTCAATTAGTTTAAGCTTTAATTATTGGTTTATATAAAGTCTTGTTTAAGCTTTTATTGTAGGTGTATAAAAAGTTTAATTTAAGCTTCAATCGTCAGTCTTTCATATGCTAGTATAAGACTCAATCGTAAGTTTTTAAAAAAAGTCTAATTTAAGTTTAAGCTTTAATCATAAGTTTATATAGTATAGTTAATCATAAGTTTATATAGTTCAGTTTAATCCTTAATCGGTAGTTCTTCAGTTTTTTTGTATATAAAAGGTGTGTATATAAAATAATTTAAGCTTTAATTGTAGGTGTATATAAAGTCTAATTTAAGTATTATACATAAGTATTTCTTAAGCTAATTTAAGCTTCAATCACAAGTCTTGCTTATGCTAGTTTAAGCTTTAATCGAAAGTTTATATAAAGTCAAATTTAAGCATCTATCATAAGTATTTCTTAAGCTAGTTTCAACTGCAATCGTAAGATTTTCTAAAGCTAGTTTAAGCTTCAATCTTAAGTCTTCCTAAAGTTAGTTTTATATTGAAGTAATTTGGATTTTTTGAAGGTACTATTTAACGAAATTAAATGTTTTCAATTGTGCACACATTAAAGAGGTTACACTTTGGGTTCTTGTTAACCCGTCCCATAGTTGATCTATAAAGCTTAAATTCAAAACATAAACCCAATTAAAAGTTCTTCTAAAATCATGCAAAGTTTAATTAAAATAGGAATTTATCAGCCCAATCATGAATAAAAATTCGGCGGGAGTGTTTTTTCCCTTTTCTCATTTTTCCTATTCAAATTAAATGTTAAAAAAATAAAAAGGGAAAAAACTCCCACGATTTTTTTATTCATGATTTAATTTTACCACCGTTCATCATGAATATAGAGAACAACTCTTTCGTTATGACTCTACAGATAGATAAAGATTGGATAACCATAAACTAAACCGCAGAGTGGATACTCCCCCATTATGAAGTTCTTCTATTGACAAAGAAGTGTTTGTCTTCTAAATATTAACAATTTGGCTGTGAACAAGCAAATTGCAAACCTAAGAAAATGTTCTCCTATTAATATATGGACTGAATAATACCTTAATTAATGTTACTGCAGAGAAGTGGATAACAAAGAGATTTTTCAGAAATTATTGTTTAACTAACAAAAACCAGTTTCAGTTAATCTTCCTCAGTGTATAGATGGCTTGATTAAGATGATTTAAACTTGAAAAGTTTATGCCCTCCAATCGCACATATAACTCAACTACAAACCAAGCAACAACTTCAAATAACACAAAAACTGTAAAAAATCACACCAATTAAAAAATAAAATATCAAATCTAAGTTGACATTTTCAAAACTACTTACATTTTTTACAACTTCTTTTTTAGCTCAATTTCAAAGTATATAAATCATAGGTTTATTTTAGTTTGCCCTCGTTAAGAATCTATAAAAACTAAATCAAACAATTGTTTTACAATTTCATAATGCCATAAATGTCATCTAACATTTATAAATATGAATTTAACAATTTGAGAAAGTAAAAAAAAATAACCAAAATCATATTCAAATAAAGTGCATTTCAAGTGTTAAACGAAACCCTCAAGGCTTAAATATAAAATTAAATAAATTTAAAATTTTTTTTGCAACATTTATACAACATTGACAATCATTTAATTTTTGCGCATTAATTATTCAAATGAATCTCGAACCAAACCAATTTTTGCTAAAGTTTTTTTTTGTTTTATCTTTTTGTTTGTAATATTTTGTTGGAACATTTTTTTTGGTTTTTATGTCAATATATTTTTGGGTAAAACGTATATTTATTAAAATTCGCATTAAATGAAGCAGCCATGATAAAAAAAAATTTATTAGCTTAAAACTTGCCAACAAAATCATAAAGATTATAATTGGTTGAGTAATTTTTAGGTTAAAAAAATAATAAAATTAGCATTTCATTAAAAATGGAAATTTTCTAAGGGTGGCAGCAGAGGGCCTAGAAATACAGACAACAAATGTTGAGAATATCTATTTATTTTTAATATAATGCTGGAATATAATAAACATGTTAAGATACAATAAATACCAAGAGCTTTCAATTTCTCTTAAAGATAGAGAGTGACATGACAGTTGGGGAAATGCAGCCAAAGTGGCTTATTTGCTGCTTTATGGCATTGGAATTTGTAAAGACATAATTCCAGATTAAAAAAAAATTAAATTTTGTGCAACTGTTCATTAAACAATTGTAGGAAATGTATGTATTATTTTAATTTTTCCTGCAAAAAGTTTATTTAATTTCATTGATTATTAAATGTCATTTCTTAAACGATTTAAAATCTGCCTTTATTTTACTTTTCAATGCAATTTTCTTTTCAATGTGTGCGATTATAAACATTTAATTTCTATAAATATAAACAATTAATTGCTATAAATCAATGAACTCTACTTAAAGAAATGTATACATTATTACTCATGGAAATATTGATTAGTTTAAATAAAATTATTCAATCTAATTGAATAAAATCACCAATATCTCATAATAAAAAATAATTAAGCTTGGTTTGCATACGCTGCAATAAAACTGACAAATAAGTAGAAAAATATTACAAAGTTTTTATAGAAAACACAGTGTAACGAATATTTTTGTTGCCGCAATTAAAATCAAAGGAAAATTAAAACACATATAGCTAGCTAGTCTAGTGGAAGCTTTAATGGGTCTTTAATATAGTTTAAACTTCAAGCTAGTTTAAGCTTTATTTTAGTTTAAACTTTAATCGTATGTTTTTATATTGTCCAGTTTAAGCTTTAAATGTAGGTTTTTATGTAGACTACTGCAAGCTTAAATTGTAGATCTGTATACAGTCAAGTTTTGGCTTAAATCTCAGGTCTTATTAAAGCTTATTTTAAGCTTTAATAATAGGTCTTCTACTAAGCTAGTTTAAGTTTCAATCATATGTCTTTTATTAAGCTAGTTTAAGCTTCAATCCTATATCTTTTATTAAGCTAGATTAAGCTTTAAAAGTATGTCTTTTATTAAGCTAGTTTGAGCTTCAATCCAAAATCTTTTGTTAAGCTAGATTAAGTTTTATCTGTAGATCTTTTATTAAGCTAGTTTAAGCTTCAATCCTAACTCTTTTATTAAGCTAGATTAAGCTTTAAACGTATGTCTTTTATTAAGCTAGTTTAAGCTTCAATCCTAGATCTCTTATTAAACTAAATTAAGTTTTAATCGTAGGTCTTTTACTAAGCTAATTTGAGCTTCAATCCTAGATCTTTTATTAAACTAAATTAAGTTTTAATCGTAGGTCTTTGAGCTTCAATCCTAGATCTTTTATTAAGCTAGATTAAGCTTTTATGGTAGATCTTTTATTAAGCTAGTTTAAGCTTCAATCCTAGATCTTTTATTAAACAAAATTAAGATTTAATCGTAGGCCTCTTACTAAGCTAATTTGAGCTTCAATCCTAGATCTTTTATTAAGCTAGATTAAGTTTTAATCGTACATCTTTTCTCAAGCTGGTTTAAGCTTCAATCCTAGATATTTTATTAAGCTAGATTAAGTTTTAATCGT
This sequence comes from Bellardia bayeri, assembly GCA_950370525.1. Lineage (NCBI taxonomy): Eukaryota > Metazoa > Arthropoda > Insecta > Diptera > Calliphoridae > Bellardia > Bellardia bayeri. Next base: position 89,793,827 of record OX493267.1, read on the forward strand.
AGGTCTTTTATTAAGCTAATTTGAGCTTCAATCCTAACTCTTTTATTAAGCTAGATTAAGCTTTTATGGTAGATCTTTTATTAAGCTAGTTTAAGCTTCAATCCTAGATCTTTTATTAAACTAAATTAAGATTTAATCGTAGGCCTCTTACTAAGCTAATTTGAGATTCAATCCTAGATCTCTTATTAAGCTAGATTAAGTTTTAATCGTAGATCTTTTCTCAAGCTGGTTTAAGCTTCAATTCTAGATTTTTTATTAAGCTAGATTAAGTTTTAATCGTAGGTCTTTTATTAAGCTGGTTTAAGCTTCAATCCTAGATGTTTTCAGCTTTAATCGTACGTCTTCTATTAAGCTGCAGTACCAGTTATATATTTAAGCTAATAATGTCCAATATTTCAGAATGCCAGCCCAAATCTTATTTAAATCTATAATTTTGATTACCACAATTTATTCTTTATTGGTTTAATTTAAAGGGAAAACCAAGCAATTAGTTATTAAAATAAATATTTTGTATGTAAATAAAACTATTCGAACTAATTTCTCTTGACATATGAGTAATAGATATTTGTAATTCAAATGTTGTTTAAATGTCATACATTATAAATACATGTTTTTAAGTGCATTAATATTTTTTAAGTACTTACTATTACATTATTATTCCATAAATACTACAACTATTTTTGTATAAATAAACTAGAAAACATCATAAAAGTTTTAGTGCATGTACACCCTACCAAACTATCAGCTTGTTTAGACATACGAGAGACTCCCCCAAGAGCAATAATTATTACATATAAACATTTACTAATGCATGTTTTTTTATACAATAAAATATATTTGCTTATGCATAAATAAACAATTTATAATAAAATATTTGTATGCATTAAAATGTCTGTACTCTCGCATGTAAATTTTGAATAGAATAGAATTGATATCGTAGGAGGAGGGTGATTGATGTAGCTTATATGTAGTAGGTATTTTCCCCAAAGGAAATAACAAAGAAGGTAGAAGGAAAATTTATGTTTAAGAAAAAAAGATTCATTGCATCATTAGAATATAATTCACGTGATTATTTTCAAGAATGAACAAATGTGTAACTGTAGTAAAATATGAATGATTCATATATTCAAGCATATTGGCATTTTCATAAAAATCAAGGAGTACTTTAAAGGAACCTTGACAAATCCTTCTATTTGGTTGAGATAAAGAAATTTTACATATTGATATATAGTATTTTTGTTTTTGTAAGCTACTGTAGGAAATAAAGTTAAATAACTGTTATTATTCGGACAGTTGTTGATAAAATGAAAAAGTTAGTTGTTATTACTATATTTAACTATTACGGAAAGTTGACTTTAACAGTGGAATTTAATAAAACCCTTATCCAAGTTTGTCTACAGTTGCACACACACACACACACACATATATATATTTACTCATATATATATAGTTGGGTGCAAATATGTAAAGTGTTATTACAAAATTCTGCCTCATTTCCATGGCCCACAGTTATTTGTTTTTTTAAACACAGCCTCCTACAAATTTCATTGCAAGTAAATATTTGCTGTATTTTTTTTTTTGCGTTTGTGTGTATATATATTTTTTTTGTTGTTGTAACGGAAATACTCACCCGCACTCATGCATCCTGAGTAGCAGTGATGGCAAGTACATATTTATTATTATTATTTTGAATGGCCAAAAAATACTGAATATTGCGTTCAAATATAAATTTCCCAAATTATTTTATTTAATTTTCGAATAACGCAAAATACCTGCTGGCAGAATTTTAATTTTTACAGCTAATGCTGTAAAATAATGTAATAATTCTAAATATGTTTGTGCGAGTGCAAAATAGAAAGACAAACGTTCCTAAATTCTTTAAAAATACAACATTGCCGGGTTCAATGATTCCAAAAAAGCCGAAACATCTGAAAGGTACTGTAAATTTTGTTATAAAATGCTACAAGCTAATCTTAAGCTCATATGGTAAATAAGAAAATACAAATTAAGTTTAAATAAAGGAAATACTTTGTCCAATTAAACAAAATCCGGGCTCTTCGACAATGACTGCACAACAAATTAATCAGTTTAAGCATCAATTTATATAGTCTAGTTTAGGCTTTAATTGTAGGTCTTTGTAGAATCTAGATTAAGCTTTAAACAAATGTCTTTGTAAAGTCTAGTTTAAGCTTCAATCGCAGTTTTTTAAAAGTCTACTTTAAGCTTTAATCACATGTCTTTAATTAGGCTAGTTTAAGCTTTATTTGCAGGACTTGAAATGGTATATTTTAAACTTTAATCGTAGAACTTTATGAAGTCTAGTTTAAGAAAGAATCAAAGTTTTTCCTTAAGCTAGTTTACGATTCAATCGAAGGTCTTTCATTAAGGTAGTTTAAGCTTTTTTGGCTGGAGTTTGTTTCGTATATGAATCCTCCCTCTATTTGTCTCCAATTGAGCAATACTGGGCTATTGTCAAAGGGAAATAGCGTAATAGCGCTAAATTACGTTTTGGAATAAGTACGCAGTGCAGTTGGAGCTAATTTTTTTTAACAGTAATTTAATCAAAATAAAAAATACAAATTATTATTGGAGGATGTGAATTTTAGTTTCTCTGCTAGCTTTTCTTAAATATTAAAAAAAATAATTTTGTGATTCAAAACTATTCAATAGCTGTTTTTTTTTTTGGTTATATAATTATAAAAAAAACTTGATCCACCCTTGACAGCCCTAATAGAGGACATTAAAGCTGAAAGTGCATATCTGACGCTTGAAATATTACAGACAGATATGCTTAAATGAGTCTAGTTTTTTTTATCAGATCTGATGGTCGACATTTTTTCTTAATATTTTGTAAAATCATAAGATAAAACTCTGCCATTTCAACAAAATAAAGTTAAGAATACTAAAATAAAAAATACCAAAAAAGACCATAATCAGACTTGTGAGATATTAAAAAGCGCCAAACCTAGCTTCACAAACGCTAAATTAGCAACACTAATGAGTATACATAATATAATATATGAAAGGGAATATGTGCCGCCATGTTAAAAGCATATTTCCTTTTATAAATGTTGGTTTTTCTGTAAGCCCTACATTATAATTAGATGGCATTTTAAAGTGTGGTCATTATAACTAGTTCTGATAAAAATACAATTTATAGAAATTAGTGCATTTTTCCTAACGATTACATTATGGATAATATAATCACCCCTATCGTGAATAAAAATTCCACATGAAATTTGTTCCCTTTTATTTTTTTTACATTGAATTTGAATAGGAAAATGTGAAAAGGGAATTTTTATTCACGATAGGGGTGAATATTTAAAATAAAAAATGTACGTTATATCATTTGAAACATTATAGAAATTAGTACATTTTTCCTAACGATTACATGTTTATGGATAATATAATCACCCCTATCGTGAATAAAAATTCCACATGAAATTTGTTCCCTTTTATTTTTTTTACATTGAATTTGAATAGGAAAATGTGAAAAGGGAATTTTTATTCACGATAGGGGTGAATATTTAAAATAAAAAATGTACGTTATATCATTTGAAACATTAGAGAACCAAACATTTGTCCATTGTGGAATTCTTTACCAGATAAATTTCCCGGAAATTTCGGTAATCATCATTTAATTATAGAATCTTTAATTGACAACAAATTACAAAGAATTCTTGTCTTTATCTTTAAGAAGAAAACTTATAAAAACATTTTCGAAATTTCTGTAAAAAACAATTTGATTACCCATAAATTCGGTCACAAATCACAAACAAAACTATTTTCTCTGTATGACAAAAACCACAACAATTTAATTTTAACCAGGAAAATTGCCTTTACTAGTACACAGATTATCGGGAAGTGCCGGAATTGAACAGGTTTTTTCATATTTTTCACGGCTATAGTAAATTTTGAATGTTTACAAGTTTTACACGTTTATACTTGTACAAAGCAGCGATATCAGTTAATGAAACTAAGCTTTGAGCCTTTTGCAGGTACAAAGTAATTATTTGGTTTTTTTTTTGTTTAATAAAATATGTCTAGAACTGGCTGTTTTCGATTCATTATCAACATACAGCCATTTCTTAATGCTCTAATAGGCTCGATCAAAAATTAAATATGTACACAGATAATGACTCTCTCTCTCTACCCACAATAGCAGCTAATGTAGAGTACATATTAACATGTTTAAGTTTCCCAACGATTAAGCTTCTTTTTTTCTTGTAGTTTACTATTTGGTTTGCTAATTTTTTTTTATACATTTTCAAGTCGTCGACATTAATGAAGCTATAAAATTTCAATGAGCCATGATAATTACCAAGTTGTTGATAATTATCGCTTATATTTACAAACATTCACATATTTACTTGCAACTAACTAAATATATTCGTATACATGTGTATAATAAACGTACATTACATACAATATGTATGTACATATGTACGTACATAAGTATGCACTTATATTACATACATTTAATACATACTTTACATGACGTATACATTGTTTATCAGACATACAGTTGTATACTGATACAGATACTTATGAAATTTGTTATAATACATACGCTCAGTTGAGAGAGGCAGTCAGTCGTATTAAATGAAATTTGTTGTCTTTAAATACCAAGCAGCACTTCGCTTTTCATATATTTTTTTCTTTCTTTAAAGTTTCGATTTAATTCAATTACCTGCAATGAAATTAAGAAAACAAATTGAAATTAATAAAAAGCATTAGAAAGAACGATATTTTTAAATTAAATTATTTTAATACCTATGTATATGCACAGTGGTGGACACTAGGTTAGCACACTTAGTATATGTTGTCAATTAAAGAAAATTTTCTAAATGTATTACACTTGGCTCCCTAAGATCGCGCCATGCCATTCCACTTTTTGTGCTGGTTGTCTTTCCAGAATACAACTACCCAAAACACTCTGGACATTCATTTAGCACTAAATATTTTTAAAAATTTAATTCTTATAAGAGAAACAACAAAAAAAAAGACGACATTTAATTCCTATTATTTATATGGACAAACAAGAGGTTTTTGATAACAACTGCACATCTCCTGGGCATACACTCCACCAGAGCCATACATCGCTCTTTTGCAATTGCGTACCAAGAATTTTTGATTTCCTTCCACAAATCGGCCAAATTCTTGGGTCTTGCTGCCGTTATATGTTGCTCCACACTATTTCTTAAGTTTTCCACTAGATTTAGATCTTTAGATTGTGCTGGCCATTTCAACACATACATCATATTCTGCTACAAGCAACTCAGCACTCAAAAAAGCGTATCCCCTTGTTTAAGCACAAATTTGTCTAACGTCATTTACTCTTACAAGAGTGTTGCAAGATCAAACATCATAAAATAAAACTTTACATTTTTTTTGTGTCGCGTCCTAAATTACCGAAGTCTTTTAAAATAAACAAACGAGTTCAAATATATTTTATTTAGTGGTTACGTCTTTCTCGTCAAATATTTGCCAAGTGTGACGGTTACTTTAAAAGTATACTTTAGATTGTGCTGCATGTTTGAAGAACGCCATACGTAACTTTTTTCATCAGATCTGAACCTACAAAATTTGATTCATCGCTTCATTGGATATTCTTCCAGAAAACAATTGTTTTTCTAAATGCTCCTGGACAAACGAAATCCAGAACTGTAAGTTCTTTTTTGAAACATGTGGCTTATACTGAACAAAGTGTTTTCCATTGGGTCTTCTTCTTTTAGTTCTAGAGAAGACGTTAATACCGAATTTTGTTGAAAGATCTCGTTGAATTAAGGTGGGGTTCTTAAATGGGTCTGCCACTGAGGCTCTGTAAACTAAATACTGCTCTTTACGAGCTGTTTTTCTACCTTATAGAGGCTGTCCCATAGGTTCTAATATGGCCTAATGCGTTGTAGCCAATCTTCCTTGATCAAATTGAAGTACTTGTACAGCCCAATCATGAATAAAAATTCCTCGGGAGTTTTTTCCCTTTTCAATATTCAAGTTCAATGTTAAACAAATAAAAAGGGAAAAATAACCGCAGATTTTTTATTCATGATTGGGCTGGTAATCTTGCCAAGGGTGCTCTTCTAGAGTTCATCTGGTGAATGACCTCTGTGCAAATAGTTTTTTTTTTGACTTTTAATCTTTTGTTTCATAAAATATTTTCAAAGCTTATTAATTGCTAAAAATTTACCGTGAAAAACTAACAACAACAATAAATTTACTTCCATGTTCTAAATCATTGTCCAACTGGAATTGCCTTTTAATTGCAATTAACCATAAATAGAAGAAAGTAATAAGAAAGAATGGAATAAAAACTATATATGTATATATATAAACGAAAAATAATTTTGCAAATAGCATATATAAAATGTGCTAACGTCATGTACACCACTGTTTATAAGTATATGTATATTGATTGAAGTGTCACACATTTAATGCAGTTTAAGTATGACAAGTTATCGTATATTTATGTTTTCTGTTTACAGTATTTAAAATTTTAGAAAACGTTACGGCATGATTCATATTCAACAATTTTAAATCTTAATTATTTTCAAATAGATTCAATATAGTTTTGTAAAAAATCAATTTCAGAAGTTTCACAAAGCGTTCATCTGAGCGAGCAGTCTAGCAAACGATGATATTGTAGCTTTAATATATATTTAACAGACTTTCTTAAACTCACCCCTCACATAAGATCAATAGTGGTATATTCCCAGAATATACAAAAAATAAATTTAAATTAGGTAAAAAAAGTAATGGTCTGCCAAGCAATTTGAAGTTGTCAACCGTTCAACTATGAAAGTCAACTGAAGTCGTCACCACTCTTCAGTAAAGTTCAGGGTCGGTCGATGTAGCTTCCTAAACACCCCTAACTATCTCCAGCAGCGACAAAGTGAAAAATACTGGGTATAGTAAACTGACACATATGTCAGACAAATTTCATTTGTTTAATGAATTGTTCAAATTTTATGTTTCATTAAATAAAAACATTAGCTCCTATTTCGATCTTAAACAAAAATAACATAAGGCCCCTTTCAGATTAGGCAACTTTAATTGCGCAAGTATAATTTTCATTTTTATTTATTTTCTTTTGAACGTCAAAAACAAATAAATATCCCAAGACAAGAATGACAGCAGCTACAGAATTGTCAAGTACAAACAAGCCTGTACTCAGCAATTCGGCAATTCTTTCCCCTTCCCCTTCCAACCTTTCCTCTCACACCCACAAACACAAGACTTGCGCAAATAAAGTTACCTAATCCTAAAGGGGCCTAACATAAAAAATAACATTCATATTTCCCGTAATTGATAAAAGATATTTTTCTACTTGAATATGTATTTTAACAACAGCCTTTTATTTTTATAAATAAATAAGACAACATTTGTTAAGGAAACATTGAAAAAATATTTAAATTTGTTTTGAACCACTTTTTCAACTTTGCTCCTTTAAAGCAGGGATGGATGATCTTTGTATTTATGAAGGATTATACATACATATTTCTCAGTTATTTAATTTGGTTGCTGATGTTGCAGGGGTTTGATAAGAACAAATAAAATATATATACATTAATTTGTGGTATTCAGTGTGTGTGTGTGTTTTTTTTTTGCTATTATTTTATTGAGTAGGAATTTGTATGTGACTTGATTTCATATACATACGTGACTTCAAAGTGAGCTGATATCTGTTGAAATATACAATCATGTGAGATTATTTATAGTTCAAAATCAATAATAAATAGCACTTTATTAAATTGCGTAAAAATTTAAATACAATTTTAGATTTGTAAGAATTTTGGAGATTGTTGCTGAATGTTTGGCTTATGTTTTGTTTGCAACGATATACTGCCTGTATGCTGACATAAAAAAAAGAATATATTCTCACACTATATACCAGATCTGGTAAAAATACCAAATGAGAGTTGTACAAATAAGATAAACCTGGAACATAGTCTGTTATCGACTCTTCCCTATTTAAATTATACTTGAGTTTAAAGTTATTTAGCTGACTATGTCTCAGTTTTATCTTATTATTACAGTTCTTATGTGGCATTTTTACCACACCTGTAAATAAAGAAAGGGAAAACAGTTTTGAAGTACATAAACGTATTCCAACATTCAATACATGTGTAAATTATTTACACAGAGAATTTCTTGATTATTTTTCGCAGTGAATAGATGTGACGTGTGTTTATTTTTATGGTTTTACACCCAATAATATTTCCATACAACACAAATCGATGTTTAGCTGGTAATTGAATTACAAACAAACATGTATGTTGATGATTTTCGATTCAAAAAATAAAAATAAATATAAAACATGTAAAAAAGTAGAGTCGGTCAAGCCCGACCATATAATACCCTTCTACCCAGTATATGTATAAAAAGTTTTTCAGAAATGAACGCTATATGGGATATATAACCTATTATGGACCGATCATGATTTCTGTGAATATAATAAATATTATGTATGTTATACTTTATCTCGTTATAAATACTTTTAAAAGATTTATGGAGGTTAAAGTAAAGTACGGTCTCTTATATGGGTGTTTCGACTAATTATGGACCGACCATTATAAAATTAGGTGCCATCATTTCTGTATTTTTTTTTTATTTAGATGCCAAAATTTTTAAGAAATTTATGGTCGTTAAAGTGATTTTAGGAAGTGGGCCTTATGTGGGAGCTATGATAAATTACGGACCGATCTGCACAAAATTTGTAGATCTGATTTGGCTCCATTTACCACTCATTTGTGGTCATATTTGTTTGGATACATGCATAATTCAAACATTTATGATCTTTAAACCCTAATTTCGGGAGAACATTTGTATGGGGGCCAGGTGAAATAATGCAACGATTTCCACCAGTTTCAATCCCATCACGTACAAAATTTTATCTAAATATCTTCAAAATTGCAACCTGTACTATGCGCACAAGCATTACATGGACAGCCAGCCAGACGGACATCGTTAAATCGACTCAGGAAGGAAGTGATTCTGAGTCGATCGGTATACTTTAAGGTGGGTGTTGGACCAATATTTCTGGGCATTACAAACTTCAGCACAAATCCGATATACCCTTCCCACTATGGTGGTGTAGGGTATAACTACAAAACTTTTCTACAAAGCAATAAAAATAAAACACACAGAAAATGGTAAAAAGGATGAACGAAAAAAAAAACATGTTTCCGGAAACAGAACCAATCAGCATTTAGGTTTTCATTTGAAATGATTAAATGATTGCACCCAAAACCCCAAACTCAAACACACACAGTGGTCTGCATATGTGAGCTTTATTTTAATTAAGCAATTAAATAAATACGAACAATTATTCAAAATCAATAATTTCTTTTAATATTTTTTTTCTTTTTCGTAGAAAGTCTAAAGAATACATCTACAATTACGTAGATCGTGTACGTTTCGCCGAGAGCTCATTTCCCGACTATAAGTGCCCGTCACGTGGCTCTGGTTGGCGACACAATAAATCCATATCACATCTTGATTTGGCCACCAGCTGTCACAGTGCAGCTGCTGGTTTAAATCACTGGTCGTCATCGCATCAAACGCGCCATCATCAGTTGCGTCATTCGCGTTCGTTGGACTATAACCATATCGATCGTTGTAAAGACGCTCTGGACATTGCGGAGTATTATTGGCGCGTCGAACCGGAACCGGAAATTTATGACGAAGAAGAAGAAGAAGAGGAAATTATAGAAGCAGAACAACATACAGGGTCACAGCAGCAGCAGCAACAACAGCAACAACAATTGAAATACGTTAGTGAACATCATTTAAGCCAACACTATAGAGATTTTAAGTGTGGTGAGTAAATTTGCATGTCAATAAAAACACACTCTACTCACTCACAAGCACCCTAATATACATTACAGCAGCTCACTCATGTCATTGTGATGCCCAGTTGGTTCCTCAAACGACAATTTTTGTTCGATCCCAGCAAGCCATATGAGTCCGAAAAGAGTCTTTTCTGACACCTTTTCCGGAGCGTTCATGCTCTTTAGGAGCCCAAAAAACAATCAGTAGAGCTCCGAAAACCTTTAGAAATGAGGGTCATTACAATCGAAAATGGTCCGTCAGAAAGAGCTCTTAGATAATGTCAGAAAAGAGTCTTTCATGAGGGTTTTTTTCGGCTTTGAAAGAGCTCTTAGATAATGTCAGAAAAGAGTCATTGCAGTTTTAAATACAAAAAATTAAAAGTTCACATTTATTATATTTTTATTATTTTTTACCGTAAAAAAAAAATAAAATGGAATTCATTTAAGTAAAATATATAAAAATGGAAATAAAAAATAATTTTTTAAGCAAATTTTTCTTTCGCTCCGAAAATGCTTTTTAGTTGGACTCTTTTCTGACTCCTTTTTCGGAGCGCTCCGCAAATCCTCTTTAGTTGGACTCTTTTCTGACTCCTTTTTTGGAGCGCTGCTAGAATGGTATGCTGGGATGTTGAATATTTAAACATTTATGAATACATCACATTATTTGTATTCTGTCACAATCTCACAGATGTGGTAGAATTAACACCCAATCAGAGCTCAATGGCAACATAAGTAACTCGACCATTATTTAGATTTTCGTCTAAAAATATTAAACTTACATGCAGCTATTACTCTACAGATATGTACAGATTCGTCAAAACTGACGTTTGCAAAAATGATATATCAGCTTTACTGGGTGTTTTCTGCAGACAAGCCAAAAGGCTTCGCAGAAAAAATTCTATCTCTTACTTACGATGGGATCGGGTTAAATGTGTGATGCCACTTTGACCCATTGTAATAGCAACACTGGTCGTGTTATATCTGGTCTTATCTGTGTATTACACTAGCGTAAACAAACTGTCAAGCAAAGTAGTAATCCGCTTTTGTAACAACATTCAACTGATAGGGTATTCTGATATTGTGTAATTCCCCTTGGAGATTTCAATCGAACATCAAAAACGTCATCTGTATCTTTTCATTTGTTTCCCTACTCATACAAACTGTACAATTAAATTTAGTAGCAGCCGATAAAATCGAATCATGAGTCTGGGCTTTTGAGTGTTTTTGCAATTAAATACAAAATAATTTGTTAATTTACTTACAAAAATTAATTTAAATAAAATTGATGTATTATCAAGTATATGTTTTATTGTTTAACTTCAGCCACTGCTACTTTCATTAGTCTAGTTAGTTCGTTGTACTTTATGGAATATGCCAAGTTAAACATTAGATATTTTCTTTACGACTTATTCTGTGACTGCATAATGTAAATATATGTTTGTATACTGTTATCCTTGTGCCCTTGTTCTGTGTAATACAATTAAATTCAAAAGGAAAGGATTTTAAAGAGGAAGCAGATTCACAGTGACCATGGGTGTTATAGTAGTCATGAACAGGCTGGTATCTAAAATGAGACATACGAGGTCTGATCAAAAAAATAACCGTGATTTTCAATTTTTTCCAAAAGTATTTATTTATTCATCAATAACTATCTTGTCCCCTTCAAAGTAATCCCCCTCAGATATAATAATACATTTATGCCAGCGTTTTTTCCAATCCTCGAAATACTTCTGAAACGCGCTTTTTGGTAGCGCCAACAGCTCCTGTTTCGATTTGTCTTTTATCTCCTCAATCGTAGCAAAACGCTTTCCTTTCATCGTTGTCTTCTGTTTTGGGAAGAGGAAAAAGTCAGCGGGCGCCAAGTCCGGTGAATACGGTGATTGATGCATGACAACGGTTTTTTTTTTTTTGCCAAAAACTCGCGCACAAGCATCGATGTGTGAGCTGGTTATCATGGTGCAAAATCCATGATTGGTTTTTCCACAATTCTGTGAGTTTCTGACGAATTACTTCGCGCAAACGGCGTCTAACTTCAAGGTAGTATTCCTTATTGACCGTACGACCTTATGACAAGAATTCATGATGCACCACGCCATTGCAATCGAAGAAAACATTGAGCAAAACCTTCACATTTGACCGAACTTGACGTTTTTTCGGTCTTGGCTCTTCTGCATGTTTCCATTGGGATGATTGGGCTTTGGTTTTAATGTCATAGCTATACACCAATGATTCGTCACCAGTTATGACCTTTTGGAGGATGGATCGTCGTTGACGATGTTTAACATCGAGCGAGTCCATGCGACATTGTTTTTGCCGCATGTTTCATGTCTAAAACATCCGTAAAAATTGCTTGGCATGAGCCGAACGATATGCCAACATCATAAGCAACGTCTCTGGTAGTGATTCGACGATTATCCAAAATCACTGCTTCAATGTTTATATCGGTTGTTGACGTGCTCGGGCGACCAGGACGAGTATCGTCATTGACATTTTCTCGGTCTTCCTTAAACCGGTTATACCACAATTGAACTTGTGTTCTGCTCATAGTAGACTCGCCAAGCGCCACAGTCAACATTTCAAATGTCCTTGCGCATTTAGTTTAATTTTTTACACAAAACTTAATACAGATTCTTTGATCCATTTTTACAAATAGTAAAAAACAAACTGCCAATCCAAAATGGCTGATGTTACCAACATATGTATATAACAGACATGTGTACCAACAATAACAGAAAAAAAATGCGAAAATCGAACATACGTAACTTACGAAATTTGAAAATAACGGTTATTTTTTTGATCAGACCTCGTAACGTCAATGAACATTCCCACACGCCACCGAATTAAGAAGTCTAAATTTCAAAAATAAGCTGTTTTATTCTCCTTTAAGTAGGGTCCACAACTATTCGTTTTAGACTTAGTGTGAATTGTACACTACCTTAACGATGTGTTTCGATTTCAATTTAACAATTAACAAAAAACGACCACAAATAAAAAACTCACAATATAAGTTAAACTCGTTATTTTATTGTTTATTTAATTAACAGCTGATGAAAATTATCATCATTCTACAAATAACATCTATCAATCTACACAACAACTACAACATCAGCAACAACAACCTCAACAACAACAGCAGCAGCAACAACATTTACATCAACATCAACAACCACGTCAACAAAACATACAGCAACAACAACAACAACAACAACAGCATCAATCAAACAACGTCTCAATACCACCACAAGCATTCGAATTCGCCAGCGATTCGTGTAGTTTAAGACGATCGCGCAGTTTGGCCGTCATACGTGAGGAGACATTTAGCGACCTGCAAATTAGTTCTTCAAATGGTAGTAGACGATCACAACTGATACCGCGTGCTCGTTTAGTAAATCGCGGTTATTTTCGGGAACGTGAGAGGTAAGTAGGGATTAAACATTTAAGAAAGTACAAATATTATCATTTATATTGAAGTTTCTTTCTGAGAAATGCTTTATTACGTATTTTGGTTTTGTTTACGAAACTGGTGTAAACACTTGAATCTTAATATTTAATTAAAGAATATGTTTTGGTGTAATTAATTAAACAGAAAATAAGTTGGGTTTATTTAAATAAAGTGAATATGTATTTTGAAAATTACTTAATTCTTCAATAAATAGTGATATTAATATGAGAAAAATACGTATGAATTGAGTCATTTGTTTAAATTATATTTTATACCCAATAATAATTTTGTATTTTATTATATAATGATTGTTTTTGGCTGAAATTTTTATTTGTGAATGTTGAAAAAAACCTGGTCAAAAAATTTAAATTGTTATTAATTTATAATAATTTTTTAAACATTTTATATGTTCCTTCAAATATTAAGTATGTACTTTTAAAGTCCTACAATTTATTTAACCATAAAAGTATGACTTGTCAAACTCTTTGAAAGATGCTTCAGTTTTTTATACATACTCCTCACTCCTGTTGAACTTCCTTTACTGCAGCATTTTTTTATACCAACCAACCGCAAAAAAGATGCGTTTGTCATTCCGTTTGCAGCACAGCGAAATAATGGGCGTAGAACCCAAAAGTCTATATATTCTGGGTCCTTATAAGATTCTAAGACGATTTAGCCATGTCCGTCCGTCTGTTGTTGGCACGATAGAGCTTCGAAAAAAGACATAGAACAATGAAATTTTTACCAAACATTCTTTGATGCACCGAAATGTTTGGTATTGCAAATGGGCAAAATTGGTGCCATAGGATCTGAGTTATAGATCAAAGTTTCAGACTACCTCGATATTTTTTAGATATTTTGTTGCTGTTTTCTTCAAATGTAATGCAGATAATATTATGAAATTTTTTACACTTTATTTTTATTATAGAAGGTCCCTGATTTCTCATAGCCTTCATACAAATGACTTCCCGGAATATGGCTTTATGGGGCATAAATGTCTATAGAGAAGCCTAAACAAAATTCTGCAATAATAAATTTCATGCAAAGTGAAATCTTAAAACAATATTTTGTTTGCATCGGTCCATAACTTTGACATAGCTTTATAGAAAGACCACTTTCAAAATTCACTTAAATGACCATAAATCTTTTGTAAAAATGACTATCAAGATGAAATTCGACAAACATAATCAAAATATACATTCAAATCGTCTTACCAGAGATTTCATGATGAAAGTCTGCTTCCGGAAATCACTTAAATGCGCATAAATCTCTTATAAATCTTCATAACAGGTGATTTGGTGGTGGGAATATAAGATTCGGCACAACCGAATATAAACTCTTACTTGTTAATTATTAAAAGAAACGTGGTAGTCATGGGAAAATATATTGAGAATACAGTAGAAGTGAAAGTAATTTAAAAAGCCAGGATCTTAAATCGACAGCCGTCTGAACCAAACAGCACTTGCATTAGTATTCATTGTGATATTATAAGCTAAATTGTAGCCTTTTTTCAAACTCAGTATTTTAGTATACATCTTTCAAATTGATAAAGATGGCGATTTAATAGGAATTCCCTAAACAAGTGTGAACACAGTGTCGCTGAAGGGTGAACAATGGCTGAGTAGATGTTCAGTTGTCTTCCGTACCTTTTCGTTAGTACAGTATCAAGAGATGCATTTAGCATTCTATGCACATTCATGAGCTGGCTTTCTTTCTTAATTTTTTTTTTTAATATGAACCATATACCGATGTTTTAGCTGTTTTCAATGAAACTAAATGTGTTAGTTTCCAATTACCAATGAATGCCTCGATAACTGGTCAAGAGACCCACGACGACATTCGTAGAAAATTTTCAATGCAAGGTACACTTTCCCAAATGGAAGCCTGATGATCGTTGAAATTTAATAAAGGGGAGAGGGAGGCAGGTTTGAACACGGGGCACCTTTGAACAATGTTGATAAAATCTCAGTTTAACATTTTTTCCGACCCTTAACCGAGTTTTTCACATGCCAACCTTGTTTTCTAGCAACGTCAACAACTTTTGGTAGTTTTTTCAGTCATCGACCGAATGTAGTTGGGTGAACAAGTCTTCCCAGTGCCATTGTAACTTTTTTTAGTTTTTGTAAGTGTATAAGAAGTATTCAGTGATCGTTTTCGCGAAAGAAATTTATTGCAGAGTCAAAAATTCATTTCAAACAAAATTAAGGTAAGTTATTTGATATTTATGTAAAAAAAAAATATTTGTTATAAATTTCCGTGAAATGGCAAGCCTGTTCAGGTTTCAACAAAGAAAAAGGGGGCACCTTTGAACATGTTAATTTATCAACCGAAGTACCAACTCCTGGTGGTCATGAATCACCGTTAAACGTTTTGTTGGTATTCTCTATTCGTGCTTACTGATCTATTCAGTACCTTTTTCGAAAACCCAGGATCGAATGATGGAATGGTTCGGTTATACAGATGTACTCAGATTAAATTTATCCATAATATAAGCATGTTTATAACTCCAAAGATTCAATGCCCCAATGAAATACAGTCACATTGTAGGGTAAGTAATGACTTTCATTGCTGAATAGCCGGCCTTAACTGGTTGTTAAAGATAGCAAACATTGCCTTAGCCGAGGTCAAAATAACAGCACATGCTACTATAAACACCGGAAAAAGTATCGGTTTATTTTTATAAACTCAAACAACACCTCACATTAATTTCGTAGGTTAATTTGTAAGGTTCCATTTGTAACCACACTGCAGATCTACAATAAAGTCATACAGTGTATGTAGTGCCCGATGGTTCAGATAGATCGTCTGGTATATACGAGTACATATACGCTTTCAGAGAATACTAAAAATTTAAAGTCTGGATTAAGTAATAAAAATCAACTCTTTAAAGTTGTTCAAAATTTAAAAAAACTTTTGCATTTATGTGTTTTTTTAACTTTATTTTTTTTTTGTTTATTTATTATTTTTTTCTTAACAAAAAAATAAATAAAAAAAAAACACAGCTGAAGGTAGATAAACAAGGGAAGATTTTATTTTAAAACTGGAAAAAAACGTCTGTTACTGCTGAAAAAACATCGCGTGCTCTTGTTTACAATGATGACGCACAACCACTGACGCGATGAGAATTTAACTTTATATTTCAGTTTGTTTCGTTTGGCAGAGGGTTTTATACGAGTATATACAGACATATTTCTTGTTGGTGGGGATGAGAATTCAGTTAAAATTACAAAAAAAAAAAATAAATAATAATAAAAAAATAACTGTGGTGAAATCTACAGGTTGTTAAAAATGTTGACTGAAATTTAGATTCAGTTGATATTGGCGTTGGCATGTTAAAGTTCTACAAACAAACATAAACGAATTAAAGGCGAAAAAAAAATTAATAATAGAAATTTAGCAGAAAGAGATTGTATTTCCATAAAAACATATTGACAACAAAAACTGCAACAGAAATTTGTGTGTTCATTGTTGTATTCTAGTTTTTGCAACAAGAAAAAACCCCAGCTCCGATGGCAATTAATCAAATTATTGTGTGATTTTACCACCAACTTGTTTGGATGACATAAAGAAACTGGTGTGCGGTGAAAACAAAAAAATTAATAATAAATACGCAATCAGAAGATTTATTTCGGATTTTGTTTTGTAAGTAAATTTATGACTATGATTTTTAATTTTAAAATTAAATACTTATATACACTAGACCTCAAGATTATATCAAGATTTAGATGTTTTGTCAACCCATTTCAGCACATTTTAACTCACCCGGAGTTACAATTTAACATCTCCTTAAATAAGAGTTTCCATTAAAACGAACAACAGAAAAACCTTTATTTAAATATGAATTATGAGTTTTCTTGGCTCCCATACCAAACCTTCACCTTAAACAATTATTGTAATAAAAGCTTACATAGGAATCCATCTAATTCGATTTGACTTCAAAGAGATTAAGCTTATTACATTTTGAATATTTTTTCTTGTATCCTTCTAAATCCCAGAACTGTGTCTCACAAATAATTACTTGTTTCCAAAAAAGTGAAAATATGTCTCCAGAAAATCGCATTTATTACAGACAATTAATGCTAGACTACAATAGGAATTTGGTGGCTGAATCAGAAGGATATTATATCCAGCTTTAAGCCATCAATTAACTTAAAAACAATTTAAACCGAAACTGAAAAAAAATATTCTAAAAGCTTTGTTCTTTATTATACCCTACACCACAATAGTGGGGAGGTTATATTGGATTTGTGTTGATGTTTGTAACGCTAAATATTGGTCCAACACCCATCTTAAAGTATATTCGTAGAGTAGAGGTCGCAATTCTGACGATATTTGAATAAAATTTGGAACGTGATATTTTTCGGCCCAAGGACAGATGGGATTGAAACTGATGGAAATCGGTCACCTATTTCGCCTAAATAAATATAAATGTCCTCCCGAAATAGGAGTTTAACGATAATAAATGTTTGAATTATGCAAGTATCCAAACAAATTTCACCACAAATGAGTGGTAATGAGCCAAATCGCATCTACAAATTTTGTGAAGATCGGTCCATAATTGATCGCAGGTCCCATATAAGGCCCACTTTTAAAAACCACCTTAAAGAGCATAACTTTTTAAAAATTTTTGGAATCCAAATAATATTGAACACCAATATGTTTCGTATATATACTAATAATATGGCACAATTTTATGATGATCGGTCTATAATTAGTTGTAGTTCTCATATAAGGCCCACTCCCGAAAATCACTTTAACGACCATAAATCTCTTAAAAATGTTGGTATCCAAATAAAATTCAACAAAAATAAGTTTCATATATACAGAAATGATGACACCTAATTTTATGATGGTCGGTCCATAATTAGTCAAAAATCCCTTATAAGTCCCTCTTCGTGTTTATATTCACGGAAGTTATGGCATTACATTTTTGGATGATCGCTCCTTAATAGGAGATATCCCTCATTTCTGAAAAACTGTTTTATACATATACTGGGTGTAGGGTATTACATATATGGTCGGGGTTCACCGACTATACATTCTTACTTGTTTTTTTTTTATACTAATATGGAAACATGGTTATATTGTATAATCAGAACAATTTTAGAATTTCTGTTGCATTTTTGGTTGACTTAGGGGAATCACATATTTAAAGAAATGAATTGCATGTCAACTTTGTTGAATGCTGTTGTGTTTAAATGCTATGACTCCATGTCAGGATAATTTGTAATTACAAGGAAATTAAAGTAACGATTTAATAAATATTAAAAAACGCGATACATTAAACTTTACACACTTTTTTATAAACCTAAATAAACTTTCATGACACTTAAACATTACTTAAATTTGTTAATTAAAATTGCGAAAAAGGAAAAGGGAAATGAAAGAATGTTATCACCTTGAGCGGCATTTTCGACATTAATTAAGGAACTCAAGAGCAGTCAAATTGGCGGATATTGTCAATGAAAATCAACGGGGACCACATACTTATGTTATACCGTATTCCCTGATCAACCAATGATGAACCATAGTTTTAATGAACAATATGCAATAACAAATATTAATATGTACGAAAAGAACATACGAGATGATATGATTCTTCTCTTATCTTTCTCCTTATTAGAAATTACTAAATCCCAACCAATTAAGAATAACGCAGCAAGCCATATGAGTCCGAAAAGAGTCTTTTCTGACACCTTTTTCGGAGCGTTAACGCTCTTTATGAGCCCAAAAAACAATCATAATTGCTCCGAAAACCTTCAGAAAAGAGGGTCATTACATTCGAATATGGTCCGTCAAAAAGAGCTCTTAGATGATGTCAGAAAAGAGTCTTTTATGAGGTTTTTTTGGGCTCTGTGTAATTTTGTTTTTATCATCCTTGTGTAGTACAGCTTTTTTTTCAAAGCACAAATAACAGGACAACAACGCTGCTTTGGTACACACATTATTAAGTGGAATTTCTGAGTCATACTGCATGCCGACTCAGGACAGTAACAAGCAAATTTTTCTTTCGCCTCGAAAATGCTCTTTTGTTTTACTCTTTTCTGACTCCATTTTCGGAGCGCTCCTAAAATGGTATGCTGGGAATATACAATATTAGGTTCCGTAATAAACTAAAAGTTTTTCTAATGAAAATGTTAAAACAGTCTAAGTTAGATATGTATGCTTTGCAAGTAAATTAAAACTGTCCTGGTGCATCAAAGCACTTTCTATAACAAGTTCCGAACTTTCAACGTTTTCTTTGAAGTTAGTTTCAACACATAGATATTTAGCATATACCCTAGACTTGTTGCAATATATCCTGGAGGTTAGACATAAAGACCTATGTTTAGACCCAATATAAAAAAATTGCAGATCATTTAAGGAATCGTTAAGGAAGTTGAATAAAGTTGTAATTTATGGAAGACATCAATTGTCAAATATTATAAAAATCATAATATTTCAAAGATGTCAATGATTGTAGTTGGGCATTCTTTTAAAGATAATATGTGTTAATGTCGGTATTTTGTATGATAATTTTTGCTATATCATATTCCTTTTGTATTTGCATATATTTCCATAATAAATTGAAAACATTCTCTATTGTTTGTGTGAAAAAATTATTGAATAATAATCTAATAAAATTTACATAATATTAGTAAAACACACAACTTTAATTAGATGATAGTTTTATTATTTGATTAGAATGCATTTAGATTGAACAAGGTCTAGGCAGCAATTCAAACGTAACGTCAAAACAATTAAATGTACATTACCAAACAATAAACAACAAACAACAGACAGATAAACAAATACCTAAAGTTATTAAATAAAACTTGAAATCCTACTTAATAGGTTTTCTAACCCACCCTCCAACTACTGAAAACAAATTATTTAGAAACAATGATTTTTTTATTATTATTATTGTATTTTTTTTTCATATTTTCCCAATAGATTAATTTGTGGCAACAATAAGCATCATCATCATCACCACACATCAAGAGAAAAACTGACAACAAATTGCAATTGCAACAATAGTGGTTGCAACACAAGCACTGGCGCTGCGGGCGGACAAGTCAATGGTTGTTACTGTCAAGATCTAGACGAACAGAGTAACGAAAGTATAGCCGATACTTGCGATTCACATCAACAACAATTACAATTACTGCATCAGAAACAGCAACAACAACAACAGCAGCCACAACATTTACACTATCACCCCCACTACCATGACACACAGTCTACGGTGGGAGCTGCAGCCACTACAAATGATTATTATGAACATTTAAAACGTTTAGATAAACTAGCACTTGGCCTTGTCACGGAACAATTGCATCCATGGCACAACGATAAAAGTGATTTGGAAAGTTTAAATTCTGATTATTTCAAAAATTCCCTGCATCAAACGAACGATTTGAAACAACATCACCAGCAGCAGCAGCAGCAGCAGCAACATTTGCATCAGCATCCTCATCAACAGCAGCAGTTGGAATTTGAAACATTTGAACAAGCGGTTCACTTGTTGGCCCAGGAGAAACCCCGCATCTATCAATCGAGAAGACAAAAACGTTCTGGTAATTTAGAAAAATCTCCTAAACTATCGAATTCTACGCCCGCTAGTGGCGGAGAATCTTGTCCGGAGAATAGCCAAAGTAGTGTATTTCCCGAGACCACCACCAGCAATTCGGATGACCAAACCGATAGTGCTTCATTGTCCGAGCAGGAGTATGATATAACCAAAATCGAGGAAATATTTCAAAAGACACAATTCGAGGGCGATGAAGAAAGTTATGAAATCATAAGCTTGACAACAACTACACGTACACGATTTGAAACAACCGAAGACGAAGCTGAAGATCCGGAAGAGGAGGAGGAGAGGGATCGAGAAAGAGATCGCTTTCTGGAGGAACAAATAAATACACATAGATTTCGCAACGAATCAGATGCTATATCCAGAGATGGTGAAGAACTAGAAGAGGAAGGCGACGATACAGAAGAATCCAATAGACACACTACCACAGACACTGAAATTGAGGGTACACTAAAAAGGGCCCGGGCAGTAAGCGATAATTTGCAAACGATTATAGCCTATGACTCGGTGTATCTATCATCTGAGGAGAGTTCTGATAGCACACTAATTGATGTAGATGCCTGCGATACTTCTTTAGAGGTAGCCAGTTTATGTACCTGTATAGATGAGGTAGAGACTCTGCTGCACATTTCCATAGAGGACGCTATATATGAACCGCAGGCCAAACAACATAAATTTGAAGTTATTTGCAATAGTCAGGATTCTCTATTGACACAGCCCACAGAGTCTGTTAGTTTTGTGGAGACAGTTAATACCAAAATCGAAATCTTGGACCATTTGACAGACGATTTGAATGTGGAAGATATTAAACCCATATACACGCAGATTCTTAAAATTGAACACACTCCCAGCTCCAATACTGTGCAACAGCAGCATACCACTTGTCTACCGTCTGGTGTTACCTCAAGTGCAGCTAGTAAACCAAAGATATTATCTGTTGTTGAAAAACGAAAACTAAAACGTTATTCTGACTCTGCATATTCTTCCAATGTTAGCGATTCATCTGATAAAGCTCTAACATCGCCAACAACAGACTCATCGTCCGGCTGTTCTGCGTACACGCAACACACCAGTCATTTGAAACGTCAAGTGGCGGAACCTCTTTACATACCTTTAAAAACGAATCTTAGTGATAATCAATATCACAGCTTGCCTGACGTTAATATCGGCCAAAGTCTTAAGGTCTCTGAAAGCATTGATGCGCAACTGAGATCATCATATAATTTAGATAATTGCTGTTCATTGGACGACGATGCGGTAGACGATAGTCATTTACAGCACGAATCATCTGACACGTCTGCATTATTAGTTGATAGTCATTGCAACAATAACAATTGTAATAGTCATTTTAAGACACGTGAGGAAGTTGTTACAACTGAGGAGATTTATGATTCTATAAAACGTTTTGGCAGAGCTCATCAACAGTTTAAGCAGAAACAGAGTGAAGAGGATGAGCAGCAGCATCAGCAGGAAACGGAAGAATCTTGGAGTTCAGAGAATTCATTAGAAATTAAACAGGGTAAGTGGAAAGTAGAAAATTCACAATGGGTTATTGAAACTTAAACTAAATTAAAAATAAATTTTATATTACTTTTGTAATATCCAACAAAAAGTGTTAGTAAGTAAGATTAGCTGGCTAGGTCTAAAATTTTTAACTTTCTAAGGGGTATTTCATCTCTTCGCATACTGTAAATTCAGCGACTTTGAGATCCCTATGAATACTTACTATTTCGAATGTATCATGGAGTAGCCTTTCTTATTGCTAAGAGTTTTGATAACTTTCTTTGTGGGTTTTTAATACTGAATGGTTGATGTGGTTCCCTAAATTGGATGCCTTATTATTGCCTTTGCAATTTCCATATTTAATGTGGAAGAGATTCTGGGTGACTTACAGCTTTATTACTTTTATAACTGTTTTGTTTAGAGAACTTTGTACTCCTAGTCTAGGGTTGATCGTGGGGCAACAAGTCAGTACATTTAAGCAAACTTTCAATATGTTTCATAGCATCTAACAATGTTTTTGTATTAACTAGGAGATTAACTATTCCCAGCAGCAGTTTAAATTAAGGACTTTCTTCAACTGTTCCAATATTCTCCCCTAACAATGTTTTTGTATTAACTAGGAAATTAACTACTCCCAGCAGCAGTTTAAATTAAGGACTTTCTTCAACTGTTCCAATATTCTCCCACATGCTGGTTTCACTACTTAGAACTTAGTGTATTTGAGCATACATTCAAAATAGTAGGTCTATGTTAGTCCCGGGGTGTTACTGTGTATTTCGATTCGTAAAATGTAAAAAGTTACAAACTCGAATAATTTTCTTTTCGAATCGAAATACACAGATTTTTATATTAGACTCTTCCAAAATTCTCCCACAACTTCGTTTTACTACTTAGTCATTTAGCACAGATCCTAGTCGAATTAAAGACTTGTCGTATTATACTCTTTTATTAATACAAATCCTTTAACCAATCTAAATTCAAATTTTTATCTTTAATTTTACAGATAGAGAAACAACTACAATACCTGACTTCGAAAACGCAGAGAACGAAGAAATTAAAGAGACTCCAGAGCCAATTGCCGACATAAATAAACAAGCAAGTGTAAGACAAGAAAAAAAATTGCCCCCAGAACTAAATACGGCTACCACAAAATCACCGCCATCCTATTCTCCCCAACACAGCTACGACAGTTTGGAGAAACCTAAAGACGCCCCTGGCATCGAAATAGAAAACTTTAGCCAACAAATCGAGCGTAGAGCCAAAGAAATACGTGCTAGTGGCAGACGCACCCAATTGCAACAAATTGAATTTGCCAATCGAGCCAAATTTCGTTTAGAAAATACTTTAAGTCAATACGAAGACATACAAGAAGAAACCAAAGAAACTAAATGCAATAAATTACAAAATCAAACAAGCAAAAATTCGCTATTCCGCATAGTGGTAACGGATGCCCAAAATAATATAATAGAAGAAGATTCCATAGAGAGTTTGTTGGGCCACGACATAACAAAACAAGAGGAGAAGGAAAATTTCAATTTGAGTTATAACAAAAAGAAAAATAATAGAATTGAAAACACGGATGAGGTGTTAATGGTGAGATTTTCAAAGGAACGACTAAAAGAAAAGCCTGTAACTAGTGGAAGTGTGAATAATAGATCTTGCAACTCACTTAAGAGAGTGCCTTCCAAACATAAGAGGCAACAATATCCTACTACTGCTACTACAGCCAACGGTTCAAGTCAACATTTGAGCATAGCAGAGGCCAAAAAACTCCTGTTGTCACCCAAGTCTAAGGAACGAAGGGTGTTAAGCAACCAAATCTATAGGGCAAGACCCGTTAAGGTTATAACAACTACTACGACGACCACCACCACAACAACAACAGACTCATTTCGACGCAACAAAGTCAAGCATCAGAGCAACAAAATGTCGCGGCCACAAATTTTACAAGTCATCGACAACAAGCGTAAATTAGAAAATGGCTTGACAGTGGCTGGC
This sequence comes from Bellardia bayeri, assembly GCA_950370525.1. Lineage (NCBI taxonomy): Eukaryota > Metazoa > Arthropoda > Insecta > Diptera > Calliphoridae > Bellardia > Bellardia bayeri. The sequence continues at coordinate 89,818,170 of OX493267.1, forward strand.
AACCCAACAACTACAACAACGACACCATTTAATGCCAACCATATATTCCACAATAATAAGGAAGGCAGTCAAGTGGAAAACGAATATTTGAAAAAGGTTGATGCTGTACGTTGTTATTGGTCCAAATTGGTAAATAGTGATTTAGAGCAAAAAGAGCAGCAGCAACATGAGGCTGATGACGAACGAGAAAATGAAGAAGAAACAGAAAAGGAGCTGCTTGCCAACAACCAGAACGAAAAGAAACTTTTGCAACAAAAAGCAGAAGTTGTAAATGAAAAACAGCAGCCAACAGACTTTAAAGAGCAAATATCTTCTACGAAACAATCAAAGAAAACAAATGACACGGAAAATTTGAATGAATCTCAGCCACAACAGCCATCTCAACAAAAACACCAGGAGTACCAACGTTACGAAGAAAAAAAGCAATTTATTTTAGGTGCACAACCAACAGCAACACATTCCACCACTCCAGATGAAGTCGACAACCGAATGCATGTAAGAAATGTAGCAATGACATCAGGTGACAGCCATAACAAGACGTTGCCAAACAGCAGCCACTATCACCAAGATGACTATTGCAGTTTTATGCCCTCCATAGAAATAGTCGAATTAGATGGTGACAAAAAGGCCACCATCGTTAGTGCGGTGCCATCGAATCTATCGTCGCTAGGTGGGGAAGAGGCCAACGGTGCGGATATCGATGACGCCAATGAGCCACAATTCGATCATATACGTTATAAAGTATTGAAATCACAACAACTGCTGCGCAGCAATGTTTTGGCACGCAACAAAAAGGAGGCACAATTCGATGGCCTCATTCAGTACTTGCAGGAATACAGTTTCCAAGAGTTGTTGTCGAACAACAATGTAGTCATTGTGGAGCCAGTGCGAACTAAAATTGAGAGGCCAGTTGGTACACACAATACCATAACCGGCCGTCTGACAAAAGATGCCTGTGTAACAAAGGCAGCAACACAACAGGCACCAAATGATGGCAAACACAAACAACGTGCCAATACAAATCTAAATGCTCATGGTAGCGGAAGTGGTTGTGGTGGCAGTGGCATAAAACGGCACTTTTTCTATCAACCCGTACGAGTAAATCGTGAGTTATATGAAGAGGAATTGCCAAATCCCGATACAGTGCGAAATGTGCGTAAATTCTTTGAAGAGCACATATTGCCAACACCAGGCCAAGGACTGCTAACCAAAGCCAGTCAAAAGCAGCAGCAGCAGCAGCAGCAACAGAATGACGCCAGCAAAACAAGTACTAAACAAACAAGTCCTAAATCACGCAGAGCTAGAAAATATCGTTACCTTACCATAGACACCTCCTATGGACATTCAACTACAGCAGCCGCTGCAGCAGCATCAGCAACTAAACAACCCATAAATTCGCCACAACGAAAATGGGATACGGCCAGTCTATCGAGTGGCATTTCAAGTGGTGATTTGTCATCGCCATGTGAATGCAACGACATGGAAAATAAACAAAAACATATTGAAACAATGCCAACAGCACACACCAATAACAACAATGCCATGCCACAAAAAGACCTTGACAGTAATGAGGAGAACTTAACCTCCCAAGAACCAGATAATGATGATGCTACAAAACCCATACATGTCCAGGATTTGGTAAGAAAACATAACAGCACTAACACGCTAAGGAAACCACGTTCATCTGCTTTTGGCGTACCAGTACGTTCGTCGGGCATACGTCCTCGTAGCGCCATCTATGGCTCGCTACACAAAAGTTCCAAGTCCAGTAATTATCGTGACATTTACGAATATCACATTAAACATGCCTACCACGACTCCGATGATCACGAGGCAGCCGATGACGGTGACGCAGATGAGGATGACGATGACAATGATTTGTTTGGAGATGTGGAGGACGACGAGGATGAGTTGTGTGACACGTACTATGTCAGTAATGTGAGTAATCAAATTGTAAATTTATTACAGTCAATGAACCCAATACTTTTCGAACATCCCTTGTGAAGCTCTTAAAACCTTTTACACAATTGTATTCAACGTGGAGATATAAAATGAAATTTATAGTTTTTTTGTGTTTAGACAATAACTCAAGTACAGCAATATTTTTGGTATCTTTGTCATAAAATTTTATTATTTACCAACAAGAGCACCACAAACCAAATGTAAAGAGACAAATTTGACAGCATAATTAATAAGTTTGAGTAAATCAAGGAAACAAAAGTTAAAAGCCAACAAATTTTAAATTTTTATTAAAACATTTTATACAATTAAAGATTTCGCTTAAAATTAAATCTCTCTATTTCTCTCCAATTAACCAGGATGTTTTGCGTAAAATACGTGAATGTGGCTCTTCCGTTACCTATTACGGTGGTCGTGTTGTTCAAACAACCTCTACGTCTGCGGCTGCTAATCCACTCGAAACTTACGGTTGTGGTAACAATGGACACAATTTCAATAATACAATTGCAAACAATGCAACAACAATGTCCTTAAAAAATCCCTCAATGATGACACAAACACAAACCAGGGCTAGAGTTCGTGAAATTGAAACTTGTTGTAATAATAATGCTGCAGAGGGTGCAGCAGCAATATGCTCCATGAAAGCTACGAATAATGAATGCCATTTCCATGGGAAACAATTAGAACAAAAGAAATTTCACTTAATAAAGAACGATAATGTGGCAAACAATAGAGTCAAAACGACGACGACAAACCCAAAAGATGAATGCAAACAAAATAATAATAATGTGAAACATAAAGCTCAAGGTTATAGAGGAGAAAGAGGCGATAAGGCCGATCATAATGGTGGTAAGTTGTACCTAAAGCTCTTATTTAAGGATTAAATGTTGAGGGAGTTGAAAAGTTATTTCAGGAGTGCATTAAAAATGTGGGTGCATGACACATTTAATTAAAAACATTGTATGATTTAGTAATAATGAAACATTCGAATTAGAAACCAAGCAACAACAATAAATTTTAAAGTAATTTGTGTCTTTGGTCCGCTGGAAAAGAATAGATTTTTGTCGGCGTTTTCCTTTCTAGTTTTTCCCAAGTAAAATATAAATAAAAAAGTTAAGAAAATGGATCTGCGAAACCCAAATTTTCAAAGATGATTCGAAAGCGTTGGAATTATTTTCATGTTCGATGATTATATATACCAAATATTGTTGTGCCTTATAATGAAATTTAGATGGGTAGAAGGATCTTATATTAGAGTCCTTTTCGAATTAAGGCAAAATTGGGCGAATACCAATATTCGGTCATATTTTGACTAAATACCAAAACCGAAACTTTTATAAAAGAAAAACATAGATGACGGAGGTTTAAAGTGATACACGTTTTTAATATAATTGATAGAATACAAATATTTATATTTTATAATAAAATATTTATCATAAAAAAACTTTTTTAGTTCAAGCTAAAAAAGCTAGATTTATGATGAAGTGGTGTCGGTGTTTAAACATGTTATAAAATTAAAATTGTTTCGGACTAGGCAGAATATTTATTTTTTGGTCGAATATTAGTTTCGGTTCGGTTTTGTTCGGACTCTCTCTGACATTTGAAAACCAATTCATGGTATTTCTCAGAAATTATTTTGCCAGTGGGTCCCAACGCTCAGTAACATCCACGAGTTTCCAAGGAATATGGATTGTATTAGTCATCCCAAATATTGTTGTGGTCTTATGCATAGGAAGAGTCTGGATAATTTCAATGGTTTACGCCTGAATTTCGATTGTATTCGTCTTTTTCGATAGGGTTCCTATCCACAGAAACATTCAGGAAAAGGTTCCACTGGAATTTGCTTTGTATTAGCGTTCCTAAAAATTATGGGGCTCCAAGGCACAAGAAACATAAAAGAAAATGCCGAGGATGCCACCTAAAAATAAACTGTATAAGTTTTTCTAAATATCAAAATCATTTGAACTCCAAGGTCCATAAATATTGGGGGTACCGGCCGAATTTGGAATGTAGTAGTCTTCCAATGGCTAGTAATATTAACGATTCCACCGAAATTTCGACGGGACTCTCGGAAATTAGTCAATAAAAAAGCTAATTATTGGAGTACATGAATAGACTTATTGTTTAGAATAGGCTTATATTCTGTATTGTGCTGAGCTTTGGAAAATAGCAAATCCTGCTCGAGCTCTTTATGATAGAATTATGGTAATATATTAGAATACAATAAAAGCCAAAGTATGTTGCTGCTGTAGTTTGAAGTAAAAAATTGTTTATATCACCTCTGGGTGATTTACGTTAAATTAATATATTCATAGAAAGAGATAAAGTTTGAATTTAATACTTATTTAAACCAGACCATTTCGAAACTACTTTTGCCTCCCACCAATCATTAATTTATTTTATTAATCGTGTTGATAAAGGGCTTAATTTAACGTTTATTTTCTTTTTTTTACTTACTAGGCGGTGGCATAACATTTAAACTTGTTAAATCAAACAGTTGTAGCAGTCGTTTGGAATTGGCTGGTACCACAGACAATGAGCCTGAAGAAACGGAAGTTGTAAGAAAAATGGTACATCATTTTGAGGCAACAAAAACCAACAGCAATGAGCGTACGGTAACAAAAGGCAACAGTAACAATGATACAACATTAACTATAAACAATCAAACATGTAGCCAAGATATTGAAGTCACCAACAACTACAATCATAAAGCAAATGATGAAGTTTACACTCAAAATTCTGCTACTCCGGTTAAAAGAGAAATTCAGGTCATTGAGGAAAAAAATCACGATTGTGGCATTAAGCTAGTAACTGTAAATAATCACATCAATATTGCTAAAGGAAATTTAACAGAGTCCTCTGCAGCAAATGATATGATAAAAACCATCAAAAGAAATGTAAAAGAAGGATTCCAGGAAAAGCCAAAGGAAGATGTAAGAAAAACGGAAGAACAGAAAATTTATCATAGTGAAGCTAAAGACATACATTTAGATAATATCAGTGGGGGACGGAGAGATGCCGGTAATGACAACGGCAATAATAATGGTAATGGTAATACGGGAACATGTGTGAAAATATGCCGTAATAAAAATGTAGATTTGGCATTTACTTTTGTTAAGCAGCAGCCAGCTAAATCCTCTGGGATCAACTCTGAAATTGCCAAAAACATTACACATATTGGAAAAGAAAAGACCTTACAAGAGGAACGAGTCAATAAAGATAAAGATAACCTGTCAAAGAAATCGTTGGCATATGAAAACACCTTGTTGCCAACAATAACAGCTACAACTAAAATAAAAACGCAAAATAAAATCTCAATGGGCGATTTGAGAGTTGTTGAAACACAAAACAAATCGAACACAAAAATAACTAACTCATCAAACACTAACACATCCTCAGCACACAATAAACCTGCACAAATAATTGTGCCCGTTGAAATCCATCGTGTTGATACAGCTAAGGAGCCAAAGACTATGGAAAATACAACTACTTATAACACATCCTTGCACAGCACAACTTCAACTGTTGATGAGAAATCGTTTTTGCCACTGAGCACCACATCGAGTGTTACATCCGTTATTGATAAAACAGTTGTCAAACATTATGTGGCCAATGATAAAAGTATCTATGAAAAGCGTAAATACGATGACATTGAATTTGAAGAATTTGAAATCTATGATCCAACTAAAGACTTTGAAAAGTTAATTGAAGAGGAGCAGAAACGTATTAATCCTGAAATACACCCATCCTCCTCCTCATCCTCCTCCTTTGCCACCTCCAACAACACACAACAAATCAATGTCGAACATCAGCAGCTGCAACAGCATTCAACGACCTCATCCTTGTCATCCAACACGTCAAAGGCCTCCACAACATCATCAATGGCCACTGCAAATAGTCAACAAACTGTGGCTTCAACGGAAACGGAAACAGATTGTTATGATAGTCTAGATGACAAATTATAAAAAGAAGAGAGAGCCAGAAAGCGCACATATTGATACTCAAATATGAAATGTAATGCCAGTATCAATAATCTAAATGAACAGCTCAACTATCTAGGAATACTTTCTAGTTTTACTATTTCTTGCTATTCTTCTTTAGAAATATTTATATAAAAAAAACAAATAAAGTGAAAATAATACGTTAGAAAACTTGATGTAAAATTCTCAATTTGGTGCAACGATATTAAATTTACATGTACGAGTAACTATGTATTTTGGTGTAGGGATTTATTTTGTAATTATTAAAGAAAGAAATATGTATTTTGCTCATTTGTTTTTGCTTTTTGTGTCTGAATGTCAAACATAAATTGTTGTTATTAATTTTTAAATATTTAATAGTATTTTAATGTATTTAAAATTTTAATATTAAGTTGAAAATTACATGTCCTAATTATATGAAGTCTTTATACTGCAGACAAAAGTATATACGAATAAATTATATTAGTAGATTTATAAATTTTACAATGTTGTTTTTTTTCAATTTAAATATTTAACTACAAGTAAGGTGCAATCTGAAACCTATATAGAAATTCTATATGAACTACATTAACAGAATAGAGTCTATAAATTAAAAGGTTTTGGATACAAACATAGCTAAATTACTTCATACCATGTAAGGGACCATGAGAAAAAGTTCAAAGGTTCTGCAAGGCACATTTTTGTTTAAATAAATTTGCAATTCAACATCCGTAATGAAACCCAGTTTTGAATAAGTTAGACACAAATAAAATCGGACAACTGTTTCGATTAATATTGATGAAAGTGAAGTAGGTATTCTCATAAATATTACAAAACGGATGACATAATGCCGATCTGATCACTCCTTGCCTGTTTAAAATCTATTATGCAAAATTAACCCATTTAGGTCTCTGAAAATTTAAGATAAATTGTTGAGAAGCCTTTGCATATTGAATGAGGCACAGTATGGTGCGCTATTCGGTGTGGTAGGGTGATTTGGTCATTTATTTCAAAAATTCGACTGGAAATGCGCAAACAGTGAAGGCATTACGCCATGTAGACGCGCAATTGTATGAAGTGTAATTTATATTTATTGACAGCATCCTTAGCTTGTCCTTCTGCTGAGTTCCTTGGTCTAGTTTCTGGGTGTGTATAGAAAATTCAAACAACTATTGTAACAAAAATGTAATTAATGTAACTAATTGTCAGTAAAACTAAGAACAAACTTATTTACGAGCAATATATTGTTTTACTTTATATAATGACAAAATCAATATTATTTGTTCGTTACATGGTGTAATTATACAAGGTGAGTGCAAATCGGCAACAAATACAACACAATGCATTTTGTTTGTGTAAAATAATTTGTGTAAAATACTGTCAAAAACACTTGAAAAAGTATTACATTTGACATAAGTAAATTGTAAACAAAGTCAGTCCAGCTGTGCTACTGCATTCACCTTGTATAGTTACACCATGGTTTGTTATTTACGGTATTTCATTTTCTATTTCGTTTTAGTTAATTTTGCTTGATTTGACAATGACAGGGCTGCAATAAATTTAACCAAATACTATATGAAGCTCCCTAACATACACTGGTAAATGTATGTATCTAGTTGTCATCTGTTATATTTACATTCCCACAACAGACAGCAACAACGAAGAGGAGGGTTCTTAAATTAAGTTGTAGCCAAGGAATAATAATAAAAATAAATAAACTTCAGCCATGATTCAACACTTGACACAGCACAATTGAAAGTATTTACAGGCAAATTTTTGTTTAGTAAATCTAACAACAGCAACTTTCACCCTTTTTTCTCCCTCTCTCCTTCTCTCTCTTTCACTCTTTACAAAGTCGTTCCTTTTTTATTGTAACTATAGTTAGTGCTTTAAGTAACAACAGGAAAATACCAAGTTAGACACTTTCGTTCAGTTACATTTTAGCCGAGTTCTGTTGTGATTCACTTACCTGAGTTTAAGTCTTCAGTTTTATTTGTGCAGTAACTTTGTCGTCCTCCCAAGCTCCATGAATTCTGCAAGAGATAAAGAAAACAAATATAAAATATTGCTACGAAGTTGTATTTCAATTTAAATTTAACGCATTTGTAGAAATTTTAATGTATTGAGAACACCCTGTTATAAACATAGCTGAGCAAAATGGCAACATTGTGTTTTAACGACTTTGGCTAAATATTCTAGACACGAACATTCTAGACTTGCAGTCATGAACATTCTAGTAACTTATCCCCGAACCTTCCAGAAATTATGTTTGCTGTATAATTAGACTAACAGGGCCAATCAAGTTAATCAGTTTATTGTGAGTCATTGTTGTGTAAACATCAAAGTGTTTCTAAAACTTTAAGTGTGTTCTTAAACCGTAATATATTTGTGTTCATTTTTAATTGTTTTATTGTGCATTTAAATTAATAAAGACTAGTTATATTTTCTTCAAACTACTTGACGCTTTTATTTTGCAATTAAAAAGAATCCGGTTTATTTAAAGGAAATAAACCACCGTTTTTAAAAGGTAAAAACGTAACAATATAAATAAATATAAAATTGTTGCTTTTGATATTTACAACAGTTATTAGAAAAGCAAATACATATACGACAAGAACTATATTGGGATTGTTGCTCTTCAATGTAAAACTACCCACCCTGACCACACTCATCCTTCAATTTCTAACGTTTCAACGTTAAAGAGAAACACAAAACTAGGAATTTCATATTTTTTGTTTTTGTGCTTTGAACTCCACAAATTACTATATTGCATTAAAAGTTTCAATGGAAAAATATTTAAGGTTTCTTTATTAAAAGCAAAAAAAAAAAAAAAGTTTTTGATGATGAGGTTTACAATCATTTATACATATTTTCTTGAACTAATTGTGCATAGCTTTCATTTCTGTAAAAACTTTACAGTTAAATGTGTGTTTTTTTTTTTAACTGGTATTAATGCAATAAAGATTAACAATTATAAAGTGCAAAAAATACATTTTTAGAAGTTATGATGATGTGAGCATTTTTTACAATTTGTAAAAAATTTAATCAAGGTTGTTGTGGAATCTGATTGTTATCAGAATTGAAATTGAAATCGACAAAAAAATGATTTTGGTTCGGTTTCATTTTCGAGTTAGAACTGTTGTTAGAATTTGGTTTCAGAGAATCCAATGTTATCGTTTTTATACCCTTCACCTTCATGAGTGGGGTATATATAAGTTTGTCATTCCGTTTGTAATTTCCACAATCACCCCAATCGTAAATAAAAATTTCACATGAAATTTGTTCCCTTTTATTTTTTTAACATTGAATTTGAATAGGAAAAATGTGAAAAGGGAAAAATTTCATGTGGAATTTTTATTCACGATAGGGGTGAATATAATTTTCCAACCCTATAAAGTATATGTATTCTGGATCCTTATAGATAACGGAGTCTATTAAGCCATGTCCGTCTGTCTGTCTCTTTAAATCAATTTTCTGAAGTCCCCAGATATCTTTGGGATCCAAATCTTCAATAATTCTGTCAGACATGCTTTCGAGAAGTTTGCTATTTAAAATCAGCAAAATCCGTCCATAAATAACGAATCTGACAACCTCTGAAAATTTCATCAAAAAAACCAAGTGTATTTATATTGTTACGAATAATTTCATCAACAGATGGCGTTGATCACACAAAGTGTATTAATATTGTTATGAACAATATCATATCGCTGTCACATATCTTGCAACAAAAAATATAATTAAATTTCTATTAAAATATTTAACAATTCTTATTTACAATCATTCATACTAAAATGTCCTTCTCTGTTGAAATATATGTATGTGCTTGTCAATGGCAGGCTGTATAATTTTAATGTGCGTTCAATCGATGCAACCCACGATAGAAGGTATTTTGTATTTACTAAAAAAAAAGTTTCTACATCTACGTTTTTCGCTGTCGTTTATATTTAATCTTACCCACTGAGAGTAGTTATGGCTGCCTAAAACTTTTAGAACGCGACAATCATCAATCAATCATGACAATTTACACAGTGACAAATTGACAAACTTACGGTTGAATCATTTCCATCTGCTAAAAATCTTAATGTCGCAGCCAATTGAATTATGCAGGGAATATTCGATGGTGGCAAGTGTATTTTAATAATGTTCAAAAACATTTGAAACGACTCTTTATTTAGGCAATACTGGCCAATAGTAGTCGTATAATGACTTATTTATTACTATTATTAAGTAACAGTGATTGATGGTTAATGAGTTATTTGAGTCATTACAAAAGTTCAGGAACTTTGATTCGAAATACTTCTATACATAAATGTAATGCTTACAAAACCCCTTAAAGTCAATGAAAAATCCAACTGAACTTTTATTTAATGCCATGCTAATCAAACAAGTTCTTAGCCAAATGAGATTCAAAGCATTCATCTAGTCCAATTAAAGTAATTTTGTGAAACAAAGAATTTTTATCATTGCCTAATCAAAATCCTTATTAATCATATATTCGAAAATAATCTTCTACCGTTATAAACAATATCTTGATGAAATTTTAGGTCCTTGTAACCATTATGTTTCTTAATGGACAGATTTAATATATTGCTTTCCAATCCAACGAATTAACTTTTGAAATGCAATGTATTAAACATACAAATTGGAACGATTTTATTTTCAAATTGAGTTACAAAATTACCTCTAGGTCCCAGGACACAGGTGAGTCCTCCATGGGTCCCGTTGTGATAAAATTACCCCCAAAGATCTGCTTGAAATTTATAGTGACTGATTTTTTTAGAGGTCTCAAAAATTTACTACATTTAAATAATAGAAAAAAGTACTTGTACTTTCAGCTCATGAATTACACAACATAAATCAGTTGTTAATTTTCGGCACATGTGTTGTTCAATAAAAATGGGTCATTAAACCCATAAAACTTTTATTGTTTTTAATTTTTTTTTATAGCTATTTATGCGGCTTAACAAGAGAGATGTTACCCATTGCGGTAATGTTTATGGAGGAGATTCCTACAGGGTACAATGAACAAAATTTTATTATTTTGTGTAAGAGTAAATTTAACCAAGTTACCGGAAAAAAAATCATATAAAAAAAAGGAAAACTTATACTTATATTAAAAAGTACCTACGAGTATTCTTTCACAATCCCTTCTTATGCATGAGCAGAAATCCATTAAAAAATAAGTAAATCATAAAAATTTGATTCTCATTACTGACTAAATACGAGTACATACATGTAAACAAGACAAAAAACGAATCAAATTATTTGAATAGTATCGACCCTTGATGATAGTCACAAATAAACATTATTAAATATATAAACAATTCCTCAACTCATGTATTCGCATTTAATGGAAAACGTGCTTCATCATTTTGTTAAGGGTCTTGGTTGGGTTGACTTGCCCATCCTTATCTATTTTTTTTTTTTGTTGAAGTTAAAGTATTTCTTACAGTAAGCAACCCTGCAGTTTTACAAGTATTTAAGGTAATTTATTTTAGACAGTCTGCACTTTATGTATGTACCGCGGAAATAGCTTGAGGGACAGAAATTAAATTTTACAGGAGAAGGTTTTATTTGTATTATATCTTGTTTAAACCAAGTTAATGAAACCAAATTTTGAACAAAGATTTCGGTTTAGCCAATGCATAGAATGAATCAATTTTGTTTTCAAAAATCCGCGAAAATAACGGTTTGTTGGCGCTTGAGCTGATAACGAATATGTCGGTTGAGATGCAATACTTTAATGACGAGAGATTTTTTGGTATTTTGCCATTTAACATTTTTTTGAATTTTCGTAAATTTTTTATATGGTTCTATAGTTATACTCCACACCACAATAGTGGCTTTAACGACTCAGAATCACTTTCTGAAAGAGTCGATAAAGCCAGACGGACGGTGGCCTATCAATACTATACTACCGAAGGAGGGCGCTGTGATAAATATTAGTCATGATAGATAGAAAACTAATTATCAGAAACTGATGTTGTTTGAGTGGCAACGGCTGGGAATCGAAACCGGGCTGCAAATACCAACTCATGCTTAATGATCAAATGCGCTAATCAATTAAGCTATAGCACCCTCTCAATTTGATCTCCTTTAGATACATTTTTTGTGTTTTTTAAAAGTCTTCAATAAAATGTAACGTAATTTGTTATGATGTGTAATTTTATTCAAATCGGTTAATTTTTTTCATCTTAGGTGTAATTGTGAATGTTGCTGGTGGCAACGCTGGTTTAGAGAGTCAATTGGTTTCTGCTATGAACGCGAACATGTTTAAGTAACGAGTCACATAACTATATTTTTAACCAGTTGGGACTCTAAGTGGTAAAATCAATAAATCGAGACAGTCACTCTGCAGTTTTAGTAGTATTTAATGTGTCCTTTTTAAACAGTAATTTTCACTAATGTCTAATTACTGCTGTTTTTATATATTTCGAGTAATTTGGCACTTATATAGTCTTCATTATGGCAAGAGAAGTCAATCGGTTGGTTACCTTTTACATTCCAGATAATCATGAGGTCATTTGTCACATTAATGTCTCTATGTAATCTGGAGAGTAGTCACTTTCAACTTTTTTTGTACTGATCTTTAGAAAGTAGTGACTTACCCACAAAAGAGTCAATAGTCATGAAGTGTCCTTTTGAAATTCAGAGTTTGGTGTTTCGAGAATCTGCTGATTTCACAATAGGATGCGAGCCAAAGTAACCAACTACCTAAATAATCTATTAACCAGTGGTGACTCTAAGTAATAAACAAAATCAAAAGTTATAGACAGCCGCTAGGATCGCGGGGAAATTTAACTGTAGAGAGACATAAATGGTAAGTAAAGGGTGATTCATTTAGATTTTTTTTTTGATTTGGAAATTGTAATTATGAACTGAGAGACCAATTTCTGACTTTTACATTTTAAAAATAATTTCATTGACATGTTGGCGAGACTAGGCGGTTAAATGTACAATCACTCTTTTCTACGACGGACATATAATCTAGACGGAGAGCTGACACGTCCAGTTGTCGTACTTGATGCAAATCATATGTTGCTCGAAGTGCAAAAAAAACATTTCACACAAAAGCTGACTTTCGTATTACAGCTCATTAATTCTGAACCGTTGCGGTGCGAGTCTTTCTTTGATGAAATGTCAAACAATACTGAATACAGGTAAGACATGCCAATACGACAGTACGACAAGACAATGAAAACCCCACTCGAATATGGCGAATTAACATTTGAATGAAAGTGATTCCAAATTTATTTCTTGAGAATTCTACAACTTACAGCCATGTCACAGAACTCAATTCAGATCCAAAGTGCTTTTGTTTTTGTTTGCTTTTGTTATACTTTTTATTACAAAAATCATATTTTTTTTTGTTTTGGTTACACAACGTTACCATATTTAAGTTAAAAACCGAGATTTAAATATTTTTTTGGGAATAAACAAAATCGATCGAAATCTAGAGAACGCAAAGTAAAAACGATTGATTTGCAAATACGAAATTGAAACCATTCCGATCGAATTATGTGACATGCCTGTTAGAATATATTTTATATAATAAAATCTGAATTTTTAGATATTTACAGAAGAGGGTATTTCATGATTTCACTGCAATTCTTTCTTTGCTGATTAAATACATAGTTTCTAAAAAAAATTATTTTAAATTCCATTATTAAATTAGGAAATAGAAATATACAATTTACACACAATTGGGGTATTCACACGGTAGTCATAAAGTCGTATGTCATAAAATAATAACACGAAAAAATATGACTGCTGTGAGCAACCCTCATAAGGTAGTGTGCTATTTCAAATTTGAGTCAGCTGATAAAAGAAAAAAAACAATTATAAACAATTACAAATATTTTTAATTAAAAATGGCAAAAACAAGTCAAAAATCTGAAATAATAGCCGGTTTGTGCGAAAAATACATATTGGACGTGGTAATGGCTGATTCAAGTAAATAAAAAAATAATTACAAGTTTACATTTAAGTAAATAAATCTTTTTAAAGGTGATGATGACGATGAAGAATAAATAAATAAAATGTTCTTATCAAACGCCGCTAGTTTGCTCACAAACCGTAGAAGCATCCACCTTGGAGTTCCAAAATCCAATAAATGGCACCAAAACGTGTTAAAAAAGTTTGACGACAGCCGGTTTAATCAAATGATTAGGGTTCGACCGGAGGAATTTGTGCATATACTGAACTTGGTTAAAGACGATGATGTATTTAACACTTCAACTGACGGCGGTTATTTTAAATACATTTGGTGGCTGCCAGTCAGCTAAAGTATATAAACAACATTTTCTTCCTTTTTAAATTTCTCAATGCGGCAACTTCTAAATATTATCACCGGCTCGATGAAGAGTTTTCCCTTTACACTGTTTAGTTATGACAAAACAATAAACACAGCATAAAAGGTCTTATTATTTTATGACTTTTTTCGTTGATGCACAACAACAATTTTTTAAAACTATTGTACAAATTTAGTACTTTATGACAATATGACTTGATAGGACACCGTGTGAATACCCCAAATATAACTAAAGTATAACCTTAACAATTTTTAACAAAGAAAATCAGTTACGTCAGCTGGTCATATCAGCCTTATTTGTCGACATGAATCTCTTTATATCTTTTCCTTTACAAATGATTAATGGCTTCTGTTCGACATGCTGTTTTCTTTAAGACAGTTTTTTTTGTTGGCAAAAGAAGAAACATGAAAAGATTATTTTTCAGTTGCTGAAAAAAAAAAACATTTTGTTTAATCATTGATTTATATAGCAACATTTTGTAGTTGTAGATCAAGTACCATTTACATGCCAGTTTCTACAAGAGTTCTTTGCAATTCGAATTTACTAATACATACGGAATGGAAATTGAAATATAAATAGAACACCCAACAACATTTCCTAATTGGCCATTTTCTAAACTCCACCTGTTCTTTAAAAACTTATTGCTGGGTTTTGTTTGTTTGATATTTTGCATTAACTCTACATATGAGTTCAATCTATCTGTGATACATATGTATGTATGTTCTATATGTATATCTATGCCTCTGATTGTTTTTTTTCAACATGTCTGTTTTATTTTGACATGGAAACAACATTTACTTTAGCAGTATTCGATTATCTTTCAAGCAAATAAAAAAGGTAGAAACTAAAGTAAAACCTGTATACTTTTGTACACGTTTTGCAGACATGACGTTTAAATAAATTTGTAATTGCACTTGTAACATTTAAAATTTAATTGAATCAACAGCATCTTCGTTCTCTCGAATCATTTGCCATTGATTTGTTAAGTGTTTAACAATTATTGAACAGGAATTGTGTGAAAATGTATAAAACAACACAAAACTAAATAAATAAATAAATTGACGAAAAACTTATATACTCGTACTAATGGAAGTATGAACGTTATAGTCGGCAATAGAAGAATTTTAACGCATGAAAGATCTTACATTAATCTAGTTATATCTTTCCGTATCTCTCTTTTTTTTTGGTAATGTTTTAAACATAAGCCAGGCATAATATCCGTGCAGACAGACAAATGTATTCATAAATGTGAAAATACCTCTTGGTGGTGACCAGGGCTGGCAGAAATTTTTTTTAGCAAAAAAACGTAATTTCGCCAAAAAAAAAAAAAAAGTCTTATTTTTGAGGAAAAAATCTTATTTTTGGAAATAGTAATTTTTTTATTATAAATAATAAAAACAATTCATGTTTTCTTTAACACTAACCAAAAAATAACAACAAAAATTAATTTTCTTATACTAAATCGTACATTTTTTGAGATCGATTAGTTTAAAATCTTTCAAATGGGAACAATGAAAATTTTTATAATTGAACCTAACCCTCGTCTAGACAAAACAAAAAAATTTTTTTTTTTGGGAAAAAATCTTAAAATCTTTTTTCGGTTAAAAAATCTTAAAAAATTAGGTAAAATATTACTTCTGGCAGAGCTGGTAGTGTCCAGTTTCCTGTAAGCCTAGACTACACCAACTTCGTAACTTCATATAAAATTAAGATAATTTGAAGTTTTAAAATGGTCCATTTTTGAATTCTTTTTGTAATTGATCTATCCACTTAAAGGTTCTCAGTATGATCCTTATTTAGACTCCATTTTGGAGTAAATTTCCTAACTGATGCTTTAGCATCCTTTCGATCTTATTACATTGGAGTTACGTAAACGTAAATCCTGGATAAATGCTTGCAGCGATTATTGATCTCATCTAGACCGATCATACCATCTTATCCACTACTACCCATTGAACAGTCTGAAAGAATTGATGGACACATATTTCTCCGCATGCCAGAAGCTTCTCGCACAGCTGACTCACATAATATTAATATTTTGTTGAATCTTCATCCATTTTTAACACTTCTTCGCACCTTCGACGAATAGATCCAACAAATTTTAAACATATTTCGGGAAATATGAAATTCCGTTCTAGTTTATCGGTTTAAATACCACTATTTTTTCCGGACTTCCCAATGGTTTTCCAAAGCGTTCAAGTCAGCAGACAGCCACTTCATTCTATAGACAAAGTCTTTAAGCAAGACGTAACTAGTTCGGATGTGTGCTTAGAATCATTATCCTGCTTGAATTTCCATAGGAGCAACCTTTCATCTCTAGTATAGAGTAGCATTATATTACGCAATCCAGACACGAGATGAAGAAAAACAAACTCATTACTCAAGGTCTTAAAAATTAGACAGACACCAGATGAAGAAAGAGAAACTCATTACTCAAGTTTGGTATCATCCTGGGGCCAAGGAGATCTAGAGTGCAATTCTTTAGTTTGTGACCATCGGAACCAAACAAAATTATCTTCGTTTCATCTAAAGGCACATTTCGCCAGTTTTTTCGGTGTAGATGCTTCTTAGCAAAACACAACCTATTTTTAACATTCTGTTTGCTAAAAAAAAAAATTCAACAAAGTCATTCCTTGTTAAGTTTTTCTTAAAAATAAAGCAGCCGTTCTTATTTTCTTTCCAACAGAAAAATCTCCAAACAGCAGAGAATTCAATAGCTTGAAACCATAATTGATGGGAAATCTGAGAATACGTATTACACCAGGAATTCTTTGTGAATGTCAGATATATTTTAAGGATATAAGGAGACATTTATCGAATATCTAATTGTGCAAAGAACCACAATGAATCACATGGAAAACAGTTGCACTCTCCCTGAGCGCAAACTGCTAAAGGCTCCCGTATAATAAAATATAACTGAAAAAACTCACTAGTATTAAAAAAGGAAAAACGAAATAAATGGATAAATTTCAGGTGAAAGTTTCTGAAGGAATTAAAACCTTTTTCCTCCATACCTTTCTCGAGCAGTTTAGTGGAATTAAAACCCATTCTATCATGTTTTATTGCCACATTCAGCCCATTTAATCCTTATTTGTTGTTCATTAAATATTTACCACAAATCTTATCCTAATTTGTCTATTCATTCATATAAAATACAAAACATACACAATAAACACAACTCGTAAACATTTAATGGTTGTTAAAAATATCCTAAGCATTTAAGAGGAATTAATTATAGCTTAAGCAAAACGATTTTCTATCCATGTTTTTAAGGTAAATTTAACCCCAAAAAAGAAATTAAGCTTATAAAGAAACTCAACTACCACACTAGAACTCATCTGTCTACAATTTCTATTGACATCTACATTAAATACTCCTGCTCACACATAGAATACACACAAACTTACACATATAGGTTGCCGCAAATGTTGTGCCTTACAAGAGAACAACAAACATATTGTTTGAATACAAAGCAGGTTAGAAAAAAGTGAAAGGACATGAGAGAACAAAAGTTGCTGCTAAACAGCTTTTATATAAAGAAAAATGAATACATTGCTTTGTGACTTTTCTACATTAGGTACAAGAACAATAACAATGTAATAAAGCTTTTAAAACAAAAAGAAAAACATATAAGTGGGTGGAAGGCTGTGTGTATGTGTAGGTTTAGTAGACTGCCTCAAAATTGTTAGGAGAAAAGTTAATTTCAAGCTACTAGTTTGCAAAACCCTAATTTGTTCGTTTGAGTTAGTTTCATAACTTCCTGAAGAGTTAACATTTACATCAGCTGTTACAACTAAAATCTGTCTAGAACTATCCACGAGTAAACAATCAGGTAACTAGTTATGTGACAGTTCTTCTAGGGTTCGATTTACAAATTATTTTATTTGGAGCAGTCTAATGTGCAGTGGTATTAAACATTGTAAATATGGCCTGTAAAAGTAGCTTTTGTTATTGTTGGATTTGGTTACGTTTTTGTTGTTGCTGTTTAATGCCATCAAGTGTATAAGAATCAAAGAATAAACCCAACTAAAACCATAAACAAAGACTTTTAATAAGAACCAAAAATACATACATACATTGTACATTCATATGTACATATACGTATACAGTATTTAAATATTCATGCAAAATTTCTTCCAAAAACATGCATTAACATAAGCTCTTACAGTGCAAGAGGAAATATAGTACGCACTCACTTAGTAATGAGGCCCTTTTTAAATGCTAAACTGTTTGTGCTTTAAATGCTTTTCTATTTTAAACACAGCATTGTTTGCCGGAATTCAAGTTGAAAAGTAGTTAATATCAAGCCTTGAGTCC
Organism: Bellardia bayeri; assembly: GCA_950370525.1. Taxonomy (NCBI): domain Eukaryota; kingdom Metazoa; phylum Arthropoda; class Insecta; order Diptera; family Calliphoridae; genus Bellardia; species Bellardia bayeri. The sequence continues at coordinate 89,836,717 of OX493267.1, forward strand.
AGTAACAAGCAGTTGAATTATAGTTTTATTACACTTTATATCAGTAAAAAGGAAATACAATTCAAGCTATATAAATGTTTTTTGTTTGAAAAAAAATTAAATTTTTTCAAAAATTTTACAAATTTTAAACATAATTTAAGTGAAATTGCAATCAAAGAGTAGTCGAAATTTAAGTGAACAATTCTCTTATTTTGCATAAATATCCTAAAAACCTAATTGCTGCGTTCTGAAATACCCAATTCTATAGTATATTTTAAACATTTTTAACTTTAAACACAACCACTGTGCATTCATATAAAACCAGTAATAGAACAATAATATCGTTAACTATAAAAAGTAAAGCATAATTTAAGGCTTTACAATTAAAATGTAAATGTATTATTTATGTGAAGAATCTATTTAAATTCGTTTAACAAATAAACATTGTTGTACTAATTGTATACAAACAACTGAAATTAAAGCAAAAAACATTGTTGTTAGCTGCTTTTTGTACTACAACATTCCATTCTGCATTCTTACAATGTATTTTTACAAGAACATTAAAATTTCATATTTGTAGGCATTCCTGGTGCTTTATTATGGAGTTCTGTCATGACAAAGGAAAACATGATGGGGCAAAGTCGATTTTGAAAGGCTGTAAACAAGAGTGAACAAACAAAATGAATAATAATGGAAATTAGAAAACATAACATGAAACTAACTAATAACATTATTATATAAGTTGTAAGTAGTTGTCATTACATGGTAAGTTAAGCAATAACGACTTTTACTATTTAGCAGCAATAACAAATAAGTTGAAATGCTAATCGTTATTACTAGGGCAAGGAATCTCATGCACTAAAAAATCGAAAATATGCGCTTAAAACATGCACTTAAAATTAGAAAATATGCACTGAAAACACTGAAAATATACAATTAAAAATATTTTTTCTATACTTTATTAAAAAAAAAGATTGCAAGTAATTTAACAAAAAAGGCTGAAAACAATTCATTTAATACATACATACATAATACGTATGTACATATAAAACTACTATAAAGAAAGACAAAGCTATAAATTCGAAAAATAATAAGTAAATTAAAACTAAATAAAATTATAGCAGTTAAGTATATAGGAGCGATCCATTTTAATTTATTGCGTTATTGGCGAAAACAAAAAAGTTCTTGTTAAGGTTTTCAAACACAAAGCTTTCCCGATTATGTCTTAAAAAGTGTTTGTACATAGAAAAGGAGCACTCAACATCAACAGATGTTACAGGAGCATATTTACACTTCTTTTATTGTATAATTGGTTTGGGAAGAATTTTCATCAAATTTTAAAATTCCTGCTAGTTTCCTTATTTCAAGGAAACCTTTATTCTTTAAGAGAACATTGTTAAATTTTTCAACATTTTTTTGTCCAATTGACACAGAATTTTTTATTAAATCGACTGCATCTTTCAAAGAATTTCGTCCTTCTAATTTTTTTATTACTTCGCATAAAAACCCATATTTGCTATGTACAAAAATCAGTTGAGATTTGAGAGAAGCCAAGTCTAACAGTTCTTTTACGCTTTTAATCGATATCGAATTGGAATCGTCAAGCTCCTTTACTATTTCGCTAATTGTTTCGATGTTCTGGGCATAATAATTGACAGCATTAAGCCACGTTCCCCATCTTGATATAATTGGCTCTGGAGGAAGCGGAATCTGTACACGCGAAGGCGCTTTTATGTTGTGTAAATATTAAAATTGACAGTTCACAGGGTGGTTCAGACGGATATTTTATAACAAATTATGTGTCAACTTTTACCAGAAGATGTTGCACTAAGTAGTAGGGGCGTTTTTCTCTTTCAAATGGATGCTAACCAAAATAGCAAAATTATGCAAAAAAAAAAACATGCATTTATTGTAAAATGTGCTAAAATATGCGCAAAAATATGCAAAAAAAACGGGTATTTTTAGCAAAATATGCAAAAACGATTGAATGGAAAGGAAATTTCACGATTCGCAAAGATAACTTAATCGTTTCCGTTCTAGGATGCCCAGTAAAAACATGTATTTGCATGAGATGCCTTGGCCTAGTTATTACCTAGTAAGCTAAATATCAACTAAGGAAAGGTAAAAAAGCAAAAAATAACTTAATAACTTGTTGTTAAATTGTCGTCATTGCCATCATTTCCAACGTAGCGCTCAGCCTCAAACAACTGTTTATGCAAACAATTGTCACGTGCTGATTTTTATGAGTTTTTTTTCATAATTTTTTATTCATTCACACTTATTCATTCTGGCACGGGTATGAGGACAATTCGAAATTTAAATGAAACGAAAGAACTTATACTTTCTTTGTTGTTTGTCCTGGTCATAAAATGTTTATGGTTTGTGTTTTGTTGCTGCTGCTTTTTATGTTTTCATGGCAAACATTTTATTTACATAAATAGTTTTTTTTTCGTATCACAATAAAAATTCTTCTTTGTTTGTATTTCTTTTCATACATAGAAGGATAGTGTTCATAAATGTGGGCTAAAAGTTTGTAAATTCCAAATGGCATAAGTGGAACAACAGACAAACAGGTCGCACTCATTTATGAAATTAAGAACAATTTAATTTCATATTTATTTTTATGTGAAGCGGGAGCAGCTAAAATGACTCCATTCTTTTTTAGTGAAGGAAATGGAGAACTAAATAAAATTAATATGTAATTACTTTTTAGTTTTAAGTGGGTGTGAGCTGTTCCTAAGGAAATTGGCAGACAGGACATGAAATTTAGATAATGTAACAATTTTCTAAAGAATATTTTTCATGTTATGGATTGTTTGAAAATGCGTAGGGGTACATATTGATAATTTCTTTAGAACTAATAACACTCCAACTAATAATATTCCATTCTACATCATATATTCTAAATTTAAGCAAATAGTTTTTTCGTTCTCAAAATACCTTTTTGGAAGTTTAAAGCCCAAACCAATTCCCACAACCATTTAACATTTTACCAAATTTATTTACATACATATGTAAATGTGTTTGGTTGTTCATAACAAAAATTTATTTTATATATTTTTTACTTTTATGTGTGTGTGAGCTTCTCCTACGGAAACTGGCAGACAGGACATGCAATTTAGACACCGCAATAATTTTCTAGAGAACATTTTTCATGTTATGGATTACTTGAAAATTCGTCGCGTTATTGATAATTTCTTTAGAACAAAAAATATTCCATTCTACATCCAAGGGAATAATCATCTTCTTTTTGATATTATTGTAAAAATATTTTCCTAATTTAAGCAAATAGTTTTTTCGTTCCCAAAATACCTTTTAAGGAAGTTTAAAGCCCAAACTAATTCCCACAACCATTTAACATTTTACCAAATTTATTTATAATAATAATTTTATAAAAGAACAAATAAATCTTCATAAAAATATTAACAAAACTAAAATATCAAAAATAAAATTTATTAGTTTGTTTTAGTTTGCTTTCAAGCTACACTGCTTAATGAACTTTGTGCTCCACTGTTGATTGTCAGCATTCACAAAGTCTTAACTAAAAGAAATGTTTCCTAATTTCAATTCCCAATATGGCAGATGTGTGTGTATGTATGCAAGTTTCTTCATAGAGACGCCCTTGAACGATTCCATTGCATTTGTAGTGAATCAGTGAGTGAGTGAATGCAGTGTAGCAGGCAAAACAATTTGAAATTCAAAGCAACGTGCATAATCTCTGTAATCAACACATGTTCTTATTACAGACACAGACAATTAAACTTTGCAACTTTATGTACATAAAACATACATATGTGCAACAAACAACAACAAAATAAAATTTAAAAAGAGACAACACTGGCAATAACAACAATTACAATACGAAGAAAACATGCTACGAAAGATTTCACGCAAAGAAGGAAAACTTACAGAGTGTTCTTGACTTTTTTGTAATCTAAAGATATAATGTTTCTGAAATCAACTTCAGATTAATTTTAGTTAAGGCGCTAAGTTTAGTTATCCGTTATGATAAAAATTCGCTAGTCTAACACTCAATAGCGCATATGCGAATGACTTAATTCTACACCTATCCTTAGGTGTATGTCCCAATGTCATACGTTTAGGACTATCGCTGAATCACACTTCATCCAGAGATTAATAGCATCAAACTTGATCCGATCACTGATCCTTTTCAGGTATAATAAATTTAAAATTCCTGTGCAACGACACAGTCGTATAATTCGATAGGAGAATTTTTCTGAAAGAAATCTGCCGAAAATCCGCTTGCGGTCATCAGGTCACCCGGATTTTCCAAGGATAAGCCTGGTAGTCTAAATGTGTTATCACTGATCTCCTCCCTTATCAAAATATGCAAGAGTGGACTATTCGCGATAGCAGCTATTGCATAAGTGAGGCAGGTCCTCATGGAACCAGCAATAGATGTTGTCTATTTCACTTAATACACAACATACTAAGGAGACATATGTAATTAAGGACAGCAAATCATCATTGATTTTAATACCTATATTTTACAAAATAGACTTCGGCAGACTGAGATTGACATACTAGCTTTGTGCACAGTATTGTATAGATGACTGTTGCAAGAGATAGTCCTGTTTAGTGTAACTTGGAGTATTTTACCTCATTTGAGCTGAACTAATCAAAGTCAATTCGAGGAGCATATCTTTCAATGAATCCTATACAGTCAACGGATAAATCATATAATCCTCTAACATTACATTATGTTTTTGTTAAACAGAACCACTCATCCTAGAATATCGCTAAACGATAAATCATAGTCATCATATGATAAATGGAAATATAGATTGATAAATAAACTCATATAATAAAAATATAAGATTCCCTAAAGTAACTATCAATATAGAAGTAAAAAGTCATTGAAGAGATCAATCATTTAATTATCTTACGACGTTGAATGATGATATTGTATGGCTAATTCAACCTTTACACAGTAGCCTTAACATTTACCACAACCAGCAACCCAAATCTCGCCATTATATTTAGCGACATTCAGCATTTTTCGATTAACTAAGATCTTGAAATAAGCAAACAGTGACAGATATCAACTGACATATCACGTAATATCTAAAGGATATTTCCCTGTAAAGCATTGCAGTTGTCAGGCAGCTTAACAGAGGAAACCATCAACAAAACTTTCGCCTATTGAAGCCATCCGAATACATTTCCTGGATGTCAGTAAGATATTAAAGTCCGTACAGCTACATATCACTATCCGGAATGAATATGGAGAATTGTATATTTAATATGATAATTTAAAATTTTGACATGTTCACAGTCCTTAACATACCCAATTTCGCTTGCATTTAGCCGCATCGCAGGATAAATGGAAGCAAAATGATTCGGTATTAAGTCTACTGGCAAAAAAATTTACATGCCGATTTGTGCGCTTGATGTGGTGGGCCGCAACGTAACTTTCATCAAGATTATTATACTTAAAGTACGAAAGCAGTGTTCTTTCGGTGGTAATCATGCTCCATAGCACGCCATCACTTAAATACTCCATATAAGCGTATTTAAGGTCCAATTAACAATTACTCTCTTTTACATGAATATGTAGCCATATTGGTCTTATTTATCCTATTTTGGGTATTAATATTTCACTAGAGTTTCCTATCTATAATAAAACCAACACTATACCGCCTCCCGCATACACATCCTGGATTTAAGCAAGATATTAAAGTTCGTATAGCCACATATCAATATCAGAAATGAATATTAAGAATTGCATATTAAAGATCTCCATGACAATTTAGAATTGCCAGTGCACAAGAAGCACTCCAGCTAATGTTCGCAAGGCAGAATGCAACAATGCGGTCCAGAACTTATATTATGGTTCTGGATGGTTCTCAATTTGTTAAAAAGATTTTGTTAATGCTTTCCTCAAAGTCGGGTTTGCAGTTTACGATGTAGTCGTCTTTATTTTGAAAAAACTTCAAAATCACTTTAAAAATTGCCAAAATATTATATTGGAATCCAATATTTTTCAACTTTGAGACAATTTCACACAACAGCTAAATATTGTGAAATTTCTTAGAACAATATGTGTTATTTGCCCCCTCACAAAAACAATTTCCAGAACAAAACGAAACATTTATGTACAACAGAGATGTACAATTGTACTTTTTTTTTAGCACTATTTGACAGTTAAAAGTACAATACAAGCCCACTGACTAATTTAGCACTTTTTAAAATATTTCCCTATATTGCACAAATGTATTTTAAAAAATTCATCATTATCCCATTTTTGTGTTCGTTCCATTTTCATATGGCAACTCTTGGTTAACAATTCGTTGTGAATTGTTTTGCACATTTTGTCTAAGCCGCTTTCATGTTGCAGTGTATTTTTACTTATGTATGTATGTTTGCGGCGTTTGACCAAAAAGTGATTCAAATATACCGGGTAATATTTTTCAGAGTTTATTTGAAATCTTTAACAAACCAAAGAGAGGAACAGAGTGTTTGTTTCGACTGTCTCCAATATAATCCAAACAAAGAATTTGTTGAAGCAGTGTTGCCATTTTAGCACTTTCAGTGCTAGATTTAGCATTTTGTTTCTCGAAAATGCATTGAAATTTTTAAAAATTATTCTAAATGCTTTTTAGCATAATTTGCTTGATAAAAAACAATTTTTTTTCTCGAAAAAATTTTTACGATTTTACTCCAAAAAATACTTTTGGAGAAATAAAAAATAACTTTTATTAATATTTTAACTAATTTTTTTTCGGTGTGGTAGGTAAATGAACACGGAAATTTCTGAATTAATATATGTAATGTAATCTATGTTATATTGAAAAAATTTAGCACTTGTTTTTTCTTTTGTAGAACATTTTAGCACTTAGTTTTTCAAGTTTTAGCATATTTTGAAATTCATTTTCTGGCAACACTGTGTTGAAGTCATCTAATTCGTGCTGCTACATACATACAATTTTGAAATGAATAAAGTTAGATTTACACGATTGAAATTTTCTACAAAATTGCTCTTCAAAATGCTTCAAACACGTGTAAAAAGTGTTTAACGCAATAACGGACTTTGGACTAAATATTAAAAATACTCAAGTTTTTGTATGGTCCAAAATTGAGTTTTATTAGTTTTTTTTTTTTTTGTTTTTTAGAAGTTGATGCTTTCAGTTTGCTCTCATTAATGCTCTCCACTGTATATTAGCACAAATCCAATAGACCCTTGACAGTATGGTGAGTATGGTGAGTATAAAAAAGCATGTAAAACAACATTTTTCAATAATTGTAAAATTGTGTAATTGAAAAAAGACGCTTGGTGAATGAAATTTAATATTTTCAATTAAACATCTTGAATCGTCCATATGTTTGAAAATAAGCGTTTAATAAAAAGCTCGATCAATTTCCAAACAAAAAACCATTTTTAAATGAAAAAATTATAAAAGCTCAAATGGTATAAAATTTGTAATGAATCGTGAAAACTTTCATATCAAGTGATTTTCTTATTTTACTAAAAATTATTCATGGGCGTAAGTAAGATACGAGTATATAGTATTTTATGAGTTATGAGTTGCAGTATTCCAGTACTGCTACATGTTTTGCTATCGAAGGGGAGCTGGGGTAGGAAATTAGGTTGGGGTGTTTAAAAATAGTTGTTGTTGGCTTTCCATGCATGTATGCAATGAAATGTATGTACCCAGTATACCATTCTATTTAAATGAATTCCATTTTATTTTTTTTTACTGTAAATACAATTTATTTAATTTTTTTCATTTCTAATTTAGTTTATTTATAAATGAATTTAATTATAAATGTAAGAGCTCTTTCTGAGCCCAAAAACCCCTCATAAAAGACTCTTTTCTGACATTATCTAAGAGCTCTCTCTGACGGACAATTTTCGAATGTAATGACCCTCTTTTCGGAGCAATAATGATTGTTTTTTGGGCTCATAAAGAGCATGAACGCTCCGGAAAATTTGTCAGAAAAGACTCTTTTCGGACTCGTATGGCTTGCTGGGTTAGTACGAATTAATTTTATTGTGCTTTTTTATTTATTGTGAAGTTTTTTACACACATATATATGTAAAAATTAATTGTTATGTACGTTTTCAGTTAATTTTTAATAAAAAAAAAATTTTGTACAATTGGGCGGAAAAAAGTACACTTTTTCTTGACGTACAAAGTCACCCCACACTTTGTAATAATTTGAATATATTTCTTCTTACTCTGACATTCTATTTCTGTAATTGACAATATTTTTCGCAATTGTTTGTTTTAAATTCATAAAATGTTTGTGTTCGTTTTGTAAACGATGATTATTGTATTCGGATTCACTTAGATTAGTTTTGCGTTGACGTGAAATACAAGAATAAACATTTAGAGGAATACAACGAACAGCAAGCATTAACACCACTTTCGCCAACGCCGCCACCATTTTAAAACAAGGCAAATATCAAAGGAAACCAAATCAGAAAATAAATGTAGAACCTGGTAAAATATAAGACAAACGAGGAGCTGATGTTAAAGAAAAAATATCAAGATTAATTTTTGTCATTTTGCCAAAAAAAAAAACCATCATCATATAAAATGACTACACAGAGCTGAAAATTTTGCTTTTGTTATTTTTAGGTAGACAGTGACACGAACGGACGGACACGCATACATTAACGCAGATTGTATGTACGAAATATTTTTTTTTTTTTTTTTGGAAAATTTATGACTTGAAATAAACGCAAACAAACAGATAAATTTAGGCGGCACTTTTTTATTTTGCCTCTTCGTAACGTGAATTTAATTTTTGCATATTTATTGTGAATTTGAGTTTTATTTCTGCTTTGGTGGTAGAACATTATGTGTTTGTTTTAATTTCCATGAATAAATCCAAAAAGAATTGATTTTTATTTGTAAAGACGTTTGCATAAAAATAATTTAGTAGGTATTTTATGTGGAAATTTTAATAAATTTCATTTCTGCGGTTATTTTTTTACATTCTCATTTGTGGCATTCATTCATACAGAGAATTTTGTACGTCAATATTTTTCATATACATATATATATATATGTATGTATGTATTTAAGTACACAGAAAAAAAATCATGTTTTTTTTCAATTAAACCTTTAATTGATTTTAAAATAATTTTCAATTAAAATTTTAATTGATTCAATTACTTTTTCTGATATTTTCAATTAAATCTGAAATTTTTTTTTAATTGATACTATCATTTTGTTTACAGGTCCGATTTCAATTAAATGTTTGATTCCACAAATATTTTAAATGAAACTCATTTTTATTTTTTTCTGTGTACTAGAAATTATTGCGAGTTGAGTACTAAACTTGCTAAGCCATTCATTACCACAATTCTGCTAAGTAATGCAGACTATATGTAATAATCATTACAAAGTATGCTCTTCAGCAAGTTCCTTTTATTGCCGAGTTTTTCCTGGGTTCTTGGACTAAAGCTTGGCAATATTTTCTCTTCCATTTTAACGGTTTCTAATTGTGATAAATCCCATTATGTAGCACTTTAAATTTATCATGTCTAACAAACTAAACAAGTAGAACTTTATTAATGCTTTGCAAATTTTAAACACACATCCCCAAAAGTAGGCTAATTAAAGCCACAAACAAACTTTCGTAAAGAATATTACATAGATTCTAATTCGACAGCTCATTTCCAAAACATGTTAAGTCGAAAAAGTGAGTTTTGCAGGAAAAGCTCCTAAAGTTAAAAACCATATGAGTGGTAAAACTTTGTTGTTTATAACTATTGATTGGACTAGCCAAACACAACCAAAATTTGACAGAATTTAAGTTGAAAAAATCTAAATTCAAAAACGCAAAAAAATTAAAAACATGCTAAGTCGACATAGCATGGTTTGGAATTAAACTGTCGAATTATGTATATATGAGTACATATTATTTTCCCACATAAAAAGTATCTTAGTATCTTAAAGTTGCCTCTTCAATTTTTTTTAGTTTTTGTTTGCTCTTGCTAAAAGTAGATTAAACATGAAACTGGAAACTAAATTAAATTCATCACATTACACATTTATGTGGAAAACGAGAGAGAGAGACAAGGCAGAGACAAAGCAGAAATGGAAAGCACACAAATGTTGAAGGAAAATACATATGGTGAAGTTTCTGTAGTGGCAAAGAAATTATAAATTAAATGCAAGTGAATAGCGCCATTATTTGTTGCATTAGTTAAAGATGCCAGCAGCATTAATTTTCTTTCTTTATATAAAATTCTGTAAATTTTTTATGATGCCAATAAGTTCCTGAGTGTAGAATTGTTTTTACATAATCTTTGTGTTATTTCGTTTAAACTAGAGTAGAGTCTATAGTATTCGTCTTAAGCTTGATTAAACATAACATTAATTATCTGTAGTTGAAAATACTTTTGGGATTGTGCTTTTTAGAATGTTTTTCTGTTCATGAATTTTAATTTATAAAGATTTTGTAAGAAAATCCTTTAAAATATGATTTTAATTATGAGTATTTTGTAAACAAACACTTTGCGGCGTTTTAAAAACAGTGGTAGATTAAAATTACGTAAATAAATTATTGCACATTGGGGAAGAATTCAAATATTAGGGAAATAAATCTATCATTTCCAACTGGCTGCTACGAATTTACCTAAACGCTTTAGTTTTACCCAACCGACAGAGCAGAGGTCATGCGGCCAATGTTAGCTACATGATTTGATAGAAATTATTTTAAATATTTTTAACTTTAAGCTTCTTCCAACTCGTTGATGACAAAATGTATGTACATATGCATATGTAAACTAGTATTTAACCAAAAATATTCATATAAATTTTTGGCTAAAACAACCAACCATAAGGGATTAAAGATACTAGCCACAAACTGCCAGCAAAAACCAAAACACCACACATGACAGAAAAAAAACATTCAACTGACATGTAATAATTAGCCATGGGTGAAATAAATGTCTGTATGCTAGACCCTGCTCACAAACTGCTGCATACTAAAGTAAAACAAAAAGAAAAATCATTCTTAAAATCCTAACAAACAGTCACCAGACTGGAACACATTCTGCTGAGGTTTCTCAACATTTACGAAGCTTACTTAAAGTTTTCTTAGCCATAATGCAGATATTTTACTGTTCGCTGTGAATGCTCAAAGCGTATGTTTTTAATGTGAGCATCTATTATTGTAAAATAACAATTTTATTTAACCACAGTTTGAAAATTGGTTTGAGGTTTTAAAATAAAAATAGCAAGTTTATTTTAAATGGTTTCTTAGAAATCACATACATTTTTTAAAATGATTAGAATTATATTTATTTATGAAGTGTGACCACATTTTGTTTCTAAATAAAAAAATAAACTCTATATGGGTCATTTTCAAAAAAAAAAAAAAAATAAAAAAACACAAGTTTTTCTTTTTTTTTTGCTTATTTTTAAAGTTTTTTTCAATTCGAATGTAAGAATGGCCAATTTATGTAGAAATTGATGAAGATTCCGGTGGTACTTTTAGGCTCTCAAAAAAACCAATATTTTTGGATTTTTTTTTTTTAGGTTTTCTATGATTTCTATCTTGAGCGTCACACACCAAATATGTATGAAAAATCGCTAAAAATGCAAAAATATTTCAAATTCAAGCTTACTACGATGTGCTTTTGTTTCTCAAGATTGACTCTTGCGAAAATCACCTTTTCGATTATAAACAAAAAATCACGATTCAACATGATTTAAATTTTTTTTTTTTAAATGTATTCAGGTTTTCAAGACAAAGTCTTGACGAAAGAATACGAACTGAAGAAAAAGGAGACAACATGTAAAATAAAAATTTAAAAAAGAAAAATGATAATTACAGCAGATTTCGAACTACCACACTGGTTAAAGATTGTTGTTTGACTGTTGGCTAGCAGGCACCGCAGTGGTGCAGAGGTTAGAACGCAAAGAATTCTGATGAGAGAATGTGGTGATTCTCAAAACATGTAAATTCAATCCAGGTTCGATCCCCAGCTCAGCCAAGAAAATTATCAATAAAAATTTTAATAAACATTTTTTCATGTTGTAAAAACAATTCTTATATATCAAAAGTGATACTCATGAAATGTTTGCCTATTTTGTTTTTTTTTCGTAGGCAATTTATTTCTCAAATTCACAAATTATCAAAAAATGAGTTGAAACCATATAAACAATGATTGTCAACTTCAATTTTTTACATTTAATATAGGTATTCACTTTTAAAAAAATTAGCGTGACGCTCAAGAAATTTTATCGCGCCCTTACCATGGTGTTCATAAAAACTACGCAAATGCACATTTTTTTAATAGATTGTTTTCGCTTTTTCACTTTTGTAATAATTAAAGTTTAGACTTTCCTTACGTTATTTACTTTATTTAAATGCAAATTTAAAACTAGTAATATTACTTGATTTATAAAAAAGTCACGCTCAATGCAAATTGTGGGGACAACCTTTCTTTGCAACGCCAAATTCGCACTAATTTTGACGACTATAACAAATCAAAACACAAGAAAGAAACACAATAATTCGAATACTTTTATTAAATGTTGCATATTTACTTTTTTCTTGATTTTATTTTAGTTTGTGTACTAAAAATTCTAACGGGGGACACATTTTTTTTGTATGGAAGCAGTCAGAGGGAGAAACAAAACACCATTCTGAATAAACAAAAAAACAAACATCAAATTTGAGAATTACGTTTTTTTGTTACATATTCCTCGCTGATCACTCTCACATTTTTGTTTATTTTTATTGAAATACAACTCTTATTTTAAGGTTAACAGAAAATCGCACTTTATTATGTCGCGGAGATTTCTTGAGCGACTTTATAAAATTGCAATGTTTATGTAAATTATTCAGATACTCCAGCAAATAACGGAACTGTAAATAAATAGTAAATAATACATGTAGAAGAAAAATATCAAAAAGGTTACAAAACCGCACTTTATTTTGTCCGACAGTGTATACAGCAATAATGTTTAAGACAGGCTAGCTAAAAGCTAAAACTTGTTCTCTTCAGCAAAATGAGGAAATTGTTAATTTGGTTAATGTTTCGCTTTATGGTTTGTTGAGATCATTGAAGCTTACATGGTCCCTATTTAAGTAGGATAGGCTACTATGCTGGTAGCCATGTTGCTGTGATTTATCTGGGATAAAGACGCAATATTGGTAATTTAATTTTTGCGCCTCCTGATAGATCTATCAAGAGTAAGTTCAAGCTCAATTCTAAATCGTTCTTTTGTTTATTTCTTATTTGGCTCGTAGGAAGTTTATTTTTCTCATTGACGTTTTTGGAAGCTTATAATGGGATTCGTTAAGTAAGCACATTTCTGTTGTTTCAGGGGGGTTACTCTCTATTGCGATGCGATCTCTATTGCGATGCGATTAGCGTACAAATTGATACTCTTACGAATCGAATTTGTTTTCGCATCGCAATAGAGAGTAACCCCCCAGTTTTGTTATAATTTTAACCCAACTTGAACTTAGAGTTTTAAAATAACTTCTCTTTTGTCCAGCCTCTTTATAATTGGTTTAACCATATGCGCAAAAAACAAGAAACATTAACATAAAAAAAAACCTTTAAAACAACAAATTTATAAAGTTGTAAAATAAAGCCCTTTCAACCATGTAAATAAATTACACAGCAATTGTCAGCGCTGCTGTTATGAGTTGAAAGGAACTAAGCAGAATATAATTCAAAAACTTTAGTTTTTTACTTTGCAGCACATGCAACGAATTGTAGGAGACTGCTGCAAGCGTAGACAAGACAATAGACAAAAGAAACATTAAATAAATTTAATTCATATCATTATATCACATTTAATTTAAGCTACAACTAAGATTTTTATCATACACACTCTGTGTTGCAAGCAATATGCTGTAGCTGCAACACAAGACAAAACAAGGGGGTAGCGGAGGGCAGAGAGTAGTAAAATAAAATTATTAAGGTCATAAACGTTAAGTAAAAAAAGAGAGAACAATATGTTTTTGGGTTGAATATACAATCATGATAACAACAGATTCGTGTGACATTTTTTATTTTTTACAATTTATAGGGTATAAAAAGATAATATTTTAAAATTTTCACAAATTATATTTAGAATTTGTTCTCAGGTTTGGGAATGTTTAAGCAGGAATTCAACAAGAAAATAATTTTCTTACCAGAATATCTCAGTGATTATTTATTTAGCAATGATACATTTATTTTCCTCTTCTTTATAAGATTTTGCGTTACCTCAGTTTCTATTTGACAAATCAATAATAATACTCCGTATATTGGTAGCATTTCTGGCATTCAAGGATTTTAAAAACAAATTTAGTTTAGCTTAAAGCTGCTTAAAATATTATTATTTAAAAAAAACTCATTAAGTACTCAACCATTAAAAACTATAATCTTTTTCGTTTTCTTAAAATGCAGTTTTTATAAAGTGCATTTATATGTATATCTGTTTCCTTTTAGGTAACATTATGATAAACAACGTCATAATGTTTTGTCTCCTTAAAGCAATTAAAAAATGAAATGCTTAAAATTGCAAAAAACAAAAACACCGTTTGCAAACTAAAACTTTAAAGGTCAAGGAAAATGTCACAATTATAGCTGTTGTATCATTCAATTTGCTGTAAGTTTTTTTTTTCTCGGTAAAAACCAAAAACCGAAAAACAGTTATTGGACGTAAGCACAAATTTTCGTAAGTAGTTATTTAGTTTTCAAAACATGACCTCGAATTATGTTTACATCTGCCAGCAAAGCACAGTCGGTGGTAAAAGTATTTCGACATTTAGTGAATTTTTGAATAATCATAATAAAATAATACAAATCCATAAGGAGGGAGTTTAAAGCAATTTATTCTTTTGCATCTATATATTAATTTTCTGTACGCCAACTTTTAATAACCACTGTACAATTCTTCTCAACAATGTTTATTTTCGGCGCTGTTATTTGTTAGTGTCTTCTTCATAACAAAATTCTTATTTTTATTATTATAACTTATTATTGTTGTTATAAATGAACTAAAGAACAGACAACAACTTTTAAATGTTTTCAATTTTTATTTATTTACATACTTAGAAATTTTGAAAATAGTTTTCAAATACACTGTGTTTTAATAATATAATTACACTTGATATTTCTCATTTATTTATAAAGTTACAAACAGTTTTTTAAAAAGTGTAAAATTGGTCAAGAGTATGGTTACTGATCTCTTTTTATCCAAAATTTGGAAGACAGCTTCATTAATTTCATATATTAATTGTGTATTAATATTTTGTAAGTGTTTCATAACTATAATTACATTTTATGATAACTAACAAGAATACTAGAAAAGCAAACGTTATTTATTCTTATTATGCAATTTTCAACAATTTGTTATAAAATGAATCGTCGTTTCGTACCTAAGTCCCCATTTGCACGAAAAAAATAAGTGCTGAAATTATTTCCTCAAAATTTCTTTTATTTTTACACAGCACACATTTTTTCTTAAATTACTCGTATTTTTTTCGTATGTAACAAGTACAAGAATTGCTAGTACAATCGAGTGTGTACTCACTCGTCTTATCTTCCCCTCACTCCGATGCCTAAAAGGTAAGCAATATTGCTGCAATTTTTTCCTCGTGTAAACGGGTACTTATTGATTTTGAAAGGTCAAATTTCAGTTTATATAAAAGTGGCTAAAGTTTTCAAGCAATTGCCAGTAACAATTGTAATAAAAAATTTTCCAAATAATCCGGATTATTACGGTAAAAATAAAAGTGGCGGCCCGTAAAAAAAACTATGCCAGCAGCACAATGAAGAGTCTTGGTCAGATTATTAATGACTTTAAGGTAAATGTATCCAAATCAAAACAGTCACAGAATATTACTCGACAAAAGCTGTTGTCTGTGTCAAGGTGAAAGAGTGAGCGAGCAACCACTCAATGTTCAAAATCTTTAGATCATTCTTTGCAGTCCCCACATCTCAATCCAATTGAGTGGGAATATCTGGACGAAAAAATGAGGCAAAGAAATATTTCTTGCAAGGATAATCTAAAAGCAGTTATACAGGATTAATGGAACACAATTTCGTCTGATTCACTAATATACTCGTGATTTCTATGTCTAGAAGATTGTCAGCTGTGATAAAGCCAAAAGAACTACAAACTAAATATAAAATACAATGTTTTATACAATTTTAATATACCTGTTTACTTTATTTTGACGCGAAAAATCTGGTACTCTTTAATTGAATTATTAAAATTGAATTATATTTTGATGTTCCTAATTTTGCTAGTTTTTGTTAATAAGTTGCATACGTTACTTATGAATTATGCAATATATCTTGTTTTAAATTTGTACATATTTTTAACCAATATTAGGTGTTTACATTATATTGACGCTCACAGTATATTTATTAAAGGTAATTTTTTCCAATGAAAAATTAATTCAATCTTGGTGATCCAGGCAGTTTCAACAGCAATTGGAGATACGATATTTCATGAAAAAATTTCCGGAGGCGATTCTTTGATAGTTTGGGTAGCTTTTTTGTGAAGACAGTATGCATAATTTAGCGTTTCCAACCACCGAAATGAATTCTTCTGATTACACAAAATAACTAGATGAGAAATAAGTGCCATTTTTAGAAAATTGTAATGAAAAACAATTTACTTTTCAGCAAGACAATGCACCTGACATGTAAGTCGTCAAACAAAGGCGTGTTTGTCTTCGAAATATATTAATGTACTTCAATTAGCCTCATATTCTCCCGATCAGATCCCCCTTGAGAATGTTTGGGGTATATTTAGCCGTCGAATTTATGCTGAAAATTGACAATAAGAAAAAGTATACAGCCATGTCACAGAATTTTGTTTCGTTCGGAAGTGGAATTAATTCCGTTTTTTGCTTCTATAGAAAAACCAGACGAAAACTTTTTTCAGAATGAACCACTTTAAATTTACTATGTGGAATTATAATTTTAAGCATTTTTAGGTTTCATTCCGAAAAAATTGTTCGTTTTACTTTTTCTATAGAAGTAAAATATGGAATTAATTCCACTTGACATGGCTGGTAATCTATAAGAAACTATTCCTAATCGAATTTTTGAGTTGATTAAAAGAAAGAAGGCTTAAAGGTGTGGTCACATTTGGCAAATATTTCCTGAAAAAAGCGTAACCACTTGTTTTAGCACAAATTTGTTTAACGTTGTTTACTCTTACAAGAGTTTTGCAAGATCAAACAGCATCAAATAAATTAAAACTAAATATTCGTTGTGAGTTGGCCTAAATAAGAAAAGGTTTTTTAATAAATAAACGAGTTCAAATATATGTTAGTGGTTACGTTTTTTGCGGAAAATATTTGCCAAGTGTGACCTTAACACATTGTTAAACTCAACATTTTTGGAAAATATTGGTATTTTAAGTTATTTTAATTTCAGTGTATTTTAGTTACGAAACACTTATATTTAAATATCATTTGTTTTCTGTAGTTAAACTGTTTTACTTTTTCTTTAACTTACAAAACTGAGAAAAGTTTTATGTATTTATAGTTATGCAACGCAATGTATTTTGTAATTGTCTGCAACTTCACAATACTGTTGCCAGCGTTTTGGCAAAAACTTATTTGTTATTAGAAAATAGTTGCATGAAAATTCTCAAAAATGTGTTTCTACTATAAATCAATAAGTACTTAATGTTAAAGAGAAAATTGCTAAAGAAATTTCTCTTTTATTAGTTTTTTTTTTATAATAAATTGTAGTAAAACATACAAGTTGGAAACTTTTTTAAATTTCAACAAATAACAAGAATTAAATTCTCTTCGTACAATACATGTATAAAAACACAAATTAGGAGGTCAAGTTTTGTTAAAAAAAATTAACTTTAATAAAATAAATAATTCTAAAAAGAAAAGTATTTTGTAATTTTTCATAATTAATACTATCAAGATTATTTTTTATGGATGCAGTATG
The DNA here is from genome assembly GCA_950370525.1 of Bellardia bayeri. Classification (NCBI taxonomy): domain Eukaryota; kingdom Metazoa; phylum Arthropoda; class Insecta; order Diptera; family Calliphoridae; genus Bellardia; species Bellardia bayeri. Next base: position 89,854,604 of record OX493267.1, read on the forward strand.
AATGCAGTAAAATTTTGGCAGAAAATAACCGGCAGCTATGTTGCTGTTAGATGCCAGCAAATAGGATTAGAAGTTTTTTTTTTTGTTTTTTTGGCAAAATTATTATTAAAAGGAAATTAAATTATCGTTAAAAATTTTGTTATTTCATTTACTGCAACATTAAATGTTCATAGATAAAAAATTTTGTAATATTTATATTTAGAATGTTTTTAGAGTTTTAAACCAGTATTTGTGTATAAACAACATTTCTATTCTATTAAACTTAAAGAATTTTTAAAACTTTTCGATATAAGATATTTCTCAAAATGCCTCAAGTGCTTAATAGTTTAACTTCTATAAACATAAAGTAGAGGGAGGAACTTGATAAAATAGTTTTGAATTACTTCCAGCAAACAGTTTATGACAACTGTTTTAAACTAGTCTGGTATCTAGTGAAATGTGCACATATCACTTAAATTCTCTAAGTATACAAACTGACAATTTATAAACTCTGTAATGAAAATTTCTACTTTTTAAAACTCCAAGTGACATCGCCGTCATATACACCGCATTGCATAACTATAAATACATAAAACTTTCTCAATTTTGTAATTTCAAAGAAAAAGTAAAACAGTTTACCCTATTTATATGTATCACAGAAAAAATTAAAAATGACAATTGCTCGAATACTTAAGCCACTTTTTATATAAACTTAAATTAGACCTTTTCCAAAAACACTAAACTACGAACCACATCATAAAATGTAATTATAGTTATGAAATACTAACAAAATATTAATGCACAATTTTGTTTGTTAAATTAATTAATTTAAAGTCTACTTTTAAATATAAATTGTAAAAAATTAAATCAAATAAGTGCTTTTAAACTAAAACTTTAAAAAAATATAGAGTTAATCTATTTGTCATATGTGTGTCTCATATGTCAGTATCTACCAGGGATTTTTTCTAAATTCTATTGTGTACATATGTATGTTTGTATTTGTTTACTACTACTTAAAACAAACAAAAATTTATCTTAAAGCCTTTTTGTTGAAATATGCTAAGCTCTGAGGCATGGCATGATATTTGAGGTCATGTTATGGCAACAATCGTATGCAGATACAGATGCAAAAACAAATAAAACCCACAAAAAAAATTTAAAAAAAAACAAACTGTTTAAGAAAGTTTTTGGCTGTACTTAAGACATCGTAACAGAAGGAGAAAAGTCGCAAAAAAAAAAAAGAAAAAAAGTTGTGAAAACTAACTTATTTTTCATTGACTTTAGACAGAGTTTTCATAACAGCCAGGTTCTTATTTTTTGAAGAACAGTGGTGCAGTTGCAATGGATCAAGTGTTTCTTTCATGTTCTTTTTTCGATAGCAACCTGTAATATTGACGTATTATTCAGAGAGTTTATAAGTTATTTTGGAGTTGGAAAGTGGAACAATGGGTCAATTTAAAAAAATAAACGCAATTTTTGTGTTTCCGCACTTTACAATATGTAACAAAAAACGTAATTCTCAAATTTCTATGTTAGTTTTTTTTTGTTTATTCAGAATGGTGTTTTGTTTCTCCCTCTGACTGCTTCCATACAAAAGCATGTGCCCCCCGTTAGAATTTTTAGTAAACAAAATAAAATAAAATCAAGAAAAAAGTAAATATGCAACATTTAATAAAAGTACTCGAATTATTGTGTTTCTTACTTGTGTTTTGATTTGTTATAGTCGTCAAAATTTAAATGGTGCGAATTTGGCGTTGCAAAGAAAGGTTGTCCCCACAATTTGCATTGAGCGTCACTTTTTTATAAATTAAGTAATATTACTAGTTTTCAATTTCAAGTTCAAATAAAGTAAATAACGTAAGGAAAGTACAAACTTTAATTATTACAAAAGTGAAAAAGCGAAAAAAAAAATTTATTAAAAAAAGTGTGCATTTGCGTGGTTTTTGTGGGTGCGATAAAATTTCTTGAGCGTTACGCTAATTTTTTTAAAAGTGAATATATTAAATGTAAAAAATTGAAGTTGACAATCATTGTTTACATGGTTTCAACTCATTTTTTATAATTTGTGAATTTGAGAAATAAATTGCCTACGAAAAAAACCAAAATAGGCAAACATTTCATGAGCATCACTTTTGATATATATTGTTTCATAGCTTAAAATGCTTAATTTTGATTTAATTTTTTAATTTTTAAGAGTAAAACAACAAAATTAAGGGCGGCTGAAAGCGCACGGAGATATCGAGAGCAAATAAAGCTTGATAAAGCGCGTAATGACGAATATAAAAGAAATAAGGAAGAAAGGTGTAATTATGGTATATTTGAGTTTAATTTTTATTGTTACTGACTGATTTTGTTTTTGCCACAAACTTAATTCGAAAGTGTTAAAAATAAATGAGAATGAAAGAAACAAAGCCGCTTGTCATTTCATGAAGTTTATACAGATTCAGAATAAGAATTCGAATGAAAATTTTTAAATTAAATTAAGTTAAGTTATTGTTTTGGGTCATTCCTTTTTTCCATTTTTGTTAATGAAATCAAAGAATATGTACATGTTTAGTTTTGTATGAAACTTTTTGTTTTTTGAAGAATTTTTGTTTTTTATAAAAGAATAAACTTTTTTCGTTAAACTTTAAATTGGGCATTATTTCTTGTTTACGTGCAACAAAATCCCTTGATCGTCACAAAATATCTTGAGCGTCACACTTAAATTTTTTTCCTTAAAACCCTTATAATTGCAGTTTTTTAAATACATTGTTACAAGCCTATTACTTTGCAAATAACCTCTAAGTTCAAATCTTTTTTTAACAAAAATTTACATATTTTCATCTTAAAATTTTAAAATAACTAGTCACTTTTAAAAAAAATTAAAAATCCAGTTGAATCGTGATTTTTTGTTTATAATCGAAAAGATGATTTTTGCAAAAGTCAATCTTGAGAAACAGAAGAACATCGTAGTAATCTTGAATTTCAAATATTTTTGTATTTTTGGCGATTTTTTATACATATTTGGTGTGTGACGCTCAAGATAGAAATCATAGAAAACCTAAAAAAAAATCCAAAAATATAGATTTTTTTGAGAGCCTAAAAGTACCTTCTTCAATTTCTACATAAATTGGCCACTTTTACAGGCGAATTGAAAAAAACTTTAAAAATAAGCAAAACAAAACACGTTCTGTACGTTTTTTTTTTTTAAATTGACCCATATATATATTAACCCCCTTATTCATAAAACTTGTCAAAGGTTTATAACAGGCTTATAAAGCAAATTTTGTATGGATATTTGCTTTATAAGCCTGTTATAAACCCTTGATAAGTTTTAAGAATTAGACTGTAAGAAATCAGAATCTCAGTAATTTTTTTTGTTTACATCCTATATTATAATATAATATAGGATGTAAGTGACATAAGTGCTTCCTCGTTGTTGACGAAAATGCAAGTCACCAGGAAAATTCGTTTCGCGTATAATTATATTTATTGTTTGTACAATATAATAAATGTATATAAAGCATTAGTCATTCCCAAACAACTCGAAATTCGTCAAAACTCAAAAAGCATCCACAAAAAGTATTTTACAAGTGTTGATAGCGAGATAAATTGTAATGCAAATAATTTGTATTTCATTTGAAGCTTTTTGATTTTACAAAAAAATTTTAAAACAAAATTGTTCCAAAATAAGTGAGTTAATATTTGCTTTTGACTTTATTCCATTAATTTCATTTTGAACCATAAATAAATTAAAAAAACAAAATGTTTTTTAAACACCAACAAAATTTAATCAGTCTCTTTTGTATTTCATATCAACGCGGCAATGGATTAACACTTTTAATCGTTATCTTATCAGCTAATTAATGTTTATATACAATTTAATTAAATTAAACTTTTAATTCAAGTGCTACTAGACAAGTGATTTTTTTGGTTTTAAATTGTGGTTGCGTTTGTGCGAAGACGTTGTTTAAATAAAATTAATGAAATTAATTAAGTGGATGACATTATTTAAGTGGAAACTTGATTTAGGCTGAGAGATATGGAAGAACTAACAAATAAAAGTGGTAACAAATATTAGATTTCTAGTTGGAATAGCAATGAAATAGGAATTAAACTGGAAGCATTTTCTTTGCAAATATGTATGTATGTCAAAATTAAAACATAGGGGCTCTGCAGTGTAACAAATTTGAGCACTTCAATTACGAAAAACTATTGAAAATGAAAAATTTTCGTAGATTTCCAAGCATTCTAAAATATGCTAAACTTCTGCTAACAACAACAAAAAAAGTGTAAAGGTATGGCAAATATTTACTCAAAAAAGCGTAACCACTACTTTTAGCACAAATTTGTTTGACGTTGTTTACTCTTACAAGAGTTTTGCAAGATCAAACAGCATCAAATAAAATAATACTAAATATTTGTTGTGTTTTGTCCTAAATAAATGAAGTTGTTTTTAATAAATAAAAGTGTTAAGATTTATATTATTTAGTGGTTATGTCTATTTTGGCAAATATTTGCCAAGTGTGACCGTATATTAACAAACTGGTAGTTTTTTCCTACCAAAAAACTACTGAACATGACTGTAGTCATTTTGTCTAATTTGTTGTTTTCATGAATAATTGAACAAACGTACAAACACCTCCTTCTTATCAGTTGATGAAGAATTTTCCAAAATGTGTAGTCAACAACGTACGCAGAAAACTGAAAAAAGACGAAAATCGCTGAAAAACAAACAGCCAAACAAGCTGAATTAAGTTCTAGTGAAATTAAGCACCTGTAAATAAACACATGTGCATGCAATGTGTTTGTTTTTTACCCCAACAACACCCCTGTGACTATGAGGACAAGCCATTCCAAACAACACATTCAACCACCCACTCGAACAACAATGGAACACGTAGTACTGAAAGAGAATATAGAAAATAGAAAAAAAATCCAACATTTAAGATCGTTGGCTTTTGATATCTCAATAGTTTGCACTGCTTATAAAGTGTCTATGTAGTCTACACGTCTATCTACTGGTAGTGGTAGCAATTTTATACCACTACAAAATAAAGCAAAGGACAAACTGTTTGAAATTCAATTTTTCAGAGGTTTCAGCCTAATCGATGTAACTTATCGCTCTATCACACATTTTGTTTGAATAATTTTTAAGCAATTTACGAGTGTATATAGCAGGGTTGCAGGCTGAGGTTTATTCATGTGTTTTATGCAACAAAATGTTCCTTCAAATACCATTGAGCATTAAAATAATTTATAGAGTCAAAAAACGAGTATTTCCAGACTGAAATCGAACAAAAAACGATATTTAGACAACAAGTCAATCAAGTCAACCAATTTCTGAAACAATTTAATTACTTTTTAGATAAAGCTTTGGCAGCATAAAATCTTAAGGGTGCTGTAGCTTAATTGATTAGCGCGTTTGATCATTAAGAATGAGTTGGTATTTGTGGCCTGGGTTCGATTCCCAGCCGTTGCCACACAAAACAATAACAGTTTCTGATAATTATTAGTTTTCTTTTATCTATCATAACTAATATTTATCACAGCGCCCTTCTTCAATGGTATAGCATTTAAACGCCACCAAGTAAACTAGTGTTAAAATATGCTTGATTTATACCCACCAAAAAATAAGGGGGTATATTAAGTTTGTCATTCCGTTTGTAACACATTGAAATATTGGTAATAGAACCAGATTCTAAGACGATCTAACCATGTCCGTCCGTCTGTTGAAGGCAATTTTCCCAAACATTATTTTTTTCAGCAAAATGTTTGGTATTAAAAATAGGCAATATCGGTACAGAAGTATCTGATATTTTTTGAAATTTTCTTCAAATTAAATTCAGGTAATATCATGAAATTTTGCACACTCTATTTTTAGTCCTTATAGTCGGTCGACGATTTATAATGAACGCCATACAAATGTCTTCCCGGAATATGGCTCAATGATACAACAATGTATATAAAAAAGCAGCATTCATACAAAAATCAGCAAACATAATTTTCATGGTACGGGAAATCACAAAACTATATTTTGCTTGTATCACTCCATATTTGACCATAGCACACATATTAAGTCCACTTACTAAAATAACTTAAATTCTCATAAATCTTTTATAAAAATCACTATCAATTTTAAATTGATGATCGGTCAATATTTGGTCATAACTCCCATAAGGGGACCACTTCAGAAAAACACATGAACCTACGTCAGTATCGATATTAAACCAAAATTTTACACAGTTATTTGAAAGTAAAAATTTTATTATTGGATTTTGTAAAGGTCAGTCCATAATTGGCCATAGCTGCCATATTAGGTCCATTTCCCAGAATAGCTGGAATATACAAAAAACTCTAAAATATATTGTTATTGGGATAAATATCGCTCTTGAGATGAAATTCACCATAAAACTAAAAAATATAGAAATCACAGTAAAATATTTTATAAATAACGTTTGCTGACTCTTATTAGAAGTCACCACTTTTCACAATTTTGGCGCGATTTAGTTCCCTGTCATTATTCAAAAGCAACAATTGATTGGTATGGAAGAAATCCAGAGCCGACGTAATAGAAAGATATATGAATACTCCTAATTGTCCCCAGTTTCGCCCAATGGAAGAGTATTATTGGGCTATTGCAAAGGAAAGTTAAGGCGAAGAAGTAAATATTATAGTGCTTGTATGCTATTTGGAATAAATATGCAGCGCAGGTGGATCGAAATGTTGTGCGATCCATCAAAACAAAATACGAAGAGAAATTAATTTTAATATAAGAATATATATAAATATAAAAGAAAATATATTTTAGTTTCTCAAATATTTAGCTTTTCTCAAATATTCATAATTGTGTATCAATTTGGGATTCAAAAGTATTTAATCGCCAACGTATTTCAAGTGAATAAAGCTTTAAAGACAAACAAAAAAATGGCGGAGAATTGGTCAGACCCCAGCGCCAATAAATGCCAGATATAACAACAACTAGAAACCTTTAAGATAGACGTAAAAACTAAATACTCAAGGAACTAAATCTAATAAGACTTCAAATGAGCTGACGGCAAAATTGATATTTAACAAAATTGCATGTTGTAGTAAACTAAAGGAATTTTTATGTACAGATGTATAAATATTGGATGGCACATTTGCAGTCGTGTTTATTGTAAATAACTTATTTTAATTTTAATATCGTAAAAATAATTTTTTCTTGCGAATATTCAAGCTATTTCTGATTAACTTATTCATAAATTCGCTTGCTTTTGTGCACTTGTAGTGTGTAAGATACAGTATCTAGAACATTAATATTAAAAAATAGTTGGTAACTATCTTGAGGCATCCAAGCAGACATATTCACATGCTTATTAACGAACATACATATGTATAAGCAATAAATATTCAGGCATGTGTTTATTAGGCGGCTTTAAAATTGTATGTTGGAAAAAACTAGCTTCTTTAATGGTACAAACAGAATGCTAGGATATTGATTAACGCAGGACCCATTGGGTTTTATAAGAGTTATAAATATTTTGAAATTGCTATTACAAATCAGAAATAAGCCAACATATATATAATTTCAAATTTGAAAAAGAGCAAAAGGTCATTTTAACTGATATGCTCCCATTCTAATCTTACCGTAACGAGTTTTCTAACGAAAAGGAACAATTTGGAGCACCCTAGTGTTCGTACTAATATGCAGTTGGAAGTACCCACAGGGGAAGGATGTTAATTTTATATATGTGCCCAAATAAAAGGCACTGTTTCTAGGAAGAGAAATTTAACAAAGGGTGCTAACTACTTTATACATTTGGTCAAATATCCACAGATCTAAATCAGCAGGTTATCAATTATACTAACAAAAGATTTCAGTCCTTTGGCGACCTGCTAAGTTTTTGATGCTGAAAATTTTTTGAAATTTCTCATCAATTTCAAAGAAATCCAGTATTCTATCAGATATTGTTAGACAAACTTGTTAGGAGTGAAAATATCCAAATTTAGTTTTCATTTTTATTAACAATTAACGTGTGCTACATTTCTCAGCACAACTGTCTACTGCCATTATCCTTGAGTCCTCTTAATGTACGCTATGATGTGCTTTTAGGCAGTGTTGCTACTATTTTTTTATGAATCTTTGTTCACTCTTACAACAGGAACCTTTAAAACACCAAGATGATGCTCTCTATTTATACATAGTAGAAATAAAGTAAGGTAAAAGAAAATTAAGAACGCCATAAAAATGAAATTGAAGTAATTCATTAACAACAAGACAGGATGAGAAAGCAAAAACAGCGGAACTAAGATAAAATGTTCGTCGTATAATACTCTTTTCTTATTCGTATCGTATAGTAGTCATATACTTAAATAAGATAGATTTCAAAATTATATATTTTATTACATTTTTTTTTTTTTCATAATAAGATTTGCATTTATTAAACGTGCAGGCATATGTTTGCCACGAAAATAATAAGAATATTCGTACAATGAGATAAAGAAAAGTGTTATATTTAAATTATGTTTCCAAAGTAAAATTTATGAGCAGTGAATGAGAAAGAGAAGTTTACTAAAGTGTAATAATAGAACAGGAAAGATTGTTAAGATGATAAAAATTTGCAGTAAAATCGTGTTAAGTAGCTGGAAATTAAGACATTGCATTCTAGAAGTGCTCTTCTAGCACATTCTGCGGTTTCCGAAGGTTTAATAGAAGAGAAAGGATGCTAGTTGATCGCAAAAATTACTTCGATTTATCTGCAATTTTTGGTACCATTTGAAAGTTTAGCTAGTTGTCTATAGAAAGGAGTTCCATATAATGATCTACCCTATTCTAAATATAATCTCCTTAAATAACTTTAAATCACTAGTGAGCTTGAAGACTTCCTATAACTTTTTGCTAGCGATATCCTTTAAATTGTAGAATTTTCGACGCATAGACTCAAATCGATAATCCTATTGCTAATGCTACTTATATTCAATTTCAAACAGAGTCCTTTGTCCCATCCAGGATTGGTTATTTTTCTAATTTTATACTATGATAATGATAGTTGAGCAATAGTTCTCATCCACAATCTTATTGCGTTACAGTGTCCTGGTTCCCAACACTTTTTTACTTTATAGTGTTGCATCAAATCGTCTGTAAGGTTAATTTGCTGTCATGCACCTGTTTGGTTTTGCCCCTTTGACCTTTGAGAGCCTTTCGCACAGTATGACTATCACCATAGAAAATCAGCTTACCCTGGTGGCATTGCCCAAAGAGAAACTCTAGTTACTTCAAATGCTAGAATTTAAGCCTTAAGTCCTAAAGTCAGTCCGTAATATAGTCTTTCAAAATCAATTTGGACATTTGAAATGCAACTATTTGAATTTAGATCGTGATTTTTATTTTTATGGGATCGGCTGCCTACGCAGATATGTTAATGTCTCACCATGAATCAAAACATCTAAAAGTGTTTGAATCGTCCTTCGTATACTCTTGTGTATATTGCATGTATATATTGCATGTGCATTCGCTCTGGATGCAGTTTATTTCGGTCCATCTATACATGATCCCATTCTATTGATGAGCAGACATATCGATTGCGACAATTGACAATTTAAGTCAGCGGGATTATATGATGAACAATTTTGTTATCTCCTTACAGTGTCCTGATACTCAACACCGTCGTAATTCATAATGCTACAATAACTCATACGGGGCTCCTTTGCAGTGAAGACTTGGAGAGTTTATGAGCTTACAATGAGTTCGGATTGTTACCACCAAGACTATGATTAAATAATAGTTCAAGGACTCACAAAGAACCAGTAGATTTAAGGGTGTTTAAATGGACTCTGTCAACTGTATCTTCTTTATTCTTAATTTTTGATCTACATATTGTTTTTGGAGATTGATCTTTTTAATATTGGAAATAAGTTGTCCAGCAAGGTTAGATTAGAGCGGATGAGCAAACACTTTGAAAGTAGCTTATATGGGTCCATATATACAAGATTCTTTATGTTAACCTATAGGCAAACAGCAGCTCAACCAATCGTCGTTTGTCATTGACATGGACAATATAATCCTGCCATATGATGAACAAAAATATAGACATGAGATAAATTCTTAATGGCTCTTTCACATATGTAAAATATAGAGCAAATAGTATCCACTGAGCCACATTAGACAGAGTTGGATATTGGCAGAACAGGTATAAAACCGCCTCTTCCACAGTATTGTTTAAGCATCAGATCCATCAGATTTCTTAGCATGTATGATATATGTAGTTTAAAGTACACTGGAGAAGTAGTTGTGTCCTGACATTATCATATTGTTATACATTGTTCCTATAAAACATTGAAATGGATTGAGCGCCTACATAGTTGCGAAGTTACGATTGATAAGGTGTGAGCGCTAACTTCTATTCCATCATATAATAATGCAAAGATGAATTTGATGAACATTTGAAAAAGCTTTTACCATTAACAATTTCTTCTTACACGGTGAGAAAAGCGTTCGCTAAATATTGCAATTGCAGAAAAATATTCAGAACATATTCTAAAATAACTAGCTCTATATTAAGTACCAAGCAAAATTAAACCAGAAATGCTAATGAACACAATATCACCTTGATTTAAGCCAACATTATTTAAATAGAAAAATCTGTTATTGACTCATACATGTAACAAACATTAAATTAGGTCATGTAGAAAGTACACCACTCATTTAAGTAAGTACTGGTACTTTGCTTAAACAAAAAACGTGCAAACATTTAATCGGTTAAATACAATATTCAAAAATTCATATATTTTCTATATATTAAGACACCCGTGTTACATAGAAATAAATATTCTCTGTTATAGACAATAAATAAAGATCAACAATGAATTCGTATTGCAAAATGTGAATTCTCGTACGAGTATTTGTACTTTTATCAAATTGAAACAACAAATTGCAGAAAATATGTGTCGGTATTAATAATTTAAATTAATAAATGGGCGAAATCCCAGTTGTGGAATGCAATTATAGAGCCTGTTTTTTTTTATCAAATTGCTATTTGGTTATTTTGGACAATGGGCAGGCAGAGCAGGCAGCCTTTAAACTGTGTACGTTTGTACAGCAGAACTAAATGCAAAACTGAAGCGAGTAAAAATCAATATTTAAACAGCATAATGAAAGGAAGAAGAACAGCAAAAACAAAAGCCGAAACTGTGTGCCACATTCGTTTTCCTTCAAAAAAAATAAAAAGGATACATCATCAACCACAGACTTCAAGGCGCCAATCAGTGTCTGTGGCAGTAGAAACGACAACAATAGCAGCGGCAACATCTTTACAATCATCATCATCCTCATCATCCTCATGATGCTCTCATATAAAAACTACATTTCTGTTCAGTCTGATTGGTTTTGGATTTATGAAATATAGTTTTCGTATGTAAAGAAAACCGAGAATGGAAAAACTTTATCTTGTGTGTTGTTATAAACATTTCAGCTTAAATGAAATGTTCTGTTTTTTTTTTTTTTAATATTTTCCGCTGTCTGAGTATAATCGTATTTCTTTTGGGAAGAAATATTATAAAGTTGTTTATTTACAATTCTGAAGTGGAAATGTAGATCAAAAGTAAATTTTAAAATGAAATTTTGTTGATAGGAAACATTCAAGATTAATGGGATTTATTTTCATTTTTTGGAAAACTTTTGCACACATGGACTATTGTGTTTTCATACCACTTTGTTTACTCAAAGCTTTAAAATGTTAACAGCTGCAGTGTTTTAAAAAGCCAACATTTGCTACAAAATGTTAAAGTAATCAAATAAATAATAGATGCTCTAATGAAATCTGATGTTGAAACAGGGCTACTAGACAAGGCAATGCAAAATAGATAAGGCGCCAGACGACCTTATGAAATCTGGTTCAGGGCCATTAGCAAAGGCCATTAAAAAGAAGTGCTAGTAACAAAAAAATATATTTCTATTTACTTTCTGTTTTGATGATGTAAATAGACCCACATCATGTGTTGGTACATGACAAGTACACATTACCCAGTCATAGATACATTAACTTCATTATTTTGTAGCAGGGAACCATTGTTAGACTTTCTAGGAGTCTTAGGCGTTTCGATTGGTCATACAGCGGTTCTATTCGGTATTTTCAGCTTTTACAATTTTAAGGAATGACAACTTATAGAATGACTGGCATATTGAACTAGGCAATAGACTCATTATTAATTAGCCTACTTAGAAATGGGAGTTACACAGAACCAGAATTGCCTGTAAAAGTAATCTTCCAATAAAGATACATCTTTCAGCAATAATTTAAACCGCAGAGCCTTTAAACTATGAATTCATCTTGTTCTGGATAGACTAGTTAGAACCTTCTGAAAGTTAGGAACTAAAAGTCCTATTTTGCACTTAGTTTTCGAGTGATTTACAACTACATATTAACTACAACTAGTTGTTATGCTGAGCTCTATATTTCGATTGACTTTTTTCCAAACACAAATTGTTTGAATTCATACGAGTACATGGTGATGAAACAGAAATTCTGGGAATATGTTAAAGTTACTACTATAGGCAATTGAAAGCATTATGATAAACAAGATACTCGGACATGATGGTATTGTACCACCGGAATATGCCATCTTCTTCGTGTCTTTATGTATTAGGGACAGCAGGATTATTTTCGTAGCTCAAGAAAGCTATTATATTTCACATTTAACTTTATTTAATATTTTATTCAAACTGTTGTGGAATCTCCACATATGACTGTCTTTGATACGGTTGTTTGTATTGCTTCTACTGTTTGTATTGAATTCTATTCAGATTACCTCTCTCGAGAAACGTTTCGCTTTAACTTTTGACCGTCGAAGAAAAACAGCCAGCAATAAATATATTTTTCAATTGTTTGGAGAAGAAGTTCATTAAAATCATTATTTCTAAGATGATATCTTTGCTATTCATATTATGATACTTTTAATTAGGTTACGAAAACAATGCTGGGGTTATGCAAACACATTAAGGGTATTCAAACCCTTCAAAATTGGAGTTACTAGAGGACTTATTTGACACTCACTTTCGCGTACTTTATTTCAGAATTCACTATTGATGCTGAATTAGAAATTCTATTAATGTGTCAACTTTATAGGGAGATTTATGCCATACAATTATGTATGTTGTCTTAGGTTATCATAAGCTCTTTCGAGGTGGAATGATGGAACATTTGTTTTCAGTGTGAAAGAGTTAAAAGTTGCAGAATTTCAGCCCCTCTCTCTCCATCTCTCTATATCATCCAAAATGAAATCTGTAACTTGCTTCTTGATCTAGGAAGATCGTCCCGTTTTTAAAACGTGACCATGAAATAAAACATTAAAGCTGTTACTGTTGTTAAAGCTTTACATCTGGTTGTTTTCAACATGTTGTTGGCTGAAAAATATTTCGTTTACAGCATCTGCTCGTTGAATTAAAAATTCCAGCAAGAAACGTGATTAGCAAGTGGCTACAGTAGAAAATAATTAAATTCGCAATATGATTCGTGACAACTTAAGCTAGATTTACACGATTGAAATTTTCTTCAAAATTGCTCTTCAAAATGCTTCAAACTCGTGTAAACAACAAAATTTCTTCAAAATTTATTTTTTTAATAACTATTTTAATAAATAAATTTTGAAGAATTTTTGCAACCTATTGGCAACTCAATTCATTTTTGTCCAGAAAAAATATAAAATTAAACCAATTCAAGTTCAAGTAAAAAATACTTTCTTTCTCTCAAAAAGAGAGACGTCAAACTTCAAATAAAAAAAATTATTCGAACAAATTTTTTGTTAAGAACGAATGGGTGAATCCACTTTAAGATATCTCAACTTTGTAGATAACAAAAACCAGTATCGATCTTTATTTCTAACTGTCCGTTAATAATGCATAACCCTTGTATAATATGATGTCATATTTAGTCACCGGTACATAATTCGGTGAGCTTGCCAATAATTTATGAGTCTCACTAAATCGGAAATGTGTTCAAACATTTAAGTTTACAAGACATTACAAGATGATAGAAAAGTAAACCAATATGAGATGATCTGACTCATTGGAAACTTTAATGGATGTTGAAGACAATGTTTTCCCCTGGAAATAATTCTATTGATAACTACCAATGATACATACTTCACTGACGAGAAGACAATTGAGTATTTTGGGATCTGCTGTCCTCGATAAACTGTATGGCTAGCGGAAATTTTCTTTAAGTCTTGTATAGGGCGTACTAAGAACTCATTTGTAACTCTTGTATAGAAAATAAACTTGCAAAGGGTAATTTTTTAGGAACTTTATTTTTTGGAAAGACTGTTTTTGGCAGCTCAGCTCGGTATTCTACTATTTTTTGTAAGGCTTTGTTAAGGCTCATATCTATAGGGACAAGCCGCAATGCTTGATGCACTGAAAGTTAATATTGAAGCATTTATTTGTGAAATACCGGCCGATATGTTGAAAGAGTTTACCAATATTGGACCCACGTATGAACCATTAGACTGGTAGCCGCGGTCAACTTTTACATGAAATCATCCTTATACGATAGAATGATCTATATAATTCAACGTTTATATAGATCATTCTATCGACTCAAACATAGATTTCATACATTTGTCTAAATTTTATGTGCGTGTGAAAGCTCTTAAAAAATCACTCTTTATTAGCCAATGCGAATTTTTATGTGACCATGTCTAACATTAACATCAGATTAAGCTCTTGAATATAAGGTATTTCCAGTTTCAAAACCTTAAGAAATAACACATCTTTTGTTATTCCAAAAACTATTCCATTTCTTCTATCCATACAACTTTCAACTTGTCTGGACAAAACAGAAAATGAGCAGCACGGCATATTTACAACCTTGAATTATTTATTTCTTAACATTTTACCTTTTTTTTTGGTTAATATATTTTTGTATATTTTAAGCAATTTTTTCAATAAATCAAAATACAACCCCTTGGCAATAAAAGAAAAAAAAAACAAATACAAAAATTCAATTACACTCATATGAAAAGAAAAATATTATTCTTTTTGTGAATATGTTCCAAAGCAAAAAAATCTACAAATCTTTGACAACATAAAAAAACTGCAAAAAGTTAGAAGAAAAAGATATAAAACCCAACAACAAATAAACAAAAGAAAAACTCTTTAAGATGATGACTATTGTGGCCTTCAAAGCTTCTAAACACCGTGAGTCATTTGGAAAAGGAATAAATTAAAGATTTTTTAATAACGAATTGTGCAAATATTTTTTATGTGTATAATTAAATGCTACAGATAAACAAAAATAGTATTAATTAATTCCTTGAAATTATATTTATTTTTTTTAATTTTGAGAACATGGAGAAACAAAATTTTTGTTTATAAAATGTGTTTAATCACAGATGTGAAAGATGGTCTGTTTTCAGAATATTTTAGTGTTTAAATTATGATTTGCAAATTTAGATTTAGACTGTATATGTAGAAAACATTGTTCACTGGGTTATTAGAAATAAAAAAATAGAAATTACAAGTATTTTTTTTAATTATTTACTTTCTCCATGCCATAATGAATGATTCATTTAAAATAATTATTTAGAATTTATTTCTCAGACATCAACATACAACATTGTCGCACACTGTGTCCACTGCGGCAATAAATCAATTTGGACCTGCTCTCCCATTTTGATGATTTTTGCACAGATGGTTAAAAACTATCTAAAGGTCATGTGTGGAAAATTTCATGCAAATATCTCCGTTGGTTTTCTGTCCTGAGCAGCGCAAAGTTGAAGTATGTAAACAAGTCTCAAATGTGGTAGTTTTCTATGTCATATTTAAAAGCTTGTTACTTATAAACTATATACCGAATGTATCTTATAAGTATTTTTTCACTTAAACTAGACATTAAGCATTATGTAAATTAAAAAAAAAATTTTTAAAATAAAAAAAAATTCCTTTGACAATATATTTTGAGCCAAAAAAATAAACATTTATGATTTCGTTAGACTTTTAGTTGTGTGCGAAGCAGTGCGACACATGAAGTCCTATACCAAATTAAAGCTGAGAGTCTCAGCTAACAGACTAAAAAAAAACCTGCCCCAATTTGCCCGCCGCCGAAAAAAACAATGAAAACCCAAAAAAATGACAGTAAAAAATATGCGTTATGCGTTATTTTACGCGTGCAAAAACAACTGCGCATTCCTTCTTTCTTTGCTACTCGTACACGTAGCCAGTGCCAATTTGGGAGCGATAAATACGAAAATTTCCTTGCATGTGTGTTATAAAGAAAAAACTTAAATTTAGAACGAAATTGAAGCTTAAAAATTAGATTATCACGAAGATGTGAAAAAGTTGTTAATAAATGAAATAGAGTGAAACTGACAAAATTTTTGTATTGGAGTTGTATGGGAGGTGGGCGTTAAATTGGGCGGATTAAGTGCATATTTTCAGGAGCTTATTCTACAATTATAATATTAAAGTAAATACATATATTTAAAATCATGGAAGTTATGCCACATTTTCTATTTAAGTTGTATGGGAGGTGGGCGTAAAAGTGGGCGTATTTTTATAAAAAAAATTAAAATTCTTAAAAATTTTAAAATAAATGTGTGCAAAATTTCATAAAGCTCCGCAACCTCCTTGATTTATGGCCATTAAATACACTACACGGCCACAGTGTGCGTCGCGGTAATCTGCAAAGCAAACAAAATTTTTGTTAACATTTCTACTATTAGTAGCTCGTTCATCTAAATTAGTATTTATCTAGTTTGTTTCTAATATAGTAAGAGATTTTATTTAATCTTTTTTGTATTTAGAAATGTAAACAAATTAGGCACAAAACTTGTTTCGCATAAGTACCCGTATAAACAAATAAATGTTTATGTTTTTTTTATACAACACAAATGTACAAGAATCTATTTGCACAATTGTAAGATATAAATATGCCTGTTTTTATACATATGTACATATGTATGCACTCGTATATGTATACATATTTAGATACAAATGTTGAACATCTTTGCAGTTGTCTATGCAAAATCAAATTTTGGTGAATACTGTAAGTGGTGCTTGTTTACTTGTTTATCTAAAGGTACAGTCACACATGGCAAATATTTGACAAAAAAAAACGTAACCACTAAATAAAATTTGTTATTAATCTTGTGTTTATTTGGAGAAATTTTTTCCTTCGGACAAATCACAATCTTAAAAAACATTTGTAAAGGTTAAACAACATCAAACAAATTTGTGCTTAAACAAGTGGTTACGCTTTTTTGAGTAAAAATTTGCCATGTGTGACCATACCTTAAGAGTAGAACTGCTAGGACAAATTAATATTGTTGTGCGAGTATAGGATACATATGTATAACTATAAGTCCGTACAAATTTTATAAATTTCAAGCAGGTCACAGAACGAAATACAAATGGTCATTGGCAAACAAACGAAATTACTAATCAACACTTTTGCTGTTTTAATTATGCATTACAAGTTTCCCTAAACTACAAGGGAAATAGTAATGGAACTTTGGAATCTTGACGCAACATCAGGAATTGTTCTTAGGATATTAAAAACAGCACTTTTTAGCTGAGGTTGGGCGATGAATACGATCCAACGAGATTAGTGCTTCTGCTCTTGGTGAATTAACTTTGATTACAATCCAGTTAATAAATACAATTTGACGACACATATGCTTCGACTCCCGACTTATTATTATGGACCACTTGTCTCTCCATCGGTGGTCTTCTAACAAATACAATGCTATGAAATGCTTCAGTTCTCGCGCTGTTAACTTTAAATTTCGTATACGGCATTGTTAAGTATATTACACTTGCTTTTGCCACGTTATGTGCCTTTCATTTGCAGTCAATTGGAGGTAATGTGACTAATGCCTTTTTAGAGATTTGTGAGTTCAACCTATGCTAGATGATATAATGAGTGCGTTCTGTTGTTCCAGAAAGATTTGAACAAGACCAATATTACAAATGTCATTATAGCATAGAATGGATGAAGGTGTTGCCTCTTACGGCCATTGCACAATTTGTGGGTTAACTCAAAGAATATTTTACTGAAACTCATTTATCTCAAGTAAAATACTTACATATTGAAGAAGACTACAAAATCATTGCTTTATATTATCATTGACGTTCGCACAAACTTAAGTATGCGCTTCTTTGTCAAGAATCTTTGTAAAGCATTTTAAGCATTTCAGGAATACTCCCGTTTGGGAGAGCTTTAGCTTATCATCAGATGAATTTTCCCGTGGGGGTTTTTCAGTAAAATGGTCTGGAGAAGTAGGTTAACTGTCGTAGTGCTTATACTTTTAACCACAGGTTAGCTTGGCGTTTTCGTACAGTCACACTAAATTTCCTCCGCAATAATCAAGTTCTTTTATTTATTGTAATTAGTATTTGCGGATGTTTGCGTGTTTGGCACAGACTCCAGCAACGCGTGGTTTCTGCAGAAACCACATGGAACTTAAGTCGGTTTGATATACAAGAACTTCATATTTATTAATTTAAAGAATCCTTATATGATTAGTTTATGCGCCATGGTATCATAGTAATTACATTATGTTGATCCATCTTCTTAGATCCATATTTAGGTATCGCAATATGATAATTGTACATATGACGACATCATATTATATATTTACAAATAAATTCTATAATCATTTGATTTCTAAAATAAAAATTAGCTTCTTTTCCTCTTGTATCTGTAGATCATGAATCTTGAGTTCTTTTGTTTTGTGTAGAGTTAAACATAAAAAATAGTCTGGGGCCAAATTACCGCATTCGTGATCGAATGAGCTATCGTATCGAAAAATGATTTCGATATCGAAATTATGATAAAATATACTAAATTTCTTGCTCGATATCGAATGCGATAATTTCAAATAAGAAAATTACGATAAATTTTACTCGATATCGAAAGCGGTAATTTGGTCCCAGAGTTTTGGGTGTAGATTTTTTTGCATAGAACAGGGCAAAGACCCTGTAATAATGACAATTTGGAGTGTAGCTTCGAATATTTCCCCTTTGTTGTAACGATAAGGTACTTTTAATATAACGATACTTTATCTGTCATTGTCCATCTTTAGCTTACTATTCATCTCTAGAATCGAATTTCGATTTTAGCGAATATAAAAACTCTCGTTTTAACCTCCTATGGTAGAAAACTCTAGTGCAGATGTGGGGGGGTGGTGTTAATCCTTAAATGTTTTCTCTGCAACGGTCTATGCGTTTTATAAAAAGTATATTCCTGATTCGGCTTATATGGCGTCGATGATTGAAAGATGATTATAGTAACTCTAGTAGAATTTACATCGTCAACATTGCTTAATGTTTTGATTAAAGAAGCTTCGTTACAGACAGGTGCACATTATTAAGTAATTCCGTATTGTGCCCACTCCCACTAACGCCGGATTTTTCACAATTTTAGATTTTGCGGGCATTCCCAACCTATCATACATATTTGTACTTGTACTTTTATAGCACAAACTTGTAAATAGAAAAACTTTTATAATTAAAAATGTTCAGGTACTCGTATTGGTATATACAAACTCAATATAATATTGTACAAAAAATTCTCCTTAAAACCACATGTGTTTACATTTGAATTCCATATACAATTGTAAGAATTTATTGGCGCGTTTCTTGTAGTTATTGAGTAATTTATTTATTTTGAATTGAGAGAATTTCCCACTTGCATTCAGTTAATATTTATATCGATTTTTATTAACGTACACATTTATTTATCGATGAAATAAATTCGTATAGAAACTATGACTATCACTGCATAAACGTGATAAGTAACAGCTGCTATTGTCACTTGAAATAAACTGAATAAAAGAAATGAGTAACAGACTTCTGTCAATGGCTTTATAACATTCACCAAGTGAATTGATTCAATATGTAAATTGAAGTGTTGCATAAAGAAAAATGTTGACAGATTATGATTGCTGACGGGATTGTTATTCAAAAACGATTATTAAATTTAACAAACGTTTATTAAGCAAATTTTTATATGGGAATCTGTCTTAATAAACGTTTGTTAAATTTAATAATCGTTTTTGAATAAGGGGGTAAATGTTTAATCTATTAAAATTATTTTTACTTTAGGATTTTGTTGCTAAAAATTCAACAAATTAATTTTAAATAGATATTTAATCTCTGAAACGAGTCCCTCGTACTTCCAACTAATGTATAACTAATTTGAATATTAAAATTTAACATTTGTCACTGAGCCAATAACGATTTATATTTTACCATACCATAAGAACCATAAGAACAAGGTTCTTGTCTTCCAATAATTTTAGCCAACAGTGCGAATATTTTTAACACTTAATGAAAAGAATAAGATTGAAAAAAGAAAAACCAAAATGAAAACAAAAACTACAAGCTAAATTATAAATAATATCTGCTTTGGCAATAGGCCAAAAAACATAATTATATAAAAGGATGAGAAAAAGGAAAATTGTTAGTGAAGAGCAAAAATAGTTTTACAAGGTAAATAAATTAAATAAATTGTAAAGAGTATTTCAAATGCTTATTTAACCAAATCATTACAGACTCTAATGGCATCAACATTCTCTGTATAATTAAGTACAGTCTGAAAACAGAATCCAAAATGTGATACATACTGTCATACTGTGAGCGTCAAAATAAAATCCACACACATACTATTATTAAAAGAAATGCTTAATTACAATAATAAAAATAATATTAGAATTGCATTCACAAAAAAAGAAACTAGAGCGTATAAAATTTTTATTGATTTATTGTTGAAATATACAACAATACATGTGACCACCGGGCAAATTATTTTCCCCTTGTGCGTTTGACCCTGTTTCTTTGCTGTTTGATTAAACAACTAAATGTGTGCACTGTAACCACATTAAAGATTTTATGTAGTTTTGGTCAAACACAATGAAATATAAGACCTTATCTTTAGATCAGTCTTTATGGCATCAAACATTTCCAAGCTAAGTTAATGGTTTAAATTTAAGTAATCTCTAATTCGTAGAATTAGGGCATCTTCATTTGCTTTATTCAGTATTTGAGACGAAGATTGAAAGGCTTGAAGATGTTTGTGATGTCGTATTATCAGTTGCCTCTTATGAGTTCAAATTGTTCATTATTAACACGAAACCGAAACTGACGGTTTAGCTAACTAAACAGGTCCGACATTCTTAATCGGCATCTGCTAGGCATTTTATTAATTCATTGGTGGTCACCGAATGCTTAGCGCAAATGAAATGAAATGCGACAAAGTGTTTTATTATGTCGAATACGATGTCGCAGAAGTTTTTGATCTTAGAAAGGATTTGAAATAATTAATTCATGGTTTGAATCCGAATTCATTAGCCAGAAAGCAGCTACAGCCGAGCACAGAGGTTTTTCATATTGGATATTAATAAGTTTTAGCAAATATTGAGGTCTTAAGGTCAGATTTTGAGGGATGCAGATTGAGACTTTTTAATATCTTGTAGGAAAAATGTTTTAAATGTCTTCGAATGTTATTTTTGGCTCTTATTCCTGAATCTTTTGAACACAACAACTTCAGCAAATAAATAATGAAAAATAGACCATTGAACACTTAAACGTAATTCTTAAATATAGTCTTACTTTCTAATTGGCTATCTGATTTGATCAATAGAAATAAATAAATTGTCCGAACACTTTCTCCTTCATTGTCTCTCGTCAACATCATATGACATGAAGAGAAGATATACGCTATTTTGATTCTGTAATAATTGAAGACAACATTAAAGAACTCATCATGATGCTGTGTGATTTAGAGAATATAATTATGTTCGTATGAAGCAAGGATACGTCTTTAATAATTTATACTGATTCAATGTTGGTATCATACACATTTAATTGTAATGAACAATGAAAAAGATCATTGAAAAAGGATCAAGTGGTTAAATATCAAGTTTCACAATCTATTCCGAACATTTGTGGGTACCTCACCTCTTAGCTAGTTTCTTTAACAATAGGAAAATTATTACCTGTGATACTGCCCTATTTTAGCTGAAAATAAAATTCAGGTACGGATACCATTGTATTGATTTATATCTCGTTTTTCTCGTGTTTTTAAGAACTTTGTTTTTGGCACTTGTTAAAAGCATCAATGAAAATTTAACAGGAGTTAATTGACACCAAAAGAATTCAAAACTATTTATGTATTTTGTTAAAACTTTTTCTCTCCACCAATAACACCTCACAATTTCTCTGAACATTTTGCAAGAAATTAAAAAAAGAAAAACATTAAATTAGGGAGAGATGCATACAATAGTTCAAGTTTAGTGCGGTTTTTTTTTAAAAGAACAATAAAATAAACATAAACTCAACAGAAAACAACAAAAAAAAAACAACTAAAGTTTATTAAAATTTTAGGAATTTAAGTGGAATACTTTAAAAACAATTCAAGTTAACAGCAGATATTCAAATGAAACAGCAGACTTTTAAAATATGAAATTTCTTATTAACAAAATAGAAACCGTAAACGAAAACTTGTTCAATGGCAAATTTTAAAAACAAAACAAAAAGAGACAATAAAAATATAATAAGTGAAATAAAATATCTAGTAGAATTCTGCCTAGTATGTAGTCGTAGATTAGTATTCTTCAATAAATATTATTAGATAAAAGAGAATATTTCAAATATTGGAAATACATCATAGTAGAAGAATGTCATGTTTTATTCATTCATTTATAAAGCTATTGCAATGAGCTTTTTATACTCGTAATTAGTTAGATAGAAACTTTTGTTGCTAACATTACGCTTTCAGTGTTTTTGAAATACACCAATACCTCGCTTTGCGTCGTTTCGTTTTGCATTTTTTCGAAGTTGCGTCGCTGCTTAATTAGTCCTAATTTTCTCTATGCGTCGTTAGATTTTCGTGGTTGCGTTGTTTTGGGTTCGAGCCCCAATTTAAAATGGAAAAAAAATCTGTTCAGCAAACATTGGTCAAATTTTTTTGTGAAAGCAAGCCGACGACTTAGTATTTTCGTAACCCTAGAACCTATCTTCGATATTTACATGATTTGCTATAGAAAATGTTAATTCACTTTGCGTCATGTTTTTTGGAACGTAACCCCGACGCAAAGTGAGGTATTGGTGTATAATGAATTGTTGAATAAAATTCTTTATATAGATTGTGATTAATTTCCATTATTTTAAGCCTTCATTTAGTTTGATTGCGCGATGTGAAGAGTTGTGTTTGTTCAAACTTTAGTATTAGTTTACAAAAATAAATTTAAATTTTAATTTAAAATTTAAATTGCTAGATTTAAAATCAATATTAAAATTGGCATAATATTTATTTTATTTAAGTAGATAGGTCAGAATTTTCAGCAAAAACAAAATCCGACCATAGTTAGTACCACTTTTCTCTATTTTCTATATTTTCCGGGTTCACAGATTTATAGAAGAGGCTGTTATATAAATATATAAATTCTGAACAGATCTTAATTGGGATTACTAAAGATGCTATCATCCTATTGACATGCTTTTCAAATGAATGACTAATAGAAACCATACGCATAGAGCGTAAACGAAAAGAAAGCAAAAATAGTGTTACGTTTTTACCTTTTAAAAACGTTGGTTTACTTCCTTTAAATAAACTAGTTTCCTATTAATTGCATAATAAAAGCGGCAAGTAGTGATAGCTCCCATATAAGATACAGTGGCTCACAGCTTATTTCGTGTGATCTATTTTCAAAAGAGAATACCTTCAAATATTTCCAATTTATTTGGAACTCAAGAGAAGAATTCATATTTACATTAATTATTTTTATATCGAGAGAAATTAGTACAAAAACAAATAAAAAAAATAATTATAACAAATCTCTCTAAAAATATTTAGCAAAAAAATAAAAATGAAATAAAAGGGATTTCACAGCTTTTTTTTTGTGTGTAGAAATCACCGTTATAAAAGTAGCTGAGAAATTCTTGTATACACATTAATATTGCATATAATGTTTTAGTAAACATTTTAATGCGATATTTTAAAGCTTTAAAGTGTCAATTAGTTATAATTTTGCTATGGGTCGTCGAACTTCAATGGAAACGCGTGAACTGGTAATTAGGCATTTTAAAGATGGGAAAACACAAAAACAAATTGCCGAAATAGCAAAGTTGTTTGCTTCTACAGTTCAGCATATTATACAAAGTATGTATGTTCGAGAAAATAGAATGGCCAATAAAGGTTGGGAAGCACCAAATAAAATATTTGCAGAAACCGACGATCGTTGGCTATTGTGTAGAATTAACCAAGATCTGAGTTTATCTACACCAGTTTTGGAGAGAAAAAAGCAGAACGTCTGTTTGAAAAGACATGTTATGACAGCAAGTAATAAGCCGTTAGTAGCCCAAACATTTTGAAAAGTAGATTGCAGTTCGCCAGAGACAACGTTGACAAAGACCAAACGTTCTGGAACAGCGTTATATTTGCTGATGAAAGCAAATTTAATCCGGGGGGGTAAGTCACATGTTTGGCGAAAGCAATATATGGAACTGCAAACAACAAATTTACGCGGCACATTGGAGTACATATGATGCTATGGGGGGATGCTGGTGTCGTAAAATTAGTCTTTGTCGATGACACTATGAACAAAAATATTTATTTAAACCTTTTGAAAGACAAGTTATTACAAAGTGCCGAAAAGTAAGGTACATTAAACGTCGATTATCCGGCTCGCTCGGGACCGGGCTTAGCACGGATAATCGAAATTAAAGGTTCATAGAGGTTGTATTAAAACGTACAAGATATTATTTTTTTTTAATTCATTTTTATTCAGGAATTAAATTTGTATATACATATTTGTATATTGCCAATAGTAAATTTTTGGCAAATTACTATTTGTGGGAGTCATCGTAACAAAACAGGTGTTTACAGATCAAATTCCACTTACATAATGAATAAAAATACATACAAGCACATGATACAATTATGTGCGAACATATGAAATTAAAACGGGGAACCACCGGATTTAAATTAACATAATACAAAATCATATGAATGCAGCACTGATAATAGAGGTAAAAAACCCAAAGCACGGATAATAGAGGTAAAAATTCAAAAAAATCTCCATGCCGGTTAATAGATGTGACCGGTTAATGGAGGCCCGCTTAATCGAGGTTTAACGTATTAGAGAAAAAATTGTTTTTTAAATTTTTTAAATTTCAAACACATTATATCTACCTATAAGCGTAGTTATAGAATAATTTTAACATGTACACTAGTGCTGGCAAAGTATTGAGTAATGGGTACCGAGTACTTTTTGGATACTCAATACTCAAAAGTAGTTACTCGATAATTTCTGAGTTGTATTTTTAAGCAAGTTGAGAGTGCATAAAAAGACAACAATGTGTAAGCTACAAAATTAAACCAACCGCCGAAATAAAGCTGTCTATTATTTCTTAAGTTGTTGTTAACGTTGAAATAAAAATTAGCTTTACATTTATTTTTGATTTAATAATAAAAGGCATACAAAACCAATTATAATTGAAGATCTATTTTTATTTTTTAAAGAAACTATGTACTTCAATTTGTAGATAAAAACTATGCATTACAATTTCAAAAAATCCGTTAAAAGTATCGAGTAGTATTGAGTACCCAAATGAAAGGTATTGAATATTATTAAGTAATGGAAAGTAATAGAATTTGCCAGCACTAATGTACACGAAATAAGCTGTGACGTTGATTTACATTGAGTTTTACTATTATGTTAATTATACTTATATGAGTGAACTATTTCTGTGTTATCCTTTTGTAATAAAAATGAAAACTTATTAATCTTTAAATAACTAACGGTATTCATTAATTCCTAATCAGTCACTAAAAGTTTGGCACACGAAATAAGCTGTAAGCCACTGTACACTTTTGAAAATCACTTTAACATAACTTCATTTTTACAAGTATTTTTAATCGGTATACAATTTAACACATATGTATTCCTACATATTATTTATATGCACTGAAATCATTCTACACAATTTCTTTATAGGTCAATTCTCCCATGTAGTGTTCATTTCTGAAAAACGTATTTTTATTATATACATTCATAATAGGTATTGGGAATTAGATGATCGGGCTTGACCGTCTATACTTGCTTACTTGTTTTTCATATATAATTGTCAAATCTTCCTCTTTACAATACAATACAAATTTTAATGATTTATATATAAATTCTTTGTTTTATTTTGTTTATAAAAACAAAGTTTTCTTAGAAAAACTCTATATTTTAGTATTTATTGTAAAGGGTATATAATATTCGGCTCTGACATACATATTTTAATAAACAAATCGTGTTTTTTGTTTATTTTTTATAATTTTTAATATTCTCTTTATTGTTCTTGTTATTATTATTACATATTTTGTGTCCATGCATGAGGTTAAATGGTTTTTATAAAAAAAGAAAGAATGAATAACTATGTAGCTAAATTAAGTTAAAGATGTGTTAAGTCTATATTTATGAACATATGAATGTATGTATTTTATAAACACGCGCCATCACAGGCATTGTTATGTACAATATGCTGATATATATGTATATATATATATATATATATACAGTGACACCTCGCTTAACGCAACCCTCGATAAATGCAACTCCTCGATTATTGCAACACGTAAAATATTTGCATTGTTGGAAAAAAACACTCAGTTATCGTAACTTTTTTCTCAAACTCTTTAATGAACAATCGATGTTTTCTATTGTGACGGATTATCTTCATGAAATTACTCCAGAGATTTAAATGAAGAATGAAAGCGACTATTAAATAATTCAACAGTAGAAGAATTTCCTTTAGAAGAATTTAAAAGTGTAGATGAGAGCGTCAGAGCTTCTCAATATTAGATCTCAACGTACTATTGATTGTTTTAACATTTGTTTTCAATGGACCGAGGAAAATAGTGCAACTTTAAACTACAAAATATTCGGGGAATTGCAGTGCAGAAAAAAATATCATCTAATAAAACACAGTCAAAAATTTAAAAATTGAAATGCATGTATCCGATGTACATTAGAATGTATTTTTCATTTATTATTAGTGTTTTAAGGTTTTTTTTTAATAAATTTGAATTTATTTTAAAAATAATTAACATATAATTTGTTTTTTAAGAAAATTTTCACCATAAAAAAGAAAAAGCGCCCTAAAAAAAGTGAGTCGTTTTTAGCAACAACCTGTTTTCGAAACAGCCGAAATTTCTATTAGTTGCGTTAAACGAGGTTGCACTGTACATACATATATTATATATAAAATATAAAATATGTATATATGTGTGTAGTATATACATATGTACATACATATGTGACTATGTATGTATGTATGTATGTATGTATATATGGAGTAAGTATAAGTATTTATGTATAAATAAATAACAAAATCAAAATAAACACAAACACAAAAACTTGAAAAACCAAAAATGCTTTCAAAAATACTTACCACACTAATGTTTGCTGTTACCGGCAGAATGCGTAGAGCAGAGCTGCGACGCGTATAGAGTTGAAAATCCCTTGTACGGCGAATAAACATGCGGATACTGGTGCTAGCACATACGCCCGCTGCCATTGTAGAGCAGAAATTCTATTCTTTAGCCTGACTTTTCTATATAGGTATTTACCAATGGCCAATAATTGTTGTAGCAGTAGCTATAGCTGCGGTGACAGAATTTGCTGTTAACTTTGTTTACGTCGGCAGCGGCGTCGTGTTAATACTACCTGCTAATAAAGTTTAGTAATGCAATGCTATTTTTTTTGTTTTGTTTTCAGTCTGTTGATATTATCAATTTATTAAGATATTTGATATTTTTTATTTTAAATTTTAAACACTTACAAGCAAATAAACAAAAAAAAATCAAACAAATTACCACACCTAGACTTAAGATACAAAAATTTTGGGCAAATTAAAATTAACAAATTGGTTTTTTTTAGTTGCAACTTATTTTTAAATTTTATTTATTTGTTTAATTTAAGAGGCTTTATTTACTTGAAAGAGGAAAAAACAACTCAAGGCTGGATTTAAACTCCTTTTTTTAATTTTAACAAATGCTAACAGCAAACAACAGAAAAAATTCTAAAATACACTCAAACTCACTCACTCACTCACACACTTTTTTATTTATTATTTTTCTTTATCCAGAGGGGGAGGAAGAGAATATAAAATTAACTTTTTGCTCTTTTAGCTGCGATTAATGATTTTGTTGCTTCTAAATAATTTTCTTTAATTCCCCTAGAATTTCAAACACTTTTTTTCTAACGAAGGCAAAATTAAGTGATTTTTGTTGTTGTTGTTGTACACGTTTATGCTTTATTTTTATTTCATGTGGTGCAAAATTCCAATATGAGTGAAACAAGTGTCGGCGGCCACTGCTTTCTTCGCTTTCTTTAGTTGGTTTAATTGTTGTTGTGTTAATGTTAAAACCGTAAATCTTAAAAGAGACACAAAATCACCAACAACAGAAGTCCCTTAATATTATTATTATTAATTTTGCGCTAAACATACATTAACCGCAACAATAATAACAAGAGGGCACCAACAGAAAATGAACACAAAACAACAAACACACGGTACGTTCGAATTTCGGCACTGACACGACGCGACACGGACGAAAGGTGGTTTGTACCAACGAACTACTAAACAAGCACTAAAAATCACACAAATTCTTTCACTATCGACAGCATTTAATAATAATTCTTGCCTAGTGAGTGTGTATGACTGTGTGTTCCCCCAAATGCTCCCAACTGCGTGAGTTCAATTTCTTTAACTAATATTTGTTGTACTTTGTATTGTTGCTCCTGTTCTTTTAGTCAGATATTTTAATGTTTCTTCTATTCTCACGGCGCAAGTAGTTTCACGTATGGCAATAAACCAAAAAAAAAAAACACACAGCTCTAATAACAACAACAAAAATGATACAAACAACAAGTAATAATACTACTTATTTTGACATTCGGCCCCACAACACAGCATTGTATAAAACTTGGAGTGACAACATAAACATGTGAATGTTAATATAAAGAAAAAGCTCAAACGTAGATGGCAGCACCTGTTAAATGACAAACTAGGACCTGAAAAAAATTTCCATATTTTTGTTTTAAATAGAACGAACCCGGTTGTCGACGTCGACGATGCAGGCAGTAAGCAGCAGCGCCAGCAAGCACCAACCAACCAACCTTTTGGGGCGGGCACGCACACACACAGCGCACGAAAAGTAAGTAGGCAGGAACAGTGCTGCCAGTATTTTTTTAGAGCTTATTTTGGGTTTGTCATCCCCTAAAATCCCCAAACTTATTTTTTTTTTGATTTATTTTTTTCTACCAGCCAAGAAAAATAAAAATTTTTCAAGTTGTACTACCTACCTTCAGTAAAAAGAGAAGGCGCACGCAATTTTTTAAGAGAAAAAATTTTTGCAAATTCATTCTTTTTTTTTTAAGTTAAAAAACCCCGGTTTTCAAATTCACAAAATCTGGCAGCTTCTTTGTTGTTTGTTCGATTCCACATAAATCGCTAAAACAAAAAAAAACACATTAGCGCCATCTAAGTTCAATTACGGATTTTGATGTTTATTACGATGTTGTCTTTTGTCTAAAAATGAACCACAAAAATTCCCATATTCTTTTTTCTAAAACAGTTCGCATGAACATCCGGGGTTGTTTTTCAAACCGTAGCAACCAACACACGCACAATAATGAAAGGACGACGACAACGACGACGAAGGAGAGATACGGAGAAATTTTAAAGAGTGGTCTTCTTATGGAATTGAGGAGGGAGGAAAAAAAAGTCGACCGACCCTCCTGGACAGAAATTTTTTTTGACATGTGGTGAATTTAAAAAAGTGGTGAAAAATCGTGGTGAGTATAAAATAGTGGTGAGTTTTTATAAATTCACCACAAATACCGTTATTCGAAAATTTTTCAAGGTCATTGAAAATTTGTCGCCCTAAAAGTAGGCAATGGGGCTTTTTTACAGTTTTACGGGATGGTTGCTGAATTAGCTAACAATGTTGTGTGGTTAAAATTAACAGTGGTGAAGAAATTAAACGGTTGATTCAGGTACACAAATTTAATAAACATTTTATGACAGTAGTTGCGACAATTTATGAGAATTCTGCAAGATTATTTTTAACGATTTTAATTTAAACCTTATAACGAACGTTGCCGTTAAAGTTTTCATATTTACATGCTTTAACATTTGAAAATTTACTGGTTTACATTTGAGTCACATAGAATCAGAACAAAAATACTTACGCTTAATAGTATGTAGTTTCATGTGATAATTAGTTATTTTACAAGTAGATGTGATTTCTTAATTATATACATATAGAGGGATGTAATTCTTCCATGTTTTACTAACCGATGACATAAATTTAAAAAGTATATTAGAAGTTATTATAAACAAATGATTAAATGTAATTTAATTTTTATTATTATTTTTAGCTAAATTTTTATTTTATTTGTTTCCATTATTTTAATAAATCACAATTTGTAATTGCTCTATTTCAATTAAAAATTGACACACTAACAAACAATTGCTTTCCTTTGGCGTGCAAAAAATAAAATGTATTAAAAACAACGGATTACCAGCCAGTATCATTTTAAATATTTAATTAAAATTAATTGAAAGTGTATAAAAAATAAATAGACAAATAAACATTTAAAATATGTATTTACATAAATATACATAAGTAAATAAATATACATAATTACCATATTCGTTTACAACAGGATTAAACATTTGGAATATTAAAAAAGATAAATAGTATTTGTAATAAAAAATTTAAATGTGTAGGGATAATTTTTATGACTGAATGAAAGTTAATAATTCACGCACTAATAAAAATAAATTGGAAAAAGGAAATATCTATATAGAAAATTTTAGTAGGTGACACTAAATTACACTTATTCAAACCATCATGTTAAAGATTTAATAATTATAAATAGAAATAAAGGCTGTACCACCTGACTTGAATACCGCCATTTGTGCATTAAAATGTTGCAAACCAAATATGTAATACAGTTTGGTTATTTCAGGTTAGTAAAAATGGTGCAGTACACGAAAAAACGTTAACCTCATTGTTGAACAATATTTTGAAAACAATGAAATTTGGCGATTCCAGTTGGAGTAAAATAATCCAAAGGAATTAAGTACATTTTCCATACTGATGGCTTCCTCAAACATAGCATAAGGTGTCACTTTTTGATGAGGGTGTTTGGCTGGAGGCGTCTGTTACTTATTATTGATATCGCTAGTTTTTTTTACTAACAGCTTATTTTTTGCAGTCAAGTATGGATTTCGAAAACTTTAAATTAAAACTGGTGTGATAGCCTTTATTATTTGCAACAGATTTAAGGCGAATTATTCGACCACTCCTTCAGTAGCGAATTTTTTAATCGCTTTTGAAGATCGGGGAGTCACCGAACGCAGTATTGATGATTTGACTAATGATGAGCGATCATCTGTAAAGTGGAAGATTAAAGATCCACGCAACCGACGTCTAAACGTGCAAACGGGGCACATACGATTGTTGTTAATATACCTTGCTTATAATCCATTGGTTTTAGCGATATTATCGATCGGAGCTACATATCTATTAGGAAGAGTGGGGGATAGTTCGTCAAAAGATGTTGCGTGCTTATTGAAATAACCTTAAGGAAAGTCAAAATAGTGATGTTGAATGGTTACCAATGTGAAACTATTGGCTTGTATAAATTAAATTAATAAAATTTTGTAATCCCCTACATGGCCGGATCACAAATGGTTTGGTAAATTAAGCTCAAAATTAAAGTATTTTCATAATTTCAGGAGTATTCATTAATTTTTTGATTATACGTTCTTTTATTTTCAGTTCATCCCTTAAGAGTTCGCATAAGTTTAAGTTTAATTTTGCCAACTACTCTTTTTTCCTTACTAGTACCATTCATTTTGTTTTTTATTGATTTTTTAATTTATTAAAACAACTACTTATTATTAAATTAACTACATTCATATAAAACATTGTTGTTTTTTTTATAAGCATTTTTGTTGTGTTCTTTCCCCGGTCCATGTTAAAATAACAACCAAAACCATAAACAAATTGTGATTATAAATTAAAAAAATATTATTCATTAAATTTATTTAAATGTGTAATTGTAATATAAATGAACTCATCAGTACATACACATGGAGAGCGGATATAAACAACCTTGCCTCAAATACACTGAAAAAAAAATTAAGAAAGCAAATCTTAAGAGAATAAACATTAATAAATTTAACTTATTGAAGTAACGATATTTAAGATATGCACATACCTCACAAAGAAAAATATTTTAAATAAAAATTTGATAGAAAAAGAGAGAGAAAATAAATTTTTTTATTTTTTATTTTATTTATATTATATAATACAATTAATGACACTATATAATATAAGTTAAAGATAGTGCTAGCAACTGAGACCTTCGACTCTAATGAAAATAAATTAAATAGACTCTTCATAACGAGAAACAGCGAATTCGTGGAGAAACCCTCTCCGTTTATAGGAGGAATGCCGGGCGAATTCAATAGTTATTTTGTATTTGTTTGGATTCATAGCAAATGACCCATATTATATATAATTACAGACTAACAGTCTAATTCATAAAAACTTATCAAGGGTTTATAACAGGCTTATAAAGCAAATATCCATACAAAATTTGCTTTATCAGCCTGTTATAAACCTTTGATAAGTTAGAAATGATAATGAATTCTAGTAAATTATATTTCAATTTCGTTAATACGATCCCGATTGCTTTCATTCCATTTTTATATATTATATTATACCATTTTATTCTTCTCAGTGTATTTTCATAATAATTTAAATAAAATTACCTGCACTTAATTACACGCTAAAACTGCATACATACGCCCACAACCAAACTCATAAAAATTCAAAATATTTATTACAAAAATGCTTTAGGGAATATTTAAACCAAACCAATACATACATATATTTAATTACATATTTGTTTTATAACAACAACAAAAATAAAATTATTACATAACCTACAACAAATACAGTAGTTTTAATTGAAAACATTTTTTTTACTAACAAAAATTACCGCAAAACTGAGCGTTTGGTCTAATAACTACGAGTACAGGGATATTTAATGTTTAAAAAATGTCCGCTTAAAATTAACGTTAAAATTAACAACAAATTACAAATAATTTTGAGAAAAAAAACAGCCCAAAATTACAACTACATAGTTAGATTTTAATAATTTAAACTGAATTAGAAACTTAAATAAACTTTAATAAATTGGTAAATTAGTATTTTGATTTTTGAAAAAAAAAGTACTTAGTATCGTGTAATAAAATGTAATTTGTAGATTCATATAATTCACCACCATTTTAGGTTAGATTATAAGGATGACACTGGTTCAATTAAGTGCCGGAATATATAGAAATCAAAGTGGTTTATTATGAATTCCATTCTGTTATTTATTGTTGTTTCCTATATATTCTAGGTATGAATTTCTATTCGATGTATTAATCGAATCGTTTTTAAAAACGAGAAATTTCTAAAACCGAATAAAACGCTTTTTGGTGTTCTGCAAATTACTCGTATTGATATGATTCAAAATTAGGTTCGAATTTTTAGTTAAACGTCAAAGTCAGCTGTTGATTAAAAAAATTCACAATTTGTAAATATGTAAAAAAGAAAGATATAAGAAAAAATGGTGATCGCCATCTTCAACATAAATTGTGTTTTTGCAAAATACTTGTGATTTACGCAATTATTTTATTTTAAATAAGTTTTTTTTTGAATTAAAATTTCATTTAGTATTTGTCATAAAAATTTAATGTATAATGTTTACTATTATTACAAGAGTGTTGTTTATTCAAATGCATTTTATATTCTCTATAAAAAAAGTGTTTTGTTCATTAAACTTTTTTTGTCACTCTTAAAGCAAAAATATGTAGATGTTTTAAGATGATTTTAAAATATATTTTTTTTTTAAATTAACTTCTTGATAAATTTTAGTTAGGCTCGAGTTCATTAAATTTAATTTTCATTAAATTATTTTTATTTTTACTGAAGTTAGGAATTACAACTTGAAAAATTTATTATTAAAAATTTTTGATAATTTTTCTTGACTGGGGATCGAACCTGGGTTGTTGAATTTACATATGTTTCGAGAAATCCCACTTTCTCTCATCAGAATTCTTTGCGTTCTACCACCTGCACCACTGCGGTGCCGGTCAGCCAACAGACAAACATCAATCCTTTAACCAGTGTTAGTTCTGGTAGTTCGAAGTTTTTGCTGTAATTTTCATTCTTTATTAATTTCTATTCATAGTTGTTTTTTTTTAAATTCAAATATATTAAAATGCATGTAATTTTAATAGAATAAATAAAAAAGACTTCATATTTGCAATATGCACTTGTTTTTTTGTTATTTTTGTGGTCATTTATTAAAATAATTACACATTTGATTTCCTTTCGACTAGGTTTGTTTACTCGTTTTCAAAACGAGAAAAATTATGTGAATTCAGTTTACAGAACACCAACAAATGTGAATTCATTTTAAAACGAGAAATTTACTCGAATTCGGTTTACAGAACAGGGTCGAATATGTTTTTGTAATTTCATCGTGTTTTCAAAAGTTTCTTACTATATTTGAAATTGTTTTTATCCTATAAGTATTTTGTTTACAATCACTTTCAATACTTTCATTTAAGCTATCAATGAAGGGTCAATATATAGCGTAATTAATATATAATTCCGATTTTGCCAATATTTCTTGTAACGCCGAAAAATTTTAGTCTAACAGACACCTTAAAGTCTACCAATCGACTCAGAATCGCTGTTGTCGAGTTATATGTATAAAATACATACATATGTATATACATACATAAAATGTATCACACGTACAAATTTTGTGCAGATCGGTCGATTACTTTGTTGCATAACTTTAAATACATAAAACTTTTCTCAAAAAAATATGTTAAAAAAAAATCAATCTTTATGTTAACTCTTAAAAATGTACAAATAATATATTTCAAATATAATTAATTCGTGTTTCATAACTATAAATACAGTGAAACTTTTGACATGTAATTTATTTAAACTCGTGAAATATTTTTTGTCATTCATCTGATTTCTGTTAGATATTTAAATAACACGAGCTATTTATCTCTGATCTAGAGTTATACGCATTTGAAAATTGAAATTTCAAAATTTTACCAAACCACGTTTTTTAATATTGGGCAGAATTTTTTAACGGCTTTCTTTAAATTTATTTTGTTAGTTAAATAATAAAATTTCAAATCAGACACGGAATATTTAAACGCAATATCTTTTCTAGCTCAAAAAAAAAAAACGATTTTCAATTTGATTTGTTGCATTTTTTATGTAAAAACAAAAAAATTTTGTATTAAAAAATTTTTAAAGAATAAACCACAAATTTATTTTTTTAAAAGTTTCTTTACAGTTATCATTTCATTATAAAAAATTTAAAAATTGTTTCTTATTAAAGTTTATTTGACCTTTTTTTTCTCAATATTTTAATAATTGTTCAAGCTTAAGGTCTTTTTTTGATAAAAGATTTAATTTTCTGTTTTCAATATTTCGCTACGTTTTGTGTAGTATCTTCAGAAAATTTTTTTCCTAAAGATGCTACCTTAAACCTCAAGCTTGATCAATTACTAACTAAAATATTAATTTAAAATTTGTTTATCAAAACTTAATCAGATCTTCTTAAATTCCAAAGCCGGGATTATTAAATGGAAAGAACTACCTACTACCAGCCCCTATAGCAATCTGGACGTTATTAGCAAAATTGTAAAAAATCCTATTTTTGGAAATTTATTTCAATTTGCGCGTTTTCATTTGTGCTTTTGTTAATTTTTTTTTAAATATACTGTTTAGCATGACAAATTTAATCTAATGATTTCAATTTCGCTCAAACATCGCTTTTAAAAATTAAAAATTCAATATGTAAATGGTGGATCTAGAAAAGCTACATTTCGCAAAGTTCGTATTATATTCGGTCTACATAATCTTCTCAGACCGTTGTTAAGTATTTGGACGATCAACTTGAATCGATGGGCTGGCTACATAATGTGCCAACACCAAAGCGTGTGCCGTCAGCCTCAGTATTGAAAAGTTTGTCAATTCCATGATGTTCTCAACAATTGGGGCTAATTCACAACGACCATATGGCGAATTTTATATAAAAGCCTTACAATGTGCCACTAGGGCATAAAATCACGAATTCATTCAAGAACAACACGCTGGTTTTTCGTTTATTCAGAGAACGGACATTTTAATTTTTCTGAATACGTCAACAAACTAAATCCAAGAACAATTGATGAGAAGCCTTTGCGTGCTGATTTTCATATAAATATGTACTTTGTTTTATTGTGTTTTCAAAAATAGAGTTCTTGTTGAAAAACCCTGTATCAGCTTTGTGAACTACCGTTTCATTACCTGCAACTCCCACAATACTTACGTTTCATTAAATTTACACATACTCAACTTAAAATGAAGTGTACACTGTTTAATTTTATTTGATTTTATAATGTACTTTTTATTGTTGTTATTATTTCTTCTTCTTCTTCTCCTTTTATTTATAGTATATGTATGTATATGTATTATTTTTGTTTTTTTTTATTAATAATTATTATTTGTTTGTTTTAAATGTATGCTGTTTTAGTATGCTGCATGTACATTTTCTCTTACTATTTACAAGCATTAATCTACAATATTTACTTAAACTTTATTTAAATTTTATTTAATAATTATTTATTTTTATTTTGTTTTAGGCGTTTGCCTTTTTTGTTTTACTTTTATGTGAATTATCCATCATCAGCCACTTGTTAGCATGTTTTTGTTATGTTTGTTTTTTAATTGTTATTTTTTGTTGTTGCTGTTGTTTATTTTTGTTTTGTTTTCGTACTTACTATTTCATTAAAATATTAGTAGTTGTATTATAGTCTGGTTTTTGTTTTTGTACACACATATAAATTCTTCATCATACATACACAATTTTAATTACAGTTACATATTTCTATTTTTGTTTACTTTTTTTTTACACAAAGATGCTCAAGTAGTGTGAAAGGAAGAGAACATGTTAGAGAGATTGAGAAAGAGTAGCGGGAGAGCTAGAGGACATTTAGCGAGATAGACAGAAAATTAAGCAATAAACACAGGGATATTTAATGAGGCAGTTGTTACAACTAAATTAAATCTACATTTTATTTATGTATATTTATTTACTTTTTAATTATATTCTACATTTATTTTCTTCTTTAAGTGTGTGGTTGGTGTAAGTGTTGGCATGTTTATTAGATGAATGCTGGATAATATGTATGAATTTTTTTTGCATGAATTATCTGGGATGACAAAATTCAAAATTTGGCTAAATGAATATCAATATACATATGTATGTATGTATGTAATAAGTGTTGTGTTTGGATAATTTAGAATGGTTTTTAGAAATTGTTTGAGGTACAAATGGTAAATTAGTATTCTAAAACTTTAACTAATAATAGCTAATTCTAGCTAATACTAATGGCCTACCATCTATGTATGTATACCCATGAATCAAATAATAAAGATTACGCATTGCCCAGGTCCGTTATATTTTACAAAAACTTTGAGAGTAAAATTGAGAGCAAAATTTTTTCTTGTGACGTCACAAGTCACAAATATTTTCTGGTTTGCTTAACTTCTATATCAAATTATTATTGCAAATAAAAGTTTTAAATTAAATATGCCGTTTTTAATTGTGAAAATATTTAAAAATATCAACATTTTTTTGATTCTCAAAAGAAAATAAATTAAAAACAAACAATGGGCACAATTTTGCCACCTTGCTGAAAAAAATTAAAAGTGTCTTATAGAGTTTGTATTGAACAGTTTGTATTGAAATTTAATATGGTTAACTGAAACGTTTTGCGTTTAAGATACTGACGAATTTGTGTGTCAAATTAAAAATCTGGAAGCTTCTATTCAAATCTTTGAATGGTGAAAATCTCTTGATTTGCAACGAGTATTTAAAAAAGCATATAAGTACATATGTATGTATATAAATGCGTCAAGTACCCATTAATATGGATATTAAAGCTTAAACAGTTATTTTTCGATCGAGATCGTTTTTTCAAATAAGAATCATCCTAGCGGCTGAGACAAAAAACACAAACGGAAACAAAAAAAAAAAAATAATAATTTATAGTTTCTTCTTCTTTCAAGCAATAAGGTCAATATTGGAATATTATATAATTATATTATATTGGAAATTAATATATATAAATAATATAAAATATTTGTATATAAAATGCAATTGACCTTATTGCTTGAAAGAAGAAGAAACTATTAAATATTAAAAAAGGTCAAATAAACGAACTAAATATTAAAAAATAATAATTTGATAATACATAAATATAATATGTCACTTTTTTGATAAATTTTAATATGTATAAAATAATAAATAATTAAAAATTAGATAAGACTTAAGACACAAACTTGATTGTGGAATAAACAAACTTGATTGAATAAAAAAATAGATACGATAAAAAGTTTGTGTCTTAAGTCTTATCTAAGCGAACGTTATCGTTCGACATCGTGGGCCAGGGAGTAAATATTTTATTTTGAACCAAAAAATTTAAAAAAAATTATTTTCTTTTAAAATATTGTTAACAAATTATTTTTAGCATGTTGATTAGATGGAAAAAAATCCTGTGACGTCATGCACAGAGAGAGGAAATTTTGTTTACATTCTTTGCGCAATCTTTATTATTTCATTCATGATCTATACCCACTCATAATTTTACACTGAAAGAAAACACAGATCGACTACACAGTACAGCTTTTGGTAGAAAAAAACATTTTTTTTAAATATTAGAAGCCCGCAGTTAAAAAAAATGATTATTAAACCA
This sequence comes from Bellardia bayeri, assembly GCA_950370525.1. Classification (NCBI taxonomy): domain Eukaryota; kingdom Metazoa; phylum Arthropoda; class Insecta; order Diptera; family Calliphoridae; genus Bellardia; species Bellardia bayeri. The sequence goes on from OX493267.1 coordinate 89,893,431, forward strand.
AACCAGTTAATGGTTAATTATTTTAGTTAAAAAAAAACTCATTTTAAAACAATTTTTAACCTACGTAAATTCTAAATTAACTAGACCAACTGAAAATGTGAATAAACTAAAACCATTCCATAATTTTCAAATGAAGTTTTCAGATGACAGACAACTGCAAGCTTGTTGTATTGATCTCAAATGATTCAACATATTTGATTGTTTCACCTCCCGAGAGGAAATACTTCACATCTTTGGAAGGCAGTTGCTGGAATTTACAATTATTCAGTATCGAAAATGTTGATGTTGGTTGGTACAGCTTTCGCTGAGATGACAATCTGTACTTGGGTAAGATTTGGATTGTTCCGGAGTTCCAATTGTCGTGGTAACATTAATTACTCTTTATTTCGTGCAGAACTTTTGGAAAAACATTTATCTAAGGTAACGTATTTAACTGGTATCTAAAAGAAACAATATCAATTCAATTTCAGTTAGTGCTGCGCATGTCACAATGACGAGATATGCACCTGGATTCTACATTGGTAAAATAAAGTGGAAGTGAAAATTACATTAAGTTTTTGTTCTAATTTTAGTGAAAATGATTTGAAAAGTAAAATATAATTTCCAGTTTGGTTGATCATAGTATAAAAGCTTCACACGTTTTCTAGAACGAAGTGAAATTGTCTGGTTTCAGGGTCAAAATAATTTTTAAATAATAAAGCTGTAAAGTGCTGGTCTTTTTAACAGTGATAAAACCGTCCAATTGCACAAACTATTATATAGAGAATGCTGCAAGTCTCAGTAAATGCCGATCAATGCACCCCAAGAGTTGTTAATGATAACCAGCAATCGGTAAAATAAATTATCTATCATAGTGCGTACCTTGGTGGTACGCAGAGTGGGGCAACATTACTTTGAAGACTAATGGTGTCTGATGGAAATCTTAATTTATATTAATATTTATGGGTTGATTACGAATTGCAACCGATCCTCAGTGGAGTTGAGACAGTTGCCAAAAAAATATTACTATGGCAATTGGCAAAGAATGATGAAAGTAAAGTTTCTTCTAGTTATATATAAATTCTATTATAATTTCTTTCAAAATATTAAATAAAATTGTTTTCAAAACAATCGCGTTTGATTAACTAACCAAAGGATGATGAAAACGAAAAATGTAACTATATAAATGGTCAAACACGACAAATATTTACATAAAAAAGAGTAACCAAATTTTTTAGCAGACATTTGTTTGATGATACTTGATCGTACAAGTGTTTTGTCAGACAGAACAAACAGCATCAAATAAAACTAAATTTGTTTGTATGAGTTGTCATAAATAAAATAAGTATTTGAAATTAATAAAAGAAATTAAATATATTTTACTTAGTTGTTACGTCTTTTTCGTCAATTATTTGCCATGTTTGGCCGCACCTTAATAGTTGGCTGTACTTTTCAGTTAAACATATAAAATTCATTTTGCTGAGATTGGTCATTATGATTCTAATACAAATTTGAAATTATTTAAAAAAAAATTTATGTCTTTTCCAAAACATTAAAATTAATTTTAATTTTATTAAATGGCGTAAAAATTTGACATAAAATTAAACAGAATAATAAAAAATATCTAATCAATTTTCTAACAATCATTCAAGTAAAATGTGGTCAAGGTTTAGTTATTAAAAAAAATATGTGTTATATTTTTAAATAATTAGAGTGTAATTGTACAAAAGGTAGTTTAAACATTTTTATATTTGAAAATATTTTCTTAAACCTGCCTCCATTTTCTCATTAACAGAATGTATTTTTTAATTCTAATAAAAAAATGAAAAAAAAAAATACATTTAAACCTCAAACATTTTAACAAAAGCTATAAGCAGCTACAGAGAAAATGGTTATTATTTAATTAAATAAAATAGTTTTGAAGTTTTTAATTATAGGGCTCTTGTCAGGTGGGTTACTCTCTATTGCGATGTGAAAGCAAATTCTGGCAAATTCGATGCGTAAGTGTATCAATTTGTACGCTTATCGCATCGCAATAGAGAGTAACCCCCCAGGTCTTAAGCCAAACAATAAAGTCATGCCATCAAAAAAAAAAAAAATTAACTTATACATTCAGTTGTTTTCTTAACGATTTTCAAATAACGATTGGTTGTTCAACATTTACAGCCAGTTTAAAAATGTTGAAAGAGAAATATGATTGATAAACACTAATTTACGTAGAAATTTTGAAAACAAATTTTTTTTGACATTTTAATTTAAGTTTGTGTTTTTGTTTGCTGGCAGATGAGAATATTTTTCTCTATAATTCCTGCTAAAATAATGTTGTATATCCTGTATTATATTTGTTGAATTTGTTGTGATGTCGTCGATAAAATACAGTTTCATGTTGAAGCGATGAAGGTGAAGCAGGTGGCGACACAGTTTTTGCTGTAGTAGGAGGTGTAAGTAAATGTATGGGCAACATCATCATTACTGACATTGTCATTTTATTCAATAAACCAGCTGCGGGTGGAGCTGGTGGTTGCTGCTGCTTCGGCGACAATAAGTCATTAGTATGCTTTTTAGGTTGTTGCTGCTGTTGTTGAAATTCCGTTTTTGTATTGCGATGATGCTGTTGCTGTATCAACTGCTCGTAAAGTTGTTGTTGTTGCTGTTGCTGCTGAGGATGAAGATGATGATTATTTGACAGTTGCTGCTGCTGTTGAATTGCTGGTTCCTGTTCACGTTTGTCTGGATGTTGATGATGGTAGTAGTGGTAGTGGTGGTTTATGTTGTGGTGATTGTGTGACTTTTGTTGATGAATTTCTTGAAGTGGCTGTAGTTGTAATGTTGGCTTAAAGATTAACAATCGTTGCAATTGTTTTCTTAATCTGGCACGCAATTTTCGTAACTTGTGCTGCTGCTATCACGTACTCGTTGACAGGTCATCTTTAAGCCACTGCGGAATAGGACGTGCTCCGAGTTTCTTTAAAAGTTTCACTAAAGCTGTATTATGACTTAAATAATATCTGAAAATGGACAAGAAACACAAATAAAATGAAAAGTTATTAAGTTAAGTAATGCGATGATGGGCATTTGCAAAAAAAAAAAAACAACAAAAAAAAATGGTAGTAAATTGTTTGTTTTTATCAGTTTGTTTATATGTTTATAATATGATAAACTGTTGCAAAGTTTTCTTCATTACTTTGAAATGGCAAAATAAGGCTAGTAAAGATAAACCAAATTAATATGAATGAACTTAGGACTCCCTTACAGTTTCCCAAAATAAACCACATGGCATATGAAGGGTGTTGCAAAATTACCCTAAGATTTGTATTTGCTGCAAATTGTCTAGTAAAGTGTAGCCAAGCAAAAAAAAAAAAATCAATTAGAGAGTTCGGGATTAGTAAAAATTAACAATTACATGTGATGACAACATGTCATCAGTTTGACAGTTTAGGTTTAGTAAAAATTAAAAATTGACAATAACTTGAGACAATGACGAATTCATGGTGTAACTATAAAAGGTGAGTGCAGTAGCACAGCAGACTAACTTTGTTTACAATTTACTTATATCAAAAGTAATACTTTTTCAAGTACATATTTTTGACAGTAGTACATTATTTTATACGAACAAAATGCCTGTTGTTTCTGTATTGTGTTGTATTTGTTGCCAATTTGCACTCACCTTGGTATAGTTACACCATGGACGAATTTTTATCTATACAAAAAAAAAAAAAATTCAAAAATTCCGGGTAAAACTCGGCAAGTTGTGCATACATCTTATTCTATATCTATATATATAAAAATTAAATGGCATCACTTGAAAACGGCTGAAGCGATTTGGCTGATTTTTTTTTATTCTATTCAAAATTTTCAGATGGTTTGTAGAAAAAAAAAATTAAAAAATTCCTGGTAAAACTCGGAAAATTTAAGTTCTTTCCTTTTCACTTCTCATTTTTCTTAATAAGAGACATTTTTTGAAGAAACTTGAAGAACTGACACCAAAGCCTCCTTTTCACTTCTCATTTTTTTTAGGTATGAAATGATATGAAATACCAATCATTAGTAAATACGGAGCGAAGCCGGGTCGGTCAGCTAGTTTTAAATAATGAAAGTTAAGCTGCCACAGTTCAAAAATTTTATACAAAATGTAATTCCAATATTTTTAAATTATTCAATTTATAATTCAATTATGAAAATTGGGCACTTTGAACTTTTAAATAACAAACACAACCGAATGGTTTCGAATTCATTTTGCAAGTAAAGAGAGTAATTGAGAAATTCTGGGAGATTGTGATGCTTAACATACACTAACAGAAAAAGAATTCGTTCATTTAAAGTTCTTCATTTGAAATATGTGTGGAATGAAATTTGTCATATTTCTAGTGAAGCACTTTTAATGAACTGAATTATTTTTCTCTTAGTATACAGATCATAAATGTGTTGGTTCAGTCTAGGAAAAACTCTTTGGCGTTGTAGATAACTATTGAAAAAATCAAAATGCTCCCTACAGCGATTTTCTCTGAAGATTTGCGACTCTATTCCCACAAAGTTTAATTGACACAAGAACTGAAGACCCATTACCATACACAGCGAAGAAAGTTCTTTGAATGGATTTCCATTTTTCGCATAAACCGATAATCGGTGTTTTAAAAAAATAGTTTTTTTTTTAATATTGTACACTCGTTTTTTTAACAAACACAAACTGCGAAGCCTTTTGGCTTGTCTGCAGAAAACACCCAGAGTCTATGGCGGGTATCAAACCCGAAAATTTCTGACTGATGGTCCGGCACACTATTTCCTTATCTAACGGGGCACACCTTGTAATCAGGTGTTTTTAGCTTCAAAGTTTTGCTTTAATTCTTTTAATTTGAGAAAAGTGCGGTTTCACCGTGCGAGAGATGGTTATGCGCCTCAAAAGTGGTGATTTTGACACGGAAGACAAAATCGCCCAGAAGTTTGAAGACCAATAATTGGCTGGCTGCTCAAGCAGCAATTTCAAAAAGTTTGCAAGCAGCAGAATTCAAAGTTATGAATTGAAGCCGAAGGACCTTGAAAGACATTTTTACATATCCGAAATGCGGCTTGAACGCTATAAAAATAAATAATTTCTGCACAGAATCATTACTTGTGATAAAAAATGGATCCATTAGGAATAGATCGTATGTGAAGAACTGCCAACAAGCAGAATTGCCAGCAAAACCAAATATCCTTGGCGCTAAGGTAAAGCCCTGTATTTGGTGAGACCAAATAAATAATTTTTATTATGAGCTGCTGAAATCTGGCCAGACCATCACAAGGAACCTATAAAGAATACAACTGATTCGTTTGAAGCCAGCTGTTAAAAACGATTTAGAGAGAAGTTGTTAATAAGTTTTGGCTCATTGCCTTATAGTCCAGACCCTTGGCACCACCTCTATTTGTCTGAATCGATGCAGAACGCTCTCTCTCTCTCTCTCTCTCTTGGAGACGCTTCACTACAGAACAGGGTATACGAAATTGATTAGCAGTTCTTTTGGCGCAGAATCCATATATTGCCAGAATGATTTACCATCAGGCCATTACTTTGAAGAAATTTATGTTGTACAGCTGTTTTAAAATGAAAGCCTTATTAATAGTTCTCGAAGTTTTTGACTATTAAGATTTGAGATTTCCTGTAAACTGTCGGCCGTTCTGCCTAATGTGGAGTTCGGCCAATTTCTGACATGTACGAGTACATTTGTTGCTGATTCTTTAAGTCAAGTAGAGTTACAGCAATGTGGTATTACAGTTTTTGGACAATAAAATTATTTAGGCCATATACTGCTGGTAGAACGAAATGTTACTGCGATTTAACAAAAAACAAAAAAAAATATTAGTTTATTCTTGTAGCTTTACTTAAATATTAATAAATCATCCTCAATTTGTGAATTTGTGGTTCAAAAGTATTCAATCACTTTTTTTGTGGTTCAAAAGTATTCAATCACTTTTTTGTAAAATAAATAAATAAAAAAACATTTATACGAACATATTTGATGTGAACAATGCTTTAACATATCGCTTTGCTAAAGAGAACACCTGTTTATAGTATTCCCCTGACAATAACCCTCCGTTGCCACATGCAATTAATTACTTGCAAGTAGAGTATACATACGAGGTCTGATCAAAAAATAACCGTTATTTTTATTTTTTCCAAAAAGTATTTATTTATTCATCAATAACTATCTGTCCCCTTCAAAGTAATCCCCCTCAGATATAATACACTTATGCCTGCGTTTTTTACAATGCTATTATGAACTCTATGCAATGAAATGTTGCATTGCATACTGCGTTTATGAAAACAGCCATACTATTAAAATGTGTTGTGTAATAGTTTTGTTCTTTTTTCTTTATATTTTTTTTGTAAAACCCCGAAAATCTGTTATTAACATATTAAACATATCAAATGTTTATTCATTTGACAGTTTAAGGTAGAATTAGCCGAACGTCCACGTCTCCCTACTGTAACGTACCGTACTGTAAGCACGTTTGTGCGATTATAGAACATTTAAAAACGTGCCGTACGACAAACAAAAAAATATAAACAACACTTGGTACAACCATATTATATTTTGTATCTAATTGTTTGTTTTCTATTTACATCAGTTTAAATTATATATTTTAAAACTCAATTAATCTCGATTATAATGGATTCGGAGGATTTATTTACTGATTTAATGTTTTTACAATTACTAAATATGTCCAGGAAAAAAAAAAACAAAACATACAATAAATAAACAGTCAGCTGTTCGAAACAGTGATTGTCATTGTAAAGTTTCTTTTCGTACAGGCTTGCTTGAAATAGTACCAAAATGACTTTAATAGGAGTAACATTGTGTGTGTGTGTGTGTGTGCGCGCATTTACATACATAATCTAGAACTTTGATAGCTATTTAATTTAATAATTTAATTGAATAAATATTAAATAATACATAGTTATGTGTATGTATGCATTAAATTTGTTATATTTATAATACAGCCCAATCATGAATAAAAATTCCGCGGGAGTTTTTTCTCTTTTTATTTTTTTAACATTGAATTTGAATAGGAAAAGAGAAAAAACTCCCGCGGAATTTTTATTCATGATTGGGCTGATATTGTATGTGATTGTTTTTTTATTATATACATACTAGCTAAACCGGGTGTGCTTCGCCCAAAATATGGCGATTTAAATTTTTGGATTATATGGGCGGTGCCACCCCCGTTTGTACAATCTTCATATAGCCTATTATTCCTTCCAGAGTCACAGTAACATGCTTCGAAAATTTCATCAAAATCGGCTTAGCCGTTTTGGAGTCCATACGTTACATACATACCTACATTCATTTATATATATACAGTAGTTTCCGCTTAATTGATTTTCCGAAAATGCATAGCTTTTGGATCAATTAACCGAAAATTCATTTATCCGATTCATTTATCATCTTATAGTTTTTATGGGGAAATGTATATTGCGATTTTTTGTATTAATTAAGCGGGTAAATCAATAAAGCGGGGGTCAATTAAGCGGAAAGTACTGTATATATATATATATATACATATATGTATATTATATCTTGTGTTATCGAATGATGTAAATATCTTCGGAACTACATAACCGATTTAAGAGTTTGATATCTCGTTTTAAAAATTATGACAACGGCTTTAAAAAAAAAAAAGCAAATACATATATGTATGTATGTATATGTCATTGGTAATGCAATATGATTCATCACTAAAAACCACTTTGTATATCATTTCAACATAATACTGAATATTTTTTTTACAAGTGTTTGTTAAATAAATTTCATTTCATTCCATACAAATTAAGCATGAGATGCATAAGCAATATTCTATAATAAAAATAACTAAATATTACCCAAGAACATTGTTGATTTCTAAACAAATTGCAAGACTCAAGAAAACAATAATAATAATAATAATATAAAAATATATAAAAATATATTTATACACATAATGAATTTCAATAAGAAAGATAATTTATTTTATCAACATTTTTTGCTTATTATTTTAATAAGAACACTTAATGGTAATAATAAAGAGAAAATAAAATAAAAGAAATATATATATGTAAGTATGTATGTATATTTATATCTGTAGACCCATCGACATTTAACCCATTCATTTACATATTACCGGCTGCAGTTATAAAAATAGTAAGACACAAAATAAAAAAAAAATAAAAAACTAGAAAAAAGAAACTATATTTTCCAAGCATGTTTGTTTGGTTGGTTAGTGCCCTCTAAAGAGTATCTGCTACAAATTCTACTCTAGCATTAAGTAAAGTCAAGCCAACCAACCAGTCATACCACCTTCACCCTACTCTCTATTCACAATTCACTCATTCGCAGACAATCAAAACAATATAAATAGAACTTTAAAGAGGTTCAACATTATTCACAAAAGTATAACAAAACGTGCTTATTATAAAATCTACTTTGTTTTTATATCCTACACCATCATAGTGTGGAGGGTATATTAGATTTGTGCCGATGTTTGTAACGCCCAGAAATATTGGGCCAACACCCACCTTAAAGTATACCGATCGACTCAGAATCCTGAGTCGATTTAGCGATGTCCGTCCGTTTATCCGTCTGGCTGGCTGTCCATGTAAAGCTTGTGCGCAGAGTATAGGTCGCAATTTTGAAGATATTTCGATAAAATTTGGCACGTGATATTTTTTCGGATGGGATTGAAACTGGTGGAAATCGGACAATATTTTACCTGGCCCCCATACAAATGTCCTCCAGAAATTGGGGTTTACCGATCAGAAATCTTTGAATTATGCAAGTATGCAAACAAATTTCACTACAAATGAGTAATAAATGAAGCTAAATCACATCTACAAATTTTGTGCAGTTTGGTAGCTCCCATATAAGACCCACTTCCGAAAATCACTTTAAAGAGCATAACTCGCTCAAAAATGTTGGTATCCAAATAATATTGAACCAAAATATATTTCATATGTCTAAAAATAATGCGGTACAATTTTATTATGATCGATCCATAATAATTCGAAACTCCCATATAAGACCCTTCCTGTAATTCACTTTAAGCTCCATAAATCGTTTAAAAGTATTTATATCGTGATAAACTTTAACACATACTGTATAATACTTATATTCACAGACATCACGACACTACATTTTTGGATGATCGGTCCACAATAGGTTACATCTGCCATATAACGCACATTTCTGAAAAACTGTTTTATACATATACTGGGTGTAGGGTATTATATGGTCGGGCTTGACTTACTATACCTTCTTACTTGTTTTATTTTATTTCTTTTTGTTATTAAACATAGTTGGAAAAATATAAAAGTTTTTTTTGTATTGTTGTTAGTAAAGATTATGATGCAACCGTTGAATTCTTTATAAATCTAGTGTATTCCGTCAATCATTTAATCTTTCATTTCGCATCTCCCCACTAACCTAGATTTCCATTTGGAAGAAAATCTAAGACATAATAGAATTAACCAGATCAAAGGCAGAGCATACATACATTAATCATAATTTAATTAGTTGTTTATTTTAAAATTATCAGAATATAAAATTATGAACAATAAGTAATGGAGGCGTATGAGCAAGAGTTTGTCGAATTACATTAAAATATTATTAATCATACGCACAGTAGGGAACAAAGGAAAAAGTGTTGGCCATTGTTGGCTACGACCTTTTCACATCTTTCTTGCAACATATGGATTCCGCGCCAAAACAACTGCTCATCTTTTAAGGCCAAGAGCGAAACAAGACAATTTCGGATATCGTGTTTTGAAGTGAAGCGTATCACAGAGAGAGCGATCGAAACAAATAGTAGTCGTTTGGATTATAAGGCGTGTAAGGCAAAACTTCCCGACCACTTCTTTTTAACAGGTATTGCAACATATGGCCCAGCATTGTCACAATGAAATATTACGCTTGATCATGTCTGGCCGTATATTCAAAATGTTTTTCGGCCAATGATCGCTTCAAACGTTTCACTTGCATTCAGTACAGGTTGCCTGTGATGGTCTGGCCAGATTTCAGCAGCTCATAATAAAAATGATTCTTTTGGTCTCCACACGTACAAAACATTACCTTAGCGCCTTGGATATTTTTCTTTGGTGTGGACTGTCATGCAATGCAGTGGAAATAAAATTAAAGCACTTCAGTATGGTAAAGGAAAACCATAACAAGAAGTGGGAGAAGGTGGAGGCGAACATTGGCCGAAAAACTACATAGGCCGAATGTTGTAATAGTTGTTAAAAACTATTCACGAAGAAGCGGTTGGGAAGTTTTTCCACACCAGCCCCAACCTATTTATGTGTTTCGATCGATGCCGAATCTACTTTACGCTTCACTTCATAACAGGGTAGCTGAAATTGACTTGATTAGTTCTTGGCCTTAAATCTTAAATGATAAGCAGATTTAAGGCCAAGAACTAATCAAGTCAACGAATTCATATGTTGCTTGGGAACAGGTCACAATGCTTAGGTACAATGGCAAATACAACTCCAAAGTATTTGCAAAGCTTCTCTATGCGTCACAGTTTTTTGGGTAGAGTTGGGGTAAAATTCTTTATTTTGTCGCCTTAAAACGAAACAAATTTATATTCGTTTCATCAGACCAAAGCTTATTTTCTCAATTTTTTCGGGATAGATGTTTTTTTTTTGGCAAAACAAAATCTATTTTTATTATTCCTCGGACAGCTTCCTGAAGCCTTTTTCTAATTGTGCAACTAGTAACAGATGAATAAAAATCAATTTTGAGAAAATCAGTTCCATTTTGGTAATCTGAAGAGCTTTTGCTTTTACACTGAACAAATCGTGACATTGTTTGAGAAAACCTTTATTTTGCAACAATCCATGATGTCTTAAATGTAATAATTTGTAATAATTTTTCCCCGTCAATTTAGGGAATTAACTTAAGGTCATAAAGAGATAAATAGGAAGCTTATTAGTAAATATTCACTAGAAGTTCCCCAGTAGAAGTATTAAACAAGTTATTAGTTTTAAAGTTATTGTTCTTGGCATCATTGGAAATGAAGAACCTTTCATATTATTATTTCCAACACTGTATATGTTCTACCCTTCACTTTGCAATCTTCCCTAATATTTCATCATACCAGAAACCAACAAAAAACAACCTTTCAACATTTACACTAAGGTAATTTTTACATTTAGTGTTTTACACTCTTACCATACAATAGAAACTGAAAGAGCAAAAAACAAAACAGAACACAAACTAAACTATAGTTTGCTGCCAAAACCTCTCTAAATTATGCAGATAAAACTTTTCAATTACAAAATATCCAAAACGAACAAAATAAAACATGAAAATGAAAAGGAAGAATTTTCTTGCGTGTCTGATGTCAGGCATTATGACACGATTTTGCACTTTTCAAACTCATCACATCTATTGACATGTCACACACTCGTAACTTATGAGCGATAATGATTTATGGGAAGCAAACTGGCAACAACAGTAACAAAAATACATTCTCACACAACACACATACACATACGAGTACAACACCGAGATAATACAAATTTACTTAAAACTTTTGGTGGAATCAACCTTTATTTTTTTTTTAATTCAAATATGCTTTTATGCAGATGCAAGCGAACCAACGATCGAATATTTAAAGTATGCTAATAGAGAAAAAAACAGGGAACAAAAACAACAAATCACAAAAGATACATACTCGTACAATCCATACGAATTTCTAATAAAAAAAAGAGAAAAAGTAAATTTAAATCTTTCACTTTTTTACTGTTGATGTTTTTGTTGAGTTAATGTCAAACCGTATTATGTGGCAAACTGATTTAAATAGTTTTGTAGAACATTTAAGGTTTCACTTCCCCCCTCCACCCCACCCCTCACTTTACCATCAACAAATATGAAACGGATCTAAAAAAAACGACGAGTAAAATGTAAAAAGGGGAACAAAGCGCAGACAATCACAATAATGATGATGTGGACGAACCCGACGAGTATGTTGAAGTGGAGAATGAACGATAGCACTGTCGTGATGAAACGAGTTGATGTGGATGTTGCCATCACTGACGCTGACGATGATGATGGACGGTAAAAAAAATGCAAATTTTTCTTGTGTAGTCATACAAGCATGTGAACTAAATAAAGCTTTTAAAATTCATATAAAAACTAAAATGACTACAAAAACTTCATATATTTATAATAAAAAAGAATAAAAAACTTTGCTAAAAATATACACATACAGACATACATACGTACATGTGTATATAAATTTAGGATAAACCAAAATAATGAAAATCAAGGGTTGCGTACTAAACATTTTATGTAGTTATCTGATAATTGGCATGTAAGTATGTCAACAAAAGTACTTTGGTTTAAAATCCTTGGATTTTTTTATAATTAATACAAATGATTTATGTATGTAGCAAAGTCAAACAATCGCAGAATCAAAACGTATGTATATATATTCCGGGTCCTTTTAAGAAACTAAGACGATCTAACCATGTCCGTCCGTTTGTCTGTTTAAGCCTCAAAAAATACTTAGAAAACTGAAATTTACCCCAATCATTTTTTGTTTCACCGAAATGTTTAGTATTGAAAATGGGCGATATCGTGCCAGTACGATGGGAGTTAAAGACAACCTCGATATTTTTTGCTCATAATTCCTATCGAATGAGGTTTTGATTCCGTAAATTAATTCTTTAGAAAATGAAAAACTAATTTTTTTTTTTGGAATGAAACCACTTAAGATTTCTAAAGTAGAATTGTTATTTTTTATGATTTTATACTAAAAAAAACTCATACTACTAATTTATAATGACAATTAAATAATTAATTTTATTATTTCATTGTTTTTTTAGTTCTCTCATTGATACTGCTATTAAATTTTAAAAATTTCAAAGTTGGTGTCAGCAACAAAAAAACTTTTGTCAAAAAATTATAGAAATTAAAACTATTTACACAGCACTGGAATATGACAGATGAATTACTTCTTCGTAGCTTTTTAAATTTGATTTGATGTTTTTGTTCATTTAAAACAGCAACAATTGAAATTCTGGGCATTTTTAGAAAATTTTGTTGACTTTTATTTAAAATTTCTTTGTTAGCGTTTTTTTTTGTTGGCTTTTGTTACACTTTTTATTACAAAAAACTAATGTTTTTTGTTTTTAGGTTAAAAATCGAGATTTAAAATTTTTTTTTAGTAATAAACAAAATCGATCGGAATCTAGAGAACGCAAAGTAAAAACGATCGATTTGCAAATACGGAATTGAAACCATTCCGATCGAATTATGTGACATGCCTGAATATCTCGAAATTAAGCAGAATTTATTTGTATGTAAATCGACACAAATAATCCATATGAAAATATAAATTATAGAAACGAACTTTATGGGCATAATTGTTTATATGTAACTTACATATGGCGACCACTTCCGAAAAATATCGATCTGAAATTTTACACAAATCAGTATTACATATACTAAAAGTAAAAGTTTTATGATTGGATTATGACAATGTCAGTTCATAATTAGTTATAAGGTACAGTTGCGAGAATAACTGAAATACTCAAAAAACTCTAAAATATATCGTTATTGACAGGAAATTCACCATCAGACTCAAATATGTACATAGAAATTACAGTGAAATACACATCATCGATGACGACACATAACATGTAATAGATAAGAACAAAAAATAATTCGTAGAAATATATATATATATATAAAATTTAACAAATTCGTATATATTATGGTATGCGCAGATCACAGTGCAAATATGTATATAGGTGGTCGATATATAAGATAATAAATAAATAGCGAGCAAAAATTCGTCGCTCGTCTCAGTTGAGTTCCTATCATTACTGAAAAATTCCTTAAAAATGTAAAAATCATTTATATCATCCTTGTACAACTCATTAAAGCATTTAATATGCAACTACGTTTTATAAAAACCAACTACAAATTAAAAAAAAAATAAAACTTTTAAAAATTCATGCCAATGTACATTATTCTTTTTATAGAAATCATTTGTAACACCCTGAATAAATTTATAAAATTTTTCAACTCTTCTTTTAATTTCTCCTGCTACAAATTTGCTTAATGTTTTTCTCGCCACCCTCTTTGAACCCGATGTTCGACGTACTGATAAATTTAACATTTCTTTGCCAAAGAAAAACTTTAACCAGCAAAAAAAAAAAAAAAAAAAAAAAAGGAAAGAGGAAAGTAAAAAATTGTTCCCATGTAAAAATTGTAGACGCATCCATCATTTTTGGACGGCTCAAACTTAAACAAGCAATGTCAGTCAAACAGCCAGCGAGAGAGATGTGCTGTGACGTGGTGGCGTTAGTTCCTTGACCAACTAAACCACCAACAAACTGGGGAAGTAAAACAAAACAAGTAAGAAAAAAAAATAACAATGAAACGACCAATATCTTGTACTCGTACAAGTAACACAAATACCCACATTTCATGATGTGAAAGTAGATTAAAAAACTAGAATCAACCAGCCAGCCAGCCAGCCAGCATCCTCCGTCATTAAGACAGACGGACAGAAGTCTGATTGTAGGTCTGCCTGCCTGTCAGGCAGTCAGTCATTTGCACAGTTAACACTGAAACTTTACAAATGTTCCTTGCTTTTGTAGAACTTTCTATGTAACATTGAAATGAATTTGCCAAAACGGTTAGCAGCCATGTCATACAAGTACATAACACACCTATGCATAACTGCTGCTATTGACACATTTTTGTTTTTGGAATTTTTATTGTTGTTGTTATGTTTTTTTTTTAGTTTCACTCGCATTTAACTTACCTTTGTAACAATTTAGCACTACGTTCATCCATGGGCGGATATTGACGACCCTTTGATTTGCCCAAACATTTATTGCGTTTCTCGTTCACCACCTGACAAAAGAAGCCCTTCTTCACATCGTAACGCAATTGATTGGAGTAGTCAAAGGCCGGTTGTATTTTCAAAAAACGTTGCAGGTCATTCATCACATCCACTGGATTGAGACGCAATTGCTCACCGTCAATGATGTGCAACTGTTGGGCAGGATAGTACGAGAGCCAACGTTCCAAGTGTTGTGCGTATTTACCAGGATTAAGGCAACGATTACGTAAATCCCTGAGTGCTTTTGGTGCCGAATCAGATGCCGTTATGACCTGTAAAATAAAAGAAAAAAAAAAAAAAAAAACGTAAACACACAAACATGAAACGTTGCAATTGCAAAAATAAATTCTCAAACGCTTTTGCAGCAAAAGTATATAAATATCATAGAAACGACCCGGTAAAATGTTTAAAAGATTAACTTGTTGCAGTTCATAAACTAAATGCAGACACTCGACTAAATACTGCGATGAGCAGAGCTGTGGAAAATAATAATAATGCTGTAATAGTTTCAGGAAAAAAGTCAAGTGTGACGTTTCTATTTTACCTTTACACTTTACACTTTTCTATGTTATTTTTTTCCGTTCCCTTTTAGTTTTGTTATTCTTAGATTCTCACTTTGCATAAAGTAATTTTTATACTTTTTAAGCTGATTTTAATGACGGATAAAACGTAATTTAATCTTAAACTATAGACTCACAAACACAAAAAAGAATTGTTAAAAGCACTTGCAACTATTTACTCGTATACACCGTAATGTGGCGGCCTGGTTGGGTTCCAAATGCGAATTTTATTTACTTGCTGCTGCTGCTGCTAAACTACTCTTGCCACAAATAAAATGTGGAAATAAGAAATTTGTTTTTACCACTTTTAATACAAGTAGAATTGCTGTCTTAGTAATTGAATCTTGTACACGAAAATGGGAGTAAAACTTTAACAGATTTAAGTTTAAGATACTTGATAATAGTTGAAAGTCGCTTAAAAGCAGAAGAGTTTACTAACAATATGAGAACAAATCAGATGTCAGGATTAAAATTAATTGACTCTTCCATAAAATACGGCTGAAGAGACTCTCAAGAGAATTATTGTTATATAACAAATACCGACAGACAATGGAATTGTTCAGTATCAAAATAATAATTAAATATTGTACATAAAAAAAATATTCTTATACATAAAGTTTTATAACCAAAAAAAATTGTTGTAGACAATAATTCCTGTAGAAAATACTCTAGTGCAAAATAATTTCTATAGAAAATGTTGTTATACAAAGTTGTATTTTCTATATACTGTATGCAAGTATTCAAGCTTCAGACAACCATATCTAACTGATCCTTCAGATCGAGGAGAAGCCACCCAGAATTCCAATCTAGGGTCCGTCAGGGCCGGGCAGCGGCAGAGTAAGTGTCCAATATTGCACAGCTCCGCTTTAGCATGACAACTTCTAAAGAAGTTTAAGCCTTATGCAAAAAAAAAAAAAAAAAAACATAACACAGGCTGGTAAAGCAATGTTAAGCAAGTGTTCCTTAAAGTATCATGCAAAAACAATTTTTAGTTTAACATACGTCATGTAAAGTGATGGTAACATCAAATAAAATTCAAAGTAGTTAAAATATTTTATTGTTTTAACAAAATAAAGTTTTGTATCTTTTAAAGCTCACAACGTGTAGCCAGTGACTGTGATCAGACGTACATAAGCTCACAATTTCGTGCTGTGGTTCATAGTTAGACAAAATTGGCCTTTATAGGCGCAGAGGTGATCTCATTATTTGCACGATGAATGAAAGTCACAGAGAAATGTGAAACTGTCCTGCCTTTAGTTTATAGATTGGATGTCGAGTAGAAACTCAAGATCACTGCCCATCCTACAGCTAAGATCTCAGCAAGCGATATCGAGTCATCCATCAGTAAAGATCTCATATACAAGAATCAGTGTTGACAACTTGGTGCGTTTCGCACCATTTTTGGTGCCTTTTTAAATTGTTTGTGCGAAAAATTACTTAGAGGCCCTTTATACGCTGCAATTAATTGCATGCAATTTTTTCAATTCTCTTTTAAAATTGCTACGTAAAATGTTATGCAATTATACGATGCAATTTTACGTGCAACAAATCATGAAATTTTTTGACGTTTAATTACACATTCCTCCATTCGCAACAAAGAAAAGAAAATTTTGTATATAAAATAATATACATACATATGGGCAATTTCACGTCAATTGATGACCCAATTTTTAAAATCGAACGTTGGACATTTTGGCCATACGGGGGTTTTTTTAAAATTAGTGTAACTTTTCACCTATTGGTCCTAGCAAAAATTGTGCAAAGGACTTTAGATAGCTATTTCTTCAGTCATTCCTAAAAATTTTTTTTCAATTGGGAAGGGCCCCAAACGAAAGCTTATACAATTTTCTTTAATGCATTTATAATCGCCTAATGGGATGTGAGTGGGATATCTATCAACAAAATTATTTTTTAACTCAAGAATAGGATTTTTCAATATTTGGCACATGTATCATTTTCATTGTCCCCCATTTTTTTTCAAAATGGAGTTTTTTTTTTTTATTTTTCATCAAAAGAAACTTTAGACCATTTCCTTTAAGAGCTTTGTGGTCACTTAGTAGCAAGAGGCATATCTATAAAAAAAATATTTTAACTCAAAAAACAAAGATTTTGAATTTTACCATATGCGACCACAAAGTTTCTTTTGAGGAAAAAAGGACCCCATTAAATGTATTTGAAATACGAATGTATGATAATTGAATAAATACTATCAAACTCGTCACATGAAAGTTATTGCTAAAGGTGAATAGGGTGAACATTAACATTTTAAACATGGAAATGGAAATTCTTGTGTAGCCTGATGGTTTGGTCTACTGAACTATAGTACTTCAGTTTCGAATAGCATATTGTGAGTTAAATTTTAAGTATTATTATTTTATTTTTATTATCTCGTTTATTTACTATTATTAATTTTGCTGTTAATCGTTGACCTCTTTTTAAAAAGTTTTATATAGAATTCAAGAAATTAAAAAAAAAAAAATAATTACATATGTATCTAGTAGAAAGGGATATAAACAAATTTGTTTACTTTATTTTTTATTTAAAAACACTGAACTATAGAAGACTGTTTTATTGTTATATTTTTAAAGCAAAAGTATTCTACTTTTTATGTAAAACTAATATAATAAAAATTTTAAATAAAAAATAAATTTTAGCTGGGTGCGTTTTTTTTCTTCATTTTAGTGCGTTTTGAAATCTAAAAGTTGACAACGCTGGCAGGAAGCCATATGAGATCAGGAGAGATATTATTCCAACAGTTCTTGGTTAAGACATTAAAGACAACAAAATAATGGCGCATTACCGAGGTTTTAGCGGTTTCATACTCCAGGTTTGTTCAAGTTTAACCTCTCGGTGCATTTAAACGCGGATGAACTAGGCTCACCACGTCCTGCAATGTATGTCTTATGAACTTGCCAGAAACATACAATTTGCAATTTCTTGTACATGACTGCCACGATCAATGCAACGAGCAGCAGTGCAACAAATTCCTTGTTTTGGTGTCTGTGTGACATGTGGCACCGTCCACATGTTATTGATGATATCCATATCATCATGTCCACAAAAATATACAGAAATCGATGCTAGCAAACTAATTAGAATTTAATGAAAACTACTGTCTAAACACCAGTTCCTTTTTTATATAAAACCACTAAAATTATCAATTGTGTCAGTTCTCTTAAGAGAAAATTTATAAATCAATTATTCCAAATACAATTTTATATCTCCATCTGTGGTATTTGAATATTGTTGAAAATGTTTGCAATTTAAATAATTGTGTAAATTAAATTAAAGAAACCTCACAATGCAGCCACAAATTTCTATAGACTCTGCTGGTATTTAAAAAAAAAGAAACTGGATTGAGGCTGACTGGCCCAGAAAATGTAAAAGTGTTTTTACTATTGTGCAATTTGTGCGAGTGAGTGGCGTTTAATAAACAAAACTCTCAATATCTTGCGGTTAAATTGAGACCACTTAACTTGGCTCAAAAATGAATTAAATGACCACAAAATAAATCGTTTCATAATCCAAAATAGTTACAAACTTAAGTAACAACATGGTCGGTTGGTTAGCTGGTTGTTGGTTGTCTCTTGTCTAGAAACATAAAAGGAAATGTTTGGTGTTCATGCATAAAAACAACATGTTCATTTCAACTCTGCACCGAAATATTTATTTATTTCCAACAAGTATAAATGAATATAAATAATGTGTGTTTATAGTTGAGTATGTCTAGGCAACAGTCCTTTTGGACAACCGGCATGTATGCATTTCTATGAAGAAGATATAGAACTTTGTGAAAAGTTTTATGTATTTACACTCAGCCGAATAAGTAATTAAAATGTTTTTTAGTATACATGATTGTTTAAGGAGATTTATTTAAAAGAATAGCACACTATACAGTAAAGCATTGTTCATATAAAATCCGGTTGCGGAAATGTTTTAATATTTATAAACATTTTTGAATCGACAATGTCACATTTTTAAGAAATTTTTCTTGCTATAGGTATTTTGATTTGCTATTGCTCAGTACTTGCACAAAGAAAGTGTGTTAACAAGAACCTTGTTTTCCAACAGCGGATTAATATCAGTAGTTGAATCTTTGACAATTGCTACAATAATATTCAATTTCGCTCGAAATTGCATTAAAATATTAAAACTTCACTTTGAAAATGAAGCATTTCTAAAAGATAAATTTGCTAAAATTAATGATAGCTTCAGGCAACATAATCGTCCTTCTAATGGCGTTTTCTTTTCTGGCAAAAATGTTACACTCTTTTTCTTTTTTATATGGGAAATGGGTAAAAAGTGTAACATATATGTAATATTTTTGCCAGAAAAGAAAACGCCATAAGACTGCCAAGCTCCGGCACCGTTTTCGCATTTTCTAGACCCGGATAGAATTTGCATTGTCGACCGCATTCAGCCCCTGTTGAATATGTTTTGTAAAATTACCACTTGTTGTCGAAAGTTCATCTGTGGGAAAAAAACTTTGTCAATCTTTAAACGAGTGTGCGGGTCGTCCAGGTGCTCGTATACAAACTCCAAACTCTTCTAATATTTTACATTTAAATTTATGCAACCGATTTCTTTCACTGTAAAAACGTACATAGACATATAAATTCTCTTATAAATGAATTAACAACTAAACAAACTACTAGAGAAACAGAGACGAATTAAAAAAAAAAACATTTTTCAAAAACATACTCTCAAGTTTAAATCCTGTTATAAATCATTGACAAAATCACCATCATCGTCCGTATGATGGGATTAAGTTTGTGGGTAATGAATACAATTTTCACAAAATCATTAACTACCAAATGTGGGAGTGTGATTGTGAATGTTTCATGTATCTATTTAAGATTGGTTGCTGGTCTACTGCGTATCTGTGTGTAGCACTGGGAGATTGTGGTACAAAGTATTATGACTTCCTTGTTGCTTGTTTCAAATGTGTTCAAGTCTAATTCATATCAGGGATATAAATACATTTACAATATTTTTTTTGGTTTTGCTCTGTTATGTTTGAAAAAGTTTTATTATCTGGCATATTGAGGAGTATAAATGAATGAATGAATGAACGAACGAAGGAACGTACGAGTTCTGGTCCTTCTTGTCATCTCATTAATGTGGGTGTAAATGAGTGTATTTGTTTTCATATGAGAGAAAAAAGAAATAACAAACCGAATGAAAATAAACAAATGACCAAGTAAAGTACTTAATACTATTCCCAAATGACTACGGGGTATGTCTGCTGGGCGGTTGAAGGTAAGTGTTTGAAAGACTTGTAGATTATAGGAACTAGACATGAAAATAAGCAGCAAGGCTTTAGACAGTGTTGGCATAATATTTACAAATGTTTTGGTAAAAGTGTGTTTATTATTTGAAACTTGTCCCCCCTTAGAGTCCTTGTAAATAAATGTGTATTGATTTAAAGCATATTTGTGAAAGTGTATTTATTATCAAATTAGTCCCTAAAATTAATCATTCAGCCCTCGTAAAATTAAAAGCATTTCGTAGTTGTTACTTGGTCTATACATGCAGCAACAGGATGTTGGGTTATATGACCTGTATAAACAAAAACATTTAAATTGTCAATTTTTTTTTATTACCCACAATTTCTCTTGCACTATTCTTCCTTCATATTTTGCCAACAACATAATATGTACAACAAACAACACATGAAGAAGCACTTGTTACAGCCCCACACAGACACACATTACATATTCGGCCCTTCATTATATTACATGTCCTTTAGTTACAGGGACACTAAAAAATCTCTTCTACTTTACAATTTAGTTTGTCACAACATGTTACATCCTACTGCAAGTAGAAAGATGACAAAGCTCTTAACTAACGCCTCTCTTATCCACCTCCCTGCTACCTTTAAGAGTAACAGATTATTCATCAAATGTATACACTTGACCATGTTTTTTTGCTAAAAAAAAAAAGCTGCTGCTACTGCGGTCAGTTGTAACAAAGTATTCTCAATTATTCCACAAATTTGTGGCAAGAATTTTCTATTTCATTAGCATCTATCAATGTGAAATGTTGAAAAAAGAGGATCCATTTAGAGTAAATTAATTACATCAGAATTAACAAGTTGAATTATATAATTTTTTTAAGGGAGAGAGAAAGAGAGAGTGAATTGTAAACATTGCTGGACTATGAGAGACATTTTGCGGAAATTGTAAGAGATTTCTGGGAATTCAAAATGTTTTAATTATTTACATACAGTGGTGGTTTTTACCGTTATTCAATACGTTAAGTTTTAAGTTAAATTAAAAAAATATTATTTTTAAAATTGTGTTTTTTTTCTGGCCACGTAATTAGAAACGCGCTTTTTTCTCAACTTTTAAACTTTTCTAAATATTAGTGACTAAGTGAGTATAATTTGTTAAACAACCTGTAATAATTTTGATACGGTTTAGTTTCGAAAATGGCCAAAAACATATCATGTACTCCAAAAATGAGACGGTTAATTGTGTAGTGTTACCAAAATGAAAAGCTTTTAATGTCGACTATTGCACAAAAGTTTTCTTGCTAAAAAAAATGGTATTTGCCGCAATTCATTTGTAGAAAAATACCAAGGAGTTTGCCACCAAAGTTAGGAAACCTAGGACACGAAAGACCGCTTTACCACAAGATAGAGTTATTTGTAGAACCAGTAAAAGAAATCCATTTTTATCTTTGCGCGAAATAAAGGCTGAAATTGGCAAATAAGCGCAGAAATATCCACACGGACAATAAGAAGACGCTTAAATGAGTCAGCACAAGATCCACGTTACTGGAATGGAGTACTCTGGAGCGACGAATCTAAGTTTAACTTGTTCCAATCTGATGGAAAATCGTATGATATACGTCCTCCAAATAAAGTGAAACTCGGTGGCGGGTTTCTTACGGTCTGGGTGCCTTCTTTTTTGGCGTGGTGTAGGTCCAATGCATCAAAGCTAGTAGAACATATCTCTGCAAATATGCCAGCTTTTAATTAAGAGTTTATCAAAAATATTGGCGAATGTTGTTAAAAACAATGGATAACCCTTGTTTAAGTTATTTTGCATATATTTTCTTAGTTTCTAATTATGTGACCAATTTGGTATTGCGTTTTTTTTTTTTGGTGTTTAAGTTAATTTTCCTTAAACTAGTATTCATGCTGTGAATTGTTTTTATTTTAAACTTTATAATAATTTGTTACTTTACTATTTCCAGTTATTACTTTTAATATGTTGAACTAAATTTTTAAAATATATGAACAAATATATATGCAGAAAAGTCGTTTCCAATTATATGGCCTCCAATATAGGTATATGCACAGTAAAAATAAATCAGCTAGTCAGTATAAACTTTGACTTTTATAACAAAGATTGATAACTGGAAACGAGGAACTTATTTAATAACAAATCGAAATTTTCCAGGTCTGGACTATAAAGCGCATGAGGCAAAACCACCCAATAACTTCTTTCTAAATAGCTTTTAATATAAATATAATTTGGGGGGTTTTTAGGTCAGGGCTTACTACAAACGAATAAGTTGCATTCGGTGCAGGTTTCTTGTAATGGTCTGGCCAGATTTTAGCAGCTGATAATTGATAGGACCAATTAAGTTGCACCTAATACAGAGCATTACCTTAGCGACATGGATAT
This sequence comes from Bellardia bayeri, assembly GCA_950370525.1. Lineage (NCBI taxonomy): Eukaryota > Metazoa > Arthropoda > Insecta > Diptera > Calliphoridae > Bellardia > Bellardia bayeri. The sequence goes on from OX493267.1 coordinate 89,916,472, forward strand.
GCAGCTTTGCTGTCGATTCGGATGGTTGGACGGATCGTATGTCAAGATCTCTTACGCTTCGGTTTATCATAACAACATTTTTGCACCGAATCATCACCTTCAATGAAATACACTTTTTATTTCGATGCAAAAATGCTGTTTTGTTATAATGTTTAAGCAGCATTTCGGACACGAAAAATCTTTCTAGATCTCACCCAATGATTTTGCAAACTCTTGTTTGGACGAAGAAACCTTTGCTGTCTCTTATAACTCTTCAATAAAGTTTTGGATCGATTTAGCTACCTGTCAATATTCGAAAGCTTTAATGGTAAAATTTAAACATATTCTGCCAAATTTTTAGGGAATACATAACAATACAATTGTATTATTATTATCATACTTCCACAGGAACTTAAAACTCCTGACCAATATCTAGAACATCGGCCTTTTGATTCTTGTTGATTAGAAACATTTTAAAATGAGAAACATACAATGAAATTTCAGGAAATGCATATTTAAGTCGAAAGTCTTCTTCTCAAAAATATATCAAGTGAAATTAGACACCAAATTGCAATAATTGCGTAATTAATACTGATGTATTTTTATAGGGTTTTTAATTGATTAACGCTTCCAATTCTCAGGACACACTTTCGACAAGAGAACCAATTATTTTGAACATCCTTCCTATATTCACTTAAATTCTTTTGTTGTTTTTAGCGTACGCCTGCTTCTTTGTCATTTCAGAGGTTTGCTATTACAAGATAAGATCTAGACATCTTTTAAAGAACTGTCGCCAAATGTATATTATGTGTGCTTCGTGAAACCCTACTGAACTCGAAAGTTGTCCTGCAAAAATTAGCTCTATGATCTTCATGTACTTTGCCGATGACCCATTACTAATTGGTGTCATTCCGCATTCGATAACACTATGGATTCATCTCCATACTTTCCAAAGTAAAATGGGTTTGAACTTATGCTTTATAAGGCGCATAACAACAATTACTTATAAAAAAAGCTAAGCCCAAATCGAATTAATGACACTAATAAATAATGAATACACTCCTCTGCTACATAAAAATTATCCTTTTAAAAAGTCAAATTAAATTTGCAGAATTTTAAGTGTTTAAATGAAGAGGAGAACAGCAAATTGTTTGTTTAAACATACCTGATAAAAACTATAGTTATTTGCAATAGTATCACCATGGGCCTTCTGATGCTGATACCATGAATAGGATCTTTTGGCCGGTGATATTAGGATCGTTACGATTTTCGAATGTGGCAGTAGTGAATGAGCCCTCTTCGGCACCATTTCGCCATCAAAGTAGGTGGCACTCTTTTCGAAGATGTAACGTGGACTGGAATTGGGTGCTATAGTGGTATTAACCTCGGCGGGAAAGAAATCCATATACCAATCTAAGCCTTTATAGTAATTGTTGCCGTTGAAGAATTGTACCTCTTCGTAAGTATCCGGACTGGGTATGTTGCTAACAATGCCCGAGTGCATCGATAGGAATGTATACAAAGCGGTGGTGCCGGTCTTTTGTGGTCCGATAACTAAAAACTTTGGCAGCGAATCACAACTTTTGGTCTTGGACCAGATTTTACGATGTCTGGGATCATCACAGGGATTGCCCCAAATGGGATCAACCTCTTCGGGATGCAAGCGGAAGTACATTTCGGCCAATTGGATGGGAGGAGCTGAGGCCAACTTGAGATTAGTCCAGCATTGTAGAAATTTAATGACCGACTGGAAGGTGTACAACGCCAATCGATCGGAGCCATAGTTAGACATGTGAGTCATAAAGATGTTAATAGGATTATAGACTATAGTCTGAAACAGCTCGCCGCCCTGTATGGATTCATCCAGTTTATCACGGCCGCCGGGATAACGATCTATGTACATAGTGTGGGTGAAGAGGCCACAGGTTTGACGCGGCAGCACCATTATGTTGCGGTGTATGAAACCTCTTCTTAAGCGTGCCGGCCTTAAATGAGGATATTCCTCTGTTGAGGTGACCTTAATGCGCCAAACCTTCTTCCAGGCTTCATATAAAATTTCATGGGCGGGATAGACACCTGAATGATGTGGCGATATGGAGTAACCCGAGTCCGTGGGTATGTTGTGCTCCACGGCAAAGGCATGATTAAGTTGCATCTCCGACATGAGCAGTGTGACATTATCGTACAAATGCGGTTGCTGATGTTTCCACATGTGTGAAAACCAATTGAATTCTTGTACATTTTGCAGCAGAAAATCATCGCCGAGATTTTCCTCTCTAGTACCATGATGATAGTATTTCCCTGAGAAGCCTAAATTGAAACGGAAGCCAGGCACCATGCCAGCAATTATTTTCTGTGTGGCCACTAAAGCCCTAACATCGTCCGGCCTTAGACGAGTACCCTTTTCACCCACAAATATATCGTCAATATCCACCAAAATCATGCGCTCCAAATTTAAACTTAATTGGCCATGACTCAGATAGGACAGGGCATCCAGGAACAGCAAGCGGTGCAGCCAAAATTTTAAACTACTGCCAAAGAATATGCGCTTTATGCCATCATACTGACCATGATCTTGAAGTACGGTGGATAAAGGCAGGTGGACTTGTCCTCCCGCATCTGAAGGATAATCTTGACTGTTCCGCTGGGCCCATTCGACGGGCTCATAGGTGGAATGATTATGTTGGAAAACCGTCCAATCATCACCGGGTAAGGCACCCCAAGCTGTTTCACCAGCTCTGGTTAAACGCAAAACCGGCGAAGCGGGATTTAAACTGGCATCCCGAAGCCTTAGATTTGTATGTACAAAGAGGGGGAAACCTTTGAGTTGTGCGGCCACCAGGGTCTCTTCACTCGGACTGACAAAGCCGACAATTCCCACGGAATATTCGCGGCAATATTTGTCCAATAGTTCACGATTCCATTTGTCCATGTGCAAATATTTATCGAGGTTTTCAAAGACTATAACGCCATAACGACCCTTATCCAAATTGGTTAAGGAGGGAAGACTCTTGCCGGCCACTTCGATTTTGTACCTAAAATAAGAAAGAAAAAAAAAACAAAATTTAAATAAATGATTTAGAGCTAATTAAATTTTATAATAAAAAAAAATAGAAACTAACGATTAATTCAAATTGTAAGTACATACATATGTATAAATTTAGGGAGTATATCTTCTTTATATCTAATTATTTACTTTTACAGATTTTCAGAAATCAACAACAACAAAAAAATATTAAATTTAAATATATATATATATAAACTATATATGTAGATAAATAAATGATGTCTGCCAAGTCTGCTAAAGAAATATTCAAAAAAATTCCATTTTCCCATCAAACGTCAAAACTCCACAACATGAAAATTTTACAATCACTTGTCAATTTAAAAAACAAAGAATTATCTTTTTAGGTGTTCAACCATGTTTAAATTCATTTTATGTTGTTAAAAAAAAAAATTAAAAAAACTGGTGAATAAATAAAACACATGTACGGATGGGAATGCAAAAGGCCCCCAACATAACTGAACGTTTTGTTAAATAACATTTAATATTTTTGCACAATTTTCTGCATGAAACATTTCTGAAGCTGTCAGTTGTAATAATAAAATCTATGAACACGTTTTTTCCTTTGTTCGGTTATTGCGGTTGTACCCTACAGTAGAAGACGCAGGGTAGACAAATACAAATTAAACTGTGAGCATAACTATTTACATAGACAAATATATATACATATGTATGTATATACTTATATATTATGACATCAACAGGATAACAAGAGTCAGTGCAGCGGCTGTTCTCTTGAAATCAGATACAATCTTCTAAGCTCTCTTAAAAGAACTCCCTAGTTCTTTTTACCTTTCACCAAGGTGGTTAGTAGAAGTTCCGAGAAACTGAATAGTTCAAGGCAATTAATCGCTAGGAGCTACTCTGTTCTAACAAGACATTGAATGGTTGTAATATATTTTGTCCAATTTGCCTATGTTTTAACTACAGCGATGGTCCATACGCTTTATGGAAGCTATGTCTGATTATGGACCGATCATCATACAATTTAGTTGAATGATTTTTATACGAGTATATATGAAATTTGTTTAATAAGCATATGTTCAATTTGGCATGATATTAATATTTATACACAGAAAAAAAAATCATGTTTCTTTTTCAATTAAACCTTTAATTGATTTTCAAATAATTTTCAATTAAAATTTTAATTGATTCAATTACTTTTTCTGATATTTTCAATTAAATCTCACATTTTTTTTTAATTGATACTATCATTTTGTTTACAGATCCGATTTCAATTAAATTTTTAATTGATTCCACAAATATTTTAATTGAAACTCATTTTTATTTTTTTCTGTGTACAAGATATAAGCTTCTTGTTATGCTAATCGGATATGAGCAATCACCACAAAAAACTACAAAGTTTATATCTGTGAGGGAAGAGTCCAGTTTTCCAATAACAGAAGAAACGTGGGTGGACAAGTGTAAATAAGATTCATAACTAAAGTTCATGGGGTTACACGTTATTCAAAAATTGTAAATTTGTTTTTTTCTGAGTCCAGTCCAGTCCAGTTTTCCATGTCAAACGCAATTAGAATTTGTAAACATGTTTTATAGCTACATATTATAACCCATAGTTGGAATCTCCAACAGAAAGAATTTAAACGCGTTATTCACATTTTCATATATAAACTCAAATGGCATTTATATATGATGATATTGATTGAATAAATTGATTTGATCACCCTAGTTGCTAAAGAGTTCTTAAATATTTCTGGTTGGAAAATACTGCAGAGTGTATTTCTCTAATGTCTAATGCACAACTTCCCACAGAAAACTTTAAAAACAATCAGACATTTGAAATATTCTTGAAGAATTTTAATTTCTTGTAATGGTTAGGATGAACCAGTTATTAGTATTACAACGCAATAAAAAAGAGTTAATGAGGGGCTAGTTCCACATTTAAAAATATTAGTAAATCAGCTCAATAATGAATAAAAATTCCGCGGGAGTTTTTCCCTTTTTATTTTTTTAACATTGAATTTGAATAGGAAAAATGGGAAAAGGGAAAACATACCGCGGAATTTTTATTCATGATTGGGCTGAATATGTTACAATCTCTTAAGTTTACAGTAGGTATACAGGCATTCTTTATGAACGTCTACGATCTGTAAATTGTAGAGCATTTCTAAAATATGTAAAGTTAGTGAACGATTGATAAATTACATAAAAAAGCAAGTGCAAATCGGTCAAAAAACTTGTTTGTATTTATAATGCGTAAGAGTGAAAACTTTGCAACTAAAATAACAATTCGTTGCCATAAATTTCTGCAAAGATGACTCAAATATTGTTGCACAGGGCTCTAGCAATAATTTGGCTTTTACAGACTTAAAAAATATCAATTAGTTGACGAATTATAGCCAAAAATTATATAAACAATATGGTGAAAATCGGTATTTGACTGCAAAGTTCGAAGGTCGTTTAAAGAAATAATTCTTACTAACATAAACAAACACCGCGATACGGGTCCTCTAATTTAGCCTCTACTTTCATCCCTCACTCTCAGAAACGACCTAACTTTTGCTAACCTGAATTTGTTCCACAGTGTAGTTGTAGCATACAATGTACAACATACAACATCACTTTTGAATTGAACAAATATATTAAGTATGACATATTTTTAGGATTTTAACTCATATTGTGTTGTATGTAATTACAACAATATTAAGTAGATTGTTTAAAAAATCCAACAGAATATGTTCGCCGTAATATATTTTCTATAGTTCAAAGCAATCGATGACAAACACTTTTGCTTTTGACTCCCACCGTTGTAATTAAGTAGTTGAAATTTGAAGTGTGCTTCAGTGTTCGTATTAGCCCCTCTACAATAAATATAAAATTTATTTCACTTTGTACTCCTCTGCGGGGATATGTGAGATTTGAATTTGTGTAGTTTTTTGTTGTTGTTGTTTTTTTTTTTTGTTTGCTTCGAAAACCTATCAAACAGCCAAACAACCAACAACTTCAACCATGCATCGACATCAACCCAGATTCTGTAGCTCAGTGTAAAAATGTATAAATATTTGTATATATAGGTATACGATTATACATACATATATTTTTGGAAGAAAAAAAAAACTATGCTTTATGTCGTTATAGAAGATTTTGTTAATAACGACGAATGCACACTTTAAATTTCATATGCAATTTTCTCACATCAATGGCCATGTATACCGCGATTTATTTTTAAGTCAGCTTTTGTCAGGATTTTTCATTATTGCAACGAGTGAACGAACGTTGGGATGGATGGATGCAACAGAAATACTCGTATATGAACGAGTGGCTGGCTGGCTGACTGACTGACTGGCTGGCTGCATGGCTGGAGTTGGTGGCAAAAATTAATGAAAAAACAAAAATGAATCATGATGTTTGTGTTTTAGATTTTCATTGTGAGAAATATTCCGTGTAGTGGGTGAAATTAAAAAACAAAAAAATAAAAAATGAGCATTAGATGAAAATAGAAAGGACTGGTTGGCAGTTTTTCAAAAATTCTGGTAAATAGTTGTGCCCCAGAAACAGCCATAAAATACAATATACATATGTATGTATGTAGAGAGGGCGGGACTTTATAGTTATTATATGTATATTAAGACTTTTTAAATTGCAATGTATTACAGCTAATTTCAAATATGTTTTCGAAAAAATAATAATGTTATATTAAACCAGTTATTTCAGTATCTTAATTTTAGAACTCAGGCATGGTTAAATCCGTTTTATTAACTTCCCTTTGGCAATAATTTAGTTCAGGATACTAAAGTTACTCCGAGTGTGATTGTGATTTCCTTCAAGAATAGTGTAAGAATAAATCTAATAGTGGAGGGATGTTTAGTTTAAAGGAAAGATTAAAAAGAAAAGGAAAGAAGAGAGACTATCAACCAAAATTAACTCGTCCTTATAAACATAGCCACCTGATTCCCATGGTGAACACCCCTAGTTTACAACCAATAAAGTGGTAAAATCCAGCAAAGGAACGACTGACAGATAAGTGAACCTATGTTTCGCGATATGGGACAATGGCAGAAGATGTTTTTCTTTGTTTCTGTTTCTATAAAAAAGAAAGAATATGTATATATTTAAATGTCACATAGGGACTTATGCTCATAACAGCTGATGCAGCAAAAGCACCATCATTGTCATCAGCAGCATGATCATTATAATTGTTACAGCAAACAACATCAGCATTATCATCATTTTTCTGATACCCAGGTAAATACTTATGTAGTTGTTGCAACACAACAGCAAGAAAGATAAACAAAACTATTTTATAAGCAGTGAGTTAGTTAGTTAGCTCTCGTACCTTGCCAAGTCTTATTCTATTTTGATTGTTGTTCTTTAGTATTTATTTCGTGTTGCTGTTGCTGGTTTATGTTTGTTCCACATAAAGCCCAGCATATTGTTTGCCACATTTAGCAGGGTTGCCAAGAAAATGTTGAGGTATGTACATTATATTCCGTAGAGGCTGAGACAAAATTGCCATAAGAATTGGTTGGCTAAGGCATTTTTTGTTGTTTTTTTTTTTTTTGGGGATAAACATTAAGATAGACACGCAAGTTGACGTTTTGCGATAAGAAAGGAATTAATAGTTTGTAACTGAAAATACTTAGAACAATGCACAGTGGCGTGGGAACTGCTAAAAGCGATCACATTTTATGTGACACTTTTGGAAAAGTAACCAACCTGAAATCGTTTCTGAAAGCTGTAAAAATCAAGTGTCCAAATTATTTGACATGTGTGACAGTACTTTAATACGTTTCATTGGAAAGGAAAATTTAAGTCTATACGGATACGGATAGAATTAAACCAATGCGGAGTTTAAAATTATAATTTTTACCCAATTTAAAATAAAATTTTTTATATATTTTTCTATTTCTAATACATTTACCGCCTGGCCCACGATGCCGAACGATAACGTTCGCCTAGATAAGACTTAAACTAAAATGGAAAGAATTTTTCATTTTCACTTAAATTGTGATTCTAATTATTATAGAATTTGAAAACCAGACTTAAAATTTAAATTTACAACAAATTTTTAAAACAAATATACAGTGGCGGCTCATAGCTTATTTTATGCAGTGCATTTTTTTGTTTTCAAAACTTCATAAAAAGAAAACTAAAATAAGTAAGAAAATAAGACCCTATACCCAGGATATGTGGGAGCTATAATCTATTATAGACCGATAATCCAAAAGTGGTTCTTATAGGAGAGCTTTTTCTAATTATGGATCGAACGTTACAAAATTAGTTGTCATGATTTCTGTATATATGAAACTTATTTGTGTTCAATTATAAATATATTTATGGTTGTTAAAGTGATTTTGGAAAGTGGGCCTTTTATGGGAGATATGACTAATTATGGACCGATCATCATAAAATTTGTTCAAATGATTTTTGTATTTATGAAACCGGCTTATGTTGAACATGTTTTAGATATCAATATTTTTAAGAGAGTTATGCTTTTTAAAGTGATTTTTAAAAGTGGGCTTTATAGCTCAATACATCTTTATAACCGATAAACCCCTATTTCGGGAGGACATTTGTATGGGGGTTAGGTGAAATAATGTACCGATTTCAACCAGTTTCAGTCCCAAGCGTCCTTGGGCCAAAAAATATCATCTACCAGATTTTATCGAAATATGTTCAAAATTGCGACCTATACTCTGCGCACAAGGTTTACAGAGACAGCCAGCCAGTCAGACGGAGGGACGTACATCGTTAAACTGACTTAGAAGTTGAACTGTGTCGATAGGTATACTTTAAGGTGGGTCTTGGATTAATATTTTTGGGGGTTACAAACATCAGCACAAATCAAATATACCCTCCCCCACTGTACTAGTGTGGGGTATAAAAAGGAATTGGTGGAATAATTTATTGCAAAATGTACATTTTAATATATTGAAATTAAAAAAAAAAAATTCTCATTTTTTTACGTCACAGCTTTTTTTATGCAGTCAACTTCAACTGTACCGATAGCTCAATGTTGCTTTGTTGGTTTTTCGATTTTCTTTTTTAAGTTCCTCTTAGTTATCTTTTGTTAGAGCTTTGAAAACAAAAAATGCACTGCATAAAATAAGCTGTATAATAAGATTGTTGATTAACTAAAAAACTTCAAAAAGTTTTATGAACAACTACATACATACATATATATAATAACTTTGTTTTCAATATCCTTTAAAACGTAAACCTACTTCCTTTACAAAAACCAAACAAACGAGCACTATTTTATATTATTTATATGTCAGTCAGTCAGTCAGTCAGTTAGTATTTTTTGTGACATTTACTTTACAATTTTATATGTAAAATGCTGATGTTACACTTTTACCTTTTTGTGCTGCTGACGACAAGTATTATTTTTTCTATTTGATGTTTAGGCATATACTCGTACATTTATATATTACATACATATACATACATACATATATACACATAGTATGTGTTTTATTTTTACCCACAAATATTCATGTCATGGCGTGAATTTTATTTATTTCCGTACAATGTTTTAAAATAGTTGTTATTACATATATTTAAATAGTATTTTGTGCAGGAATCTATTTTGTTGGTAACAAAACAACTATATAGTTTTTGATGTGACACCGGATGCAATTGTGTCGCCTATTTCCGCCCTCAGAATAGCCAACAAAAATGAAGTAAAAATCAACCCGGCCAAGCAGTCTGAACGACCAACCGTCCGACAATGGAACGAACAAAATACAAATTTTTAAAAATCCTACTGGAAACTAAATAATTCGCGCTAAATGGTGAAAAATCTTGTTTGTTGTAACCAACAAATAAAACGTTTTAGTTTTTTTTTTTTTTTTTCTTTTGCTAAATTTCTATGACGTTGCATTGTTGCGCCATTAAATATTTTGTTAGTGTCACCTTTTTTTTTTGTTTCGGCTTGCATTTCGTCCATTTTGTTTGCAAACAACCATTTATTTTTGGAGTGTGGACTTTCTTTATGCATATGTATACATATGGTGTATTTAAAAAAATTTTATATAGATTTTAGTTTTAAATGGTGTTTTTTAGAGAGCTCCAGAGAAACTTTTTGGAAGAAATTTAAAATTTCAAAGCAATAATACTATATTTATTTGAAATATATTCTCATGAAAAATTTGGTAATTGCATGCTATATGTGTTACTTGGAAGAGCTTTCGTACTTAGACACTATATGGGGTATTTCAAATTTTTTGAGCACCTGCTGAAACCGACATACTATGGCTCTTATTCCGTTAAGTTTTATGAATTGAAATTAAAAACGTTGCACATGGTTTGGATGACTATACTTGAAGGATATGACGTGCATAGTTTTACATTGAAAAGTCTTCACCTTAAGAATTGGTGGTCATCTAAAATTCGAAAAATTAAAAAAAAACGACTTGAAACTTGCAAGAGTTTTTTCATCTATTCCATTTTCTTTGTAATAGTTTTTAGCTTTCAGATCAAAAAAAAAAAAAAATTTGATATCGCTGCTGGGTGAAAAGTTGCACGTGGTTTACAAGTGAAACGAAAATTTTCCGAATTTTGAACTTTTCATTTTAATAAAAATGAGTTTTAAGCGCAGAATTAAAAAAAACTGCGTAATTTTATAAAGTTTGAGGTATATATATCAAGTCGGTGTCAGCGCACCAATAACGTATCACGGAGATCACACACTTAAAAGAAATTAGCGTAAATTTTGTAAAAATGTATCTTTTTTGCGTCTGACAATCTGAATTGTTTTTTAAGTTGGGTAGTGCATTGCGTGATGTGAGTAACTTCATAAAGGGTACCTCCGAGGCGAAAAAGCACTTTAAAATTTTTCAACTTTTGAACTTTCGAAAATTTTTGCAAAAAAAGAAAAACATTTTTTTTAAGCTTTTGTTATATCAAAACATGGCATGGGAACATGTTTAGGTATCTAAATAGATTCTTCGCGACGGACTAAACTGATAAATTGCAAACTAAAAAACACATTTCGCTTTGTGACAACTAAAGCGCTGTATCAATTGCGCTGAAACGTACATCGAATAGAAAACTTTACTGAGCTTGATTGTCCAAATTGTTGGCAATTGTATAAAAACGGGTTGTCATATGGCCTCATCTATGTGTGCAATCATGAAAATCATGATATGACAACCCGTTTTTATACAATTGCCAACAATTTGGACAATTTGACAACAAAAATGACATAGTGAAAACCAAGCATAAAATGGAAACGCACGAAAAAATTGTAAAGATTAAAAATTTTATGGAGGAAAAAAAATGTTACTAACCTCAAAAACTGTAATTTTTATATTTTTTCTTTAATTTTTAACTTTTAAAAATGATTAACGCGAACGGATGTCACATGCTCAAATATCGGTTTATACACACGCAAATCGACATTTGATGTCAGACAAAAAAAAATTAAAAAAAAAAATTCTAAGTGCCGTAAATTTTTGAAGTTGCCCATATACAATACATATATGTATAATTACGAAATTTATTGTACATGTAAATGAGAGTATTTCTAGATGTAAGCTAGATGTTTATATTTGTGTTGGTTAAGCAGCAGAGAGCAAACAAATTGCGTAGTGAGACCTTGCTGGCACAAGTGCTAACCAACAACTGATTTAAGTTTAATCTCTGAGATCACAACAAAGCAAGAGTATTAGTATTAGTAAAGTATTAATAAAATATACAAGTTAAGCTTACTTATACGAGGGCGGCTCGGAAAATTCTTAGCCTAGAACAGAAAGCGCGGCATAAACAGAAAAAAAGTTAAGTGTTTTGCAAACTTACATCTGTGCTTTGAACACATGTTAAATTTCCTTGCGATCTGACAACTTCTTCATATAGAAATAGGTGTTCAAAAAAGACGCATCATTTTTACAATGGAAACATTAGAGAAATTCGTGGTGTCATTGAATATTTTTGAATAAAAAAGGTTTTTCGGGACAAGAAATTCATAATGATATGGTGAATGTTTTAGGCGAAAGTGATCCTTCATATGCAACAGTAAAAAATTGGGTTGCTATATTGAGGATAAATCACGTAGTCGACGTCCAAAAACAGCAACAACAACAAAAATTGTAGCCAAAGTGCATGATATGGTATTAAAAGATCGACGAATAAAAGTGCGTGAAATAGCTAATATAATGGGCATCTCAAATGATCGAGTCCATTTCATTTTGCATGAAGAACTACAGATGAAAAAGCTTTCTGCAAGATGGGTGCTGCATTTGTTAACAGTCGACCAAAAATACATAAGAATGAAAATTTCTCAAGCTGGTTTGGATCGTTTTAAGAAAAATAAAATGGATTGCAAGCGTCGTTTCATAACTGTTGATGAGACATGTATCCACCACTATACTTCAGAGACAAAAGAACAATCCAAGCAATGGACTGAAGCAAAGGCAAAAACAATTCAATGGACTGGTAAGGTTATGCCGGCGGTTTTTTGGGACTTTAAAGGTATTTGGGTATTAAAGGTATTGATTGACTATCTGCAAAAGGGTAAAACAATAAATTCAGAGTACTATTGCAATATTTCGGATCAATTAAATGTTAAAATTTGACAAAAACGTCCTGGCTTACAAAACAAAAAAATAATTTTTCATCAAGACAACGATGGCTAAAATCAACGATTTAAAGTACGATTTAGCTCCCAGTGACTTTTACCTGTTCCCAAATCTAAAAACAATCCTAGCTAGCAAGCGTTTTACCTCAAATGAAGCATTGGAGTAAGTGCGTTGAAGTTTCAGGAGATTATATTGAAAAATAAAAATGTTTTTGAAAAACTAACTATTCCCTTTCTGTGCTAGTCTAAGAAGTTTCCGAACCGCCCTCGTATTGTACGTGTGTCAACGCAGCATTAGCAGAATTTTATGGCCATTTGGGATATTTCAATTTCGTTCATGACTGACGTCCCCTTTTCGTCCCCTGGTGGTTATAAGTGCCGACCACTAATGTGGATATTCCGCGGAAAATTTATGTTAATTGTCAATGAAATGCTAGAGAAACTAAGATTTTTCGCAATGTACATTATTTCATAATTATTAAGGAGTTTCCTTCAGGCTAATTTGGTCAAATGTTTGTTTCCAAACGTAAATAAAAAAACTGTTCGATTATTATTTTATTTTATTTACCCAACGTTTCGTTAGCTTCGCGTTTTAAATAATAGCCTTGATGTTTTTTATCATTGGGTGTTAAATTTTATTATTAATTAGTTACTTAAATGCTAAAAAACGAGACATCACGAACAGAATTTTGGTATAAATAATCAAATAATTAATAAAAATCTAATATACAATACACGACCACAAAACTTAAGTGAAGTTTAACTTAAAGCTAATATCACAGAACAGAAATTATTTCATTTCAAAATTAAAGTTGAGCCTCTGAAAAATTCACCCTTTATATATTAGAAATTTTGTGTAAATTGTGTAACTTATTTTCGTGAATTATATAAAATTCATAAATATTTTGAACAAATAGACACCGCACAAACATGAATTGCAAATAATATTTTAATGACCACAAATTATGTTGGTTTGTGTGTGTGTGTGGCTATGTATTTTTAAGGCTTTTAAAATAATTAGTTGAGTGATTAATTGCGATTTTCATTACAAAACACTGAAAGAAATTACTCATTCGAACAGATAGTTTAAATGAATGTAATTATGGAACCTAAAGGTTTAAGTAAGCAAAATATAAGTTTTTTATTAGTTGCATTATAAAAACAAGTTCCAAGCTTTAGATGGGGGCTATGGTCAAAAATGAGTCGATCGTTAAACAATCTTATATTTGCTGAATTTTGTATGGACATCGCTATTTCAGGTAATTGTGTACCATTCAGTCATATTCCGGCAAGAAGTTTGTATGGGAGCTAGAAATCATGGATCGATTCTTACCATTTTTTCCAGAGTTTGTTCTTTTTATTCCAGAAATTAAGTGCGAAAAATGTCATTATCTGCAATACAATTGCATAAAATACCGAACAAAATATCAACTTTTTTTGAGAGTTGTCTCTCATTTTGTTTCATAATTCTGGTTCTACTGAACCAATTTAAATGATTTGCAATACCAAACTGCTTGGGAGAATGATAAACGCTTCTATGTACATACTGTTGGATTTTGTTTTGTATTTTGGACGTGAAAGTGATTTACACATACAGACAGATGGATATAGCACAAGTGACTTGAAGTTCATAATCATCAAGAACTAATTCTCAGCAAAATATTTCGCAATGTTATACACGAAATGACGAACGTATATATAATTCATTTATCACTTTTGCTGCAGGAGTACATTTCTGCACAAAACTATTATTTAGTTTTTGGCCGCCCAATTCCACATAGTAGACACTGTGTTTCCTCTATCTATTACAGTTTCTTCTATACATGATCACAAATCTTCGAGAGGTTACAATTTTGCAGGTAAATTGTTTTATATAAAATAATGGTGTTGAGAAATGTAACAAATGTTAGCAGAGGATTTCTAAATCCTCTCTATAAATACTATTGGAGTTTTTAGAGTTTCAGTGCCTAACTCTAATTAACTTTTTTTTTTAAAGATATGTAAGTTAAGCGTTGAAATTGCTTTTGTATACTGGAGATCTAGAAAGATTGCAAACACATGAATATGCTCTTATATGCAACCTATGACTACTAACTATACATACACATTTTGTGCGATGTTTAAATTTATTATTATTTTATATTCTAGAACAGAATGGTAGGGTGGTAACATGATAAATGTGTATGACATAAAGATATTCATTATACAGATAAATTGTAGGGTAGAGTCTGGTGTCTTGTGTGGTAAACTATGGTTGAAGTATTCAAAACACCTTTCAAATGAAGCTAGTATCTTTCAGGCCAAGATAATTGCGAGAGTGAAATAATCACTGGCATCTTTGTGAACATTTAGGCATTTGTGACAATTAAATCGTAGAACACGGTCCAGTCTTGTACGTCTAATACGGTAAGAAAAAGACTATTCAGCTGAAATATCTACAGTAATACCACTTAGTACTATTAAAAGCGAAATCTTCAGGCGGCAGAGCAATTGTATCTAATTGTGATAATGAAAAAAAATTAAAAAAACAACTTTAAAATCATAACAGTGTTCACTTTAAGCACACCAGCTGGCTGCGTTTCAACATTGACTGTCGCAACTGCCAGACTCACGAAAAGGACTAAACACATTTTTCACTTGTACTCGTCAAGATAGGAATGATCGGCAAATCATTTCACTAGCATCTAGTGTTAATCTAGTGCATAGGACTTATTGAGTGTGGTGGTTTAATCAAAACGGAATTATAGCATTCATGCGTAAACAAGAAAATATTTGCCACCCGATTTGGCATTTTGAAAATTTAATAATCTTGAATCACTTTCAGTAAATTAAGGCCCCTATTATGAGCTGCATTTGACAATCGATATTCGCTGGTTATCGAAAATCGACTTTCGAATGTAAAATTTGTATTATGAGTTGGCATCACTGTCGAAAATTTCGTGGTTCAACGAATTTTTTTTATCGAGCACAAATTTGCTGTCGACGCTGTATAAAACTGTGCAAAATTTATTAAAAATGTAAGTATTTGTACTACTTGTAAATTACTTTTGTTAATATTCGGCAGGTCTAAGGTCGTAAGTAGAAAACAGCAATTGGAGAAGCTCGTTTCTCTCAAGGAAGAAGATCCACTGTTGGCAAAAGGCGGCTAAAAAAATGGAAGGGCATTACGCAGAAGCTTAATTCTATTCGTCGGACGAATCATAAAACCATAATTCCGTGGTGGTAATTTCAAATTTAGTTTATTTTTCTTTAGGAATTTTTAAACAAATATAGCGCCAGCTGAAGGAAATGTACTATTGTGAATAACCCAAAAAGGGGGATTTTCACAATAGCGTTTTTTTTTATCGAATGTACACCATAATACCAAATGCAAAGTTGTTCGATAAGCATTTTCGACCACATAATAGGCACCTAAAGTTATTTTGCTTGTATGGAAATATTTGAAAAAATGTTTTTTTTTTTGTAGAAGAACTTTTGGCTTAAACAGTTGGCGTATGAGTAATATTAGCCAATCATAATAAGTATACTCAATTATAAAACTGTGCTCGATTTTGACACTTTTTTTTTTTACCGACAAACGGGGCACCTAGGGGGCTTGCACCACTGGATTCAGCATACTCAATTAAGCTTAACCCACTAGGTGCCCCGTTTGTCGGTGTTTTGTAATTTTGTTAATTTTGTTGCAAGAAAATACTTATATAAAACTTAAAGAATTAAAGAAACTTCCATGCGCTAAATAAATTTAATATAATATGAGGTTGTTGTTAAAGTGAAAAGTCTAATGCTTGAAGCAACATCTTTCTATTATGAAGATAGATCGGACTTCAAACTAAAAATGTGTTTTTTTTTTTTGTTATTTTACTTAATTTAATATGACCATTTATAGCAATGAAAACATACATTATATAAACCAATAAATTGTCTATTCTTCGTTTATACTTGGTGCTCACCATTTAATTGGAAACGATGGGCTTGGTCAGCTTCATTCAAACAATGGTAAACGTTTTATAGCTTTCGCTTAATAAGAACAATGTTTATTTGCTGAAAACTTAAAAGTCCTTGCAAAGTATGGTAAATATTAAAGACTAACAAAGTAATAAAAATAAATTCTCAAACACTATGTAGTCAATAAATAGTTCACGAGTAAGATGAAGCAGTGTAAAGAGACTTCAGAGAATCAGCCTAATGTATTTAACTCAACAAATGCATTTTTCTAACTACACATTAGTTTTATTGCCACTGCAATATTTGCTTAACTATCACATATATGTATTAAATAAACAAGTCCTCAAAATCTAAAGCCTCTAATCCAAATCCTTTAATCTGTGTGTGGCTTAAAAACACCTAAAAAACCACACAATTTTTCATGACATAAAACCTTTCCAAAGCAATAACAACAACAACAAACAATGTCCCAACCAACGTTCACATGTCCATTCATATTTTTAAAACCACAAAATTTATTGTTTATTTTCCCGTATTGTTTTTTGTACAATAAAATGCTGCAGCATTTGTAAACAACATGCAGATGTCATAATTTTCATTTTATATTTTATATTTTCTTTTTCATATTTATTTGTTTTTGACATCATTTCAGAAAAAAATTTACATATTATAAAAGAAAAATCCAGGACATTGCCGAAAATTTTTGGAAAATTTACATAAATAAATACAAACAGTCTGACGTAAATACATACGAGCACATACGAGTATGTACATTAGGGTGATCCTTAGCTATATGGAAAAATTTTTTTTATTTATTTTTTCCACTCTCGCCACCCAGTTTGGTGACTTTTAGTAAAGAAAATTATAAAAATTTTAAAAATGGAATTGAACAGTTTATCTCTAAAGAGACAAGGCTTCTCTTTCAAAGATTTTCAAAAGACGAGGAATTTTTAAACGTAAATCCTGCAAAATGAAGTGATTTGTCAACCTTTACTAAAGCAAAAAGACACTGTAATGGCCGAATTCACAGTCTTTAGTTAACTAATGACAAAGGCTTAACTAATGATTCTTTATTCGCATTGCTTAGTTTGCCATAAGAATAACAAGTAATAGTTAAACAATAGTTAGTATTTTAGTTTACCAATGGTTAACTAATGACGGAGAATTCGGCCATTAGTTTGCTAAGAGTAGTCAACGACGCAGCAGAAAGAGAAGTAAAGTTAATGGAAGAATACAACTCAGCACTAACTAAAGATGAACAACAGAAGCAATACATTTTGCAAGTTGTTAGGGATTACAGGAAAAAGTACCCTGGGTGTGTAAAAGAAAAAATAATTAAATGATATGAACAGTGTCGTAATTTAATATTTATATATACAAAATAAAAACATTAAAAGAAAAAAAAATTTTTTTTATATAATACAAATTTTAATAGCAGTTGATTTTATTAAATTTTTTTCAATTAAGTTTTTAAATATGAGACCAGGAGAAAACTTGTTCAAGTAACATGTGTTGGAATTTTCATGGCTAATAATTCTTTCTTACATTGTTTTGTTGTAATATTTATAGCCTTCTCGTAACATTACTTCAAAATCAGATTTTCTGTAAAATTATGATTTTTTTGAAATTTGAGCGGACTTGCGACACATCTTAACCCCAACCTATTGACCTGAAATTTTTTCAATATAATTTTTTTTTTTACTAAAAGTCACCAAACTGGGGGGTGAGAGAGAGGACAAAATCGAAATATTAAGGGCCACCCTAATGTACATACTGTGTGTTGTAGCTGTTGTCGTTGGTTTTCTGCTGCTGGTAAAATTTTTTTGTATGTCAGCAATATTGTTTTGTTTTATTTTGCTACACAACATTTTGTTTTAGCAATATTTTATCAAACTAATAAATTTATGAAAAAAAAATAACAATCAAAATAAAAGATAATTTGCTGAGGGCAGGCCATTTAAATGTTGAAAACATGATGTGGAGAGTTTTGAAGGGATATTTATATGATTGAGCTATTAGGCACACAGGCTATTAAGATTTTTGATAAGTTAATTACAATTTTTTTTTGGATGTTAGAGCATAAGAATGCAGTAACTAACCTGGTTTTATATTAGCATTTGAACACATTACAGAATTGTTCAAACTCTTTTAATTTACTCTAGACATATTGGTTGTATAAGTTTAAAAAACCGGATTTAAACTTTTATTTTTAAACATTTGCAAATACTGGTTTTTTAAGAACTTTCGGATTTGAAAAAAAAAAATCCATAACATTTAGAGAAATGTATGAAATCTTTATTTGAGTCGATAGAACCGATCTATGTTTAAAGATGATCTCATGTTACTGTTGACCGCGAAAAAATTAAATGCTTCCTACGCTGGGTATATCACGAATAAGTTCATGCATGAGAGCTTGTCCCTATAGATATGCTAGCTGTATCATAGCCCTACAAACAATAGCCAAAGGCGTTGTTAAATCGCACGATCTAGGGGGCCAATTGAGCGGCCTCAAACGTGAAATAAACTGTTCACCGAACTCATCCTCTTAATTGGGCCATTATTTCGCGTGATGTGTGGCATCGTCTTGTTGAAACCATTTGTCAGCCAAGTCGAGCTTTGTAATCATCGCACGGTAGCACTCGCAATTCTTAGTAGCGTTTCTGCCTTCTTCGTCTTTGAAAAAGTACGGTCCCATGATGCCACCGGTCCATAAACTGCACCAAACAGTTGATTTTTCGAAATGCATTGGCAGTTCTTGCAATGGTTGTGGCTGCTTTTTACAACAATTTCGACTATTTTGCTTGTTTACGTATCATTTCAACATTTTTCCGATGCACTTTCTTAACCAAACATGAATTTTGATAATAGCATTTAATAATCTGCAAGCGTTTTGTTAAATTATAGACCAAACTGAACAAGTTTAACATTAACATGTTAACAAAATATAGCTGCCAAAAACAGTCCTGCCAAAAATAAAGTTGCTAAAAAAAAGCATCCTTTACAATACAAATTTATGCAAAGTATTGTTCAATATCCCATATTTCCGGCAACATATGGATTCAGCGCCAAAAGAACTGCTAAGGAAGTCTGTAGAAAATCCATTGAAGTCCTTAGGTAAACACAATTCTAATATTGTCCCATTATTTCGTCTTCATCCAAATTATTTCATGCACATACTTTAACATGTTTTACGAATTATATAGCAACATGCGCACACTTGTATTGTATTCTTTAACAGATAAGGTATGATTGTTACTATCAAAGTCATAAAAATTCTACATAAAAACATGTGTAAAACGAAACAAACGAAACTGTCGTAAGAGGAAACAACAATTGTTACACACAACATATGTTTTTGAGGGGGGAGGGGAGAGGGCTGAAGCAGCTATCCACCTGTTTTTATTCCTCTAACCTCTTAAATTAATCTTGTAAGTATTGTAACCGGAAATCTTAAGTGGCTGTGTAGTATGTGTAATATTGCACAATGTATTCAGATATGAACGAAATGTTTATAACAAAACATTCAGAGACAAATTCATGAGTACGAGTATGTACAGAAATTGGATTACGACAGGAAGGTGGTACATAGAGTTAGACATTTATTTAAGACATCCTCAGCGTTGACTATGAGACAATAGAAAATTGCGGACGTTTAATGAGGGATGTTTCCGATCAACTGTAGCAAAAATCCTTGATTTACATTTACAAGACAATAGTAAGTTCTTGACATTTTATGTGGGACGTTTTCGATCAAGTGTACCATAATCGCACAGGAGTACAAGAGCGACAATATTGCTCATCTTGCCTTTGGCACTGTATTAATGATAAATCCATTTATTTATGGCTGTGGACGTTTCAAAATGACCCTTTAGATTAAGTGTTAATAACATAACGCAATACTACAACTGCGACATTGTCGTTTGCAATTAAGATAAATTCCAATACAAAATGCTCGATGTTTTATGACAAATGCTGCCAATCAGTTGCAGCTAAACACGCACAAGACTACAAGAGCGACAATTTCGCCCATCCTGTCGTTGACATAGTTCCATTTTTTGTTTTTCTTTTGGTGTTTTTGATCAAGTGTTGCAAAAATCGTACAAAAATGCACGAGCGACTATGTCGCTTATCTTGTCTTTGGGACTATACTAATCAGAAATGCTTTAATTTATAGCTACAAAACTATAGAAAATCGTTGAAGTTTAAGAGAAACGTTTCCGATCAACTGTCGCTAAAACCGTACAAGGCTACAAGAGCGACAATGTCACACACGTTTTATAAGGGACGCTTCCGATCAACTAATGCACAAATCGTGCAAGAGCGACAATGTTGCTCTTGTGAACGTTCGTACAATAGTATAATATGGACAATTTTGATCTGTTTTAATGATAAATTTATACGAAACTATAGGAAATCCTCAAAATTTTATTAGGAACAGGCACAATAACGTTTTCAATGAAATTATATAGGCAACAATATCCTCTGTTTAGACGTCAACGATTGTAGATAATAAGAATAAACACTTGCTCATTAAAATGTCTAACGTTAAACTTGGCGACCGAGAAGACTTCCTTCAAATCTATAAAGCTCATCTTGCTGCCTACTAGAATTTATAGCAAACAACTGCCAGTTCCCACTCGCTCATGTTGTATTTAAAAAAGATTTCGTTTGTTTTTGCTGACACTGTAATGTAATAAAAAAAAACAAGAATCGAAAATTTATTGCCTATTTTCACATCAACAAAGTTTACAGAGAAAACAACATTAAAAACTATGATGCTGATATTGCCGTTAATAAAGACTTCTTTTATATTGTATTTAAAGAGAACTTAAACAGGAAAAAGTTCTTCTGTTATTTATTATAATGATAAGTTCCTTTATTCGTTGAAGATAACGATAATTTGGGCGACAATATTGCTTAATTTATAGTCAACATTTGTATAGGCGACAATGCTGTTTAGACATCAGCAATAGTAGAGGTTTCTTGTACAGACATTACCTCTCATCTTGACATTAAAAGTTAACAAAAGATAATCACCTCTATCGTGAATAAAAATTCGACATGAAATTTGTTCCTTTTATTTTTTTAACATTGAATTTAAATAGGAAAAATGTGAAAAAGAAACAAATTTCATGTGGAATTTTTATTCACGATAGGGGTGTATATAAGAGACATTACAGCTCACCTTGAATTCAAACACAGAAAAAAATACTTAAGGTATGGTCACATTTGGCAAATATTTGCCGAAAAGACGTAACCACTAAATAACATATATTTGAACTCGTTTATTTATTTAAAAAAAAACTTTCTTATTTAGGCCATATCACAACAAATATTTAGTTTTAATTTAGTTAATGCTGTTTGATCTTGCAAAACTCTTGTAACAGTAAACACCGTCAAACAAATTAGTGCTAAAACAAGTGGTTATGCTTTTTCGAGTAAATATTTGCCAAAATGTGACCGTACCTTTACGATTATGATGCTTGCTTGTGTTGCTGTCAACATGGATTTCAAAAACATTCAGCTTTGTCGTTAAAGAAGGTTTGTTTTACTACAACTACTCACTAAACTACTTATTCTTCAATTCTCTGGAAGTACATTTTCGTTTGCACTAGTTCCTCAAATAGTTTACTCAAATACCTTACAGTGTTCCAAAGTAACTTTTACATCTTGCAAAACACACTCCTACTTAACAGGCGTAAGTGTAACAGATGTTTATAACAGTGTCTACATGTCAATTACAATAATAAAAATGATATTTTCAAATGTATAAAATAAAGCGCAAAAATAAAAAAAAAAAAATATCAACAACAAAACTTGATATGTACTACACATATTTATTTGTGTTGTTTTCAACTTGTACTTGTTGTACACTCTTAGTAAAACCTTCTGCAACAACAACTAACTAAACAAACAAAAACAACAAATTGTATTAAAGTGGACACCTTGTGACTTTTGGCATTTATGCCAAAAATACACAAGTATAATTGGAGTGTGCAACAGAAAAAAACAACAACACAATAAAAAAAACAAAACAGCAGTTCAGAAGTGGCATCAACATTCCTAAGTTTGCTGGGAACATATACCAGAAGAATTCTTTTTTTTTTTGCTGGGGGGTTTTTTTTTAAGTTTTGAGGACTGCAGGTAATTTAAAATAATATAAGAAAAATATATCTAAAATAATGTAATAACGTATGTATTTGATTAAATGTTATGAGAACTTGTTTAAATACTGCCAATTTTAGCTAGATACAGTCAACAGGTTGGTACTTTCCATCTAGAAATTTCAGGTCTTTTTAAACTTTAACCCCCTTATTCAAAAACGATTATTAAATTTAACAAACGTTTATTAAGCAAATTTTTATATGCAAATCTGTCTTAATAAAAGTTTGTTAAATTTAATAATCGTTTTTGAATAAGGGGGTAAATCCTCAGAATTTTGCATAAATTTTGTAAGATGTCAACAGGATATAAATAATAAGTTGTCAATAATATTGAAATGTACCTACTATTTTTAATTATGTTTAGCATGGACCTGAAATGTCCAGCTGCATTGACTTTAGTACTGGAGATATTATACAATGTTTTTGTTAACAATACACTCTTTTCCCCCTTGTTGGGTAATTCAAAATATAGTTACATATTAAAATATTCACCACTTTAAGGAAATTACATTCAGTAAAATATTGCATATTATTTTGGGGGAATTTTAAAATGTTCTTAATATTTAAATATGCACAAATAATTTTTCTTGCTAAATTTATTACAATTTGTCAACAACAAATGTTGCTGCAATGTGAGTTGTTGTAAAACTGAAAAAAAATATTGCATTTTATATAATTTGTATGTAAATAATTTGCAGGGCCCTTAACTATTAGCAAAAACAAATGGGGGAGACCAACACGCTCTGGGCCAAGAGCCTTGCATTTTGGTCATTATTAGAATACAGGATGTACATAACAAATGTATGTATAACAGGCTTTTTGGGGAGGCTGAGTTTGAATGTAAAACAGCATTTTAAAAATTGTATTTATATTATTTTTAATTTAGTGGAGCGGGTAAAATAATTATGTGCTGGTGTTTGCAATGACCAATGACTTAATGTAGTGCATCGACAACTCAACTAAATCGGTCAAGATAAGAGAAGGACAGGCGAAAGAAATATCTGCAGGATTTTTGAAAGGGCTCTTATTACAAATCTGTAATCAGTTATAAAAAAAAAATAAATTGCATTCAGTATCAAGGTGCTATATGCCATTAAATTAACATTTTACAACTTTAATATACAAATTGTTTTACAGAAATCTGATAATTTTTGTGTTAGTTACTTAGTTAAGCAAATGTTGGCTACTGCCTCGAATTACCATTAAGCATACGCTGTGGATAACAGTTTTCAAAAAAGTTGGGTTTTCTATTAAGTAATGAGAAATAAATTGAAATTACTTAAATCAACTGTAGCTAAAAAAAAAAATATTTAAAAGTAAGTAAAAATTAGAAAACATTGTAAAGTTGCTAATTAATCTTGCTCAAATATTTAAAAACTGTGTGGCTAAAGAACTTTATTAATATCGCTTGTTAGCTAATTTATTTTGTTGTAAAATTGCAGAGCACAAGTTATTTATGTGCTCTTTGCAGCAGCAAAGGTTCTGGACATCGTAAAGCTGGTGAATTTACATTCAAACTTTTAAACAAGAACATGGCATTGGCTCTAGCTATTTCTAAAGGGTTTAATACTTCTGACATTACATTGGTATTCATTCGAACAATAGATCAATTTCTGACGAATACTTAAGAATAATTCGAATTATTAAATTAAAGCAGTATATTTGAATAAAAATAAAAATAATTTTAATTTAACTTTTTCACCATTTCAAATTAATGCTCTTATTCAGAACAAATTAAACTAGACTTCAAATGTACTTTAAGAAAATGTTGTATGAAAATTTTGTCTACAAGCACACTTCAAACCTACTTTATTTCTTTATAAATACGGGCATAAATAACTAATTAAATTTAAATTTGTTTAGCATATGTTTAATCTTGCTGTGTATTTTTTTTGTTAATGCAATGACGCAATACCATTTGCACAAGTTTGTGAATTGCGCTATTATAGAGAAAACTCGCTCATAGGTTTTCAAATGTAAGAAAATTTAAATCAACACAATTTTCTGTAATATATGGATCCAATATGGAGATAAAATATTAACAAAATATACATAAAATCTGACCATACTATAGAAGCTTAAAAAACCTGACGCCAAGACTTTCTTTCTTTTCTTTTCAGTGATTTGTTTTTCAAACATAGCTACATATCTGCGTTGTTGATCAGTATAAAAAAAAACGTGCAACAATTTTTTGAATTTAATTGCAACCAGCTAAAACCTTTAAAAAGTACTGTAGTAAGTGATGTTATAAAACGTTACAAGTAGATCTTAAGCACAGATCTGAAACTAAAAGAATGCAAAAATGTTATTAAAATAAACTAGGAACTTACAAACAAAATACTAAGTTCAATAATGTAAAATACTTAAGCCAGGTTGTGACTACCTTAGTTGTTTAGTTGGGATCAATGATCTGCATTAATTCACATAGAAAAGATATTTCTTCGCTGACATAGAATTTTGTAATATTTCTAGTTAAGCCACAGAGCACATTTTGAAGAAAAGCCAGCTGAAGAAAAACAAGCCAACAAGCACATTTTCCCCGTCAAGATGTTTTAAAGCCTTAGACTACGGCTTTTAAACCAGCTTCCTGAAGCTTATTTCTAATTGTACGAATAATAATAGATGCATATAAATCAATCAAAATACTCTTTGTTGTGTATTTATGATTTCTTCATAATACTCTTGATATACACCCCTATCGTGAATAAAAATTCCACATGAAATTTGTTCCCTTTTATTTTTTTTTTACATTGAATTTTAATAGGAAAAATGTGAAAAGGGAACAAATTTCATGTGGAATTTTTATTCACGATAGGGGTGGTAATTTAATAAAAAACCACAATGGTGATATATTGACAACTCGTAACTTTTTGTGGTCAGCATTATCTGATGTCTAATGAAAATCAATTACGAAATGTCAACATACAATTTTGTTTAAAAAGCAATAAATCACAATAATTGTATATGTACTCGTATGTTACAAACACTACTCTACTGTATCTAGATTTCAAATACCCAGCATACCATTCTAGGAGCGCTCCGAAAAAGGAGTCAGAAAAGAGTCAAACAAAAGAGCATTTTCGGAGCGCTCCGAAAAAGGAGTCAGAAAAGAATCCAAATAAGAGCATTTTCGGAGCGAAAGATAAATTTGCTTGTTACTGTCCTGAGTCGGCACGCAGTATGACTCAGAAATTCCACTTAATTATGTGTGTCCCAAAGCGTTGTTGTCCTGTTATTTGTGCTTTGAAAAAAAAAAAAAAAAAAAAAAACGTAGCTGTACCACACACAAGAATGATAAAAACAAGATTACACAGATCCCAAAAAAAACCTCATAAAAGACTCTTTTCTGACATTATCTAAGAGCTCTTTCAGAGCCCAAAAAAACCATCATAAAAGTCTGTTCTGACATTATCTAAGAGCTCTTTCTGACGGACCATTTTCGAATGTATGACCCTCTTTTCTAAAGGTTTTCGAAGCAATTATGATTGTTTTTTGGGCACATAAGGAGCATGAACGCTCCGGAAAAGGTGTTAGAAAAGACTCTTTTCGGCCTCATATGGCTTGCTGGGTATATACATGAGTTCATTTCCCTCTGCCTCTATTATACTTCCGATCAAGCAATCAAACAGCTGTCCTAGAGTTCTCTGCCTAAGAATTATCACATTTTTAAATAACTCCTTTTAAAATTTCACTTTAAATATAAAATCTTTTAAAAACTCAAACTATCTCTATGCATGCCTATAATTATTTTATACACTGCAATAATAAACAAACAAAAAAATAAATAAATAATAAACAAAAGTAATAAACCAAAATATAACTAACCCACACCAGCATGACAAGAAAAGTCATCTGGTGGAATTAATTTTCATACTTTAATATACATTTCCCTCATATTTTATTATACAATGTACATATATATTTTTTTTTTCACAAAAGCAAAGTACTAATAAAAGAAAATTGTGAATATTTGTGCAATAAATTCCATAGCATAAATGTGAAATAAACGTAAAACGAACCAAAAAAAAAAAAAAAAATGGTTTTCTTTTCTTGCAAAGTTCTGTTTGTATGCTGATTTTCGACATAATAATCCCAACACCAGAAAAAAAACAACACGACAGAAAATGCAGCATATACAGTTGGGCGATAGATAGCAGCAGCAAAATAAACACAAAAAATGTTGCATATATTGCATAGTTTTGGTAGAGACAACATAAACTTTGCATATACCATATACACTCAGAGAAAATTCAAATAAATTTAACTTGTTTGATTATTATTTTAATAACTAGTTCCAGAACGTATGCAATTAGTTGGTATTAATGATATTTGCTTAGAATTGTCAGCGGTTCTGTAACCAGTTCTTTAATTTAATAGCTACATTAGTAATTACAAGGCTGTTATTAAAGAAACTGCAGTGCTTCTGATTACACTCATTGTAGAACTAGTTATTCTAGAACAAGTTCAAAAACTTTCCGAGAATTTAACTATTCCCAGGCATATATAAAATTAATTACTAAATGGTTTGCAAATTAAACTAAGAATATTTGAAGAATATTTGAAACAGTTTATAAGTTTTTTTTTTATTTTTTTTTTAAATTTTCATTATAAGAGTGTACTTGTTTCAACTAACTGCAAGAAATATGCATGCGATTCCATAAAAAAACTAAAATATGTTGTTGCGTAACTTTCATAGATAAAAAAACGAACTGCAAAAAAAAAACAAGTTGGTTCCTCCCTTTATTCCAACATGTTTTACGTTTCAAACAAAAATACAAAATTATAAATTTATAAATTATATGAGTAGGAGTTTTAACTGTATGCAAACGACATAAATTAGAACTAAGTGAAAATAGGGGATGCAGTATCTAGCATTTTAGCAGTGCTTTAAGGAAAATATACTCAACTACTTTATTTATGTAGATATTAAAGACAATGACAAATTAGATTTTAAATTTAGTATGCTGTACTTTAAAAGAAAAACAAAGTATCGCCGTTGAATGATTTCATTTTAGCCACTTAATTTTGAGTTATAATATGTTTGTGCTATATTAAAGGTTTAGGTGGCGGTATTCGTTCAAAACTTTACCAATAACTGCTAGAAAACAGAGAATCTACCCCGAAAACTCAATATTCGGTTAACTGTAATTGATTTTAAGCAGTTTTGTGCCAAACAGTACTAATGCCTAAAAAGTGTCAATATACCAGCTCCCTATAAATACAAAAACATGTTTAAACTAAAATCAACCACTATCGCCGAGCCCAGTTCTCTGCAAGAATAAGTCTGGCCCCGATTATCAACCCATACCAATCATCATTACAAAGCTGGCATTAGATCCATGGAAATTGCATCACATCGAAAATTGTCCAATGCCGTGTGTCTCTAGACCAGAGGCGGCTAAACACATAACTATGATGTTTTTATTTCTATGTTGCTTAAGCAGCAGAGAGCTTTGTGTATTAAGAGAGAACATTTAAAAATTACGTAGCGAGACTTTGCTTGCACAAGTGCTAACGAGCAACTGATTTAAGTTTGATCTCTGAAATTATAACAAAGCCAGAAACAAATACTCATTTCTATAAAACACACAAGTAAGCTTATAGCGCACGTGTGTCAACATAGTGTAAACCACTGATGGGATTTGTGATACAATTGTACCAAATTTGGTACAAACAATACTTTATTGGTACGCTGGTACCCTTTTTGGTACAATTCTTTTTCAAGGCGAATTCACTTTTCAGGTGTCGTTGAGAGCACAGCTGTTCTACTTTTGTTTCTTACTTAGAGAGAGAAATGTCAAAAGTTGCTTGTGTTTCTGACATATCGACCAACGAAAGCAACAAACAAAATTTGAAAAATTGTTTTACGTTTTCTTTCTCTTATTTTATTTTTATTGAATAAAAAGTGTGTTGTTAGGTACAATTTATGGCAATTTGGTACAATTGAGACGGTACAATTTAGGAATAGTAAGATCCCAACAGTGGTGTAAACAGAATTTTGTGTCCAACGACGACTTGCGTTCTTTTTCCTCTCTTTAGATTCATCTAAGAAACCTTTTGCTGTCATTTCAGTACACTGACATTCAGCTGCACTTTCTAAGATTACGAATACAATACAAGTACTTATGTAGAAGCTGCTACTACGAAGAATAGGATGTGACTACTGATTATCTTCTCCATCAATTTGGAAACTTAGACAAAAACTTATTGGCAAAACCCCTCCATCCAGTGGTGATATTGATAAGATTCACACATAATGACGACGGCCAAGAAATATAAAAATAGGACAAATGTAAACACCACTTGGGACTATTAAAAGTGAAATCCTCAAACACTATTTCCAAAAGGCTGGAATTAGGTGGCGTAATCTGGACACCTGCAGGACCACTAGAAATATGTGGCCAGCATACAATGAGAAGCGCAATTCGCAGCTCCTGATTGTGAAACGAAAGGACATCTCGAGAATCATAGCGGTGCTAACTGGTCACTGAACGATTGGTAAGCACGTCGCAGTTGCCAGGACCGGGAGAAAGAGGAAACAGTATTTCATCTTCTCTGTAAAGGTCCGGCCCCTCAAAACTCTAGACTCAAATTTTTCAACAATCATGTACTAAACAACCTTGCAGAGACATCAAGTATTAGATGGTGTGATTTCATTGCATACCTGAACGTAACAGGCTGGATATAGTATGTAGTCATTACATACTAGCATCTGAATACGATCAAGTCTAATGATTTACAGTATTTTTCAAAATGGAATCAAAAGATTCCACTTGACTGCATGCAAGCCACGTAAACCAACCAACCAACCAGGTGACTTTGTATGTTGATAGAGCGACAGACAACAGACTGGCCCTAAATATGTTGATGTAAAATTAAAAGGTCAGTTAAAAGGTCAGTCTGTGTTGGTTCCCCGGACCTTGTAATATGAAAACCAAAGAAATTGCGGATGATATTCATACGTAAGGATCTGTATTGTCTTTGGAAGTGCGACTGGTGAAACATTTACTATTATACGTAAATATTGGAGAATGTTATTAATAGGTCTAAACACTTCTGAAGAGACAGAGGAGATTAAAAAGATTCAAGGACATTATGGTCTCGAACTAAAATAGCTTGTACTTAAATGCAATTACAATAGCAGTTAATAAGATAAGAATGGTTATAGATGTGGTAAGGAGTCAATTCACTCTGCAATCAGCGCCTGGACTAACTAACTTTGGGCAATCACACAAAACGATATCTCTGACATGACTCAACATGCATCTCTCAAAATATTTATGGTTGCGTTTCGTTTCAATGCTACCTAAAGCAAATTGCAAATATCTCTCTTTCCGAGCGATAACAACTTTTAAGATCTTGGCGTGAGATCCTCTATTCATTTCTGATGCAACCCAAGTACGAATTCTTTACCTAGCGTATGTATCCCTGTTGTTGCACAATATGGATGGCAAAACAAAAAGAAAACTGAATATTCGGTAGACCTATAATATTAGGTAATTTATTTAACAAAAAACCATTGACTCTACTGCACAAAACAGCAGTATTCACTCAAATTCAACAATGTCCTTTTGGCATATTTTTTTAATTATTGACTATTGACTAATGTTGCTGCAAACAAAATTTATTAACCCAGGGCTCATTTATAAACAACAAAAGTGATTTTAAAGAACAAACAAACACATGCAAAGAAATTATACCAAAAATTGTGTTTTGATAAAGAAAACTTATCACAATGTGTTTTGAAGGCATTTTTAGGCCCATAAGCGAAAGAAATATGTAAATAATTTGTATGCAAACAGAGGCAAAGTACTGATGATGTTCACATGCAGCAACAATTATTAGCTGGGGCGTTTTGCATACAAATAAGTGGCATAAATGAGGACATACAGAATATATACATACACACACATGCTAAAACGATACATATGATACATGTTTACTCATACATATATGTGTACAGCTGTATTAAGGAAGAATATATTTAAAGCAGTATAGTACATTCATAATAGACTGCTTCAGGAGAATGTACTGTGAGTTATAAACTTTACTTTCCCTTGAATATTTATATATCTTAATTGTAAAAAACAATTTTCTTGAAAATTATAAGAATTCCAAAAGAACCCCAAAACGGGGAAATCTCAGGGAAAACTTACATAAAATTTAAATAAAAATGAAATATGATTCATTCCCGAAATCTTTTTCTCAGTAATTGTAAGCTAAATAGATCTACTTTTAGATCTTGGACAAAATTTCCCATGAAATTTGTTCCCTTTTCACATTTTTTCCTATTAAAATTCAATGTTAAAAAAATAAAAGGGAACAAATTTCATGTTTATTTCATTTTTATTCACGATAGGGATGAATGTGTCAATTGTCTAAAAATATTACTTTACAATTTTATTCTTTGAATTATTAATTAAAATGAACTCAAACCAAATAAAAATTTCTCTTACAATAAATATCAAAAGTTGAACAATTGTTCATTAAGAAAAAACAAAAATTATTAATATGTTAAAAATTATACCGCCTCTATACCTGAAGCAATTAATGATACAAATCACAAAAAATTATGTTATTTTATGATTTCCGAAAATGCCGGGGAAAAACTCCGTAACGGGGAAACTAAAATTTCAAGAATTCCTAAAAATGCTTAGAAAAAACAACACTAAATTTGAAATAAAAATCTAATTTTAAACATTAAAATTTATAAAGTTTAATGTACAAAGAGTCAGTTTAATAAGCAAATGTTTAAGTTTAGTATAATCATGTACACATACATATATACTATATGTATATTGAAGCATGTGAGTGTGCATTAGGGATGCCAAACCCGAAATCCCGATCCCGAAAAATTGATTCATATCATTTCTGCAAACGCCTTCACTGTTCTCTGCCTTTTATTTCAGCTCAAAGAGATATTAAAACGTGATTGCATATTAAACGATGAACTGTTGAAACCAAAAATCAAGGAGGAGTTACTCAAAACTTTTAAATTTTTTGAAAAAAAAAAAAAAAAAAATCCAAAATTGAAGAGTGAATTTTATAAAGAAATGGAGAGATTAGTTATTAGAAGTGAATTAAAAACGTTGATTGCGAAACGAATGAAATAATTAATGTAACTGAAACATGTAAAAGCCCCCCCTTCACCCCACAACATCTTATAATGTCTGTCATTATATGGAATCAAATATTGAATATGAAATATCTATAATTATTTGTTTCGGAGGGCGGGAAATGTAATCGCACAAACAAAATGTCAGGTTCAAAAAATAATTGAACAAAAACTGGTCAGCTAAAACTGAAACGTGTGAAACAGCACTTATTACATGATTATAAAACTGAATTAATATGATTTATAAGTTTCCCTTATATTTATTAAGTTCGTTTATTTATTTCAAAAAATTTTGTTTTAATCAGTCTACAACTACATAAATATTTTATAAAACTTTTAAGTATAAAAACGGATTACTTTTGGGACATTGCGAACAAAAATAAGGACTTTTTCTAGTAGATTTGTAAGTAGTCTGGCCGACAATTTCCTTTTACTTTTTAACTTAATTTGTAAGTAAAGTTTTTGCTGGGATGTTATTACGTTTTTAAATTATAAATGGTATATACAATTTTGTTTATGAAATACAAAATTAGCTTTATAAACTTTTAGTAAATTTAAAAATCATAGCAAATTTATAGTTAATATACGTTGCTTTTTTTGAAATAAATAGATTTTGTTTTTAATAAACCAATTTGTTTAATAAGAAACAAAAATCCCGAATCCCGGGATTGGAAAATCCAGTCCCGTTTGGCATCCCTAGTGTGCATACAAACCAATTCAAATATGTATATGTATGTAGGCTTTATATGCTTGAATACATACATACATATATTTATGTACATTTACATTTTAGCTCACACCATCCATGTATGTTTGTAGTCACAGATTTTTATTTGCCATTTAATGCTAAATAGCCGCCCCAAAAACTAAAAGTAATTAAGAAATAACGGAAACGGAAGTCCAAAGGCAAATGCCTTTAAATTAAGCAATTTTCATTATGTATGGGTGTGTGTTTGTGTGTGTGTGTTCAAAGAAATAAATTTACTAAGCCAAAAATATATGCAAATGATTTACATACATATGTATGTGCGTATGTATGTATTTGATAAATAAGGATAGAGATAAATAATTTACTTGCACTTACACTTGCACCAACAACATTGTGATGATGTTTCAAATATCTCGTTTTCTTAAAAGGAATTTGTGATTTGCTAGATTAAAGTAGATTTCATTTAAATGTTTATTAAATTGTAATTAACTCAATTTATTAAATTCAAGACAATATAGAATACATTTGCATATAACCAGCAAATCTAGATGTATTTTTTTTACAATGAATGTTGTAAAAAAAACTAAATCGTTAACGAGATTAAATCCAACTGATGGCTATAAAGTTAAAATCAATCGAAATCATCGAAACGAAAGTCAAACAGTCAGCTAAATTTGTATAATAAAAGATTGTTCACATAAAATCTGTTAACACTGCAGATGCTTTATCAACATATACAAACAAATTTTTGCCATATAACAGGTCCAATTCGTTAACAACTTATATAAGTATCTTTCGAAAAAAAAAAAAAAAAAAAATGGGACAATCAAGTCCCAAGACCACAATACGCACCAAAAAGCTCCGCATTAAGCACGCAGACTTCCCAACAATTGGTCATGGATTTTCAAAGACGCAAATGTGGCAATTTCATCAACTAAATTCTTAATAACGGTCTGAGAATGAATTGGATGCTGGTTTTTAGTGTTCTCCTCATCTTCCTCTACACTATAGCTTCCACAGCAGTCCTTGCAAGGGAATGTCAACTTAGTAGCATCACACCAAGTTGTCAGTCTCTACGAGGTTCCTTAGGTGGATTCTTGACAAATTAATTCTCTACACCATCTTTCTTTCACATTTAAATAAAATATGAATTACGTTTGAATTCATTCAAATTTATAGGTATGTTGTTACAGCTTTTGCAAATGCATCAGCGCTGTTGTTTCCTTCAATATCCCCACGTCCCGGAACCCATACCTATTAATGTCTTGCTATCTTCTCAACCGGCATTCTTGCACAATTTTGAATGCGATTACACTCTTCCTAACTGATCACTAAATATTTGGATAGCTCTTGATACTGACTGTGTTCTGCAGCTACTTTTATTTTAGTCTAAATTATGCTACCGATAATCTCTTAATCTAAGAGACACTTTCAAATTTAAGTGATCCGATAAAATACCATATCCGTCATAATTGTGAGATCTCGATCCGCCAGTGAATAGTTGGATGGCAGTCTTCCGATGATAGAGGCCATTGTCATTAGCGAATCTATGCGGTATATTTTTCGACAATAGCTTCAAAAATCGTAAAATAACAGGAAGATTCATATTTACCATAGTTTTCTATAGCGCAATTCATAATCTTGTGCAAATGGTATTGCATCTTTGGATTTGCAAAAAGATTTAGCATATTTGTGCTCATGCTGTGTATTTTGTTACTGTAGAGCAAAAATATGCTAAAACTTATTGCAAATGCAATACCATTTGCACAAGATTGTGAATAGCGCTTATGTTTCTTGACATATTTAGTTTTGCCATTATAAATGATGACAGCCATTTAGGTATGGTAAACAAAGCCATAGATGGATTAGTCCTTATGACAATGTTTTCACAAAATTCAACAACTGCCAACTGGTCCTTAAGCAGCTGCAGGGACAAACATTTTATGTTGCTGCTATGCCGAACCAAAATTTTAACATTTGCCAAGCAATTTGCAGTTGGAGTGTAATGATCAGCCCTTAAATTATAACTACAGTTATTTACTGTAGAATAAATAATGCCGGCATAATCGTTTGCTGCCTGTTTTTAGACGTTATCAGTCTTCAGTTAAGTTTTGGCCCCATTAAGCTCTCTGGCATTATTCAAAAACTGTAAATGATTGCTAGCAAAGAAATCTGGTCGACGTAATATACGAAATATACGAACTTCCCTAATAGTTCCCAACTTCGGCTAATGAAACAATATTGGGCTGAAACAATCCTTACAAAAATGTATTCAATTTGTAATAAGTTTGCAGCTGAGGTTAATCGAAATGATGTGCAACAATTAATAATTCTTCAAGTGGTTTTTAAATATTAATCAATTTGAGGTTTAAAATTACTCAATTGCTTTTTTTGTTACATTAATATTAAATGTATGCCACCGGATTTTATGTGAATAATGCTTTAATAATAACCCCAAGTAGCTGCTAGCTGATGAGCTTTTAACAAAATAAAAAAAAACCAACTCCATTTAACATTCACAAGTCTAACAGTCAATACAAATTACCAGTGATATGATGCCTCTATTTTTGCACAATATTTAAAGCTCTTTTTGCCAAGCACCATATCTTAACAGGGGGTCGATTGGTTGGTTGGGTAACAATTTAAAATTGTATTCCTTTTTTTTTTTTTATTAGAGGCGAATGCAAAAAAGAAGAAAACAACATAAAGAAAATCATAGTAAAATTTGTTGCCAGCTTACAATTTTCCATCCAATAAAGCAATCACAATTTTACAACTCGTTATTTTTAGTTTTCTTTTCTTTTTTGTTCGTTCTTGGTTGTGTGACAGAATTTAACCAAATTTCTATATGGATTCGTGTATGTAGCAGAAATGTCAGACCACACGTACATATTTTGCAGTATGGGTTTAACAAATATACATTGTACAACCAAGTTCAGTTAACCATGTATGAATACAATGTACAAATATGTACATTAGAGTGCCTCAAAAAAATAATATTGCGAATTTTGGCCGTCCCCATCCCTAGAAGCGTCTCTGAAGTTTAGAGAAGCTTTTACAAGAGGAAAATGCGCATTTTTTTTAAGTTTCCAAACTACATTTTGAAGTTTTTTAAAATTTTGTTTAACAAAATTCAGAATTTTTGTAACATCTCCCTGGGATTTATTAAGGATATATGAGGAAACAGAAATATATAACAAAAATTATGTCAATACCACCCATAGTTTTTCTGTAACCTTGATTTTAACTTGGCAAGTTTCAGGAAATACTAATATTTTTGCCATATTTTGGTGAATAAGCTTAATTTCTGTAGAGTTATGAATTTTAAATAAAAACCATCCAGATTAAGATAGTTCAGATACTTTTAAATACTTTCGAAAAGTTTTACTCAAAGCGGACAACACTAAACGTTAAATCGTGAAGGTCAAAGGTCAAGTTTTGGGATTTCTAATGGAATGATAGCAAAATGTTATAAGTTTTTGCATTGACTTTTTTTTAAAACATTTTAACAGATTTTCATTTTTTTATCAGCCATGTCATTGAATTTGATTCCGTTTGGTAGTGGAATTATTTATATATTATGGAATTTTTTTCGCACTGAAACCTATTAAATAATTTGTAAGCTAGAAAAAGGAAAACAAACATATTTTTCAGAATGAAACCACTTTTAAGTTGCTATGTGGAAATGAAATTTTTAAGCATTTCTAGGTTTCATTCCAAATAATTTTATTCTATTTTCTTCGACCTTTTTGATTTTTATTAAATAATTTGTAAGCTTGAGGTCACTAGTTTTTTATATCAGATTTTTTTATTTTTATTTATAATTAAATTCTTTGGAAATCGAAATATCGAGTTAATTATAAATAAAAATAAAAAAAATCTTTTATAAAAAACTAGCGACCTCAAGCTTACAAATTATTTAATAAAAATCAAAAAGGTCGAAGAAAATAGAATAAAATTATTTGGAATGAAATCTAGAAATGCTTAAAAATTTCAATTCCACATAGCAACTTAAAAGTGGTTTCATTCTGAAAAAATGTTTGTTTTCCTTTTTCTATAGAAGCAAAATACGGAATTAATTCCACTTCCGAATGGAATTAAATTCTGTAACATGTCTGTATATCATATTAGAACGCTAATTTCGTAGATGTTTCGATTCGTTTGCATTAAAATGCAATTTTTTTTAGTACATACAATTTGAAGCACTCTAATGTACATATATGAAGTTCTTGGAACTAGTTACGAAGTCGGTGAAAAATGCGTTAGCTACAAAAAAAAATCCTCACTTATTATATTCAGAGTAAAAATACATATTTCAAGTTCTTTATCAATAATATGGTCATTGTAATTATAAGCAATCATATACATGATTATAGTAATTACCATTTACTATTTTGATGATGCAGTGCATTTACCATATTATATAATAATTATTATGATAATAATGATGGTTATTCATATACTTTTAACAATTCATCAAACATTACTATAATCATATATATGATTGCTGCAATCATGTGAATCGGAACTATAATTAACTATTGGTAGGTAGGTTACAGGTACTCTACATTACTGGCAGCTACTATAATGGATGCTATTAGAGGCGTGTTTCCACATTTTGACAAAACTTCTAGACTATTGCTTACCTTCAGCACTGCAGGGTTGCTTGCATTAAAGTGTTTTTCATATGAAGTATGTCTAGAATATGTGTGCACATATGTATAAATATGTGTGGACTTTCTTGCTAAAAAGTAGCAAATATTTGCGTGTAAAATTCTCCAAAAAATAAAAAAAAACTTTTTATTCGTTAGCCGAGTTAGAAGGCACCCAATAGGAATAATAATGAAGCAGATTATGTTGAAGTGTACAGCAAATGCTTTTAATTAGAGAGCATTTACATACTTATATATACGAACATTTCTTTGAAAGTAAAGTTTGTGTGTGTCCAAAGAAATTAAGTTCTAAATAAAGTTACAAATTTTGTAAATCGTGTGTGGTTAAAAAGTCTTACAATTACTGAAAATAATGCTAGTGAACGGGTTGTTGTTATGGAAATCAGAGAAGTGGCAGGATATATGGTGGCTTACTTAATTACCTTTCCAAAATGTAAAGTAAAAAATATTTAAACGAATTCATACAAGACTTAAATGTTAAATGATTTTTGAAATTAATTTTGAGCTTTTAAATGCTCATACACTGGCAACTACAATGATGACATTATTATAATCCATTTTTTCATATAATTTCATTTCCATTTCGTATACAATTCATATTTTATGGACCTCTACATTGAGGCATATCCCGTACGAGTATTGTTGCGAAAAATTAGCAATAGTTAAGCAATATGATAAATAAATGTAAGAAATGTATACATCACAAAAGCTGCGAACAATCCTTTTTAAAACAATTAATTGCTCAATTCAGAAAGGATTTTATTCACAATAAGATTCGAGATTGAAGAACGAGACTACAGAATGATATATCGTCAATGAGTTTAATTGTATGTATCATACTCTTCATGCATGCATTAATGCAGGGGAAGTGGATTCTTTCCTTGAATTAAAAGATTTCTCGAACTTTATAATTTTTCTATCGTTTATTCTTAAGAACCGCTTTCATTCTTACAAAATTTTTATCATACAAATATTTAGTAACGGATCAAGATCACACAATAAACTCGGATATGGTATTTTTTTTAGAGGAGAAAGCGAGACAACTCTCACACGCTTTCCACATGACACGGCAACATTGGAGAAAACAATATGGCTAACGCATTTCCGAAGACTGACCCACCACAAATTGGAATAAATTCAAACATAATATTAAGATGCTATCTTGAAAGATAAAAAATTAAATTGTTTTTTTAAACAAACTTCATTTAAATGCCTGAAAGACACCAGAAAAATCTGGCCAAATGTTTGTCGATTTGCATTAAATCTGCCAAGAAGCCAACTAAGGAACCTCATATCAGTAATTCTATAGATTTGTATAGAGATTGTTATGACGAGGAAGGAGCTGTAATTACGACAGAAGAACTGTTTAATATTTGGGTAACTAAGACGCAACAAATAATTATGGATAAAACCTATCTATAAAGACGTGATTTGTGTAAGATCCTACTAAAGATATAGAATGGTGCCAGCTAAGTGTAGCTCATCTTTGGGCAGCTGTCATCATCAAACGTTGTTTAACCTTATCACAAAAATTTAAGCCCCAATTATCGCCCACAACACTAAAATGTTGTGTTGTAGTCGAGACATTTATTTAAGATTAAGCCGATAAGTGTTGTATATTGTAATCGCTGTTTACAACATACAACATCAAAATGCTTAGTGCTGTGAACGGTAATCGGGGCCTTAGTCACCTGGTATAGATTGTTAAATTAACGCTGGTAAAATGGAATCTGTTCTAGAATTAAAAGATTTCTACAACTTTACGATATTCCAATATGTAGTTGATTTTGGAATCTACAAAATTTCATAATCTTAAGCACCAGTTTCTTAGTTTCAGAATTTCTAGTGGGTGCTTCTTTACTATAAAAAAGTTTAGAATACCACCCGTCACAGTATTTGTATTTCTATTTAGCACGCTTTATACATCCATTTCTTCAGCCATCCAACTGCGAAAGTGTTGGCTTTTTATTATTTTTGGCCAAATTTTATGAGTTGCGTGTTCAAAAATAGATTGTCAGCTAATCAATTTTGTACAATTTTCCTTATTATTGATGTCATTTAAATTGACGATAATCAGCAAAGAACGACAACAACACCAAACACACGCACACACGAAGGTGGCAGCTTGTTATCCTTCCTTTCCAAATTGTTGACTTCTTTTTTTTATGACATTAAAATACAACATGTTTTTTTTTGTTTATTTTTGTAGATGTTATCATTTTTTTATTACAAAATATTTTTTTTATACGCATTGCTAAACGACATTTTGTACGCTTTTTAACTTTATCTTAAGGAAAAGTAAAACAACTAAGGAAATTGAATTGAATTTTTTGTTTAAGTTTTCATCTTATTACACTTTTCTCTAGCTAGCGAGTGCAATAAGAAAACCTTCTGTAAGGATCTGCCAGGATGATAAAGTAAAATACTCAAGAAACCTTGCTAATTTACCAAAATACGCGCAAGATTTTATGAAAGAGTGTGAGTTTTGTGATTGCTTTAGTGTGAATGAAGATATGTATATTTTTGGAAAGTGTAAATTGAGTAGGAGGTTGGAAGGAGGAGGAGTTGGTTGAGATTGTAAAATATTTCGTCTCATTAAATTACGCCATGTTTAATGAGCAGCTAGCTGTCTTTTGTGCAAGAAAGTAATATTATTAATAAAATTTTAAACATTTTTAAGAAAAGCTAATGTGTCTGCAAATGTATAAAATGGTAGTTGTCGTACGTATGGAATAAGAAGTTAAAAAGAATTTAAACAGTGACTGTTAAAATGTTTTTATTTTAATAATATTAATTTAAGCAAAATATGGATTTTGAATTTTTTGTTTTTTTTTTTTTGCTTCACCGACTTAAGCAAACAAATTTCGCAATTTTTAAATTAAAAAAATTTAGATATTGAAATATTTTTGTTAGTTTTTCAAGTTGCCTTCATAATAGGAGTATTTATTTGGCCTAATAAAATCTTAACGCCATTACCAATATATGGCTTACGCCTAAAAGGAGACTCGTCCAGGAAAATCCACCGAACTACAACTTCTTATAGGAAACTAGACTTTTCGAACTCAACTCCTGAGTTTAATGGTCTCCACTAAGATCCAAAATGAGTATTGTTTGGTACTGCACCAAGACAAACTTATAGGTTAGAACCGAATACGACAGCATGAGGTCAATGCAAACCAGTAGCGGTACAAATAGACGACGCCAAACATTAACTAATGCGAGTTACTGGCAATACTGTGGAAGGCAACGAAAAAATGAAGGCCTGATTACCCATAAGTGATAATGGCAATGACGCGCGAGTTCTTTCTCCACCCAGAGCTGAATTATGACTATTATTGAAATTTTGATGATTTTAATAAATTTTTTTTTTAAGAAAACAATAGAAGCAATAATTATCGCACAAATTACAGGAATAACTATTGAAATATTTCAAATACTTGAAAAATTATTCGATTAAATAACGAATAAATAAATTCAAAAATATTAAAAAATTTTCAATGTTGTTCTTTTGATTCTAATTTATTAAACATCTATATTTTTCGTTTTTTTTTTTTTTGATAATGTATTTTATCGAATAATTATTCTATTAAAAAATCGAATAATCCTAAAAAACATTTAAAATATTTATTATATTTTATATTGTATAACTCTAGTTTTTAAATTTGTTTTTACAAGAAATATTCGAATGTTTAATCGAATAAAAACCGAATAAATTTTTTTTCGAAAAATATTTTTTTCTTATTTTTTTTATAGAAAATAATAGAAGTAATAGTTTTCACACAAATTACAAGTTTAATTTTCCAAATAATTTAAAAACTTTGAAATGTAACAGTTCTTACAAAAAAAAAAACACGGAATTTATTGGATTAAAGTACGAATAGAAAAATTCGAAAATATTTATGTAGTTATTTGTTTTTTATTAAAACATATCAAAATTATTTTACCACCCTTTGCATAACCACATTACAAAACAAATATTGTATTTTAACCGTCTTTAAAGTTTCTAAAACTCCTGAAAACTTTTCCTAATTTCAATGACATTTAGGTAATGCATATTACTTAGCCTTTTCACATAGGAAATTTTCCCTAATTCAATAAATTCTTAACAAAATTTTAGATCTAGAGTTCGCTTTATTTCCTCCCTTTTAACTTCCTAAAACTTTGCAATGACATAAACTGTTTACAACAACGACTTCTTGCCGGGGAAATTCTCTAGTTCAATTAACATCTAACACCACAATCTAAAATTAAGAAATATAAATAAATGACAACCAACAAGAAATAAGTGAAATTAGAAAGAAAAAACAACCGCAAAACTCGCTCTCTAAAAGAAAACATTTTACACACTTCTACAGCAACTTTTCAGGGCGAGTTTAAATGCAAGCGACTAAAGCAGCGAACGCAGGAAACAAATATTTGCTGTAAACAAAACCTCAGCAATTTTACTGGAAAAACCCAACCAACAAGAAAATTCATATTTTTCCGACAACAAAAAAAAAATAAAAAAATAATAGC
This sequence comes from Bellardia bayeri, assembly GCA_950370525.1. NCBI lineage: Eukaryota > Metazoa > Arthropoda > Insecta > Diptera > Calliphoridae > Bellardia > Bellardia bayeri. The sequence continues at coordinate 89,958,174 of OX493267.1, forward strand.
ATAATGTATAAAAGAAAACCAGCACAATAATAACAGCAGAGTGAAGAGAGAGGAAGAGAGAAAAAGAAAGAGAGGCTGTTAAAGAATGCTTTTAACTAATTTACCTAATTAAAATGTAAAACGGCAACCTAATTATATTGAAACGACAGAAGTATGTATGCACACAGGCAGAGATTTTCTGCAACGCTTACATATTTATTTAGTATATGTACGAGTATGTACAGGGAGCACACAAATACCTACACGTACTACATACAGACATATAGTAAAGTCAAACAAGCAAATACATACATACAAAGTATATCCCGCACAATCCCAATTATGAAATCAACGCGAAAAGGAAGAAAATGAAAAAAAAACGCATGAAATAATTTTATAACTCAAATAATTCAGGAGAAAATAGTCAGGGTATATCGGAATTTGAAACATAACCTATTTTGAGGTTATGCGTATTATATTGAAACCAGTACGAGTAAGATTTGACAATTATAAATGCAAAATTATATTCACCATGACAACACATACAGAATTCGAGAACACGGATTCTTTAATCAAAATTTTCAATCACATTTTGGCAAAATGGTGGGTCTACTTGGTTAATTACGTTAGGGATTTTAAGTTTTAAGGCTGTAATCGCTTCGACTCTATCTTTAACATGGTATCAGTAAATATAATGCAATGGTGTTAAATGCACGATAGGGGCGGCCAATTAACAGCTGAATTTCAGAAAATTTGGTTTGCAATAAATTCATTGTTTCGATGGCCATGAAAAACACTGTGAATTTGAATTTAAATTCTAAAAAAAATATCTCACCTAATATCCAAATACAAAATGTCCCAAAAGAAGTCTCAAACACCATAGCACTTCATACAGTGACAAGTACAGCATGCAAAAGCTTTTTAACAATTTCACTTGGATTCTCAGAAGGACGATTATGTTGAAAAAATATCCCAGTTACACTTTTTTCATATTAAAAATTCGAGCGAAATTTAATTCACTGGAACAATCAACAAGTTAAATGCCAACACTTTCATGGTGTTTCTATATGCCCTTGTTGGAAAACAAAGTTTTTGTTGAAAACGCCTTAAGTATAAAAAAAAAGTTAAAGTATATTAAAACAAATATGCAACCGGAATTTATGTGAACAATTATTTAGATTGTCCAATTGTAACAGTGTGCACTAGCATCATTTTACAATTAATCTCAAAAACAAAGATTTTTAGGCGGGTTCGTAGAATTTGCCTTTGTAACAGGAACGAAAGAGCAGAATGACTTTGAAAGTGATCACACCATTTCAAAAAGTGTAGCGTATACAAAAAATAACCTCTACCTCGCAAAAGAAAATTATGAGTGGCCATAAACGAACTTTTTTACAATGATACTTTTTTTTTACAAAAAATGTGAGAAACAAACTGCTGGTGCTGGTAATTGTTCTTAAAAAAATCTTATGTTTTTTAGAGCACAATTAGTTTCTAATACCACACACAGGGTAGTTTCTCTACACTCCCAGTAGTTTAACAAAAAGTCAACGTATTTCTTTTTTTTACTTTAATGTACTCGTATATATTTAACTTATGTCTTTGTAATTCAAATAAATCAACTGATTACCATATACATCCTAGGTAATCTAGAGTGAAGTCAATGGTTCCTTAACTGTGATGTTAAAAATAAACCAAAAACTTACAAAGAAAATATAGGAATTTTTCAACAAGAACTTTGTCTTTTTTAAACAAAAAAAAAATAAATATTTTATATAAAAACAATTATACTGTTTATTGTATTGGAATGAGTAAGATTTGACAATTATAAATTGATTTTAAGGATATTGGACGCTTGATTAGATTATTTTATCAAAATTTCCAATCAAACGTTGGTAAAATGGCGACTCATTTCGTTAATCCTGCCATAAATTGTGAGTTTTAAGGCTGTAATCTTTATGTTTAACAAGCACTGACAAAAGTATTCTAGTGGATTTAAAAGGCATGCTTGGGGTGGCCAATTAGCTGCCTAAAATTCATTGTTGCAGTGGCTGTGTGACATGTGGCAACATCCTGTTGAAACCATATGATCAATAATAGGCCAAAATTTAGTTGTTAACATCACACCATAGCGTGATCTATTTACCATAAAAAGGCTTCTCAACAATTGCAATTGGGTTTCCAGAAGACCAAATGCGGCGGTTATATCGACCAAATTCCTAATATGTTGTCTCGAAAATATCACGAATTTAACGATGCTGCATTTAAAGCGTAATTTCAAGGACTCGTAGAGAGCCTGAATCAGTAGCTTTCCAACAATATAGAAATGAGGTTTATAGCATTGAACCTGCATTAGATATTTCCAATTGTATGAAAAATATTTCCAATAATTTGTCATAGAAAGTAAAATTTTGGAGCGATATTTAATTCACTGAAAATATTGTCAAAGCTCTACTTTACTAATGAAAGGGTATCAATAAGTGCTTCAAAAGTATTTAATCGCTTTTTTGATATGGAAAACGCTAGACTAGTTACTGTTCCCTAGACTGACTATTAATGGTCAATTAGTTTCCTGATATAAAAAAAAAGCTGGCCAAGTAACCAGGATAACTGATTCAATGTACCCGGTATGTGAGTTCCCCAAAGTTGTCTGCACCTGCCTTCAGACAGCCTCTTTGTAATCTGTGTCGGTAGAAGTCCTAGACAAGTTGATATGTATAACAGGGGATAGTCACCCAGAACTGCTGGGCTAAAATAAAGTGTGGTAGGGTATTTTATAGAGTCTGAGTAAGTACTTTTGTGTTCGTGCATTTACTGACTGTGTTGCTGTTAAACAAGTTGTAAAATGTTAAATATCATGTCATTACAGCAGCATCACATGGTATTACACATTTTGCACAATGTTCTCCAGTCAAATGTTGGCTTTTGAGTCGATAAAAATGTTAAATAACCATTTCTTCTAGTTTTTTTTTTTTTGCAGTGATTAATCGGGTCGGGTTTTGAACTTTTAAGGGCGAAACTCTGCATAAAACCACAACACAGACATTATGGCTGGCTGGATAAAGAATTTTTTTTTAAACCGGTTACTAGGTGATGAGTAATAGATCAGGGTAGATAATATTTAAACAGTCGTTACACACATATAACTATTTAGTGTTTCAACCTAATTAAGCTTTCTTAAGTAGAAAATTTGAAATATTAAAATTAACTCTTAACTCAAGATTTTTGCTTTATGATTTTAAAGCTAATTTGTATACAACCTCCATGATTTCAACAATGTTTAATTATCGAGCTTGTTTTTGGTCACACATAGTTTTAACAATTAAAACATCACACACCTTTGTATGGTCATAGAGGTCTACCAGTTGAAAATATCTTTGATGTGTGTGTGTCCTAGACACACATGAAACCACAAACATACTGTTAAATAAATACAAATACATCACCATACCACAGCGCTCTAAAACGGCAGCTAAATAATTATTGCAATAAATCCTTTGAGGCCTTTAATTACACACAATCATAAACATGGCTACGAGACACAGTATAATACAAACAAAACTTAACCACAATTCAGACAATCAAATGTAAATTTAAACAAACAAAATTAAACATTTTCAATCATTAATAATAATTAATAACAGCTTTTATTTGAAAGGGTAGCCTAGAAATATTTAGGCTTGAAAATTGTAAGTCCGCTTTTACACTCTTCAATGCTGACTCTTCAAGGCAAGTATTTTTAGGTGAATAGGGAAAAGAGAATAAAAGGGGTTAAAGTTATTTCATTTTGTTTTTTCTTCTATGCATGTTGATTTGCATGAAAAAGTACGAACATTGAATTGATGTGTGTAAATGAATTGGCAAGTTCAAAATAGAATTCAATAAAAACTGGTCAGCTAAAACTGAAGTGTGTGAAACAGAACTATTTAAATAAAATTCTTTCATGATAACAAAATATTTAAAAATATTAAGCTTTTATTTTGTGTTGCCTCTTTAAATCCAATAAAATAAAAAATTATTGTATTTTTTTACAAATTAGACCAATATATTTCAAACATTTTCTGTTCATCTTCAGGATCTGAATTGATTGAAAAATATATATAATAATCAATATTTAAAAATAGTTAAACAATTCCCCCTAACCAAACTGGCCTTTAAAAAGCAATTAAGAGTTATAAAATAAACAAAAATTTGTTATATATTTTTATTTGTCTCGTACTCACTTTATTCTATTGTAAACAAGTAATTCTGCAATATCACGTCCCAATCCTGAATACGTTGTCTCCACAAATACCAACACTTTCGGATCGATGCGTAAGCGTGCCTCTGTACGATGATCAGGTGCTGGCGATACATTTCTCGTGTGTTTCCCACTGCCCATGTGACAATTGATAATTGGTGTGGGTCTGGTGTCACGTTGTATTAAACTGCAAAATATGGAAAAACAATAAAAAAATATAGTTTTCATTTCCATTTTATGTACTTGCCTGCAAACAAGTATGTATAGGAAAACAAAGAGCAATAAAATTGTTATAAAATTGAAAGAAAAAAAAAACTTAATCTAAATTGGTTTATTATTGCAGTTACAGCAATAAAATGCAATTTTTGTAAACGTTTTTTAAATTTTACAACGAATTCAGTTGTTTGTAAATAAAAAGAAATTTGTTTAACTAAATATTTATTACTACGGTTTACTATGTACAATATTAGTAATTTAGAAAATATTTTTGTTATATTTTTTGTCAGGCTATTAAGGTTTAGTGTGTAAAGATATTTTTTATTTCGTTGGCATAAAGTTAAATTTGAAATAAATTGGAATATTTTTAAGAGAACCGGTTGAACAAGTTTTTTACTCATTTCTAAATGACTGATAACTAGCGTTAATCTTGCAAGCATCTTTAATTGTAACATGCTGGCATCCTAGCAGTTTTTTTGAATTAAACCAGAATCTAAAGCCCGTTCAAAGATTGGCAATATTGTACAATTTTAAGAGTGAATACAAAATTCAATCCACAAATTAGTTAAAAGCTATTTATCCGACGCAAGGTCAACTTCTTCTGGCAATCATATTCATTATCTCAAGGGTGGTTTTTCAAAACCAATTCTATTTTTCAATATAATCTCCTGAAACATCAATGCACTTAGTACAACGCTTATCTAGCAATTCTATCCCTTGATTTCGATTTCGTCCTTACTGTGCGTTAAACTATTGTCAAGAGTTATTTTCTGAACTTTCGGTTCATACAGTTGTCGTTCAAGAGCATAGATCCAATTGTCGTGGCAACGCAGTATGCAATGCAACATTTCATTGCATAGAGTTCATAATAGCATTTAGAAATATAATTTAAAAATTTTTGTTTTAAGATTCCCTTTAACAGTCCAATATCTTTACATTTTATGTGATAAAAGTTTTTAAATTATATTCTAAATGCTATTATGAATTAAATGCTATTATGATTGTTATTGGGGCTCAATATATATCTAAATTGGCTGATATTGTTAAATAAAGAAAGCAACATCATCAGACCCTTAACATATTTATGCAAAATTGTTCTGGAATATTTTGACAAAAGACTACGACTGTGACAGCTAAGCCATGTAGGCAATTTACCCAATATGCTATTCTATAAAAAGCTCTATCCTGTAAACTTAAATTGTGAGACACACTCTAGCACAGTGATCGACATAAAGAGATCATTGAAAGGTATCTTTCTCTATTCTACTCTGACCAATTATTTATTGTTCGTTTTGTGTCTTAAAAAGAAAACTTTGTTTTTCAAAACAAACTAAAACAAAGAATTAATATGAAAATCATTTAATTAGTGAAAGGGCAAGATTAAAGTTTGGCAATTATACAAATGATCGATTCGTTTTATCAAAATTTTTAATTAGATTTTAGCAAAGTGGAGGATCTATTTCGTGCCAGAAACAACAGAGGATTGTTCTTAAATGAATTTCAAATACGTTAATGTGATTTTCGAGCGAAATTTATATATAATCTCCCCTCTGCGAAATCAAAGCTCGTTTTTAAACTTGTTTGACATTAGTGTAGTTAACAGTAAAATGAAAGATTATGCATTACCTTAGAAGAATTGCATTGTTTTCGTTTCTTTTAATTATTATTTAATTATTCACATTAATTATTATACCCTTCACCTTCATGAGAAGTGTATATACATTAGGGTGGAGCGATTTAATTTTTATTGAGCAAGCGCTTTTTAATACCTGCAAAAAGTTGCTCTTTTAACTCCCAAATATACACAGAAAATTTCATTTAGGTCATGATATATATAGACATCATCAAGTTTGGTAAAATTCTTGAATTTAGATAATAGATTACATATATTTTGTGCACGACAAAAAAAAATTCTTTCGACTTTTTTGCGGGAATTCCCGTCAGTCACTTGTCTTTAATTAAACTAATGATGGGAATTCCCGCTCATATTCAAACAAGTTTAAAAGCTGGTATTATTCCAGACTACTATCGCGCCAACAAATGCCTACTTTTAATACAAAAAAAAAAACAATTTATTATATAATTGCTATATTTCTGAATAATTATCTAGTTTATCATAACTACTTTTATCTTCCTTCTTTAAATCTATATGGAAAAATGTAACATATTTAATAAATAAAAAATATTTAATAAATAAAAAATATGTAAAAAAAAAAAAAAAAACGCTTTAAGTTATTGGATTCCTAAGTTATTTCACTTTATATTCATCATAAACTAAAGTTTATAACGCATCTGTTAGTTTGAAGACAATATGAAAATTTTAAATTTTCCTAATTTTCAATTGCGTTGGGGCACCCCAAAACATCAAACCAAGTAAGTAATTTTTCGTACGTTTCTGCCAGACATGCTTTCGAGAAGTTTCAGCAAAATCCGTTCATAAATAACGGAGATATGAGCAAAAATCCGAGACAACCTCTAAAAATTTTATCAAAAAAACTAAGTGTATTAATATTGTTACGAACAAATTCATCAACAGATGGCGTTGATCAAACAAAGTGTATTAATATTGTTACGAACAAATTCATCAACAGATGGCGTGTTTATCGACATAATTAAGCATAATATAATTATGCATCCACAACAAAGGTGAAGGGTATATAAGATTCGGCATAGCCGAATATAGCACTCTTACTTGTTTGACAGACAATATGAAAAATTCAAACAAAGTCCTCGGCACCGAAAACTTTCTAAGACAGTCTACGTATTATTGACATTTTGTACTTGACATAATCGCAAATTAATCAACAAGCTTTTGTGTTATTTTCGTTGCTGTCTCTTTTGCATTTGGTTTTGTTGGAAAGCCCCAAAAACAATTGTAAAGAATGAAGTAAAAAAAAAAAAAAAAACTATAACAAAACATTATTACTGTCATACAATTGAGGTCACATAAATTTACATTTGTTCTCTATAATGTGCTATAACCCAGCAAACACAACTTAATACTTGGTATCAGGTATAATTTCAAACCTCTCAGCAGATCTTTAGGAAGATTTGTAAAGAATACTCCTAACTCTCGGAGAGCTCCTTAATTGCAATTATTTATGAAAACATTTTAAAAACGTTAATTTCGAATCATTTTTAATTTGAAATCACACTATTGTGTTTGCTGGGTATCTGCTATTTTTTGCATGCTTGTGTAATTGTGTGCGCTAGTGTGTGGTTGTTTGGGTTATTACTCTATTTATATTTAAATTTATTGCCAAATTTATCTTATTTATTATATAAACAATATAATATAGTTAAATATGCTTGTTTATGGGTTTTTTGTTTTGTTTACAAACTTTAACAAAAACTATTAAACAAATAAAACTATGTATATTTAGTTGGACGAGGGTAGTAATAGAAATACTAGATAGAAATAGCTAAAAGACTACTTACTAGGAAGCGGAAAAGTAATAGAATGTTTACAAAGCCAACGGTTTAAGTTAAATTTTAAGCAAATTAGCAAACCCCTAATTTCCCTGAGGGCGATAAAGTTAAAGATGTGCTTTTTTAAACCCATATTCAGTTTTCTCTATTATATTATAGATAATATTCAAATGTTATTAATTGGGTCAGCAGTGAAGTATCAAATGAAATCATACAGCCTCAATTTAAAATGCTGCCACATTTAAATTACTAACAAAATTCTAATTCAATTGTGTAACACAATATTTTACATAGACTATAATAACATTTTCCAAAAACCCATTAAGTTTTTATACTTGCTCATGTTGCAAATTCAATAATGTGTTAAACTTCAATTAAAAAATTCTTAGAAATAGAAATCTACAACAAGCGATTGCGAAAGCGAAAATATTTTGCTACCGAAACATGTGTATAGACAATCAATTCAAATTGTTACAATAAATGTCTCAAAAACAAAAAAAAATGGTGAAAAAGTAAAAATATTTTCATTTTATTCTAAACTGTGTGAAAAATTGTAAATAAAACTCGTAATGAATGCAAATGTACAGAAAACAATGTATGGAATGTTATGTTGAGTATGAGAACAAACGAATGTTATTTGTACATGGAATAAAATATTTGAAAAGCAAAACACATACATAACCACTCAGATACATACTGACGATCGTATAAATTCTTAATAGTTGAGGATATAAGGTGGTGGGATTGGAAAGTTATCGTATGGTAAAATTTTTGTAACCAAAATTTTGATAGAATAGGAAGCTTAGCTATAAATTTCTGTCCTTCTCCCTTTTTTCTCGAATTCAAATGCATTCGTCAAGAACAATTCAATTGTAAAATTCAAAAATATATATAAAAATGTGTACGTCATTTATTATTTGATCTAAGGTACGGTCACATTTGGCAAATATTTGCCGAAAAAGACGTCACCAATAAAAAACATATATTTGAACTCGTTTATTTATTTATTTAGGCCAAAGCACAGCAAATAAACTTTTGCAAGAGTAAACAACGTCAAACAAATTTGTGCTAAAACAATTGGTTACGCTTTTTAGAATTGAAAAAGGTAGAATATAAGCTCTCGTTAACATTGATAACGAGACCCAACCATGTGGGTTTAATTCAAAATTAATTTTAGCACATTTCCTTGATTTACACTTTTTAACAGTGTTTTGTTAGCATTTCAACAGAATACTGTTAACACAAGTGGTCTGTCTCTAGGGTTATATATTTCGAAATTTAACTTCACACATACATATGTATAGCCATTTGACCGATTATGGGGAATGTGTTTTCAGGTTTTTTATATAGGGGCATAAATATTTCAGTTTACCAGCAATCTGTAGCTCAATTGGTTGGCGCATTTGATCATTAAGCATGAGTTGGTATTTGTAGCCCGGGTGCGGACCCCAGCCGCTGCCACTCAAACAACATCAGTTTGTGATAATTATTAGTTTTGTATCTATAATAACTAATATTTATCACAGCGCCCTCCTTCGGTGGCATAGCATTGAAACGCCACCGAAGTAAAATTTAAAATAAAGGCTATAAAAATCAAGCTTTAAAAATAATGCGCCTACTCGCCACCACAGGCGCTGCACTAAAACCAAACATAATGCACAATTGCAGAGTTGTGATATAAAAGCTTTCTTCCTGTACTTCTTCAACCTATCTATCCCCTTTCCAAGGAAAGTAACGCAATTATATATAGGCATATTAGTGTTACTTCTCTTAAAAAAAAAAAATCTTATTAACTGATCAGTTGCGCCACCACAAAATTGTTAGTTGCAAAATAACTAGAAAAATATTTCGATAACACTTAACAAAAGAATGCATTTAAGCGAAACATACACATATAATCCAAATAAACACAGATAGAACAAAATAAAAGTGTTGAATAGGAGAGAATAAAAAATAAACTGTGAAAAATGAAATGAATTGTATTTGAAAACTAAACACTTCAAACACCAAAAACAACATGATACGTATTCGTTCAGCGAACTGTATGAATTTATTTTAACGACACCACTAAATTCCGTTTACATCGCGGAAACGTTCAACATCCATAATATATTCCCTGCAGGAAATTTGTGTCCATTAAGTTATACAGAAAAGTACCTTTAATATGAACAGTTAGGATCACACTCTAGGTATATGTAGCCTAGATATTACTCTTCCAAACACTCTCTTTTTAAAACATAATAGTAACTCGGCCGTAAATACTCATTACAGATTTCTACTGTTTTTAATTTATTTTTAGCGAAACTCTGAAAACAGTACAAAATACTCGCAATACACAACTACTGAATATCGAGAGCAATATAAGTATATATAATTGTGGCAATCATGTTTATGATGAATCCTTTTATCATAATATGTTGCTCTTTGATTATGATAGAGAACAAAATCAGCACAAACATAACATAATTACTTTAACCAAACATATAATTTCTATAATCAATAAACTTAACTATATTATGGTTGTCGCAATCATATAACTAAATACAGCGACCATAAAATTTTAAAAACGTTTGTAAAAATGTTGAAAGAGTTGTGGTAAACCAATTTTTTCTGCGTGCAGGTAGTACCCTTTCTTATTAACATCTAGATCTTCTTCTGGTTTACTTTTTTCAGAATAACCATTCCGAGCTGAATCTAATCTTATAATTTAGATGTTGCTGGACAATTTTAACTATTATCTTTATAAAACTACTCCTTGTTCTGGCAGATTTGCCGGAGATTTACTTTAGAAGGACGAATGCAATCGTTTAACGACTCACAGAGAGTACTGATGGAGCTTTCCTTAACTCGGTTCCGGAACACATTCTGTACCACTGTAATAAATTGCCTTTACTGTTTTTTTTAGATCTGTCGGAAATTGACATAAAAAGGATAAATGTCACCGATCGTGTAAATAACAATAATATTTTGCTGAACGACTCACAGAATGTACTGATGCTGATTATACTGATTTCCTTACATCCGAGCGATTTTTAATCTTGTTTTTATTTGATACTGTTCTGCATAGGTTTCTCAACTATCTAATTAATTCAATTGTACAATTCTGTTGTTACTTTTCAACATCATTGAATTTAAAACTACATACTTATGCACATAGATATGTATATTTTATTAAGAGTCTCTTCTTATTATTTTATTAACGATATGAATGCCTGGATATCATATCTGGAATTTTTTCAACGAAAGACATTCAAGCCTAACTACAGGTTTCACTAAACTTATGAGAAGAAATGATGTAGCCAAGAATAAAACATGACATAATACACTAGAAATATTATATGCTACTGCTACTTTTATCCACAGTGTGAGAATATGAATTTTTCATGCCTTTTGTATAATGCCCAACCAGCAGAAATAATAAATGTAACCTAACTACTTTCAAATTTTATCTGCACCTTAATAGTTTTGTATTCCAATATTGTTTTGCTTCTTTACAACCCAATCGACCAAATGCACCAGAGAAAGAAGAAAACAAAAGACAGTGGTACTTTGTTTGTGTGTACCAAGCAACAGTACTAGTACTTGCAGTAAATGTGCAATAAATACCGATTGCTGTTAAGAACAAAAAAAAAATACATAAAAGTGAAAAAAATATTGCGTAATATACGTTCCTTTGTTCCTGCGTTGCCACGCGGACCTCTTTCACTCTCTACTTTAAATTGGTTTTTATTGGTTTGCATTTTATTGTCAGACTGCCGGCTGTCCGAACGTCTAGCAGGCTGTTCCGTTTGACTTGCAAACTTGCATGTTGGCATATTTTCCTGTAAATAGATGAACGTAACATAGTGTGTTTGTGCAGGGAATGAGGCACAAAAAAAAAAAATAATTGAAAGAAATATTAAGACTTGACAAATGATATAAGTGTTGTTGAAAATGCGCTTAAACAAGGATAAGTACCGGAAATAGTACCACTACTACTCTTACAAACGACGACAACAACAATAACGAAAAACAAAAAAGAAACACGTAAACAACACAACTAACGACAACAAGAACAATGACAGTTAATTGCTTGTTTGCTACTGACATCAATATTTTCTAAGAACTTTTGTAATTTCTTTGCATATTTTATTTATTGTCTGGCAAATACTGTTGTTTATATTGAATATCGTTTAAACTTTAATCGTTTTTTATCATTATCATTTTAATTATTAAAATCGTAAAATATGTCAGCAAAAATTCAAAAAGAATTAAACTATTCAAAATCATTTAAAAAAGTACCAAAAATAAAAATGTATGATTGGTACGAAAATTCAAGAGTCATATTGGCTGCTTAAAATAGTACCAAAATATTGCTACATATTACTGTTTTGTTCTAAAAAAGTCAGAATTTCAAATAAGTACCAAATACCTGTTTGCTATTTTTGAAATAAATGAAAATGAGTTTTCAAAAAGTTATAAAACTATAATTTGTACCTGTTTTCTCTCCAAAAGGGACAAATTTCAAAGAAGTACCAAATACCTGTCTGCGGTTTTTTAAATAAATGAAAATGAGCTTTTAAAAAGTACCAAAAAGGACGAATATAATTTCAAAAGTACCAAATAACTGTCTACTCTTTTTTAAGCAAATGTAAATGCAGTTTAAAAAAGTAACACCAGTAAAATGTAAGTAAATGTAAAAAAGTACCAAAAACATTTGATATTTTTCGATGATAAAATATGATTGAAATCTAATTTTTATTGGTTTCATTTTGAAAAAGTACCAAAAACATGTCTTTCTGATTTTTAAGCTTCAATTAAAGAATAATTAATAATTCCATAAGGGGAAATATAAGTTACAAATCCTATTAAAAAACAAATCTTTAAATAAGTTATTAATAGAGATTAAATGATTTGTCGAAGTTTCACCACTCCTAAATAGGATTAATATGATCTGATTAAAATTTATCGGTCTTAGTTGTAGAATATATTGGCAATGATTACTGATAAGCTAGGAGATTAATCTCCCACATAATGACTGCTGTAGATTTTCTCAAAACAAAAAAGGAGAGACACTTTTTCTCATTTACTCCTTAATAGCGCAAGGATGATTCGAGACACTATGTAGCTTCTCTTTGATCGTTTTCTTCCCAAAATGTTTTCAATGTTGACATCTCAATAGAAGAAGCTTTGACAATTATTACAATTGACAAAAATTCAATTTCGTTCGAAAATGCACTATGAAAATGGTAAATCTGTATAAGCTACATTTCGTCAAATTCATGACATTTTTCGTGAACATAATCGTGTCACTGAGTCCACTATTAGGAATTAGAGCTTCTGGAGATTCAGGAGCAATTGCCAGAAGTCTTTGCCATCTGAACGTGCTACTGTATGCTGAGCTATGTGGTCTGCAGGCGTGATGAGACATTTTATTTTTTTGAATCATGATATCAAGCGAAGTTAACAACTAAATTTTGGTCTAATTTTTATGATCATGTCACCTATCCACCGAAACAAGGAATTTCCCAATCGCTAATTTCACGAAATGTACACATAGAGAAAAAATATAGTTGTACATGTATTCCACAACAATGTCCACATTTTTAAAAGTTGTTCAACAATACTATGATCACTGTAATTATTTTTATGATGGGGGAACCATAATATGGTTAGGTTACGATTCAGATTATTACTACAATCATATCTATGATTACAACAATCATAACTATGTATATATTTGTTGCAGTCAATATTTATAATGAATTCATTCTTGATTATGATAGAGAGCAACATAATATGGTATATTTTTTCATCAAAAAACTGATTAACATAAACATATAACCCTGATATAATCATGTGAATGGTAAACTTAACAATATTATGGTTGCAGAAATCATATAAATAATTACAGTGACCATAATATTTAAAGAAAAATATTTAAAAATGTTGCAATAGTTGTGGTAAACATGCACAACTATATGTTTTCTCTGCGTGTAGCTGTGATTTAACACCACTGGATTATTTTTATGTGTTAAATACGGGTATAGAATCTATTTAGAGTGAATCGAAACGCATACAGCCTTTAAACTTAAAATCCGTGGCTTGATTATTGAAATAGACCCGATAATTTGCCAAAATGTTTATGAAAACGTTGATAAAAGAATTTTATGTGTGTTTATGATGATCCAATGATTTTCATATAAATTCTTTGTTTCATTTCTTTTTGAAGAGCAAATGTAACTACTTAACTTAACTATTGATATAATCTTATTGAAGTTTGTAATGTCAATAGAGTAGAAGTTGAACTCTCTGAATATTGTCTTTGGCTGTATGAGTTACAAGCAGGAAAACGCTACATTGTGCACTTCAAATTTTAAAAATTTTAACAAGTACGGACGATTTTACGACGTTTTTATTTCTGAATATTTTGTAGTTTGTTTTAGGAATATAAAGTTTTTCATTCAACCAATTCCAAATTTTGTAAAAGTCAGTCATCTTTTATTTTACTATTTACAGGTTTAATTTTGTATGGACGCCCTACTTATATTTAAGTAAAGAGTTTTAAAGCTTTAACAAAACAATTATAAAGAAATTGTCCTTCAAAACTCACTTTAGACAACCTTAAAATATTTATCTCCTTCATAACAGATATAATTTAAGCCTTTTATCCCAGTAATGACCCCGACAAAACAAAACAAAAAGACAAAAAACTTTTCAAATCTCTAGCCATAGTTGTTCATTTTTATACATTAAATAACAACTAAAACTAAATTATTTTCTAGAAAATTAATAACAGTAATTATGAACTGAAAATAAAACATGTTTTTTTTACAAAATTAATCCTTTAAGAGGTATATTTTGAGTAAAAGGATCAGACACTCTCTCACACACAGCCATGCAGCAGAGCCTTTCAATACAAATACATGTTCTGCATACAGACAAAATTACAAAAAATGTCTGCAGTAGTCATGCTGGTCGTTTTTCTTTCAGTTTTGAGTTTTTTTTTTCTTTGTTTGTGGAAAGTTCGTTTGAGAATGCATTTACCAGGATTATTGTACAAAAATACTTTAAACTGGAAAATGTTGCTGCTGTTGTTGTATAAGTTATTGTTGTTGCAACACATTACCATTACAAATTGTACGGCTACTATAACTATAACATTTGCCAGCAACAATATTTAGTGCAACATTGTAAGAGTTTTTGACCAAGTCAAAGGATTGGTAGTCGGGGCAACAAACAAGCCTGCCTTCAACTAGTTGTGCAACCAACAACAATTTGTTTGTCTAGCTGGCTTATACATACATATGTAGTTGTTATTTTGTATCTCTGACAGTTTGTCTATACTGTCAGTATTATAGATACGTTGCCCTCCACTTTCCACCCACAAGTATTTTTGTATGTGTCCAATAATACAAGAAATTATTTCTAGTTGCATAAATTCACACCAAGTATATTCTTTTGTCGGTCATGGACTCACACTCTCTCTATCTATCTTTCTCCTTTTCTAATATTCAAACATAAAAAACTAAAATAAAATCTCCAAAAACTAAAAAAAGAACCGAAAATGTTTGCCAGCTTTGTTGAATTTAGTTTGGTTTTGTGTACTATTTTTGACCTTTTCTATTTTTATCATCTTCTCGTTAAAACACAACTTTGACAAGCTGCTATGAGAAATTGTCTGACTGAAAACTATGGCCATGTTTATCTTTACAAAACTTTAAATGTTTGTCTAACTGAGAGAGTATAACAAATGCTTTTCTCAGTATATACCGGCTGTAGCAACGGTCTTTAGTTATAGAGAATGCCAATAAATATAAACTAAACAAGTCTGTACGATCAGATGGAAGCTCAATCGTTTGTATTAAGCAGTTAGGTAAATCGCTGTTTTGTGTTTGAAGTGCTGATTAAAGCATGAAAATGACTGAGTAGTCTTATAGAGATCTGCATAATTAAACTTCGGTATAGTAGCTCTATGTTTGCAACAAATCCGGCTCCTTGACCACCTCTGCCGGCATCCTAGTGACCAATATAACCTAATAAAACCAAACGCTTGAATGTTTTTATCGTAAAGATCATCAAACAAGTTCAAAGAAGAGTCGATGTTGAAAAACTATAAGATCCAATAAAGTTTAAAAGTCGTGAACATCTCTCTATGAGCTTCTAAAACTAATTCAATATTTGCCTCAAACAACTTTAATTAATGTTTAACAATTGTCGCTGAAGAACATACATGGTACATTATAAACAAGAGGAAAGTAGAATTCATATAATACCTGGGGGGTTACTATCTATTGCGATGCGAAAGCAAATTCGATGCGGAATTTGTACGGCTATGCCGTACTCTACACTATGTACGAGTATTTCATCTATAAACTCGTGTCGCAGGAGAAAAATCGGAGGTAAAAGCGTGTGAACTCCCTCTAGCATGCAACACGACTCTTTTTACTGCGCTCATTTCAGTATAAAAAATGATCTATGATTAGATAATCTAGAATATCTAAATTAAATATTAAACAAAAACAATAAGTGTTAAGCACTTGCTTCATTAGAAAATTTATTAAAGAATTCTTTTATTATTGAACTATAAGGCGGGTGAGCTAAAACTTCTCAACCATTTCTTTCTAAATAGTTGTTAACATGTGACCAAGCTCTCATTTCTGTTCGCATGCAAATGAGTTGTATTCGTTATAGGTTCTTTGTTATGTTCTGGCCAGATTCCAGCAGTTCATAATTGACAGGACCCCTACTGGTCTCATCAAATCAGAGCGTCACTTTAGCGCCATGGATATTTGGCTTTGGTGTCGATTCGGCTGATCTCTTACGCTTCGGGTTGTTGTAATTGATTCATTTTTAATCGAAAGTAACGATTCGGCTCTAAAAGGATTTCCTTTAAGCATCATTAAGGACATACAAAATTGTCCTCCCGCATATGGCACTTTGTTGGCACAAAATGCGACATTTTCAAACAAAAACAAAACTTTGTTTTTTACACTATAATGTTCAATAACTAAGTGCGAATAAATGACAGTAGAATGTAATCTACTTTTTAAAAGTTAGAATTCGTTCATATAAACCAGACTGATGGCCAATATTTCATCATATATTTGCATAGTGTGATCCAAAGCTAACCTTGCAACACACTTACACATACACACACACACACACACACATAAATAAATCATTGTCACTCTTTTAGGGCAAGTATGTTTATGGGGGTTGGTAGGTAGGGCCTGTAATAGTTTTCATACAAGAACAACGCTATAAAATGCATTACAGACAAGCTTTTGGGTGTATGTGTGTGTGGTTGTTAGAGATTGCATGTAAATTAAAGCCAGCATCAAGACGTTACCAATAGTTGTACAACATTTCGGTTGTTGTTTTTCTTTTGCAGGATTAAACACATTTAAAGAGTTTTTTTTTTTCGGTGTGTGGCAGGAAACTGTTTTGCTTGTAGAAATAAAATGGCCATTTGAAAATGGGATTTGTTTATTTCTTTACATGAAATTCTGTAAATAGATCCAATTAGTGTTAATGGAAAATACAAAATGTTTGAAAAGTGTTGGTAGATATAATGAAAACTATTTGGTATTTAAGTTATATTTACAGATGGGATTGTGGTGTAGAATTATGTGCTAATGTCTTGGCATGTTTATTTTTTTGGGTTTCTTAAGGCTTTATAGTCCATTCCCGTCGGCTGATGCTTTAAATTGGTTGTTGGCTTGTTTAGTTACTTTGGCTATTTTTTTACAAACGTTTCTTTTTTTTGCATTCCTCTGAGTTTCAAATTTAATATTTATTCATTTTTAAACTTTAAATTTAAGACACCAAAAATCATAAGTATGCTTTTCCCATACTTATAAATTTGACAATGTTTCCAGCACATATGTAATAAAATCTTTATTTATTATTACAATGCAATAAAACTTTCGACATTCTAAATAATAAAATAGAAAAACAATTTAACACAAGTACAAAAGGAATCCTGCAATTCCCAAGAAATAAACTAAAACCCCAAATCTGGGATTTTTTTAAAATTTGTCCCATTAGATCTGCATTTCTTTCGGAGTTAGTTTAAGGATGAATAAGGAATTCATTTAGCTTACCAAATTAGCTTTCCACTTTGTAATCCCAGCTTTGGAATTTTAAAGAAATTACCTAAGATAAATAGATGAAATTTTGATATTTGGTGCATACTTGGAAAGTTTTCCATATTTTTGATATTAAAATTATGCCCTTATAATTAATTCCCAAAGTCTATTTCTCAATAATGGCGAGTTAAATAGATGATGTTTACAAGTAGATATTGGACAAGGAATAAAAATTTTACTTTACAATAGTATATTTTGAATTATTACATTAAGATGTCTCTAATAATAATTTATTATATATTCATAAAGAAAGTTCCTTTAAAAAAAAGAACTTTTTTGTCAAAAAAATCGTTTATTTTAGGTCAAGATATGATATTGCTTTCAAATATTTTGAGGCGGATAGAAAATTTTTCTGTTTAACCAACAAAACAAATTTAAGAAAAATCGGTCATAAATTCTGACTTACACTTTTTTAAAAAAAAATTTTGATATTTCAATTTGCAAATTCCTAAAACTCGAAAACCACCGCACAAGCAGGACTTTCATATATCTAAGCATAGACTAAATATACAATAATCTTAGAAATGGGATAAAAAAAAAGTTATTTGTGGTTAATCTAATTACATGTGCCACAGAACTCCGGCCTTAGGGTCCAACCTCAAAACTAAAAATGGAATTCTGCTTGACTACGCCCAGGTAAAATTTTGTCCCGAACGGATCAGCAGTATAGAAATGACAAATTTATTTCCAAATAATGTCAATGCTGCCCCAGTATCGATATATATATATATATATCGACAGCTTAATTCCAAAACATGCTAAGTCGAAAAAGTGAGTTTTGCAGGAAAAGCTCCTAAAGTTTACAGGCGATATCTAAAAAACCATATGAGGTGGTAGAACTTTGTTGTTTATAACTATTGATTGGACTAGCCATCCACAACCAAAATTTGACAGAATTTAAGTTGAAAAAATCTAAATTCAAAAACGCAAAAAAATTAAAAACATGCTAAGTCGACATAGCATGGTTTGAAATTGAACTGTCAATATAACCTTTTTTAAACCATTTTATGTATGTATGTTTAAAAGTGCAGAAAGTGGAAATTTAACATACGTATTTCAAATCTTAACTGATAGTCTGATAATGGAGTGGTTCTTCTTGGCATGGATAAAATTATACACTTCTTTTGTTATAGTTAATTGCAGAAGATATTTTTTTTTAAATAAAACTATGTTACCAGCAATAACAATATGTTGCCAGGAATATGGAAAAAGGTCATAGTTAACAATGGCCAATACTATGGCCCAGATTACCGTTCACAACACTAAGTATTTTGATGTTGTATGTTGTAAATTGCGATTACGATTCACAACACTTATCAGCTTAATCGTATGAAAAATTAATGTTGTGTTGTAGTCCAGACAACACAATATTTTAGTGTTTTGAATGATAATCGGGCCCTATATATTATGTTAAGTGCAGAACACATTTTTATTAACAAATCTATATTACCTTTTTTTTATTAACACTCTCCTTAACATACAACATATTTATATATTTATTTTTTATTAACATTCTCCCTCTAAATCAATCACCCCTATCGTGAATAAAAATTCCACATGAAATTTGTTCCCTTTTCACATTTTTTCCTATTAAAATTCAATGTTAAAAAATAAAAGGGAACAAATTTCATGTGGAATTTTTATTCACGATAGGGGTGAATAGTATGTATGCCAAATATATGTATGTATATATGTATCTATGTCTGCCTTAAAGAATTTATTCAATCCTTATTTTTATGGCTTCTAATTTTAATACAGTTTTATATTTAAATACTTTTTAACTTAACAGTATAAAAAAGGAAAAAAAAGAAACTACTTAAAAAACAAACCAAATTTTGACCAGAATTTGTTGCCAATATTTTTTTTTTGATAATGTGTTGGTATTTTATCTTTAAACTGACATCCATAGATACAAATACAACAAAGTTATTTTTATACCAGATGGCTCTTCAAATACATTTCTCCACTAGCAAAAAAAAATTGTTATACGATTTTTCTTATACTGACTGTATCTGTTGTATTCTATCTAGCTGTATCTCTTGGTTGGTCTTCTATGGGATACTCGTTTGAAGCAATAGCAACTCATTCTCATAATCCTTGTTTAGTTTTATGTTTATTTCGAATGCCCTTTGAATATGTTGCAAACAGTAGGGAAGAAAACTGCAATGGAAAATTAAAAACAATATTGTATGTTTCTTATATTCATAGAAAATGGCGCTTTTTCCGAAAACTGGCGAAAATCCCAGTCGGAATAAGGACACCGGTAATGGATATTCACTGGAACTCCAGATTCGACGAAAGTATGTTAAAAACACTTTGGCATAACCTTCTGACTGCTGTTTTATTTGTCACTGTTTGTATAGATTTTAAACAAAATGTCCAGCATCCCTTTCAAAATAAAACTGCACATTTTCTTGTTGTTTAGAAGTTATATTTAACATATTTCCAAAAGGTCAATCGAAACCAAAAGCAATTTAAAAATTTAAGTACAACAATTTCCAATGTGGCGGTTAAATTAAAACAATATTAACAATATTAAAAATAATTGCGATTAATGAATAGATAAGCAAACACACAGAACATGCTTTCTAATCAAGATAACCCAGTGATAAATTGTACTAGTATCCAAATCCATTTATTTCTCACTACTTATTTCGCTGGGTAAGAATGAAACTGTGAATGTAGGTGTTACAACTAAGCTTTATCAAGTTTTATTAATAATCTATACTACAATGTTGCATTATTTAATAGTTTACTATATATACTACAGCATTGTTCACATAAAATCCGGTCACACTTCAGAAACTTTATTACCAACTTGCAGTTATTTAAACAGAAACTCGTGCAAAAATTCTTTGAAAATTCTACGCTTAAGCTAAGCCTTGCTTTACGTGGTTGCCTACTGTATGCAAGCATTCCAGTGGAACATTTTGATTGCGTTTTGAAAAAAACTTGCCGATCTTCGATTCTCAATAGATCAGGTTGCTCAGTACCCTTAAATGTGTGATACTTTAAAAATGTTGAAAACTATCTACAAAAATAAAGTAAAAGTTTAGAAATCAAAAGCTAAGTTTAAAAGTATTCAAAAGATCGCAAACAAAATAAACAGAAATTATATTAAAGGAAAACAGAAACTTGTAGTTATATTGTAATACGTTCAATAAAGCAAAACCACTAGTTTTCAAACTGAAGCAGCAATTTTAAAAAGTTTATGACCAGCAAGACTCATTCAAAATCAGGGAAATTGATTACCTTATGAACTGAATCTTAGACACTCTCGAGATGATTTTGCATGTTCAAAATGCTTGTTAAATTACTATAACCCAAAACCAAATATCCATGGCGCTTAAGTAATACTATGTGTTTGGTAGGACCTAAAAGATCCTATCTATTATAATATGTTGAAATCTGGCCAGACCAACACAGAACCTGAGAACCTGTACCGAATGTAATTCATTCGCTTGCTATCAGTCATGAAAGAGTAGTATTCCGCTTGGCCACATTTTGCAATGCCCGTTAAAACTGTTTAGAAAGCAGAACTTGCTCCGTCTGACTACTAAATATTTGTTACGATCAATGCAGAACGCTCTCTGGGATACGTTTAACTTCAAAACAGGATATCCGAATTTGCCTCAAAAGTAGAGCAGTTGTTTTGTCGCTGTATCAATATGTTGCTGGATATTGTACAAAATAAAAGTTTAAAATTTGAAAAAATCACGCATTTTTATGTTATACAGCCAATATAATTATGGACACAAGGATAGATTTGGTAATTTGGTCTGAAGAGCAGCCTTTAACTATGACTTCGGATATTTATGTAAGAGAATGTATGCATAAGCGTTTGCAAAAGTATTCTGTAAAGTTTTGGACCGATTTAGCTCTGTTATATTATACATAAGCTACATTGAATTGTAGGAATTCGCCTAGTTATCCCCAGCTTTAACCAATTCCACAATATTGGACTATTGTCAAACATATGTAAGTTAAAACGAAGTAGTACTGTAGTTCTGAAGAATATAAAAAATGTTAGAAATTTGGAATAAGTATGCAGTGCAGGTGGATCGAAGTGTTAATAAGGTGCAATAGTTTATAAGATTCATAAAAATCATTCGGATTCGGATAAGAGGAACTGAACTTTAGTTTCTTTTTCCAGCTTTTCTTGAATATTAAAAATTATAAAAACTAAGTATCAAATAAACTTTTCTGATTATTTTCTAACAAATATTCAAAACATTTATAGAACCGGATTTTATGTGAGATATGCTTTGCTATGCAATATTGTACATACAACACTCTTGCAACAATGTGAATGTATTTCTCCCAAAAAAGAAAAAAACAACAAATTTTTCCCTTAAGATTTTAAACTGATACTTAAGATGCCATAAATTTACAAATATGTATGTATAAATTTACAAGTAAGTGAATGTGTGTATGAGTATATGTTTGAGCTATAAATGAAAACCATGCAATTTACCATTTTAGTACTTTGCATATGCTCGTTCCTGTGCTAAACCAGATTAAGGAATAAAGATTTTTTGTGCACACAAAAAAAAAAATATATTCGATTAAAATTTTGTTGCAGCCATAAATGGGAAATTTGCTTTAAATGACGTTGAAATGTGTGTATTTACAAAGTATTTTTAAGGTTTTAAATTGGCAATTTAATTCCAAGAGGAGTTTTCGAACACAAGGATTCCAATTACGCAGGTCTGTCGGGATTTGTTATCACCTGCAATGTGATTAGCTTAGAGTGATGTAGGAATCCTTTTCTTGAGAGATTAAACATTGCCATCTCATGATGTTTAGCTATTCATGTCGTATATTGTCACATGGGTACAGCTGCATATTCATTATGCGAGCAGGAAAGCAAACATCATCCAGGCCAGCCGAAAAAGTTTAAAGACCTAGAATTTGAGGCATTATTCCATGAAGCCGGTTGTCACACTCAGCAAGAGCTTGCTAAATCATTGGAAGCAGTTTCAAAACTTTTGCGAGCAGCAAGATTCATTCAAAAGCAGGAAAATTGGTTACCATGTGAAATGAAGCCGAACAGAAAATTATCGATAACCCAGAGCGCAAGAGATCGTATCTAAATCAAAACCAAATATCCATGGCGCTAAGTCCTATCTATTATAAGCTGCTGAAATCTGGCCAGACCATCATAGACATCATTGGCACATACAGCTTTGAAGAAATGGATGTACGACAGCATGGCTACATGATGCCAGAGTATTTTTTGTCTAAATTGCATGATATTGATGTGGATATGATTCGGTTTCAATGTCATACAATCCACAAAATAATCAAATTACTGCATGAGACATTTTCTGGTCATGTACACAGAAAAATTAAAATTGATTTTTCAATTAAAATACTCGTATATTTAATTAAACATTTAATTGAAAGTGGACCGATGAAGGAATTTGTAGTATTAATTAAAATATTTTGTAAAAATTTGATTAATAGTAGTTTTAATTAAAAAAAAATATTATATTATTTAATTGAAAATTGTTTTTCAATTAAAAATTTAATTGATATGAGTAAAAGTTTAAATAAGACTCAATTAAAAGTTTAATTAAAATTTGTTGGGCAATAATTTTTTCTGTGTATGCTCTCGCTTCGTTGGATTTCTTTCTATTTGGGGGTTATTTGAAGTGAAAAGATTAAGCCAAACTAGTTCGACATAAAAGTACGTAAGTGCAGCTCATTTGCCAAATGTGCCATGGGCTTTCTATTCAATTAAAATCTTGCGTAAATTTTGAGACGCCCTTTACAAGGAACTGGATAGCGCAGTAGTACGCATTGTAAGTGAGATATATGTGGCGACTAACGTGGTTCACAAATTTGTCTGTGAAATGATTACGCATATCTGTTCATATCTGTGACTGGGATGGAAAACAAGACTATATCGAGAAGGATGGAACTTGCTTTTAACACAACCTATAGTTATTGCGGTAAATAAGTTTATCAGACCTTAAAATCGGTCAAAACTATTATTGTTTTATTAACCAGGACTTGAGTTCTGATATTCAGTGACCTTTCTCTGTATGGTTTAACCATTGAGTTCTCTAATGAGGTTAATCGCTTTTGGGTTATTCTTGACAGGACTTAGAATAGCTCATAAGCACAACTAGGTTATGACTGTTAGCGTCTCTTTGATAGAATGAGTGTGTGGTATTCTCTTACTTAAGGAGTTATCTATGAATTATACTGCACAGTGTGTTTTGATTATCGACTCGAAATCAGTTGGTGTTGAACTGGCGTTTTGACATCGTTTTACTTGCAGTTCATTTAGTTTTTGTGGAATAAGAATGTTAATAAGGTATAATTCTGCGATGGTTCAGCCGTCAATATTTCAGGCGAAGAATTTGTTTGATGTCCGCTAGCCAAGCTGTCTCTTATAAAGAAAAGGCAAATTAGGTTTATAGAACACTGCTCCTTCAACAATCTCTCCGAACTATAGGATATGAAGTTAGATTAAATCGAGGTTTTTCTGATTGTGATATCTTTATCTACCTCTCAATTCTCGAACTCTTTCTGTCTTTTTACTTATAGCCCTCTCTAACCTTAAGCTCTAACTTTATCTTCTTAACTATCTATTTAGGCAACACAAAGGGACCAAACACATGGACCTAAATGAGCTGTATTTCTGAATGACGGCCTGTTAAAATAAACTCCGGACAAATGACGCCATGAACTGTGCTACATCTTTGAATGAACTAGATGAGCATAATTGGGAATAAGCGAGATGATTGTTTGAACCGAAACCTATCCTTGACATTGCTTGAGAGAGAATTAACTATTAATGGGATAGTTTATCTGTGCTCTTTCGTCCGCCTATCACTTTTTCTGAAAAGTGCTAAGTTGTAGAATCTGATATCAGTCGAAAAGAAAGATATTACAGAACATTTGGAACGCAGTTAGATTCTTTTGAGGTGGCAGTAACGTTTTGTAATTCATAAAAATTAGAGTCCGCATAAAAAGTATTGCTCGAACTTGGAAAATGTATTATTTTCCACACTATAAACAATTACTTAATTTTTAAAAATATACACATATGTATCTACTCTTGAATAAAAAAAAAAAAAACACCACCACCATCCTCCTTTTTGGACTTCAAACATTTGCATGGGAAAAAAGTTCTGCCAAAGGGTTCTTTGAATGAATTTATTATATTTTTTTCTATTTGAGTTTACGTTTTTTTTTTCCTACACACCGCAATGATTTCAAAGTACCAGGTAGGTGCACAAACAGACAAGAAACTATGGAAAAAAAACTTTATTCTTTTTCATTGCAATGTAAACAGCATTTTGTAAAACTAAAAAAATGCACAAAACAAAAAAAAAAATGCAGAAAACTTTTTTATAAGTTTTATTATAATTCCTTTTTATTTGGCTAAAGGTAAAAAAGCACCATAGCCAATATTTAATGGGAGTTGTCTTTTCTAGTTCTTGTTGTAAACTCCAAAAACAAAAAGGAAAATATGTATTAAAAACTTTCTTGTTTTAGAGTGGGCGAGGGAATGTTTTTCCTTTGTGCAGATCTTAATGCAAACAAATTGAGATCAGCTCTATTTGTGGCATAGTAAATACATACTTAAGAGTTTATAAGTAGTTTGTGGATAAGTATTGTTTATTGATGTTTTTTTTTCTTTGTTTGCGATGAAATAGATATTCATTCGTATTAGAATTGTTGAAGGATAGAAGATAGGTTGAGAAAGGAAATGAATTTTCTGTGGGAAATAAAAAATTGAAATGAGTTCAAAGCGATGATTTACTATTGTTATTATGATTGGTATCTTTATTTATTGATATTTAACATTTTGTTCTTTAAAATTAGTTTATCTGCCAAGTGACACACAATTTAATTCCATTTGGAAGTGGAATTAATTTTGTATTTTGCTTCTATAGAAAAATTACCAGAAGAATTTTTTTCGGAATGAAACCACTTTTAATTTCCTATGTGGGATTGTAATTTTAAGCATTTCTAGTTGCATTACGAAAAAACTTTTCGTTTTACTTTTTCTGTAGAAGCAAAATACAGAATAAAGTCCACTTCCGAACATAATTAAATTCTGTGACATTTCAAAATGAATTTCAAAACTTTTTATTACAGATTTTTAAAAATAAAAATTTTGTATTTTTTGATATTGGGCAAAATTTTTATTTTTTTTTTGAATCGGAATTACGTCTCCAGTGGCATAATTTACCTGGAACCAGCCAAACGAAACAGTTTATTACACAGTCAAGGGTTTAATACCAGTAGCTACAATCTTTTGGAAATAAACTATTTACAGACCAAGGTATAGTTTTGGATACTAGAAATTTGCTTAGGGCAATGTTGAGTCGAATTCAAAATGTTTATTATAGATTTTTAAAAGTTATGCGTCAAATCTTGATCGTTTGCTAATATTCACCCCAATCGTGAATAAAAATTCCACATGAAATTTGTTCCCATTTCAAAGTTTTCCTATTAAAATTCAATGTTAAAAAATAAAAGGGAACAAATTTCACGATAGGGGTGATTAATTTCTTTTTTAAAGCAAAATTGATGCGATCTGAAAAATATCACTAGAAATGAAATACAGAATTATTTTAAATTGGTAATACGCTTACATTTCGGCCATTTATAGACCGATTTAGATGATATACACAAATAATTCATAAGGTATTACGGTCAGATTTTTTTATCTGAATAAATGTTTTATGCCCTTATTCATAAAACTTACAACAGGTTTATAAGAGGTTTATAAAGCAAATTTTGTATGGAAATTTACTTTATACACCTGTTATAGGTCTGTTGTAAGGTTTTTGGAATAAGGGGGTTAGTATTTATTTTTAGACTGAACACGAATCATTTGGTATATGTTTTGATAGTGATGGATAAATATATAGAAGTTAACGAACATATTGTTTCACTTCCTTGGACAATTTCTAAAAACCTATTCTACGTTGGTAGATAATTGTTTGCACGCTTTTTAAAGAATAGTAATTATTGGGTGTATAACTTAAAAATGCTAAATTTTTTAAATTTTTCACATTTTTAGCTTTTATTTTAAAACATTTGTACAATTTATTCAAAGAATTGACCTTTGTTAGCTATGACCTTTTAACATCTTTCTGGTAACTTATGGATTCCGTGCCAAAAAAAAAACTGCTAATCTTTTGAGGTTAAAAACGAATAAAGACAATTTCGGATACCGTTCTGTATCATAGAGAGAGCGTTCTGCATCGATCAAAACCAATATTAGTAAGCGGAAATGCCAACGCCTAGAGTAGAAGGCGGGTGAGACCAAACCTCCAAACATTTGCTTTGTAAATATTTTTTGACATGTGACCGAGCGTTGTCATAATAGAATATGAAGCTTTCATGTCTGACCGCATATTCACCCAATACCCGCCTCAAACGAACCAGTTGAAATCGGTACAGATTCCAGATTTTAGCAGTTCATAATATATAAGACCCTTTTTGTCCTACCAAGAACAAAGCATTCGGGTTATCGGTGCAAAAATGATTTATTTTTATATCACTTAAGCGGCATTTCTCAATTCTCAATTCAAGGTCTCTTGGCTTCAATTCATATGGTAGCCAATTTCCCTGCTTTTGGATGAATTCTGCCGCTCGCAAACTTTTGGTCTTCAAACTTTTTTGGCGGGCTTGGGTGATGTTTGTCTTCCGTGTCAAAATCACCACTTCTGAACCGCTCAAACCATCTCTCCTCGCACGTTGAAACCGATTGAAGTCATTCACCGTAACCTTCCTGTTTACACTATATTGTTGAATAATTAAGTGAGAATAAATGACCCTTCAATATGCCATATAAGTTACTAAAGACAACAACCGTGTTGAAAAGATATGCCAGCTGCTGTGCATCCTACATTTTGAAGTTATACACCCAATATGAGTGATGATCAACAAATAAAAACAACTTTCTGTAAAAATTATTTCTACGATAGTGAAGTTTTTCCACCCCATATTCAGAATTTTATTTTCTTTATCAATTATTATTAGTATTTAAATTTGTAAAAGCTACTACGACCACAATCAATGTTTAGGGAACCATGTATAAAATTACACTTGTAACTGCTGAAATTATAATTTAAAATGCTAATTCAAAAGGGATGCTTAAATCCCACAATCATTATCATATAAAACAAAGAAAAAAACGGGGATTTACTTACCCCACAAAAACTCCCGTATCCATGTAGTGTGTATAATAGAATATGGTGACAACGGTAATGGCAAATAAAGCCAAAACGCAACGTCGCACATTAATGGCTTTAAGATGTGGCAAACCGAAACAGCAACGGGCAATTAAATTACTGCAACAATTACAATTTGGACTCGTTGAAGATGACGACGACTGTGACGATGAGGAGGAGGATGAGGATGAGTCCGCTGTTGTTGAGCTGGGCAGCAGTGATTGACGCAAATATTGATTATTATACAGAGAAGAGTTGGATGAGCTGTTGGAGGGTGGCTGATGGTGGTTAGAGTTTGTATACAAATTTGTTGAATTGGCATTAGACGTGTTATATACATTATTGACAGCTTCATAGTTGCTAGTTTTGTTGTAGGATAATGTTGTGGCCGCCGTTGTTGTTGTTTTTGTAGTTGCTGCCGCTGTTGGCAATTGCATTAATCCTGATACGTTTGATGATGTGGCTAATAGAGGCTGATGCTGTTGTTGCTGCTGTTGCCTTAATAAGCCGCCAAATGTTATTGAATTTTGTTGTGTCGTTTGTGTGGTTGCCAATAAAGTTGTTGTTGCCGAATTCAACGATGAGCAGGATGTTGCCGAGGACAAAGATGAACTGTAGGAGGGTGATGCTGTTACTGTTGCTGTTAATGTAGTATCATGGGGTGGTGTTTTATGGCAGGATGTTAAACTAGCTTCTGTAGTAGTTGTAGTTGGCATTGTGTTGCATGAACTTTGGTTAGAGCCATTATATACATTACCAAAATATTTGCTATTATTAAAATGCATATTATTGTTGCTGGAATTACTGCTGCTACTGCTGCTGCTAGTGAGTTTATTGTTATGCGGGAGTTTTAGCAATTTTTGTGCGCTGTGATGATTATTAGTGGTTGTGGCACCACCACTGCCATTCCCACTGTCACTTGTATTTATGTTGCTGGTAGTAGTTGTTATTGCTAGTGGTGGATTATTTGCATCATATGGCTGTTTGTTGTGTTTCATATGCCGGCTTGTTCGGATATTTTTAACATTTTCGGATGTTGTTATTGCTCTTTGTGCCGCTGCTGTAGGTTTTGATGTTGCGGTCGTTGATAAAGATGCTAATGGCGATAATTTTGTTGCTAAAGCCGCTGCTGCTGGCCACGTTATGTTAGTTAAACTTACACTTGCCTCTTCACTGCTGCAACTACTACTACTACTAGTACTACTACTACTACTGCTGCTAGTACTATGTCTGTTATTAGTATTTGGAGCCGTACCAACATCATTATCATGAGCTCCATTGGTTTTATTTACCCTTGTACACTTTGTGGTATTTGGCAATAGTTTGTCATATTTGTGCCGATTTTTTATAGAGGATGCCAGGGGCAATTTTGTAGACTTCCAGATACCATCATCATTATTATTGATGTTGTTATTGGTATTGATGTTGTTGCTGTTGCTGCTGCTGTTTTTGCCATTTCCCAAACTCCAGCCATTGGCTAAAATATTGTTGTTGCTGTGGCTATTAGCTAAAAGAGACATGTTGTTGTTTTTTAAAGGTTTAAGGAAAACTTCACTTTCAATGGTTTTATTCAAAAGATTCGTTTTCTTTGCTATTGTCATAATTTTTCTCTATTAATTATTCTTTATTATTATTTGTTTTCATAAATTTCAGCAATCCCTTAAGTGTTATGGGAACCTTGTTGTTGTTTTTTTTTTATAATAAAATATCGGTGGTTGCTTACAGTATCGCACGTAATCCAAAGCTAAAACTGTTCCAGAGCAATCTATTTAACTTTGCAAGTCTTTGAAAACAAAGAGAACGTGGCAGCTGGAGAGATATGTAAAATATGGCACCTACTCTTAAATTAAGTAATTCAAAGTTTACCACAAAATTATTTGAAATTGTGTTTCGTGTTTGTAAAATAAAATACAATACCATAAGTACAAATAACACTTTCACTTAAAATCAACTTTTAAAAATGCTTAAAGTTTTTTTTTTATAATTTTGCTTAAAGTTTAGTTTAAATTTAGAATTTTAGTTAAAAAGTTTATTAATTTATTTAAAACTAAATGTTAAACATTGAATTATTGTATACATGCGTTGCTTTCTCTTGAAATATTAAAAAAATATATTTTTATTTTTATTTATAGTTATTCAGTTTGTTGTTTTTCTTGCAGTGTAGTTTGTTTTTCTTATAAATTTATTTTGCAAATTGTTTTTCGCCACTTGATATGTTTCCAAATTTTAATATATTCAACACTTTGTGTGATTTTGTTTTGTTTTATGGCCATGGTATTTTGTTGCAGCATCACTTTGTTGTAAAATGATTAACAGCAGCAGCCTTCAATATGGCAGCACCCTGCCACACCATTATTGTGGTTCTCCTTTACTTCCGTTATGAACTTCAAAAAAGCACATGACATTTCTATTTTTATTTATATATAATTCTTTTGTTTTTACACTTCTTTTGCTTTTGCTTTGTCTTTTGATTTTATTTTAATTGGCACATTTTGCACGCAGCATGCAAGCAGCAGTCTTTTGTAGTATTGCACACAATTAAATTCATAATTGCATTTTATTTATTTATTTATTTATTTACCCAAGTTAACTTTGTCAATTTGATAATAATTCTTTTTTCATTTGTTTTTGTTATTATTGCCGTATGTTACGATATGTAGGTGTAATTGTTTCCGCAGGGGTTTATTTTTCCTCTCTTTGCTGGCAATTGTTATCTGCAATGAAAGAAATTATAAAAATTCAAATAAACAATTTGTTAAGCAAATGTATGTACAAGGATGTCAGTAAATATAGTAAAGTTGTAATAAAAAATAGTAAATATAATTAAAAAATGAGTTCAACATGCTGAGATACCG
This sequence comes from Bellardia bayeri, assembly GCA_950370525.1. Classification (NCBI taxonomy): domain Eukaryota; kingdom Metazoa; phylum Arthropoda; class Insecta; order Diptera; family Calliphoridae; genus Bellardia; species Bellardia bayeri. The sequence continues at coordinate 89,989,225 of OX493267.1, forward strand.
CAAGGTAATGCATACGCGATGTCTAACAGGGTTTAAAAGATTTTTATGCAATGATGTATATTCATTGGATAGCTTGTAGTCTATGATATAGAATAATAAAAAATTTGTCCCACTGTTAGTTACTACACATGTATCTAAGTGGGATACATCCAGTGTTTTTATTGTGCAATAACCATTAAGAAACGTAAGAACTATTCTTCATCTTTGCATCATCATGAAATAGTCAACCCAAAAAACTGTGATGTTGCTAATTCAGTCAATTTTTGCTCAACATCTTCAAATTTCTCTTCATCCTCACATGTTTAACTCAAAGTCGCTGCAGACCACTCTACCCTTCCGGGATTGGTTAGCCCAAAGCTGGAAATTTTGTCATATTTCATTACGCCGCTATCTGTTGAAAGTTAGCTGTAACTCCTCTGTTAGATAATAGTATCGCATCCTTCAGCTATTTACAAAATTTAAAATGTTTTCTCATTTTATTGTTTTGCACAAAAATTTAAAATTTATTTATAAATAAAAAGCTCAAATTTTTTAGTTAGGCTCGAGTTCATTAAATTATTTTTACTGAAGTTAGGAATTACAACTTGAAAAATTTATTATTAAAAATTTTTTTGATAATTTTTCTTGACTGGGGATCGAACCTGGGTTGTTGAATTTACATATGTTTCGAGAAATCCCACTTTCTCTCATCAGAATTCTTTGCGTTCTTTTTATTTTTTTTTAACATTAAATTTGAATAGGAAAAATGGGAAAAGGAAAAAAACTCCCGCGGAATTTTTATTCATAATTGGGCTGAATATATATAAAAATTTTGAGAAACAAGAAATTCCTGAAAAAAGTTTTTTTGCACAACAAGGCAAAAATGTAGGTTTTTTTTTTTTGCGAAAACAAAAATTTTTTAAACTGAAGTAAAAATTTTATTTATTAAAATTATTACAGAAATTGTATTTAGCTTGAGTTCATTTTAATTAATAATTCACACAATAAAATTGTAAAGTAATAATTTTTAACATTTGGCACATTTGAATGCATTTTTTGCCCTGCCAAGGGCGATCCTGGACGCTGGACTTGTAAACATCATCTATTTAATTCACCATTATTGAGAAATAGACTTTGGAAATTAATCGTATTTGTTTTATTAAAATTTATTTTTTTTATATATTCGGAGATTTTTGTGCAAAACACTAAAGTAAAAACCAAAATTAAATTTTTTATATTTCCCAAAAAGTTTTGAAAAATCCCAAAAATGGAATTTTTTTAGATTTTTGCCCATAATGTCTCTACCAGCAGCGGAGTGAGTTATCGAAACTTTAAAATCGTTTAATATTTTTGGATATCGACAATGCGATTTGAAAACATTTGCCCTAAAGTTGAATTTTACATATAATTAAATATTACAACATATTGCCTTTAAAGTTAGCTTTCCGAAAAATATAAACACGTTGTAAGTCTTTTTGGAAATCTCTTAAATTTTTTATGCCATAAAATCGCAAAAAATCACATTTTTAACATGTTTTACCATTAAATGCATATAACTTTTAACTTTATGATGATTTCTAAATGATTCGTTTTTTTACTAGGTTTATAAAACTGTTATTATTAAAAAAAAAATATTTAAAAACAAGTAAGAGTGCTATATTCGGCTATGCCGAATCTTATATACCTTTCACCTTTGTTGTGGATGCATAATTATATTATATACATACGTACATATATACATATATTATATTATTACGTTTTTTACCTTTTAAATATTGTTACGTTTTTACCTTTTAAAAACGGTGGTTTATTTCCATTAAATAAACCGTATTCTTTTTAATTGCAAAATAAAAGCGTCAAGTAGTTTGAAGAAAATATAACGAGTTTTTATTTATTTAAATGTACACAAACACAATTAAAAAAACTGAACACACTGTCTTTTTACACACTTATATTACGGTTTAAGAACACACTTAAATTTTTCGAAAATTTTTTACACACTTAAACACTTTGTTTGATCAGCGCCATCTGTTTATGAAATTATTTGTAACAATATTAATACACTTAGTTTTTTTGATGAAATTTTCAGAGGTTGTCTCGGATTTTTGCTCATATCTCCGTTATTTGTGGACGGATTTTGTTGATTTTAAATAGCAAGCTTCTCGGAAGCATGTCTGACAGAATTATTGAAGATTTGGATCCCGAAGATATCTGGGGACTTCAGAAAATTGATTTCAACAGACAGACATACATACAGACGGGCATGTCTTAATAGACTCCGCTATCTATAAGGATCCAGAATATATATACTTTATAGGGTCGGAAAATTATATTGTGGAAATTACTAACGGAATGACAAACTTATACATATATACCCTTCTCATGAAGGTGAAAGGTATAAAAATAGGGTGACTACAAAAGTTAAAAATTTAAATTTATAATAATAAAATACATATCTACATATCATATCTAGTTTTCACTACCTATATAGATTTATCTTTGAAATCTGATCACAAACGAAGAACTGGGACCGTTTTTAATTTCTCACATAGCCAAGATGCCCCATTTTAGGGATCTCGGGTTCCGACCCTGTTAACCTTGTGAGGACAAAATTCAACACTTAATCTCAATAACACTTCCTCTTTTAATTTAAAAATTACAGATTTATTTCCCTTTTATCAAATTCCCCCACTGAGTATTTCACCATTTCAATAGTGGTTTAAAAGTTGGAGGCAAATATTTCTGCCCAAGTATTACCATTATCCTGAAGACATAACATACAATGAGATCGTTGAACTAGATCAAGACTCGAATCAAACCTGTCGCAATATGGTGTCCACAGTCTGCTTCAGATATATCTCAGATAGATCGTTCAGAAGACCAAGTCCAAAAATGTAAAAACAGTTGATTTCTTTTCGCTTGCACGACAGCCCTAGGAAGAGAATCGAAGTTTGTTCTTTCAGTTCTTATAAACACACACTTCCCTCAAAAACTTACCAGTTCCATTATAAGCCCTTCATTGTCAGTCTTCTAAAAAGTTTTTGACTAGACATAAGACTAGGTTTTCCATCGGACCCAAACTAGTCTGATTTCAGATAGACGTGTTAGCCTGGATATTCAACTGTTCTCAATATTTAGAACAATGACTGTACTGCCAGACTAGAGCTTCCAGATAATGTCCAGACTTTCCTAATAACCCATACCACACTGCGTTTATCTGAAATATTTATTATTGACGTCTGGTAGCAATAAGAACTTTCACCAAAATCATAGGACAATATTGAACTATTATGGTTCTAACAGAACAATAGATCGTTCTCGGTTTAAGTCCCTATGTTGCAAAAATACTTAGTATGCTTTGATAGCATAATTCCAAGGCATATGGCCTAACCAGAGAATTTACAGGCTGGAACAGTTTTTAATTTTAGATTATTTCGTCTAGTAAATGATATAATAATGGCAATCTTTCCCATTTATATATTTTAAGATAATATAAGAGATGTTACCTCTTCACAAATATAACCAGATCTTCCGAGTCACATTGAGATCTCCATAATTTGATTGGTTTTCGGGGTTACCTAATGAAACTAAACTGATGTCATGATTTAAATAAACGATTGATCTGTGGTGGTTTCAGATAATCCACATATTTTCATACTTCCAACATAAAAACACTAGATGCCAGCGTTTTCGGAAAACGTAATTCATTAGCAGTTCAGCATACAGTGATGCCAAATTTACATTTGTCAAATATTTGCCGAAAAAGACGTAACCACTAAATAAAATATATTTGAACTCGTTTACTTTTCTCGTTTAGGCCAAAGCAAAAGAAATATTTAATTTTAATTTATTTGATGCTGATTGATCGTGCAAAACTCTTGTAAGAGTAAACAATGTCAAACAAATTTGTGCTAAAACAAGTTGTTCTGCAAGTGGTATGAGTGAATATTTGCCAAATGTGACCGTACCTTAAGTTGTTTTCGATTTTAGGGGTTTGTATACAATTTCTTTTATAACACAGTGTCATTTTCATCATTCGATTCGATACTGTACTCGATTGAGTAGAAACAATTGTTTCAAATGAAAATTGTTCATCTCATTCCAAGTCTATTGTCTGGTTTTAACTAACATTTAAATTACTATTTTACACATGAACCAACCAACCACTTTCCGAACAAAATACGTGTAGAAGAAAATATAAATTTAATGTCTATTTTAGTAGAATATGTAGAAACATTACTGGAAACTTGTATGGTTTGACACTTATTTATCTACTCTTAAGTTTTTACGATTTTCATTGATAACGAGTAATCAATGAACTTCAATTGCACTCGCATGCAGACACAATATGACTGGCACGTACGTAGTTAACTTAAAATACTTATACGCACTCAGCCATTGACTTCTTGTTCATTCATTCATTTATTTTTTGGAATTTAAATTCAAATGTATAGACGGGAGTGTAGGGCTTAAATGTTTCATAGATGTTGAAATTTGGTTTGTAGTCTGGCACAATAACAAATAATATGCAATCGAAATAGAATTTCTGAGAAAAATGGTTTTGATTTCCTTATTTTAATTTTGTGTTTTTAAGTTTTGTAATGAAATTTTCTTTTTTGTTTGCAAATATTTATTTCTGGGTTGTGTATAAATCTGTGAAGAAAATTTTATAAAATTTGTACATCTACAACAACATAAATTTATAAATTTCCTAGAATATTTACCAATAACTGTCAGTTTATGCACATGTCTTAAACATGAAATGTTTGCCAAAAATGTAATGAAAGTTTAAAAGTACAATCGAAAGGCTTAGTGTAATAACTTGTTAAGCCACAACATACAATAGAAATACAGAAAAAGGAATTAACTTAAACTATTTGAAAGTTTATGATATTCACCCCTATCGTGAATAAAAATTCCACATAAAATTTGTTCCCTTTTATTTTTTTAACATTGAATTTTAATAGGAAAAATGTGAAAAGGGAACAAATTTCATGTGGAATTTTCATTCACAATAGGGGTGAATAGCTAAGAATGGCAAATACCTTAAATAAATTTATATTGTACAAATGTTTCAAAATAAAATCTAAATACTCAAAAAATTTCCATTATTAAATTGTACACTAGAGTGGTCCAATAGTCATGACTATAATTTGATGTGGTAGTAAGAAATGATTCAGGACAGATATGGAGTCCTTACCGAGCCATGAACACCGGTATACAAAATGTTATGATCGGACTAAAAATAGCGACACAGTATTTGTAGGCGTGGCAAAAAAATAAAAAAAAAACATTTCTGTAATTGTTTATACATTATCTTTAATTCTAGGGGGTGACTGACACAACTTTGTTTCTTGTATGCAATGTCATTTTACATGGTACATAAAAACATGCGAATTGATTATTTTAAATAATTATTTTTATTTTATTTTCTACTAATTTTCGAGTGGCCTCCTTTTCCATTAAGGATCAATAACTTGACTGCCAATGTATTGGCAACCAAACAAGTGTCTGATAAAAAAAAAATACTACAGCAACCAGCAACAACACTATACATACGTAAAAAAAAAAACTTCAAAACTCAATCAATGAATAAAATAAAAAATTATTCCGATATACAAACAGGAGAGTCTGTATTGTAGTACAGCAACAACATAAACAACAACAAAAAATGAGAAAAAAAATGAGAAAAAAAATAAAAACAAAATTATGGAAAAAAAAATCACAATACACTGATTGGTATTTGTTTTGCTATTAAACTGATACAAAAACAAGTTAGAGTGATATATTCGGCTGTGTCGAATCTTTAATACCCTCCACCTAAACGTAATAAGAAATACAGAAGCTACACTGGTTATAGGACTAGAATATCCTTATTCCGTATTTTCTATTCAGTTTTAGTGCAAATTTTATATATATTGTTTGAAATGCAATTTTACGACCAACATAATTTATTTTAAATGTCTTCAAATTTTATCTAATTTTAACCATTTCTAATTGATGTAATTACCGATTCTTACTGTAATTTACAGAGTTTGTCTGATTTTCATAATAATCTTGAATGCAATTTAACAATTTATAAAGTTAAATGAACATTTTTCCATATTCACAACAGGTTAAGAAACAGAGTAAAAGGATAAGATATAAGGTGAGGCTTTTTTGTTTGAATTTGGTCTCAATAACATTATTTACAAGAGACTTATGGGTGGCATAGTAGAAGTGGATCAATTATGGACTGATAGCTTCTAAATCCAGTATCCAGTAATGCAATTTGGTTGAAATTCATCTCAATAACGTTATTTACAAGAGTTGTATGGTTGGTTGGTATGTTCGGCAATGGACTTAGTTTGGGAGCTATTGCCGATTATTGACTGACAGCTATAAAATCCAGTAGCATAATTAAAATTACTGATCTATATAAAAGTTGATTCCATATCGATATTTATTAGACATTTTTGTGGGTTTAGTTGTTTTTCGGAAATGGTTCTTATATGGCAGCTATGACAAATTATGGGTAGATCTTCTTAAATTTTGAAACAGTGATTTTTATGCATATGAATATATTTCACGTCGTATTTCAACATAATAACGGTATATTTACATATATATTTATTTATATATTTAAGATATACATATATTAGTATTTACGTAAATTTTGGAAGTGCACCTTATATGGGATATATAGTCAAATATGGACCGCTATTCTCAAAATCCAGCAGTTTGATTTTGGCATGTATGTAACGGATCCGTTTTGGATCGGTGCCGTTATTTATAAGAGATTTATGAATATTAAAGTGATTTTCGGAAGAGGGCTTTATATGGGCGATACGGTTAAAAATGGACCGAAATTTTGTGGGATGATTTTTATATATATTTAAATGAGATACATATATATTTTTTGAGTCGGTACCGATATTTATACAATAAATATAGGGATAAATGTTTTTTTCAGATGTGGTCCTTGTATGGGAACTATGACCAATTCTGGACCGACCACCATAAAATTTAGTACAACAATTAATTTGCCTATAAATATTATTCATGTCAAATTATTATTTATATCTGTTTTATACGTATTTAAGTGAATTTTGGAAGTTAGCTATGGTCAAACATGGACCGAACTAAAAAAAAATTTCGTTTTGCGATTTCTTTTTGCATGAAACTTATTTTTGCTTAATTTTGTATTGATATTCCAATTTTATAGGCATTTATGTATAATTGAGCACTATTTCGGGAAGATTTTTGTATAGGGGTTGTGAGACATCATGGACCTATTCTTACTATTTTCCTCACACTTTCCTTCTTTTCCATAAAAACAACGTATACAAAATTTCATTGGAATGTCTGCAATATATTTTAAAATATAGTTAGAAAAATGTTTAAAAATATAAATTTTTTATGGAAATTGTCTTACATTTTGATCCATAACTCTTGTTCTACTAGAACACCGATTTTGCTGATTTTTAATACCAAACTGCTTAGGAGAACTATAAACGGGTTTTTGTAAACTATGTTAATTTTGAACAATTATTATTTCTAGTTGAACTGTTAATTTTTTAAATTTTTGGTATTTCTTTAGTCAGGCTCAAGTTCATTAAATTTAATTTTTTGTGTCGTTTGGACGTAAGAGTGTTTTACACAGGCAGACAAACGGACATGGCTCAATAGACTTAGAATATCGCAAGGACCAAGAATATATATATTTTGTTGGGTCTCAGATGAGTATTTCTCAGTGTTACACACGGAATGACAAACTTATATATACCCTTATTCCCCACTTATGGTGGAGGGTATAATAAAAAACGTAATAAAAAACAAACACAATATTACTTTTTGAATTGAAATGTATGACAGCAAGAGAAAAATTCCACTAAATGTTAAATGTATCTTATTGTGCCATTATTTTGTGGTATTTTTAACAATTTATGGCCTGAAATGTTGTTCACCGTTGCCATTTATTGTACATTATTTTTTGATTATATTTCTAAATTTATGGTTTCCATAATTTTTAGAGCCTTTCAAGGGTCAATAACAATTTGTTGGATTGTCGTATTTATATATGTACATATGTACTCGTATATACCACAATAAGGAAAACTTAAATCTGGCGAAGATTATGGGGACCGTATTTATGACACTTCTACTGTAATTGAGTAGTATGTTAAAACATAGTTTTGAAGTTTTATGAAAGTCCTTTTTAATTATTTTTAAGAATTTTCTCTAGTTCTGAAAAACTGAAACAATTTATAAGCACATACCAAAGTTGTGTACCGTTACCGTTACAGTTAAACCTTCATCTCGAACAAAAATACCGAAATAACTACCATTGCCGTTGCTTCTAAAATAATGCTACCGTTTTTCTATAAATGATTTTAAATTATAAAAACTATAATTGAGTTTATTGCAATTGACATAATTTAAAATCGTGGTTGGTTAAAGGTAACGATTACGGCAATTCGGATTATTTCGGTAACGAAATATTGGCATTTAGAGTTTTTTCAGAAAATATATTTTAACGGTAATAGTAATTTAAATCTGACTTCAATTCTCCAAAAATCCGGTCGCATTCCAGAAATTTTTTTAAATACAAATGATAGAAAAGCTTATGGTTTGTTCAGCGTTTTATATTTTAGCCACATTTTAGTTATAAAATATAATCAATCGAAATATATTTGAACGACTGCTAAACAATGAAAAATCAAAATAGAAAGATAATCTTGCACAAAGACCGGTTCAATGATTCCAAAAGAACTAAAACTTTCAAAAATATATTTCGCTGACATTATTGACAATAAATTGTCTTGGAAGCCCAGCACTCCGTCTAGAACACAAAAGGCCATGACGGCAATGTATGTCTGCAGGGCATCATATCTTAGTGCAGGAAATGGCTATATGATGCAGTTACTAGCCCGATACCATTTTAGGAGGTATCTGTCTGCTGACAAACACTGCTTGATAATTCGAACTGTATGCTTTTTTAGAAAGACTTGGTGGTGGTGGTGGTGACTTGGTCTATAGAACTCCCTTATCCATCTGCTTGAGAAAATTCGGTTTTTCTATTCCGAATAACACGGAATTAAATGAAGATACCTTTTTGACTCGACGAGCCTCTGCCTTTAAAAAAAAAGCATCGAGTTGGAAGAGATGCCCGGATAGACCATGAGATAGTGTGCTAGACTATCAGTCGGAGGGTTGCGAGTTCGTTTGCCGCCAAAGACTCTGGGTGTTTTCTGCAGACAAGCTTCGCAGTTTGTGTTTGTTCAAAAGAAGTTGTCTACATCCATAAATTTGGAATAAGAATGTCTGTCCTTTATGAATTCAAATGTATGTAGCATTGTTTAGTCTAGTATATCGTCTATTAAAAGAGCAACTAGTTGGCTCAGATATAACAGGTTATCGGATACATATATATACGTATATATGTATGTATACTGATAGTTAAGATACATTGAGTTTGGTCCAGGAATACGGGATATCCTTAAACAAAATGGTAGCATATTCGTCTGTTGTAATCCTATGGATGCGTGGGCATAGAGATGCTATAGACAATAGTGTTGAATTGGACCATATTGCCTGACGGTAACGTAGACACAATCATGCAAAAAGACATGGATTATCCTACAATTACATCTGCAGGAGTTGCTACAATGGCGAAGAGAGAGAAATTATCAGGTATGTTCTGAAAATCATTTTTTCGTAAAGTGATTTGAAATGACTGAAAAGGTGTTCTGTGCACAAAAATTATTGAAATCTCGTGATTTAAAACCGGTCATCTAACAGCCTAATGATTTCTAATCACTTACAAGTTTTTTAAGCATTTTTCATTGAACTCTTGTAATAAAATTATCACATACACTTAAAATAAATTGTTCTTTATTTGTTTTTGAAATAAAACTAACTATTTTACACAGAAAAAAACTTAAAATATAAAAAATTTAGTAAGACGTTGTATTTTTTGCGGACCATTTTTTTAGATTTGTTTACATTTTTCGTGATTTACTTTTACTTTTTAGTAGTCAACACAAAGAAAATCAGCTGTTAGCTCGTGATTTAGAACAATCAAAATCACTACTAAAAATTAAAAATCTCGTGATTTTCAGAACACCAAAATATTCCTCCCGTGATTTCAAAATCGTTCGTGATTAAAAATCACCGTAATTTCAGAATATGCCTGTATTTCTCTACTACTATGGATATTAGGTTTCTGGGACACCGTTCCTATTACAGTCTTTCTGAAGTATCTGACATGAAGTTGGAGCGTATTGAGATCTTTATTACGAATATTAACTGCCTTAAGCAGTTGTAGTGATATTTAAATCATTAATCAGCTGACCTGTAGAATATTATCTATATTTTACTAAACACAAAAACTTCCGCTTTACCTTCATCTCATCTCATTTTATATCTAGCTCTCTTGTATATCTCTCTCTGCTTTCTATTTTTTTAGGCAACACAAAGGCACCAACTGTGTAAACACAGCATTAAAATGAGTGAAGTTTTACAAAGATTTTGTTTAAATAAAGACATTCATTTTCAATGTTGCCTCAAAAATAATTGGGTTACTAATAAAAATACAAATAGCTGTTTATCTAAAAAGACACGTTTAACTAAACTACTAAAATTCGTTTCCACAAAATATCTACTGCACAGTGAGTTCGACAAATAAAATAACAAAATAATTACTTCAAAACTATGATAATATGAGTAGGCAATGTCGACATGGTTATTATTGATTGTTGTGTCAAACTCGTTAAATTGATTTTATTCGGCATGTTGGCAAAACAATAGTGAGTTTTAACAATTTATTTAAAAAAAATTGTTTAAAAATGTAAGTATTTGCAAAAACAAAAGAAAAACTTGAATTTTATTATTTTTTATGTTTTTTTTTTGTGTAGGTCGAAAAAACAAACGTCGCCACTGCAATTTAAGATTCCAGTGGATTTTATGTTGGAACATACTGATATTGCAAGAGGAGTTAGTCAACAAAGGCCGGAAGTACAATATCGTTTATGGGATGCATAATGTAAAAACTGAATGCAAGTGGTCCTCCATCAAGAGAAACAGCGGTATGGAAAAAGTTAAAAATATGAGCTTAAGTTGAGCCTTTGGTGCAAAAATATTTAGTTAGGGGCTTATGTTCAAAAAAATTGGATTGGTGGGATTTTAACTGAACACTATAATAGAAAGGAACAATTTAAATTGAAATAAAATTCCAATAAGAACCAAATTTTATTTCAGGTATGGAGAGACTTCAAAGCCAACACAAAAAAGAAGATGGTGACAAATAAGCAACAAATGGAAGGTACAGGTGGAGGTCCTAATAAAACCGTCCCTTTGAACGATTAAGAAGAGGCTGTATCCACATTATTAAATTATAATAAATCCGTATCTGGAATTAAAAACATCAATACATTTGGTGTTTTTGAACCAATGGAAACATCAGCCAATGTATTGAATTTTGAAAACGAAGTCATAGCTGATGCAAATAAAAATACGGATGAAGATGAAAGTTTGTTTCGGAAATCTGTTGCTTACATGTAGGTTTACATAAATAAATGAACGAAAAATATTTTATTTAGAACATGCCACGGTTATTTTATAAAGGTTTTGTGGTTTATAACTTTATAAAGCTAACAACGAGGTGTTGCAAATTAGGAAATTTAAAAAATCTATAAAATTTGATCATATTTTCGAATAGTACAAGACCAGAAATAATTTGAACTTTGTTGGTGGTCGACTGAACTTAAAACTTATACCACCAAAGGTAATATGCTGTAAGTCTAACACCTACTCTATTGAAGTTTCATGTTTAAAAGCAATCTGACCAGTAGTTTATCAGTTACATACATATTTACTAACATTTATTTTCCGCAAAGTCCCACTGTGCACTGCTGCTAGCTTTTGATAGTTGTCTTCTACTGCGTTTATTGGCGCACAAATATTCTTCATTTTTTTTTCTATTCGATTTGAATTTTTTCCAACAAGTTTGTTTGTATCATTATCAGCACTTATTTACTGGCAATGACACAGAAATACAAAAAAAAATATAATATTAATACAAATATAAAATAAATAAATATAAAAAAGTACTCAAACATACAATTTTAATATAGATTTTCACTTTTTTGCCGTGTCCTCCAGCCAAACGAAAAAAAAACTATTTGATACGTGCTTGTATTTAAAATTCAAAGATGTGATTTTTTTTTTTTTTTTGGGAACCAAGTACATGTTCATGTTTTATTTAATACTTTTCAAATTATTATCACTAAAAATACGTAATAAAAAATTGCCAACTTTTGACATTTTATTTAGTTTTACTGATAATAGAGCGTGAATGATATTTGCTTCCAATTTATTTTTTATTAATATGGTTTTTTAGAATGTAAAAGCGTATAACGAAAATCAAAAGTAATAAAACTTTAGTGCAATAAAACTGAAATACATTTGTAAGCTCTTTTTAGTTATTTAAAGCCATTTAAACATGTGCAATCAAGTCTTAGGATTTTATTTGATATGAAGTTTAGTATTGGTTTTTTTTTTAAAATACCACCCAGCAGATTTGCAAGTATGTAGTTAAGGTATAATGTTCTGTAATGTCGAATTTGTTGGCTGATTATAGTTTTGCATTGACTCAAAGAGAAGTCAATTGTATACTTTATACGTCCTAGGTAATTTGAAGCGTAGTCAACAGAAAAATTATACAATCAATATGTCTTTTGTCTTGGAAATATTATTAAAGGCAAAATTTCACAAAATAAAAATGTTAGCCAGGTATAGCACAAAAAAAAAAAAAAAAAAAAAAAAAAAAGGTGGGAGGTGGGTATTTATTTATTCATGCCAATTATCCCAAGCACACATTCAAACTAGTTTGGTCTTGGTTAAAGCAAAATAAAGTCCATGTCATAAAGTGACCGTCACAATCCCCAGACTTAAAACTTATTGAACACGTTTGGGGAAACCTAAAAATAGCAGGATATAAACCTGTGACAACATGTGATAGAAATGGAATTGAAAATATCCCGAAATATATTCAAAACTTGTGGGATCAATGAATGTGCAAATAAGTGTTTAATGTTGAATGGACTACATATTAATATTATGTATGTGAGATATTGAGATAGATTGGTAAGGAAGTTATAAATAATTGTGAAGAAAATATTTTAGTCTTATCGATTTTTTCCAGTATCTTATGAATAAAAGTAGTAATTACTGGTTAGGTTTTTCCTTTTCCACAATTGTATTAGCAAGCTATATATTTTCTTTTTTTTTCAAATTTCTGACTTTAATTTGAAACATTTGTGCAAAATTTATTCAAAGTATTGGCCATTGTTAGCTATGACCTTTCACTATCTTTCTGACAACATGGATGAATTAATCGCTACTAGAACTGTTCATCTTTTGAGGCCACGAACGTATCAAGATAATTTCGGATAACTTGTTCTGCACTGAAGCATATCAAAGAGAGAACGTTTTGCATCGATCAAAACAAATAGTAGTCAGACGTGACTATAAAGCAGGTAAGGTAAAACTTTGCCATCAGTTCTTTCTATATAAATTTTAACAGATATTGCAACATGTGACCGACCGCTGTAAGCAAGTAGTATACGCTTTCCTGTCTATCCGCATATTCTAGGGGGTTTTCGGCCAATGTTCCCTTCAAACTAGTCAGTAGGGTAATTTGACTTCTGCTTAGTATAAGCACATGTTAAAATTACTAATCACATAGTTACAACAATAAATAGTAATGACCTTTAATGAGTGGTCGACATGTATAGACAGAAAACGAACATTAACAGTTTTTTTCTGTAATCAACTCCAATATCAACCAAATTCATACAAATAAGAAACAAATATTACAATCTATAGCTCAGGCCGGATAGCAACAGAAGAATGAAGTGGTGTTTCATGCTCTCTTTATGCCAATCACTATAACCTAAATGCTAAGTAAAATCACTAGTTCCGGTTCAGTCACCCAAAACTGCTGGGCATTAAATAGTTTGTTGTTGGCATGGTTTGTACGTACAGCTTTTATTCCATATATACTATTAACCCTTGAAATGCAAACGATTTCAAGTGTTATAAACTCATTATCAAATGTCATTACAAATATACCATGCAAGACACTGAAGTAGACCACTCAATGTAAGGAGAACATGAGTGTTTGTATTTGACAGTATAAAGGTAGTTAGTATTGCTCTAAATATTGACTGCCGTATTCATAAAAAATAAAGTAGGTTTGAAGTATGCTTTTAGACAAAATTTTCATACAAAATTTTACTTTATTTTATCTGAACTGTAGGGCATTAAGAGCATAGTTAAGTTCACTAGTACAGTAGCTAGTTGAGAAAGTAATAGTGTATTAGGTAAATTGGTATTTGCAGTTTTCTTTAAGTAGACTTTTGATGAAATTATTTTGCTATTTCATTAGCGTTACTTGGGTTTCTTATTGTAAACAAAAACTTTTATTATTAATAACAGATGTAAAGTAATATGTAGTTATGAAGACAACTTAATTCAAACAAGTTTTTATATAATGACTTCTGTAGAAGTTGTTATGAGGAGAAATAAACGAGAGGCGTCACTGTTCCGGCCTAACGGATCGAATACAGAAATTTCCAACAATTCCTGCAAGCGTTTTGTCAGAAGTATTTTCATTGAATAATTTTGTTTCATATTTACTTTGTCTTTAAAGTTTTTTTCATTAAAAAAAAAGTTCCATAATTATTACACCCTAAAATTTGGCCACTTTAAAGACACCAAACAAACAATTCATTAAAAAAATTCAATTAAAGACAAAAAATACTTAAAACAAAAAATATAAATTAATTTCAATTCACACTCACCCATAATTGAGCAAATGAATATTAAAATTTATTTAAAAAAAAAAACACAGACACACACACTACAATTCATTCAAACACTTAAATTGAGACTACAAACGGTTCTAACCAAGTTCACTGCTCCTCTTGCCACTTACTTTTCAAAAACAAATGAAATATTAAAAAAAAACAATAAACAAAATACTATTTAAAGCAAACAACACAATTTTTTAATTTAATTATAATTAAATAATATTTGGTTTTTGTTTTTGTCCGAAAATGGACATACCCACAATTTTGAAAATGAAATAATCAATAACAAATAATAAAACATTTGTCACATTTCTGAGTTAGAAAGCGACCGCGTCACGATAATGGATTTCAAATTTAATTTATTAATACCTTTTTTGTTAGTTTTTTCCGTAATTTTAATAATTTGTTAAGCTATGCTCACGAGTACAGCACGATTTGAAAGAGTGTTGTTTTGCAATTGTTATTGACACTGAAAAGCCAATCAAGCGTTAATTAATGTGTCATTAATATGAGAAAAACTACACAAATATTTAAAAAATTAACAAACGGAAGACGAAAGAAATTAAAAATTTAAAACTACTTTAACGATCCAACACGCACGTGTGTATGGTGTGAAAAGAAAACGCAATACAATTTTTTTTTATTGTTTTTGATTAGAATCAGAAGAGTGATAATAACTGTAAAGCTATGTATACACGATCGTCAGATATTACAACGTTGTCATATCTACCAATGTGCTAGCAATGTACTGACATTGAAAAATTTTTAGCAAATGGTAAATTGTCAGTTTACACGACTGTAAGAAAACCAACAATTTCATTTGCACACAATTGTTACACAATGAATTTATCTATCAACCGTAATTGTCAGTTCACACGGTTGTCAGATTGTTGTGTGGCATTGTCAAATTCGTTTTGCAGCTCTGTGTGTGTGTTTAAAAATTTTAAATATTGTCATGTAACAACAAAGAGCAATTGAAACCAATTTATCTGCACTCTATTAAACAGGCTTCATCAAAAGATATGTCGCTATCCATTTTTTATTTTCTTTAACTTAATTCTTTAATTTTCTTCCACTTTTTTCAAAAATTTTATTAATGCACGCTTGTTTGTTTATTTATGTATATACAGAGTTGCATTTACAAATAATTTCTATGACAATACTGTCATTGGCAGATGCATAAACTTTGCACATATGACAATGAAAAGTGTTTGACAATTGTCTTAAAACAATGGCAATGACAAAATTGTGTGTTTACACGACTGTTAGATGTCTGACAATATTTTTGTCTTCCAATGTACTGAAAATGCTTTTTCGTACAACGTTGCAAGACAAAAATTTTAAGTTCACACGGTTTTCTGAACATTTTTCGGACAACGTTGTAATATCTGACGATCGTGGACACATAGCTTAAGCAATAATCCAGTCTAATGGCCACTAAAAGTAAATTTGTCATTATGTATTAAAAAAAAAACATATTGAGCGAATGCTTTCGATCTCTTTCTATTCGACAGACACATATCTGAATTGAGTCGAAGGAAGACGCATAACCCAGCCGGGAAACATTGCAAGTGCTTCTATTTGCAGGCCTTATAGAAGGCCGGTTTACATCCTAAAAGATTCGATACTCATTCCACTATGCCTTCTCTCAGACGGCCTTCTAGAAGGCGTTTCATACACATTCACAATTGCATTTCAAAAAAATGTCAACAAATCATGATTTCAATAGCAAACACAAATAGTTTTGCAATTATTCGTGTCTATCGTCACTACAACAACAAACATTACTTTAAAAATTGATAAATAGATGTCTATAAAATTATGGCATGTTTCTAGATAACAAATGTATTCTTACGCGAACGATAAAAATAAACATATTTTCTTTTTCCTGATATGTTACAAGAAATAATAATACTATGCGAAGCCGGTGTTCTGTATACCATAGAGGAGAAAATCCTTTAGCCCTGCCTTGTAGCCTTTTCACACTTGCGTACATTTAAGAGGAACGCATGTAAGATGTTGAAAATGTCAAACATGCATTCACACTTGCAACATCTATCATCACTGAAGTTGACAAAATAAACAAAAACCACGCCGCTTTTAAAGAGTAAAATTCATTTTGAAAAGTATTTAATAATAGGATTGATTATTCGTTTGAAAGAGCAAACCCAGATATTATTGCATTGTATAGGTTATTAATAGAATGTATACTGGAGAAAGATGGAGATGATTTGTAAAATTCAAATTTCATTTTGTTTGTTGATTTTTTTTTTTTTTTGTTAACTATAAAAGTCACTTTTGTTAGTGATGTAACTTAAATTTCATCTTCAATATCAGTTTTGCTAGTGATGACACTAAAAATATCGGAAGATATAAATGGGAACAAAATGAGTTAGGAACATCTTGTGAAGATGTTGAAAGATGTTGATTTTCAGCTCTGTACATTTCTTATGGGAAAATTTCAACATCTTCGCAAATTGATGGTAGATGTTGACAAGTGTGAAAAGGCTATTAGACCGTCAATACAGTAGTATGCGAAGCCGGTGTTTTGTATACCTGGGTAATTTCTGAAATTTGTTTTCAACACTGTTACAAAACCGACTTGTTCCTCAAAAGAATATTTCTTATTATTGTTTATTTGACCTTTTTTATTAAGATTTTAGTAGTTTTTAAATTTTAAAAAATTAAAATTTTTTTTCCTGAAGAAGCTACTCAATATTGAAATAAAATATTTTTTTTTTTATATAAAAAAGACCTAATACTTAAATAACTACTAAAATCTTATTATGAAGAATATTAAATTTTAAGAACATTTCCATATAAGGGATATATCAAATGAAAGGTTGAAATGTTTTCTATTGACCACTTGATACTTTTTTGTACCGTTATATCCATGATTTTTCGAAAGAGCGGGACTTTTGTAAAAAACCCCCCACAACAAAAAGTACGTTTTTTTAAATTGTGCTTTAATGGGTCATACATCATTTGAAAGGTATTTTAAAGCACTTTCAAATGATATACTATATATATATTGCCTGGATCGGTTTAAAAATCGTGGAGATAGTAATATACACATATATATCTTAATTTTAAAGCTCTATAACATTCAAATCGAAAACTTCCTGGACATAAAAACTTTTTAAAATTAACATGTTTTGTCTTGTCGTCACTTTGTAGTTTTGCTTTCATTTGGAATACGTGGCGATTACAATTAACATATTGATTTTATTTCTTGGTACTTAAGTTGTCTTGACGAGCTATCATTGTATACGCACGAGAACAAAATGTTTGTCGAACATAAACTTGTTCATGCTCTTGCGTGTTCATGTTCTTGAGTTATCACGTTCATAATTTTAGTAATATGTAAAACGGCTGTATTTATTTATAAGTGAAAGATACATTTGATAGCAGACACAACTGTCCAAACAAATGTGCTGACATCGTTGTTTAAACAAAAATATAACATTGACAAGAGTTGTCCACACAAGACAAAGTCATGCTCTGACAAGGAATTGTTAGGCCAGTGAATAAATTGATGGCTTGTTAAGACGGTTGTTAAGAAGATATTAAACGAATTTTCTGTAGCGAAAGTACACGCGAATATTATAGTATGTTTTCTATTAAAGCCTGTTTATTTATTATTTACGACGATAAGATATTAAGGCAGTACTAAATGACATATTATGTGACGTAGCATTAAGTACAATGCTCATGTAAACTTAGTTTTAAAGAGAGAATGAGCGACAAAAAAAATTTGTTGAATATAAATTTTCGTTTTTCTTTTTGAATATAAACTATGTAGGTTGGTTGAGGGAATAATTCCTCAAATTACCAGGTTATCCCACGTCGAGGCCCAAGTCGGCCTATTCCTTCATATATAAAGATGGAACGCTTAAATCTTGTATTAAAAAATGTATAGGTTATAAAACCAAAACCAACGCATATGCCTAATGCACATTTTCAAAAAAAAAAACCCGTAACGCGGTACAGTTAGTCGACGCCAAGTATCAAGAAATGCAAGAGTGAACTGCAAATCTCTCGAAGGCAGCGAAAAAGGAACGGCTTGATTGCCCTTTAGCGATAATGGCAAATGACGCGCGAGTTCTTCCTCCGTCCAGATTTGACTAACGACTGTCGGTTAAATTTGTTGAGAAAAAGGAGGATGTCATTGATTGGTTGGTTATGTTGTTCAAATTGTTTTAAGCGTCAATTGTTTCTTGGCATTTTTTTTAACTTTTTATCATTTATTTAATGTATATTTACAATAAGTATTCAAATCTTATCCTAAACCTTAAAAACTAAAACTATTTACTTAAGGTGAGAACGTTTAAGTATGATCCTAACAGAATCTTGCGGAAGATAATATAAAAATTTATTTTTTATTAAAAGTGGTTGATGGTTGAAGAGAAACGAATATCCAATATTGTAACCTTTATAATTGTTGACGACAAAGTAGAGGAAATTGTCGCTTATGACATTCTTGGCGACAATATACGGAAATTAATTTCGTAATACAGTAACGAAAATACAAGTTTATAAGATTAATGGCAGAGTTATCGGTCATTAGTTAACCATTGGTAAACTAAAATACTAACTATTGTTTAACTATTACTTGTTATTTTTATGGCAAACTAAGCATTGCGAATAAAGAATCATTAGCTAACTAAAGACTGTGAATTTAGCCATAAGTAGAAGTTCTTGAATTAATTGAACCAAACTTTTTGGCACTAAAAGCTTATAAGCCATATAATTGTATAAAATTTGTAATGTTTCACAATTATAGTGAAAGTAAAAAAAGTCACAGTAAAAAAAACTTAGAAAAGTTTTAATTTTAGCAAATTACTGAGTTAGTCTATTTTGGATCTTACTGTTCGCTCCCTAGGATCATTGGTATTTTACTATTGACTTTTATTGATGACAATAAAAAATTACTGCCCTCCTTCTCAAAATATATGCCATTGTGCGTCCTTGAAAATGTTTTAACTATTTCACCAATTGGGAAGCCTTTCACATTAATGCGTGTTAAAAACAAACATATATGTATATTAAAGTGGTGCTTAATGTTGTCATTCATTCAAATAATTCATATTTCTTCATTGATCGTTTAAGAATAGTTAAAGTTTTTTATGATAACAATTTAAAAATATACAAACTCATAAAGGCTTTTGTTATTGATGTTTCAAAACACTCTACTCAAAGGTTTTTATTCCTTTGAGTATTCTTTAGTGCTTTATTATTTATAATATGTACTAATATTGACGAAACGATTTTGGACACTTTCAAGCAAAGTATATGAAAGTATAACTTACATATATAAAGATGAAATACATAACTGAAAAAGTAATCTAAGACCTTCTACTAGCATACGACTAGAAATTTATCCCTAAATAGATTCCCCTATCCATTATGATCATCATCATAAATATAACACGTATTATGTCATTAAAACATTAAATCATTAATGACAATTCCAGACTGACCCCAATTTATATTTCTTCCAACTTTGTTCAAGAGATTTTTAATAGTTTTTAAAAGTCACACCCTCTGCTTAAAATTTCAAACATTAATTGTGCAATATTTCATTTCTCAACTAAATAACAATAAACATTTCATTTATTGTGTTACTGCAAATGCCGTTCAACACACAAACAATGTGTCAAACGATCGTCATTAAAATAATAGAAAAATTGAGCATAAAACCAAATTTAATAACTCAATATAAACTTTATATTACACTAGATGGCATTTGCGAGCGTTGCTACGCCACCAATTAAACTTAATTTCAAAGAAAGGCATTACACAAATATTCAATCCATTTTAAGTAATTTTATTGATTTTGTTCATTTTGAAAAAAAGTATTCTTAGTCATGCCGGAGTCTTAGTTATATCCCGTCAAAGTTTTAGTAAGATCGGTCCAGCGGTGTGGCCTCCCCGGTAGGCGTTGTAATTAATTAAAAAAAAGTGGGCGTCCCGGGCTCATGCACAACAAATTTGCCAAAGATAATCACATGATCAAATACATAGTTTACGATTCTATAAAGGACATACATACAAACATTTATTTTTTGAGATGGGGCATGAAAGTGGGCGTGGCACATAACATTTTTATATTTACCTCGTCTTCAGTAAGATGTGTATACAACTTGTTTGAAGTAAATCTGAAAAAATGCCATGCAGAAGCAATTAATCAACTTAAAAAAGTGGGCGTTAAAGTAGGCGTGGTCCTCAGAAACCTTTCCGGGCTCATGCACAACAACTTTGCCGAAGATAATAACATGATCAGATGCATAGTTTGCGAGAATAGAATAGTAGAAATGAAATTCAAAAAAGTACCAATATAAGTGTACTGAAATTTGGCCCTTTTTATACCTTTATATTTGAGTCATGAATAGCATGTTCTGGGTTCTTTTTTGTGTGGATGGAAGAATATTTTATATTTTTTTTTATTTTTAAATTGAATAAATAATAACAAATGCCCGTTTTTACTCCGTTTTGGTGCCATTTTTGTCACCCGTGAAAAAATAATTTTCAAAAAAGTACCTATAATTATCCGTAATACGTACTATTTGAAAATAATAGTTCATGGAATTTTTAGTGAGAAAATACATTTTGATAAAAAAAGGTACAAAAAAAGAATACAATTTTTAGGCCATAGGAATTGTAATTTCAAAAAAGTCCCAAAAAAATTTCTAGTCTTTATTGATCTGAGCCAGATACATTTAATATAGTATTTCTATATTTATTTATGTAGGAGGTATACATGTTAACGAAGCGTTCTACGGGGACTATTTTTACCCCATATGGTCACTTGAATTACGAATTTCAAAAAAGTACCAGACACCTGTAGGCTCTTTTTTTGATTAAAGGCGGATGCATTTAAAATATTATTTCTAAGTTTATTTGTTTTGGAGATATAGAGGTACTGGTTTTACCCGTTATTGCCGCATTTGTCCCCCTTAGCGACCGAAAATCTTAGTGGATCTACATGTTGTAAAAGGAACCCATTACCCGAATTTCCAGTTTCTAGCTTTAGCGGTTTGGGCTGTGCGATGATGAATGAATCAGTCACGTTACTCTTTTATATATATAGATTATACATATTATAAACAGAATAAATAAATGATGTATAAAGGGGTTAAAAATAAATAAATAAATTTAACAAGTCAATTGAAATGAATTGAAATGAAAAGATGTTAAAGATGTCAAAGAAAATCAAATAAAACACCAACAAATTCCTTATTAGTTAAGGGTTGAGTGGCAATAAATACATATTTAAATGTAATACATTTTTTATTTATTTCCTCCACCACAACAAGTGGTGAATAAGGGTTTGTAAATCCGTGTGCGACACTGAAAAATTGTCCAACAAAGTATAAATATTCTTGAACCTTAAGGAATTCAAAGACGTTTAAGCTATGTCCGTCTGTCTGTGTAAAACACTCTCACATCCAAAATACCTAACTAAAATCAGCAAGGTTTACAAACAACAGTTTATAATTCTAATAGGAAGTTTGGTATTGAAAAACAAAGACATCGGCTCGGTACAACAAGAGTAATGGACCAAAATGTATAACAATCTCCATCAAAATAGAATATTTTTAACAATTTCAACAGTGGGTAACAGTATATGTTTATTATTATTCTTTCATGCTCTCTGGAACAGCATGCTTGAGAGTTATAAAAATAACTCTTGAATATAGTTACCTGATAAAAGGTTTGGATTTCTGAACTATTAGATTTCGAATTTTTATATGATTGAGAAAGAAATAGAATTAGAACTTGCAATTTTTGTAAAGAATAATTCAATTTACCAAAGAACTATTTCTAAACAATCATACAGGCTTCTACAATGTATCCCAGATTTTTAAAAAATCTAATTTACATAAATCATCAATTAGTCGTCTAATAAATGTATTTTAGTTTAAACAAACTAGTGAATGGTGCCACATTTATTTGCTTTCAAAAAGCTAGGCGACAAATTTTGAATTTAATTAAACCTAAAGTCTGGTCAAATTATTAGAAACAAACAAAATCAATGTTTATTGTTTGATTTTAAATTTAAATGGATTTTCAATAACAATAAAAACTGGAAAAGAATTCCACAATATACAAAGACGAAAAGTCACCGTCACGCTCATACATATAATGCAACAAAATAAAACACATTGGGGCCGTTTAAAACTACCAAAAAAAAAACACAATCGCATAAAAATGTAAATAGAAATAGGAGACAAGTTAAACAGACTAAATATTGTTATATCCAAACCCAATGAAAAGGTAATACCAGCCTCCTCTATACTCCTATTTTCTTATAAGTTTTAAGGTCACAAACTAATTCTTTTTTCTTTTTTTAAATTTTATAGGCCCACTGTGTAATGTCAAGAATATATAAATATCACTTAACAACATTTCTGTAACACCAACATCATTAACATTAACGTCCCATTTTAAAACAAAACTCTGTAAAGTAGTTAAAACCATTAATATGGTGTTGCAACCATGTACCCATTGTGCTGATGTCTGCATTCTACATACATATCTACCTATGCATATAGACAACACAATAGTCAGTGTTCAATGATCAGTGTGTGTCTCCAACAACGCGTTTATTGTTTTATATTTTTTTTATTTAGTTTGATTTGTTTGTAGGTTTTGCTTCTTTTTTTTTTTTTTTTTTTTTTTTTTTTTTTTTTTTTTGAGTGATAAAAACAATATTTTTTGTTGAAAAACAATATCGACAACAAATTGTTTTCCATTAAGAAAGAAGCATTTTATACATGTTTCCATAAGCTTTTAGATGTGTGTGTGTGTGGTGCACAATAGAGCAACTACAATGGTTAGTCAGTCAGCGCTAAACACACTGTGTTTCAACAACAGACATGCAACATTTGACTTGACAGAGACACCCACTAAAATGAAACCTGCTGTTAGAGAGTGCAATGAATAGAAAACTTGTTTTATTTGTTATAAACATTTCAAGAAATTAACACCTTCATTTCAAAGAATTAAATCATTGGAAAGGTGAAACTACATTCGAGGAAGAAATAAAGAAACGAATGTTGACACTGAGTTTGAAGGAGCTTATTGGAGTATTCAAAACATACAACTAGTTTAAGTTTAAAAACCAACCGATTTTGAATTTTTAAGAACAAAGGTTAAATCCATGCAGAAGATCCGTTCCAAAGACACACCTTTTACTATTTTTGACGGCTTTTACTCTTCTAATTACTTATTCTTCTAATTATAAAGAAGATCGATTCTGGCCGCAAATAAAATCAAAGATCATATCGGAATAGTTTTTGTTTTCCCATAAAACATGTTCAACAAGTAATTTTTCCTATTATTTCTTCCAAGCAACCATGCCACAAGATCTTGGACCAATCAGGGAATTAGTTGATACCTGATTAACCTATAAATCTATCATTTGCTGAAAGGAGTCGAACTATTTTAACAGATCATATGATGAATGAGATTTCCAGGCTGCTTGTCGCTATACAAATTTATCGATATCTTAGTTGAGAACATGCCATGCCCAACATGGAAGATCACATAGGCGTAACAGAAGTGTATATGCATTTAGGTTTGGACGACGTAACCCACAAGCCATCCCAAATTGTATTCAAATATTTCCTGTTGGTCAAGCCCAACCAAAACAGTGGCATGATTTCTATGGAAATAAATATTTTTTGGTGTTAAATTTTATTTCGATATAAACACTTTTAAAAGATTTATACATGTTAAAGTGATTTTTGAAGAGATTCTGACTAATTATGGACCGCCCGTTATAAAATTAAGTGTCATGATATCTCTATATGTGAAAATTATTTTATTTTGATACATACCATCATTTTTAAGAGATTTATGGTCGTTAAAGTGAGAGCTATGGTCAGTTATGGACCGATCTGCACAAAATTTGTAGATATGATTAGGCTTGGTGTAAAACCTATCTGAGGCGAAATTTGTTTGAATACGTTCATAAATCATATATTTATAACCGATAAACCCGTATTTCGGGTGGACATTTGTATTGGGGCTAGGTGAAATAATGAACCGATTTAAAACAATTTTAATCCCAACCGTCCTTGGGCCGAAATTCTATGAAAATATCTTCAAAATTGCGACCTGTACTTTGCGCACAAGTTTACAAGGACAGCCAGACGGACGGACATCGTTAACTCGGCTTAGTCTTTCAGTACACTTTATGATGGGTGTAAAACTTATATTTTTGGGCGTTACAAATATCAGCACGAATCCAATATACATATATAGAGTATAAAAATATCATATAGGTCTTTTCAGCAGGAACTTTTTCCCAACAATTTGATTTGAAGAATAACAAGAAAATTTTAACATTTTAATTTTTTTGACAATTGTTCAAATGAACTCAATTTAGCTGGAAAATTCAATGTGCAATTGATGGATCTGTGAAAGCTACATTTCGTGAAGTGATTCGTAATATTTTCGGTCAACATAATAATCCTTCTGAGGCCGCTATTAAGAACTTGATTATATAAACCTTTTTGTTTCTAAAAATTAAATAGCAATTGTAGAGAAGCCATTGCATATAGAACGTGTCACTGTCTGATGCGTTATGGTGTCTGGAGACAGACGTCATTGGCCGACCCCAAAAACTGGCATCCAACCCGAAAATTAAATGTAACGTTATCTAAACGAACTTGAGCCGTTTGATGGAAGAGCAACTCGCAAGAAAACTCTTCTAACTAAAGTTTACAGAATTTGTCAGATCTCATTGAAATTGAACTGCTAATCAGTAAAAAAAATTAATCGCATTGGACCTGATGATCGATTGATTTCCAATTAGTTGTCAACAGCTGTAAGTATCTATAATCTAGTGTGTTTTGAATATGTCATCTAAGCCTTTTATCTGCCTCTGACTAAATGTGAGAAAACTGTTAAAATTACCATTTTTTAAGTATTTTAATTTCCATGCAAATTTTAAAATTATACAAAACAATCAATTACATTTACGCTCTGCTTGGCTCAACACTTGGGAACCATTTAATGTGTGTAAACACTTGTATTTCTACCCACATCCTACGTCCTCTCTTCCTTATTGCGCTCTTTTTTTTTTTTTTTTTTATGGTCAAATTATAAAATTGTCCAAAAGCTTCAAGTGCACTCAATATACAATGCAAATATACTTACACACACTACTCTACCATGCAAACATACATATTTTAGTTTCCTATATTTTTGTGTGCATCTTCAAATGTAAACAACCAAACAATCCCCTTGCAACTAGAGCTTTTGTAGTTGCCTGCAGTTATGTTTTAGTTGGCAGCTGTAGCCAGCGTATAGAAAGTAATTTCTACATTTTGTGGGCGGACAGGTGGTAAGTTTGCTGGAAATAACAAATGGCTGCAGAAGACTTACAGGTAAATTAATAAAGATTTTGCAAAGTAATAATGGCACATAAATATTAGTATTGTGTCATGTAGAGAATGTAGTTTTATAATATTAACAGCTTGTAAATATAGAGATATGATCTTAATTTTTTTTTTTTTTGAAGGGGGTTGAAATAAATCAGTAATTGTCGGAAAGAGAGAAGGAAGTTATTGTAAGTCAGAAGAAAATTTGTAGGTGAAATAAGTTGCATGTTCTATGTATGGTGGAATGAAAGTAATGTTAAAATTAAAAGGAATTTGAAAAGGTCAACCATAATAAGATCTGTTAATTCCTAAAATGTTTACAGACAAGGTTAAGGGATTTTCTTATAATTTAATCATGATGATAGCTTTTTGATTCAGTGTTGTTAAACTTGCTCTAGAGTAAGTTTATTCTAGTTTAGTAATCAACTAAAACACTTTAGAAAAGTTTTGGCTCGATTTAGCACCCTTTGATTATTCGAATGCAAAAGAAAAATCACAATCACACTCACACAATAACGTAAGGCACATTGGGACCGTTTAAAATACAAAAATAACACAATCGCTTTAAAATGGTAAATAGGACACAAGTTAAACAGAATATTATAGTCGAATGTATATTAATGAGAAGAGGTGTATCCTTCTTTTCTCAAATAAGTATTGCAAACTTTAAGGCAATTAAACTAATAGTAGGAAATATTTTGGCAAACAAATATAAAGGGTAATTTTTTTAACAACTTTGTTTTTCGCTAGCTCAGCTGTTTTTGTGATACATGTTACTCTTAAACATGTTCAGTTTGGTTTATAATTTAACCATGATGCATGCAGATTATTGACTTTTATTATCAAAATTCATGCTCCGTTAAGAAAGTGAAATTGCACTTTTTTTATCGGAAAATTGTGTTCAGCGACAAAGTTCATTTCTGAATTAACGGACACGTAAACAGGCAAAAGTGATGTATTTGTTGTGAAAAGCATTGCAAGCACTGCCAATGTATTTAGAAAAATGCACTGTTCGGTATGAATTATGGGCCGGTGGCATCATTGGACCTTACTTTTTCAAAGACGTCGAAGGCAGGAACGTTAATGTGAATTTCGAGCATTACCGTGCGATGATTACAAATTTTTTTTTGTCCAATACTAGACTTGGCTGACATGTGGTTTCAACAAGACGTTGACAGATGCCACACTGCACATGAAACAATGACCCAATTGGCTGCTTAGATCGTGCGTTTTAACGCCTTTAGACTATTTGTTGTGGTGTTCTGTTAAGGCTCATATCTATACGGACAAATTTGCAAGGTTGACGCACTGGAAGTTAATATTAAAGAATATATTCGTGAGATACCGGCCGATATGTTGGAGAGAGTATGCCAATATTGGATACCAAAATTGGTATGAACTGTAGCCACGGCCAGCATTCATACATATCTCTAAATTGTATGTGTTTTTTTTATCAAATCATCAACATTAATGTAAGACCAATATCATTTACATTATCGTTTCAGTTAAATCAAATCTGTGTAAAGTAGTTAAAAACATTAATATATTGTTGCAACCATGCACCCATTGTGCTTATATCTGCATTCCACAAACTATTAAAATAGTGCAATGGTTTTATATGGAAGAAATCAGATCGACGTAAGAGTAAATTCTCCCCAGCTTCGTCCAATTCAACAATAATGGTCTATTGTTAAAGGAGAGTTAAAGCTGAATGGTACCTACTACATAGTAATTGACAATAAACAAAAGTTATCAATTTGGAATAAAGAAGAAAATTAAATTTACTTTCTTTCTCCTTTTAGCTGTGAATAATTTTAATATCAATTCTTAATTTTGTTAGTATTCAAAGTTATGATTACATAACTTTTAAAGCGAACAGACAATAAATGAATAATGCTTTAGTCATTTATGTTATTTTTAAACATTTATGGACCGATATACATATGTCCAATATCTGTTATATTCATATCGAATGTTGTTTAATAGTTAATTTAGTGGCTTCAGACTATTTGTGTAGTTTGATTACAAGGGTTATATAGAAAAACTTAGCCAATGGTATCCCGAGTAGATAAGTATACTTATGACCTGTTTCTACATAGCAAGTAAGTTCTCAGGCAAGCAAGCCGTACACAGGAGAGTACGTAAGCAAATGAGTGTTTATTTTACGTTTAGTTACCTTGGTAATATGTATTGAGTTGTTAAATTGCATTAAGACCAAATTATTTAATTAGATATTTTGTTTACTTTTTTCCATGTTAATATTCATATACATACGTATAAATATGAAGAATAATATGCCCAACAGTTTTTATAGCGACAATTTGTCCCTTTAGATATGTATTATTCACTAATGTATATGTATATACGTTGCTGCGTTATTTGACACTTCTGTAATACCTATAATAATATAAGTAAATCTAGCGTAGAGCCAATTGTCTAAAAAGTGGTATAACATTTTTATACTACTAATACTACTTTAGAAAGAAATATTAGTCCCCAAATGTAATCTTCTGTGGACCTAGTCGTTAGTTTCAAATGTTTGTGTCAGTTCCATTTTAATCACAGCAAATCATGCATCATATAGACTATTTTACGTAAGGACTAGTAAGATCAATTCTCACTAATGACCGTAAGAACTGAGACTAGTGCCAAGTAATGCATATTATTCTAATTCAGTCTGATATTGTAACGAATTAGGCCTTTTTTGGGACATTAGTCTAATTTGGTTACTTACGCGTGCAGACTACTATAACACTAATGCGCAGGCAGGGAAACCAGTCAGAACTAGTTCTCTTTGAATATCTAGGCAGCTGTTTTGTCGCAATATCGTTTGTAAAGCAGCCCATAAACGTTTCAATTCAATTGGTTGTTGTGTTGTGCAAATCAAAGCGTGTATGGCTTTGTCATTTGATGAGTTTGGCAGTGGACGAGTTGGTTGAAGAAAAATCAAAAGATTTTCAGTCTTATTCAGAAAAAATTAAAGTAGACTTCAAGTGTACTTTAAGAACATTTTGTATGAAAATTTTGTCTTAAAGCACACTTCAAACCTACTTTATTTTTTATGAATACGGCAGTTTGATTTTTTCAAGTTGACTAACAAGTCTTTCAATTCGATTGTACTGTGTGTGTTCGAGTCTCTTGATTAGCTGTCAAAATTTAGGTTTGTAGTTTTCTTTTGCAAAGCAAAA
Source organism: Bellardia bayeri (assembly GCA_950370525.1). Taxonomy (NCBI): domain Eukaryota; kingdom Metazoa; phylum Arthropoda; class Insecta; order Diptera; family Calliphoridae; genus Bellardia; species Bellardia bayeri. Next base: position 90,018,634 of record OX493267.1, read on the forward strand.
GTTGTTTATTTTTAGGATCTTTTTTGATTTTAGTGAATTTTATATAAAAAACAAGTAAAAAAAAGTATAGTCGGTCAAGCCCGACCATATAATACCCTACATCCAGTATATGTATAAAAAATTTTCAGAAATGGGCGCTATATGGAAGATATAACCTATTATGGACCGATCAAATATTTAGTGTCATGATTTCTGTGAATACAAAAATATTATGTACGTTATACTTTATCTCGATGTAAATATTACTTTTAAAAGATTTATAGAGGTTAAAGTAAATTACGGTCTCTTATATGGGAGTTTCTACTAATTATAAAATTAGGTGCCATCATTACTGTATATGTGAAACTTATTTGTGTTGAATTTTATTTAGATACCAAAATTTTTAAGAAATTTATGGTCGTTAAAGTGATTTTCGGGAGTGGGCGTTATATGGGAGCTATGATAAATAATGGACCGATCTGCCCAAAATTTGCAGATCTGATTTGGCGTCATTTACCAATCATTTGTGGTGAAATTTGTTTGGATACTTGCAGAATTTAAACATTTATGATCTTTAAACCCTAATTTCGGGAGGACATTTGTATAGGGGCCAGATGAAATAATGGACCGATTTCCACCAGTTTCAATCCCATCTGTCCTTGGGCCAAAAAAATTTCACGTACCGAATATTATCGAAATATCTTCAAAAGCGCACAAGCTTTACATGAACAGCCAGCCAGCCAGACGGACATCGTTAAATCGACTCAGGAAGGGTATGTAGGGTCCATATACGTATAAAACTTAATACTGGTCTTCGTCTACATAAAATTTGATCAATTTTGTCAACTACCTTATTGCTATTAACCTTAGTAATATTGAATACTTAGGATCTGCTACCAGAATGTAGTTGTGTAATATTGTGTTCCTCCTGGTGGCGACATACATACATACATAAATGATAGGTGATCTTATAGCCTTTTCACACTTGCGTACATTTAAGAGGAACGCATGTAAGATGTTGAAAATGTCAAACATGCATTCACACTAGCAACATCTAACATCTATCATCAATGAAATAGACAAAATAAACAAAAACCACGCCGCTTTTAAAGAGTAAAATTAATTTTGAAAAGGATTTAATAATAGGATTGATTATTCGTTTGAAAGAGCAAACCCAGATATTATTGCATTGTATAGGGTTATTAATAAAATGTATACTGGAGAAAGATGGAGATGATTTGTAAAATTCAAATTTCATTTTGTTTGTTGATTTTTTTTTTATTGTTGACTATAAAAGTTACTTTTGTTAGTGATGTAACTTAAATTTCATCTTCAATATCAGATTTGCTAGTGATGACACTAAAAATATCGGAAGATATAAATGGGAACAAAATGAGTTACGAACATCTTGCGAAGATGTTGAAAGATGTTGATTTCCGGCTCTGTACATTTCTTATGGGAAAATTTCAACATCTTCGCAAATTTATGGTAGATGTTAGATGTTGACAAGTGTGAAAAGGCTACTGGCTGGGGTTCAGAACAGAACTGCTTGACAGATCCATAGAGTAGAGTATTCATAGAATGCTTTATGGTGTGTTCTTTGATGGCTCAGTGTTAAATGTTTTTTCATGTGTTTATGAGTGGTGTTTATGTGTTAGAGTTGAGTTCTATTATGCTCAATGAAGTGTGTTGTGTGTAAACAAACCCCAACAACCATCACAACAGCAGAAACAAAAAAAAAACGTACAAATGAATTGAATGTTTATTTATTTATTACAAATGCAATCAGTTTTAAAGTGTATACGAATAGTGAGTGTACAATGTATTTCAGTGTATAATATAGTTTTCGTTGTTGTTGTTGTTGTTTCTACTCTTTACTATTTATTCTCTTTATGTTGCTGCTGCTGTTTTTGTTATTTTCACTTGGCATTTACTATTTGAAAAACTTCTTCATGCGTACATTTGCTGGTTGTTATTGTTGTATTTTCCTATTTCTTTTTTGTTTGCCATAAAATGTATTTTGTTTGTTTTGATATTTTTACGGGTTCTATTCCTTTTTCAATTATGCAATATTTTAGACAACAAATAATAATTGCTGTTTGTTTATTGTTTTAAATACATTTACGATAAATGTTCGTTGTAGTTTTTCTGTTGTTGTTGTTGGGTGCACTCGACTAGGATGGAGTACAAAGATGATGATGATGATGATGACTCCCTTTGTAAGTCATACGTACAGTTCAATAGGGTTGTGTGTTTACACTTGTTTGAACCTTTAGTTTTGTGTCTGACTGGCTGTTTAAGTGATTGGGTCTGTTTTGTTGCTTTATTACATCTAGATATGTACAAATGAAATCCCATTATTTACACATTTAAATGACCTGTTGGAAAATGTTATAGCTGTTAGGGTATCCATTCGAATAATGATCATTCGAATAATCGAACAATTTCTTACAAATAATTATTCGAAGTATTTCAAAATTACCATATTCGAATAACGAATAATTTGAATAATTTTTTGAATTTTCGAATGAATATGTTCATAATTTTATAATTACAAAAGTCATAATTTTACAATATTTTAATTTTATTTACAAACAACAAGACATGTTTTTAATAAACATCTGTTTATAATTTTTTGAATTTCAGAAGTCTAAAATTTAGACTGGTAGAATTTTTATTATAAATGGAAATTCAATAAAGTTTTTCAATCACTATATTGTCGTCGAAAATCCAAAAGTACGTAACATCACCTAATATCACTTTTTTATTTTCACAGAAGTAAAAAATGTTATAAAATAAAAAATAGTTTAGGTATAGAAACAATAGGAATCAAAACAGAACAACTAAAATAATTCAAGCGAAAAAACTATATTTTTGAAGTTATATTTGTTACGTTCTTTTGTATTTGTGTGTTCTGAAAAAAATTACGTATTCCATAAAAAAATTTTTTTAACAAAAGTGAAAAAATTAAAAATATGAAATGTGTAACTTTTTATTCCTTTTATGAACGCTTCAAGTTCAATAAAAGATTTTTTTAATTATTATCTTTTGATAAGTGGAATAAAGTTTCGTTAAAATAAATTTTTATTCTTCCAGGATGGGTTCTGATGTGTGAATTTGTACTTTTTGTCTACCCGTTGGGAAAGAATCTTATAATCGTCTTATCATCTTATATCAGTTTTAAAATAATAAATAAGTTTTGAAATAATAAAAAAAAGAAATAATAATTTTTCCCAATGGGGAACAATAAAAACCGATCATATTAACCGTACGATCTCCAATTTTTTGTCTAAATTTTTAAATAATTGTTTAAAGTTAAATGTACGTATTTAATGCATACCTGGTCTAATCGATGAGTATTGCTTAGGAACAGCTTCATAATCAAGAAAATGGTCATGTTTAAGGTGATGAACGTTAAGAGGAAATGAATTTTTACATTAATCCTACAAGTTGTGAACAAAGGAAAAATTAATACATGCTTTGTTATTTAAAAATTCAAATATTTTATTTGCATTTCTTACGCCAAGTTTGATGATACGATCATTTGACTTGAGAAAATAGTGCAAATGTTGATACGTTATTTTGAATTATGGACATAAAAGCGTTATTTTTGGTCACAAAAACTCAAAATTGGTAAGAAAACCTAACGAATAATAATCAATCAAAAACTCGATTTTGATTTTTTTTTGATGATACGTACTTTTGGATTTGCGACAACGATATGTAGTGGGTCTGTTAGCTCCTTATAAGAGTATAATTAATTAACCAACACTTTAAGCTTAACAAACCTTTGGTAAAAATTCATATTTATAAACTAATAAACGTTTTAACGAATTTTAAAGCTGTAGGATGGCATCACTATTATCTGCAGGTGTCAGTTAAATATTAATGATGCATAAAAACGATTATCAACAAATACCCGTAATCATCTTTTTTAAATCAGTTTTACTATTTGTATAAAGAGAGACATTCCAGTAAAACAAATAATAATTGTTTGATTTGAAATTTGCGTAAAACTTTCTTTGAAAATGAAACTTATTTAATTGTGATTTTATATTTTATTTAACACTTTTTCTTAGCTATTCTTCTTATTAAATATAAGGTTTCCATCATTTATTTGAGAATAAACTTATTTACATATGTACATATTTCTTTTATTTTATAATTTTAAACTGTCACATACTATATATGAACAATGCGCAAAATGTAAACAAACGAACAGAAATAATGAGAAATGTCACTTTACAGTAGCCTTAATTAAGGCTTCATTAGTATTGACTTTCTGTTGCTGTTATGTTCCGTGTCGTTCTGTTGTTAAATTTTTGTAGTTAGTTTTTCCGTATAAACGTAACACACCGCGAAAATAAAGCAAAAAATACAAATCAAAGTTTTTTTTTATTGTACATTATGTCATTACTTTCGACTAAAGTAATGAGTTTTTCGTCATCCATGGTTTATTTTTTATATTTTTATAACTTTTATACAAAAACTTAATTAAATTCAAAGAAATTGAAAATTTTTGTAATAAACCCATATATTTTTTGTTATGTGAATGTCAGCTGTTTGGTGCTGTCACTTACAATTACTTAGCAAATTTTTGTTTTCAACAGGTTCGTCCGCAACGTCACGGAAAGTAACAAAATAACTAACGACTTCTACACATTTTCTATTTAACAGAATCAAGTTAGCTGATTCGGAACGGAACAGAAAGTAAAGACTAATTCTGCCTTTAAACTAAGATCGAAAACCAGCTTTCAAATTTTAAGATTTAACAAAGCTTTACGAAAGGTTTATTTAGCTAATAATCTGTCATGAAACGAATTACGCTTAATAATGGTTCTTAAACCTCTTGTAAATTTTTATGAATACGACTGATACTGCACGAGTATAATATGAGATGAAACAAATGTCAATCAAAGAACACGGGCATATATTACAAAAACATATCAACACATCGAATTGAAATACATGCCTATAATTTACAAGAAAACATAAAAAATAATAGAAATGGAATTTGGAAACTGGTTTTTAATTGAACCAGTGTCATTATTAAAACCTAAACTAAGGTGAAGGTGAATGAGATGCTGAATATGTGGAAGAAAATGATATTTAAGAAATTGATGATGATAACGTTGAAATATATGTAATTATTAAACTGAATATAAGTGATATTACCAAAAAGTTGACTTGACGAAGGAAACAACTTGTTAATTTACTATATTTAAAATTGTTTGAACTATTCAAATAATTCGATTAATTTTAAATATGTAATCGAATTATTCGAACAAGTTAAACTGTCTTATTCGAATTATTCGTTTTGTTCGAACGAAAGGAAAATCGAAACAGAAATTTCATTTTCCTATTGTGCAACAAAAACGCAATTAGAAAGTTCATTTTAGACAACATTCCAATGCATTTAGCAATTTGACATGTGACACTGTGATTGTTTGGGCCTAAACACTGCTGTAAATAGTAATTTTGCAAACTATGTATTAAAATTTCAATTAAATTTTTTATCTCTTGCAGTCATTTTTCTTTGTTTCTTCGAGTGTATGAGTCATAGTTTAGAGTGCTTCCATATTTCATTTATAGACTGACTTCCTAATCCCGCTGTGAATGCACTGCAACAACTTCCAATGTTTGTTGTTCTTCAATTCAATTTAATATAACATTACAAACACAGAGTTATGTACAAATTTACATGCATACAAACAAGCAAATGTGGGTGAGTGTATGAGTATGTTTGTATGTTTTTGTTTATTTCATTTGTCTGTTTATAAATTAGAATTTTTTTTTTTAATATTCTGGTACCTTTATTTAGTTGCTGTTGATGTTTAAAGTTAAAATGCAAATGGAGGGAGCTGAAGTTCACAAAAATAAACCAAAACACCCATAAACCAAACATGAATCTATTCATTGATACACCTCCCCATCAGCAGCAGGAGCAGTTTGATTTATGTGTGAAAAATAAATCTTTTTTTATTTGTTGCTCTTCACTACATGAATGAGTAGCAATTGTTAAATGTAAAATAGTTTTAATGTTGTTATTGTTGTTTTAACATTTATTTTTACAAACGTTTTTTTTTCTCTTGGCTCATTTCCTTAAAACAACAATAACAGCAGCAGCACCGGCAGCAAAGAAATGTTAATAAAGCAATTCAGCCCTATTCTGTAAAACGAGACATTTTTAAAACAAACATTTTTTCGAAACAAAAAATTTATAATTTTACCTTTAAAATTTGAATTGAAACTATCAAAAATAATCAAGTAAGATTTGCTTAACAGAAGCTGAAGCAAAACTAAAATGTTTCTAGAAATCACTCAGTTTTCAAATAATTTCTGAGTAATTTTCAAACAAAAATTTATTTCCGTTCGTGTTTTTTCAGTAGAAGATTAATGTATTGAAATTGATGAGGAAGCTTTCAAATTGTTTTGCATAAAAAAACAATAAATTTTTAGTACTTAATTTACCAAATAGGCCTGTAGACATTATTTTTGTAGTTGTTTTGTTTCATTTCTGTTTTCAAGTGAAAAGTGTAAAGTAAATAAATAAAAAAAAAATTGTTAAAACATTAATATTCCTTGGAACAGCTACAACTGTAACAACAAATGTGTGAGCAACTAATGGGCTCAGTCGAAAATAATTTATTGCTTTCTATGTTAATGAAGTGGTCAGATAGAAATATAAAAACAAATTACCATTGCACACATTTTAATATTTTAGAGTGTGCTGTTGGAGTGCTTGAAAATGGGTTTGGGATTTTTATTTCTTCATTCAGTAATAAATTTAAAACTAAACAATTGAAATGAAATGAAATTAAGACACAATTAAAAGACAATGAAATTATTGCTTAAATTTCATAAAATAGAAGGAGAGTATTAAACCATAAATGGCTTTTAATAAATATGCAAATTATAAATTGTAAAAGTATTACCGAGAAATCATTATATATCTAAATTTCCTTGGATATAACAGGATTCGAAAATTCTCCATATATTTAGTTTTCTGCAAAACTATTGATTAATAATTTTTCAAAAGAAAATTTAATTTAAAATTTATTTAACAGTTTGGTTTAGGAATGAAAAAGTTTCATATTAAAAACAAGTTAGTCCCGGTTTATATTATGAAATTTTTGTCGCTGCGATTCCTGCTTTGTAGGCGAGAGCGGAGAGTCGTATAAAAAGTGGTACACATATGCATGTACTCGTGAGACACACTTTGTTCCCTCATTCGTTGTTTTTTATTTTCATACATGTATGTATGTATGTATGTTCTAGCTACAAAATATATAAAAATACTTATACATCCACAAAAAATCTCGGCAACAAAAATCTCACAATGTAGACGCAAACACAATTTTAAAGAAGATACGACAAGAATCGCAGCGACAAAAATTTCATAATGTAAACCGGGACTAACTTGTTTTTAAGACTTATGGGTGGCATAGTAGAAGTGGATCAATTATGGACTGATAGCTTCTAAATCCAGTATCCAGTAATGCAATTTGGTTGAAATTCATCTCAATAACGTTATTTACAAGAGTTGTATGGTTGGTTGGTATGTTCGGCAATGGACTTAGTTTGGGAGCTATTGCCGATTATTGACTGACAGCTATAAAATCCAGTAGCATAATTAAAATTACTGATCTATATAAAAGTTGATTCCATATCGATATTTATTAGACATTTTTGTGGGTTTAGTTGTTTTTCGGAAATGATTCTTATATGGCAGCTATAACAAATTATGGCCCGTACACCATAAAATTTACCTCTAAGGATTATTTATGTCAAATTTTAGCCGTTTAACATTATTTACTATGAGCCTCAAAAGTGAGTAAACACAACAAATTATTTGATTTTTTTAAGATAATGAAAATCCTAAAATCTATCCATCGATTGAAATTTAAAAGTTTCGTTTTGTTGGATATTTGGTTGAATAATAGATTCGGTTATGAAAAAAAAATTAAGTTGAACTATAATGCTTTTCATAATCTTAAAAAAATCAGAAAATTCACTGGTGCTTACACACTTTTGAAGCTGTGTGTATATCAGTTTTATACGTAATATTTAGTTCGTTTATTTGACCTTTTTTTTAATATTTAATAGTTTCTTCTTCTTTCAAGCAATAAGGTCAATTGCATTTTATATACAAATATCCATTGATTTCTGTTGTTCTTTGGACGTGAGAGTGTTTTACACAGACAGCTGGACAGACAGACAGACAGACAGACGGACATGGCTCAATGGACTTACAATTTCGTAAGGACCAAAAATATGTATACTTTGTTGGGTCTCAGATGAGTATTTCTCAGTGTTACACACGGAATGACAAACTTATATATACCCTTATTCCCCACTTATGGTGGTGGAGGGTATGATTAAGTTGACTCAAAAAGACGAATATATAAATTCTCTTGTGTTTAACAGTATTTTCTAAAGAAAATCTTGTGTATTTTATATTTATTAAATTTCTTAAAATTAGGTATTTGCAGTGGTCGGTACTCGTAGCCACCAGAGGCTGAACGGTTAAACTAGTTAAAAATATTAAAAGGGAAATATATTAATCTATTTGAACCGAACAATTAAATGAGATTATTTGAAACCTTTTAACCCGAAAAACAGGTGCGGTATGCACCTAATTGTTTCTCCGAAATATTTGATATCGAAATTGGTCAAAATCGGTCTAGTAGTAGCCGAGTTATAAACAAAAGTTTCGATTTATGATTATTCATACACCCCATAGAAATTTTTTCTCCGATATGGATCTATGGTACATAAATGCCTTTGGAAAAGCAGTATCAATGTAAAATGCAGCAAATTTTAGTTTTACGTAAAGATAAATCACAAAACTGTATTTTGTTTCAATTGCAGTCTACTTATGGTTGATTTGGATACATTCATTACTTATTTGACCAACACTCTTTATTATGTTGCTAGCACAGTTTACAGTTTTGATATTGTCCCGTTCAAAAGATTTTTTCTAGCCGTCATTTTTAGTTTTACCATAATAATCCGGATTAAACTATCCGGCATAAACTAAAATTTAAGATTTTTTAAAATCACTAAGCTACGAACCACTCGGTATTTTATAGCAAATTGTTGAAAATTGTATAACAAAAATAACTAAAAAAAAAAATAGTCATACTTTAGTTTTTCTAGTATTTTTCATAAAATATAATTATAGTTATGAAACACTAACAAAATATTAACGCACAATTAATGAAGTGATCTGCCAAATTTTGAATAAAAAGAGAACATCAACAAAAAACTAGTACAAAAATGTTTGTACTAGTTTTTTAAAACAAATAACAAATATAAACTGTAAGTATGTATTGCTCTGTGAAAAATCTTGCGATGTGATTCTATACCTTGCAATAAATTCTGGAAATCAGTTTCAGAAGTTGTGACATTAATATAAGTATTAGCCAAAGCCACACCTCGTTCTGCCACATCATTTACCACCTGTAATTGTTGAAATTTTTTCTTTGCCTCTTGAAATGACTTGTTGGCTGTCCAATTCTCTGGATCTATGTATTTTTAAAAGATCGATTGAAATATTGCACGCTTCAAAAAAAAGTTAAGACTGGCTTTTGAAATGAATTGTTGAATTTCTTTATTTCTAAAGTTTACTGCTGTTAATGTTACATTTGCTACTTCATAATCGCTGCATGGAGTATCTGCGAGTTTGTTTTTGTCATTAAGCACAAAGTTTTGGTATCGATACCTTCATCAAAAAACGCTAAGGCAGCCAATTTCGGAGTTAAGTACCACTGATGACCTAGAAAAGTTTTAAGCGAGGCTTCTGCAAATGCTTTATTAATAATTTTATAACTATCCAATCCCTTAAATAGGCTCAGATCATTGAGAGGAGCGTATCGAGGGCAGTGGCAGAGGTACCAATATTAAATATACATATATTCTTAAGATAAATGAACAAAATTCAAGCAAGGCATCAACTGTTGATTTGTCTATATAAGATTGCAACTGGTTTTGGAAAATGCATATTTTCAAAAAATAAATAATTTTCTCCTGGAGCTGTTACTGTTATTTATTCAATCCCTGAAGATATTGGAAAAAATCCAATTAAACCTTCAAGACCCAACTATAAATATTTATGGAAATATACAATAATTATAACGAAAAAAGTATCCCCATTTTTAAGGTACAAACTATAAAAATAGTGTACCTCGGGAACTGTAGGACAAAATTGCAATTTTTCTTTTTCTTAATTGTTTAGAACTTTTCGGTATTCAAAATCGCGTCACTAGTTTTTATACCTTTCATATAAATTTGAAAAGTAATAAACCGTTTTTTACAGAATTTGTTAAAAAATTACAAAAATACTTAATATGTGGAATCGTAATGGACAAAAATATCGCCAGAACTTAAAGTTTTTGCATATGGAAAATAAACTTTGGAAAATTTTCGATATTTATTTAGTCGGGCTTGAGTTTATTAAATTTAATTTTCATTAAATTATTTTTACTGAAAGAATTGTTTTACAACATGAAATCTATATTAAAATTTATTTATTGATAATTTTTCTTGGCTGAGCTGGGGTTTGAACCTGGGTTGAATTTACATGTTTCGAGAATCACCACATTCTCTCATCAGAATTCTTTGCGTTCTAACCTTCTGCACCACTGCGGGTGCCTGCTAGCCAACAGACAAACATCAATATTCTAACCAATGTTACCGGTGATTCCAAATTTGCTGTAATTATCATTTTTCAATTATATTTTTTTACATGTTGCCCCTTTTTTGTCTTCAGTTTTTTTTTCTTTAGAAATATTTGGTCAAAAAATTAAATGAACGTGGTTATTGACAAAGTTATGAGTCAAGTTTGAAAAAACACCGAAAAACCAGATTTTTAATAAAGACTTGATTTGCGCGACCTCTAAACCTCTTCCTAAAAATCTAAAAAAAACAAAATTCAAAAATACTGGACCTTATAAGCTTCCAAATTATGCTTGAGCCTCTGACAAAAACAAATTTTTTGGGACACAGGGTATATATTTTCCTGAAAAGTTTAAATAAAACTAAGAAATTTTTGTTTGACGTACCTGGTTGGTGTTCGATCAACATCTTAATTCCATTGCAATTAATGAAACTTACCGCTTATCTGAAAAGAAAATTAAAAATTGTAGTTAGTATCTCGTTCTCTTCGGCAAAACATGAAAAAATTAAATAATCAGCCCAATCATGAATAAAAATTCCGCGGGAGTTTTTTCCCTTTTCCCATTTTTCGTATTCTAATTCAATGTTAAAAAATAAAAAGCGAAAAACTCCCGCGGAATTTTTATTCATGGATGACATTTACAAGAGATCTTGAACAATTAAAGTAGGCTAATAACGGCTGAAGCGGGGTTAAAAATTTCACTTTTCTTCTTCCCCATTTTGCTGCATACCTTAAAGCCCTGAATTGCTTTTGTGTGCAAGATGCGACTTCAATTCACTACGGCTCGAATTCCGGACGATATGCATTCTATATACATATGTACTATATATTTGTATAACCCCAAAATAGCCTTTTAGTGATCTGTCTAAATATCTGTCAATCAAATTTTCGAAATATTCTCTGTTCGATTGACATGATCATACCTATATAGACGTTGCAGAGGAATACTGAAATTTACGTTAACTTTTAATGATTAGAGAAACTTCGGTCTGAAAGGTCGTAATGTCGTTGTTAAGACTAAAGTTTTGGTCAATATTTTGAGCCAATCGAGTTGACCGTTAAAGCTGTCTGAAGGAAGGTGAACTTTGTTTTTATTTGTATGTTATTTGCCTAACTAAATTTCCATCTGTTCTACATGCCCTAACAAGTCTCGGCTTAGATCAAATTTATAATCAATATATGACAAAGTGCTCTAAAGTTTTCAGAAGAAATTAAGTTAATCTTAGGGGTCCATATGCCTTTATCTTTGCATAGCTCTCTTTCCTCGGCTTTGTTATGAAAACAAAACCCTTGCTGCCTCTTGTCTTGTAATAGGTATTTATTTCTTTGTGAAATAACATGTAACTTCATTAAAATGTTTATAGATATATGTAAGTTCCATTCCAATGATTTTGTTATAACGGGTGGTTAAATTTCAAGGGCCGATGTTGATTTTGAATAAAACACAAACTATTAGGAAATTATTGTAATTTTATTTTATTATGATATATTGGTATTACTCAATTATGTATGGAACAAAATATCGGCCAAATGGGCGCCGCGACCACGGCGGCACACCTCCATCCAATGGTCCAAATTTTCGATGACCCTGAGCCATAATGGAGGTTTTATGCCGTTAATGTGCCAAATTATCTCATCCTTTAGCTCTTGAATTGTTGCTGGCTTATCGACGTACACCTTTTCTTTCAAATAACCCCAAAGAAAAAAGTTCAACGGGGTCAAATCACATGATCTTGGCGGCCAATTGACATCGCCATTACGTGAGATAACACGGCCATTGAATTTGTTGCGCAAAAGAGCCATTGTTTTGTTAGCTGTGTGGCAAGTGGCACCGTCCTGCTGAAACCACATATCGTCCACATCCATATCTTCCAATTCGGGCCATAAAAAGTTCGTTATCATCTCACGATAGCGAACACCATTCAAAGTAACTGCCTGACCAGCCTCATTTTGGAAAAAAATACGGCCCGATGATGCCGCCAGCCCATAAACCGCACCAAACAGTCACTCTTTGTGGGTGCATTGGTTTTTGACAATCACTCTTGGATTCTCATTCGCCCAAATGCGGCAATTCTGTTTATTGACGAATCCACTGAGGTGAAAATGTGCCTCATCACTGAAGATGAAGTGCACGATATGCATTTTGATTTGAACGCCCATTTTCATAATAAGTCTGGATAACTTTAACACGTTGTTGGATTGTGTATCTCTCCATGGTTCAAATTGAGTAAGTCTGAAATAGAGAAATGTCAAATAAAATTCGGAAAAAAGCTTGACGTTTAGGTGTGGTTCACATTCAACATCTCCCCAGACTAAAACATATCAAATACTAGTAAGACCTTAATTTAAAACCCTTTCCAATGCTGTATGAATAAATACAAATTATTTATTACTATGCACACATAACACAAAGATTTATGTTGATAAATATATAAACTAAACCAAATAATAATTTCCTTGATTAGTTCAGCTATTAGTGATGCAACAAATACTCAATAGAGTTTCCATATGGATACATTCACAAATCGCATAAACTTTTAATCTCACAAATACAGCACATAAGAACAACTTGATTCCCTTAACCAAAAACGTATTGCGTAAAACTCTTCTACTTTCTACAATATATACATACGAGTATGTATGTGTATGTGTGAGACAGCCAACACAACTAACAAACCAGCCAACTGAATTAGTTATAAATTACAAATAAAGTCAGTCGAATGATTAGTTAGTTTCATCTCTGTTACAATACTTTCAGAGATTTTCAATGTAAATGAACGAGTTTGTAAGCATTAATGTATCTATCTGTAAATCAGATACTTTGCTATATTATCTGTGTCTATGTTTGTGTGTCTATTTGTGTTTCAATAAAATAATTTATACTTATGTGTAATGAATTGTTATAAATAATAATCCAGAGAGGAATTTTATATAAATACAACTTGTAATCATCGTTCAGCAGCAACATTTATATTATTGGCTGTAGCATCAGCATCAGCGTTCTCATCATCAGCATAAGTATAATATGAATATAATTTCCCTTAAGGCAATCTTATTGTAATACTTTGTTATAAAAGGATGGTACTTATTATTACAGGAGTTTATTTTAGGAGTATTCCATAGTTTATAGCGTTCGACTGACTTCAGCTCGAAACTGAACCAATATTTAAACAAATCCGAAATAAACAAGTTTCCTCTTTCTTAATCTTTAAAAACATTTTATTATTCTGTAAAATGTTTCCCGAATTTTTGACGAAACTTAAGAACAAAGATAGTTGCACATGATCACCGCAATCATTTCAACATTTTTAGAATTATGTTAACGTTAAGGTTCACATGATATTATGTTAATGCCAATCATTACCATATTTAAGCATTATGTCATGCAATGGAATTTTCAATATGAACTTTGCTTTTCACAGCGGCATATTGGAATAACCTGAATGTGTTGACATATTAATAGTAGAAGCTTTGGCAATTTTTACAATAAATTCAATTTAGTTAGAAAATTTACTTTGAATATTAAAGCTACATTTTGACCTTCTTTAACCTTTATTAAAAAGTTGTTTAAAAAAATACCGCTCTTGTGCTTTAGAAAATCCTATTTCGTTTCAATACATCTGTTTAAATCTATTGCTCTGTTTTAAAAAAATCAACTCAGCATATTATTAATCAATTTAATGGTAGTCTAGGTCTGATCAAAAAATAAATGTTATTTTAATTTTTTTTTTGTTTTTGGCCAAAAACTCACGCACAAGCATCGATGTGTGAGCTGGTGCAAAATCCATGATTGGTTTTTCCACAATCCTGTGCGTTTCTGACGAATTGCTTTGCGCAAACGGCGCATAACTTTAAGGTAGTTTTCTTTATTGACCTTACGGCCTTGTGCCAAGAATTCATGATGCACCACGCCATTGCAGTCGAAGAAAACAGTCAGCAAAACCTTCACATTTGACCGAACCATAAACATACACCCATGATTTGTCACCAGTTATGACCTTTTTGAGGAAATCTGGATCGTCGTTGACGATGTTCAACAGCTCCTGAGCGAGTCCATGCGACATTGTTTTTGCTCAAAATTTAGCAATTTTTGAATAATCTTCGCTGCCGCACGTTTCATGTCTAAAACATCCGTAAAAATTGCTTGGCATGAGCCGAACGATATGCCAACATCATCAGCAACCACTCTGATAGTGATTCGACGATTATCCAAAATCATTTTCTTCACTGCTTCAATGTTTTCATCGGTTGGGCGACCAGGACGAGCATCGTCAATGACATCTTCTCGGCCTTCCATAAACCGATTATGCCACAATTGAACTTGTGTTCTGCTCATAGTAGACTTGCCAAACGCCACAGTCAACATTTCAAATGTACTTGCGCATTTAATTTCATTTTTTACACAAAACTTAATACAGTTTCTTTGATCCATTTTTTTAAATAGTGAAAAATCGAACACTACACCAAAACTTGGCTAACCTTTTTCTCTGTCAAAAACAAACTGTCAATTCAAAATGGCTGACATTTGTACCAACATAACAATCCGAAAATCGAACATACGTGACTCATTTGAAAATAACGGTTATTTTTTTTTTTTTTATCAGACCTCGTATATACCAACGATCTCACCACCAACAGCATACAACAGTATTTGGTATAGAAAATCTTCTATAAAAGATTATTTTCCATAGAAAATCAATTAATAAAATAGAAAATCTTCTGTATAACAGTGTTTCTTTTAGAAAGTCTTCAGTATAAGCTAATTTTTCTTTAGGAAATCCTGCATAGAACAGTATTTTCTATCGAAGCTCTCTTGTATAACAGTATTTTCTATAGAAAGTCATGTGTATAACAGTGTTCTTTTTAGAAAGCGTTCAATGTAAGCAGTTTGTACCTGTGTATAATAGTATTTTCTAAAGTAAAATCTTGTTTATACCAGCATTTTCTTTAGAGAATTTTCTGTGTAACAGTGTTTTTTAGAAAGTCAGTGTAAACTGTTTTTTTTTTCTTTATAAAATACTGCGTATAACAGTATTTTCTATAAAAAATCTTCAGTATAACAGTGATCTTTTTAGAAACCCCACAGTACAAGCTGTTTTTTTTTCATGAAAAAACCTGCGTATTACAGTATTTTCTAACAAAAATCTTGTTTGTAACAGTATTTTCTATAAAAAATATTCTGTATAACAGTATTTTCTTGAGGTTATTTAACTAATTGTTCGACCTTTATGTCTTTATTAAAAATTGTCTTCTTTTGAGTTAAGGTCAATTTATTTATTTTTTATATATTATTTAGAAAATCTTCTGTGTAATAGTGTTCTATTTAGAAAGTCTACAGTATAAGCATTTTAACAATATCCTGCGTATAACAGTATTTTATATAGAAAATTTTCATTGTAGCACTGTTGATTTTAGAAAGTCTTCTGTATAACAGTATTTTCTATAGAAAATCTAGCGTATAACGGTGTTCTTTTCAGAAAGTTTTCAGTATAAACCGTTTTTTTTTTTTGTTTCATTCGAAAATCTTGTGTATAACAGTATTTATATATTGTGTATAACAGTGTTTTCAGATTGTTACACACAAGATTTTCTATACAGATTTTTAATAGACAATCTTGTTTATAACAGCATTTTCTTATAGAAAATCTAGCGTATAACAATGTTTTTCATAACAAATCTCAGTAATAACAGTATTTAAATGGTAATATGAAAATTTATAAATTTATGGGATTTTATAAAACCAGTTTTCACAACACTCATGGCGCCAAATGAACTCTCAAACTCAGCTTGCCTACTAAACATCTAAGGGAGCTAACAATTGTATATTGTTTTGCAAAAGCGTATGCTGAGATTTAGTTCCGATGCTTAAGGTTAAATATTCCATAAAATTAAACACACAAAACCAGAACTATAATAATGCAGGGAGTCCCATGGGGGAAAACATAACGAATAAAATAAACTGCAGAGTTGAGTAAAATGTGTGAGTAACTATTAATGTGGAACTACTACAGGAACATCAACAAAAACAACAAAATACAAAGTAAATGTAAGTATAAGTAAAAGTATCTGTGTGAGTGTAAATATGTATATGAAATTGTATGTGCAGTTATAAATGCTATAGATATTAAAATGACTTATTTCCGGATTATGTTTTAATATGACACTATAATGGGTTGCCTGACACTGCTGCCTGCCTCTCTGCTGTTCTCTGACTCAGACGCTGCTGATAGTTCTTAGTAGTAGCAGTTCTAAATGGATGTCAGTATGTTTCAATGATGGTTGATTGTTGAGCTGCAAAATTATATATATAAAAAAAAACAAGAAAATACTAAAGAACCCAGCATCCAACCAACCATCCGCTAAAATCTCTGTGTGTTTAGATTGTGTTTTTGATATAAAAGTAAATGAAAAAAAATTTCATTTTCATTTTATGTAACACTTTCATTAAATAGAACACAGAAAAAAACTACAACAAATAAGAAATGTTTATTTTTTTTTTTTTTGCAAAAGAGTTAAATGCTGCAGAGAGGCAGCATTAAAAATAATAAAAGATATAAAAATGTGAGACCCACATCGAAACTCATAAGCACCCGAGCACTTAACATAAATTTTAGTCACTCAAGCTCTGTTCGGCACTCTCTCTCTCTATTCTTTAACTATTTTCTTTATTTTGCTTAAATCACATTAACGATATTAAAAAAGAATAAAACTACAATTATTAATAACAAAAACACAAAGTAAATTATTTTAAGTGCAAAAGACAGAAGATACGATAGAAAGCGAAAACTTAAAACAAACTGCACTGCTGACAGATGAAACGAAATCTCATTAATAAAATTAAATCCTTTTGAGAATGCAGATATGGTATGTATTTTAACTAGAGATACAGATACTGGAGTTGGTATATCACTGAAGTTCGATGAGGACAAATTGTGATTAGTACAACGTTACAACAAAAAACACACATAATTAAGATAATTAACAATGAGAAACGGTTTTTCAGCAAGCACTTTGTTTTTTAAAATAAAATAAAAGATCATTCAAATTTGTTTTGCATTGGACAGAAGGTTTGATAATTCTATTTCATAAAAATTTTCTATCATATTCTGGCAAAATGGCACACAAGATTCTCTATAGAAAATACTGTTATACTGACGGGTTTCTAAAGAAAATAATGTTAATAATGATACAAGATTTTCTGCAGAAAATACTGAAGACTTTCTAAAGAAAATTGTTTTAATAATGATACAAGATTTTCTGTAGAAAATACTGATATACTTAAAACTTTCTAAAGAAAATACTATTATACACAAGATATTCTATAGAAAATACTGTTATACTAAAGACTTTCTAAAGAAAATACTGTTATACACAAGATTTTCTACAGAAAATACTGATATACACAGGATTTCCTTTAGAAAATACTGTTGTGCTGAAGACTTTCTAAAGAAAATAATGTTAATAATGATACAAAATTTTCTGTAGAAAATACTGAAGACTTTCTAAAGAAAATTGTTTTAATAATGATACAATATTTTCTGTAGAAAATACTGTTATACTGAAGACTTTCTAATGAAAATACTGTTATACACAAGATATTCTATAGAAAATACTGTTATACTAAAGACTTTCTAAAGAAAATACTGTTATACACAAGATTTTCTATAGAAAATACTTTTATACTGAAGACTCTCTAAAGAAAATACTGTTATACACAAGATTTTCTGTAGCAAATACTGATATGCACAGGATTTTCTAAAGAAAATACTTTTATACTGAAGACTTTCTAAAGCAAATACTGTTATACACAAGATATTCTATAGAAAATACTGTTATACTGACGACTTTCTAAAAAAAATAATGATACAAGATTTTCTGTAGAAAATACTGAAGACTTTCTAAAGAAAATTGTTTTAATAATGATACAAGATTTTCTGTAGAAAATACTGTTATACTGAAGACTTTCTAATGAAAATACTGTTATACACAAGATATTCTATAGAAAATACTGTTATACTAAAGACTTTCTAAAGAAAATACTGTTATACACAAGATTTTGTACTGTTATACTAAAGACTTTCTAAAGAAAATACTGTTATACACAAGATTTTCTATAGAAAATACTTTTATACTGAAGACTCTCTAAAGAAAATACTGTTATACACAAGATTTTCTGTAGAAAATACTGATATGCACAGGATTTTCTAAAGAAAATACTTTTATACTGAAGACTTTCTAAAGCAAATACTGTTATACACAAGATATTCTATAGAAAATACTGTTATACTAAAGACTTTCTAAAGAAAATACTGTTATACACAAGATTTTCTACATAAAATACTGATATACACAGGATTTCCTATAGAAAATACTGTTATACTGAAGACTTTCTAATGAAAATACTGTTATACACAAGATATTCTATAGAAAATACTGTTATATTAAAGACTGTCTAAAGAAAATACTGTTATATACAAGATTTTCTACAGAAAATACTGATATACACAGGATTTTCTATAGAAAATATTGTTATACTGACGACTTTCTAAAGAAAATAATTTTAATAATGATGCAAGATTTTCTGTAGAAAATACTGAAGACTTTCTAAAGAAAATTGTTTTAATAATGATACAAGATTTTCTGTAGAAAATACTGATATACTGAAGACTTTCTAAAGAAAATACTGTTATACACAAGATTTTGTACTGTTATACCAAAGACTTTCTAAAGAAAATACTGTTATACACAAGATTTTTTATAGAAAATACTTTTATACTGAAGACTCTCTAAAGAAAATACTACTATACACAAGATTTTCTAAAGAAAATACTTTTATACTGAAGACTTTCTAAAGAAAATACTGTTATACTAACGACTTTCTAAAGAAAATACTGTTATACAAAAGATTTTCTACAGAAAATACTGTTATACACAAGATTTTCTACAGAAAATACTGATAAACACAGGATTTCCTATAGAAAATACTGTTATACACAAGATATTCTATAGAAAATACTGTTATACTAAAGACTGTCTAAAGAAAATACTTTTATACTAAAGACTTTTTTAAAGAAAATAATGCTATAGACACGATCTTCTATAGAAAAGACAGTTGTACACAAGATTTTCTCTAAATTAGATATTTACAAATTCTCAAAAAATTCATATTCCTTATTCGGAATGGTTGTTCAATAAATAATTTATTTATTGTGACCAAACAAATTGTATCATTGCAAGTAGTATTCATATTCTAAGAAATTATCTTTTGAAACCACACATTGACCCTAAAATTCCAACAGAATCCAATTTGTCCCATGATATAGACATAAAACCTTTTATTAATACATTTTTTTAATACCGAACATCCATTATTTTCGCATAAACAAACAATGTTATTGATTGTTGTTTTAGTTTATTTCAATATAACAATATACTAACAATATTGTTGTAACGTCATTGTTTTTTCTGCACTCAAAATTTCTCGGTTAATTAATGCTTAACAAACAAATTATAACAATATGCAAAAATACATACATATATTAACTATAGTCATGATAAAAGTAATGAGTACATGAAAGGGAGTTGGTCTGTAGCCGCATATTTTAATACTTATGTAATACATAACTATATGAATCCTGATAAATGTATATCGGTTAATATGTTTGAGATTGTGTGTGCTTGTTTTTGAAAATATATACTTGTGTATATACATACAATATATGTTTGTATATCCTTTAGGAAAATTTTGTCCACAAAATACAGATATGCATTCATTCTCTCATTCTCATTACAAAGGATAACAAAGATATGTATTAAATTTATTATTTATTTATTTAAATTGCTATTTGAATTTACAATACTCGTTAATATATGCAAACATAATGCTCATTTTGTGACAATAGTTTCATAATTCTTAAAATATTGTTTCGATTGAAATCGCTTCGTTACCAATATTGGCTTAGCTGCAAAGTTGTATTCATACAGAAGACGGCTGGAAAAATGCAACACATATGCCCGCATGAGCTTTGAGACGGATTAGTCTGTATTCCTTTTTGCTGGTCCCATAATAAACAGGATAAAATAAATGATTTTCTCTCTTAGTTAACCTTTAACCGACTGCCCTTGCTGCCAACAACTGGGGGTTACTCTCTATTGCGATGCGAAAACAAATTCGATGTGTAAGAGTATCAATTTGTACGCTTATCGCATCGCATTTGCTTTCGCATCGCAATAGAGAGTAACTCCCCTGATGATCTTACATTATGAAGAATTTGCACTGGGATGTTCTTTGGTTAAAAATGACGCTTTTGCCTATAATTGCATACATAATTACCCTTATAGTGAATAAAAATTCCACATTAAATTTGTTCCCTTTTATTTTTTTAACATTGAATTTTAATAGGAAAATGTAAAACGGGAACAAATTTCATGTGGAATTTTTATTCACTATAAGGGTAATTATGTAAATCAAAATTAAGGAAATCAATAACATCAAGTTGTGGGTAGTCAAATACCGAAACTAATGAAACTGAGAATTAATTAGAACGTTTTAACATTATAGAGATAAAATTAGACATTGTGAAGTAATACCAAGCTTTATATTACTTCACAATGTGTCAGTCTAAATTTTATTCCTTATCATGCGAATAATATTTGCTGAAGAAAGGTATGGTATGGAAGAGTATTAAAGTTTTGGATCTTTTTTTTTCTTTCGGAATTTGAGTGTTTGAAACCTATTGAGCCATTGGTAAAGTAAAATATATAAAGGCCATTGATATGCACAGATTTCTTGGATAAAGAAGTTGCTTTTATTAACATAAAGCCGGCACCAATTGAAATAATAGGTTTGCTGGGTACCTTGTAGTGATCAAATAATTATTGATAGAGAATACTTAAACGAATTGGGCTGTTATTGCAACAATGAGAACAGAGCAAGTGACTGATCGTAACCAACATTCTGTTATTAAAGAAAGTTCCCCGGGATCTTGACCATTTTATATGGTGAATAGTAGCATATGTTGATGATATCGTTTTATTCAAGTTAATTTTTTCGGAAACTCTCTCTGGAGTAATGGTCGGTAGACTATCACCAAATTGAGAGTAGCACCGAACTTCTGGCATATGCATAACGTGGAAACTAACACCACAAATATTTGGAGTAACCGAAGCAGCTAAGCTGTTGTCTATGACGCCGATACATTTAAGTGATATGACCATATTCATATATAGTAAGGCTGTTATAAAGGAAATTGGTAACAAAAATATTTTAGCCATGGAAGTTTGCCGTTGTCGCAGAGAAGACCAAGTACTATTGAACAACACGTAGTGAAACTGTACTGATTACCATATGTCACAATAATAATAGATATACATATTGAAATAGCACAGGCTGTCAATTCAAAATTTGCACCTGCCAAAATACCCACCTACTTGTTTTTATAAAATCAAATGTTGGTTTTATACTTCAAATGCTAAAGTTTCGTCAATTTTTAAAATTATTAGGGTGATAATCTGCTTCGTATAGAAGGATTTGTCACGAAAATCATAACAGTGATCACTCAACTTATTTCCGAAATATTGTTTAACAATTTAATCTCTCTTGTTAATCTCTCTTGTAAAGATGGATTTTTTGCTAAACCACAACTGCTGCACAAATGGCGTGAAATTAAAATGGTGACTGAATTTTAGAAACCCCTTTACAACTGTCTGTATATGCTAAATTAGTCTGTTGTTATTTCATTACACTTTCGTAGTAACCCACAGTTTTCTTATTTTTGTACTTTAACCTTCTGCCTGTCTTAAATTAAAGCAAACAATATGTTAATTCAAATAGAATGATACTTAAAATATGTTCCAATACTGGCTCACAAGCTCATTATAACCCACATTTATTAGTCTGGCAGTGTCATAAAACTGTCTTAAGATATTCTTTATTTTTTCCAAACAGATTATAACACTTAATAACGAAATTATAACACAAAGGCGATTAAAAATAAAAAATATATATACATAAGTACATATTTTGCTCATAATAATAAACGCAGAGCAATGACTAAAATATGCAAATATAAAAGACTTATTAAAACCTTTAATTATGCTAATTTCAGGCCTAAAATGCAAAATTTACTTGTGGCATTTATTAAAGTGACCCAGTTTTAAAGAACAACATCATCAGCAGACCGACCAAATGGTTTAAAGCAAAATATAGTTTTAAAATGATGAACACCACACAGACATTAGAAATAGTTTTAAATAAGTGGACAATTAAAAAGATGAACGACCGATTGGACAGACGTTTCAAAAGGGCGCCCAAGACAGACAAATAAACAGTCTGCTTTATGAGTAAGAGCAGACATTTTTTTTCGAAAACTTGTAAATATTTATGCTCATACTCATACATAAGTATTACTGACATAATTGTTCGCCCAATTAAAAGTAGAGAAAAGTGTTTTTGACATATATTAGTGGCAGAAGTACTCTTCAGCACTTTACACGCAGTGGTGCCAAGAAAAACAGCAGAATATTTCATCATTAATTTAACAAAGTTTAACCAATTTAAGCACTAGACATCCAGGAAAGAAGATATATACTTATACAAATGGTAATACAACATGTGCTAGGAATTGGGATCAATGATTTTTGTTAGAAATTGCCACAGCAGGTTCTAAAAGAGCGATAACGGATGTTGTTTACAATGTTTCTGAAACCAATTCTTCAATCAATGATTTTTACTTGAAATTGTCACCCACATTTTAAGGAACATCTCTAGAACTAGTTATTTTGTCAGCGAGTTTTTTTTTTTTTTTTTTGAAATTATCACGTGAGTAACTAAAAATATGTGATTTTTTATAAATTTATTGCTTGCTATTTTGAAATATACTTGTATGCAGAATATAAAATTATTCAAAGTATTGGCCATTGTTAGCTATGAACTTCTCATGCAACATAATATTGATTTATTTTTATATAAATACTTTTTTTTTTTTTTTTTGTAAAATTTTTGGTATGTCCCTATTGAAGATATGAGTCACAGATTTATAAATAATAATTAATTTGACTCAATATGCAGTTATTATATAGGACTAAGAGTTAAATTGTCTAAACTACAACCAATTTTGTATTACTTACTTCAAGCTCACATGTTAGTATGATGTCATTAATTAGTTGCACGTAACTGTATGTAGAATATAAAATACTAAAAGTATATGACCTTATCATATCTCTCTGGCAACATAGAGATTCCGCTCCAAAAGAACTAATCTTCTAATATTCATCTTTGAGTTCAAAAACGAATCAAGCCAATTACGAATACTCAGTTCTGAAGTGAAGCTTATCCCACACAACACGTTCTAAATCGATCGGTCGATGGGCGGACGGGGCAAAGTCTAGACTTTTCAACCACTTCTTTTTAAATAGTTTTTTAAAGGTATTGCAACATGTGACAGAGCATTGCATTCTGTATATTACACTTTCATGTCTGGATTTTATGGGCGTTTTTAGCCAATTCTCGATTCAAGTGAATCAATTACATTCGGTACCGGTTTGGCTAAATTTCAGCAGCTCATAAGAAATAGCAACCTTTTGGTTTCATCAAATACAGAGTATTATCTTAGCGCCATGGATATTTCGCTTTGGTGTCGAATCGACTGGTTGGCCTGGCTTCACCTACGATCTCTAATTCTGCGGCTTTAGGTAATGAACCCATTTTATATTGCAGGTAATGAATCAACATTTCGGACATACAAAATCGTATTACGGCTTCAATTCATTTGAAACCCAATTTCCCGACTTTTGGATGAAACCTCCTGCTCTTAAACGTTTTGGAATTGCTGCTTGAGCAGCTCCATTAAGTAAAGCCTCTAAACTTTTTTGGCTGGCCTGGGCAATCTTTGTCTTCCGTGTCAAAATCACCACTTCTCTTGCAACTTTTATCAAACTACCTTTATGTATCACAAAATATTAATGCCAAAGAGATGGTGCCTTAAAAATCCTATATAAGTATTTTAGAAGCAGAATAGCATTCCAAAGAACTAATTCCAGAAGTAGTTGCGACAGCATTAGTTCCAAGACTGTCATTAAGTTCCTAAATTTGTCCTGCCTAATTAATTATTATAGTGTTTTAGATATAACTCCGCTAGCTACTTAATCGCTACTGTTCCATGGTCCACAATCAATAATAAAAAACTAGTATATTAAACACTTATACATACACAAAAAAAAAACTCATCATAGTTTTTTTTTCTCTAATATTTTTTACTCAAGTGAAGCGCAAATCAAGAAGAAAACCAAGTACCACTTAGCTTGCGAACTAAAGGGTACCAGTATTCACACTTAATGTCGGTATGGCTGTCTGTCTGTCAGTGTAACTATTTAAGTGTTTGTGTGTGTGTGTGAATGAATGTCAGTCTGTCTGTCTAACGATTTTGAATGAGCACAACAATTGAATGAATGAATGAATGATCGAATAAAGAAAATCATAACGAGCCAGGAACAAGTTAAAAGTGCTAAATTTCTTGGAGAGTGTGAATGATAGGGTGGCAGAGAAAGATAGACATAAAACTAAATGTTTGTTATTGCTGCTGCTTCTGATGATAATGACGGTGGTGTTGGTAGGTGGTGTAGTGTGTTGGCTATGATGACTCTGATGGTTTTGTTATAGTTTGGTAAAGCTAACGTTAACTAAATGTCATTTTACTTTACTCAAAAAGCCCTAACAACTTTAGCCACTTATACATATCAAACATTTGCATACACAGATACTACCGTGTTCATATAATAATAATAGATACTGTTAATGTCATTTACACATGTAGTGGTGTCATTTGCAAAATTCTAATACGCAAAAATAATAATAAAAATAACAGCAACAAACACATCGACATCGACATCAACATCAACATTTACAACCAACAACAGAAGCTATTTATTGGTTGGCATACAGATGGGATGTTTAAATAAACACTTTTACACACATTCATGCGGGCAACATGTAACTAATATACAAATGTCAATACATGTCAGACAAGAAGGGCATTCACAAATGTCACAACATCGGAGGCAAAGACAGGAGTTGTGCTATATCTTAATCTGAAATATTTAAAAACTAACTGGGCTAAGTAGTAATTACTGACAGAACATGAATGTCTAGTATTGGTGCTGTCAAAGGAAGTTGAGTTTCTTGGTGTGATTTTCGTTGGCAAACTGAACTCCTAATATGAAGGAAGAATTTAGGCATAAACAGCAACGTAGTGATTAAAAACACGCATTATTTATTTCTTTTTAGGACTCAATACTTATTGAAATAAAATAATCAATTCAATATTAGAAGATCCAGACAATTATCTGGCAGATGCCACGTAAAGAACACAAAAACTGACGACTTAAGTCCATTGGCACAAAGACACCGCCAAGAACCAACTGGGGTTCCTAGAATCATAGGCAAGATATAATTGTTAGCAGCTCGGAGATCTAATTTTAGATCCAAATTCACCTACTGATAGACATGTTTTGTTCAACAAGAATTCTGCTTTCCTCAATCATAATAATAAAATATTTACAGGCGATTCAAGAAAGGAAAACAAATTAATAACTTTTACTTTGAAACATTTGTACCATAAATTTGTATTATAAATTTATTCAAAGTTTTAGCCGTTGTTAACTACGACTTTTTCCCATCTTTCTGGCAGCATAAGCTTTCTGGCATCCAACCAATTTCAGATATCCTGTTCTGAAGTTAAACGTATCCTAAAGAGAGCGTTCTGTATCGAACGAAACGAATAATAGTAGGACGGGGCATGATCTAGACTATAAAACGGGTGAAAACTAATCAACACTTCTTTCTAAATAGTTTTTAAAAGGTATTGCATCTACCTTTGAACTGCACAAACCATCTCTCGCATGTTGAAATCGATGGAAGGCATTCTCTAGCTAATATTATCGGGGAGCAATCGGTGTGCTTCAGCGGCACCTTTTTTTTCAAATGAAAGAACTAAATCAAAACTTGCAGCAACCAATTGTGCATATTCGAAGTAAAAAAAACTTTGAAATGACAGATATGTACCCTTCAAAATGACAGATGTACATCAAAAGGTACGCCATCTGTTATGAATACTGTATTTTTGAGTGATGCACCCAATATTTAGGGCGTGAAATCGATTTCATCATATTCTTAGTTAGTCAGGCAGAGACCAATACGTTGTCATGTTACAATTCCAGTTACCAGGTCTCAGTAACAGTTTAGTTAATAAGAAAATAGTGTACGTTAAAACAAATATTTTCAAATTGTCGTTATTTTTCCAAAATACTGTTACGTTTATACCTTTTAAAAACGGTGGTTTATTTTCTTTAAGTAAATCCGTTTCTTTTTAATTTCAAAATAAAAGCGTCAAGTAGTTTAAAATTATAACGAGTTTTTATTTGTTAAAATTTACTTTAAACACACACTTAAATTACAGTTTGAGAAAGCTTTGATGTTCACTCAACGATGACTCACAACAAACTAAACTGCTAAACTTGAGTGATCAGGTTAGTCTATTTATATACTAACATCATGTCTAGTAGTCTCTGGATGGTTTGGAGCTAAGATAATAGAAAATTCTTGTCTAGAATAGTCAACCTCAACATTCATTTAGTTTAGCCTTTAAAACTTAATGTTGTCATACTCTACAATTTTATTAATAACAGCGTGTTATCAACAATGTTTGTAAATAGAATATTTTACTAATGAAAACGTTCATAATCATGTTGTATGTTGATATCAGCCGTTACAAATCGATAAATTTAATTTGACATATAATTTCGTAACAATACATATACTACATATATACATATACATTGAACAATTTTAATTGTTAACATAATGTAAACAATATCAAAACTTAATGAATTTGATATTATTTTTCATATTGCTGTTTATTTAAAAAAATAAAATACATTTCTATTGTTTATATTATGTTAACAATTGTCATTAAAACATTTTTTGAAGATAATAATGATTTTATGAAACTAAATAATGATGTCAGTATTCGTTACATTTACATAAAATTTATATTAAGAAACAATTATCAGTTGTGAGGTATAAAATACATTCTTGAATATCCTTACTAAAACCCAATATATACTTGTTCTGTGTTGTATGTTTGGTGGCATTTTAATAGCTGAGTATATACAAAAATAATTGTGTTCATAAAAAAATAGTTGTGTTCATAAAAATAGTAGTGCCCTCTTTTGATTTAATCATAAATTATTAAATAAAATCGTAAATCAATTGAATGCTCATATAAAATGTTTAAATATATATGTAGCAAAACTAAGCAATTGAAGACTTAAACCAAAAATTGATGCTCAGTTATTAATATTCGGCTATGCCGAATCTTATATACTCTTCACCTTTGTTGTGGATGCATAATTATATAAATGCATGTGGATGCATAATAATAAATATATTATATCATTACGTTTTTACCTTTTAAATATTGTTACGTTTATACCTTTTAAAAACGGTGGTTTATTTCCTTTAAATAAATAAACCGGATTCTTTTTAATTGCAAAATAAAAGCGCCAAGTAAATTGAAGAAAATATGTTTAACGAGTCTTTATTTATTTAAATGTACACAAACACAATTAAAAAAATGAACACACTGTCTTTTTACACACTTATATCACGATTTAAGAACACACTTAAAGTTTTCGAACACTTTGTTTGATCAACGCCATCTGTTGATGAACAATATTAATACACTAAGTTTTTTTGATGAAATTTTCAGAGGTTGTCTCGGATTTTTGCTCATATCTCCGTTATTTATGGACGAATTTTGTTGATTTTAAATAGCAAACTTTTTGAAAGCATGTCTGACAGAATTATTGACAATTTGAATCCCGAAGATATCTGGGGACATTAGAAAATTGATTTCAACATCCAGACAGACAGACAGACGGGCATGGCTTAATAGACTCCGCTATCTATAAGGATCCAGAATATATATACTTTATAGGATCGGAAAATTATATTATGGAAATTACAAACGGAATGACAAACTTATAGGTATATACCCCTCTCATGAAGGTGAAGGGTATAAAAATAAACCGGTCACATGTAGTAAATAATCCAGATAATTATGGTAAAAATAAAAGTGGCGGCCCGAAAAAAGAGCTTTCTGAATGGAACAATAGCAGAATTATAAACAGTTTTAGCAACATAATAAAGGGTGTTAGTCAGAATATTAATGACTGCTAAAAAATGTCAGACTGTTAGTCGAAAAAGTTGTTGTCGGTGCCAAGGCTATTACACCGGCACAAAACTGTTAGACTTGAAGTCGCTAAAAGAAACTTAGAAACTAACAGGCAACAGTTAAGCCCATAATCTTTGGTAATAGTTGTTCGATCTAAACATACATACATATATCATATAAATTAGGTAAATAATCAGGTCAGACTTCGAGCCTGATTACAAAAACATATTTAGTTATACATACATATATTTAAGGTGATTTTTTTCCGATTTAGAAAAAATTTAAATTTTCTAGATGGTCCAGACCTGAGGAAGGAACCACAATATTTCTCAAAAAGAAATTTCGGAGGTTTGATGGTTTGGGGAGCTTTTTTTGAAGACAGTATGCTTAATTTGCCGTTTCCAACCACCAAAATGAATTCTTTTGATTACACAAAATTACTAGCTGAAAAATTAGTGCCATTTTTAGAAAAGAATTTAGAAAAATTTATTTTTCAACAAAACAACTCACCCACGAATGGCAAACATGTTCTCCAGATCAGAACCACATTGATAACATTTGGGGAATATTAAACCGTTGAATTTATGCTGCAAACCGGCAATATTTAAATTTCAGTGTATTTATAGTTATGAAACACTAATTAATATTTTTGCACATTTTAAGCGGTTAAATAAAAGTAATGATTTTTTTTTTTTTTTGAGAAATAATATATGCTTTTTTTAACAAAATTTAGAAAATGATTATGTAT
The DNA here is from genome assembly GCA_950370525.1 of Bellardia bayeri. NCBI lineage: Eukaryota > Metazoa > Arthropoda > Insecta > Diptera > Calliphoridae > Bellardia > Bellardia bayeri. Next base: position 90,048,269 of record OX493267.1, read on the forward strand.
TTATAACTATGCAACGCAGTGTATATTAACATTTATTTGTAAGTCATTAGATAAATATTGTCAAACATTCTTAAATTGTCGATAAATTGCATAAAATTATGTTTATTTTGGAGCTATTTTCAGATTTGAATTCTTGACACAATGTAAATAATAACGAAACATAAATAGTAAATAAATAAATAATAAATCAAATAGTTATAGGTTTTCAAAAACTGTATATATTTTATGACAAGAAAATTTATAAAAGGAAAATTTCTACTATTAAATTAATAAATTTCAAGTTATATATCTATTTAACTTTTACAATTTAGGTAAACGAGGTAAATATCCTCAAATTGTTTCCAAACTGTCCATACTTCTAAAGCTAACAATCCCTCTTTTCGGAAACATGCACTAATTATAATTATTAACATAATGTAAAAAATGTCAAAACTTCTTAAAGGGTAAAAAGATTACAAAAGTTGTTTATGTTCTTAGATGAGTGGAAAAAATTTCATTATTTACATTATTTAAAACATGTAAAGAATTCTGTAAAGAGTGTAAACATTATCAAATCTTGTTTTTACATTAGGTATTGTCAAACGTTACCAAATTAAGCATATTTCTAAAAAAAAAAAAACTTTTGGAAATAGTGATCAATTTTAATCGTTGTCATATTGTAAAGAATGTCAAATGTTCATAAAGCGTAATAAAATTTCAAAAATTTTATAATTTCTTAGATAACTAGAAAAATTGCATTATTTACATTATGTAAATAATTATTATTTCATTATGTAGGTAAATAATGTAAATTTTTACATTATGTAAATAATTATTATTACATTAAATAGGTAAATAATGAAAATTTTTACAATATGTAAATTATATAAATAATTATTATTACATTATGTAAATAATTGTGTAAACAGTGTAACCATTGCTATATCTTGTTTTTAAAGAATTAAATCTCACAATTAATATCCTAAACTATTATTTTGAACACCGCTCTATATATGTATGTATATATACATATGTATAAATTGCAACACACATACACATCAGGCCATATTGTATACGTAGCAATTTAAGTGATTCCGTTAACTGTAATATACACCTCCCTAAGTGTCATTTTGAATCGATGGCTTGTTTGGCGTTAGTGTCTGTTGTTAGACTATACTCGTATGTGAGTGTGTATCTGTGTATTAGTGTTTAGGGTGCTGTACCATTAATTGACATTTAATGTGTCAATATGCTTTTTCATTGACATTTTCAGCAAAATTTTATTAATATTTATGCAAGTAAATTACTTAACACCATCATGCAGAGTAAATAGTAAAACGTATAAGACTTTATGTGCGTAAGTTTGTTTGTAACATACATATCTGGATGTCTGGATCTGTAAGTTGTTATGGCAACACACCTAATCAATATTTAGGTATGTACTCGTATGTATGTATTATATTTGATTAAGTTTACAGAGTTTCTCATAAATATTGTTTACTTTTACAGCAATTGCAATTGTGTTTTACTGTAAGTTTTTGTCCTTAATGAATATTCGAAACCATTGAAAACGTATTATTTTTGAATTTTAATTAAATTTTGCTTTTAAATTACTATTAGTACATACTCGTATTTATGGAAAATTGTACATATGTATGTAGTTGTTAATTACTTTTTACATATCACTAGAAATATTTATGTATTTACATATTTCTTAATTTAATTTATTTATGTTCATATGTATATTGTACTTAATGGATTCCTTAATTTGTGTTTTTCATTTCATTTTCAATATAATGTTTATTATTTATTTTAAACAAATTTATCATAATAATTCATGTAGTCAAATGTTAATATTTTTGATATTTTTTTATCTTGTTCTTTGTTTTCATTCATTCACTCATTATTGCAATATAGAAATTCTTATTATTTAGTGTTGTGCTGTTCGTGTTCGTCGCCTTGAACATGTCTTTATTATTAATATTCTGACTAAAGTTTCATTTAGTTTCTTATCAGTGTTTAACAAATTGCCACATGTACACAAACACACATACACATACATGCATACATATAAACATGCTTAAACATGCACGCACATATTTGCATCATCGTTTAACTACTTCCTAGTTATGAACGCGAGGGTTGCAAGCAAGTATTTCTAATGACTAAAATATTTTATTATTTAATATACTGTAAGAAATTGTATAAATTTAATTCTTTACTTTATGTAAACAGTGTAAATCATATTACATACATAAGTTATATTTTAAAAATATCTTCAATTAGTTATTTTTGTAAGAAAATTTAAATCTACATAATGTAAATATTGTTTAATGTATACAACCCAATCATAAATAAAAATTTCGCGAGAATTTTTTCCCTTTTCTCATTTTTCCTATTCAAATTCAATGTTAAACATATAAAAAGGGAAAGAACTCCCGCGGATTTTTTATTTATGATTGTACTGATAATTGTTCAATTTACCACATACAATGTTGTATGTTGTATATTGTATGATACAACTATCTGATTGTGAATACAATTTTGAGCAAAGTCGTAAAAGTAAAATAACAAAACAAATATACATAAAATTAATAAAACAAGTGAGAAAAACAAAATAATTTGTGCATTGTGTGAAAAATATAATGCAAACATTTTCACAATTAAGTCAAGTAAGTCATCCTTTTTCATAAATTAATTATAACAATCACCATTATTTAAATTCGTTGTTTATTAATTTTATTTTCTTGTTTTAAATTTGTCAATCAGTTTGTGTTGAGTGTTACCGATTAGTTATCTTTTTTAACTAAAATGAGTAATTTTTTTTATTGCGATACATATTTGAACTTTAGGCAACACTTAAATTGTCATACAACATTCGAAAAACACATGTAAAAATTCCGTAAATGTTGTACAAAATATTTATATAGAATATACGAGTAGCAACAACATTTATACAACTATTGTAAATTCATACAACGTACAATTCATACGACACTACAACAACACTTGCAAATCGAGTAAATAAGTGCGCTGGATATAATAAAGAATTTTATTGTTGACATAATGTAAATAAATCTGTAAAATCTTCTTAAAACTCAAATATTTTAAGTTATTTACAATATGTAAACAATGTAAATCTGCAAATATGTCTTATCATTCCATTATCCAGCATTTTTAGTTTGTAGCCATTGTTGACATAATAATTTTTCACAAGTTGTAGAATTTTATAATAAAAAGCTTTGAAAATTTGTGATGTAAACAAAAAATAAGCAATGCAGTTATCATGTAAATATTGTCAAACCTTCTTAAATGATGGAGATTGAGAATGATCTTTGTTGGAGCTATTGACCAATTTTAATTGTTGACACAATGTAAAGAATGTAAAAAGTTCTAAAACGTATTAAGATTAAAAAAATTTTATAATTTGTCGTTTTTTTCTGGTGGAAAATACTTGTAAAGGGTGGTTAAATTGTAAGGGCCGATGTTGAATGTGAACCACTCCTAAACGCCAAGCTTTTTTCCGAATTTTATTTGTCATTTCTCTATTTCAGACTTACTCAATTTAAACCATGGAGAGATACACAATCCAACAACGTGTTAAAGTTATCCAGACTTATTATGAAAATGGGCGTTCAAATCAAAATGCATATCGTGCACTTCGTGATTGATGATCAATTTTCGAAGAAAATCATCTTCAGTGATGAGGCACATTTTCACCTCAGTGGATTCGTCAATAAACAGAATTGCCGCATTTGGGCGAATGAGAATCCAAGAGTGATTGTCGAAAAACCAATGCAGCCACAAAGAGAGACTGTTTGGTGCGGTTTATGGGCTGGCGGCATCATCGGGTCGTATTTTTTCCAAAATGAGGCCGGTCAGGCAGTTACTGTGAATGGTGTTCGCTATCGTGAGATGATAACGAACTTTTTATGGCCCGAATTGGAAGATATGGATGTGGACGATATGTGGTTTCAGCAAGACGGTGCCACTTGCCACACAGCTAACGAAACAATGGCTCTTTTGCGCAACAAATTCAATGGCCGTGTTATCTCATGTAATGGCGATGTCAATTGGCCGCCAAGATCATGTGATTTGACACCGTTGGACTTTTTTCTTTGGGGTTATTTGAAAGAAAAGGTGTACGTCGATAAGCCAGCAACAATTCAAGAGCTAAAGGATGAGATAATTCGGCACATTAACGGCATAGAATCTCCATTATGCCTCAGGGTCATCGAAAATTTGGACCATCGGATGGAGGTGTGCCGCCGTAGTCGCGGCGCCCATTTGGCCGATATTTTGTTCCATACATAATTGAGTAATACCAATATATCATAATAAAATAAAATTACAATAATTTCCTAAATAGTTTGTGTTTTATTCAAAATCAACATCGGCCCTTGAAATTTAACCACCCGTTATAAATGGTGGAAATTAACAAAAATTAATAAATCATTAAATTTTCATTACGATACAGGTTTGCAATTTTCTATACAAAATGTATAACTACAACTTAATACACCGTCCTCGTAGAAATAAATCCTTAATATATGTACATCTAAATGACTTTGCCTAAACGTACTTACACAAATGAATTGATAAATGAATGACTGAATGAATGACTGATGGACTGACTAACTTAGTGAGTAAATGAGTGAGTGAGTGAGTGACTGACTGACTGACTGAATGAATGAAAGTTTTTGTGTCGTCCTACATCATCACTTGCATTTAAATTAAACTCTATTGTTTTGTTTTCTACGAACATTTATTATTATTATTATTGTTGTTGTTGGTTACTGTACGTATATCTTGTAGTATTGTACTTCTAGTATTTATGCAAAATTAAAATTGTCATCATACATGTTTTAATATTAATTTATTTATTTGTGAATTAAATGTGTCATAGAAAAATATAAATATTTTGTATACAAACGTACGTATGTACATTTATTTCAATTATTATCTTTCGTCTTTAAGTCATTAGAAGTATAAATATTCTATCTGATTTTCAGCCCAATCATGAATAAAAATTCCGCGGGAGTTTTTTCCCTTTTTATTTTTTTAACATTCAATTTGAATAGGAAAAATGGGAAAAGGGAAAAAACTGCCACGGAATTTTTTTTCATGATTGGGCTGTTTATTAAATGGATGATATAACTTAAAAATAAGGGATTCATAACTTCTTTTGTAACATATACTCAAGTAAATTTTTAGGGTCAGTTGAAAAATGGATCCATAAGGAAAACCTGAAGCGTAAGAGATTGTATGTGAATCCCGGCCAACCAGCCGAAATGACACCAAAACCAAATATCGATTACGCTAAGATAATGCTTTGTCTTTAGTGGGACCAAAATGGATCTCTCTATTATAAACGGCTGCTATAAATGCTGCAACTGGAACCTAAATCCTGAATATACGGCCAGACATGAAAGCGTAATATTCCATCATGCCAACTGTTACAAATTATGTAGAAGGAATAGGTTGGCAAGTTTTGCCTCAACCGTCTCATAGTCCAGACCTAGCCCCGTCGGACTACTATTTGTTTCGTTAGATGCAGAATGCTCTTTCATTGCTACGCTTTACTTCAGAACAGAGTATCGAAATTGACTTGACTTATTCTTTGCCATAAAAGATGAACAGTTCTTTTGGCGTGAAATCCATATGTTACCGGAAAAGGTCAAGCTGTTACAAATTATGTAGAAGGAATAGGTTGGCAAGTTTTGCCTCAACCGTCTCATAGTCCAGACCTAGCCCCGTCGGACTACTATTTGTTTCGTTAGATGCAGAATGCTCTTTCATTGCTACGCTTTACTTCAGAACAGAGTATCGAAATTGACTTGACTTATTCTTTGCCATAAAAGATGAACAGTTCTTATTAAAAAAAATAATGAAATTTTGGTAAAAGCAAAATCATCCTCCTTATATGATTGTCTAAAAACAAATGTTATGGTTTAACAAACAAAAATAATTTATTGCAAAAATGTATATTTTATTGTTAAGTTTGGTTTGGCTACGCTTCCAAATTGTGCAAATTTATTTTTAAAATCATGATTCTGTATTTTGTTAGATGTATAGAACTTTGAAATGAAATAAAATGTGACAAAATGTGACTTCTGGCATACGACTGGCTCGAACGTAGTCGAATTTGGAGGTCTAATTTTCGATGAATTTTCCCTACATTTGTGGCCGTACGAGTATATCGCCAATAATGCGGAAAATGTTGACCACCAAATGATAGCTTTGGATTTTCCCTTATTTTTTCTTAAAATGTGTCGCTCATCATGCTAATTAAACATTGTTATGGAAGCGATTTTATTGGAAGCTTTAATGTCAACCATTTATACTATTTTTCGCTGTGAGTTGACACTTGACGTTACGAAATTGGCCTCAAAATTCAACAGAAAATATTGATTAAAATAGATAAAAAGAAAAAAATAACAAAACGAAAAACCAACAACGCTGCCTTGAGCCATTGGTGCAGTAGAAATTGCAAAAACTAGAATTATGTTGTTTTTCAGTTTTAATATATTAAAATATACATTTTTGGCAATAAATGTTTTTTGTTTGTTACGACTATAAAATCTTCTCTTTTAAATGACACCAATCTGCTTTTTTAAGTTCCTATTAGTTTTCGTTTTTACCAAGCTTTAAAAACACACAAAAAAGCACAACATAACATATGCTGTGAGCCACTGTATATACTTTTACATACGTGACCACAAATTTAAAAAATATATATTTTAAATGTTTCCTTCATATAAATTTCATTCCCACAAATCATGTACAAAATTCAGTTTCAATTTTATTTTTTATTCATTTTGAAAAACAAATCAGCAACAAAATGCTACAAATGAATTTCTATTGAAAATTATTTTACTATAATCAATTCACACTTGAATTTTTTTTGAATTGGCAAGACAATTGAAATATTGAACCGAAATGCTGGGGAACAAAACTAAACAAACATCTATACATTTCTACAAAAATATAATAAATAGACTATATGCCAATTGGAAATACTTAATATGGCTAAAATATGTAGATATTTAAAATAAAACATGTACCATCAGTAGCGTGTAATTGATGTAAGTATAGACAATTATTTGTACATTATGAAGATACAACCAGCTATATTCTCGTAATTATTGGCTCAAATAATAATATGAACAGAATATAATTGAGATATAATTTATGCTTTCATATTTATACACATATACGTACATATGTATGTATGTATTTTGGAGTACATACATATGTATATATCTCTACAAAATTATATTTAGATACTTTTATTGTATAATTATTTTTCTTTCTCTTTAATAAAAGATTTAGTAGAATGGCATTTGGGGAAATAAAGCGTTTTTTAACCAGAACTTTGTTTTCCAACAAGAACTTATTGAAATAACATGAATGTTTGGAAATTTTACTTGTTTACATTTCAGTAGCAGAAGCTGTGACAATTGGTCATTTGTCAAATATTTGACATTTATAATTGTCAAAACTTCCTCTTTGCAATACAATAAAAATGTTAATGATTTTCTTATAATTTAAATACCTTCACTAAGAGCAGTCTGGGCTAGACTGACCAAACCAGCTCTGCTTGAGCTGATATTTCTGGTAGGACCATCCTTATTAATGTGTGTAAAAGGCGAGCAGGAAATTAGAAACCATATAATTTTTTACAATGGTTCTCGGCATTCTGCTGCATTCTTAATATGCAATTAAGACAATCTTCGATATAGTAAAACTGTATCCTTGTTCGAAACTGATCAAGTATATGTTGCATTTTAGACGGCTCTTTGGTAGGTCTGGTTACAGTCTTTAAGTCTGTAATGATGTCTAAAGAAGAAAAACTACCATCTAGTTAATACGGTCTGAGGTTTAATAATCTACGTTGACCAGATTCTGCACGTGGTTGTTACTTCCATAGAACTGGCGTCCAGATTAGTCAGGTAAAGTAGCATGAGGCTTAGCTTATCTGCAAGGGTCTGGAGCAAGTTCAACAGCAAATAGCGCAAGTTGGTTGATTCCAAACTAAAGTGATATGATTGTATACCTAACCTGCAAGAGGTTTCTGGCAATGAGATACCTCTATCCTTCAAGATAAGTATTTTTAAGCCTAACCAAGCTCTTGCTGGTGTCTAGCCAGCGCAACACGCTGATTCGTGAGATATTTCTATCTTCTATGCGCCAGTTGTACAAGGGGGCACAAAACAAAATTCGAACAAAATTATGGGTTTGTCAAAAGTCTTTTCTCGTTTCCGAAAAGCCTTATTGTTGGGTCTTGTGATTAGATCTCTCAGTATGCCTTTTATTAAAAACCGAGCCGCATAATGTATTGCTAGGCGCCACTGCATCAAGCTTTATTGGAACCTCATGGTTAGGCTACAATACTCTGCCAACGCAAAATGGTTGAATCCTTGTGCTAACCGACAAAGTTCAAAGAATAGGTCTCCTCTTCATTTATACAAGCAGCCAATGATTAATTGTAGCAAAGAGACGCAATCGGTTGTCGTTAATAGACCTTTCAGAGAGTTTTCTAAAACTATTCAATCGAGAAAATTGTGAAGGGTGGCTTTTTTTTCGAAGGAAAAGTGAGAGATAATACATTAAAATATGTTTAAAGTGTACTGGAAGATCCTTAAGGATCCTTAAAAAACTCAAAGCTACCAAATTTAAAAAAAAGTAAAGCTATAGCAAAAAACTTTTTATCAATAAGTGGAAAAATGCTTAAAAAAGGCTGAAAGTACTGTCGGAAATCTTATGTAGAACATAAGAAAAAATGTAAGCGGAAAACGCAACAGGTAACAATTCAGAACTGTTCTGAAAGTAAGGCTAATTTCAAAAATTAAATTGATTGAGTTACGGCAAAAAAAGCCAACATTTATGATATTAGGCTCATTAACCACAGAATTGTACATAAAGGACGCAGTGTCTGCAATGACGTTATAAATTAGAGAAAATAGGCTCGTGGTGACAACCGAATGATTGATGCCAATCAAAAGATTCAACCTTATTAATAAAGGAGGTTGGGCTTACAATCAGTAAATAGAAGGAATAAATGTATTATATATTAAGAAGGATTACATCCGTTTAAGGCAAGATAATAGGACACCGGCTCAAACAAGATTGAACAGATATTTTTTGAAAGTTAACACCGTGAAAAATTAGCAGACAGTTGTCCCACACCTGAAATCCTCACAAAACACAAAACAGCTACAAACTTAATTTCACTGTGGCTCAATAAGTAGTTTATTAGTTAAAAACGTTTACGTATTTTTGGTATAAATGGACCTGGAAAAGACTGAGTTGTGACGCAGTTTCAAATCCAAAGTAACAGGAGGTGAAGTTTAACCTCCTTTTCCTAAAATAAATCAGTTCCAGGAAATGGAATTGAGTTTAAACAAAGAACTATGCCACTCTATTCTAACAGCAAAAATTGTGTTAAAATGCCTTAAGTTATGGAGGAAAGTTGCAATTTGAAGATCCAAGGGCTTAAGTCGGTTTTAGTGACTTTTCACTATCAAAATTTTATCACTAATAGAATTTTAAATTCTGATTAAAATAAAAAAAAAATTGGGGCGGTCACGCCTATTTTCGAGTAGGCGGGGCTCCAAAGTTTGTAATATATTTAGCTATATCTTGAAAACTACATTTTTTTTATTAGACGATATGATAGGTATTTTAAAGACCTTTCCAACGATATGTACAATGACCTATTTTTATGGACCACCTATTGATAAATTTCGCATAATTATTTTGATCGGAAAATTTTTTAAAAAATCTAAAAAATCCGGAAAAAAGGTCTACATGAGTAGATATATAAATTACAAAATTTAAAAGTCAAGAAATTAGGCTTTAATTTAAGGTTTCCTACTATTGTAACTTGCCGACACGCCCGATGAAATCTATTGAACGAGTTGACACAACAATCAATGATAACCATGTCGACAAGCTACTTAGTGTAGTATTCTACATATGTCACAGCCTACTGAGACGGGATTTTTCTTAAGCATATTATCAAAGTTGTTTCCCAACAAGTAACATTATAAGAAATCTTACAAAGGTATAATATGACCATGTAGGTAATATAAATCCGAAGATATTAAAGAAAGATCATGACATTTCACCATAAAAAATACAATCTGTACTATGCGGTGTTCTGTATACCATGAAGGATAAAATCCTTCCTGCATACAAAATTTTGAAAAAATGTGTTTTTTTTTTTAATTTTCCAGATTTTTTAATTCTATGATTACAGAAAAAGTTATTGCCCGACAAATTTGAATTAAACTTTTAATTGAGTCTTAATTGATTTTTAATTAAACTTTTAATCATATGAATTAAATTTTTAATTGAAAAACAATTTTTAATTAAATAATATAATATTTTGTTTTAATTAAAACTACTTTTAATTAAATTTTTACAAAATATTTTAATTGATACTACAGATTCCTTCATCGGTCCACTTTCAATTAAATGTTTAATTAAATATACGAATATTTTAATTGAAAATCAATTTTAATTTTTTCTGTGTACCTACAGACACATATGATAACTTAAATTAAAGCTTAATATCTTGGCTATTTATACTAATAAACTAAAATAACACTTATATAGACATTTTTTTTAATTTTTTTGAGATATTAAAAAAAATTCGGGTCAAAAAATATTCTTTTCGGATTTAACCCATATTCGGTCCATATTTTATAATCATGTTGTTTATATATCGTTGGAAAGGTATTTTTAATACCTTTTATTTAATGTATTAAAAATTATCAGACACCCAGTAGTTCCCGAGATATAGACCTATATATTTTAAACTTTATGGGTCCGCCCCCTGGAAAATAGGCGTGACCGCCAACAAATTTTTTTTGCTGGCATCTCCTCTAATCTTTTTTTTTTTTTTTGAGCAGTCACTAAAACCGACTTGTTCCGATCCAAGAATAAAATCGTATGAAGTTAAACAAGCTAATTATCTTAAACTCTTTTTAAACTGCGTGTACTATTGAAAATAAAAGACTGCTATCTTCGTAGAATACTAAAAACTAAATAAACCTTAAAATGTTTAAAAAAACATATTCCCCCATCAAATGGTTAAGTTGTGGGCCACTTTTGTGTCCCATACCAAAAATATTCTGAAAAACTTACTCTTAAACTATTGACAATTAAAATTTTATACAGATTGAAGCAATAATTTATAAATTGTCTGCCTATTTATTTAGCAATCAAACTTATTCTCCAATTTTTATAACTATCTGAGGCTTGGGATACAACAGCATTTTTTTATCAATTTTATTATGTTTTTCTCCTTTGGAGAAAAAGTTTCTTACTAAACTACAGTTAATTAAATCTAAACAAATATAATTCTCTAGTGCTTTGTTTGGCGTATGAAAGAAGAACATATTAATTCATTTGACAATAATGTTCAAACATAAACATTATGCTAAGAAATGTTAATCACATTATTAGAACTACTAAAAATGGAATTAATGTAATGTAAAATGGAATAGAAACAAACAATACGACGATAATGATAGCAATGTTGTACAAACGAAAGACTAAAGAAGAGAAAAATGGAAAAACTACAATTGCACAATGAAATGAAAAATTCTAACAATGTACAGTGACACAAATATACATACTTTACAAATAACTGGATCACTTAACAGAATTTTTTGTTCAAATTCCTTATTAGAAAAACAATTAGGACACACACAGTTCTTTAGATATGTTTTTCAACAGTTTAAAAAATGAATTTCTCTTATTGTTTTCAATTGCTTTTGCCAAATTTCGGTAGAGACAATATTTGATATTGATTTTCACACATCAACTGATGCCTAACCTAGCGTTTACACATGCGAGTAACAGTTCGAAAAACTCAATACACTCACATTTTTTTACTAATACACTCACATTTTTCGCACTTGCAGAGCTACTCGCAGCTAAATTTGCATACGAGTGAATGTTTGACACTCTCATGCCAGTAAATGTCAAATAAAAAAATAATGTTGCCATGTATATTTTCCAATGAATAGAAAGTGGATAATATAATATATTTAATTAAAATTTTACTTTATTTTAGGAGTGATTGTAAACAAATTTCTTTCAAATAATATTGATAAACAAAATGTTTTAATTTTGCAGAATAAATATCATTAAAATCATAATAATTATTGTTAATGAAAATTTTCCCTAATGAAAAATTTTTATGTGATCAACTCGGCAACTCTATTTTTCAATCAAAACAAAAATGAAAGTAAAATTAAATTTAAAAAATATAATAAAATTAATTAATTTATATCGTTCCCATCCTCTTCTGTGGGATATGAGTGATAAAGCATATAGGAGGAACGATTTGAAAAGCAAGGCCTTCGAAGCAATTGCAAATCAAATAGAACTGCCGGTAAATTCAAATGAATCTTGCATATGTAAACGCAGGGTAAGTAGAGCAAATAATATATTTGGTAAAACTGGTTTAAACAAGTTTACACTCACTTTGACATCACTGTCCGAAGTGTCAACTACCGCCCTCACCTCACACACCCATCGTAGTCGCTACAAACAACAATAATGTCACAGAGAGAAAATCAACCGTACCAGAGTGTAAAACATAATTGTACTAATCATCCTTTATTCCTCCATGTGTAAATGAAAGCAACCCAAAAAGAAAAGTAAGTGACAAAAAGAAAAAAAGAAAATAAAAACTGTTTTCATTTGCAATTTGACGGCTGCAAAATCGTCTTTAATAGAGAAATTTTAGCACCCAGTACTCTTGAGGATAACAAGGGAATTAATGAAGAGTATTAAAAAGAACAAGAAAATTAAAGAGTTTTCAAATGAATGTAGTTTTAAAGGAAATGCTAAAAAGCGAATAATTTAAAAGAAACAAAGTAATAGTTAAGGGAAATTATACAAATGGGAATATAAATTAAAAACTTATTTAGTTGTGGTTTATTGTAAATGTAGATTAGTGAGGATTGTTTAATAGTTAATACAAAGAACTAATAAAACTATTTCAGCAATTAATTCTTTAACTAAGCATCGTTTTTATAATATTTGACCTATAATGGTTATTTTTGGATCAAAATGCCCAACAACTCGAATAGATGTTGTTTCAAACGTTTGTAGTCAAGCGATAAAATATCGAAGATGTAAACATTCACTTGAATTGCAATAGATTTAATGCAGAGGACCTAAATTTAGATTCGAAAGAACAGGGCACTGGCTTACTATCAGCAAATAGTACGATTAAATAATACCTATTCTCACAAGGATTACATGCGGTTGGTGCAGGAAAAGAGGGCGTTAGCTAAGGGTCTCTGCAAGCAGATACTTTTCTTGGAAGTTAACACTCGGAAAATTTGGAGGTCAAAGAACAGATTCCAGGATTTACATCCAAGATTCTCACAGAGCAGCAACAAACTCTTCAAAATAAAGAAGCAAACAATTGCACTGTGGCTCAATAAATTGTTCGTAAGTACAAAGAGTTTGTATGTAAAGGGTCCCTGGACAATGCTCATTTGAATTTAAACTTCAAAGAGGTTTTTTTGAATTCCATACAAAGTATAACTTAATTTTCGTAACCTTCCTGTAAACTATCTGCATTAACAGAACAAATGGAACTGATTTTGAACAAAGAACTCGGCCATCCTCTTACAGAGTCCAAAATTGTGTTAGAGAACTTTAAATTATGAAGAAACGATATACGATCTACGTAAAATATTAAAATAAATTTCAGCTAAGCTCGCTTTATGTAGTCTTTCCTTATTGAAATTTTGTGCATTCCCGACTCTTTTACAAAGCAGTACAGGTGAATCTTTAAATATTTGTTTGGTAGGATATTCACCCCTATCTTGACTAAAAATTCCACATGAAATTTATTCCCTTTTCACATTTTTCCTATTTAAATTAAATGTTAAAAAATTAAAAGGGAACAAATTTCATGTGGAATTTTTATTCACGATAGGGGTGATTATGTGAAAGTGAACAAGAAACAGAGGATTATTCTTTCGGCTCATTATATAGATTCTAATATCGAATTCTATTTTAAGTGTTTTATTTTAAATTAAAATAGTTACTATATGAATTACTTTATAATTTTTGATTCAATGCTTCGTTATTCCTTTGTAAAATGACAAAGAATTAAAAAGAATTTACACAGAAAAAAATAAAAATGAGTTTCAATTAAAATATTTGTGGAATCAATTAAAAATTTAATTGAAATCGGACCTGTAAACAAAATGATAATATAAATTAAAAAAAAAAATGTGAGATTTAATTGAAAATATCAGAAAAAGTAATTGAATCAATTAAAATTTTAATTAAAAATTATTTTAAAATCAATTAAAGGTTTAATTGAACAAAAAACATGATTTTTTTTTCTGTGTGTACTGAAGAAATTTGATATTTCTAATGGATTTGAGTATCCTGGAATTTTATAAAAGTTGTAAAACGAAAAATTACAAATATCACACATCTTTCTCGTGCAAATTGTTGAATTTTCGAATTCGTTTATTATCACATATGTTTTGTGTTATTTGGCAATACTCACTGGATTCTAGACTATAGAACTTTCTAAAATCCAATCCTGAATTTACATATTCTTCATAATTCTGTACTTACTACTCCAGCCTAAGAAATGCCATTGAATCTTTATTTTTCTTTGAAATCCCAAGTCGCATTATTGAATCGAGTGCTGCAAGCAATAACCTTAAATTTGTTCTTTTCCGCAATAAATAAATGGGGACGTCTCAATATAAATGGGTTTGGTTTCCGTTGTCTCATAAATCATCGTATTCCTTACTTTTGGAATATATCCTAGATTATTGATTATGTAGATTCTTTTTTCTATACATAAGTACTTAGGATGAAAGCTCTCCCCAATTTCCTAAGAAAAAGGATTTTTTCTGCAATATCTCAAATACTATCAGCTTTTGGTTTCATATTAAACTTCATCTAATGCTAAAAAGTCTACCATTAAAAGTGTTTAGTTTAGCCTAAGTAACAGCCCCTTGTAGCACTTAATAATCTCTTCATGAGAGAGCTTATTGCTGCTTTAAAAAAGGAATAAAGGAAAAAATACTTAATGTTTGTGTGTGTCGTTCATTTGTCAGACAATTAGTCTGTGTGTTTCTGCCTGTCTCTATGATGGCCACAAAGCTGTTTGTTTTGTGTAGTGGGGGGCTGATGGGGGTGATGGTTTGTGACTTCCCCTTATTGTTTTGGTTTATTGACAGTGACACTGTAGAGATTTAAAAGCTGGATTTTGTTGAAGAAAATCTAAAGCTCTGAATATAATGCCGCTACATTTTGTGGCAAGTTTAGCATACTTTTGACCACTGTTTATCATTTATGCAAAACCAAGCAACCAACAATACAATACCCTTCAAATATAACATTTTCCTCACACATAGTTACATAAATATTTTTCCCTTTTTTTTTTTGCTGTCTTGTAACACACACAAGATGCGTTGGAATGTTGACCATTAAAAAAAACTCACCACTACCTTCATGTCATGAATTCATTTATTCTTGGCGTCTTCTCTTTCGTTTTTATTCATCCTTTTAGAATTTGCTTTGTTATTATACCCTCCACAACCATAAGTGGTGAATGAGGGTATATATAAGTTTGTCATTCCGTGTGTAACATTGAGAAAGACTTATCTGAGACCCAACAAAGTATATATATTCTTGGTCCTTACGAAATTATAAGTTTTGAGCCATGTCCGTCTGTCTGTCTGTGTAAAACACTCTCACGTCCAAAGGACACAACCGAAATCAACAAGGTTTACAAACAACCGCTTATAGTTGTCCTAAGCAGTTTGATATTGAAAATCAGAAAAATCGGTACAGTAGACCAAAAGTTTTGGATCAAAAATGTAAGACAACCTCCATAAAAAATTTATATTTTCTTCCAATTTTTTTTTAAATATATTGTAGATATTCCCATGAAATTTTGTATACGTTGTTTTTATGAAAAAGGAAGAACGTGTGAGGAAAATATTAAGAATTGGTCCATGATTTCCCATAGCCATCATATAACCAGTGTAGTTTTTGTATTTCTTAGTACGTTTAGGTGAAGGGTATTAAAAATTCGGCATAGCCGAATATAGCACTCTAACTTGTTTTTTTTTTTTTTTAATTTTAGCTTTCTTTATTCTTGACATCTGCTACGTTCACTTTTCAGTTTTTTTATTTTCCTTTCAAATATATGCTACTAAAAATGCAAGTCAACTGTCAGAATTTGATTTTACAACAAATATTTATTAAGATTTTCTACTTTCTTTGGTTTTTGCTCTGCTCTGTTATAGCATCATTCTACTAAAAATCAAGAAGAACCTGAGCTCAGTTCTCATTAAATTTATTATCAACATTATTATGATTTTCTGTTCTTATTTTTTATTTTATTTTACATAATTTATAATTTCTTGTATATTTTTTATCATAATCATTGTTTTATATTTTGGTAAATAATTTGAGTTTTAGTTTAGAGTAATGCTTAAAGGTAAAATTTAGTTTAAATATGTTGAGAGTAGAAGAGTCTTATTACTTACATATTTATTGTATGTATGTATAAAATAATAACTGATTTGAATTTTATGAAAGCTGGCGATTTTCTCATGCTGTTATTTGACAAAACTTGTGATGATTTTATACAGTTTACTGACTTAATTACCTGGCCTTTAATAATTCAATTCCTTAAAAAATGTCTCAGTGAAAACGATAAATTTCACAAGCGAAGACTTCGTGTACCTTACTTTAACTTCCAAGAAGTCATTTGGTAAGTCATTTTAAGTAAAAAACTGTGAAAATTCAGCAAATTTATAGGAGTTTCCAACGAGAACTTATAAAAACCATTCAAGTTTTGATTGTATTGAAAAGAGTAAGATTTGACAATTATAAATAAAAAAAATTATATCGGACTGATATCCACCTCGACCAGGAATGCATCTATCTATTGTTTTATCAGCATTTGCAATAACATTTCGACAAAAGGGCAGGTTTATTGCGTTAATCACATCACGGATTTTGTGTTTTAAGACTGTAATTGATTCGATCTCTATCTTTAACATAACCGCTCAAAATAAGCCAGTGGTGTTAAATCGCCTGATCGATTCGAACATTTGATATCCATGTTTAGTGATTTAGTTTAGTTGTGATAAGTTCAATAAGCAGAAAGAAGCCTTTGCATAAATTCTTTTGAGAAGCCCAAACGAGCCGAAATTCTTAAAAGCGGGGACGATTATGTTGAACGAAAGTGTCACACATTTTAAGAAATGTTGCCAAAGCTTCTACTACTGATATTTCAACAAGTAAAATGGCAGAACTTTCAAGTTATCAAGTTATTTTTATTTGATAATCTATCATCAACGCAAGGCAATTAATATGTTAGTTCACACAGAAAACTATTGAAATTCGAATAGTAAGTAGGGAATCTTTCGGTACTTTTTTATCTTGTTGAAAAAGACAGGCAACGACGCAAAATAATTTGTAACAGAGTGGTTAAATCTGCTGGTCGTAATGGAGTATGGTAGACTGGGAAGCCGAATAGGTTGCTATTCTCAGACTAAGTGCTAAACTTTGATGAGTTGGGATCTGGCTTAAAAACGGGTTCATTAAGTTTACACTGCAACTGTTTCTTTTATTCGTACACTATTTCAAATATTCATTGAAAAGAAGTGTGACAAACACTAACAAATCAATGGCAGCAACTCCATACTATGTTTACATCTTCATCACTGCGTTAACCCGCAGCACTTGGGAAATCCTAGTTGGATACATATAAGATAAGATAATGGTTGTGTGATACCTAGTGCAGAAAAATTTATAGTTGTCAGAATACTGCCTTCCGAACTGAAACAGGCTGCAAGTAAATAAACTCGCAATACCACCTTTAGAGGGAAACCAGTATTGAAACACATCATTATGTTGACAAACTGTTCCTGTAACTTTTGATGTCACTTTCTTCAGATTGAACGACATTCATAGAGATGCTGACGATACAGCAGTCGCAGAATATCTCACGAATGTCGTACTTGGCGACACATCTATCGCAGAAAACAAATGTACATAGTTATGAAACAACTGAGATCCGAATGGAGCAACAACACATGACAATTGCAGATCTGTAACAGCGGGCTTTGGTTTTAAAAATGAGATAATTCCGGCAAATGTATGAAGAATGTTCACGTCATGAACCCCTTTTTCTTTCACAGTCCACAGTATAACTAAATAGGACTTTTTGTAAAATCAATTAACAATGACTTTCGGCATGCAACGAGATTCATCTTGTGATGGAGCATGTTATGCCATTATTGATTTCATGAAAATAAAATTTGCTAGTTTTTTAAAACAAAAAAAGATTTGTGTTTGAATTTATGTCTCATTTCAAGTCCCATCCCAACGTTTAACTGGATGTTTACACAAATCTCTAACAACCCTCATATACTTTTCTTGTATTAAATGCAAACAAAATAATCAAAATTCATAAATCCCTACCATAAACCCCTCTTTTCTTTCACATTCAACAACCATATTTACACAAATAATACTAAATGTTGCCAAAAACAAAAAAAAAAAACAGTTTCAAAAATTAATTTCATCATTTTGAATTATTTCTCAAGTGTATTGAACACTTCTTCCTTCTACAAGCTGACCTGTTTTCCAGTGACAATTTAAATTGTATTGAAGTAAAAGAAAAATACAGCACAAGGAGAAAACTTAAAATGATTTTCGATTTTTATAGTATTTCCGGTTTAATCATCTACAACTGAATGACTTTTAGTCTTTACTTCCTATTGTCAAGTATTTTATTTTTCTTTTTTTTTAATATTTTTATTTATATAAAAAAAAAAAGAGAGAAATGAACTTATCTCTAACAATTGTTTAACTTATGTCGTTACAAAATAGTGGAAAAAAAGAAGAATTGTATATGAGAAAAAAACCAAGTTATTATCCATTTTGTAGTATTTTTACTATAAATATACTACATATATTTTTTTCAACAATATGACCCCTTGGCGTTGATTCAAATAATTTTTTTTTTCTTTGTATATTTTTATAACGATATAATTCTTGTTGAATAGAATAGAATTTTGTAGAAGTGTAACAAAGAGGTAGGAGAGCGACCAGGAAATATGACGGAGCAAATAGTTTAAATAATAAATGTACATCAGTGATGGGTGGTAAAAGTTATTAGTAGTTGTTTATTAATTAGAAAAATGTACTATATCGATGTTATTTACCATTTAAGATGGCTGTTTATAATTAAATTTTTAATAAGAAGCTTTATTTGCTTATCTAGATCAATACTCGACAATGATGGCCACCTAGGGCCGAATGGGAACAGCTTTTTTCAACATAGCTTATAAGCAAATCAAAGATATTCTTAAATATTTAAATCAGAGATGTACAAAAAGAACACATTCTCACGAAAATTGGTTCCACACTCTGAAATGTTCAGAGTGCACTTGGCAAAGGGCTATAAAGTCAGCCACCACAATCATGTTTTGTTAATGCCAGAGCTTCATCTCCTCATACCTTTGTTGAGCTTGGTTTTTCATTGTGCTTTAGCAAAGCTTATATGTACCTCAGGTCTACACAAATAGAATACATTTCGGCACAGTATATGAGACCCTATCATCATCTTTATTACAATCACAACAGCAGCCACATCAATTGCCACAGCTGACACAAAATTATCAAGATTAGCAGCAAACGTTATCCGGAATTTTAAACTTTTTAACTTCAACATGTTCAATATCCACCAAAAAGACAGATATAGAGATACTGATTCAGTTGAAGTTCATCTTCTACAATATAAAAGATAAATAAATGGAAACGGTGGATTGATAATTTTCAAAATAAAGTAAGACCTCCCTTTAACAGCAGAAAGGAGAATGATAGGATCGCGATTCAGTTTGTCAACTCCACTCACTATTTCCGACTCTAAAAAGTGTAGAGTTACTGAGGATCCACATTTTTTACGACTGAAAAAGTTGTCATAAGTACAGACGGAATTTCCATGCTGAAGAACCTGGGTGAACCAGATGTCTACAACGAGTCTTTACCGAAAATGATAAACGTTTAGTTTGAGTTACTGAAGAGCCACCATTTTTTTTTTTAACCTAAAGAAGTTGCATCGGTCTTTAAAATTGCTTTATGCGCAGAACGAATTTCCATGCTACTGAACCTTATTGAACTGGTAGTTCAGTTTATGCTGAAGATGTTAAACGTGCTGAAGGTGTTAAACGTTTCCGACAGGTGGTGACTGAAAAATTGTTTTAATGATCACACTGTTAAAACGTGTTATCTTCTGTCGCGATGGCCTATTATAATTCGGAAGTTGAGTTTATGTTGCAGATGCTAAATGTTTCCGTCATGATCCTAAACATATAGATGTCTGAAAACTTGGCTGATTCTACTGCTCAAACCTGTTATCTCCTGTCTTTTGCCGTTTATTAATTGAAGACACTGATAATTACTGAAAATTATATAGGCGCATGTTGAAGAATATTGATGAGCCGAAAGTTGGGTTTTTGACTAAAGTTACGTTTCCGTAATTATCCTAATTATATTGGTGTTTAAGGAATTGGTTGAATGATCCCACTGCTCAAACCTGTTATCCTCTGTCCAATTGAAACCAACAAAAACAAGTTTAAGATTAGGTGCTCCGTTACATAGTACATAATGAAATGGATCATGAATTAGAATTGAAACAGAAACTTGAAATCTATATCTACGAAGAAGAATGGGGATTATTTTTGCCATCTCCACCAACTTCCGGCACAAAACAGTGTGCTCAAGTCGTTTAGCGTTTATTATTTGGTGTCAATGTGCAGCCCCTGATATTTCTCCAAAAGTACTTGGCGTCCTCTTCGAGACATATGTATTTCAGGCCTTCATTTGAAGAACCGAGGTTGAGCTCTGTCACCACGAAGAAGAATAAGATCAAAGTATTATTTGCCAACTCAACCATTTACAATCCCTTTATAGTGGAGTCAATGAGGAGCCACCACGATTAAAGAAGTTGTCACTCACTTTGAGCACATATTTCAGTCAACCTTACAAAAGAATCTGATGAAAATTAAACAAGATATTTCTCAGTTTGGAGTTCTGTCATCACTACTGTTTAGACTTTACCTCCATAAACTATCTGTACCACCACCTGGTGTGAATATTATGAATAAGAACAAATCAGGGTTTTTATTTATTTTATGATCATTTTCATAAGATTCATTGACATTCGTGTTAAGTACACGTAAATAGATCGATCTGTCTACAACACGAATTTATCTTGGTACTTTTTAGTTTCGAATTGTACCTAAAAAGAGTACAATTGTACCAAGTTTTGCCATGACTGTTGTATTAAATACCTCTGCATGTGTGTGGCAGTATTTGGAATATGAATCCACTATTTGTGTGTGTAGAGGAGTAGAAAATAAAATGTTGTTGGAATAACTTTACCCTCGAGTTCAATTCATATTGTATGTGATTTTTTCTGTTCACAATTTTAGTTTTATTTTCCACATTTTTTTTTTTAATTTTTTACACACAAAGGCAATACATTTCTGCTATTTTTTACATTTTATTAACAAATATGTAACTGTTAGTGACAATATGACGCCTTCAACGTACAGCATCATTTTTTGTTATTTCTTGTATCAGGAAAAAAATATATAAAAAAATAGGAAAATTTTGTGGTAAGTAATGGCATATGGCAATATGGATGAATAAGTGGATTAAAGTGAATTTGTGATTTTTTTTTCTCATATTTTTTATGCAGTTTTTTTTATGATTTTATGTCAACGTATTTAATTTCTATGGTGTTAAGACTAAAAATAAAAACTCATACAACAACTTAATAAATTCATTTCCGAACTTTTATCAATAATTTCAAAACAAGGATGTTTATTTTTAAACACACAGGACATGACGTGAGCTGGGGTATGTTGACGTTTTAAAGTGTATTAAGTAAATATTTGTGAATTAAATATTTCAATTTATAGAAATCTTAAAAATCATGTCACAAATCCTTTATACTATTTAACGTTAACCATAAAACTTTTAAGCAAATCCACTTGACCATGTCTCAAGAAAAACTTTTATAAATTAAGTCTCTCCTTAAGCTCGACACAAGGCACTTGAAAAGAAATATAAACCTGACATTTTACAAATAAACAGTCATTTGCTGAACAAATAAAATCGAAAATTAACCGTCGTTTAAAATCCAAACCAAAATCCTCCCCTTCCCTACATAGAAAAAAATAACAATAGCAGAGAACAAAAAGAACAATAACATTCAAAAACTATGTAGTAGTAAATATTACTGTATCAATGACAGTCCAAAAACTAGCAAAGAATTTTAAAAATCTTTTTGCAGCACTGCTAAGAAACTATAAAGAATGTTTGCCAAATAGCTGAAAAGAAACCTAGAACTAAATAAAACACAACGAGGACAATCTCAGAAAAACGGCAGGAACTGTTAAGAAGGAAACAAAACAAACTAAAAAAAAAAAACTGTGAATATCTTTTGAACCCATTTAATGTCCTTGTAAACTGCAGGCGGTACACTGCAATTATTTAAGGCAACTTTTCTTATAAAACAGTCATGTGGAAATCATGGCACATAGTTGAAGAAAGATTTTAACAGAACCAAAAAAAAAAAGAATGAAAGAAAAAGAAAATAGTTGAAATAGATTTCCTTCTACAATAGTGTTACAATAGAGTGTACGAGGTCTGTTACGATAATTGCTGTTAAAAAACAAAACAATTTTCCTAAAATTCAAGAGATTTATGAATTATGATCCCTATTAAATTTTGGGATTACTTAGTTAAAGATTGAAATAATGAAAAACTCTTTGACACGGCTGCTAATAAAATCTTCAAAAATTTTGGTTCATCCCTACTGATCGAATATATGTAGTTCAGCCGCACTTTGCAACAGAAGCAACGGCACTCGCAACTGAGCACGTTGACTTCCGATAACTCTGACGAACCAAGGATCGTCCAGCTAAATGACTGGATCATTTGAATAACTGTAACATGAAGTCATGTGATCTATAGATCGGCCCCTCTTCAACCCAACAAGTTGGATTAGAGGCTTGTGATGAAGTTGGCAGATACCACCATATACGGGCCTAATGAGTTGAGCGATCTTTCAGTCGGCTTTTTATTAATGCCCCAAAGAGAGAGAGAAAGACAAAGCGAAAATAAGTATTGTCCGCAAACAAACTCCATGATATTCTAGTTACGGACGTACCACAACATTATACGCCAACTAAAGTTGCAGAATGCAGTTAAACCTTCAAATGCTATAGGACCCGAACGATACATACTGATATTAAAACCTCAGCGAGCAGCGAGTCCTTATCCGGACAACGGTTTGTAGCCGTTCATTATGCCGCGTTATAATACGCAGGTACCTGGAATATGGTTCTAGTTATTCATTTCTTATAACCCGGTTAAATCCCCAGTGATAGACAATCGTACACGCCGATTTCTGTAACGCAGACACTCGAAGCTATTCTCCTTCCGGAGCTGACCATCAACTACCTGCAGCTCGTCACCGACATAGATTCCAAGAGATGCGCAGCACCACCGCTATATTATTCGCCATAGTCACATGGATAGCACAGGTCTTAAACCAGGTATTAAGACTCTATAAACGGACTATCCTATTTTTACTTAACCTGTTGAAGGACTTTGATACAGTTAGTCATCGGCAACACTCTTCACAGCCTGGTATCAATGTCGAAAGCGTACAAATTCCGACAGTGAATCTCCTCTTTGAAGTAACTTTTTAAATCCCCAGCATTAGATACTGTAATCAAGCATAAATTGCGAAATGGTAACATGGTTCTCTAAGTGCCACCCATCAGTACTTCGGGTAAGGTTAAATAAATCTTTCTGGCTACCTAAACACTGTCAGAACATCATGTTGAGTCACCCAAACTTTGACCGATGCATTTGATTGCAGCTCCTATATTACAGCTTTCAACGAAATTCACAAAGACGCCATTAATTCCGCGGTAGCAGCTCGAATGTCTCACTAAAAGCACTCCCAACGCCAAAAAGATTCTGATTCGTCGTCCTGGAACAATCAGCAGCAGAATGAAGCAACTGGCTTAAGGTCTCGCATAGACCAACTTATCCCCGGATGTTGTCGGAATACTCATATGCCAACATATTTAACTGTCGAACCAGCACTAGGCGACAGAAATTATGGACTCTGTTAAAGTACCATAAAGGGAATTGAAAAATTCAGCCAAATTGTATTAGTCGGTCATGCTAAATACATTGGTTGTCTAGAAAACAAGTAGTTCACCTGTCAATATGAATGAAATGCGTGTGACTTTTGGTGAAAGTCCAGGAACAAAACGTTTCTCATGACATGCAGAAAAATTATTCACATAATATACGGCTACACTACAGTGTTTTTGTTTGCAGTGATAATCAGTCGGAATATATTTGCAGGGGTGTTGATTAATGAAAAATTAAAATATAAAGAAATTCGTTAACAAATTCCTTAAAATTTTATTTTTAAATGATTGCAAAAAAAAACTTAAAGCTTTTAAAAAGTACTATGAATTATGTTAAAAAACGATAAACGCAAACTTTAAACACAGATCGCAAACAAAAAGAAAGCAAAAATTTTATTAAAAGAAGGAGCTTACAAAGAAAATATCCAAAGAGCGCAGCCAATCTTTTATATGGCAGAGAAAAGGAGATTAACATAAATAACTTTGGTGGTTTATAAAGGGTCCGCCAAATAACTTTTTTTTTGAAAATGCTATAAAAAAAACTGCCGAATATTTTCTCAAATTTCTTTTTAATTTGAAAGTACAATCCTTCCGGTTAATAATGGAAAATAATTTCATTTACATGGCTGCCTCGGCTGGCCATACAGTAGCCTACACGACCGGTCCAATTTTTAAGCACATTATCGATTGTGTGCAGCTGTATTTCACCAATGGCTTCACGAATATTGTCCTTTAAAGCGTCAATTGTCTCTGGCTTGTCGGCTTAACACTTATCTTTAACGGCACCCCACAAATAATAGACCAATGGTGTCCAATCGCAGCTCCGAGGTGACCAAACGACATTAGCTCTGCGGCTGATAATGCGATCTTCAAAAGCAGGGCGCAAAACATCGAGTGTAGCTTCGGCAGTGTGGCACGTAGCGCCGTCCTATTGAAACCAAATGTTTCCAATATCCTTCTCTTCAATATTTGTGAAAAAAAATTCGTTCAACATGGTGCGATAACTGTAACGGTCACTCCTTGCTCATTTTCGAAGAAAAATTACCCAATTGTGCCTATGGACCAAAAATCCGCACCAAACAGTGACTCGTTTTGGGTGCATCGGCTTTTCAATGCATGCATGCGGGGTTTCTGTGCCCCAAATTTTGCTTGTTTACATACCCGCCAAGATCAAAATGAGCAATACCAAAATCCGTACGCAATTTTCGCATACATTCTGCAACATTACCATGATTTTAAAATTAATGTCGCAATATTTCCCAGCGTTGTTCAAGCGTATACACACCCATATTCGTTCAGCGGAAGGATAAAACTAATTATCTGTCAAATCAGAAAGAATGCCTGCAGAATTGTATGATGCCTCTTTTATTAGACCTCACCACTCTTCAGTAAAGTTTTGGATAGATTTAGCTGATTCTAGATTTTCTTAAATTTTAATAAATAACTTTTGTGACTCAAATGTATTAAAGCGCTTTTTGTTATTAAAACATTTAGGTGGCCGGATTTTAGGTGAACAATACTTTTAATATTTTAACAGAGTTTTAATACTTCGTCCCTGCCAACAACATTCAAGCAATTTAGATCAAAGTTGTTAAACTCTTAAGCTAGCAGATATCACCTAAGAACCCAATATTTTAGAATAAAGAAAATTACTTTTGAAAACCAAATTGACATTTGATGAATCCCTTTTGACTCTATAGAAATTTTTGGTGAAATGTTTTCTTTGTTTAATTTTTTTACATTAGTAGCACAACAAGGTCATCATATCATGTGTTTGTTAGCTGTTTGTTTTTCTAGTTTATTAAAATATTGAAAAATTAAAAAAAGTATATACAGAAAACCTTATTTTATTAGAGCTTGTTAAGAGCAAATGTGCAGAAAAAAAATAATAATAATAAAGAAAATAACATAATGCCACTCCTTCCTGCAGCTACTAACTGCTCTTGTTCCTCGGCTTTCTTTTCTTTTATTTATATTTTTGTTTTTGTGGAGCCATATGTTATTGAAACGAAACTCATTTTTCTTTTCTAAAAATTATTTTTTCTTTCATACACTATTTTTTTTTTTATTCAAACAAACTATTGCCAAAAGAAAAGTCAAGCAGGCTGTATAAAAAAATGTATAAAAACTGTAATAATATAAAGGTGAAACAACATGAAAAATCTTTTACTATAACTTTAGGTAAATATACAAGTACTAACGCTAATAGTTCCCAACTAACGAGGCCATAAAACGTGTAGATTGAAATGTTTCCATGTATGAATGTGCATTTGGTTTGGTTGGTGTGTAAACTTATTCTATACATTTTCCTTTTGTCATGGTGGTGGCGGTTAACAGGATGTGTACACCAATGCAAGGACATATTTGTATACAAAAAGGTTTCTTTGTATGAAAAATTCATATCCTTTGTGTGTAGTGGACAAATCCACATCAAACTACATATATTAATTATCGTTACAAACGGCAACATCAGTCGAAAGGTTCTTTTTACGATTTCTCTTTAGACATCAGGATTTGCTGCAATACAGTATATTACAGATAAAGTTTTGACTGTAGCATTCATATTCATATGAACCCTATAAAATTTAATCATAACTCACGAATTCTAGCTAATCCTTTATTAAATTTACTGTTTTTATATAAAACAACCAAATCATGGAGTCCTTTAAATACAGACAACTCCTAATACTAATGTCTGCTTTATTTCTTATCAATTACAGTGCACACACCCTGTTCATAAACCTGGTATGTAAGAGTAGATTGAAAGAAGCCTGAAAGAAAATGATACCGAAAAGTTTAAAAGTAAATTTTGAATTAACTACAAAGCAAAAAAGTTGTATAATTTTTAACAGAAGAAACAACAACAGCCATAAAAGTCTAGAAACGTTATCGTAGACAGTACTGGTCTACATATTTGGTTGGTTTCCTCCTCGAATTAAAGGTCAGCAAAACATGTTTATGATACTGCTAGTGGACTGTTGCTGCTTCATGGTAGTAAAGTGGAAGCATCAACCCCATTATGTGGGCGAAATTGTTCACATGCAATAGGTTTCTTCAAATAAGGAAGTTGATTGCCTCGTGACTTGTGAACTGTAGAGAATTTGAACTAATGATGGATAAATTAAAGTTTTCATATGATTACATCTAAGAGTGGCGGTATATTAGTATTTTAACAGGATTAAAAACTGGAGTAACTTACACATCTTCTAGAGTGTATAAAGTAGCCCGCATTATTTCGTATTTATTTTGCAAAACATATTGATACCTTCTATCGCCAAACATCAATAGTTGCTTCAATGTAGACCTACTTCTAATTCTATGTGAAGCACTAATTTAGCCAAGGTTTTATTGCAGTTTATTGTAAGTCACTTCTATTCACTTTAAACCATTAAATGGCATGAGTAATAAAACCTGTACTTCCTTCTTACTTTGTTGTAACTAAACATCCTTGGCATGTGTGTTGTTTACAGGTAAATATCATGTTCGGACCCTGGTAGCTATGAGTACCGACCAATTCCATGTCAACACAATAATTTTTTCACCAATGTGTTTTTTTATATAATAACAAACACAAAATGCGAATGTTTTTGGCTTATATGCAGAAAACACCCAGAGTCTTTTGAAACGTATGTGCTCTATGTAATACAAATATAAATCATTTGGCTTTTTTATACATCCCAGGTAAACCAGCGTGTAGTCAATTGTCCATATAGTGTCTCTAAGTGGTGTAGACTGTAGTCGAGTTCGAAACGAGTCACAAAATAACTCCCCAGTACTTTAAAAGAAGTGCAGAACATTTGGGAGTTAATTGTCACTAATTTTGTCTTTTGTAATCCTGAGTTTATTTTTTAAAATCCATGTAGGGCCAATTGGCTTTCGTCTAGGACTTGTACACACATGTTTAAATAACTAGTTACATAGCTTAGTCTCCAATTCGTTGTGAAAAATCAGATATTCTGGAATCTTAGCAAGAAAATTGTGATTTTTGTTTTTTATTTGATAATTTTTATGAACAAGGATCTGCTGCCGTAGGCCTCGAATGCTGATCACTGCTTTAAACTAATTTACATTTTTTCAAAATACCTCATTTAACATATTTATTTAAAGGATTTTAATAAAACCTTGTAGCAAATTTGAGGTTATTTAAAGACCATTTCGTGAGATTTAAAATTTCCTAACACTAAATTTAAAGGCAGAATTAGTCTTTACTTTCTGTTCCGTTCCGAATCAGCTGACTTGATTCTGTTAAATAGAAATTGTGTAGAAGTCGTTAGTTATTTTGTTACTTTACGTGCCGTTGCGGACGAACCTGTTGAAAACAAAAATTTGCTAAGTAATTGTAAGTGACAGCACAAAACGGCTGACATTCTCACAACATTTTTGGTTTATGTATTACGAAAATTTTCAATTTCTTCGATTTTCATTAAGTTTTTGTATAAAAGTTATAAAAATATAAAAAATAAACGATGGATCACGAAAAACTCATTACTTTAGTCGAAAGTAATGACATATTGTACAATAAAAAAAACTTTTATTTGTATTTTTTGATTTATTTTCGCGGTGTGTGTTGTCTGTTTACCTAAAACAGCTGATACGTTTAAACGGAAAAACTAACTACAAAAATTTAACAACATAACGACACGGAACAGAACAGCAACAGAAAGTAAAGACTAATAAAGCCTTAATTTAGTTGATTTATTTGACTGTTTACAATCATTATTATTTTCATATATTCCCCCTGTAATCTCCTACATTCAGAGTCATTTTAGCTTTAATTTTATTTTACCAAATTTTTCTATTTTTTTTTTTTATTATACCCCTCACCTTCATGAGAAGGGTATATATAAGTTTGTCATTCCGTTTGTAATTTCCACAATATAATTTTCCGACCCTATAAAGATAGCGGAGTCTATTAAGCCATGTCCGTCTATCTGTCTGTCTGGATGTTGAAATCAATTTTCTGAAGTCCCCAGATATCTTCGGGATCCAAATCTTCAATAATTAGGACAGACATGCTTTCGAGAAGTTTGCTATTTAAAATCAGCAAAATCCGTCAATAAATAACGGAGATATGAGCAAAAATCTGAGACAACCTCTGAAAATTTCATCAAAAAAACTAAGTGTATTAATATTGTTACAAACAAATTCATCAACAGATGGCGTTGATCACACAAAGTGTGTTAATATTGTTACGAATAATTTCATCAACAGATGGCGTTGATCACACAAAGTATATTAATATTGTTACAAACAAATTCATCAACAGATGGCGTGT
The DNA here is from genome assembly GCA_950370525.1 of Bellardia bayeri. NCBI lineage: Eukaryota > Metazoa > Arthropoda > Insecta > Diptera > Calliphoridae > Bellardia > Bellardia bayeri. Next base: position 90,077,786 of record OX493267.1, read on the forward strand.
TTATTGACATAATTATGCATAATATAATTAAGCATCCACAACAAAGGTGAAGGGTATATAAGACTCGGCATAGGCGAATATAGCACTATTACTTGTTTTTTTTTATAAATTTTTCATAATATTCTTTTATTTTTGTCTTTTGTTGTTAAATAATAAACATGGCTGTTGCTTGCTGTAGTTCATTTCATACATTTTTTTACTGCAAAATTCTAATTACAGTTTATCTATTTGAATTGCACTCAAATTTCTATATTCGTTAACTCTCTATCTCTCTCTCTCTAGTTTGTATCAGTATTTATTATAATAATTTTTGTAAATCTAAAATCTAAAAATAGTAAATATATAGTAATTCGTATATAGTATTTCTAGATACAACAAAAAGGTATACAAAAAAATTTCCCACAATACAATGCAGCCCAGCAGCAGCAGTTGAGTGTTAAAAAAAAAAATAATGCAAAAAAAAATAAAAATAAACTGAAAATTCAAAAGTAAAACTTACCAATTTATTTCTGTTGTAGTTTATTTTTTGGAATAATATTTTGGTTAAAACAATTTCTGCAATGAAAAGGAAAATATACAAATAAGATACAACGAATATTAGAGTGCTTTCAGTTTGCAAATAAAAAAAAAAAAAACAAAGTGCAAAAAGTGTAAAATAAAAAATATAGAATTGAAATGAAAGAAGTGTGTATAATAAATAATAAATACTCGTACTTATAAATATTTTATTGTCTGTTGAGCAACACAGATTATTTGCAATTTGGAAAAACTTTTAAAAATTTCAAAGTGTATAAAGAGGATTTTTCGTTTTCGTTATTATTATTGTTGTTGTTGTTGTTTATGTGCTTTATTTGTTTGTTTAAGTTTAATTTAAATAAATATTTGAGGATTTGTTTAGATGATTGTACACAAAATACATAGAAACTGCTCTTAGTAGTTGTTAGTTGCGAGAGTTGTAGAAGTGGGTTGATTGGTTGAACAGTTGTTGACCTAGAAAGGATTTGTGTTTTTAAAAATCCGTAAATTAAACAATCTGAGATCTTTGGAAAAGCAGTAAATCTGTTAAAAGCACAGCTACCTGTAAGCATTTCGTGTTACCAACAATGTTTATAAAAATATTTAAAAATGGACAGATTACTACAGAGAAAGAAATTGCCTAAAAGATTATCAAAATGTATATGCATCTATTCTTTATGCCGAACACTGTTTTAAAGTGACTTACCAACTGACAATAACTCCCTTTTCCGGAGCGTTCATGCTCTTTATGAACCCAAAAAACAATCATTATTGCTCCGAAACCCTTCAGAAAAGAGGGTCATTACATTCGAAAATGGTCCGTCAGAAAGAGCTCTTAGATAATGTCAGAAAAGAGTCTTTTATGAGGGTTTTTTGGGCTCCGAAAGAGCTCTTACATCATGTCAAAAAAGAGTCATTGCAATTTTAAGTACAACAAATTTCAAGGTCGCATTTATTATTTTTTTTAATTGTTTTTACTTGAAGAATAAACTAAATTAGAAATGGAAAAAATTAAATAAATTCACTTAAATAAAATATATAAAAATGTAAAAAACAATAATTTTTTAAGCAAAATTTTTTTTCACTCCGAAAATGCTTTTTAGTTGCCAGTGTCTGGCACACACATACTCACTCATATGTGCTAGTGTTGTAAGCAGCAAAAAACGAACCGACGAACAAAAATTGTTCACTCAAATAATTTTTCAGTTGCCAAAATTAAAGACATTTTTTGGATTTTAGTATTTTTATTTGATTTGAATTTTTTTTTTTTGTAATGGCTTCTCAAACAAAACAAACTTTTTTGACTTACAATGCGATGACAAATCAAGCATTGTGCATCGCCATCCATGTTTTCTATAAAAAAAATCATTTTCTCATTCTTCATTAAACATTTTGGAACAGAATTTATACACGCGTGTATATCATTTTAAAAAACGCCCTCCCCTGATCTAAAGCTCTAAATTAATGTTTCACACAACCCCTATAAGTTTATCAACGTTTCTACTAAAAACCTTGGTGGTAATCAATGACACTAACATACGAATGTCGATTGACCAAAGAATGTTATCGTCCCCTCAACATGTCTATATGAAGGGGAGATTGGTTGAGACGGCACTTCACTCAGTAGTAAGTTATATTGGGAAATCGTTTGATTTCGCCAACTTAATAATGTTGAATCCGCAACCATAGAATCAGTCCTACATAATCAATCAGTTGTTAGGTTTATAATATGTCTTCTTAACTACAGCATCATAAGTTCTAAAATGGAAAGAGACACGATCACAAAACTGGCCAAGAGGGTTACGTCTCAGGAGGCATTTTATCTTCACTTGTGTTAAATTTGATCATTAACTGTATGCTCAGGAAACTGGATATCATGGGTAATAATGATAATAATGTTGCTAATGCCGATGCGGTGTCAGTCTCGCGGATTTATTTGGGCACGATATCACAGCGAATGGAGAATGCACTTAAAACACTAAATGGTTGGACTATTGTCAGTGTATTGACATTACTTAACTGGATTCCAGTGTACCTAATAGCCAAGAAACTGACCCTGAACACGACATTCCGGAAAAGTTGACAGATGAACTTAAGCGTGGCATTGAATGCATTATTTAATATCAAGAAGTAGATATAGAATTGTTCACAGCACGGAAAACAAACGCGAACTCGCTTTTACGACTCAATATTTGGATGTCGAGTTGAGCAAGCAATGTCATCTAATACTGATCACAACTTGTAATCCAACGGTTTGAGGTCTGGACTAGCAGCTGGCCAATCATCCGTTGATATGAAGTTCGGAACGTTGTTTTTGAGCTAGAGTTGATTCGCTTTTGCTTTGTGAGCCAATGCTGAGTCTTGCTGGAAAGTCCATGACTTGTTGGCGAATATTGATTGGTAGAGAGGTTTCACAGTGGGTTCCAAGACGGTCGATGACTTCCCACCATATCATTACAGACGTGGGATAGAGAGATGAAGAAACATTTGAACCCTCGGAATGAGTTGGGATGCTTATGTGAATGACCGACCATACACACGTGTCATTGTGTTTATTGAACGATTCTTGTACGGTAAAAATTTTCTCGTCAGTAAACAGAATTTGTCTGTGAGTGTTCTTTGCGTACCGTTTTTCCTTCAATGCGGCCATGAGCAGGTGTTTAGTGTCACTTAAACGCGCTGGATCCCCAATCTTCTGTGAGAGTAGATTTCTGACGGTCTCATATTCCACCAAGTATCCTTAAACACCTACACAGCACGATACTCAAACCGCTTGGAATCATTCGCAAGATTTCAAGCGGTTGCAATGTCCTAATATATCGTATTTTTCCATTTTGCACTTTAGTATGCCAACTAACAGGTGGTTAAATTTCAAGGGCCGATGTTGATTTTGAATAATACACAAACTATTTAGGAAATTATTGTAATTTTATTTTATTATGATATATTGGTATTACTCAATTATGTATGGAACAAAATATCGGCCAAATGGGCGCCGCGACCACGGCGGCACACCTCCATCCGATGGTCCAAATTTTCGATGACCCTGAGGCATAATGGAGATTCTATGCCGTTAATGTGCCGAATTATCTCATCCTTTAGCTCTTGAATTGTTGCTGGCTTATCGACGTACACCTTTTCCTTCAAATAACCCCAAAGAAAAAAGTCCAACGGTGTCAAATCACATGATCTTGGCGGCCAATTGACATCGCCATTACATGAGATAACACGGCCATTGAATTTGTTGCGCAAAAGAGCCATTGTTTCGTTAGCTGTGTGGCAAGTGGCACCGTCTTGCTGAAACCACATATCGTCCACATCCATATCTTCCAATTCGGGCCATAAAAAGTTCGTTATCATCTCACGATAGCGAACACCATTCACAGTGACCGGCCTCATTTTGGAAAAAATACGGCCCGATGATGCCGCCAGCCCATAAACCGCACCAAACAGTCACTCTTTGTGGGTGCATTGGTTTTTCGACAATCACTCTTGGATTCTCATTCGCCCAAATGCGGCAATTCTGTTTATTGACGAATCCAATGAGGTGAAAATGTGCCTCATCACTGAAGATGATTTTCTTCGAAAATTGATCATCCACTGTTGCCATTTCTTGCCACCATTCTGCCCATTCACGACGTTTTTAATGGTCAAGAGGCTTTAGTTCTTGAGCCAATTGCACCTTGTAAGCGTTTAAATGCAAGTCTTTATGCATAATGTTCATCAACGACGAGCGTGAGAGGTGCAATTGTTGGGCACCACGACGAGTTGAGGTGGACGGCTCTTCAGCCACACTATCGCAAACAGCTGCAATATTTTCTGCAGTACGAGCTGTACGAGCATGCACTGGTGTTCTCACATCTTATACAGACCCGGTTTGCTCGAAATTTTCCACGTTTTTTGCGATTGTACGCACATTTGGACGATCAAATTGACCAAAAAAATCACGAAGTGCACGATATGCATTTTGATTTGAACGCCCATTTTCATAATAAGTCTCGATAACTTTAACACGTTGTTGGATTGTGTATCTCTCCATGGTTCAAGTTGAGTAAGTCTGAAATAGAGAAATGTCAAATAAAATTCGAAAAAAAGCTTGGCGTTTAGGTGTGGTTCACATTCAACATCGGCCCTTACAATTTAACCACCCTTTACAACAAAACGATTTTCGATGTCGCCCCATTCCAGTATTGTAAACCATTACTGTAAACAACTTTTGACGTCGGAATCAAGAATGAATGTCAACTGTCAAATCGCAATCAATTCGAAATGAATGTTCTTAATGTTGCATTCGTAATAAGTATGTTCATTTGTGTACCAGCAGTATTTATGAATTGACTAGAAACAACATTAAAATATAATTTAGCAAATATTTGCATTGAAAGAGATAACTCCTAAAAAAAAAGCTAAATCTGCTTGTAATTTAGAATATTTTGTGCTTGCTTGACATGGTCTGTGGCAATGTAAACTAAAGCTAAGCAATTCTGTCTATACATGTGTCCACATTGAGAACAATGCTGTTCCAGCAATAGCAACTGAAAATCTTCAATTTCACATTACAATCTAAATATGTATTTTTCCCAGTAATGTTTCCTCAAACATGTATTTTTTTTTTTTTTTTTGGTTGCTGCAAATAAATCCTTGTGGTTTAATGGTTGGCCATAGAAAGAATCAAAACAAACCTCTATACAGCACAGAAAAAGTAATTTAACCGTAATCCCCAATAACATTAGTCCACAGCAATATAATGATAAAATTACAGCAACAACATTAGAAGATAACAGCAATAACAAGATTAAAGAAAGAAATGAATAAAAGTTAATCTAACAATCTATCAGCCAGTCAGTCACTAGTGTAATAAAATCGAAAATATAAGAATTAGTTTGGAGTATAGTGCCAACAATTTGAATATGGTAACACAGTTTTCAAATAAAACAAGAAAAGTTTTGAAACCATAACTAAGCTGGCAGTCCTTGGATATAAGTTCCCAAACTTTTTCTGATCCATGTTCTGAAAAGTTTAAGAGCATGAAGTCAACTGAAATGAATTTTCCAATTTATCAAATTCAACCTTTTTTTGTAACTTTTAAAGCCTAAAGAATAGCACTTGCCTTAAATAAATACAGCCCACTATAACTGGGTGTGTTTGTTTGTTTATTTCGTTGTTGGTTCTAGTTAAACATTCCGTTATCAGTATGGGAATTTATTACGTATTGAAATAAAATCATCATCATCGAAAATAAAATAAATGAAACTTCTAACCACCCACTAACACACGTCCAACCACCCACCACCACCAGTAATCAGTAAACAGAAAACAGCCAACCAACCAACATGATTTTCTGTTCTTTAACCAGAACAAAGTGATTGATGTCTTTTAAACAAACAATCATAAAACCATCGTTAAAGTCATTGAACTGTCTGTCGGTTGCGACTGGATTTCGTTTGTTGGGTTTTTTCTATCCGCAGAGAAAAAGAGAAATGAGTTAAAAATATATAAAATTACACAAACACACAGAGAGTCATCAGTGTAAATCTTTAAATAATTATAATAAGGATATTAATGTGTGTGAGGACATTAATCAGTTAAACTGACAAAATATTTAAACTTTCTTGAACATTTTCTGAAATATTTGCAAGAATTAAGCTAGAATTGGAATTGTTTTGAGTAAACTTTAAAGCAATGCCAGCTGAAATCGTACAATATAAGTAATAAATAATACATTCCAGGGAAATTTCTAGGTAACATTATTATATCAATGCGGGAAATTAAATTGCAGGCGCCTTTAGGCTATCAGTGCCGACCACTGGTCACAAAAAAGTATTGAAACAAAAATATAATCATTCTTCATTAAGCAAATGACGACACACGAGAATAAATGGTTTCATTTCAGTCTCCGTTTTAAAGCAGTGGTCGGCATAAAGAGAACTATGATTGAACTTTGATTGTTATAAATTGTTATTCATTTTACTTCTATGTTGTAATCCGATCAGTTACTGATTGTAATTTCTGTTTAGTTTTTCATAACTATTTGATGACGTTCGGTTGCTGGTGGCTATAAATGCTAATAACAGTTCTAAATAGAAGCTCATTTATTTTGTCTTAGTAATATCTTTTAAACTCAAGCCAAGCACACATATTCAAACTCAATTTACGAAGGCAGGGCAAAGCCGACTATAAAGCCTCAAACGAGTCTTAATGGTTTTGTTCAGATATTGCCATATGTAGTTGTAGAAGCAAGAGCGACCAAACAAACTTTGCCATAGCAAATGTATAAGATACATAGATAGATAAACGTTCAAGCCATTCTTATGATTGGAAGAGTTTGTCGATATATAATGAAATATGTCACAATTTCTCTTGTTCAGTCAGGAGATGATGTATTGGGCCGAGTCATTAGCATATTTAGAAGAACTACCTACAAACTCTTCGAACCAAAGACTTCAAAAGGTTGTGGTTACTCCTGAAAAACCAAATGTTTACCACCAGCATAAACGACAATAGTACTTCGATTCAATGATCGCCTGCTGAGGAACTAACACTGTTATTAAAGTCAAAAACTGATTAACTCAAACACAGGATTGCATTTGCGCTATTTAAACTTTCTTTTACAAAGAGTTTAATTATTATCTAATACCAAGTCAAGTTTAAAAAGAAAGTACATTTGTAACATTTAATAGTCTTCTGTACACGCCACTTCCGCTTTCTCACCAGGAAGAGAATATATAAAACCGATGTTGGTCGTAGAACACAAATATGCTGCCATCTTATCAGAAAATATTAACTTACTTTCGTCAGTAAATACAACACCATTTCAGAAGTCTTCGTTGGATTTAAATCGGATCAATATTTTAAACATATTCCTACTGTACGGACATTCATTTGAGTTAGTGTTTAGAGAAGATAGTAGTGTGACTGATATCAGCCCTCAATTAGTCAATGTTTTAGGCTATACGTTAATAAAGTGTAATTTTTTAAGAGAAATATATGAAACTTTTATACTCAGTAGATAAAATGATCTTTGTATATAATTCAATGTTTTAAGATAATTTCATGTAAATGTTAAGGGCGACTACGCCTAAAGTAAGCCTACGCTGGGTGTAATTTTGGCATACTCTCTTTAACATATATGCCGGTATTTTAAGAATAAATTCTTCAATATTAGCTTTCAGCGCGTCAACCGTATATAGTTCCACAAAGAATAGTCGCACGATCTAGACGGCCAATTCACAGGCACCAACCGTAAAATAAGCTGTTTAAAAAACTGGGCCATTGTTTCGCGTGCTGGGTGGCATGTGGCACCATCTTGTAGAAACCATATGTCAGCCAAATACAGCTCTTTTATTTTGGGCAAAAAAACATCTTGAAATCATCACACGGGTGCGCTCGACATTCACAACAACGTGCCTGCCTTTGAAAAAGTGCGGTGCAATAATGCCACCGGCCCATAATCCACAGTTCTTGCATAACTACTGGCTGCTCTTGACACCAAATAAGACAATTTTGCTTGTTTACTTATGCATTCATCCAGAAATTACCGTCGTCGCTGAACACAATTTTCACGATAAAAAAAATGCACGGTGCACTTTCTTCACCGAGCACGAATTTTGATAATAAAATTCAATAATCTGTAAGCTTTGTTCGTTTGAAAATCGATTCATGGTTAAATTATAGACCAAACTGAACACGTTCAGTTAAAATGTTACACGAAAACAGCTAAGCTGCCAAAAAAACACCCTAAAAAATCACCCTGCACTTAATAACTTGTATGTATAAATGAGCGTTACTGCTCTTGTATAATAACACATAAAGTTGACTTGTATGTTGTTGTATTGTGTGTATTTTCATTTAATGTGTATTTAAAACATATTAATAATCATGATATCCCTTATACACATACATACTCGTACATACCTTCGTATTGTATGTGTCAAAGGAGTATTTATGGATTTATGGTTGTTAAGGCAACAGATTGTCTAACACATTCGAACTCATTTAGACATTTGCTACCACAAGTCTACTCACTCAAATACACAAACATGTACATATGTATGTAGGCATAACCACACACGCAGACATATGCTTGTTTAGATACTATTCAAATTCATTCATTAATTCATTGTTGCTTGCTTGCTTACTTTTACCTCGAACTTAAACCCCTCCGAATCCATCAGCTCTCTTTAGTGGTTGAAACATTTTACTTGATATAATTCTCCTATACAGCCTTGCCACAATACACACTTTCCTTTTGGTTGAAGAAGATAACAACCACCACCACAATTACACATAAACCACACAAACACCAGCTCATTATTATACATATATACACACATATAAATATACATACATATGTACGTGTGTATGTAAAAGTATATGTATATAGAAAGTTTTGCAGTTGTCTATAATTGTTAACTTTTAACGTAACTACTTCTAGCTAAAACTAAGATTGCGTGACCACAAGCACTCAAATAAACTTAAGTTTCCTTATACTTTCAAGCTCTAGCTTGCTACATCTCTATTTCCCTCTGTTTATTTGTTTTGGTTCGTCCATAAATATTAAACAAAAAAGAACCCGTAACAGATTATTCAGATATGCGTTGTTAAGGCAATTAAATGTTAATAAAATTGCAAAAATTGAAAGACATTTGAAGGGAAAATCACATTAATAGACTCATTACGAGGAGTATCACTAGAGTCCGACCGTAACCGGGGTTTCCTAACAATATCATTATTCAGTCTAATCCGAAACAAGGAAAAAGTATTTTAATACATTTTGACCCTGCTTTATATCAAATGCTTTAGTGTTAAAATCTATAAGTTAGATCCAATTAAAATATATCTTTCCAAGATTTGTTAGTCTAGTTTCTCTTTCAAAGATATTAATACAAATCAGATTTAGGAGAACTAAAATTGCAATACTGAAGAATTCACAGACGTAAAATCGGAGACAAAAGACAGGGCGCTGTAGCTTAATTGGTTAGCGCATTTGATTATTAAGCATGAGCTGGTATTTGTAGCCCGGATTTGATTCCAAGCCACTGTCACTTAAACAACATCAATTTCTGATAATTATTAGTTTTCTATCCTATTATAACTAATATTTATCACAGCGTCCTCTTTCGCCAACGAAGTAAAATAATTATATAAAGGCTATTAAATCAAGCTTTAACATTAATGCGCCTACTCACCACCAGAGGCGCTGCAATTCTGCACTAAAAACAAACATACTGCCCAATTGCAAAGTTGTGATATAAAAAATCTTTCTTCTTTCACCACCTTTACTTCTTCAACTATCCCCTTTCCAAAGAAAGTAACACAATTATATGTAGGTACATATATTAATTGCCTGAGTGTTACTTCTCTTTGAAAAAAAAAAAGTGAAAAACAACTTAAAGCTAAAGAAATATATTTGGAGATCAAAAGAGATTTATGTGCATCTATTAGAAATAGGCTTCAGGAAGCTGAATATTGAGCAAACTTAATAATAAAAATAAATTGTGTTTTGCAAAGAAACATTTCTGCGGGAAATTTGAGGGAATTTATTGCTTGTCAGATAAAACGATAAAAAATTTGTTTGGTTCTGGTGCCAAAATCTTTGCTCGAAGGTCATAAAATATAGAATTTTACCGCTTATTATTAGAGAATTTTTATTTTATTCGACTTGAGTTCTTTTTTAATCTAATTCAAAGAATACCATTGTAAAGTAATTTTTAGGCAATCGGCACATTGGAATTTAAGTCCATGTATACCCAAAAAAAAAAACCAGTGAAGCAAATTTAAGATTCCTGGGAGAATGAACCTTCATTAGATAGACGTACAAGAACGATGGCTGGATAGAACTTATTGGTATTTATAGATTATTAGTGGCCATAATTTTATTAAAATAAATTTTAATTTTTTGGTAGGGATAATGTAAACGGAAGAAGCGTTTTGTCAATAGAATTTATAGATTTAGAGTTGTTTTATTAGAATCTTTAACAGAGCGGTTATTTTTAAGAAATTGCAGGCTTTCAAATTTAAGTGTCCAGCGTAGCGTAAGAAGAATTTCTATTGTTAACAGTATGTTTAAACTTTAACAGAGGAAGTTTTGACACAAATTATTACATTTATGAAATTTCCGAATTTAAACATATTTAGAGGAAAAATCTTGATTCCAGTGAAGCTGAAGAAGTTGGGTAACAGGAATTTTTTACATAGATATGGTATTAGTACTACAACTTGTAATTGTGTTAATCTATAACAGTGCGAGTTTTTAATCATTTAAACGGAACTCTGTTAAGGCAACTGTTTTATATTGTTGGGGAAATTGACTCTACTAGCACTAGAGTTCTTTGTTTGGGTATCTGTCATTGACTAAATTTTCAGCAGAATGTTAATTTTTAGAGAATTTTCTCGAACTCTATTTCTCAATAAATGGTGAGTTAAATAGATGATGTTTACATGTAGATCTTGGACAATAAACATTGCTGATGACGCCCTTGGGAGGGTAGCAAATGCATTTCAGTGTGCACAGAAAAAAATAAAAATGAGTTTCAATTAAAATATTTGTGGAATCAATTAAAAATTTATCAATCAATTAAAAAAAAATGTGAGATTTACTTGAAATTATCAGAAAAAGTAATTGAATCAATTAAAATTTTAATTGAAAATTATTTTAAAATCAATTAAAGGTTTAATTGAAATAAAAAACATGATTTTTTTTTCTGTGTGCCATTTGTCTAGAAAAATATAGCTTCACAATGGTATTCTTCCGAGTAATTAATTAAAAAAATGAACTCAAGCCGAATGAAAAATTTTCTCTAATAATTTTCAGAAGAATTATTTCCGAAATTCTGACATTTCACTACTATTGCTCATTTGGTTTGGAACTGCAGTCAATAAAATCTGGTTTTCTATTATGTATTTGGTGGAATTCAAGATTTTATTACAGCATAAATTTCCATGAATTCTATTTCTTCAATCCACTTCACCAACTCCTTTCTATGAGTGTAACATTAAACTTAAATAAGTGGACGACGACAGTTGTTTTTGTTGAACTCTGTCTTTTTAGTTGTTGCTTCTTATTGTTTTGGTTAAAAAAAAGAAATGTTGAATTACATTAGAGAAAATTTTTACACATTCTTTTTTTCAACAATTGAACATACTTTAGATTACTTTATTTTTTACTATATTTATATACGGGCTCTTTTCCGCCCTAGTTATTTAAGTTTATCTCATTTTTGGCGTTTTGTCTTACCAAACAATAGAAAAATCTTGATCTTCTTCCCATTAGTTTTTATCTTTATTTTTTATTCTTTTCGATGTCTCCTCCATTTCTTGGCGGTTAAACGAATATACCTGCTAAAGTTTTTTCAGTTTTATGGGAATGTATTAAACGAAACCGAATTCGTGAAAAGTTTTCTTTCTGCCAGCTGGAAATATTGTGGGTATATGGAAAGAAAAAAATCCATAATGTGACAATTATGGGTATATAGGAAAAGAAATGTAAACCACCAATGTCTCTGCTCTGTGACAGGCTGTGAGTCAGTCAGGCATTCAAACTATGCAATGGAGGATAATGATTTGATGATGGTTTTATTGTTTCCGATTAATGGTTTTTTTTGTTTTGTTTTGTTTGTTTTCGACTTCTTTTTATAATTTTTATTGCAGCATAAAAATTTTGTTTAGAAAAGTTTTGTGAAATTACTGTTAGTACCTACAAACGTTTTTAATTTATATTATTGGAAAAAGTTTGTTTTATTATTTTTTTTTTTTTTTTATTTCTAATTAAAAGTTTTTCATCTTCAGTTGAGAAATACTCATACGCTTTATGGCATAGAACTGTGTTTAAACAGGTAAAGCTGTGCTATTTTTAAAGTTTTTATTAATTAATGTTAACAGAAAAATATGGCTTTACAGCAGTGGTCGACAAACATGACCACCATGAACCAAATGAATGTGAGCGAAACTCGTTAAAATGGTCAAACAAAACAAGCTAAATATACCTAAGTATAAAATTCGATGGCGATACTTTTAGAGCAATCTCTTGGCTTGGGAGGGTTTACAAATAAAGTGAGTCCAAAACTAAAAAAAAACTCAAAACCAATTTGAAGTATTTTTGGAAGCTTTACAATGTCGAATTTGCATGACATTGTGCATGATTTTCTATCTATTTGGGGTTTCAATTGTTTAGCTTTCAAATAAATATATTGCGACTAAATCAATTTATCGACAGTCAGTTATTTCTTATTATAGTTTATTTGACCTTTTTTAATTATTATCATGATCTGATGATGGATGATGTTTAAAAAACATTTCTCTGAAAAAAAAAACGAAAGTATTGTCACCAGATTTAAAAAAAGCTTTTGCCAAGTAATTTCTCTTTATACACATTTCCATCAACAAATGGAACATTGCTCCTATTGCGTTTCATGTTAAAAACTAAAGTAGTAAAGCCAATAATATGTTCAATCATAATTGTTTATTTTGTTTGTTAGTTTTACTCATTGTATCCTTTAGATAAAAAAAGGAAGCTACAATAGAACACAACAAAAGCAAAACTATTATAACGGAAAATCCTAAATAAATAAGAGCCCCCTGCCTGAAGTGGCAGAAAAATTAAAGTTTTTTTGTGTGTTAGGAAACACTTTGATAAGAAAATAAAACATTATTTGAAATCAATTGATCAAAAGATAATAAGCCATACATGCAATGACAAAGGATAGCATTACAAATACATTTACGAGTATTTATACACATATACACATGCACGCTTATACTCATGCATGCATACACACACACACACACACACACACACACACACACACACACACACATTCATATATGAGAAGGTATTTACATGTATGAGTGCATATTTATACATTTATTATGGATTTGCATGAAGAAAAAATGTATGGCATACGCATGTTGCTGCTTTTGTATTTTTACAAGGACTCTTCTTTACTTCAATATTAAATTGAATTGATTTTTTTATTCCCTTTTTTATGCTTCTATGCTTGTTAGATTAGATTTAAGCATAAATGTAAAAGAAAATAAATAAATATTATATATAATAAAGTATGGCAACGAAATCAATAAGAACCAAATGATTTGCTATAGATAATAGTCAGTATGTTTAACTTTTAAAAGTTATGAATGCCTACTTGAGTGTAGTGAAGTAGATACTGTGAGCGTCAATATAAAGTAAACACCTAATAATGTTTAAAAAAATGTTTTATTATATACACTACAAATACAAATTCAGAACAAAATAAATGGCATAATTAAATTTAGTAACAGATTTTTTAAATCAAAATAAACTAAACACATATATTAAAATGATATAAAACATTGTATTTAATATTTAGTTTGTAGTCCTTTTGTATTTAACACAGCTGACAATTTTTTACACAAAGAATCAACGAGTTTTTTTGGAGAACCAGGCGAAAATTTGTTCCATTCATTTTGTATTACTGCCTTTAGGTTATCCATACAAAAAATATTTCTTTGAATTTAAGTCTGGGCACTGGGAAGAATGATTTATGGCATGTTTCTAGATAACAAGTGACTCAAGTTTTTCGCCCAAATGATTACAAAAATTATTTTTGGCGTTTTATAACACAAGTGTCAATTCTCTTGAGTGAAAACGTAAGACTATCTTTTTTAATGGTTTCTACATTGCAATTTCAATTGTCCTACTGTCAAAAAACAGACAAGTAGAAATAAGTGCTTGTGTGCATCACAAAACAATATTTTATATATTATTTCGTATATTTCTACAGCATAAACTGTTGTTCACTACCTTAAATTTCAATGTTAATTGCGATAAATGGAAACATTTTTCATTCAATTTATTACAAAATTAAAAAAAATTCATAGCAATTTCATTTCACATAAATTACTTTTGTATTGTAAATAAAACACACTGTTTTTATTTTGGTTTCTGGAGTTGCCCCTCAAAAATTAAAATATTGAATATTAACATGGAAAAAAGTAAACAAAATATCTAATGAAATAATTTGGTCATAATGCAATTTAACAACTCAATACATATTACCAAGGTAACTAAACGTAAGTCAGACAAGTACTTTATAAAAACTCATTTGCTTACGTACTCGCCTCTGTACGGCTTGCTTGCCTGAGAACTTACTTGTTATGTAGAAACAGGCCATTAATGTCGACATAATCTTTCTTTTTCATTGAAGATTTTTCATTGTAGAAGCCCCAGACCATTACTGAACCTCCGCCATGTTTTACCGTCTAGGTAACAAATTTATTACTAAAGCCTTCGTTCTGGGTTCGCCATATTTTTGGGGGCTTTTTGACTCTAAATATTCAAGCTTGCTCTCATCGATAAAGAATATTGTAACGTTTTTAACTTTTAAAAACAGTGGTTTATTTCCTTAAAATAAACCTGGCACACTTTCATTATAGTTTGAGAACGCTTTAATGTTTACTCAACAATGATTCACAATAAACTAAACTGCTTGAATGGCCCATACTCCACAACTTTGTTATTAATACTCCACAACAATGTTTGCAAATAGAAACTTCTAGTAATACACATTTTTATAATCATGTTGTATGTTGATAAACATACTAGAGGGAATTCACAGGCTGCGACTTTTACCTGCGACTTTTCTCCTGCGACTCGAGTTTATAAATGAAATACATAGTGGAGTGTACGGGGTAGCTAGAGTCGCAGGTTTTGTGAAACAAAGCTACAAATTTGACATTTCTTCTTTTCTCTTGTAGTAATTTTTGGCAGTGTTACCACGATGAAATTTCATTTTATGGGAATGCAGAAAATTTTTGATTTAATTTTAAATAAATAAATGATATGTAGTCAAGAAATTTAATAGAAAATTTAGTAGTGAAATATCAGGAATATGAATACCTGTATAATGTACCTGTAATGTAACTAGGTCCTATATGAACGAAATAGAAGATATTAACAATTTAATGTCAAAATGTCGCAAGAATGGTGCAACAAATGTTCTATCCTGTGAACAAACGATGAATTTAGAAGTGACAACAAAAGAGAACGACAAATCGCAGCATGTGAACCCACTCCTATATGTAGATACCAGCCGCTCAAAACCGTTAAATTTAAATAAATTATAATTTCGTAACAATATTTTTCCGAAAAATTGTATACTCGTTTATATATATTTTTTTTTCGAAATTCAAGCGTTTGATTTACTTGTTCTTTGATACAAAGGGCTTCTTAAGTAGCATTTTGACGCAAAGATCTTCGTAAGATCTTTTCGTGTACAGCTATTTTTAGATATTGAACATGGGGCCAAATTACCGCATTCGTGATCGAATGAGCTATCGTATCGAAAAATGATTTCGATATCGAAATTATGATAAAATGTACTAAATTTCTTGCTCGATATCGAATGCCATAATCTCAAATAAGAAAATTACGATCTATTTTAGTCGATATCGAATGCGGTAATTTGGCCCCAGTTTTTTTTTAAGATGCTTTGGTCGTTTTGCACAAGACATATTTTCTACGATACTGTGTTTGTTATGCTTGTTTGCAATTTTTTTTATTGTACAGTAATGCCTTCCAACGATTTTATCTATACATATATTTCACGCAGAGATTTACCTTCTCTTTGTAAGTCTAGTATATCCCAATTGATGTTGTTTGTATATTTTTCATAACCCCTTGTAATCTATTTTAATGATAAATTATGAAATTTGCAATTATTTTGAACGGCACATTACCGTTAAGACACATGGCAAATATTTACTCAAAAAAACGTAACCACTTGTTACACAGCACAAATGTTGTTTGCTTTTACAAAAGTTTTGCAAGATCAAACAGCATCAAATAAAATAAGACTAAATATTTGTTGTGCCATGTCCTAAATAAACGAAGTTTTTTTTTACTAAATAAATATTTGCCAAGTGTGACCGTAGCTTTAAACTTTCAAATTAAAAGGATTGCCACTACTTTTGGACAGAGGTGTTTTTAGCATAAGGATAATGCCACTGTTTACATTATTTTGGCGTGAAAATTGGTAAATTTTAACAATAAATCAATTAACTTTGTATACGATTTGGTTTTTGTTTCTTTTTTTTTTGTGAATTTAATTCCACTTAAATAACTACATATATACAAATGCCATGTAATTTTCTAATACACTATATAAATAGCTTTTCTTTTAATAATATGTGATGTAGACTTTATTTTAACGCTCACAGTATAAATTTTTTTATTTTTGCAGTGTTTGGTTTTCATTGGCCTAAGCTTATCTAATCAATAAATGCTCTCTAGAAAGCTTTAACTAATTTTATAGTAAAAGAAATAAAATGACAATTTCAATTTTTCTTACACAAATTGGAAAAATAATTCGTATTAATTTACAAATATCTATCAGTAACAGTGAATCATTATTAGAATCAACTTAGAAAACCCCCACTTCTTTCAAGAGTAGCTTTTAGATGGGAAAATATCGTAATGATTTCTAAGAATAATATGCGAATGAACTACTACTACATATTTTTTTGAAGTTCATACAATATCTGCATAGTTACTGCACATACGAGTAGATGGATAGATAGATATGTGAGCAACTATTGAGTGGCAGTGTGAATGTAACTATAGAATTTTATTAGAGTTTTGTTATGACGAAGAATTTATGTCAGTCAGTGAGCAAGTATTCGCAATATTATTTTTATGCATAAGTGCTTTTATACACTAGTTGCATATTTTTAGTTTTCTTTTTTGTATTTATCAATGATTTCCATGGAATGATATACTTTATTCGTCATGTCATGTTATTGCATATGGGCAGAATAGAACATTATTAATATTTTTAGTTTTTTGTGTGACATGGATTTAAAATTGAAAGGGGGTTGTGATAAAAGTTATTGGCCTGGTTGTCTATAAAAAGTTTGGCTCATAAGAGAATGCATGAATGATATTAAACTATGACACATATACATATGTATATCACAACTATAACGTATCTTTTGAATGCGGTTTTTTTTCAGCAATTTTTATGTCATTTGAAGGGTACATATTTGTTATAGTGTAAACAACAATTTTTTTGTTTGCTTCGAAAATGTCGAATGTTGTGTCAACAAAGTGTCACTTACTTCTTTTATTTGAAAAAAGTGCTGCTAAAGCACTCCCATTACTGACCGAAACTTATGGTGAAAAATTCGACCAATTAATACCATAACCACTACAGTTCCTTTAATAACAGCAATAGAAAAAGTGATATTCCATCTACTTCTATAGAAGCTGTTCTAAGTAAAAATATTGTAGCTTTTAAGAGATTATAGAGTTTTTAACAACTAATTCTTTAGAACTTATAACACTTTTTTCTAGTTCCAGAGCAGAGAACGCCTTGAAATTTTTTTTATTTAATTGAAGAAAAATGTTTCTATTATTTTTTTTTTCAAACAGAAGTCATTGATTGATGTACTGATTTCAGAACCATTCCAAGGAACCGTATAATTCCTTCTTAACGCATTTGTTCCGAAAGTAACAATTTCAAAGAAAAATCATTAGTCGCAACGCCCAGCTAGAATAATTTCTAGAACTAGTTGTGGAACTAAATCAATGTTTCCTGAGTATTTTTAATTTACCTAAACATACAGCTGTAATAACGAATCTTGAATCTAGATAAAGAACCATTCACTTTAACACAAAGTACGGTAGCTGCAAGGGAAATTCATACAGCAAGATTTTTTTATATTTCTATTATTTGTAGGATAATTGCAATAGAAACATCTAAAGTTTATTAGTGGGATTAATAGCGAAACAAATACTTTATTTGAATCAAATATTAAATTGATTTAAAATCAATACAATAATAGTTAACGGAAATAAAATTTGGGTCAAAGCCAAACTCGTAAACTTTAAATAACATAATCAAAAATAAACAGTAGTATTTAATAAGAAGATCATCTGGTAACCATCTCAAAGTAGGCGTTTATTCCACAATCTTATTAAAAAATGGGGGTCCTATTTTTCCCCTTACTCAGCAAGAGGAAATGGTAGTTGATGTTCTTGTAATACTGGCCAATTTTAATCTGCACCATTATCCCCTCTATAAACTGTAATGAGCCAGGTTCAGCTGCTGAAAAAGACCCCAATTCATTAGCGAACCTTTAGCATGCATTACTGAAGGTTATATATTTTTTAATATCAGCTCTTCCTTAGATTTTCGCAAAGACTCTGATGTTTGTCTGGTGCAAGATCTAAAGGTCTTACAAAATCTTAAGTAAGAGAACTAAGAGCAAACCCAACATCCAGTGCTGTAAAAATAGCTAAAAATGTTATGAAAACTTCTAGAAAACTCCTGTAAGCGCGAGTACGATTAGAATATCTTTGCATAAAAATGGCTTCCATGGTAGAGTGCCACGTAAGAAGCCCTTTATAGCAAAGAACAACCAAATTAGACGTTTGAATTTCGCATAAAAAATTATAAAAAAGAGCCTCAAAATTTTTAGAAAAAAAAATTTTTTCCGACAAAAAATAAAAACCCTCCAAAAATATGGCGAACCAAGAACGAAGCCTTTAGTAATAAATATGTTACAAAGACGGTAAAACACTTATAAAATCTACAATAGAAAAAGAAGATTATCTCGACATTTTAAAAAATGTAGCACCTAGTGTAGAAAAATTAGAACTACCGCAGAACTAAATTTTCCAACAGAACAATAATCCTAAGCATACCTGCAAAATTGTGAAAGGGTGGTTTCGCGATCACTGTCAAAAAACTTTAAATCATCCTTCGCAGTCCCCAGACCTCAAGTGAACAACCGTGTGAATATCTGGTCTAATAAAAAATAGACAAAGAAATATAACCTAAAGGATGAAAGGAAAAAGATATCGCCTGATTTCACTAAAAAAAACTCTTTGCATTTATCTTCTAGACATAGTGAAATATGTACATACAATATTAATTTTTACAATGTTTTACATAATTTTAATATATATACCTCTTTAATTTACTGGGACACAAAAAATCTGGTATTTTTCTGTTAAAATTTAATTATTTTTTCTTGTTAATGTTAATATAAAATGTTTACTTTATATTGACGCACACAGTAAGTTACTAAAGACGAAAACAAAAGATACGCCATCATTTATTAATCCCGCATTTTTAAGTTACACACCCAATACATGGAGACTTTGAAATGCCACCCAGCATACCATTCTAAGAGCGCTCCGAAAAAGGAGTCAGAAAAGAGTCCAACTAATGAGCAATTTCGGAGCGCTCGGAAAAAGTAGTCAGAAAAAAGTTCAACTAAAGAGCATTTTCGGAGCGCTCGGAAAAAGGTGTCAGAAAAGAGTCCAACTAAAAAGCATTTTCGGAGCAAAAGAAAAATTTGCTTAAAAAATTGATTTTTTTCCATTTTTATATATTTTATTTAAATGAATTGCATTTTATTTTTTTTACTGTAAATACAATTTATTTAATTTTTTTTCTATTTCTAATTTAGTTTATTTGTAAACAATTAAAAAAAAAATGCGACCTTTAAATTTGTTGTATTTACAATTGCAATGACTCTTTTTTGACATGATGTAAGAGCTCTTTCTGAGCCCAAAAAACCCTCATAAAAGACTCTTTTCTAAGATTTTCTAAGAGCTCTTTCTGACGGACCATTTTCGAATGTAATGACCCTCTTTTCTGACGCTTTTCGGAGCAATAATGACTGTTTTTTGGGCTCATAAAGAACAAGAACGCTCCGGAAAAGGTGTCAGAAAAGACTCTTTTCGGACTCAAATGGCTTGCTGGGCATTGATTGAAGTTGAGTTTATAAAAATTCGTGAGAGAAACATCCCGAAATTGCAACACTATACAAACTCGCTTGTAAGATTGCTTGCTAAAACTTAAACACGAAACAGATTTTTCGCGAATAGCAAAAAAAAAAAAAAAGTATTTTATATACAGTTGTTTTAATATTCGCATTATTCCCATGATTTTTGCCATTTACCCTGCAGAGCAGTAGACTAACTTATTTTGTATTATTTATCCAATAGATTTGCTATCTGCCAAAATAGTAAATATCTTAGAAATCTTTGAGTAGCACAAAACCATAAAGATATTTATGTATTTACAAAGTACAAATATTCAACATACACTCGAGCAGAAAACCCCCAATCTAATGTCTGATATAAGACTACTGTGTGTTTTAGACTCTTAGAAAGTTTTATTCCCTGGTTTTTCCTCACCAAAACAAGAATATGTATAACCAAAATCTATAACAAAAATAATAGTCTTATACATAAGTAGATACTCAAGACTTAGTTAGACAGATGCACACACATAAATTGAAATCTCTATAGAGACAAGAGATAATGCGTACGTACAAACCAACTGATAGAGAGACAACAGCGAGAGAAGGCATAACATACGTATCAAACCGTATTTACGCCCAAGCAGACGTACAAACAAATCCAAATTTATGGTTGGTGGAGGAGTGATGGTGGGTATCAATCTTTGAGGATATTATTTTAGCTGAGACTGAAGTTGCAGTCTCTGCAGCTCTAGCAGCTACTTTTGAAATACAAACGTATGAATAAATAAATATTTGATTAATCTTCTTGTTTTTACTATTTAGTTTTTTAGTTTTGTTTTTCTGGTTAATTTTCAATATTGAGTTTATTGCTTGCAGTTTGTTTGGCTTGTCTAGCACTACATATTATTATTATTATTATTTGTTAAGCCGGCTATTGGAAAATTTTGCTAGCAGTTAAAATAACGGAGTTTGTTTCTTTCGGAAGACACATTAATTTAACTTTAATTCATAAACCATGAACTTTGTTTTTCAACCACGAAAGTTTTGATATTTTACTTGCAGACTTTTTCAAATATAAAAAAAAATTCATTCAAAAACGAGCAGTTGGTTTTTCTGACGAAGCTCATTTTCATTTGTCTGTATACGTCAAGAATTTCCTTCAAGTTTACACCTTTAATTTTCGAAATTCATCCCAAATTTTATTTAGTTTTACGGCCATTTATAACTACAAATAATATGTTCGCAAAAAAGGTGACAAATACAAAACCATGTTCAACAAACCTTAATGCGTTTTTTTCCACAAAACACCAAAACCATAGAGAAATTATTCTGTATTGGCAACATACAACAAAAATGTGAAAAGAAATGTACGATACAAAATTACAACAAAATAGCATTTAATGAGGGTCATTTAACCACAAATGATGGTTCATTTCTTTATTTCATTTCATTTAATTTTCTTGTGTTTTTTTTCAATGTTTTTTTATGCAAGCCATTTTGAAGCACTTAAGCTGGCTGCACGGTGGGATATTAGGAGACAGGCTGTTAAAATGAAAAGCATTTTAATGTATTCTGCAGTGTCATATATTTTTATGTCACTAATGGAAAAGCTAGTTCTAGAACCGCTAGAAAAGAGAAGTATTTGTGCTTTTAACGCTTCTTTAGAACGAGGTTATTGGATGAAATTTCAAACAAATGTCATTGATAATTAACAAATTCAATAAAAGTTCGAAGAATGATTATATGCTTCACAATGTTTCCCTACAACTACTTCCCACAAAAATCATTGATCTTGATATATAATGATCTACAATTGAAGTTAAAATTGGTCTTTGGAAAGATCTACGATTGACGTTAAAATTCGTCTTTGGAAAGATCTACGATTGAAGTTAAAATTGTTTTCTGGAAAAATCTACGATTGAAGTTAAAATTGGTCTTTGGAAATATCAACGATGATTGAAGCTATAACTGATCTATAGAAAAATCTGCGATGGAAGCTAGCATTGGTTTATGGAAAGAGCTACTATTAAATTAAAAATTGGAAGTTAAAATTGGTCTTTAAAAAGATCTAAGTGAAAGTTCAACGATTGAAACTAAAATTGATCTATATTTACGATTGAAAGTCTTGAGATAAAGTAATGTTTCAATGCACTGCATGCCCAGTACTTGAACATGGACGTAACAGTTTCTTAAGACAACAATCTTTGAACAGCTATTCTGAACTATCAAGTGCCTTTATTAGATGACTTTTGACTCTCTACAATGCGACATTCCCCATGTCTGTGAACTGAAATTGGTCTATGCAAATAACTTTTATTGAAGCTAATTGATTTGAAAAATATGCGATTGACGCGAAAATTCATTAGAGCTAAAATTCGTATATGTAAAGATCTAAGATTGAATGAAACCTTCTTACAATTTTCTAATTCTGAATCTTCTGAATAGCTACAGTTCTACTACCTCAGCCCATACATAAGTATCTCAAAATAATTAATATTTGTTACCAAATTTTTTATATTTTTCCCCACTATACATGATAAAACATACTAGCAAAACGGAAAAAAAGCTTCAAAATTTGTTTGTATGGAGTTAAAAAAAATTCTAACCAAATATCCTTTTTTCTATTGCTTTTGCCACCACAAAAATGGAAAACAGTTTCGCACTTTTTTTGTTCCATTTTAGTATTGCTCATATTGTTGTTGTAGTATTAAACAAGTTTTCTAAAAGGAATAGCAACAACTACAAGAAACATAAAAGGAGGACTAAACGAGTATTTAATAAAAAAAAACAAATACAAATTAACATTCAACATGAATGGAATAACATATAATGGGTTTAAATGAAATAACTATTTGTTATTTAAACACTCAAAAACAAAAGTGTACGGACTATACTGCAAAATTAATGTTTGGGTTGTTTTCGGAAATTTAAAAGAAAATTAAAGAAGAAAAAATTAACATCTAATATGAATTACTAAAACTAAAAATTGGATTTTCTTTAACATTTTCGAGATAAATCAGCTTTAAATTAGTGTAAAAAAAGAAGCATAATTTTTTAAATAATTGAAACAAAAACAGTTTGGAGTGCTATCTTCGGCTGTGCCGAATCTTTAATACCCTCCACCACAAAAGTAATAAGAAATACAGAAACTCCACTAGCATATCCTAGTTCTGTGTTTTCTATTCAGTCTTAGTGCAAATTTTATTAGTATTTTATATATTGTTTGAAAGACAATATTACCTGTTGGTCGAAATTTACTAATGTGATTTTATTTTAAATGTTTTGAAATTTTATCTAATTTTGACCATTTATAATTGATGTAATTACCGATTCTTACTGTAATTGAGTGTAATTTAACAATTTATAAAATTAAATGAACATTTTTCCATATTCACAACAAGTTAAGAAATAGTTACTCTATAATAAGATATAAGGTGAAGCTTTTTTGTTTAAATTTGGTTTCAATAATATAATATACACAAGATTTATGGGTGGCATAGTAGAAGTGGACCAGTTATTGACTGATAGCTTCTAAATCCAGTATCCACTAATGTGGTTTCTATATATTTGAGGCTTATTTTGGTTAAATTGCACCTCAATAACGTTCTTTACAAGAGTTATATAGTTGTTTAGTATGCTCTGAAATGGACTTAATTCGGTAGCTATTGCCAATTATTGACTGACAGCTACAAAATCCAGTATCATAATTGCCGTATAACCGATATTAGTATGAGTTCTGGATTAAAATTACTGATCTATATAAAAGTTGGTTCGATATCGATATTTATTAGACATTTTTTGAGCTTATTTCTTTTTAGGAAATGGTTCTTATGGGCCGATCTTCTTAAATTTTGGAACAGTGATTTTTATGCATACGGAGATATTTTACGTCAAATTTCAACATAATAACGTGATAATAACAACATACACCCCTATCGTGAATAAAAATTCCACATTAAATTTGTTCCCTTTTCACATTTTCCTACTAAAATTCAATGTTAAAAAAATAAAAGGGAACACATTTCATGTGGAATTTTTATTTACGATAGGGGTGATAATCATATATTAGTATTAACGTGGATTTCGGAAGTGGACCTTATATGGGGGATATAGTCAAATATGGACCGATATTCTCAAAATCCAGCAGTTTGATTTTGACATGTTGTAAATGATCCGTGTAAAATTTTGGACCGATACCGTTATATATAGGAGATTAATGAGTATTAAAGTGATTTTCGGAAGAGGGCTTTATATGGGAGATACGGTTAAAAATGGACCGAAATTCACAAAATTTTGTTGGATTATTTTTGTGTATATTTAAATCAGATATATAAAATTTTGAGTCGGTACCGATATTTATAAGATATATATAAGGATAAATGGCTTTTTCGTATGTGGTCCTTGTATGCGAGCTATGACCAATTATGGGCCGACCACCATAAAATTTAGTACAACAATTTATTTACCTATAAGGATTATTTATTTAAAATTTTAGCCGTTTAGCATTAATTATATCAGTTTTATACGTATTTAAATGAATTTTGGAAGTGAACTTTATACAGGATCTCGGTCAAACATGGACCGAACTAAAAAAAAATGTCGTTTGGGATTTCTTTTTGCATGAAACTTATACTTGCTGAATTTTGTATTGATATTCCAATTTTATAGGCATTTATATATAATTGAGCAATATTTCGGGAAGATTTTTGTATGGGGACTATGGGAAATCATGGACCTATTCTTACTATTTTCCTCACACTTTCTTCCTTTTTCATAAAAACAACGTATACAAAATTTCGTGGGAATATCTGCAATATATTTAAAAAAAAATTGAAAGAAAAATGGTTAAAAATATAAATTTTTTATGGGGTTGTCTTACATTTTGATCCATAATTCTTGTTCTACTAGAATATTCCCACGATTTTGCTGATTTTTAATACCAAACTGCTTAGGAAAACTATAAGCGGTTTTTTGTAAACCTTGTTGATTTCGGTTGTGTCCTTTGGACGAGAGAGTGTTTTACAGAGACATACAGACAGACGGACATGGCTCAATCGACTTAGAATTTCGTAAGGACCAATAATATATATACTTTGTTGGGTCTCAGATGAGTATTTCTCAGGGTTACACACGGAATGACAAACTTATATATGAATACCCTCATTGGTAGAGGGTATAAAAAAACTAGATTAAAATTGGTGGCAAGGTTGGTGGGAGTTAATGAATGAAAAACTAAATAACTGAAGGCAGCTAGTGGAGAGGGCCGGCGTGCAATCAAAGTATTTAAACAATAAGAAAACTCAAATGCAACAAAAACACAGCTGAAAACAATGAATATAAAGTGTAGAAGTAAAACTTTTGAGACAACTTATCACAATTGTACAATCAAATACACATATAGCCACAAAAAGAAAAAACATATTAACACACAACAAAAATACAAAGAAAAAAAACACATTTACAAGTTGGCTGCCGGGCTTGATGCATTTCAACAGCCACTGAAAATTACATAAGTGACTCAAAAGTATGGTTATCAAGAGAAATATCTACGAATTAAGCTAAAATTAGTCCATAGAAAGATCTACGATTGAAATTCTATAGAAAGCAACCAATTGAAGGTTAAATTAGTCTATAGAAAGATCTGTTGAACCAATTGAAGGTAAAATAAGTCTATAGAAAGATCACGATTGAAGCCTAACGATTGAAACTGGAATTGGTCCATGGAAAGATTTACCATTGAAGCTAAAAGTGATCTAAATTAAGAATTACCATTAAAGCTAAAATTGGTTTCTGGAAAGACCCAATTTTGAAGCTGTAAATGGTCCATGGTAAGTTTTATGATTGAAGTCAAACATGATATATAAAATAGATACAATTAAAGCTAAAATTGATCTATAGAAAGATTCACAATTAAGACTAAAGTTGGTCTATAGAAAGATCTACGATTGAAGCTAAAACTGCTTTATAGAAAGACCTCCAATAGATGTTAAAATTGGTCTATAGAAAGATCTGATTAAGTCCATTTCAGAGAATACTAAACAACCATATAACTCTTGTAAAGAGCGTTATTGATTGAAGCTGAAATGTATCTATAAAAAGATTGAAGCTAAAACTGTTTTTTTTGAAAAGATCTACAATTGAAGCTAAATTTTGTCTGCAGAAAGATCTAGGATTGCAGCTAAAATTGTTGTCTATTTATGGAAAGATCTACGATTGAATCTAAAATGGATGTATAGAAAGATCTACAAGTGATGATGAGGTATATTAAGATCTACGATTGAAGTTGCAATTGATATTTGTCATGATATAAATTATCTTTGTCAAGATCAAGATTTTTGTCAAGATCTACTGAAGTCAAAATTGACGCATTGAAGTGAAATTAAAGTTGGTCTATAGAAAGATCTGCTACTGAAGCTAAAATTGTAGTATGTTAAGATTATATTAAAGATAGGATTGATCTATGTGAATACAGTATTTATTAGCATTATAAATCAATTTGATTAAACACTTTAATGTACTTGTGAAACAACGAATATATTACCAACCTTAAATATAATTTTGTAACACCCAAGTTTGAGGAAATACCTAAAATAGAAAAAAATCTAATTAAAATTTCATATTAAAACATAAACATAATTATTTGCAACTAAATTATAAAAACCACAAAATTTGATACAAATTAAAAAAAATAAACTTTTGAATTTTGAGATCAAAAAGACAAGGCCAGCATTTCTAATTCAAAACAAAGCGAATATTCTGACCATTTTCAATATTTCTGTTACCACCTTTAAAACAATTTCACCAAGTATTAAAATAAGCTTGGCGGAGAAAAAAAGTAAAAGGATTGGAATGAATACAAGACTTTGGTATGTTGAGAGAATTTCTTTTTCATTTTTTTTTTCTTTTCATTTCACTCACCTTCTTTTGCAGACACAAATACTAAGCTCATTATTTAAACAAACTTTTTGCATACGAAATCCTTTTTTTGCAGTTAATTTTCTATTTTTTGTTTTTGCACATTGTGCTACAAATGACAGAGGAGAATGACTTGACAATGAGCTGACATTATTCATGCACATATAAATACAAATATTTTGAGGTTATTTTTACCTTTCTTTTTTTTTATTAGCCGATACATCTCTTCTTTGTTGGGTATGTGTGTTTTTGAGTTTTTGTTTGCTACTTCAGAGACATCAAAGGGAATGTCAAAGGAATGTAAAAAACACATGTGATCCAAGTGCATGACGATGTGGATGAGGACGATGATAATAAAGCTAAGTATGTTGATGAAGAATGTATAGAAATGAAAAGTGTGTGTACGTGAAAGCATTGGAAAGAGAATTCAGGTTAATATTTTAATTCATCACTAATAATGCCAAATAGCTTTTGTCATTGCTAGAATTAAGTGGATTCGAAAAGGCTGGTACAAAAAATCTATCACAGATATTTAGGATTAGATTCTGTGATACTTTTTATGTTCAAAGGAAATTTGATAATGCGACAATTTTCCCTTTTCAAAATGTCGTAGCCGCTTTTATTTTTTCGTTTAGAAAATATTCCTTAGAAAGATATGTATACGATTGAAGCTAAAATTGGTCTACGAAAGGATCCACGATTGAAGTTAAAATTAGGCTATAGAAAGATCCATGATTCAAGTTAAGATTTGTCAATAAAAAGATATACCATTGACCCTAAAATTGGTATACAAACGGATCTATGATTGAAGCTAAACTTAATCTAAAGAAATGTACACGATTGAAGCTAAAAATGGATTAATAAAAGATCCACGATTAAAACTGTAATTGGTTTAATGAAAGATCCACGATTGGTGCTAAAATTGGCTTAATAAAAAATCACAAATGAATACTAAATCGGTTTAAGCTAAAATTGGATTATGAAAACATCCACGATAAAAGCTAAAATTGGTTAATATAAAGCTCTACTATTGAAGCTTAAATTGGACCAAAGAAATATATACGATTGTAGCTAAAATTGGTCTGTAAAAAGATCCATGAATTAAGTTAAATGGGGGTTATAGAAAGATCCATGATTCCAGTTAAGATTGGTCAATAGAAAGATACGATTGACGCTAAAACTGGTCTATAAAAGGTTCTAATTGAAGCTAAACTTAATCTATGGAAATATACACGATTAAAGCTTTAATTGGTCTATATAAAGATTTACGATTGAAGATAAAATTGGTCAATATAAAGCTGTACGATTGAATATAAAATATGAAAAGCTAAACTAAAATTTGTCTAAGGATAGATCCATGATTGCAGTATAAATTGCTTATGTATATATCGGCGATTGAAGCTAAAATTAGTGTAGAAAAAGATCAACGGTTGAAGCTAAAATCGATGTATGTATGTAAAATTCAACAATTGGTGCTAAAATTTGTGAATATACAGCCATGTCACAGAATTTAATTCCGTTCGGAAGTGGAATTATTTTCGTTTTTTGCTTCTATAGAAAAAGCGCATTAAGCATTTAGCGTTAAGCGGTTTACATTATGAAATTTTTGTCGCTGCGATTCTTGCTTTGTAGGCGAGAGCGGTGAGTCGTTTAAAAAGGGGTACACATATGCATTGTTCCCTCATTCGTTGTTTTTTATTTTCATACATGTATGTCTGTATGTATGTGCTAGCTACAAAATTTATAAAAACATGTACACATCCACAAAAAATTTTTTGCAACAAAAATCTCACATTGTAGACGCAAATACAATTTTAAAGAAGATACGACAAGAATCGCAGCGACAAAAATTTCATAATGTAAACCGGGACTAGGTTTCATTCCGAAAAAAATTGTTCGTTTTATGTTTTCTATAAAAGCAAAATACGGAATTAATTCCACTTCCGAACGGAATTAAATTCTGTGACATGGCTGATAATTTGCTAAGATTAAAGCAAAAATTTACTGTGATATTTTTCTGTTTATCTCCAAATCAAATGAAGAAAAAAGCCAAACGAACTAAGCTTGAAAGAGGAAAAGATTTTTTAATTAATTCCAATCTTTTAATAGCTAATTACATAAGGCAAAACGTAGAGTAATTAAAGTGGCTGGTTTCAAAAAAAAAAAAAAAAAAAAAAAAAAAAAAAAAAAACTCCTTTCATCTTTTCAACATAGTCATTCAATGGTGTTTAGTCAGTCAGTTAGTCAGGACTTGTGTCAATGTTTTGTGAAAACACAAAACTCCTTCCTATCAATTCATTGTCCATCAGTTGGCAGAGGATGATTGCAGTTATGACAAATATGACTTTCATTTCGAAAAAATCATGGCCAAGTCCTTTTGAAACAGTCTTTCATGATAAATAGAATGTAATATGGCGGGGAGTAACACAGTTTTTGTGCTGGATTGTGGAGTTAAATTAAAAATTTTAAGACCCTTGAAAAAATTTTATATTATAAATTAATATTTGTTAAATATTTTACTTATAACATCAATATTATTTTATTCCTAGTTAAATTTTGTACTAAAAACCCCTTTGTATGCTTTTAATTTTCAATAGAAATAAAGTTTATTGCACAAGCAACAATTAAAATTGCTTAGCAGTTTTGTGTTCAGCTGTAAATCATTATGTTTGATTAAATAAAATTTAAATATTTCTAGGAAAACTAATCAGTAGAGAATTTATGACCAAAATCAACATAAATTTTTCCAAATTCGCTAATTAATTAAGCACTAACAACGTTGACACTAGTCTGGTTTTCATTCATACTAAAATAATTTAAGATTGCTTAAATATTTCTTGAGCTAAGCGTACTGTAAGCTTATTGGTTGTTTTAGTTTTGGTAGGGAATATTTGTCTTGCCAAACTAACAACTTAATCTTTCAAGTTTAAACCATTAAATGATTATTTCATTACAGGCTTAACTAAACTTTTTAACCCAAGCTGATACTCTAAAACATTAATGTAATTCCCTTAAAAATTAATTTTTTTGAGTGGATTAAAACAATTGTAATTGTAAGTGCTTAAAATTGAGTGCGTTTGAAACGAATAATCTTGTTGTACTAAATAGATATGTTCAACGAAGTTTATTGATTGCTTCTAGTGTTTCTCAAACTTTAGCTATAATTTTAATAGAAAATCTTATGTGTAACAGTAGAAAATCTTCCGTTTAGCATTTTTTTTTTTTTATAGAAAATCTGCACTAACACATTGCTAATGAAAATGTTAATACATAAATAGTGAATTAACAATCACCCCTATCGTGAATAAAAATTCCTCATGAAATTTGTTCCCTTTTATTTTTTTAACATTGAATTTTAATAGGAAAAATGTGAAAAGGGAACAAATTTCATGTGGAAGGGGTGATTGTCATTAACATGTTAGCCATTACCCATTTGGCAGTTCAAGTTTTTGCACACAAAAAGTTTGTGTTACTCTGCAATTGCCTGCTCTCCAACAACATGTGCTTAAAAGTATATTTTTGTTATACATATGTATGTATGTATGTATGTATATACAACAGAGTAGGTATTCAGCTAAAAGCTTTACTTTTTAATCGCTAAAGTTAAATAGGCAAGCAAAAAAGGAAACAAAATCAGAAAAAAACTTTTGTGACATGGGATTAAGTATTTGTTGTTGTAGCTGCTGCTGCTACTACTGCTGTTTAAGATTATTATCCTGACACTTGACTTAAATAGCATTAGCATTTAAATTTAAAAATAACACAAAATCGTAGCGAGCAGCACAAGGGTTATAAATTAGAGGCAAAATAAAGCTGTAAAATATAAAAAAAGGATGATGGAAATGGGATTGGAAATAAAGGCAATAACTTATGTTGAAATCTGTATAAATGTATTTATATAATAATTACTGAACATTCATGCAGATGTACATATATTTAAGAAATTAAGACAAAATTTTGTTGTTTCCTTTAAATTTAAAGGCTTTAAATGTTTGTTATTTTTGAACTGGTTTTTCTACCACAACACACTTGGTTAGAATCAAAATATTTTGGAGCACAGACTCTCTTAACCATTCTTTTTAATGTTCAAAGTGAATAAATTTGTTGGCTTAACTTTGGTTTAACTTTTAATGTATTGAATTCATTATTTATAGAATTAATTCCTTTATTGAAGCATACAAATTATCTCAAATACATTATGAAATTATAAAATGCCAGATTTATGTACAAAATATATTGTTTCTGCCCCACTGTGCATAATTATTAATATTAAAAGTTTAAATGAAAAAAATTCTCATTTTCTTGGTAACAGTTGGAAGGACTCATTTAATTGTCACGTAAACCATTAGTTTTAGTATAACACAATTTTCTTGTGTATAACACAATTTTCTATATATAACAGTGCTTTCTATAGAAATTATTATTATCTAGTGTAAAACAGTGTTTTCTGTAGAAAATCTTGTGTATAACAGTGTTTTCTATAGAAAGTATCTTGTGTATAACAATGTTTTCTATAGAAAATCTTGTATATAACAGTGCTTTCTATAGAAATTATTATTATCTAGTGTAAAACAGTGTTTTCTGTAGAAAATCTTGTGTATAGGAGTGTTTTCTATAGAAAGTATCTTGTGTATAACAATGTTTTCTATAGAAAATCTTGTATATAACAGTGCTTTCTATAGAAATTATTATTATCTAGTGTAAAACAGTGTTTTCTGTAGAAAATCTTGTGTATAGGAGTGTTTTCTATAGAAAACCTTATGTATAACAGTGTTTTCCAGAGAAAATCTTGTGTATAACAGTGTTTTCTATATAAATTATTATTATCTTGTTTATAACAATGTTTTATGTAGAAAATCTATAAAAATTATTATTATATAGTGTAAAACAGTGTTTTCTATAGAATATCTTGTGTATAACAGTGTTTTCTATAGAAAATCTTGTGTATAACAGTGTTTTCTATAGAAAACTGTATAACAGTGTTTTCTATAGAAAATCTTGTGTATAACAGTGTTTTCTATAGAAATTATTATTATCCTATGTATAACAATGTTTTCTGTAGAAAATCTTGTATATAACAGTGTTTTCTATAGAAAATCTTGTGTATAACAGTGTTTTCTATAGAAATTATTATTGTCTTTTGTATATTACAATTTTCTACAGAAAATCTTTTGTATAACACAATTTTCTATATAAAATTCTTTGTATAGCACAACTTTCTATAGAAAATCGTGTGCAAAAGAGTGATTTCTATAGAAAATCTTTTATTTAAGAATATTTTATATGGAAAACCTTTTGATTATTGTTATTTTCTATAGAAAATCTGTATTCTTTTGTGCAAAATTTTAATTGCAAATTAAAACAAATCATAATGTTTGCAACTGACCATTACAATCTAAACTGACGGCATATTTCATTGAATTTGATATGATTTTCGCCATCAAACATAAAACTAATGCGTATATAAACTACTTTTATTGAACATTTAAATTGTTTATAAACTGCTCCAATTATAAATAATAAAAGAAAATCTTTTTGTATTCCACGTATCAACTGTAAAAGGCAATTTTATCATCAAAAAAAAACTAAACTAAATAAACACAAGCAATTATTTATTTAACACAAATTCTTAAGAAAATACTGGAAAACAGAATATTTTGTAATAATTTACTTAGATATCTAACTGATAGACATACTGCTAGATAAATACAAACATTCATTGTTAGATTTTATATGGTATAATTTTCAGAAAAATTAAAACGGAGATTGTTTAAATTTGCATTACCAGGTTAATGAGTAATTGAGCGCATTTGCAGTTGGAGTGTTTACTTCAACAAGGTAATGTCATTGCAGCTAACTACTTACCACTAACACTTACAAATAGAGCAATTAATTTGATATTATAAATATAGTTTTATGTAAGAAAAACATCCCACAGATGGACGGAAACACATCACTTCTCCTGCAGTTTTGAATATTATTTTTAAATAATCCTATTGTTAAATATTCCAAATTTATACTTTCAAACCTCCCCTTTCCACTTTAAAATTCATTCAAACACGCTTAATTATAAAGGGGTGTATTGTTATTGAATTGAATTTTCAACCTTCCAAATGAATTAATGTCGATTGTGTGTAATAATTTTCATAAATTGTTTATTATTTTTATTATAAACAAATATTTATATTAAACGGAACTCGAGTATTTGTTGTACTCGTTCTGGCCGTATTCAAGCGGTGTTTATTATTTTATTTAATTATTTTTTCAAAATGTATGTGCACAAAGATTATTATTACTAAAAATGTTCGTTGAATATACAATACCTAAAAAATACATATTTAGATTATTATTATTATTATTTGTTATTTAAATATTTGATAGAAATATGTTAGTTTTCCCATAGGATGAGAGTTTTGTAGAATGTATTATTAAATGTTCTCTTATCGAATTATTAGGTGCTTTCATAGAAGGTGGAAGGGAAGGTATATTTATTTTATGCTAATGTATACAAATTATTAATCAATAAAGAATATATAAATACATATGTTCAATTCACAAGTGATGTTGTATGTTGTACATTGTACATTGTATAATACAACTATCTGATTGTGAACACAATTTTGAGCAAAGTCGTATGTTTATGTTGTCAAATCTTGAAAAGGACATAAGAAAAATATTTTAAAAATAAATATACAAAATATAAACTATTAATATTTTCCAAAATTAAAACATACGTATCTGATTTAGTATTTTTTTGATTATTAATATTATTTGCTTATTTTAAATTTGCAATCAGTTTATGATTTGAGTGTTAGTTACCGTTTGGTTATTTTTTTAAACTGCAATAAGTAATTTTTAGTTTGAGATTCATATTTTTACTTTTGTCGATAAAATAAATAAATGTTTTATTACAGTGGGCTTCAAAAAGAACTTTTTCAAAATATAGAATTTATGTGAAAATCTTTCAAATGCTTATTGGATTGAAAAGGGTAAGGTTTGACAATTATAAATGAAAAATAATGTCGAATAGATCATGACCGGCTTCAATTCAAGACAAATCTTTACGCAAAATACGCCATGTGTTGGTTGACGGGAATCTCGAAATTAGTGAAATGTAGCTTTTACAGACCCACTAATTAAATTCATTGTAACAATTGTCAAAACTTCTACTACTGATAAGTTAACAAGAAAAATGTCAAAACTTTCATGTTGAAAAACTCTTTTTTTAAGTAACAAGAAAAACAATTGAATATTTTTGAACCACAAATTAATATTTAAGAAAATCTAAAAGAGGAAACTAAAATAAATTTCTTCTTCTTCCGTGTTACGATACACCTGCGCTTCATACTTATTTCAAATTGTAAAATTACAATTAATTAAATCGGACCAAAACTTTACTGAAGATTAGTGACTTCTAAAAAGAGTCAGCAAAAGTTTCTACAGGAATTCTTTTATATAAATATTGAAAGTCATAGTTAAAGAGGTGTAAAGAATTGCTCTTTAAACTACAACTGAAAATTGCTTGGCAAACCATTGGATTAATGGTATTTGATATTTATGTTTGGTTGGTGTCCCTCTGTTTGCCGCAACAGAAAATGTTCACCCCCGGGACCGCAAATGAGTACATGTTTGTGGCTTGTGCACTTGGAAAAATGTTTTTGTCATTTATTTTAGGTTTAATATTTAATAAAATAATTTATATTAAATAATTTCTTTTTGTTTTTTATAAAAGATTTTTTATTTTTATATACATATAATTAACTCTTTTATATGTTTCAATGTTCTATTCTTTCTGAAAATCCAGGTATATATGATATTGACTTATAAATTTTTGGTTCTGAAATTCCATTATCAATATAGGATTCTTTGTATTAAATTGTGTTATTAATCTGCAAATGAGTTCATGAGGAAAACTATTATCTTTTAATATATTTCTAATTATTTCTTTATTTTTCTTATGCAATCTAATGTCACTAATTGTTAATATTCTATCTATAAGATTTTTAACAGTGTTTATAATAATTCTTTTTGGGTGTTTTGAGAAATAATTTAAAATTCTTCCTGATGATGTTGGTTTTTTATAACAATCAAATACTAAATTGTTTCCCCTTCTTGTAACTAATATGTCTAAATATGAAATTGAAGAATTTAAATCTTTTTCAATAGTAATCAAATGAGTTGAATGTTGATAATGAAAAGGTCAAAGAAAATAGAATAAAATTATTTATAAAATAATTTATAAATCAAAACAAACAAGTTGTATGAAAAAATACAAACGAAACTAAAACACCCGCATGTTCTCAATTTTGTACCATACAAAAACTTTAGGGAATGATAGTATTAAATAATATTTAATTCGTAAAACACTTTTTACATGTTTTGGCATACTCTTCACCAATTCTTCAATTTATTCATTTGAATACTATCAATTTCGGGCTAAACCCGTTGCCAATTGGTAATCGATCCCTTTACTATTGACCACAAACGGATTTACGTTGGGAATTTGTGCTGGCTACTGCTTTAAAAAGTGCAGCTAAAATGTAACATTTTTCTCATGATAGATTCTCTTATCTACAAAATCGGGAAGATGAGTTGACAACATACGCAGATTGTTTTCTTACCTTTGCAGTGGCCCGAGGTGCCAGCATGTAAAGCAACCTCATATTATGACGTTCTTACCATCTTTGAATTATCATGGCTGTTCGGCGCCAGCAATATTGTTTACCGTCGGATTAAAAACTATGAATTTTGATTTGTATGACTTACAGATTGCACGTTTCCAGTCATCTACTTTCCAATTTCTGTGCTCTCTGGCAAACTTTAACCGTGCCTTAACATTTTTTATCGACAATGTATGTTTTGAGATGTACTCAATACCGCATTTGTCTTTCTGCCCATCTAGTTACAGGTTTCTCTATTGCTATATCTTTTGGTGTCATACACTTGTCTCTTTTTATTTGTGTTATCATAAGACGTGCGTCCGCATTCATTAATATAGGTTTTGGTGATCTCTGATTTGTGGTTTGAACACTTATGACCACTGGTG
Organism: Bellardia bayeri; assembly: GCA_950370525.1. Taxonomy (NCBI): domain Eukaryota; kingdom Metazoa; phylum Arthropoda; class Insecta; order Diptera; family Calliphoridae; genus Bellardia; species Bellardia bayeri. The sequence continues at coordinate 90,114,012 of OX493267.1, forward strand.
GACTTACTTTAAGTTACACCAATACCTCACTATACGTAATGGTTGCGTTCAAAAAAAAAAAAAAAAAAAAACATGATGCAAATTGAAACTACGCAAAGTGAATTAAGATTTTTTATAGCAAACCATGTAAAGATCGAAGACAGATTCTAGGGTTACGAAAATACTAAAAATTGGTCCAATGTTTGCAGGTTTTTTTCAACGTAAAATAAATTCCCTTGTAGCAATTGTCTGTATTACTGCCACTAGCATTATCGCTGGATAATGCTTTACTTTTTATGTCATCAAATAAGCTTTTTGCTTTTGTCTGAAATACCATTTTACTTAATGGCATTCTCTGCTCAACTTGATTTTCAATCCAAATTGAAAGCAAGGATTCCAAGAACGTTCCTCAAAGCACTTCTGGTACGGGTCCTCGTTTAAGCATCTAATGATGTAGATTTTGCAAAAAAAAAAAAAAATAAACACTCGAACCTAAAACCTAAGCAGTGACGCAACTTCGGAAAAAAACGAAACGACGCAAAGCGAGGTATATTGAGCTTTGTCAAAGATAGCCGAATTTTACTTTATTGTATGAGTATTTTCTTTGTAAATTTGTGGTCCCTTTAAGCATCTTAGCAAAATTTTTTTATTTTATAAAAAAAATCTTCAGAAAAAATTTTTTTCGTAAAAATATGATTACAATTTTTTAAAAAAGTGTCCATATTTTATGTGAACAATGTTTAAGAACAGACCTGGCATTAACTACAAAAGCTAAACTTCACTGATGTTTATATTTTTTTTTTTGTTTATTTTCTCATCTAGTGAAAGAAAGCTTTAAGTAGTTTAATTATTATGGCACACCCGTCAAATATTGTAAAACTGAAACCCCTCAAGAACAGTTTTATTAAATCATGTCCTAGTTTAAACATATTTGTGTTTGTCATACAACAAAATTGACAGCCCTGAACAACATGAACCCTCTTTGCCAACTATAGTGTACTTGCTCTAGCTAACTACAAGGTTTTTTTAAATAGGCCCGTCTCTTCTCAAATTAGCTTTGTTTCTTTCCAAAATATATTTCCTTGATTTAAAATTGAATTGTTTAAAAAAACATCCTTAAATATAGAAGTAAATTATATGTACATATATTATTTTTATATTATATATATAAAAGTACCACACACAATCTAATTTAATTTATTCATCAATTTTATTTCATCCAAGTTTTTTTTCAGCTTGCTACGTTTTTTTGGAAACAAATTTATTTAAAACAAATTTATATAAACTGTCAATCTCGTTTGCTTATTTGTTGCTGTTGTAGTTGCCTTTTGTTCTTTTGTACATCTACACTCATCCCTTTAAGGTCACATTAAATTATTCAAGGTGGTATATTTGAACTTTATTAAGCAAATAGAGAACAAAAAAAAATAAACGAAATTCGATCGATACTATTTTGAAAAAGTAAATGTGATACCAAACTTTAGAGGAGAAAAACTAATGAAGACGATGGCATAACATGAAATAAAATATGTAAACGTATGTACCTACTAAATACATATGTATTTACATACAGTAGTGTAAAGATTAATAGTAACGCAGGGAAATTAAAGAATAAAATGTCAATTAGCAGTCGGTTCCAAATAGCATATTACCTTCCAAAATATTTTAATTGCAGTTTACTATTTTCCGTAAAGAAATGGAAATTTGACATAGCACACAACATTATATTCAATATTAATCTTAAAACGTTCAACACTCAGCATACCTCCTCTTCACCAAACACTATTTTCATCAACACCACTGTGCTGCTCCTCAGCGTAAGTGTACTTCTCGGTAAGAATATTTTATTATAACTTGTTAGGAAACAACTTTGACCTTTGTTGTTTTTGTTCTTATTGTTGCTTGATAGTTTTTGTTGTTAGTTAGTTTCTGATATTGTTGTTGTTGCTGCTGCTATTGTTGTTATTGTACTTTATAATATAGTAAAATATTTTTACTAACCGAACATGAACCGAATCCTGTGAGAAACGAACAAAAAAAAAAAGACAGTGAAAACAAGATGAAAAAAAAAAAAATAAATAGAGCAACAACAAAAACAACAGATAAACTGACTTAAAACAAAATAAAACAATGACAGCGAGAGCAACAACAGCAGCAAAACACAAAAAGTAAGAGGCAGATTATTGAATAACAAAATAGTTTTAGACAAGTTTTACATACTAAAGATTTTTTCTTCTATTTTATTTTCTTTTTTTTTTATATATTTTTCAGCTTGTTAGAAAAACTAAGGCTTAAAATAATATAAGATGACGTTAAATCTCTAGAGACAAAAAACGGTTATCTTGTACGAAGTATACTGAGTGTCATGTGTACGAGGGTTACTATTAATGTTGTTAGCATACAAATCTATTTATAAGGCTTAATTGTTTCCACACGCCTTAATTTAACAGTAGGTCACATGGCGATCTGTCACAAGCTTGATTTGTTTTTGCAAAACTGGGTCTCCTGCAATTAACAATCAAAGGATTCGATTTTATCCTCCAGATTGGAATTAAGTTAAGGAAACATTTTTGTTATATGTAGAAACAAGTTTCAAAACACAAATCGCGCTGTCATAAATATCAAACTGTAAAACTAGGTATATTCTCAGACTCACAATATAAATAGCTAACCTCGTACTAATACATTCTAAATGCACATGTATGTATGTATGTATGTATATGATGTAAAGGTATGTGCTGTCTACTAAACTCATGAGTTGATAGGGACGGCGAATAATTTATCATCATCAGCGCCAGCATTGTAATCAGAGCAGCAACTTATTTGAAATATTAATTTATAGTATTATGTGGCAAGTATTTAATCGTGAGTTAATTCATAATTAACTTTAGTCTTATATTAAATGATTTCAATCATTTAAATCTTACCGATTCAATAATAAAATTGTGTAATATTTTTAAGAAATTTTATTCATAGTGAAAAATAAAAAGGAGATATTAATTAAGCCACCTCATCCCCCTAATGAAACGAATATTTATAACCAGTTATGTATGGACCCCAGCCAGTCGTAGAATTTAATTATGGCTGAAACTTAAATATCCTACAAAAATCTAAAAATGTTATCCTTTAACGAAAATCCCCGCAAATGTCCTCAAACTACAACTTTCCGAACCCAACTGACATCTGATTCCTGTCATGTCCAGCATGTGCTGGCCCTGCATTGGTTAGTGACATCCATGTAACTCTCAGACATTAATCTGCAATAGTAAAAGATCAGATCCACCCTAATCTTCCACATATTAAGACCAGTTCAGAACTATCCGAAATATAATTTCGTTATAACCCTTGGAACAAGAAATTGTGCTACTTCAACTTAAAGTTGCTTTCATTTCCATGAATAGTAAGATAATTCACGAAAATTCAAAAACTTCTGCCAATAACCATATATGTATCTCTCGAAAGAGTCATTAGCTTATACATAAAACTGAAAATTAACACTTTGCCCCCGCTGTTTAGAAGTCAAAACCCGAAACTAGATAATATTCATGTCGGAATCAAAACATGTGCTTGACACTGGACAGAGTAAGGTGGGCTTGCCAGTGAACTATGTATATGCCTACAATTTATTCTCCATTTTCTCGCAAATATTATCGGTTAAATACGAAATTTATATATGCTGCAAATTGTATAAATATATAAATATCGTTCAAAACGATCAAATTGATCCTGTAGAATTCATTTGTTGTTCTCCTCGTACATGAGTATGACAATCTGACATGTTTCTGGCAAACCTTATTCGCTATGTCACCTAGTTAACATGACAACGATTCTGGAACAGTGTTATTGGCCTCATCTTAAAATTCCATATACGGAAAGTCATTGACTTTAACGCCTAGATTTAGTTTTACATACTTCGTTAAGGTGAGTGCTCCACATTTTTATTTTAAAGACAAATTTAATCAATACGTGTTCTTTCAGAAGCGCCTACAACTTACTACAGTGAAAATTCATTATAAAGCCGCACTCCATATGCGTCCACTTTGGGAAGTATTGGTCTAGGTGAGAACTATAAATTAAATCGGTGATAACTACAATAATATTGATAAAAGTAGGTGATATGGTTAGGCAAAGAATAATTTGTTTATCTCCCCCTCAACTACGAGTAATATTTATAAATCTTATTAAATGACATGATGCCTTGGTAAAGATTGGGGTGCCCCGATAAAGTAGACGATAGTGCGCTAGACTATCAGTCTGACGGTTGCTGGTTCGATTTCCGCCAACGACTCTAGGTGTTTTCTGCAGACAAGCCAAAAGGCTTCGCATTTTGTGTTTGTTTGAAAGATACAATGTGTACGGCAACAAATTAATAGGACTAAAACTTTACTAAAGAGTGGTGACGTCCAATAAGTAGCAAGCAGCCAACGTTTCTGTATATGCATTATTTTACATCAATATCCGTAGTAAGATATTTTGTAGATATTGTGTTGATATTAAAGGCAACACAATTTAAAGAAATGCACAACCACACATTATTTTAAAGATAATTTAAGCACAAATATCAGAAATTACTACCGGGAGTACCTATAACTTAAACATCTGACCCGAGAAGTCAGTTCCACCATGTGAATCTGCGACGAATATTTGAATGATGTCATGTTCCATACCTAATGACAAAAATTAGGCGTTTAAAAAAAAAAGAATTTGGTTTTGTTTTATTCGATATATTGGCCTTGACCCCGTGTGGCCGAATTTTATGTGAACAATTCTTTATTTAATTTAGTTAATATCTGTCATAACTTTTAAAGCTTAATAATTTATTTTTAATTTTAATTTATTTTTATAGTTCATTTAAGTTTTTAATAAATTAAATATTTGTTAAGCCAAATTTAGAGACTTAAAAATTATGCCACTTTTAGTAACACAAGTAACCAATAAATACAGACAATAAACAGAATATTAAAGTGGCTTATAAAGTAATACACAATATATTTATATTTGAATTTACCTACATTTACTCGTATATACAGATCCATAGATGAGTGAATATGTGGATGGATGCTTGTTTGTTAATCCTTATTAGCTGGAATTTGCTAGTATATTCAAGGTATGCCAGAGCATATTAATCGCATATTTTGTGCATATATTTATATACATATGTATAAACAATATATATGTATATACATATATATAAAGCATGCATATTATTAAACATAAATATGTTTGAGCAAGGAAATACAGACAGAGTAAAAGAGTAGCTTGCAATTTATTTGGTATGTGTGTTATTCACAACTACATGCCACATCATTAAGAACGTTGTGTGGCAGCAATGAAAGAGCATTGTTTTGTGGTAATTATCATCACATTGCTTTAACGTTCTTTTGTATCCATCAAAATATATGTAAAATATTTGTATATAGAGTAAAAGTAAGATGGAAAAACATCAAAATCAAATACTCGACCTAAATCTAGACAAGTACCCTCTTTAGTTGGTAAAAATTTTAAGTAGTAGTACATAGTTGCATCCGTACACGCCACTCTTTCTCTCTGGTAAATAAATATTTATGTTTCTAGGTATTTATGTGTATATAGAAAATACACTTATCCTATATTATAACAGATACTTGAAGGTATTTGTTCAATTGGAAAACAAAGTAGCAATTAATAAATATGCAGAGAATTTTAAATTTATATAAAAATTTAACGCAAAAAATTCTGATGAGAGAAAGTGGGATTTCTCGAAACATATGTAAGTTCAACAACCCAGGTTCGATCCCCAGTCAAGAAAAATTATCAAAAAAAAAATTTTTAATAATAAATTTTTCAAGTTGTAATTCCTAACTTCAGTAAAAATAATTTAATGAAAATTAAATTTAATGAACTCGAGCCTAACTAAAATTATCAAGAAGTATATAAAAAAACTTTAAAAAGGAATTTTCATGAATTGATTCAAATAAGTAATTCTGAAAAAAATGCTGACCTTTCAGCTAGTTCCGAGCTAATACTTCGTTTTCGTTTATAACAGCATTGAATTCCTGCAATTATTTAACCCAATTCTCTTTATACTATAGCAGAACGCTTCTCCAAAACTTATTTTATATTCGTAGCGAGAATGATAAATTCTCCTAACTACCCAGAACACCGGTGTGTCCAATATTATTTGTATCTAGAGGAAAGGAAAATGTTATGGTAACGAAAACAAATAAATAAATAAATAAATAATAATCTAGAGGAAAGAGAAATGACATGCTAAAACTATAGCTTAAGTGCATTGATTATATCCAACAAAATTAACGAAAACAGTTTTCAAATCAAAAATCATCATCATCATCATAAGTATGTTCAAAAAATGTTAACGTTTCATAAACCATTTGAGTTTTATTTCTCTTCAAATGTTTATCAGTTTTATTTTTGTGAGACATTTCATATGTAGAATTATAGAATTTAGAGAATTTCGTCTTATTTTAGTTTTATTTTATAAAAAAGAAGAAAGGTTAACAGATGAAATAAGGGCATGTCAAAGATTATTCTTTCATATTGTATTTGTAGCTAAACATTTAGGATAATGTTTGCTACATTATTTTTTTGAAAATTTATTTTTCTAGTTCTCTTTTATTCTTACCTTTGGAATTCCTTTCATAAAATTAAATTTAAATAAATGCACAAACCACACATTTATATTGAAGGGGTAATTTAAACAGGCGAGAATTTTTGTAACAAAAGGATGTATATTGTGCTTTTTTTTTAGATGTATAGCTGCCGTATTCATAAAAAATAAAGTAGGTGAAGTGTGCTTTTAGACAAAATTTTCATACAAAATTTTCTTAAAGTACATTTGAAGTCTACTTTAATTTTTTCTGAAGAAGACTGTAGAACTTTAAGTTGTCAAGTGATTTATGTTTGAAGTCGCTCGAAACGATTGACCATTTGGAGGACAACATTAACCGCGATATACATACGGCCACAAAAAAGTTGAAAAAAGTTCTCGAAAATTGGACCTCCAGGTTTTGCTACGTCCGAACTGGTAATATGCCAGAAGTCATATTTAAATTATAATGCCAGAAGATTATCTTTCGAATAAAGTAAATTTCATGTCAATTTAAGAAAATCATCTTTGTTTTATTCCATTTAAAAGTTCTATATATCTAAACAAAAACGCAGAACCATGATTCTCAAACTAAATTTTTTGCACATATTCATGTTGAAATGCCAAACCAAACTAAACATAAATAAGTTGACAGCTGACAAAATGGCCGCCAGTTAAAAAAGTGTTGTCAACTTAAAGGAGTTCCATAATGGTTATGGTATTCTTCCCAAACAATCGTTTAATGAAAAGTCATTAGAAGATTTTGCAGCATGAAAGAGTAAAGGCGTAGTACAGCCTACATATATGAAAGAAATCCAACAATTGCTGAAACCCATAATCAAAGGCCTCTGGATAAAGTTGAAAAACAAACAAAACTAATTTATTGTTACAACAACACATTTTACTACGTGCTGCAATACCGCTACTGTAAAACTACATATAACAAGAACAAGAACTACAACAATAATGTCAGTACAATTCATTTCAATTCATTGTTTCAACATTTTTTTTCAAACCCATAAAAATTCCATGCAATGTTTGGGGCTACAGGGAGTTTAAACAAGAATTTTTAGTTTAAAAAACACATTAAATATTATACGAAGAAGGATCATGGACAGTGGTATAAAAAACGATAGAAAATAAAAAAAGAAAGAAATAAAATATATAAAAAAAATGTTACTAGAGATTTTTCTGCATTTCCTTGTGTTTTTCCTGTAACACAGTGCCCCAATTCATTGTGAATGGTTGATGGTTGTAGGTTGGTTGTTTGCTGCTTTTGCTTACAATTGACTCCATCTTTTAGTCCTGTTTTGTGATGATTGTTATTCAAGCATATAATTTCCTTCTCTTATATGTATGTATGCTGGCAGAGTTGTGCTTGTAGTCGCTGTTGTGTTTGTGTTTTTTTTTTTAGTTTGGGCCTGCTTTTTAAATATCTTTAAATTGTTTTAGTTTTCTTTAATAATATGTACTTGTTTAATACAAAAACATCTAATCTGTAGGGATCATATAGGTAGGCATGTTTTTATTTTTTTATATTAGGAGAAAACTGCGTTTCCTTATATAGCTTATAAGAGGATTTAAATATGTTGAGTTTTGTCATTAAAATAATTGACAAAACTCGAATAATATATAATATTTATAAAACAGTCATTGCGTAAATGTTTTATTAAAAACGTTTGCAAATTTAATTCTATAGATTGAAATTAAAATAGATAATTGTATTCTTTAGTATTTATATATTTAAGCTCGAGTTAATGAAATCAATACAGGCAGTATAAATATTAATCTTGAATTCAAAAAAACGCTATATCGCTAATATAATATCGCTATATTTGTTTCGATAGTTGCCGAACGGGGTAGCCGAATTTGTCTTGTTTCCTTCTTGGCCTCAAAAGATGGCTCGTTCCCTACGCGCGGCTTTTGATCGTTGCGCGAGCATAACATACGTTCTCATACGCTTCGACTTATCGTAATGGATCCATTCCTCATCACAAGCAATTATTTGGAGAAAAAATGATTTTCTTTTCGGACAAGTAAAATCTTCTTTCAAGCTCTTTCGGCTTTATTCATATGGTACCCAGTTCCCCTTCTTTTGAATAAATTGCTGCTTGAGTAGTTCCCAATGTTTTTGCAAGCTCTTGTTGTGTTTGACAACAATATTTATGGAAAAATGCCACCAAGTCTTCGTCTTTAAACTTATTTCGCTGGCCTGCGCCCTGTTGTTATAATAAGAACAATATATTTTCTTCCCTTCAATTTATCTTTATTTTTATATAATAAAAATATTTAGTTAATGCTCCAGACTCATTAATCGAGATTCATGTTAATAATACACGATTGAACTAATAATAAACTGTAACGAGTGCATATATAGGCAAGACAAAAAATTCTAATTCTAACCTTTCTTTTATATACATACCAACTTATAATTAACTAGAATTGACCCAGAAATATTTTAGTCTCAAATGGATTCAGTTTCAAAGACCATGTGAAACTATTTATGATCCGATTTATACAGTGTGACATTCTGTTCCGCATCATCATACAAATATGCACAAATACTCACAACCCACATCACAGACACCAAACAAAAAACGGGGCGCACTGATAATAATGATCATCATTATTATTTTTATTGTAACTATGACGATGATGACGTTGATGTGCGTTTAAAGTGTGAAACATGTGTTAAAGAAACAGACAAGCGTTTAGAGATAAATTTTAAGGTATTTGTAGGTATACATAAGTATTTAAAATAAAAATTTAATTTAGATATGTATGTAGGTACATATTTTATAAATTATCACATTTTCAAAATACATAAAGTGGAAATTAGTTTGGTTCATCGTATTTTAAGTTTAACTCGTTTTCTAGAACTCCGTGAATATGTATAGGTACCTACCTATGTATGTATGTGGAATTCAAAACGAATTCAGTTTCACTTCGTAGTGGTATTTAGAACATAGGCGTATGTTACATTTGTTTGTAATTTTTTCTGTATTTTATGTTTTGTTTACTCTGCATTTTTTCTCAAGACTCTAATTTTTCTAATTTTTTTCTAAAGTTTCAAATTTCTTTTTATGTATATGAATTCAAATATTTTTGAGCTTTTTTGTATTTGTATTGTATTTGCATATAGGTACATATGTACATATTGTGTTGTTGTATTTTTTTTGTTTTTGTTGTTTCTTTTTCTTTTTTTTTTTTTGTTCTAAATCATTATTTGGCAAGTTATATAGGTGGTAAAATGTCCTTGGCCGCACATTCAGAGGCCAAGAAAAAATAGTTTAAATTATTTTGAATAATGGAAATACTTTGCTGTAATACAAATATTTAAGGTATCGGAAATGAATGCCCTTAAAATTTACAAAGACTTCTCTAAAAGCTTTAAAATATAAGGCCAACATATACCTACGTTGGGTCGGCTTGTTTTTCTGTGTCCGACTAGTAGAAGCTTTGGCAATTGTTACAATAAATTGAAATTCGTTGGAAAATCTCCGTAGATTTTTTAAATTCATTCAACAACAATCCGCTGGTATTTAAGGTTTTTATCGACCTTTTCCTTATTCTATTATTGATTTGTTTAGAAATTTCTAAATCGGGCTTATTAAGGTCATGTATTCTATGCAAATAAAAGATTATTTCATAATTTATTTTTCCGACGTTTCGTTGGAGATTCCCAACATCATCAGGGATATTTTATTAGATCTGGTAGCATCAAAATGAATATACAATTGAAAAATAATAGTTTAATAACAACAACGATAACTTAGTTCTACTAGAAATTTCTAAATCGGGCTTATTAAGGTCATGTATTCTGGTTTTTCTGGAAATATGTTTTTCTTCTGAAAATCCAAGATCAGTTTAGAAACTTTTGGATTTTTTGTAGTGCGTAGGTAGGTGGTGAAAATACATTTATGGTGAATTGAATACATTTATGGGAAAAATATTTAACTGACTTTTGGTTTCAACAGACACACAGCTACCGAAACAATGAATTTATTAATCAAGTTGTTAATGAAGGCTTGTTAATGAAGTTGTTAATTAAGGCATTACGGAAATCCGTAATCTGATTAACAAAAAAGCCTTGAGAGTGATTGAGAATGTTTATGAATATAACCGAAATATGTAAGAGTGGTCATGGTAGACATACATATGTATATTCAACACCATTTTCATTTATAATTGTCAAACCTTACTTCTTCCAAAACAAACAAATGTTGAATTATATTCATATAATAATCTGTAACCAAAATCCAAATACCTATTGTACGCTTAGTTCCTAACAAAAACAATTGTCTTAAAATGGTTAAAGGAACTCTTTTCTTTTGTGTTTAGCAAAAAATATTCGATAAAATAGTCAGCGTTTTCTGTTCTGGGAAAAATGTTACACTTTTTTCCTTTTTTGTATGGAAAATGGGTAAAAAGTGTAACATATAGGTATGTAACATTTTTGCCAGAAAAGAAAACGCCAATAAACAAGCAAAACAACAACAAGAGTAGAACAGCAGGCAGACAAACAAGTTTTTGGTTAAAATTGTTTTGTTTTCGTTGTTTTTTTTGTGCTTTTCCATCATGTTGAAGTGGGTGGGCGAAATTAAAACAACAACAAACACAAAAATTTATAGCATAAATATTTGTAAACAAGAAAATAAACAATGGGACTGATGACGAAAAAGTACAATAACAAAGGCAAAAGAAAACGGCAAAAAAGAATATTGAAGACTAAAAAAACTACAACTTCTCTCTCACTCTCTACCTCATAAACATAAGCACAGCGTTGCCAGAATGATGATTTTATCATATTTTTGATGATTTTTTACCTCAAATATAATTTGATGATTTTTTCGCAAAAATATGATTTTTTTCTTCCAAAAATATGATTTTTTTTAATTAAGCCCTTTTAAAAATAAAAAGTTGAAATTTTTTTTATAATTAATGTGGAGTACGCAAAAATGCAACACTTATTTTTTCAAATGGCAGTTAAGCATTGTAAATCAGTAGCAATTTGATTTACGTACAACAACAAAACACATGCAATTTGATTAGCTGCAATTTAGACATTTAAAGATGTGCTATTTTGTAACATTTGCAACTTAATTTTAAGCTCTTATAAAACATAAGAGAACAAATAACACCAAGAACGAGCAGGTTGTTTACAAAAATCTCAAGTTACGATTAAAGAAAAAATTGGCGAAGCTGCAACTTATAACAGAACATAATTTGCCGTTTTCCTGTATGGACCACTTATCCATTTTTCTGAAAACGTCTATTCCTGATTCAAATGTATTTCCTAAAGTATCATGTGGCAGAACCAAAAGTACTTGTCTAGTCAAAAATGTTTTAGGTCGAACTTAATTTGAATTTATTTGCAATGTTTTTCGCCAGAAGAAGTTTTCTTTATGCATTGATGAATCAACCGATAAAGCAAATAAAAAATCCCTTTGTTTGGTGGTCAGAGTCGTCATTAATAGTTTTGTGAAAGATTTCTTTTTTGGGTTAATAGAGGTTCATAACTGTGATTTTGGTATATTTGAATGTATAGTAGCTTGAGTTATTTAAACATACATACAGTGCACTCGCGGTAACATGAACACCGTCTAACGTGAACAAGCTTTTGTTTACGTTGACTATTCTGTAACGTGAACAAAGTCAGAAAGCTCTATAACGTGAACAATTTTTTTTTAATTGCATATCTTTCTAAGCTTGCAGACAATACTGAAATACATTAAATTCGATGTTTAAAGTTTAGGGAATCCCCTTATATAAAAAATGTGTGTATCCTCTAAATAATTTTTTTGTTTGTATGGTATAAACATTTTATTTTAAATCTTTTTTTATGCTAAGTCGTCAATCAGTCGGCATGAGTGTTAAAAAATCTAAATGTTTGGAGTTAGAAGAAAAGGCAAACATTTTATGTACATAGTTTGCAGAAAGGAACAAGTGTGTTCTAGTTTAGCAAAAAAGTATGATGTCGCCAAATCAACAATATGCAGCATTAAAACGAAAAAAGAACAAATTTTAAAATGTGTAAACCTCACATACCAGGGACCGGGAAAAAAATCCATTTAAGCTTAAAATGAAACAAAAAATTTATAAGTCTATAATGCTGATGAGTCTGGTTTATATTCTTATCTAATTTTATTTCAATTGATATTTTCTCGTGATCTCTATTTGTTTTGTAATGAATTTTAATTAATAATTTTATTTTTATATTTTCATAATGCAACTTATAATAAAAGAATTTCACGTTCAAGCGTGTAAAAACACATACATATATTTTTTTCATGACATTCGCTGACGTGAACAACTTCGCTAACATGAACTCCCTTGGTTTTAATTAGTTCACGTTACCGCGAGTGCACTGTATGTATGTATGTATTTTACTACATATAGGTAGATATACAATATTTTTGGTAAAACATGTAGGTACTTTATTAAAAATTGCTTGATTATCGGGTTATGTCATATTCTTATGAATAAAAATAGTACATAGGTAGGTATATTGAGTAAAAATATGATAACAAAACCCAATAACCAATCAACGTAATAAACTTAAATTTTGAATTGTTATTTATTTTTTTAATGTTTTACAAATAAAAACTACAAAATTAAAAAATTATGATTTTTTTCCAAAATATGACTTTTTTTCCGTGAAATGATGATTTTTTACCAAAATCTTCTGGCAACACTGCATAAGCAAGTTAAACAACTTCAAAATAAAAGAAATTAAAAAAGAACCGGAAAGAGCACAACCATATTAAATGGCAATAAAGCAACAACATAAAACATTAAAATAAAATTAATAAACAAATCGAAAAACGCAAATAAATATGTAAACAATGCCGTTAATACAGCCAAAAAAAATTTAAATGTTATAAAAAAGAAAGAAAAAGACGAAAACTACAATTGCTTTTGTTCTCTGTTTTGCTAAAAGTAAAAACATAATGTAAGAGAATGAAGAAAATGAACAAAATCATCAATGGTGTCAAACTTGAAGGATTTAAAATAGTTTTAGCGATTTTTGTCATCAATTTTAAAATGAGTTCAGTAATAAAATTTGTCTAACACTGTTTTACTTTAATATAAACAAATACTGGTCTATTTATATTGCGGCGAAAAAAATACAACATCAGTGTAAGTACCACTAAAATAATACTTGTGGTACTTACTCATGCTATTTCCAACATATGTATTTATGCTATTAAATATGTAAACAGTTGTGGAAAGCAGAATGGTGTTTCTCTAAAACTGACAGTCAGTATTTACAACGTTTTAATCAAATTAAACAGCTGACTTATTATGGATGAAATACAAATATGGATAAATTTGGTAAAAGATATTGGTTTGGCCAACAATTTGCAGCTGTGGTCCAGTAGACCATTATTGTCACCGCTGCAACTGCAACTGTAATGGAATGTTATCGATGAATTCAGATTGACGTAACTGTCCTAAGCTTCTCCCAAATGCACTATTGTTAAAGCATAGTTAAAGCGTAGTTACAGCGTGATTTCAAAACCGATTATTTTACTATTACTAATTTTAGTTAGACATTCGATTGTACTCTATAATAATAACAAGTTATTTCGCATAAATTGCTGAAAAAGGAACTAAAGATTTAAACAAATAAAAAATACCATCGATTAAGAAATATATAATTTGAGAAAAGTTATCTTAAAATTGTCAAATAGATTCTGAGAGAAAGTCATACGCTAAAATGAAGAGAAGTTTGTACCAATAAATTTCTGATGGGAAAAATAAACCAAACCATCACAAGGTTTTTGAAAACCACCATACTACATAATATAAAAATCTCGAATTCTTCACAAAATCGTTATTATCTTCCTAAAAAAAAAGAAAAAAATAAGCATCGATGGTATTTAAAAGAAGTCAATAATTTTTGTGGTATTGTTATATTTGTGATATGAATTGGAGTTTCGTATAGGTTCTATTTCATTAAACTGTATTCTGAAATCAACCTCGAATAGTATGTGCACAGTTTAATGTTCTAAGAGTACATGTTGATTGATTAAGTATTAATTATTAGGCAGGCCTTTTACATAAAGTAAGGTTTCTTATTTATAATTATCATTTTAAGAAATCATCATTATGCCAATCTTACCCAATTTATAATTTTAAATGTTTCTTTTATTTTTCTGTCTTACGCTCTTAGTTATGCCAAATAGATGTCTTCATGTGATAACAAGTAAAGGCAATCCGACAAAATATTAAAGATAAATTTATGAATTATTTGACGGAAATTAGAAATTATTAGTAAATAATAAAATATGTGTCAATGTTTTTTTATTTATCCAACCCCATTAACGAATTAATTTAATATTTTTTTTTTTATTTTCAGAGATTTATGATCCCGTTTTGATGGGTGCTAATAAAAGCAACCGGATATATATAAATAGAAAATAAATCGAAGAAGTTACTGTGCATGTTTTAATTATATGACCACCAATTAATTGTTAATTATGTAAATCGGGGCCTCTAAAAATTTTTAAACTTTTTATTTATTTTTTTACAGCGCGATTGTTATACGGCGTGTTTTTTTTTAATGCATTTAGGCATTCGTTTAAATATTTTTCAATGTTTTTGAAAGTCTTTTAGCTATATATGAGCAGATTCTCAATATTAATAAAGAAATAATGTTAGTTCCCTCTTATAGAAAAAGCAAAATAAATAAATAAACTTACCGTTTTTTTTACTATTTATGAGATTTGTGGAACGTAAATTTATTTCCAATGACTTGCTGCCACAATGGGTTAAAGTAGAACAACAAAATACTAGGAATTTTTGATGTCAAAATCTTTTTCGTAGGTGTTAAAACAAAAACAAATAGGTACTACATGTCAAATAATGTAGATTTCTTCGCTAGCTTTTTTGTTGTATTTTAAAAGTTGTTTGCTTAATTTTCTTTCATTTTGCTTACGTTTTATCACTTGTCTATTTTCTCGTCATTTTCGTTAAAAACATGTGTTTAATTTAATAGTTTCGTTTTTTGTTTTTGCATATAAATGGCTAACACATTGAACTAATGAACAAGAAAATATTTATGTTAATAGAAAAAACAAGAATAATTAGAATTTCAGGGTCAAAATTTTGTTTACTTTTTGTATTTGGAATATGTAAAACTCGTATTGTAGTTTAGTATTGACTTTTTTTGCTTTAAATTTTATGATTGATTTTTTCAAACCTGCTTTATTTGAAAGTAGCTAGGAATTGTTTGTTTAGTTGTTGTTTTTGCTTATTTGAACATGAACATTTATTAGAGAATTCCATTGAAATTTATTCCGTTTAAGAAATGTGATACAAAAACAAAACATTGCATACACGCATTCACTGCACAAACAACTTTTTTATATTTATTTTGAGGTATTTTCTTTTGGGTTTCCTTCTTCCTCAATTTCTTCTTTTTTTTGGTTATTTGTAATCTCTGTTTAATATTTCACTTTCTTTATTAACATTTGCAAGTTACAAAATTTTAGCAAATAAATTACAAAGAATCAACACTTTAAATAAAACAATATTTCACTTGCCATGTAAACGTTACTATATTTTTTCTTCTTTTGCTTTTATGTATCTTTAACTAAGTTTCTTTTATCGCTAACAATTTTTTCTTGTTCTTTTCTTTGCAAATTTTTGCAATAGTTTAACAGTCACTTTCCATATTTAATTGACTTGTTGTTTGAATCAGAATAAAATTTATTTTTGTATTAATTATTTTGACTTTCGTTTTCATTTCTGACTTACACACATCAGTCTCAGTGATTTTACTACTGGATTTTGCAATTATAAAACACAGAAAAACAAAAAATGGTTTATTCATTCATCGCGACTACACTGTGTGCTTTTTTTCAACTAACTTACTTTCAACCAACATCCACACTACCGCACGACTAAACGAAGACTGAATGAAACAAATAAGCAAAATTCTTCTTTCTATTTATTTTCGTCTACACACTGTGTGGATTGTAACTACAACTGTTCGTCAGCTGTTACAGGGTTGCATAACTTGTGCATTATTTTGTGTGTTTTTTGTCAGGGTTAAAAAATTTATTTACATTGTTTTTATTGAATTTATATATAAAATAACCCCCTTATTCAAAAAGGATTATTAAATTTAACAAACGTTTATTAAGCAAATTTTTATATACAAATCTGTCTTAATAAACGTTTGTTAAATTTAATAATCGTTTTTGAATAAGGGGGTAAGTAATTATTGAAAAGTTGTAAAATCCGGTATATTTAAAAACAATTTATATGTATACGTTTTTGAATATAAATTATTTAATTGGTAATTATATTAAAAAAATATTTTTTATCTTTATTTGTTAAAAAAAATGTACTTTGTGGGTTAAATTCTTTAAAACAACTTCTAAGCATTATAATCAGTCAAGTCTCAAAGGTCTGGGTTAATTACAACTCACGAGTCTTTGTTTCTTATATTTTGCAGAATATAAATTTAAAACCTAAATCAGAATCAATTATAACTAAACGAATCAACTGGTGAAGTACCAATAACACTCTTGAATTTGAAAGTTTAAATGTCCCAGCTTCCTATATAAAGATATAGACCTTGCAATTTATGAGATTAATTCTGCGCCATCCAAATTTAAATTGAAAAAAATATATATATAATCAGTCTAAGCTGAATTATCAGAATTAACTCTTTAGATGATGGAGAACCTAAGAGTACAATTTAAGAACCACTCTAAGCAGATATTTAAAAGTCATACAATGTATCACAAAACAATTCTTCAATATGATTTCTTTTTGAAATTTAAAGAGAATGCTGGTAAAACAAAAATAATTAAAATAAATAGTTAAAATATTATTAAACATACATATACTCTGGAGATTTTTTACTTAATATAAATATATCACTATTCCACTACATTTCGACACTTTTAAACCGATATAGTATATGCCATTCCTAATGTCTGGAAAGAGTGATTTTTGACAATTATTAATGACAAATTACATATGTATATCGGATAGATGTCCACTACGACCATGCATACGAATGTAGAAGAGTGCAAGAACAGTTTTTGAGGGATTCATACTAAGTCCAATCTTAATGTACCAGGCAAAAAGTGCAGACGAGTCAAGCGCCTTGAGTGTATTTTTTGCAAGGTTCGATAGTAATTGTAATAACACACAACCTTAAGGTGTCGCTCTAATCGCCAACCTATAAAACGAACATTTTGGTCAGAAGTCCATACTCCACCGCTAATAATAAGCCATTTGACTTTTCTAGTTTGTGTTAAATGTTCAGTAAATATTTATTTTGATCTGGGTTATAAGACGAGTATACTATAATTGTTTAGAATAATTATTCCTTTATAGAAAATTATTATTACAAAATTTAAAATTCATATAAAAATATTCAATTCTATTTTTGAAAATGTTGCATGTTGTTGAGTATGCAGAAACGTTATTCTAGTTAGACTAAGGTGACCATACGTCCTCTATTTTGGAGGACAATCATCTATTTTAACTCGCTGTCATCTATAAAATTTGTGCCCTCTTTCTGTCATCTTTTTCATACTCAGTCATCTTTTGCGATCTTTAATTTTAAAATTTAAATGCATGATCAATATTTGTTTTTATTGAAAAGCGATAGTTCAGTCAGTAAGAGTATGAACAGAACAAGCACGGCACGGTTTCTAAGTAGAATGATAATCGCCACCTTTAACAAATAAAACAAATTTTACTTCACAAACGCCGTGTCGTGCTTGTTCTGTTCATACTCTTACTGACTGAACTATCGCTTTTCAAAATAGTAAATGGTAACAATATGTAAAAAATGTAAACATTGAATTAAAATAATTTGTTTACTATTTTTCATAATGTCATCTTTTTTCTTTCCCAAAATCTGGTCGCCTTAAGTTAGACATACATATCGTTAACTTAATACGAAAAGGCCCTAACTCATGTTTTTCATAGTTTACAGGAGGAAAAAAAACTAAATAAAAAAGATGCAATATTTATACAAAATTTTAGTTAGGGCTTTTCTTTTTTAGGCTATAACTTCGGTATTTTTTTCCGAATTCATCTGATTTTTTGGAGGAGGTGTATCTAGTAATAGTCTATCGAAATATGTAGACATACATATCAGATATTTAATGAATCATATTTTTGGCTCCTAAAATTTGCTTTTTTTATTTTAATGAGAATTTAATTTCAAATAATCAAATAATACTTCCTCTATAAAGCTTAAGATATAAAAATGCATTAAACCCCAGCAAAAAAAAAAACGCCCGGCTAGTTGACATCGACAATTGTTGTAAATTGCAATAATATAAAATGTAAAAAAGGAGAAGTGTCAAAAATTAATGTTTAAAAGTATATATTTTTGCAGTTGCTTAGCCGGCAAATTTCTTTTCCTGAAGGCTTCACAGTTTAGTAAAAACACACAAAAAAAAATAAGGAATCCTGCTTGCCCTTTTTAAAAGACATAAGTGTCAACATGTTTTAATAGCGAGAGAAAAGCATAAAATAAATATTCCGACGTTATAGAAATTATGACCCAATAAACATTGTGTTTAGAATTAAAAACCACATTGTGCAAGCAAGAACATCGACGGGACTTGTCCACACGAAACAAATTCAGTTGCCGACAAGAAATGAGTATTGCAGTAGCAGCACAACTGGGACGAACATCGAAATTCGTCTAACATAACGAATTAGTCTGTGGCAATTTGCTGTGTAAATTCGTAGAATGAAGCACAATTAGGACAGGCATTTTGTTTTTGGTAATATGTATGTGAAATGTCAAAACCGAGGCAAATTGAAATATAAACAAAAATTAATTCGTTTATTTTCACAGTTTTTTTTTTACCAAAACAACACAATATACATATATTTATTTTTATTAATTTCACTTTTTTAGACTCTTAAATAACTTTATTTTTCCTTAGTTTTTTATTTTAAAAACAATGTATATTTATTTTAAATTATATAAGTAAAATATAATTAAAACTGAAAGAATAATTAAAGTAAAAATTACTATTATTTACTAAAACATTAAAAACTAAAACGAAACATGGTCAACTCATATTGTTTGTTCGTTATTCGCCGGCTTTGTTACGATATTATTACGATATTACATTTCGATTTAAATTTAACGGTTTGTAACGGCTGGTATAAAAAAGCAGCATGTTTATCAACATACAATATGATTATGAACATTTGCATTAGTAGACGTTTCTTTTTACAAACATTGTTGATAACACGCTGTTTTAACAAAGTTGTGGTGTATGGCAACATTAAGTTTTACCGGCCATAGAAATGAACTTTCGATTGTCTTCTCTAGATGCTGCCGAAAATTGCTAGAATATGGCGGTAGTGTATAAATAGAATAAACAGGGCCACTCAAAGTGAGTTTATTGTGAGTCATCGTTGAGTGAAACTGTTTTTAAGTGTGTGGTAAAGTTAATCGTAAAAGAATAAATAAAGAATCGTTATAATTTTAAACTACTGGAAGCTTTTATTTTGCAATTAAAAGGAATGCGGTTTATTTAAAGTTGGTAAAGCTGAACCGCCGTTTTTTTAAAGGTAAAAATTTAACAATATATTTCAGAGTTATTGTGTGTAGTTTGATATATTTTCATATACATAGTATTTTTTTTTTTGTTTGGCAACGAATATTCGCGACCAAAAATTCGTCCTTCGTCCCAGTTGTATTCCTAGCATATGATTGTAAATTCATTGAGTTTTTGCCCTTGCACTTGCATATATGTATGTATTGTCACTGGGTCTCTTCATTAAAAAACTAACATTGACTTGACTCAATTTCATCATACATTCTAGCAATTTTTAACCTTGTAATGTTTATTGGGAAGAATTTCATGAATTTTCTTTTAGAATTAAGGAGGTTGTTTGCAAAAATGCTTCACACTTTAATTCTAAAGCCAAGTGTCCTTTTTTTCTATATTTCCATTATAATTTTCTTTTATTCGTATTTTTTTTTTTTTGGTTTATTCTTTCAATTGTCATAAATCACTGAAATGCAAGAAAATAATTAAAAAGAGAATCAAACTTTAATGTGCGCTGTCATGCCAGTGGAAAATTATTTCAAATTAGCACAGTTACATACATACCTACATATATTTATTTTGTTAGTTTAATAAAATAAAATCAAATGTTTTACGAGCAAATAAGAAATTAAATAAAAGCATAAGATTTATTAAAAGAAAATCGTATTTTTAATAAGATCTTGACAGAGACTTTTAGGAAATTGTATCTTTAAAATCGGTTGGAAAACAAAAAATTGCTGGCGACATAAAAATGAACACGTCAAAGGTGCGCTATTTTGAGCTCCCTTGGCTAAGCCCATGTTAAATTTTATTCTGATTTTACAAGCTGTTTAAAAAAGACAGAGTTGTTTCTAAAACTATATTAATGACAACATGAGGGTGCTGTAGCTTAATTGGTTAGCGCATTTAATCATTAAGCATGAGTTGGTATTTGTAGCCCGGGTTCGATTCCCAGCCGCTGCCACTCAAACAACATCAGTTTCTGATAATTATTAGTTTTCTTTTCTATCTATCATATCTAGCGGTATAGCATTCAAATGCCACCGAAGTAAAAAAAATTAAATAAAGGTTATAAAATGAAGCTTTACCATTAATGCGCCTACTCACCACCAGAGGCGCTGCAATTCTGCACTAAAAACAAACATACTGCGCAATTGCAGAGTTGTAATATAAAATGCTTTCTTCTTTCACCAACTTTACTTCTTCAACTATCCCCTTTCCAAAGAAAGTAACCCAAGTATATATAGGCATATTAATTGCCTGAGTGTTCCTTCTCTGTAAAAAAAAAAACAAAAAATTGCTGGCGACATAAAAATTAATACGTTAAAGATGCGCTGTTTTGAGCTCCCTTGGCTAAGCCCATGTTTAATTTTATTCCGATTTTACAAGCTCTTTAAAAATGACAGAGTTATTTCTAAAATTTTTTTTTAATATAACTACAAACACAAACTGCGAAGCTTATCTGCAGAAAACACCCAGAGTCTTTGGCGGGAATCGAACCCGCAACCCCCCTCTGACTGATAGTCTGGCACACTATCGCCTAATCTATCGGGGCAAATTAAATTAATGACAGCATGTTCTTCCAAGTTGTGCGAAGAAGTCGTTGACGATTTGCTGTTGCTATCCCTTATACATATGTCAGCGATTTAATGTTGTAATAAACCCTTCTTTGAGGATGTGAGAAGGAGAAGGAGAACTAAAAATCTATCTTATTTAATTAGGTTAATGATTTAGTATATGTATGTATATTACTTTATTTATTGGCTCGTAACATTTTTATTGTGTACATTTCCATACGAATTCATTTAAGCAAGATTATTTGCACATTATTATGTATTGATACAAATTTACAAAAAAAAAATATTATATTTAAAATCAAGTAAATTGCATAATTCATGTCATAAGCACTTATATGCATACATTTACTTACTTACATACATATATCTATACAATATTTTAATATTTCCTAGAAAAAAAAATTAAATTGCACATACTAAATTGTATTATCCCTAAAATCTATTTATTTTCTTTTAAAGCATAAATCCTCAGCATAAAAAAACTGTATGAATATTGAAATCTTGTTCAAATTTGAGCAGCAGAAAAACGTTTTATGTAAAAGGATTTTTTTTGTTCAACATACATACGAGTAGAACTACATCTACACATGCACCCATATAAAAACATCTATTGATTTTGTAAAAGGAAATTTTTAAAAGCTTTTTTGAAATTGATACTTGCATAAATACATTTCTGCACACGAACATGCATAAATTAAAAAAAGGAGTCTATTCATATTGATAGTTTTATGAATCCTTCTCTTTTTTACATCTGCAATCAATTTTAAGGGGTTGAGTCAGCAGCTCGAAGTAAATTTATAAAAAAAAAATATGTGAAGAAAAACTCTCAATGCAAAGCTTAAGTGAAGTTTGTTAAGGGGAAGTTAGAGGCAGGTGAGGGAAGAAAACGATACAGAACTGGTCTTTGTTCGAAAAGGTGCCGTAATAAATACAAATCGAGTGTGGTTACTTTTAAGCCTTGTTTCACAGTTTTGTGTTTTAGAAAGTTTTTTAGTTTGAAATTCCCAAGCAGTTCACTATTTCCGACATTGTTTAAGTATTACCTGCTAATGTCGTCCATATATTCCAATCTGCTAGAGTTGAAGAGTGATCTCTCAGCTGAGTAACCTGAATGTGACGTTAACATCGTTAACAAAGATCCAATGAGTTGTTCAGCCCAAATACTACTTTTGGATGCAGATTGAACGATTACAGAACAAATGAAAGAAACCTACAGATCCCACAGAATGATAAAGACAGTGAGATTTTAAAAGCTGACTCCATATAAAAAGAACTCACAAAATGCAACCTGTCCTCTTCAGATGTCCAGAATAGAGGAACTTAAACACTTCTGACAATTTAACACATCTATGTATACTCTGGAAGGCTAAGGCATCAGCTAAGTTCGCATGATGTTGGCATATTACTATTCAAAAATGCTAACCCAGTCTTCAAAAGTACTTCAACTCAAACACAAGACCACACAGCCATCAACATAACATGCCTTAGAAGCATCACAGCTAATAATCTTCTAGACATAGAATCAACGAGTTTTTTAGTGAAATCAAGCGGAATTTTGTGCCATTCATCCTGTATTACCGCCTTTAAATTGAGGTGTGGGGACTGCGGAGGATGATCTAAAGTTTTTGGACAATTTTACAGTTTTAAAGTTATACTTAGGATCATTGTCCTGTTGGAAAATCCAGTTTTGCGCTAGTTCCAATTTCTCTACACAAGGGCCTGCATTGTTTTTTTTTAATGTCTTAATAATCTTCCTTTTTTATTGTAGATTCTATAAATGTGAGATTAACGACGCCTGATGTCGCCATACAACCCTACACCATTACTGAGCCGCCGCGATGTTTTACCGTCTTGGTAACATATTTATTACTAAAGGCTTCGTTCTTGATTCGTCATGTATTTTGGGGGGTTTTTGGACTTCAAATATCTCAAACTTTTATCGGTGAAAGGAATATTATTGCAAAAATGTTGATATACATATATATATTTTATATATTTTTTTGGAGAAATTCTTTGTTGTTCTTTGATATCAAGAGTTTCTAACATGGCACTCTACCATGTAGGCCACTTCTGATGCAAAAATCTTTTAAACGCACTCGCGCTTAAAGTTTTTCCAGAAGGTTTTCCAGCACTAGATGTTAGGTTTGCTCTAACTTCTATTACTACAGTCTTAATTTTGTTTTTGTAAGACACTTTGGTAGTTTTGCACCAGGCATTTTTTCTACGTTAATATGTTTGGTATACTTGACTATAATTTATTTTTTTACTGCAGGGTATAAAAAGTTGAAGCTAAATGAGTCTTTATCCCAATTTATAAGAAGCAATTTTTATTGAAAATATTTGTTTCTTGAAATGTCTTCGGTATTCACACGCACAATTCGTATTGCTTTAATCGATCCTATTTTAATTTGAGAGTATACACAGATTTGCATACACATATGTAATACATACTAATAAGAGAGTAAAGCGAATTGTTGGTACAATCAAGTGTATCGTCGTCTTAACTTCCCCTCACCCCGATGACTGAATGATGATCAGCTTAGCTAAAGAATTGCTTCGTGTAAATTGGTACTTGTTTTAAAAAAATTCCGCAATCTTACAATTTTTATTGATCTACCTGACGCCTTAATTAATCTAAATTCACTTTGTAAACTGTTATATATTCACACAATGTGCCTAAATGTTGTATATGAAATGCTCATAATTGCATTCGGTAGTTGTGGACTAGTATGTTGTTCTGTAATCACACGCAACCAACTATTGTACTAGTATGAACATAATTTGTATAGCCTCAAAAAAAAAGTAATTCCACACAAACCACTCCTTAATTTTGAGAATTCAATTACTATTGTATAGTTCACAAAGGGTAAAGGGTTTATCAACAAGAACATTTTTTTAAAACAAAGTATAGATATGAAAATCATTCAAATTTGTATTGTATTGGAAAGAAAAAGGATTATCAAATATATATTACATATAGTATTTGATAGATGTAACCATGCATACAAATGTCGATTTCTTTGTGTAAGTTTTCAATCACATTTTGACATAATTGCGGCTCTTTTTTGTTAATCAAGTCACGGTTTTTTTAGTTTTAAGGCAGTAATCGACTTAATGGTATCTGTGTCAGGAATGGAAAATAGCTTTTTGCTTTTTTTGTACCAACTATATATATATATATATATATTTTTAATATTTATTAAATAATAATAAGCGAATGTTTAAATTATTTTATACTCGATATAACGAACGACGAAATTTTTAGCATTGACAATTGTATCAGGATATCAAGCATGTCTCAAACAATCGTTGATCTGTAATGGAAATTGAGCTTTCGTATTGATTTCTCGACAAAAGGAAAACAAACAATATTTCACTTAATTGAATTGCTTTAAAAATCAAACCCATTGAAGAATAAAAAGTCTTTAAAATGATGAATTTATTGCTAAAGGCATTGGAAAAGATATTATCATATCTTACTGCTACCAGATACGGCATTTATTTAAGCTAAAAAGAAGAAAGAATGTTATCGAAGGATAGAGTAACAATTTTAAAGCTCTTCTACTTGGTAAGGGAAAGAAACAAAGCTCGTATCGCAATAAATGAAATTATCTTCATTGAAATAAATAGTATTTAAAATAATTCATAATGTCATATCGAGTAATTTCGATTTAACGAATAGACTTGACGTATATTGTTCGCTTGACCTGGATTTGCCTGTAGTCCTTTTAAATCTATAAGAACTTTATTTTTGTTTATTATCACGATTACCTACACAGAAAAAAATAAAAATGAGTTTCAATTAAAATATTTGTGGAATCAATTAAAAATTTAATTGAAATCGGACCAGTAAACAAAATGATAGTATCAATTAAAAAAAAATGTGAGATTTAATTGAAAATATCAGAAAAAGTAATTGAATCAATTAAAATTTTAATTGAAAATTATTTTAAAATCAATTAAAGGTTTAATTGAAAAAAAACATGATTTTTTTCTGTGTACATATAACATTTTTATTTATGAAGTATCGGGTTATTTGCGAAAAGTTATCGCTGATATTCCTCCGATTGCATTGCCAAAATGACTAGATTTATTACTTCAAGAATCTATTTAAGAAAGTTTAAAGTTTTTGTAGTCCTGATTAATTAGATTTTTTAGCATATTGTTATCAGTTTCAAAATGTTGATGAAATTTAATAAAATCATCTCTTCGGCTTGCACTATTACACAAATGGTAACTTAAATCATATATTTATCTATTTTATCTGGCATAACAATTTTTGATACAGCAGTATTTTGAAATTGTACCAAATGAGTCGTGGTACTACCACGCTAGCAACTGAGTCTTAAATGTATCAAAGAATGTTCAATTGTACCATTTTTGCCAACACTTCAGAATCTTTAACATATCCCCACAAAAAATAATCTAGTGGTGTTAAATAGCATAATAGGGGCGGGCTAATAACAGCTGATTTTCGTGAAATTATACGATTGGCAAATATGGTTTGCAATAATTTCATTATTTCGGTATGACATGAGTCAAAGTCCTGTTGGAATAACCTATCAATACTATCTATATCTTCAATAGTAGGGCCAAGTTTAGTTGTTAAGGTCTATCGAAATTGTCATCCTCGCATTTCCAGCTGAGTTTTTAAAAATAAATATTGCCCATATTGCGCATCATACGTTCAGTATACAAAAGCTTCTCAACCATTTCTCTTGCATTTTCAGAATCAAAAATGCTGGCAAATGAAAATAGGCTTCGTCTGAAAACTCAATGTAGCTCTTACAGATCCACTATTATCAAAGTGAATTTTTGATATTTTAATGCAATTTTCTAGCAAAATTAAATTCATTGTAAAAATGCCAAAAATTCTACTACTTTTACTTGTACATATATCAACAAGTTAAATGTTGTAAAACAAAGTTCTTGTTGAAAAGTTATTTGTTTGAATAGGCCTGTTTTAAAATTTATTTAAATATTTATAAATTTCCCAATAAAACCATACATGTTTGTCTAATTTAAATATAAATCTATTTACATAAAGTTTGTTATATGTTTGACATACTTCTAATTCAATATACATATGTACCTTGGAAAACAAGTTGATTGCAATTGAGGAATTATATAATATAATATTCCCATAAACTTATTTCAATTTAAATTTAAATTTGTTTTAACCAAAAATATAAATTGATGCAATTCCATTAAGAATTCACCTTGAATTCTTCAGTATCATTTGCCATGTAAATGCATCCTTTAGTACTCAATATGCTGTTTATTGTTTTTGGGTAAAATCCTACTTAAACCTGAGAAAAACAAACAAAAATAAAATCAGATACACATGTGAGTATTCTACATACAAGTAGTATGAATGGATGAAAAGAGAGAGAGAGAGAGAAAGAATCAATTTCTCAAATGCACTCCATATTCCTTTATCGAGTAAATAGTTGTGTATGTGGGCTACATATTAAAACAATGCAATCAGCACCTCAATGACTCCTGTACTGGCTTAAACTCTGAAAAGTACAAGGCAGACAAACGACTACAACAATATCTGAAACTGTCAGTTAAGCGTACAGTACACGGTGGGACGTTTGGAAAAAAATATGCTGCTACAATCTTATAATATTTTGTGAGGTTTACAAGCTTTTCACATTCGATGTGATAACTTTGCTTCATTATGTGTTATATTTTCAAAGAATATTTGAAAGATTTATTTGCTCATTTGGTTCTGTAACAATTGTATCATTATAAATGTCGGCAGCAAACTAAGCTCCTTCCCTGCAAAATATAAAATTACTTTTGCCTACAATATTTGTAACTAAATGAGTATTAAATTAATACTTTAACATTTGAATACTTCTAAGTAATGCATAGGGTATGTAATAGTCTTGAAAAATTAGCTATTCCTTAATTGCAACTTATTAGCAAGTACTTGCAGTATACTAACATTTATTTTGCCATATAGCCCACTGTTGTTATGTTACAAATTACCAAATACTTCGAGCATTATGCTGCACTTACTGTATACTAAATGGAGTACATGCAATATAGCAAATTTGAACTGTATGTGTTTGGATGGATGTGGAGGTGGCAACATGTGTTACTGAACAAAGTTTACATACATACATACATACCTTATGTACTCGTATACTATATTAACAAAGTCTCTGTATGTGGTTATTTTAACTTGCTGCTGATAAAAACAAATTAACAATGATGGTGTAATCGGAATTTTGCGGAAAAAACTGTTATTGTTTAAAAATAACAATACATTGCACAACACTGCTCTTATACAATACACTAGTTACCTTTAAGGCTACTGGTATCTAATGAGGTAGTGTATTAAGTTATTGCTTAAATTTTCTTTTGTTATAATTATTTCAGTATTTTAAACAGTGCAATTATAGAGACATTTGAATTAGTTTCTAAATCACCCGAATAATTGCAATTTCTTCGCAAACGCTATGATAGTAGTTTTATCTAGGGCTTTCATTCAATTTGAATTATATGCATTTCATACATACATAAGTATAAACCCTCTATATGAAGTTTATTGAGAAAATTATCAATTCGGACAGACTTAGTAGACATGCAAAATTTTAATTAGATCCAGTGGGGAGAACCTAGCGTAATAATGAGAACAGTGAAACTGACTGATGCCCTAAAAGGCGAGATCTTCGTGTGGGACTATAGAAGTTACTTCCTCAATATATATAGCTGTTTCGTTTGATGAAACTAATATTTTGTATTAATTTATTTGTGTGTAATTTGCATTTGTCGTAAAGAAATCTACCACTGTTCGTAATTGAAAGAGTATTAGTAGTTTAGATTAACCATGATAAACAGATGTTCCAGCCCTGGAAGCACTTACTAATCCTAACATGGACATTAGTGCCCATACTGCAATGATATTCAAAAAACTTCTTATATAGATTCCATAGTGCCGGATAGAGTTTTCAAAAATCGCATCCGCTTAATCGTTTTTTTTTTTTGCATACATTTAGAAAAAATTATTCAACAAGTGGGTTTTCCAAAATCAATTTCAACTAATTTCAAGGTATTTTCTTTTATCAACCAATTTTATTAAGAACATTTACTTATTTCATGACTCATTTTCCTAATTTGGCATAGAATTAACATATATTTCATAATTTTCCTTAATAAGATTTTTGTATACACTCGAATTTGTTATTTGTTTCCCTTTCAATTGATGACCGATTTTTTCATCTCAAACCGTGTTCGAAACCGGTTTTTTTAAAATGCAATTTTTTGAAAAACCCGTACCAGGTTTTCTAATAAAGTCGGTTTTTGGAATACTTTAGTGCCGGACAATGACCGAAAAGTCGAAGAATAATATCAACCTCTTCCTCATTCTGCAAACACCTGCAAAAGTCATTATAAGAGTACAAAAGTATTTAAGCATGAATGCCACTTAAAGGACATGATTTTTTACATGTATAAGCTTTGTAATGTTAGGAGAGATCTTTGTTATTGTAGAGGTATATACACTTCCTTATGTTATCTGGGCCAGCTCATTGCTGTTGCTGTAGACAACGGAATGCCGCATAGGAAATCTATATCTCCTTTTGATATCATAGCACCTCTTTCCTTCAATTATCAGCAATACAGTTGCCTATTAAGACCCTAAGTCCACGCACTCATGTGAGCACGGCTTTATAATGTCTTGCCGTCCCAATCAAGGATGTCTGCTGAATCAGATACATTCTTTTTCCAATTGCGTTCGGATATGTTAGCACTGTTTAAACGGTTGTGGGAGATTGTAGTATATGTCTATTGGGCTGGTTGGTCTTAAAACAGTACGTTCTAGGGTGTCCGTTAATGGTAGCTATTGTAATGACAATTTCGTAAAAATTTGAGAGGATAGGATCTTTCTTATCTAACGAATTCAATGTGCATTCAGACATACCACAATGCGAATGGTGCATTCTTTCTTGCTGTTCTTCATCATCATGCAAATTTTTGGTATATTCAGGCATACTGAAAGGCTCTGTTCGTTTGATATCACACTAATCAAGGTTATTTTCGATTTATCATAAGTCTCCATTCCTTGCCTTCATTTTCTCTTCATCCTCAATGAATTCAAGGTTAATTCAGATGTAACGCAAGGCTGCGCTCTTTGTTTTACAGTTCTTGCACATCAAACAAATTCAGGACTACCGTGAGACCCGTTTCTTTCTCTGATTCTTATCATCTTCCTACTATACTTCTTTTCATATCCTTACTTTATATAGTTTATTTAAATAACAAACTTGGGCTGGTCCTTCAAAGTGGAAAATTCTCAACTGACGACCAAGATTATTAATTTATTGGAGCACTATTCAAACGATAAGAAATAAGAGAACTTGAGTAATGTTAGTAAGTAATACGCGTTCTTCAATAATAACTCATACATTTTCAGACGATTGGCCAGTGAATTGAAGACAAAAATTTGAAGCATTAATTTCAGCGAATTTTTCAAAGAATGGTGGCTGTCTCTAATGGAAATAGCTGGGCGTTGGCAAATATCCGTATGTGGATTCTTGGACATGAGGAAATTTATGGAAACTGCAAAACCAATGCACTTCTGATTGCTGGCACCGATCTAAATTTTAATAAGCAGGGTGTGATATTGGCTCTCTCCAACGAGAGATAAACAAGTAATTTAATACCTACATAAACTTTATCTCATTGCCTAATAAAGGTGTAAGAGAGGGCCCACTTTTAAGGAACTTTAAAATAAATTTGCCTTTGCGCGACTTCTGTTGCAATTGTAACAACAAAAAAGAAGAGAACACAACTGAATAACTTTTTTGTCTTCGTCCCATATATAGGAACTTGAGACGTAGAATGTTTGATCAACTAATAAATATTATTAACTAGTTTACAGTATCCATTATATACTAGCATCTGGAATAGATCTAGTCCTATCATCTGTTCAACGAGTGATGTGGTCGTTTTCAAAATGGAATCAAAAGATTCCACTTGAATGCTTGCAGGCAGCAGGCAACCACGTAAACCAAATAGCCAAAGTATTGTTAGCAATTGTATTTCTAATAACAATGTTTTGTGTGACGACTGGAAAGAGAAGGTGGTCAGAAAACATAAGATGAATATTGCGATTCACACAATGTATCACAATGTGATCTTTTTTACACCAGAGTGAGCTATGCTTCGGGCAGTTGGCAATTAAGATAAACATCATAGTCTTTCTAGTCACTTTTAGATAAAAATTTAAAACTAAATAGCCAAAGAAAAACACTTCCTCTCTCTTTTTACCTAACGCTAGTGGAATTTTTTGGAAAACTCGACATTCTTTGCTTAAAGATTTTATTTAAAATAAAACTTTGATTCTTACAGTCTAATTCATAAAAACTTATCAAGGGTTTATAACAGGCTTATAAAGCAATATCCATACAAAATTTGCTTTATCAGCCTGTTATAAACCTTTAATAAATTTTATGAATAAGGGGGTTAATTACTAAATAAATTGTTGCCTTGCTAATAGCAGTTTGCCATTACTCGTTTAAATTACTGCATCTACTGATTTTTATACCACGTTATACACCAACATCCATGTTATTTTAAGTTTTCATGATGTTGTATGTGTTGCATCATCGTATCTATCAACATTTTATTTTCAACTCATATTAATTTAACTTTTTTTCTCATTTTTTTCCTCCTCCATCTGAACTTTTGCTACCAACAATAGTTTGTAATTCACAAAAGTTTTCATATTCTATGGCGACATATTGTCAACTCGGCAGAATTTGTTTCACGAATTTCACAGAAAAAAATTTATAATTTTTTTTTTAAATAAATAAATCAAAAGTTTTGTCCCAGTATTTTGAAGCAGATTTATAATACAGCGTAATAAAAATTACATTCGTACTCTTGCTGCATCACTTTCAAACAAAATGAATTGTTTGTTCGTTGTACAAATGGACAACATTGTTGTTGAACAATTTAGAGCAGGCAGGGATGCAACTATAGTATTTACTTTAATAGGAAGTGTAATAATGAATATGTTATTTAATAAATTGCTCATATGAATGTGTATTTTCAATAGAAATTTCATATTTTAAAGATTTGTATATATAGTGTTGACATTTTTCGTTAAAAAAAGACGTTGACAGGTTTTTTATTGTTAAATAAAATTTTAAATTATTTGTTGTATTCTAAAAAAAAAGTTCAACATGAAACTAATAGAAAGAATTATCCTTCCACAAATAACCACAATATAGCAGCCTTAATCTTTTGCCTTTTAAACCCACAACATATTTCAATTTAGCATGGGATTGTTTACCTAACCAGTCCTTAGTATATTGCTGAAGGATAGTATCCTCTGGTATATCTGCCGACCCATCATGGAGTTGTTGACCTAACTAGTCCGAGACAATATCAGTTAATATGCATATACAGTTTCTAATTCCTATTAGTTTCCGCTAGACTTGTACTTAATAGTTCAATTCATTAACCGCTCAATTTAGTTCATAATTCAATCACTAGTTTCAGCTTTAAACTACCTACTTATTTGTAGAATAACAAATACCGAGTGCTTCCGGATGGAAACAAATTTAATTATTTGAACAATTCTTATAATAAAATAACTCATAAACGTAAACGTAATTTTTCTCATTTATTTAGCTGATAATTGCTTTATACAGCAACAATAGCGGACGCTATCATGTTTGGCTAAAAATTTGTCAGCACTCTGTCAACGTGTAAACTATAGGATGTTTTTATTAGATGTATAAAACTTTAAGTAGGCAACACTTTTTAACTGGCGGCCATTTTGTCGGCTGTCAAGTAATTTATGTTTGAAGACGCTAGTCTACGCCGATAATGCTGCGAATGTTGTCCTCCAAGTTGTCAATTGTTTCGGGCTTAACGGCGTAGACTAGCGACTTCAAACATAAATCACTTGACAGCTGATAAAATGGCCGCCAGTTGAAAAAGTGTTGCCTACTTAAAGTTCAATGCATCTAAAAAACACCCAATATTAGAAGAAAGTTGTATGGAAGTCATATGAATACAACTTTTAATTCAATGAAAATAATTAAAACAAGTTAGAGAGTACCAACAAAGTGACTAACTCCAAGTCCATTCATATAATACCCTACACCTATCTAATATATGTGCAAAAAAAGTTGTTCAGCAATGGGCGTTATATGGAAGCAATGACCTATTATAGACCGATCATCCAAGAATTTGGTGGCGTGATATACAAACAGTTTTAAAAGAAAGTGATTTCCGAAAGGGTTTTTATATGGGAGTTATGACCGATTATGGACTGATCATCATAAAATAGGACCGAATAATTTGTGTATATATGAAACATATTTGTGTTGATACCAAAAATTTAAGAAAGCTATGTTTTCTAAAGTGATTTTCAGAAGTGGATCTTATATGAGAACTATGGTCAATTATGGACCGATTTGCACAAAATTATTATGTGATTAGGCTTAATGTACAACTTATTTGTGACGAAATATGTTTGGATACTTGAATAAATTAGATATTTATGAGCGATAAATCCCAATTTCGAGAGGACATTTGTGTGAAGACTAGATGAAATAGTAAACTGATTTCAACCAAATTCAATCCCAACCGTCTTAGGGCCGAGTAAAAGTCTCATAATTAAATTATCAAAATACAGTAGTCGCTCGGTTGTATGAACTAATTCAAACAGAGCCGCTTCACTAAATGAAGAAGTTCACATAATCGAGACAATATTAAATAAGTAATTCACATGTTTTTTATTACATTAAGTTTTTATTTTCAATGAGTTTTTTTTTTAGATAGACTGTGTTCACTTGTTAGAACCTCATGTGTTAAAATTTTGTTGTTCACTATTTTGAATGTTTATATAACAAAATATTCATACTACTGTATATTCAAAATCGCGACTTGCACTCTGGCCACAAGGCTAACATGGACAGCCAGCAAGACGAACGGACGAACATCGTTTAATCGACTTAGAAAGTGATTCTGAGTCGATCGGTATACTTTAGGGTGGATGTTAAACTAATATTATGTGACTTTACAAACATCAGCACAAACCCACTACTATGGCGGTGTAGGATATAAAAATTAGAACATGAAACCTGTTCTATTCTGTTCATCCCAAATTTTAAATTTTTCCACCGTTTTGCTTCTTCCTTAATTTTGTGCTGGGAGTAATAAAGACAATTTGAAAAAATTTCCATATTACATGTCAATTACTTAATCACATGAGTAATTGCCTGTTGTTCCTTGTGTTTCTGCAACAATTTGTTGCATTTTTTTCAATTTGTGTTTATTTGTCACATTTGAATTTTATGAATGTTGGTTGTTGAGGCTTTGCATTGTTGTTTCCTGTTTGATGTATTTTTTAGACTTAACTTTTCACTCGGGAACTTTTTTTCACATTTTGCTGATGCTTGTTGGTTTAACTGAAAGCCAATTATTATACATATTTAAATGTATCATAAGGAAAATATCACAGAATCATGAAATTGTATACATACACATATAAATAAATATACATACCTAGTCCTATGTGTTGCAATAACATATGAAACAAATAAATATCTATGAATGTATGTGTTAAAGCCCTGCAATGCACAGTGGAACAGATGAACAATATTTTGGTAATATCAAATCAATGACATGAAATTTCACCTAGACATAGCAGATAAATATTAGAGTTTAAGTTTTGACGTCCAAGACCACAAACTCTGCAGAAATGGCGTTTTGGGCTCCTACATTGACACCACAAACATGCACAAATTTTAAACGATTTTAATATACTTATAGGTCTACAATACAGCTTACGTTTCTATTTATCTTTTATAGAAATACGAATTAGCTAATTAGCATATTTTAATTTGCTCGGAATAAATAAAAAGAACGATATAATTCAATTTTGTATTTAAGACATTATTGAATTTTATTTTAAACACCATTTTCCTAGTAGTTTGTTTTAGTCCAGGAAAGTGCTAATAATGGGTCTTGCAAAGCACTGAACTTTATTTAAAAAATAAATTATTGGAAAACTTTGAAAATAAGGAAAAACAAGTATGAAAGTATAGTCGGTCAAGCCCGACCATATAATACCCTACACCCAGTATATGTATAAAACAGTTTTTCAGAAATGGGCATTATAGGTTATTGTGAACCGATCGTCCAAAAATTTAGTGTCATGATTTCTGTGACAATAAATATTATATATGTTAAACTTTAACTCGATATAAATACTTTTAAAAGATTTATGGATTTATTTTTATACGAGTTTCGACTAATTATGGACCGACCATTATAAAATTAGGTGTCATCATTTCTGTATACATGAAACTTATTTTTGTTGAATTTTATTTAGATACCAACAGTTTTAAGAAATTTATGGTCGTTAAAGTGATTTTCGGAAGAGGGCCTTATATGCTACGAGTAATTATGGACCGATCTGCACAAAATTTGTTGATGTGATTTGGCTTCATTTACCACTCATTTGTGATTAAATTTGTTTGGATACTTGCATAATTCAAACATTTATGATCGGTAAACCTCAATTTCGGGAGGACATTTGTATGGGGGTCAGGTGAAATAATGGACCGATTTCCATTAGTTTTAATCCCATCCGTCCTTGGGCCGAAAAAATATCACGTACTAAATTTTATCCAAATACATATCTTGAAAATTGCGACCTATACTCTGCGCACAAGCTTTACATGGACAGCCAGCCAGCCAGACGGACGGACGGACATTGTTAAATCGACACAGAAAGTGATTCTGAGTCAATCGGTATACTTTAAGGTGGGTGTTGGACCAATATTTCTGGGCGTTACAAATATCAGCACAAATCCAATATACCCTCCCCACCAGAGACAAGAGTAGGAAGCGAAAAACAACGACGTGGTTTGCTGAGTGTCTTAAGGTACGGTAACATTTGGCTAAGAAATGGGCTTCAGGAAGCCGAACTAAAAGCTCTTATTCCCTAGTAGATACCTTTATTGAACAAACAGAATGTTAAATTTGTATTTTGCTAAGAAACATCTACACCGGGAAAACTGGGAAAGTTTGCTTTATTTAGAAGTTAAACTTGTTTCGTTCTGATGGCAAAACCACAAAATAAAGAATTTGATCGCAGGTATAACCAAAAAACCAAGAAGCAAGGATAAAGTTCCTTAATGATATATGGTTGTGCTGGATAGACGGACAAATTAGCGCTGTGTATTACGTTAAAATTTTGGTATTTGGGATATGATACCAAACATAAATCTAAGCTAGTTTAAGCAAAACTAAGTCCATGCTATGGAGTGGCCGCCACAATATCCAGACTTAAACGCTATTGAATACCTATAGAGTTTGAATCAACAATAGCCTTTTCAATCTCTCGAATCTAAAAACGTAGGGCTACAGCTGTTCCAAAACGATGGCAAGTCAATTGTTTTATTTGATGTGTTTCGGGTAAATTCAGTTTTCAAATGATTAACAAGTCACCTGTTGCCTAACCACACTTAAATTTCATAAGGAAGGCTTGCATATTACAGATCTCTTAAGACTTTTAGTGGTTGCCCATTATGAATAATCCGATTGCCAAGCGGCATCTAGTTTTTCTAAACATTTATTTAGTGATTCAGTCTTACGATTTTACAAGAACTCTTTAAGTCCTTTTATGCAATATTTTTGCTTCGTTTTGAGTCGAGAAGAGCTGTGCAATTGCCACTCTCTACCAAATCTTTTTTTTTCATTTAAGAGCCATTCCACCATTATATCTAATTAGCAAGTTGAACAGGCAGTTTAAGTTGACTATCCAAATTGATAAGAGACTAATCGATATTTTCTGGTGTTCTAAGCGGTATGTTTTCAGAACAATGTGTTCATAAATATTTTCTATATTTAATGTAATTTATACTTGCACTTGTTGTCGCTAAATTACCAGTCGGGAATACAATTTGTAGGGGGAACGATATAATAACAATTGTGGGTAAGTGATCTGATGACAATTCTAAAGAAGATTAAACTTAAATCATTTCTCTTGCGATATATTTTTATTACTAGACAATCAATAACATCCGGTTACTTCTGTGGGCCAGTAGGCCAGTAAGTAGGTATCCGTTCAAAATAAACTAATGAATAAAATTTATACAGATCCCTTTCATATAAGTAGAACTAGAATCAGCAACATAACTAGTTCTGTGTCCGCTTCCTCTCGCCTGTACTTACTTAATGCAAATATCTCACTATCGATTATGTTGACGAAAGGTAATGCAGAGGTAGACAGTTGACACCAGCTGCAGTATTTAAAAAACAAATAATACATTACACTAATTTTCATGAAACCAATGATACCAAGAGTCCAAGTAACATTATAGCTATTAAAATTGACAAGTTATAGCCTTTAAATCTGCTGGTTGCCTTCTTGTGTGAGTGAGTGTTTGTAAGTTTTGCACTTTGAAACTAAAATAATACAATAATATTTTATTCAACTAAAATTTCTACTAACACTAATTATAGAGGAAACATTGTCTGAAAAACTTTATTCCTGGATATCCTGTGGTCTTTTGTTTCACTATAGTAGAAACAATAACAACAACAACAAAAACTTTATATTTATATATGTGGTTGTACAATGACAACAGAAAGGAGTAAACTACGAGAAACAACTATTACTCGGCATTTTTGTTGCCACTAGAGTTTTTATTCCAGAATGTTTTTTTTTTTCAACAAGTTTCCTCTTGATTTTTCTTACAAAACGAGTATCAGCGATATTATTCTACTTGTTGTGGTATTTTATATACTTTTTATACAATATACATATGTAAGTATAAATATGTATTTTCTTTGTGGCCAGTTTGCTAGGACTAACTTATGTACATATCTCCACTCTTACCTAGATAATCCAGTAAATGTCATTTACGTTAATGTTTTTAAATAGTTTGTTAATAACATGAGAAACTCATACTAAAGTTTTAGAGTTGTTCTTTTAGTTAAAACAGAAATACAATAGTTTTTTTTTCATCCCAGGCAGTGCAACAGTGTGGTTAAGTAGCAGCAACATGGTATGATGAGGAACATTAAGAACAAATATGGTCATTTATACCTCAAATTTTAAAATGAGTTTTAAAAATAAGCAAAATAAGTTTTCTACGGTCGACTTAAATATGACAATAATCCATTTGTATTTTGAAATATGCAGCAGTTTTCGTAAGAATATACTTTCGTTTTAGCATTAAGACTCATTTAAGTCCCGGTTTACATTATGAAATTTTTGTCGCTGCGATTCTTGTCGTATCTTCTTTAAAATTGTATTTGCGTCTACATTGTGAGATTTTTGTTGCAGAGATTTTTTGTGGATGTATACATGTTTTTATATATTTTTTGACAATTCCTTTTCAAAATAAACAAAAAAAATTTTAAATAAACACATGTATTTGATTGTAGCTAGCACATACATACATACATACATGTATGAAAATAAAAAACAACGAATGAGCCCAGCATACCATTCTAGGAGCGCTTCGAAAAAGGAGTCAGAAAAGAGTCCAACAAAAGAGCATTGTTGGAGCGCTCCGAAAAAGGAGTCAGAAAAGAGTCCAACAAAAGAGCATTTTGGGAGCGAAAGAAAAATTTGCTTGTTACTGTCCTGAGTCGGCACGCAGTATGACTCAGAAATTCCACTTAATTATGTGTATACCAAAGTGTTGTTGTCCTGTTATTTGTGCTTTAAACAAAAAAAAACATAGCTGTACCACACAAGAATGATAAAAAACAAGATTACACAGAGCCCACAAAAACCTTCATGAAAGACTCTTTTCTGACATTATCTAAGAGCTCTTTCTGACGGACCATTTTCGAATGTAATGACCCTCTTTTCTGAAGGTTTTAGGAGCAATTATGATTGTATTTTGGGCTCATAACGAGCGTTAACGCTCCGAAAAAGGTGTCAGAAAAGACTCTTTTTCGGACATCACGAGTACATGCATATGTGTACTTCTTTTAATACGACTCACCGCTCTCGCCTACAAAGCAAGAATCGCAGCGACAAAAATTTCATAATGTAAACCGGGACTAAGTAGGTTCACATAATGTACCTTTATACATATAAACATACTTACTTACCTTCTTTACATTCCCTGGATTCATAGTAAATTACTTTGTCAACTACCTGTTACCGTTTTCAATAATGTTAAAAGTTTGTGTTTGCTCTTGGCTTAGTAAAGAACAAAAGTTTTAAAGATTTTGCGTTTTTTTTTTGTTTTTTTTTTTGTTTTTTTTGTTCGCTTTTCCCTGTATTTTTTTCTTTTTTTTTTTGTACTATTTAACTTAAACAAATACTTAGACTAGAAAAGCAGTAAAGTGCTCGCATGAACACAAAGTACAAGTAAGTAGTTTAAGAGGAAATTAATGTTTGTTTAACTGCATTTACTCACATACATACATACTTAGTTTTACTTGTACTTGCTCTTGCACTTATTTTTAATAAACTTTTTATTTTAATGATATTAATGTAAATATTTGTGTTTTATATGAAATTAACTCATTTACATATAATTATAGAATGCACAAAAAGGTAAACTTTAATAAAAGATTCCATGAAATATGTTTACATAATTTAAAGTTCTCTTTGTGCAATGAGGGAATAATTGTATGTCTTCTTTAGATATTTACTACCTGTGGAGTGTTTACAATGCTTAATACATGAAATGAGTTTCAGGAATCCAGATGTAAACCTATTTACTGATTTATTAGGATATAGTAAAGTTTATGTTTCACAGACATATTTTCAAACAGCTTGCAATAATTATTATATGCCATTTTAAGTATTCCCTAAAGCAAGTACAAATCATCGAGAAATTACAGTAAGCGTGGCTAAAAGAAAAGAAATTAATGTTGCTAAACTCAAAACTACTGTTCATTTGTGGAAACATGGTAAAACTTTGCGTGAAATCGGGCATATAGTTGAACGAGGATACTCATATATCCAGAGAGTGATAAATAACTTTAAAACTACTGGAGTTTTGGTACCAAGCCTCGTTCTGGCCGTCCACCAAAACTAACTGAACGTGAAAGAAGAGCTGTAGTGCAATCGGTGAGAGTAAATCCCAGATTATCTGCATCCAAAATTGCTGAAAATATTAACGTGCAATTTATTAAGAAAGTATCGAACGACACTGTGCGCAGAATTTTCAGAAAAGCTAAATATAAGGGTCATGTAGCACGAAAGAAGCCATTGGTTCTTTCATTGGTGAACCGACAAAAATGAATTGCCTTTGCTAAAGAGCATATAAATAAGCCCCCAGAGTTTTGGAAAAAAGTACTTTTTACAGATGAGAGCAAATACTGCATATTTGGCATCAAAGGACGTCAACTTATATGGAGAAAACCCTGTACTTCCTTGGATCCCAAAAATTTAAAACTAACTGTGAAACATGGTGGTGGTGGAGTAAAGGTTAGGGGTTTGTATGGCGAGCATGGGAATTGGACATCTATGGTATTTACTGGAACGGAGAATACGCAGCCACGTGATTACATCAAAGGAGATGCTTCAAACCGTACTGTCGGAAGAATGGGCTAAAATATGCTCCGAATATATAGAAAAATTGGTTGCATCAATGCCAAAACGCCTCAAAGAAGTTCTGGAACGACGAGGCTATCCGACCTCTTACTAAACTGAGCTCTAATTTGAGATAACATTTCGAATTTTCTTATTTGATTTTCTGTAAACTAAGTTTTTTTATTTATTGAATTCGTAGTAGTTTTGTTAATTTTAAAATATTTCTTTTACAACAGTTTTGTGTTCTTAAATATATTACAATTTCATTAAAAACCTTTCCTTTATTAATAATTTTATTTTTGTACGCAAAACTAATACTTAAATTTGATAATCGAACTTGTACGCAGACTATGCTGCCTAGTGTATGTAGGTGTACACACAAAGCATCAATCTTTGCCATACTCGTCAAAATCTAACTATAATTTTGTATTAATATTCCATTCTTAGGTGCTGTAAATACACCTAATTCTGTTTTTACACGGTTTGAAAATAAACAAAATTTATACGATTGTATGCCATTTATGTAGCTCGCGTCAAAATCTTTTGGGCTTAAATTATTTTTGGTTAAATTAATTTTTTGCGAAATATGTTCTTATCACAAATTTAGGGGAATTCCCTTTTTGTGAATACAAGCAAAATTTACTGGTCAGAGCAATTGTAAATAGCACAAATTTATGGGAAGTCCCTTTTAGTGCATACAATCAAATGAATTTGTCATACATAATTTTTTTTACATTACTCTTAATCTTAGAGTACATATATTTTTTTCTCTAATAACTATGCTTGTGTAAAAGCACATTGCATATGTATATATGTATGTGATTTAATATTATAAACCTGAATAGTTGTTCTTAAAAAATTCTTTTTTTTTTAATAATTTCAATAGGTTTTAGAGATAAGGAACCAGTCACCTATTTTGTATATGATCAATGTCTTTTCCCCGGAACCAATTACCGTGTAAAAACAGAATTAGGTGTAATTACAATTGAAGTCGATAACAAGTTTTCTCGATTTATTTCAGAGATGAACATACATACATATGTATGTACATATACGAATTGTTGTAGATGGGATCTCATCTCGACAAGTTAGAGATTAATATATGTAGGTGTATCGCAAAGCATCAATCTTTGCCATACTCGTGAAAATCTAACTATAATTTTAATTATAAATCAAACCTATTGGAGATCGGTGATAGCAATGAGGAAAAACCTGAATGTGGTTGTGCGAAAATGGCGAAAATGTTTTATGTATTGTGACAAAATAGCAAGCGGCAGATCTTGGGTGCTGTAAATATTATTGAATTAAAAGAAGATAATAGTACATTGTATATACAGAGTTATGTCCTGTGTTGGGTTTCTTAACTCGGTGTTGGAAATACTTTCTCATTGGAACTCCCGTGTATGGGCCGGTACTTAAAATATTATATTGGTACTTCTCGACTGCATATATGTAATACGCGTTTTTTAACACTCTCTCTTGTCATTTTAAAATTTAAATATATAAAAGTTCAAAATGAAGTACTACTCCGTCTATTATACTTCTTATAAACAGTTTATATGTTACAGTAACAATTGTGAGTGACCTGATGATAATTCTAACGATCATTCAACTTAAATCATTTCTCCTGCGATCTATCATACTTCTTATATATGTACATATAATGCATTACAAAAGTATTGAGAATATACTGAGTGCTAGTTTAAACCGAAAAAAATCTACAGGAATGTTAATGTCCCTACTTCTACCAAGCTTCTAGAAATATTTGATAACTGTAGA
The DNA here is from genome assembly GCA_950370525.1 of Bellardia bayeri. NCBI lineage: Eukaryota > Metazoa > Arthropoda > Insecta > Diptera > Calliphoridae > Bellardia > Bellardia bayeri. The sequence goes on from OX493267.1 coordinate 90,156,024, forward strand.
GTGCATCTTCAGAATCTTATAACGATTAAGCAAATATCTTACAATGATTAGGAGCTTGTCAACATTCTTTTTAAGTTTTATAGCATGATACCCAGACAAGATCTTTTCCAGAGAAGGTCCTCTTGCAGCGAAAAAAACGGCCCTGTACTTTGGTAATAGAGTGGTATAAAAATAAACAAAAAATTTTAAGGATTTAATTTAAAATGTTTACTTTTTTCAGTTGTTTCAAAAAGAAAAGTTCTTGGGTGCAAATAAACTAAAACACTTTGTTTTAAATCCTTTGTATCCTTTCTGAAAGAAAAAAAATCTCATTATCCTTGTGTTCCATGCACACATAATAAGCAAATATGTATTATTTTGCAACACTTTATTTTTCTTCCCTTTTTTGTTTCTCGTATTTGCTGCAAATAAACGTGTAGTAAACTAAACACATCAAAAGTTAGTTACCATTTTACCACAATTTATTTATTTTTTTCATTCTTTCAATTCTTTTCACAATATTTCTTCCTTTGCAGGCTATTTTTTGTTCTTTTATTTTCAATTCGTTTATAGTTTTTGTTTTTTAATGTTACATAAACACTACAAAATGTGTTTAGATTTTCATTTAACCATCTTGTGTATGTTTTAAATGAACACACCAAACTACAAGAACAAAGTTCACACATTCACACAAACGCAACAAACACACAACACACAGAAAGAAATATGAGAAAAAGAGAAAAGGAAATAAAGCACAAAATGAAAAAAATATATTGAAAAAAAACAAGAGTAAAGCTATGTATAGACGGTCGTAAGATATTACATCGTTGTCAGATCTAGCAATGTACTGACATTGAAAAATTGTTAGCAAAAGGTAAATTGTCAGTTCAGACGACTGTAATAAAAATAATAATTTCATTGGCACACAATTGTCACACAATGAATTTATCTGTCAACCGAAATTGTTTTTTCAAAATGTTATTAATGCACACTTGTTTGTTTATGTATGTATATACAGAGTTGCATTTAGAAATAATTTCTATGACAATGCTGTCATTGGCAGATGCATAAACTTGGCACATATGACAATGAAAAGTGTTTGACAAGTGTCTTAAAACAATGACAATGTGTTTACACAATTGTTAGATGTCTGACAATATTTTTGTCTTGCAATGTCCTGAAAATGTTTTTTCTTACAACGTTGGAAGACAAAAATTGTTGTTAGACATTTTCTGAACATTTTTCGGACAACGTTGTAATATCTGACGACCGTCTATACATAGCTTAACTCTAGTTCTTCATATATACACAACAGTGATGAGAAATATAAACTGTACCAAATATTTAATAGTCGTACTACGTAGTGGCAGGATTCGTAAATTCGTTCAGATCAGAATCTAGATGAGTCTAAAGGTTCGATCACACTTGACAAATATTTACTAACGATATCGAACGATAACGTTCGCTTAGATAAGACTTAGGACACAAACTTTTTATCGTATCTATTTTTACTCAATTAAGTTTGTTTATTCCACAATCAAGTTTGTGTCTTAAGTCTTATCTAAGCGAACGTTATCGTTCGATATCGTGGGCCAAGGGGTTAAAAAAAGCGTAACTACTTGTTTTAAAACAGATTTATTTGACGTTGTTCACTCTTACTAGATCAAACAGCATCAAATAAAATAAGACTTGTTCTAAATAAAAGAAGTTTATTTTAATTTAAAGTAATCATAATATAATATAAAGTTCTTAAATAATCATATGATGATTTCAAGTAATCATAAAATGGTCTAAAGTAATCATATTATGATAACGCTATAGCGAGTGGCCTATGTAACCTAACCTATCCAGAAACTTATTAACACTACGGGCATAAATTGTCACTTCACCTATAAGTATTTTCTCTTCGGTCTTGCCATATTCTGCACTTAAATATTTATAAATACGTTCACAAAATATTACTCAAACGATCAGTTTTTCAGTGTTGAATACAAGTTACATATCTTACCTATTAAAGTTAAATCGACCATGATTTACCTAATTGTACTTACATTTTGTCTTCAACATTTGTTTAACCTTTTACATTTCCAAAACGTACCAGTAAAAGTACAATTGTACCACATTCTCAATCCCGACAAACAGTAGGTACGTATTTATGTTTTTATATAGATTTTGTATTAGCAAAAAAATAAAAGAAAATTATTTTTGCTGTTAGTGTGAGAGTTCATACTGTATTCACACTCATGCATACATACAAATGACTCGTAAGTGTTGAAGAAAAACATGCAACATTGTTTTGCAAAATTATTACCATAAAATGGCAGTGATTTATTTGTGTTCAGTGAAAAGTTCCGTTTCCTTTTTTATCCACATCTTGTAGTTTTGTATACGATAGGATATTTCATTCATTCAACGAACTATTGCAACACAAAACAGAATGAAACATAACAGAACAGAACAAAAAACACTTGGTGCACTCAGAACTGTGCACACAGCAACTTAAGATGGTTTTGTTTTAGATTTTGTAATTTTTGTATTATTTCCTCATTACTTGTTTTATTTTCATTTTTGTATTTATTTTTTATTTTTGCTTGCAAGTTTGCACGAATGATTTTCTACTCGTATTGCTCCTTAATAATGTTGGCTATGAAACAATTTTTCTGGTTAGATTGCTGGAATATTTAAAACATTGCTAGCACAACTGTTTAAGTTTAAATTAGTCTAAGAGGAAATCGAAAATGAGATATTTATCAAATTGCTATTATTTTACATCAAAATACTATAATTTTTGTAAACAATGCATAAGACTTATTGTGGAGCTTTTTATAGGCGAGATTAAATTTAAAGAGATTCAGAGATTGCCGTGTGTTGCAAGATATAAAATGTTAGGTATTTCATAGGTTTGAAAGCAAATATTTATTTATCTATTGAGAAGGATTTGTTTTTTTAATTACAATGTAAATTTAGATCTATTTGGGCATTCTGGGAAGTCGAGACAAGACGCGGTCTTGACAAGCCATCTATTTGTTTACTTACCGAACATATTGCTTGTCCGCTCGTGTAGACATCTTGTGTCGATATTATGTTCTTATTCCAACATCATCTAACATCAAATATTATTTTTACACAAAAAGTGTGTCACAAAGTAAATTATGAAAATGATTACCGACACGTTTTCCCCACACAGCAGAACATGAACAAATTTATTTCCGTAATTCGGCGACGCTTTATTTATGTGCACACAAATTGATGGCTAATCAAGACGTACATAGGTTAATAGTCCAAGAAATAATTTATTGTAACTTGAATAGTTTGCAAACGATTTCTGGTTTATATAACTGGAAGGATTATTAAATTTATATTAAAACATGCTAATTTTTAAAATATATTTTGTGCTGTTAAAAAACTAATGCGACTGATATTTTTTACAACCCAAATTGTATTTTGCTATAAATATTTTCTCTCTGTCGCATTAATTAATTCTCTACATAAAGTTTTTGAATTATTTATGCAATTTAGTCTATTGAAAATTTGTTATTTATTTCCAGAAACACATGTATTTTAGTCTTCCAAATCCGTTTGTTGACATCAATTACTTACGCCATGGACAAAAAGTTTTACCACAAATAGAAAAAAATCCAATAACAAAAATATTGTCTGCTGTTTTTTATTTTTTTTTTTTAGTTGTTTAGTTTTTATCTGAAAACATAGAAAATGTTTTAGGCAATAAATCATAACAATAGTTTTAATTTGCAATGCAACTAATGCAATCAATTAAATAGTTTAACTTGGTATTTATAAAATAGTTTTATAGTTTTGTGTTTAACAGACAGATTTATTTGAACATTTTTAGCTTAATTAATTTATGCTTTTTTTGTTATAAAGCAGAAGTTCCCAAATAGCAAATGCTGGCCTTTCCACATGAATCATTTTTATTACAGCTGCACCTGGTTCTTATTTAACTGTTTGAATTGTTTATTGATCTTACAATATTTAGTTGGAATTGAGAGCCTTGATTGATATAATGTTCTCCACGTAGATAACTTAGTCCTAGTTTAAGCTTTTACTCCCAGTCTCCACCCGAAAATCTCGAGATGGATCTCAAATAATTCCAACTGATATTAGTTTTTAAATAGAAATAACTTTCAAAAAGCAATTTTTCTAGAACTAAATTCTGTTATTAATATAAATTTTATGTACGATTTGGCGCAAATTTCTTTAAATCTATTTACTCTCTCTTTAAGTTTTGTTCACACTATTATCGGTGATATTGTATAGGCAAAACTTTTGTTTGGTGGCTTTACGATAAAGTTTCGAAAAACAAAAATCATTTAAAAAAGGTTTTAGAAATTTAGTAGCTTTAAACAATGTGTAACAAGTGGCTTTAGATGTGAAGTATACAAAGAGTTGTGTGAAAATGTATAGCAGTTTACAATTATACCGAATTAGTCCATTATACAGACTATACTAGCTTTCTGCATATACGACTATATCGATCAATTTCGTCGCACAACTTGGAAGCAGTTTACTCTAAAAGTTATCATACTTTGATTTTCGTTATCATCATATTGATAACTTGTAAACTAAACGATTATTGAAATAATATAATATGAAATAATGATGTGTGATTGCTTTTGGAACCGGACAAACTGGCCAACTGTAGAGAGATGAAAAACTGGAAGCAGGTAATTACTGAAATTAAGCAAATATCAATCGAGTAACCTAATGGAAACCTTCTGGTTTAAATAAGGGAAACGATTTGGATCATGGAACGATTTGGATATGAAGGCTTTTGAAACCGGACCCCATTGCAAGGAGATGAAAAACTGTAAGCAGTCAATTACTGAAATAAAATAAAAAGCAATCGACTAACCTAATGGAGATCTTCTGATTTAAACAATGGAAACGATTTGAATCATGGAACGTATGACTGCTTTTTGGATCGAATAAACTAACCCAACCGCAGAGAGATGAAAAACTGTAAGTAGCTATTTATGGGACTGAGCTAAACTGTATAGCCACATACAAATGTTGTCGAATTTTTACTCTCAATAGACTAACCGAAACGTCCGCAGCAACTGGTAAGAATATGGTAAGAATATTAGGTGATTTTAATTTCGAAACGATGGTTAGACTAGAAGAATATGGAACAGGGATGAAAAAGTTGGTACAATTGTACTTTTTTTAGCACTATTTTAGAGTCAAAAGTACCATAGCAGCCCAATGATTAATTTAGCACTATTTAAAAAATTTCCCTATATTATTACAACTTGCTAAAGGAATACTTTTTATTCAACATTCATCTGCAAATGTGTTTGTTTCGACTCTCTCCAATGTAACCCAAGCAAAGGATTTGCGGAAGTCATCTAATTCGTGCTGCTATAATTGAGAAATAAGTAGAATTTGTTAGCATGTCAAAAATAATATTTTTATTTTCAGATCTGAACAACTAGTAGTCTTTATGTACCTTTTGAAGTTAAAACATTAATATTAATTGTTAAGTTTATCTACATATATGTAAGTACTTAGTACGAATGAATTTTAATGTACTTTTTTATTAATTCTGAAGTTTTTTTACACACGTTTTTATTTAATTTTTAATAAAAAATATTAAACAAAAAATAAGAAAAGAATTTAGTACAATTGGGCTGAAAAAAGTATACTTTTTCTTGAAATTTAGTACAATTTCTAAAATCTTATTTTGCATCCCTGACATAGAATATGCATGAAAGTATGTCTGAAACGACGAATTAGGCATGTGAATGTCTAATAACCTCGCAATTGAAGATATCCTAAATGAATATAAAAGAGTGCATCAAGAATCGTAAGGATATCCAGAAGGTATAAACAAATCAGCCACATAATCATCAGTAAATCCAGGCATAATTAACACAATTTACAATAAAAAAAGAAAAATTTAATGCAAAGAAGATTGATATTCGAAAATTAAATAAAAACCCAAAATACCACAAAATATCAAAACAAAGACAACAATGAAACAGAAATAACAGGATTTCGGATGAAACTTGGACTGTAATTGCATGGATAAAAATGTGCAAAGTGAGTCCTAATACATGATAAAATTAAACTACAAGAAATTTAACCGCGTTTGGACAAATATGCCATAAATGTTGGTGCAATACAAACGGCGCTGTTTATGAGAGCTTGCCAAAAAGCTCCCAACAACTTCCGAAACTCATAGAAGCCACAGTCACAGCTCCCTAATAAATGTCAAAGTATTTAATCTCTTCAATGATTGTGTTGACAGCATCATTGAGAAAGTTACAACAAAGCAAAGAGGTAATAAAAATAACAACTCGAATATTTAGACCACTCAGACGATATAGGTCTTCTACCACATATAAAAATTCGTGGAACTGGAAAATAAACTGAAATATATTGGGAGTCATAGCTGTTCTCTTATAATATTTATACATACATTTCGAAAACAGTGGTTATGAATGAGAATCAACATAAGAAGTACAATCAGCAGCATATGTATATTAGAATTAGAGCTGTTAAATTTGGATTAAAATTAATAATCAATTAATTAATTTGTTTTTTTTTTTAATTTAATCGATTAATTAAAATTGACTTAATTGTTATAGATTAATAATCGATTAGGATTAAATTTAGGTCAGGATTAAAGAGGATTTATTTGGATTAATTTACTTTTTAAAAATAATCCTACGATTAATACATTTAATTTAAAATATTAATCGATTAATATTTTAGATTTATAGCTAAGACCAGGCAATACTATGTTCAGCTCAACTCCCCGTGGAATTCCCAACACATTTGAAAATGCACAAAAATGTTAAGCAATCGTTGCCTATGCAGAGTATTAAAAATTTGTTTTGCCAAATACCGGACAATATTGGAGAGACAGATGAACTGTTCCAATACAATTTGTACCATTTGCTTTTTTGATTCTTTCTTAAACTTAAAACCCTTTTAGCTCTCCTCAATCGAGTCGACCACAATTTTTTTTCCATATCGTGTAAAAACTATTTTCAATTTGCTCTCATCTGCTGGTAATAGAATATTTAAGTCATGCAAAGTATTTTTACATTTTATCCAGTATTTTTCATTCTATTTTTTATTCCTAAATGTTTAATTTGAATGTGTAAAATAACAAAAATACTTTTAATCGGTTTTATTCTTGCATTGGGAAATTTGCGAACAAAAAGAATTTGCAATTAGCGGAAAAAGTAATTGTAGATTGTTTGTTTTAGTTTTGTTTTTCAAACACATTAAGGAAATGATTGAAACATTGTGATCAAATAATGTTGGAGAAATGTTGTGGCTTTGTAGGTTTTAGTTACATAGATTTAAAACAACACTTTTGTAAAAATTCTTTCAATAAGTATTTTTGAAAAGTAGCTACATAAAATAAAAGTAGCTACATTAAATTAGTAAATAGTTGTATTTTTCACATCAAATTTCTTTCTGAAATTATGGTTCATTAATGATTTTATAAATAAAATAAATATATTTTCCAGTACGGTTGATATTATGAATTATATTATAAATATATTTCCATTCAAACGTTTTCTTTTTTTTGCAATTTATACTAATTATTTTTACTTCTCATTATTTCGTTTATAATTTTTAAGTAGTTGAAGGCATTAATTTTTATAATAAAAATATTAATTTAAACACAAACAAATATATTTACAAAATACACATATAACTACATGTACATACATTATATAGGTATACTCTATCAATATATCAATTAATTAATAAAATGTACAACACCTGTACTATCATACACATTGCAATAGTTAACGGTGCCAGTTGCATTTTAAAAAGGATTAAAGAAACAACAACAGCAACAGCAATAACCACATAAACAATAAATGTATGGCCTGGAGTCCGAAATGATGTACAACATGCTTTTCGAATGCACAGTGCTGTGTAAACGAAATTTGGGAAAATAAATCTGTCATTTTGGAATGACTAATCTGATCGAAAACGTCCATATAAAAATTGTAGTATTCGATTATTCCAATTTTAGTTTGGACCTCACAAAACTTCTAGGGGAAGAGCTGCTCAAAATAAGGCACCATTGACATGATCTTTTTGTTTTTCATTCAAGATTTTTATATTTGCTAAAAGTCCTTTAAATAACATGCTTGCATTGTTAATAATTTGACTTACATATATTCTAAACTAAGTTGTTTAATTTTTATAGAGTAATATTCGATTTTACCCAAAACGATTCTAGACAACACAGTTGCTTTGATGCATTCGTTCATAATTCCCTATTTCGTTCAGTATTTATGTGTTGGTGTTATTGTTTACGCTATCGTCGTCTTCAATTCGGGGATTCACAGAATTCACTTGTTGATGTTATTTATGAGGGTTTCATGAGTAAACTTCTAATAGTCACTTATGGCCAAATTCACAGTCTTTAGTTAGCTAATTACAAAGGCTTAACTAATGATTATTTATTCGCAATGCTTAGTTTGCCATAAGAATAACAAGTAATAGTTAAACAATAGTTAATATTTTAGTTTACCAATGGTTAACTAATGACCGAGAATTCGACCATTAGTGTAGTAGCGTATTTCGCATGTAGGCTTGCCAAACGTACTGCATTTAGAAGTATGCGTACTTTTTTTACTAATTGTACTTCTGTCTGCATAAGACCTAAAGAAGTACGCAAATGTACTTTTTTCAGCCTCTGTACTTCTTTTTGTACTTTTTTTATTTTTTTTTTTTATTGGAACAATTTCTTATTTGATAGCAAATATATACATATATGTATATCTTTAAAGACTTTTGCTCAAAATATTCCAGAAGAAAATTCTGTTGAAGAAAAATTGAAAACATTCCTAAAAAGTGGATCATATCGCAATTTCGAAAAAATGTGTATGTTTATATTTTCAATTCCTCATTCTAATTTGTACTGCTGTTTTTACTTCGATTTGATATCTGTACTTTTTTATCGATTTTATATCTGCCAACCCTATTCGCATAGTTTAGTCAAGTATTTTATTTTATTGGATTTTTTTTTGTAAAAATTGTGTCAGTGCGTCTTATCGTCCAAACCTAACTTATTTCTAAAAATTTATAGATTAAATTTTGGGGTGCGTCCTATGTTCCTATGCGTCTTATCGTCCGGAAAATACGGTATATTCAAAAATAAGCTTTAAATCTAATGAACACTTCATTTCGAAGTCCTTGCCTACGTGTATGTGAAATGGTATCTAAATCGGACCAGCCGTTTAGAAATGCCAGATTAATTTTCAAAAAAATATCGACTCTGCCCCACTGTGAATGCAGCAAACAACTCTCACGCACTTGTTAAATAGGAAATACATGTACATACATACACACACGAATATATGTAAATGCCTAAAAGTATACATGCATTAATTGAAATTTCATACGTGCACTGGGCACGTATATAATTTAAGTCGATTGAAGTAAATAAATACACATTTCTGATTTTATTTAGCGTTCAGGTCACATTAGAGTAAAATTATTTTCTTTAATTATAAACTGCTAATTTCATTCACACATTAAACATTTAAATCGGTATGCAAACTAACGGTTTTTTTTTAATAAGAACTTTGTTTTGCAACAGGAACATATTGGAAGAACATGAACGTTTGTATATTTTGCTTGTTGCCATATCAGTAGTAGAAGCTTTGACAATTATTACAATAAATAAATTTTCGATCGAAAATTAATTTCGTAAAATTCATGATATTTTCGCTATTAGGAATATGGTTGATGAAATTTCCGTGAAAATCCAAGAGAAGTCTTTGAATGCTGAACGGGGCATATGTATGTTGTGCTATGTGGTCTTGAGGTTTTATTTTTTCGAGATTTCGGCAGGAATGAGTCATGAATTTAGACGAAATTTGTATATATTTTGTAATTTTTACTAATTGTTCTTCAGGAAGATAACTTGGGCCCTTCATTGGGAGGATTTCTTTTCTACAAATGATTCAACCATTAAAAAATGTTCACGATAACTTTAGGCAAAACTTTGTGATGATACGACTAAAAACTTGAACTTTCATTGTTCCAGAGGTATTAGCGCAAAGTGCAATTCATTACACGATTACACGATTTTTTCAATTAATATAATTGTAATTGTTAAACAATTTAATCGTTTCTTCCATTTTGTTTTTTTCTTTCATTCAACTGATTTTCAGTGCGTATGAGCGCTCTTTAAATCAACTACTCTAATAAATATCAATCATACGCCCTAAACATTTTCTTACAGCGACTGAAATCCGATCATATGAGTGTTTTTCAATTCAACTGCTCTGATAAATATCAATCATACGCCGCATTGTGTTATAAAACCATTTTATTTTGGAAATAACTCGGTAGCTTTCGAACTATTGGAGATATCTTAATGCAATTTTACACAGTCAGAGCTGAGATGTTTCTGAGGTAATTTCTATTTGCATGGCTTTTGTAGTTGGAATGGTAGGCAGACCCTCAAAGTTGAAAAAAAAACTTACCAAATTATTATCCGTACTTAAAGAAATTTTATATTTAAATAGTAAAAGAATGAAAATTATAAATGAAAAATTATATCTTGGTGTCCCCCACACACAGTTTGATAAAATGACGGGTCTATTTCGTAAATCACGGTTTTTTTTTAGTAATCAGGCTGTAATCCATTAGCTAGGCTCTATATAGACTATACCTCTAATATAGCACCACAAAAAATTGGTCCAGTGGTGCTAAGTCGCAATCGTGGCAGCCAATTAACAGCTAAGAAAGAAATTTCCCAATCACCCTCCAGGCACAATCAGCATGCAAAGGCTTCTTAACAATTGCTCTTGGCTTTTCAGAAGCCCAAATTCGGCAATTACATTGACCAAGTTTTTAATAATTTATTATTAGAGAAAATTTATTAATTCGGTTTGAGTTCATTAATTTTAATAATTAAAAGAATAATATTGTAAAGTAATATTTCTAGACAATTGGCACATTGGAATGCATTTTATAACCTGCCAAAGGCGTCATCAGCAATGTTTATTGTCCAAGATCTATGTAAAAATCATCTATTTAACTCACCAGTATTGAGAAAAAGACTTCGGGAATTAATCATATTTCTTATTACATGTTTACATATATACATACATTTACAATGTGTATGTATTCTTCTTATTATTATTACAAATTTTGTATTACTAAAAATGTTGTTAACTAAAATTTGAATAAATATATAAAAAAAAATATGTTGTTGCTTTTATTGCTTCGTCTACCGTTGATTGACAATAACAGCAATATTTGTATGTTATTGTTGTCATTTATCCTTTCTGTTTTTTGTAACTATGAAACACTGGAGATGGGATGACAACTACAACGTCCGTGCCTTGTGTATTTTGTTAATTTTTTTGAGACTTTTGTTTTTTCTTAATGAAAACTTGTTGACCTTTTTACATTTATTACTAGAGAAAATTTATTATTGCGGCTTAAGTTTATTAACATTAAAATTTCAACAAATACCATTGTAAAGTAATGTTTCTAGACAATTGGCACATTGGAATGCATTTTCTATCCTGCTAAGAGCGAATTTTTACAAAATAAAAATTTAACAGATCCACCATTTTGAAAGTGAATTTTCAAGCGAATTGCAATGTCAAAGTTTCTACTACTGATATATCAACAAATAAAATATTAAAACTTTCGTGTTATTCTAATTATTATTGATAATCTTTTTACCAACCCTTGTAAATACAAATCATCCTCAGTTTTGACTTTGTAAAATTAAGATATCAGCAATCGTTCACGAGTTACCAAATTATTTCCAAACTTAAACATTTTTATGCTCTGTGAGCCGTGATAGGCTGATTCTGTTACTTTCATAAAAATTATTGCTAATTTTGCCATAAATTAATACTTAACAAGCATTCAAATATCATATACATACATAAATATCTTAAAATCCATAAAAATATAATAAATTTATAAAGACACAACTCACAGCTAATTAAATTTATTGTATGCCCACCAACCTGCAAAACATCCTTTATAAATTTATTTAATGTATTTAAAGTTTTTTGTTTGTTTGTATATGTTTTTCGTTTTTGTTTAAATTCTTCATATTTGAGGTTAAATTAAACGTGTACACTGCAGCACGAGTGCATTTACGGAAATAATGATATGTCACGTTCAATTGTACAAAATGAAAAATTAAATAAAAATTACTTCATTCCGGATAAATAAACACTACTCGGTACATAAACACAAAAACTTACCTTTATACACATTAACACATACGAGTATACAAGACTCGCACACACAAGGGGAATATGGCTTTTAAGGATAGGAAAACGCTTGATTTCGGTAAACGTATTTATGTTGTGTTACCTAGACATAATTTTCCTTAAAATGATACAACTGAACAAATGATGAAGAAACTCAGTATTTGATATCTGATAGCTAGGTAGATAAAGTTGGCATTTGAGAATTTAAAAAAAAAATACTTTTTAAATTATTCTTATATAAAAATTAAATTCTCTATTAGTAACATTAAAATGTTGTTTTAATTCATAAAATTATTTTAATGTTCTTAACTTTGCTACAGACTCTTTTATTCAATAAAGTGCTCTAAGTATTCGACCATAGCTTAAACCTTTTACATTCTTACATTATTTACCATCACTTGTATTCATTCATATGGCAAATATAAACGTATAGAAATAAATCTATATATATATACTTAGTGATGGCACGATTAATCAAAAAACTAGTAATAATCGATTATTTTTCTTCAATTAACGATTTAATTGTATCGTGAATTATCTTTCAAATAATTGAGTTATTATTAATTGATTATTTCAAAAAATAATCGATAGACATACAGGAAAGAAATAGAAAAAGAGAGGAGGAACAAACGCATGTTCCTCACATGAGTCACAATTTGTGACCAGGGCAGCCAGTTGAATTTCGGAAAAAATCGTTAAAATCCCGATAAAAAAGAAAAAAATCGTCATTTCAAATTTTAAAAATCGTCAAAAAAAATTGGAAAAATAAAAAGTCACACAACTTGTGTAATATTTTTATAATATCTTAGTCTGCTTTCACACTTTTTAATTCTGACTCGTCAAGGCAAGTATTTTTGGATGAGAAGAGAAAAGAAAACAAAACTTGACGGTACTAGTCAATTTTCTTATTTCCTTTTGTTTTGTTTTTTTTTCATGCATATTGATTTGCATTCAAAAGTACGAAAATTTATTTGACGTATGTAAATAAGTTCAAACGAGAATTAAACAAAAACTAGTGAGCTAAAACTGACGAGTGTGAAACAAGACTTACAGTAGTTTATAAATAAATATCTGAATTTAGCATATTTTATTAAGTCAGGTTAAATTACTGTATCAAAACAATTTAGTTTATTAAGTTTTAAATATATACGAGTACAGGTACTTATTTTTAAAGAATTCCGTATTTTTGTTATTTAAATTTATTTGACTGAATATTCTTTCGACGTTTTGTTAAAATAGGAGAAGTTTTTGTAGAATTTTCCCGTTTAAAATTCAGAAATTGTTTTCTCTAAAAATTTCAATTTTACCTAAAAATACCGATTAATCGATTAAATCTTTCCAATTAATTGCAATCAATTATTTTTCTTTTCGATTAATCATATAATCCATTAATCGATTATTCTTTTTTTTTTGCCATCACTATATATACTGACGGCAAGTAGCAGTAATAATGCTGTGAAAAGAGATAAAAAAGTTATCCATTTTAATTAATTTCTGAATACTGGCTGTTATTTTCAATTAAAAACAACTTGTTCATGAGGCAATTGTAGCATTTGCTATATTTGTATACATATGTACATACATATGTGTAAATAATCTCATTTTAAATATACTTTTGTGCAAAAAAACCCCAATAAACTTTTAAAAAATTTTGTTTATGAAGCATTTCATAATTCCAGTATTCAATTTCCTTTCCCTTTTACTAGAGTTGCTGTTTGCCATATTGCAAATGCAGAAATTTATTGCAAAACACAAACAAAATTGCCTTTGCAATGTTTAATTCCAAGACTGAACTTTGCAAGTTTAGTCAGGTCAGCGCAGGTCTCTCCACAGTATTAATGTAAGACTTGTCTTAAATTAAACATTTCTGCAGAAATGTTTATTGGGATGTATATGTCACAGTGTAAATCACTTGAAACGGGAATCGTCTTTTTAAACTCGTAGGATTATTATACAATTTATATTCATTTCTTTAATTTTATAAAATTATATTTGATCTACCTGTTTACTGTGCCGAATATTGGAATAACTTTAAAGTTTTGATATTTTATTTGTTGACATATTAGTAGTGGAAGCTTTGAGAATTCAATTTCGCTTGAAAATTTTTTAAAAAAATTCTAGATCTATAAAAGCTACATTTCGTAAAATTGTTTATATTTCGCTCAATATTACGTCCTGGATAACTCCATCAAGAGTTATTAATATTAACTATTGAATTGATTTTGAAATTTGTTTTCAACAGGACGGTGCCACATTTTACACAGCCACCGAAACTTTAAAACTTAAAACCCATGACATGACATGATTAACGAATTTGAACAAACCAAAAGAAACGACATCTACATATATGCTTGGTCTTGATTAACAATCATTTATATTGTCTTTCATGAATTTAAACACATAAGTTAGCTTTTAGCAACAACCATTTATTCCAGATTTCTAGTTCTCGTGTTTATCAACTTCAAAAGGAAGAATATTTCGTTTCAAAATTTGTTTTTTTTGCACCGATTTTTCCCATTTTCAACACACATCATTGTTCATTCATCTAGGCCCTCTCATGACTTGAACTGACAAAACTTTCCAATTAAGTTACTTTTACACTATAAGTATTAAAATCTGGTTCGAAGAAGTTTTTCCACATGTGAAGAACCAAGACGCGTCTAATTTTTTTTTTTGAAAATTACCCAGGCCAGCCAAAAAAAATTTGAAAAACAAGAATTGAAGGCGTTACTTTATGACCATCACAGGGAACCTGTAATGAATTTAACTGATTCGTTTGAAGCCAGCATGGCCCTAAAAACATCCCTAATATGCGGCCTGACATAAAAGCGTAATATTCCTTCATGACAACGCTTGGCCACATGTTAAAATATCTGTTAACAACTATTTAGAAAGAAATGGTTGGGAAGTTTTGTCTTACCTGCTTTACAATGCAGATATATTATGTTGCCCTATTCGATTACTATTTATTTCAATCGTTGCAGAACGCTCTTTCTGAAATACGCTTCACTTCAGAATAGAGTAGAATATTGGCTTATTGGCTTTTGGCGTGGAATCCATATGTTGCCTAAAAGATGGGAATAAATTTATTTTGTATATAAATATGTGTTATAAAAAAATCTCGCATTTTGAATGGAGATGTGATGGAGAGCGCCTTTTGGTTTTATACTGCTATTAAGTACTAATATGGTATCCTGGTCTTTAAAGAAACAGTCAACCCTAGCTTTATCTTCAACGGAAGCTAAATTTATTGCTGCATCATGTACAGGTCAAGAACATTTATGGCTACTACAATTAATGAATGAAATGTATATTTCAATTACCAAATCCATTCCAAAGTATGAAGACTATAAAAACTGCATTAAAATAATTTTCTCACTAAAATTTAGCGCAATTCTTTACTTTAGTTTCTTTATAACAACTTATCCATGATATATCTATATATCATTGATAAACATTTTTCAATAACATTTTATAACTTTCAAGACTTTTATATTAAACACAAGCAAGTGTGTGTAATTTCTGAAATTGTATAAAGATCAAATATATCGAGAGCTTAATATAAAAAAGGCCTAACTCGAATTTTTGTTACTTTACAGACGAAGGAAAACACTTAATAAAATTCGTAAAATTTTAGATACAACAAATATTTGAATACAATTTTTAATAAAAAAAGCAACACATTTTATTTCTTATTTAATTTTTTTTTATTTTTGTTTTGATTTTTTTTTAAACAAAATTGAGTTTGGCCTTTTTTATTTTAAGCCATCTATATACATATATATTTTGTTGGCATACTGTTGTTTCACTGTAACATAAAATGCGTGTCCCCTTAGATTAGGTTAATATTTAGCTTCTGCAGTGTGGCCGAAAGCTGTAGACCTTATTACCCTGATTATTTATTTTGCGATTTGGTTAATATTTAAATTGTGCCCGAAAATGCACTCTAGTATAGGGGAGAGTAGGGTAGAATGAGATACAATTTTGTCATGTTTTATGTTTAGTGAAAATATTATACTGACTATACTTTCAAAAATTTTCAGTTTCGTTTCCTTAATCTAATAGTTTGTACTGTACACATGCATATATATCAATATATTCTATATATAATTATGTATGTATGTATATGCATATATGTAGGTATGTATAAAATTATTTATAATTTACCGTATTGTACAATATAATTACTATTAACATTCATCCGTATGCAGTAAAATGCATTTTTTATTTTCCATAAGCTCATTAGTACCTTAAGTTAATAATAATATATAAATGTTTAAAAAACATACTTCTTTCACGTGAAATTTTACATAGCCTTACAGAAGACCTTTAGTAAAAATTTACATCGTCCATGATTTATATTTATATTAATCATTTCATTTATCTGTTGATTAAGTAAGTAAGGCTAATAACAGGATTTTGAAAGTTAAATAAAATTAAAATAATAATTAACATTAATATGTACTATGCCAAAACTATTAGATCCTTTTATAAAGTTTTTTTTTTAAAGTTGAAAGATAATTTCCAAATACAAATAAACCGACGGTCAGATGCTAACCCATGAGCAATGAACATCCAGAATATATGTATGTATGTAAGTGTATATGTACCTACAATTGGCATCGAGCAAGTTATTGTAGACATTGCAAACGTAATGGAAAACTTATACGAGTACATATATATAACGGGAGACAAAAAAGATATGAGAATATTGTTGAGAAAAAATATGATATATTAAGATTGTAGGATAGATTTACACACATTTCATTCAATACAGATAAACGTATTATTGTGTTTGATTCATATTCGCTTTGACAATAAACAAATCTCAGCTTCCAAGTTCAGAAACTCTTCATTTTTGTACAAGTGTCATAAACTATGCTACAGTCAAATTGAGTGCGTGGTGCTTTACAAAAAAAAGTTCAATAAAAAACATAAATTTTTTTCATGTCATTGTGGATGAATGTTTGTGTTTGACATAAACAAGCGGAAGTTGAGCTGCCATAAAAACAAAATGTATGAAACACAATCACAGATTAAATGTAGAATAAAAACAAGTAAGAAAGTATAGTCGGTCAAGCTCGATCATATAATACCCTACACCCAGTATATCTACAAAACAGTTTTTCAGATATGTGCGCTATATGGGAGAGAGTTATGCTCTGTAAAGTAATTTTCGGAAGTGGGCCTTATATGAGAGCTATGATCATTTATGGACCGATCTTTACAAACTTCTACCATATTATTTTTATGTATACGAAGCATATTTATGCGCAATATTATTTATATACCGATATTTTTAAGAGAATTATGCTCTTTAAAGTGATTTCCGGAAGCGGGGCTTATATGGGAGCTATGATCACTTATGGACCGATCTTCATAAAATTTATAGATGTTATTTAGCTTCAATTACTGTTCATTTGTGGTGAAATTTGTTTGGATACTTGCATAATTTAACATTTATGATCGTTAAACTCCTACTTCGGGAACACATTTGTATGAGGGCCAGGTGAAATAATGGACCGATTTCCACCAGTTTCAATTCCATCCGTCCTTGGGCTAAAAAAATATCACGTACCAAATTTTATTGAAATATCTTCAAAATTGCGACCTGTACTTTGCGCACAAACTTTACATAGACAGCCAGCCAGCCAGACGGACGGAAGGACATCGTTAAATCGACTCAGGAAGTGAGGTATACTTTAAGGTGGTTGTTGGACCAATATTTATGTGCGTTACAAACATCAGCACAAATCCAATAGGGGTATAACTACTACTAATACATACCAGGGATGCAAAAGTTGGTACAATTGTATTCTTTTTAGCGCTATTTGTGAGTCAAAAGTACAATAGCATCCCAATGACTAATTTAGCACTATTTAAAATTTTTGAACTAAATGAACTAATTAAACAATTTTATTTTTCGAGATTAAGGTCAGTTTTTATTTTTATTTTTTATTTTTTCCGATATTTCGCTATACAATAAAAATAAAATTGTTTAATTAATAAAAAGGTCGAACAATCAGTTAAATAATTAAATGAACTAATGTTTACTGATACTTCAACAAATGCTAAAGGAATATTATCCATTCCACATTCATCTGCAAATGTGGAAAGGATATTTTCGTATCAAAAAATATAATAAAAACCAAAGAGGGGAACAGAATTTTTGTTTCGACTGTCTCCAATCTAACCCAAACAAAGGATTTGCTGAAGTCATCTAATTCGTGTAGCTACAATGAGTAAGAATTTGTTAGCAAGAAGTAAGTCATAAATAATACTTTTATATTCAGATCTCAACAACTAATAGTCTTTATGTACCATGTAAAATTAAAACATTAATATTAATTTTTAAGTTTATCTACATATGTGTAAGAACTTAGTACGAATGAATTTTAATGTGCTTTTTTATGAAATGAACAAATGAAGTTTTACGTTTTTAGTTAATTTTTAATAAAAAATATTAAAAAAATAAGAAATGAATTTAGTACAATTGGGCTGAAAAAAGTGCTTTTTTTCTTGAAATTTAGTACAATTTGTAAAGTCTTATTTAGCATTCCTGATACATACATATATATGTACAAGGTCGTACAACAGGGATAAACTTTTTAAAACACAAATAGTACCAAGAAAATTTTATAAAGTTGTGTTCTCTTGGCCTTAATTGTGCCAAAGAATTTTAAATTCTGTTAATTTTTTATTATTGTATTATAGTATTGTACAAAATAACATATTAATGTTTCTAAAAGTAAGTTAAAGCCTTGACCACATAAAATCCGGTCGCATAAATGTTTTGATATTTATGTAAAACAATAAAAAGCGATTGACTACTTTTGAATTACAAATTGCTGCTCATTTATGAATATATAAGAAAAGCTACAAGAAACTGAAATAAATTTACTCTTATAAAATTCCTTGTTTCTGTTTTCAAGAATCACATTGAATGTTTTCAGCATTTCGATCCATCTATGCTACACACTTATTCCAATAAGCCAGCATTATTCTGAGTTCTTTTAAATAATAACAAAGAGCTAAGTCCTTCCAAAAGTTTACTTAAAGGTGGTGACGTCAATATGCATTTTACTATATTAAATTGGCTACCGTTTGATCTTATGAGCAGGGGCGTAACTCTCAATGTAGAAATTAGACTTGATAACATTGGCAAATAAAACTGAATGAGCTTCGGAGATGCTGCTTGAACATCTACCAGACAATACCGATTATTGAATTCAATCAAGGATGAAAGGAATGATGAGATATAATCCCTCCAAGAGAACTTATTCTAGTACTTCACTGATAGCTCGTATTCGGGAGTTTCTTTTATATGATACGGTCTAGTACACGTGTGTTTTTTAGACCTCTCAAAAGCGTAGTGTTTTTCAGACTAAGGTGTATATATGATATTTAATTATCTTCTCAAATGCCGGACATATCTGAATGAGATGACGTAACATTCTTCAGTTGGACTGTTTTAGAAGCCGGAACAACAAAATATTCCAGAAAACTGCTTTGCGATTTCATTGGCAAAGATAGGAGCTAAGAGAAGTAGACTGATCAACTAGTTGAAATTCAATCACACGTTAAGCCCATGATGAACTCTACAATTATGCGCAAACTAGATTGATCATAGCTGGACACTTAAGACCACGTGGTCCAATTAAGAATTGTCGCAGAACTGTATCACTGGTAAGAATAACACGTGATTGACTACAGGATATGGCAGCAGTGATTATATGTCAATGCCTGATTAGTTTCCGTGCTAGGAGATTTAGTCCTTAAATAATGGCTTCTGTATAAACAGCGAACATAAAGCAGAGAACGTTACTGTATACTATCTTCTTTTTCAGTACCTGGCACAGGCAAACCAACAATTTAAAAGTTTAGTCTAAAGGTACGGTCACACTTGGCAAATATTTACTCAAAAAACTTGTTTACTCTTGCAAGAGTTTTGCAAGATCAAACAGCATCAAATAAAACTAAATATTTGTTGTGTCTTGTCCTAAATAAACGAAGTTTTTTTTAAATAAATAAACGAGTTCAAATATATTTTATTTAGTGGTTTGCCTAGTGGGACCATACCTTAACTTATTCTTTTCTTGCGGATCTGATTGACGTCAGAAGGCTAGATACCTTCATATATACAACATTATGGTTTGTTTGAAAATAACTTACTAAAAATGGTCAGCTATGCAGAATTACCTTTGTCTTTAACAGATAATATTGATCCTGGTAGCTATTTAAGGTCCAATGTTGGATTCAAATTAAATATGACTTAGTAGGTTCTTGATGAAATAATTTCTGTTTCAAAACACACTTATCATTTCCATATGGAAAGTAAACTGACACAGAACTAGTTATGTGACTAGTTCTTCGAAGATAGAAACTGTTACTACTGAAGGGGATTTATAATGGGTTTTCCTCTCTTCTAGGTCAGATATTAGATATTATAATACTGTCCAGTTTAGTCAATATCATTAAAAAATTGTAAAATTTTTCCTACATTGGACAAGTTAAATAAAATGTTTATTAATTTTTTTTAACCGTTCTCATTCAGTTATGGAATCCAAGCCAGGACCAAAATCGATTCCACTTATTAATGAGGTTATTTATGGGTATTATATGACTAAATTTTCAAGGATATTTTGTGACTTTGTACTTTACAGGTATGATATGTACTAACAACTATATTAATGTTCAAACATTGTGATATCAGATTTCTAAAATTTGATTTATAGTCTGGTCACATTGAAACAAACATATACTCAAAATTTATTAATACATATTCATATACACATTTACATATATAACAGATAATATACTATTGTTAGTAAGAGGGGTAGTGAACTAGACTGCCGGAAAAGTTTTAACTATATGACTACTTGGATAATTTATGGCAAATCAAGTAATATAAAAAAAATTTACAAAATTCCAACGTCATTAATTCACTGATTCATGAATTCACTACATGGGATGTAATTTACGTGACCTAGCTAGTCAATACATGCTACACATACATAAATCATACTAGAAAAGTAATGACTCTCATAAAAGTTACCTTGCCCCAAAAAGAACTAGCGGACAATGTACATTAATGCTTGTATTTATTTATATTTGTGGTACATAAATCCATAGTGTCGAGTTTTAATAGAGACATCGATGTACTCAAACAAGTATGTTGTAGTACGTACATCAAATAAACACATTGTCAAGTAGAACTTTAGCCACATGCGCTTGTCTATCTGTACTCATACCTGCCTGATCGTCATTGCTCTATTGAGTTTGTTGTCTTCAACACGTTCAACATTTTGTACATTGTTCCACTATTTATTGCATTTTAACTACGACATTTTAAGCACACAGACAGGACTACTACCACAGACTACTCTTAGTTGGTTACTACTGGATTTAGTACTTGTCGCTGGAGTCGTACATGTCCAGCCAACAATACCTCCACCACACTGCACTGCACTGCGTCAATTGTGTAACTGTATTCAATTGACCATTAGTGTCATGCTCCATTATAGTTAAATTGGTGATGGTGGCGCGGTGGTCTATTTAATGAAAACTAAAGTGGTATCAATTTGTCAACTGATAATTTAATACAATTTCCCAAAATAGACAGACAAACACATAGAGATTCTTCGCAATATGCGGTTAATGACTTAACATATTTATGGCAGGTTTTATTGAAAATTTAAAAAAAAAATATGAGAACTACATATTTTAAAAGTACTTGTGCATGAGAGTAAACTTTAAAATTAATGCTTTATAAGCTTGTATAAGCAACTTGTTCTAACTCCCAATTAAATCAAAAATTTAAATCTAAGCTACATACATAAGTATAAAGACAAATCTAAATTTCTACTAAACATAATCTTTAACTTCTTTCACAGACATTTTCTGTCTTGTCTTTTATGAAAATGTAGTCAAAAGGATTTTGAGCCAATATAATTTAAATTTTATTTAATTATGTAAAAAATAAATTACACATTTATGTAATATATGTACATTGAGATAAATTCATATCTAGAAACACTTATTCATACTGATATATATCACACAAACCATTAATAAGTGTAGTAGTGTGTAATTTAAGAACGGTCCATAAATCACCGAAATATGCACGATTTTTTTAATAAAAGAAAGGGTTTGAACAAAAAAGTAAATGATGAAAAGTATTCGTGCTTCGACTTAGCCCAGTATAACAATCCAACTTGTTTAGAAAATCCCTTCTTTAATAAATTGTTTGTAAATTGAATTTATCATTATTTATACATAAATATACAGTAAACGAAATTTAATTAAAGGCAACATTCATCCCATTGCCTTACTTAATACAGTATTTGTAATGTGAAGGTGTTCCGTCGGTTTCAATGTCCGAGAAATGGTTTGTGCTGTTCAGAAATGGTAATTTTGACATGAACCAAGAATTGCAAAATCATTGGGAGCTACTCAAGCTTCATATGAATTGAAGCCGGGAGACCATGAAATATACTGGCGATAAAAAATAGTTCTATTACGATAACCTAACGCGTGAAGCGTATTAGATCGTTTGTGAAACTCGGACATGAAAGCGTAATATTCCATCATAACAATGCTCGGCTATACCTTGCAATACCTATTAAAATCTAAAGAAGTGGTTGGAAACTTTTTGCCTCACACTGACTTACATAACGCATTATCAGTTATCATTTAAAACAGAATATTCTAATGTCATTCTAAGACTATTTCTAAGTAATGCAGACTGTATGTTTGAAAGTCTTTTTTTGAAATCATTTTTTTAGATTTATTATTTTATTTCATTTACATACGTATATTTTCTATAACTAAAATTTTTCATAATTTTTTTTTATTAAAAACCTAAAGTATTCAAAGAAAAATTAATGCCTTTAATATAATTTTACTTAGTATGTTACATACACTAATATACATACATACATATAGGTACATATGTATGTATGTGTCTTTACAAGAATGTATTAAGGTTGTATCCATGGTGAAATAACTCTACAAGGTGGTGTTGAAACGCCAGCTGTTTTTTTTATGTCAAACTTTATATATATATGTATGTATGTATGCTCAAGTTGTGTTAAAAAAATAGCAAGCGTATCAAGTTATTCAAAAAAAGTGAAAAAAACAATTGTCCATAAATTAAATGTTTCATAAATTAACAAATTTATAAATTATTTTTATTTTCATCTTGAAATTAAAAAAATTGTATGTATGTGTGTATGTATTTATTTTTCCTGCAAAAATGTTTGTAAACAATAACCAGTTGTTTTTGACATTACAAACATGAAAGCAAAAACAAAAATACAATGTTGTTTCTGTTGCTTTTGTATTGTTGTAATATTGCCATCACCTTGTAGAGTTATTTCACCATGGGTTGTATACTCGTATGTTATCCACGAACTTTTACGAGGCTAACCAATTATATGTATAACGAGAGTTTGTAAAACTCTTTTGAAATGACAACTTACATTTTCACTGTATAGTTTATATCACAGAGAACACAGAGGCGACAATTTTGACGTTTCAAAATCGCTACAATCAGTATATTAAAAAGAGAAAGAAAATATTTTCTGGTAGTATTTGGTAATGTGAAAAAGCAAAGAACTATATACAACAAGAATTTTGTGGACAAACCAAAATAAACAAAACAATTTTGTGTCAAAGCAAAATCAGTGGCAAAATAAACCAAACAATTCGTGTGATTTTAATTGAAATTTTAAATTTTGTTATAGGTACTTTGTGATTTCAATAAAAGTTAATAATAGACAATTGGAGCTCACTTTTTGCGTGGATGAGGATACATTTGGCCAAAAGAGCCAGCATAAACTGAAGGGAGAATATCGATGTAACTAATGAAAATAAGTTTTGACCATTTATAATTGATGTACCGATTTTTACTATAATTTACAGAGTTTTTCTGATATTCATAATAATCTTGAGTGTAATTTAACAGAGTATAAAAAAAGGGTAAGATATAAGGTGAGGCTTTTTTGTTTGAATTTGGTCTCAATAACATTATTTACAAGAGATTTATGGGTGGCATAGTAGAAGTGGATCAATTATGGGCTAATAACTTCTATATCCAGTAATGTAATTTGGTTGGAATTCATCTCAATAATGTTATGGTTGGTTCATGTGCTCGGAAGTGGACTTAATTCGGGATCTATTGTAAATTATTGACTGGCAGCTACAAAATCCAGAGGCATAATTGCGGTATAACCGATATTAGTATGTTTTCTGTATTATAATTTCTGTTCGATATCAACATTTATTAGACATTTTTGTGATTTAAATTATGGGCCGATCTTCTTAAATTTTGGGACAGTGATTTTTATGCATATGAGGATATTTCACGTCGAATTTCAACATAATGACGGTATATTTAAGATATATATTAGTCTTGACGTGAATTTCGGAAGTGGACCTTATATGGGAGATATAATCAAATATGGACATGTATGTATATTATCCGTGTAAAATTTTGGATCGGTACCGTTATTTATAAGAGATTTATGAGTATTAAAGTAATTTTTGGAAGAGGACCAAAATTCACAAAATTTTGTGGAAAGATTTTTGTGTATATATGTATGTAACTGATCTGTGCAAAGTTTTGAGTCGGTACCGATATTTATACGATATATATAAAGATAAATTGCTTTTTCGGATGTGGTCCTTTTATGGGAGCTATGACCAATTATGGCCCGACCACCATAAAATTTAGTACAACAAATGTTATGTAAAATTTTAACCATTTAACATTATTTATATCAGTTTTATACGTATTTAAGTAAATTTTGGAAGTGGACTTTATATGGGATCTATGGTCAAACATGGACCGAACTAAAAAAAATTTCGTTTTACGACTTGAAACTTATTCCTGCTGAATTTTGTATTGATATTCCAATTTTATAGGCATTTTTGTTTGGGGGCTATGAGAAATCATAGACCTATTCTTACTATTTTCCTCAAACTGACTTATTTTATCATAAAAATAACGTGTACAAAATTTCATGGGAATATATATATATAATTTAAAAATATAGGAAGAAAAATGTGTGCTATAATTTTGTTTAACCCAAAATTATCCAAATGCTAGCTGCGAATGTAAGAAATTATTTTTGTGTGAATATATTGATAAAGTAAAAACCTTAAGCTTATTTCTATGCAGCAAGCTTGTGTTCATATCTCCTTATATACTTAAATGCATCAATGGATATTTGGTATTTTTAGTTTAGGAGACCAACTAACATTATACTTATGCGGATAATGCTTAAGTATATAATAAGTACATTTAGTTGCAAAGTATAAAGTAAATATGTATAAAAAGTATGAATATATACAGTGGTGGTCATATAATTAAAACATTCATCAGTACTTATTCAATTTATTTTCTATTTCTATAAGCTTGACTGCTTTTATTTGCGCTCCTTAAAACGGCATCACAAACCTATGAAAATAACAAAAATTAAAGAAAATCGTTATTGGGTTTGGACAAATAATTAAAACATTCACCACTATTTTATTATTCCTAATAATTTTCAATTTTCGTCAAATAATTATAAATTTAACTGTTATATTTTGTCTGCAAGCCCTAATTTGTTATCACATGAAGACATCCATTGTATAATCGCAAAATAACGAAATAAAATAAATTGATGATAAAAAGAAATAACTAAGGAATTAAGAGCTTAGGACATAAAACATATGTTTTAATTATATGTTCACCACTGTATATATAATATCGGCATCTTAGTATGAAACCAACTAAAAGCAGGTTGAAATACGAATAAGTTAGTTAAAAATCAGAATGTTTTTCTTAATTCTAGAAATACTTTTAATTTTAAACATTTTTTCATAATTTCAAATTGATTGCTGTACGTGCTCATAAATGTTTCCAAAATCAAAATTTTATACTAAAAAATTGTCCATGCTTCATACTTTTTGGAGCCATATTTATAATATAGGAAGTGTTGCTGGTTCTTAACCACAGTACAATTGGGTTTGATTTTTATTGTTATTTGAATGGTGTATTTCAACCGTTATGACCGTCTATAGAAACGGTTGGAATACAAAAATATTATATGTTGAGTATTTACTCGCTGATTATGATAAATTAAAATATTTCTTGAGTTTATCTATAAGAGTATTTTAGACATTGCTGGTAAAATACTAATAAGACGTTAGTTATCTTTATAAAAATTACAATTCTTAGGAATTGTTGCAAATCATTTGTATTATGTATTGCAAAAATTGTGAATATAATAACTGTAAGGTTATAGAAAAATCCAAAACACGGGTTCTCAACACTATATTAACTGCAATAACTGTCACCAGCAACCCTGTATTAATTACAATCCATCACAGAGTTAATAAAATCATTTTTACTTTAAAATACAACCCTGCTTATTAGAACCCACAAACAGCGTAGTCAACTTGGTGCTTTTTTAAATTTTTGGTGGGTTTTGAAATTTCAAAGTTGACAACGCTAGTCATCTCTAACAAACGAAATAATAATTCTTCCCATATTAACTTTTATTTATTTTCGATTTAAATTCACAAAAAAGCAAAACAAATATGTTTTTTTTACAAAAGTACATTAGCTACACGTCAAATTTTATGTATGAAATAATTAATGTTGCTCAACATTTTTCCCAAATTTGAACAGAGTACTAACTAGGCTTTAATCGTTGGTCTCTTTTTAAAAAGTTAAAAAAGAAGAAATTAATTACATCTGGTACAAAAAACAAATTTGTTTATTTTTTTGTTAAGTTTTTTATTTTTTATAAAAACACTGAACTGTTGAAGACTGTTATAATATTATATTTTTTATGTGAAAATATTTCAATAAACTTTTATTAAATAAAAAAGAAAATCTAAATTTGGTGCGATTTTTTTCAAATGACGCGTTTTTTTCTCCATGTTGGTGCGTTTTGTAATTTTAAAGTTGACAACGCTGCCCACAAAGAACAAGAATTTGTTTACATTTTGGAATTTGGCATCAACTTTTGACTTTTTTACACTTTAATTAATATAAAATTATTAATAAAATATGTTGGCCACAACAGGAAATGCATTAGCAGCTACAGCTGGTATACCAGATAAATCATGGCAACCAAATTTCGTAACCCTAGAGACAACGTAAGTCTTTTAAAGCCAACGTTTTCAACAAGTTTTTCATATGTTTTACTTACAGCATGGGAGAACTTACCGTGGAATTGTATTGGAAACATGCCCCAAACACATGTCGCAATTTTGCCGAATTAGCTAGACGTGGATATTACAATAATGTGATATTTCATCGCATCATAAGAGATTTTATGATACAAGGCGGTGATCCAACGGGTACCGGTCGTGGCGGTAGTTCTATATATGGCGGTGAGTTTGCCGATGAAATACATCCAGATTTAAAGCACACAGGAGCCGGCATATTATCAATGGCCAATTCAGGACCCAATACAAATGGCTCACAATTTTTTATAACACTGGCACCCACCCAGTGGCTGGACGGAAAACATGCCATTTTTGGTAGAATATATGCTGGCATGCAGGTGGTTAAACGTATTGGTATGGCAGAGACTGATAAAAATGATCGGCCCGTAGATAGTGTGCGTATATTGAAAGCAAAAGTAGATAAAATATAGTTTCTTTGGAATATATTTTAAATGAATTTTAAATTAAAGGGCATAAAGGTTTTGTATTAATTTGATCTGTGGGCTCATCATCCAACTCCTATACTGTGCTATCTAACATATCGACTAGACGCTTAATTTCTCGTCTGTGAAAAGAAAAATTAAATATGAATTAGAAAATTGTTGTTTTGAAATATCAAGAGCCAAACTCACATTCGTAATCCCACTTTTTCGGTTGGTTGCATGGACTTGGTAATTTCTTCAGTTTTAGCCATTATTGTATACATACATTTAATATTGGCATCCATACTGTCGGTTAATTTGTTTACAGCATTTTTATGTACTTCTACATTATCGGCCGTTATAGATGAAATGGAATGTAGAAGATTACACAAATTCTCCGTTAGGTTATCCACTGAAGTGGCCAAATACTGAGCCTCAATTTCTATATCATTCAAAACATTGGCATCAATTTGCGGCAGTTGAGGCATTAACAAAAATTGTTTTGTCATACCACCGCCCGTGGAGGCAGAAGGAGTGCTATGATGTGATGTAGTCTTTGTGTAGTCAAAAGAATCTGGTTTTTTAGATTTTTAATAAAAAATTGAAACTTGGATAAATGGATTTTGAGTACTTACCTTCTCTATCCGGCGGACTAGTCAAACGTAACTTTTCTTCTAAATTCTCGGCCACAAAATGACGCATTTGACCATCCGCATTATCTGCACCCTCCAACTCATATGGTATGGCGTCACTTAGCAAACTTTGTGGTCGTTTAGGTGTTTTATTACTATTATCACAAGAGCTACTTTTCGAATTATCCTCTTCATCTTCCTCATCATCAATACTTTCATCTTTGCACGGCATTGCCCTGTTGGCGGTAGGCGTCAAATCATTTAATACATTATCTGGTACAGGACCTGCATACTGGGCCAAAAATGGTATTTCCCTGTAGGATGAAGCTACGTCTGAATTCGAATTGGTCGATGTTTTGCGTGATCTTGATTTGGCTGCCTCGCGATTGGCTCGTTCTTCTTCAATTTCTTCGTCGGTTAAGCCATAACGTGGTCTTATAGGTATATCTTGTGTACGTCTAGACATTTGTTTTACTTTTTTTTTTTGCAAAATGTATTAAGTTTAAGATTTGGTTTATTGATTTTTTGTGGTAAACAAGAATTGTATTTGTCAATACATATACAGCTGTTGAATGGAAATAAATCAAATATGAGACACCCAGTTCTTTAACTAGTAACTAAGTGATACCAAGTTTGTTTTTGAAAAAAAATAACGGAAATTAATATTTTTTTATTTCAAATATTATATTTAATAACTTTGTTATTAAAGATTGAAAATTTGCCTAGAAATTCACAACTTATACATATTTATATATGAAATTATCAATATATGTATATATATATATCAAATTACGAAATGTTGTAAATTTCTAAACAACTACAGACAATGAAATGACCCAATGGCCAAAGACTGTCAACTCGGCAAGTATAATAATTAAAAAACAACAAAAAAGTGCCAAGAGCCTTTATGAAACCACTTTAAACCATTAAAACTTTTTAAGTTTTTAATGGTTTCGAATATTCAAACTTATCTTCGAAATTATATTATTTTTCAATTAAAGTATTTGATTATTTTCTTCACAGCAAAACATACAAGAAAAACATGTCTTATCTTTTTTATTCAATAAAATTTTATGATGATAAAACAAAATGTTTATAATTCTATCATACATTGCTACAGTTCACATGTTTTATTTTCTCAGTTTTGTTATTATTGTTGTCTGATCATCTTCATTTGGATTAAGCATACAATTTTTGAATATTTTTAATTTTTTTATACATTTTATATAAGAAGATTATGTTAAACTTAAGTATAGGGATAAATACATACACTCGCACTAAAATAATGAATAAAAACAAATATTATATATGTAAATATTAAGCCAATATAAGATTCAAACAAATTTTTAAGGAAAACATATATACAAAATATTTTAATAAAAAAATAAAAATTAAATTGGAATACATTTTGGAATTGTAATTTAAAAGTGCAATTTAAATTCATTATATAATATAACAAAATACATACATGTTAGTGAATTAAGTGAATATTAAAAAAATTAAAGATATAAGAATTTGATCTTTTTTGTTTTTATTTTTTGAATAAAGGACGTTTTTTATTTTTATTATTTTGGATTTTTCTCTAATTCTGTTTTAAAACCTGTCATTAAATTCTTTAACAATTAGTAAATACAAATAAATTTTAATTTTGGCTTTTCCTAAATTGTTCATAAAAAAGGCCCAAAACTTTTGTAGGTAAACATACTCATTTCTTTTCATTTTTTGTTTTGCTTTGCATAAACTCTTAACAAAAAATATAAAAATATGTATGAATATAACTGACACCATCTTTAATTTTTAATTTGCAAGACAATTATTAAGATAATAACTGCTAAAACTGCAGCCAAAATACCCCACATTATTAATTTCTTTTTGCGTAATTTATTCTAAAATTAGAAACAGCAATATTACAAATAAGATTTCAAAATGAAGTTAAGTATTTTAAACAAATAAACTGACCTTATAAGAACCAGCTAAGCGTAGGTTGTCTGTGCCCTGAGATACATAAACGCTAGTTTGTTCAACAGATGATTCTATGGAATCGACAGTAAGACCTTGTTCATAAACCATGGCTCCCAGTTTTTTATAGATCTCATTAACACCCACAATATTTTCCTTAAAATAAAAATAAAATATATGTATATGCATACTGTAACATTTTTAAGTTTAAGTTATTTACCTCCAATTCTCTGATGGCTCTTTCTTGTTCTTCTAAAGCTTGTATATCAATATCTTCTTGCATTTGTGTTTGCTTTTGCTGCTGTGATTTACGTCCAAAAGGATTGTCTTCGAAAAAGGAATTGTTGCTGCCATTTGAAGAATTTGTTGAGTTATTACCTGGCGGTTTTGCAATATTGTATTGATTTGCTCTAGCCTGGCGCACTTGGTTCTTTTCAATATCCACAGTTTTACGTTGAACGGCCTATGTTTATGAATATATTAACTTTTTGTACTAAATGCATTTGTATATGAAAATTGGTTACATATTCCTTTTAATGTTTTTACTGACAAGTAGAATTCAGAGTTATGTAATAATAATAATACCTCTTCAACGAGGTCTCGACTTTTCAGTTTAATACTATAGTTATGTACTAGTTTTTAATTCAAGAATTATCTTTAATTTGACCATTTTGTTATTAAAGATTTACTGCCGTATTCATAAAAAATAAAGTAGGTTTGAAGTGTGCCTTTAGACAAAATTTTCATATAAAATTTTCTTAAAGTGCATTTGAAGTCTACTTTAAATTTTTATGAATTAGACCGTTTGGAATTACATTATTTGTATGAAGATTTCAAAACTTATGGAAAATTAGATGAGAAATTATCCTTCAATATACGTATCTAAAAATATGTAATATTCGTGTTTTGATTTTAAAAATTTCAAATTGCGAAAAATTTTAAATACATATCTAAAACAATTGTTTTTGTTTAAATATAGTCACATGTTGATTTTTTTACTGGAATATTGCAATCATGCCAGAAGACGTATTAGGTTTCTGGGACACCACATCTTTAGCAATCCCTCCGATCTATTGTGTATGAAGCTAGAGAGATTCGAGGCCTTTATAAGGAATAGTAACTGTCTAACACAACCAGTCATTTTGAATCTTACTGCAGTGACCTTTAATTAGTAGGTTGATTGATTTTGAGTAATCTTTCTCCATCTGTAACTATCGTACTTTCAAATCCATTAATAGTGGCCCAAATTGAAAAATTAAGATAATTCTGTGAAATGTTGTATTTCCCACCAAAAATCGAATTTTTAATAAGGAATTATAAAAATTATTTATTAATGATCTTAATTAAAAGTTATCGATAATCTGTGATCACACTATTGCTCAACAATAATCGATTTTTGTATGCAATTATAAAATAGGCTCAAAATAGTTTTATGCAGTACCAAAGTATGTTTATACATATATTTATTTATTAAATTGAAATATATATGTATATATAGTTAATCCTATAATAACACACTTTAATTTATAAGTCCTTTATTTTATTGATTTAAATAGATTTTTTAATAAAATAATTTAATCGATTTCTTAATGCCATTAGTTATAGGTCTAAATGTTTTGGAAAATTTCATCATAATTTCATTATTCCAACAAGATTATTAAAACAAATTTTTGGACAAGTTTTAAGTTTGCTAATTTTTCAAGCAATACTGTACATAATTAAAAGCATCGAACAAATAAAATAATTGTATACAACTGTTATCATTTTAACACACAACAAAGCACACAGCAAATGTTTATCATGATAAATGGAAAAAATAAAGAATTAACAAAACAATTTCTCGTATTTGTATATGTACATGTATGTATGTATGTGTAAAATAATATACAATACAACTTGTTTTGTTTTCACTACGATGACTAATAAATATGTAGTGTTTTAATATATAGAATTTTAAGAATAAGATATAAACGAACCTGAAATGATGTTAAAGCAGCAGTAAATTCATCGACCAATCGATCTCTTTGTATTTTCAAATGACGTTCTTTACATTTGTCCACTTCTTTCAATTGATTATTGGTATCGGAAACTAACTGATGGGTATAGGTCATAATTTGATGGCTAAAAATGGTTTTAAAAAATAAATTGAAAACTTTTATTTCCTTTTGTTTAAATAAGAAATACATACAGTTGCTTTTTCAAATCGGGTGAATCCTGAGGTGTGTTGCACTGATTAACCATACGTTGCATAGTGGAAACTTTTGAGACAAGTTTTAGTTGTTAAAATGTTAATATACTTTAATAATAAACATACCATTTTGTAAGATTTTTTGTATACTAGTGGCTATAGTTTGAGCCAATCTTTGAAAATCAATTTCAGTCAAGGCTTGTGTGTTGGCACTTCCGTTAATGTTAGCGCCACCACCTCCTCCTCCACCTCCTATGCCATTTTCCAAATGCTGTAAATCCATGCTTTCGTATGCGTTCAGTTTGATAGAATTATTTTTACCACAAAACTTCTAAATTCAATTGCAGAAATACCTATAATCTTAAATATTTAAGAAAATTTTGCCTAAAAGCACACTTCAAACCTACTTTATTTTTTTATGAATACGGCAGTAAAGCTTTAATAAATTAGAGGGCAGCTCATGAACCGTAAAAGGAAATAAAATTAAACACTAAAGCAAGACCTTGTAATACGATTATACCTATACTCTTTTTTTTTTTTTTGTTTTCTGGCTGACTACGCTTTACTTTTTTATAAAGATACATAGGTATATTCATAAGAACATAAAATTCTTTGGTGATATTTTAAGGTAGACTAATTAACAAACACTAAAATATTTTTTTTTTAATATAAATTTGATTGGCGGAGAATTAATCCCTCAAATTGCAAGGTTATCTCACGACCGATTTAAGTAAGTCCCAAGTCGACCTATACCTTCATATAGGAAGCTGGAACGCTTAAATCTTGTATTAAGAAGAACGAATGGGTGAATCTACCTTAATGCACAACTTCGAAAAACCGTAACGCGGTACAGTTAGACGACGCCAAGCATTAACCAGTGCAAAAGTGAGACGCAATTCTCTCGAAGGCAGCGAAAAAAGGACGGCCTGATTGTCCTTAAGCGATAATGGCAATGACGCGAGATTTCTTTCTCCACCCAGATCTGAATTAGGACAGGTCTCTCAAATATTGTTTAAATTGTCAAGTTTAATACGTATTTTAGACCGTTCAATATATGGGTTCTTTTGAAATGTACAATATTTTCACTCCGACCCTTTTGTGGTGGTGGTGCACTACTTTCTTGTCTGTTTTCTAAAAGTGACGTAGTTTTTTTCTTTTTTTAAATTGTTATGCACAAATTTAATATTATTGCATTTAGTTTATATATATTGAACTGAATTTTGTTGCGTGTTTTTGTATTTTAATTTGCCTACTTGTTTTTTTTTAACAATTCCAATAATTATAGAATTTTTTTTTTTAAAAACATTTGTTTAATTACGCTACTATTTTTCCTTTATTTGCATTTTTTTTACACTGCCATTCGTTTATTAACTACACTGAAAATGTCAAATACGAAGATATATTACAGGCTGTATACAAAAATTAAAAATATTCTTTAACATATGTTAGTAATTAAACCCTTGTGAAACGTCTAAAGAAAATGGGAGAGACAGGATTGTTTATTACTATATCGTTCAAAATTTTCATAAAAAAGTTGACTTTACTATAATAATAATAAGAAATAATGTAGGTTTTAATTAACTGAGCTTATATTACGCAAAATAAGTTAAACGTAATTGCAAGTCAGTAGAAAAAAAGTGATCAGTATAATAATTAGGATAATTAGATCCCACTATCCGATATTTGGAATTCATATTGGTTCAACACTTTTGTCTTAATCTTCTCAAGACTAAAGTTCAATAGCTACAACAATCGCTTGATGTTAGATAGATGCCACTGTATTTGATTTTCATTATACTGTCATGCTAAAAAAGAATACACAAACATAAAAAAATCGCACCAAATTTAGATTTTCTTTTTTATTTAATAAAAGTTTATTGAAATAATTTCACATAAAAAATATTATATTATAACAGTCTTCAACAGTTCAGTGTTTTTATAAAACATAAAAAAACTTAACAAAAATAAAAAATAAGCTAAACAAAATTTTTTTTTTTGTTCCAGATATCATTAATATATTTCTTATTTTTTAACTTTTTAAAAAGAGATCAACGATTAAAGCCTAGTAGTACTCTGTTCAAATTTGGGAGAAATGTTGACATGTAGCTAATGTACTTTTGTAAACAAAAACATATGTTTTGTTTTTTTGTGAATTTAAATCGAAAATAAATAAAAGTAAAAATATTAAAAAATCTGTGTTGAATCCAAATCGTTAACTAAAAGTGAATAAACAAATATTACTGGCCGCTTGTGCAGCAGCACAACAAGTAATAGAAAATTCGACGTGAAACAATTGCCACTTTATTTATTTCGCTTTGAAAAAAATAATGTTGCCAGATACATTTCATATGTTTTTCACAAAATGAACAGAGTACTACTTCTGCAACATCTTTTCATGAAAACTTCATGTGATTTTTTTAACATGTATTTTGACAGCATTCCACTTGAAATTTTGAACAGAGACTAGGCTTAATAGTAAAAATACTCATATATGCTATTCGGAATTGACAACACTGGTAACAAGTATAACAATACATTGGATCACCTTGTTTGATTTTTTAGCTACAGGTTGACTGAAATATTTTTTGTCATCCTTAAGTTATGCTGTAAAAACTCTTTATAAAAAAGCACATTGCCTACTTTTAGGATGATAAATTTTCAATTATCTTGACAAATTGGTAATCACGGTATTTGTGGTGAATTTCTAAAAACTCACCACAATTTTTTACTCATCACGATTTTTTATGCTCACCACGATTTTTTACTCATCACGATATTTTCACCATATTTTTAAATTCACTCACTACACGAGCAAAAAAAAATTTTTCCTCTAGAATTTTTAAACTACATACCTTTTTTAACTAGCCCACCCACACACACCTTACCTTGTTTTTGTTTTTTTTTTTCTTTTTTGAGTTTGTCAATGAGAGGGGAAAGAAGAGTGGTCCCACCAGCGTTGAAATTTCAAAACGCACCAAAATAGAGACCAACCCTGTAATCATATTTTGACATTTAAATTCGCTGTAATTTTTTTCATTCCCTTTTTGTTTTGGCCATGGTGAAATAACTCTACAAGGTGGTGTTGAAACGCCAGCTGTTTTTTTAGTCATGTTCGTTATGTCAAACTTTATATACATATGTATGTATGTATGCTCAAGTTGTGTTAAAAAAAATAGCAAACGTATCAAGTTATTCAAAAAAAGTGAAAAAAACAATTGTCCATAAATTAAATGTTTCATAAATTAACAAATTTATAAATTATTTTCATTTTGAAATTAAAAAAATTGTATGTATGTATGTATTTATTTTTCCTGCAAAAATGTTTGTAAACAATAACCAGTTGTTTTTGACATTACAAACATGAAAGCAAAAACAAAAATACCATGTTGTTTCTGTTGCTTTTGTATTGTTGTAATATTGCCATCACCTTGTAGAGTTATTTCACCATGGTTTTGGCATTTTATCTTAAAAAATTGACACAGCGAAGTTGAAGCAGTAGAAATTCGTTTTTTCGTGACACATCTAATATTCGGTCGAGGTGTGGTTGTAAAAAATTAATAAATTCCAATTAAATTAAATAAAAACCAAAAGTTATTTAAAAAGTTGATACCATTTAACAAAAGTATTAAGTTAATATTGTAAAAAACATAATGGCTAACAGATTACCGGCTTGTGTGATTGATGTAGGCACCGGGTAAGTGTGTGTTTTTTCAATAGTGCTATGCAAAAAAATGGGGGGGGTACAAGAAAAACATTTTCATTTGTGGAAAAACTGGGACAGTGCAAAAAACTTACAAGAACGTTCAGTTGTAATTGATTTTTATTTGGACTTATTGCAGCTATACAAAATTGGGATTTGCTGGTAATAAAGAGCCACAGTTTATTATACCTTCGGCTATTGCTATCAAAGAGTCAGCCCGTGTTGGCGATACCAATACCAGACGTATTACAAAAGGTATTGAAGATTTAGATTTCTATATAGGCGATGAAGCATTCGATGCCACGGGCTACTCAGTCAAGGTAATAATAAAATATTCTAATGTTTTTGTTCATTTCAATGAAATGTATTTTATGATATTGATTATGACTAATCAATTGTTATCTTTAACTGCTATTCTTTTATTTTTATATATTTGTCATATATGTAATCGCTTTATTTTTATACATTACTCTTTGTTTTCTTTTGATGTTTTGTTTCTTGACATGTGTAGTACCCAGTACGCCATGGTTTGGTGGAAGACTGGGATTTAATGGAACGTTTTCTGGAACAATGCATTTTTAAATACTTAAGAGCCGAACCTGAAGATCATCATTTTTTACTTACTGAACCTCCATTAAATACTCCTGAGAATCGCGAGTATACTGCTGAAATTATGTTTGAGACTTTTAATGTTCCTGGTCTTTATATCGCTGTGCAGGTATATTTTAGCTAAATGTTGCTATGTATAAAAATTAAAATAGGTTACTTATAAATTTTGTCTTGATATGATTGTAGGCCGTTTTAGCATTGGCTGCCAGTTGGGCTTCCAGACCAGTTGAGGAACGTACCCTCACTGGCATTGTTGTTGATAGTGGTGATGGTGTTACTCATGTCATTCCAGTGGTAAGTATTAATGTTTTTATACTGTATTCATTTTTAATTTTCTTTAATTTTAGGCTGAAGGATACGTTATTGGCTCATGCATTAAACATATACCAATTGCTGGTCGCAATATCACCTCCTTCATACAGAGCTTGTTGCGTGAACGTGAAGTTGGTATACCACCCGAACAAAGTTTAGAAACTGCCAAAGCTATTAAAGAGAAACACTGCTACATTTGCCCCGACATTGCCAAAGAATTTGCTAAATATGACACAGAGCCAGGCAAATGGATACGTAACTATACGGGCATTAATTCGGTTA
Organism: Bellardia bayeri; assembly: GCA_950370525.1. Lineage (NCBI taxonomy): Eukaryota > Metazoa > Arthropoda > Insecta > Diptera > Calliphoridae > Bellardia > Bellardia bayeri. Next base: position 90,193,574 of record OX493267.1, read on the forward strand.
CAAAATCACCATTCACTGTTGACGTTGGTTACGAAAGATTTTTAGGTCCCGAAATTTTCTTCCATCCGGAATTCTCAAATCCAGACTTCACTATACCTTTGTCTGAAATAGTTGATAATGTCATACAGAATTGTCCAATTGATGTGAGGAGACCCTTGTACAATAATATTGTTTTAAGTGGTGGTTCGACCATGTTTAAAGATTTCGGACGTCGTTTACAGCGCGATATCAAACGTTCGGTGGATACACGTTTGCGTATTAGTGAAAATCTATCGGAGGGTAGAATTAAGGTAAGTTAAATTAGTTATACAAATTGTGCTAAACTTAACTACTAATTATATAATATATATTTAGCCAAAACCCATTGATGTTCAAGTTATTACACATCATATGCAACGTTATGCTGTTTGGTTTGGTGGCAGTATGTTAGCTTCAACGGTAAGTTGTTTATTAAATTGTTACCAATTTATTTCTTATTAATTCGTTTTCTTTGCAGCCTGAATTTTATCAAGTTTGTCATACAAAAGCTGCTTACGAAGAATATGGACCTGGTATTTGTCGTCACAATCCTGTTTTTGGTACCATGACATAATCGCATTTTACACACATATATTATTTATTTTACTGTGAATTGGTTTTTCTAACTTTAATTAAACTGATTTTCCTGCTTTTTAATATTTCAAATAATCACATCCATTATTATTTTGTAATCAAAAATGTTTACTTATATTTTCTTTAGTTTTTTTTTAATATGTAAACTTCTTTTATAAACATAAATTTTTTTTATATTCTCAACTAAGAAACTTGTCCTTTTTCTAGACAATTTTCGCAATTTATACATGCATTTTTAGCCTGGGGCCAAATTACCGCATTCGATATCGAGTAAAATTGATCGTAATTTTCTTATTTGAGATTATGGCATTCGATATTGAGCAAGAAATTTAGTACATTTTATCATAATTTCGATATCGAAATCATTTTTCGATACGATAGCTCATTCGATTACGAATGCGGTAATTTGGCCCATTGTTTTAAAGTATATATTTTATTTTATTGTATACAAGTTTTTTTAATGAAACATTTAATTCGGCCAAAAGAAAAATACAATTTTATAAAGATAATTTTTCCCCTATATATAATTTGAATAATAAACGTTTTTTAAATCATAAGCAAACAAAATTCATGTTTAAAATATATATTGCAAAAAATAAAAAATACTGACAGATTTAATCTGTTGTAATTACATTGGAAATCATTTATAATTATTTTGTTGGTTTTGCAAATAAGTTATAAGACTCGAGTCATTCCGATGCGTAGTACCACTATCGTGGGAAGATAATATAGATGTTAAGTAGCTGCCTTAAGAAATAATTGATTACTTCAATTCCTCTTGTTTTATATACAGGAATTAAGAAAAATCTCTAAATGAAAGTTATTATAAGTTCTCTTTAGGGATTAATTTTTAGAATGCATATTTGTATATGTATATACATATAATATTTTGATTGATTAATCGTAGTTTGTTGCGTGTCATTTTTTTGGCTATACGCATTGACCTGCCACTATAAAGGGTCACTGCATAAAAAAAAAAAAAACAAAATAAATTTTTTGTTCAGTAGGGACGGGCTACTAGAGCTAAGGAGGCACCTTCTCCAGCCCATGTCCCGGTGCATAACATGGTGCTGACATTCTTTAGGGAGGGGCTACTATAAAATTCAGTGGAGCCACCACTCCAACCCATATCCCAGCGGTTTGTCGCCTGTTGTCATTTTTTTGTGTTGTGTTTTTTTTGTATTAGTACCTGAAAAGATATAAAAAAAAAATATCATATATTGGAACGATACCTGGTTACCAAAAGTCCTCCCAGAAATATTCGTCCTCATCTGTCAGCGAAAAGGAACACTAGAAGGAAAAGCAAAATACGTAAAATTTTATTAATAAAACAATATGTCGTGATACTTACTTACCATGAGTTGTCAAAATCATGGTCAAAATGGCAATAAAAATAATGTTTATGTGAAAAGTAGTAGTGTTGTATAATACGGTGTTTCGAGTGTGAAGTTGGCAACACCCACATTTATCGTAGTAATTTAGAGCTGTATTTCATTCAAAATTTAAATAAATCTAATAGCAAGATAAATATTATAAGAAAATAAGTTAATGAAATTCACACGCTAAAAATCATGAACCCCTGGTAGATAAATTATTTATGATATATGAAAGTTCTGGTCAGGCAGGTACCTAATAAAAAAAGGACTGGTTAGGATTATGAAAATCTAGCGGGATATTAAAAAAAAAAACCCGCCAAATAAAAGAAATAAATTTATTTAAATAAAACCTAAATAATTACAAGAACAAAATATGATAAATGACGTGATCTATATTCTGTTACACGAATTACATAAGAACAACGGCGGGAAAATACCGATTTAGGATATCACGTTAGGAGGGGAAATACAACACATAAGGATTGTAGTAAATATGTAAAAGAAAAAAAACCCGCCAAAATTGTAAATGAGATTAGTGAAAAGGAGAACAAGAGGTATTTAAACTGAACACGGTGAGATACAGAGACAATTGGGTTAATAATTTAGAGCGGGAACAACGGGTGTACGGATCTTGTGTTCAAATAAAGTGAGAATAAAAGAAGTATAACGTAAGTGCTAGACTTATAGCTTAAATCGTGTAAAAGAAATTATTTATAATATTCTGTGGTACGTGTGTGTTTATCTTTTCTTAGCTGGCTAATTTTACAAGGAGGGATAAAGCACTCGAAGGATACTGGCCTCCTAGGAAGACGTTACAATTAGCCAGGTAATCTTTTATTTTATACCTATGTTCTTACATCCACTCCAATAATAAAGAAAGAGAAATAACCAACAAAAGAAGAAAATAGGGAAGTGTAAGGAGTGTTGGAAAACGTATGGTGGTGAACTAGGCCTGTAAAACATTATATACCCGTGTGTTAAGCAACACATTTCAAAAATAAACAAAACAAGATAAAATCAGGTGCGCCTAAAAACACGCGTACAAAACAAAGTTGTTAAATCAAAATTAAAAAAAATACTAAGGCGTCCCAAAACAACAAAATAGAGAAGAAAAAAAAACAGTTTAGTATAGTTTAAGAATTATTTATTGTTATTATTTATTCATATATTAAGATTTATCCATTTATAGTTATTTAAGTGTTGTTGTGGGTAATTATTGTGTCCCTCGAGAGTGTGGTAACACATATAAATGTAAATTGATTTTTTTTTTTGAGACCAAAAGAACAAAACAAAATCTAAAAAAAAAAAAAAGAAGTAAAAAAAAAAGAAATTTAAAATTAGTGAAATTAGGTACTCAATCTAGACCAAGGAAAGTAAATTAGTGGCATAACAGATATAAAAAAAAAAAAACGTCATTAGGGATCTCCTTCATGAGTAGGATTTTTTTTTGTTATTGCACATCCGGAATAGATGTGAGTAGTTAATAGAGCTACAGATACATATGTATATATAAAAAAAAAAAAAAAAAAAAAAAAAGGAAAGAACAAAGTGAATTGTTTTTTTTAGGTCAATAAAAAAATTTAAGATTAATTATAAAAAAAAAAATTTTTGTTAGAGTTAATTATGTGATTTAGTTTAAGGTATTTATGTATAAGAAAGTAGTATAGAGGAAATTAAGAATAAAGCGATTATGTATTGAAACATGCGAAAATTTGAGTAAGATATAATTTTTTTGGGGGATTGTTGAAGTAGATAGGGCGACGAAAGACGGGCATAAGGGACTGTGAAAATGCGAATTGGATTCATCACAAGTTTAAACATGAAATGTTTTTCAATAACCTTAGTACGAGTGTCAAATCTATGTAATCTTGTTCTATATTGCTAATGACTCGTTTTTGATATAATTTACTACCTTTCGACAACTAAGTTTTAGCCGTCACAAACTGAGAGATTTTTTAATGCTCGATTACATATTTATGTAAATATATTCAAGGTTGAATCTTTAAGCAGTACATAGTTAAACCCATGTTTATATTGTCGAAAGACATTCAGACTGCATTAACTCTGCAAAAATATCTTGTCATTATATATTGGCTTTCCGATCATCCAATTTTTTTTTTTTTTGGAAACTATAACCTTTGGAACAAGTGGTATGTTTCTATACTATCTATATATGCCTTATTAGAAACGATGCTAGAACAAGTTCTATCACGAATCTATGTATATCCTTTCAAACTTACAATCCAATCGGTTAAGCCGTTTGCGACTATCGGGTTTTCCCCATTTCATCCAGACTAGGTCCAACTTATGAAAAAGGATATAGCTTATTGACGCTTCAAGGCTATATCACGCTCCGATTGCGGAACAGACAAATAAACTCACAAAAACATTTATAATATATATACATATATGTATATCGATGGTCACAAGTAGAAAGACCCTAACTCAAATAATTGTAACTTTACAGGAGAAGGTAAAAACATAATAGAAACTGTAATATTCAACATGTAACTTTTTTTGTACAACTGGGGGGTTACTCTCTATTACGATGCGATAAGCGCATCGAATTTGCTTTCGCATCGCAATAGCTTATAAAAGCGTTGTTTTTTACACTATTGCAATAAATGTTTGTGACTGAAAAACTCAATTTCGTACAAAATACGAGTTAGGGCTTTTCTACTTGTGACCATCGATATGTACATACCCAAACACACTGCTTGGAATACTAAGATGTGGTTACTATACAATGTTCCAAAATGGGTTGAAACGCCTCCACAATCACCGGATATCAATCCCATTGAAAATTTGTGGAGTTTACTTGAGGCCAACATAAGAAACTACAACATAAGCAACAAAAATGATCTCAAAACTGCCTTACTTACGGAATGGAACAACATTTCGGAAGATATTACCAAAAAGCTTGTGGATTCTATTCCAGTGCGTTTAAATGAAGTCCTGAGACGTAATGGAGGTCCAACAAAATATTAATTTTTCAAAAAAAATATATTAATTAGTAATTTAATTAAGTGAGCGAATACTTTTTGAATTCCATATTGTGATACTTTCATTTTTTGCTTGTGTTTTTTTTTTATTCTATATGAAGTTTTTTAATTTTGTTATCTTTTTTTGTAAGAGAAGTCTTTATATTAAGTAATTTTTTTAAGCTTGAGGTCACTTTTTGTTTTTTATAAAAGATTTTTTATTTCTATATATAATTAACTCGATATTTCGATTTCCTTTGGAAATCTTCTTCAGGAGTAATTTTATTTATAACAAATTTTTTATGTGTAACAAATATTTTGATATAAGTTTGAAAGGGGTTGACAAAATTGAAAAATATGTTCTACAGAAAAATAATTTTAAATTTTCGATAATAACATTGAACAGTAAATAATTTTTACAGAAATATAGTAACATTATGAATAATAACATTTGGAATGATAACATTTTTTAAATACATAAATTGTGTTAATTTCTCCTATTATTAATATTTATATTTTTGTTCAATAGGTGTCTGTAATTTTGAGCTAAGTTTTCTGTGTCTTTTTTAAAATTTATTCTTCTTTCTGATGGTACATTATTGATATGTAACATTTCTAACATGTATCTTCGTTTTTTATAATTTTCTGTGTCCAATATAGATGTGTTATCAAAATCTGGATAGTGGTTAAAATCTCTACAATGGGTTGATAAAGCTGTTTTTTGTGTTGAATTATAATTTCTATATTTCTGGTCATGTCTATGTCCTGCTAATCTAGTTTTAAGTTTTGTCCCTGTTGTTCCTATATATATTTTGTTACATTGCTCGTTACTATTACCACCACAAGAAATTTTATATACTAAATTTGACATATCTGTTTTTTCTAATTTATCTTTAGTTTTTGTGAATAATCTTCCTACATTATTATTATACATTAAATATCGAGTTAATTATATATAGAAATAAAAAATCTTTTATAAAAAACAAAAAGTGACCTCAAGCTTAAAAAAATTACTTAATAAAAATCATAAAAAAGGTCGAAGAAAATAGAATAAAATTATTTACAGAGAAGTCTTTATATAATACACATAAATAAATAAATTCTGTGCAGAATAAAAATTTCTACTTTGGTGAGATGTTCTTTAAAAAAGTTTAACATGAGCGAATATTTAATGGAGCCACTGTAGATACGTTTGGTATTAAAAATCAGCAAAATCGGTTCATGAATGATTGAGATATAAGCAAAAAATCAGGACTACCTTTAGAAATGTCATTACTAAAAAAATATGCGCTTAAATCGCTTTTTAGGATATATTTTCCGTTTTCCCTAGAAAAAGTAAATAAATAAATCACTCTTCAGAAGACAAATTGGAAGTTTTCAGAAATAATTGTGCTTCTAGATGTTACTCTCAAATCTAGATATCAATAATCAATATAATTAGTTTAGTAGTTGAGAGAGCACATTTTCCGTGCACATGAACGAATTTACTTCATAATTCAGTATCTAACGAACACAAGGACAAACCTACAACCAAAAACAGGAGTGGTTCTTGCAAAATCAAAGTCGGAAAAGAGCAATATGGGTACTACCCAAATTTTCAACTGCCTAGTCAACTGTACTTCACTTAGTCCAATGGATTTATAACTAACCCAGGGGAAGTTGCTCAATTCCTTGGCATGGAACTCGATGCAAAACCCACAGATTATATACATAAATATATAGTTTCAGCTGTTAAATCATTATGGTTTTGTTTTATATCAAAATCAATTTTAAACATTTTTCCAAAGAAATTATATTTTATTATTTTTTACTAGAGTTGTCAGAGCGACAGCCGGTTCTACGCACCGAGATCACTCAGACAAAGGCTGTCAACTCAGCAACCACTGCTGTTACAACAACTAGAGTTGTCGTGCCATTCAACCACGTAGTACTCAATTCATGTATCTCGATATTCCATTTATTAAAGAAGTTACAGTCAAGAGATTTTAAGTCTGATATTGTTCACAGACAATACCGAATACTGACTTTACTTTTTCACCGATAATTTCAACAAAATATTTTCATTACTTTAAAAAACATAAATGAATCAATAAAATCATACTTTGCTAGTTGAGTGATACTCGTATATTAGATTTTTATTACCCATAAATAGCGCGTCCTCTAAAATCGTTAAACAAAAGAAAATTACTTATTGTAAGCGTAATAAATATGTGCTTTTGTATTTATTAGTTTTTATTACCACACCAATTATACTTAAACAGTGAGTTTTATCATTTGTATGTACTTTATTCTTCTTTTTTTCATAAATATTGAATGCAGTTAATAATAAAAATATGACTTTCTTTGATTTAAATAAAATAATGTACTACATTTAGAAGAAGAATATATATATAGAGGTAAATATTTCATAATTTAACAATTTTTAAGTGGAAAATAGTTTAAACTTTAAAGTTTTACTGTAATATTTTGATTTTCTATAAAAATTTTCTTATTTTTTATGATGTTTATTTTTATTTTTCGTAATCTTTAAGAAATTATTTAATAATCACCCCTATTGTGAATAAAAATTCCACATGAAATTTGTTCCCTTTTCACATTTTCCTATTAAAATTCAATGTTAAAAAAGGAAACAAATTTCATGTGGAATTTTTATTCACGATAGGGGTGAATATATAAAAATTGGGTAAATTTGTTGTGGGGATTTCATAAAGTGTGTGAATAACAGATACTATTACATAAATTTGTTGCAGGTGTTTTAATTGTATTTGTTCTAAATAATATTAAGTGTTCAATAATTGCAGTTTTTTCTTTGATTTTTGTTCTTATAAAAATTAGATTACAGTACGGTTACTTTTGTTTGTTTACATGATTTAGTAATAATTACTAAATCCTTTTTAAAGATTTTTTTAATATACATATGTAAGTGTTTTAAGGACATACATTTAGAGCCATTACATATCTTTTAGAATTTGTTTTTAGGGCAAAATATCTTAAGCTTACTTATTTTCATGTTGACCTTGTTGTTTTCTAATCAAAATAGTCACTTGTATCGGTTGTGTCATTTTCCTCATTTTCACCAGGTTGCAAATGTTCAGAAGCCACGCGGAAATTTTGCAAAAAATCACGCATAGCATCGACAATATTTGTTAGAGACTGGGTTAATTCACGATAAGAAGCCCCTGCCTCGGTGCCTTCAGCAGCACCTGAAATTAATTATAAATGTCAATAGAAGTAAACATATATGTATGTATATGGTGTCTTAAAGATTAAATTGTAACTTTCTGCGGAACAATGTGAAAGGGTAACATACTTTTTTCAAACAATTTTTAAGAAATAAAAAATTTTAAATATACATATGTAATAATAGAGAAAAACCAAAGGTTAACAGTTATTACCTTCTACTGCGGCATTTTCCAAATTCATGTTAAGTGCTTGCAAATGGCGATCAACCTCGGCAACTTCATCGTTTACTCTATTGCCACCACCGGCCTGGGCAACAAGTGCAGCTGCTTGCTCAACATTGGCCACCACATTTTGTTGCTGCTGCTCCACATTGGCATTGCCGCCTCCAGCGTTATTAAGATTAAATGATGGCAACAGTGATTGGATAAACATTGAGACTGAATGATTGGTGGCTGCAGTCGGACTACTGGATGAGGACTTTCTAAAAGTTTTCGAAGCATTATATATCGATGTGATTTTGTAGGTAAATATTTCAGATTACCTTTCATAGCAATTGACTGAATCTGCTGGCGGCAAGGGATCATACATCATAATAGCTTCCTTCTCTTTGGCCACAAATGGTGCCAATGGTACTTTCTCTTTGTAATCGGAGAGTATGACATGTCTTAAGATGGGCCTTGGTGGTTGTACATAACGAGCAGCTCTTTTTTGGCTATAATCTTGTATAACTTCATCCTTGCTGTCAATGCGATCCAGAGCAGTATTAACATTGCGCTCCAACCAAGGAAGTATGTTGTTTTGGCGCCACACCACCTTTGCCCGGCAAATGTAAAGACAAACCAATTGATGAAGTGCGGGAGATTGGCTAAGCAGGTATTTGGTCTTTAATAGTTTATTAATTACGAATATATTATTCTAACTTACCTTCCCGAAACTTCTGAATTGAAATAAGAGCAGCCTAAAACTCGTTTATCTGTTTGAACAGACAATTCATCTAACAAGGGTTTCAAAACACCCGGAAACATTAACAAAGCATACTGTAAAGCATTATCGGCCTTTTCACATTCTAAAAACATACATTTATTAATGACTTATTTTAAAACTTTTATATATAACTTCGAATTAACTTACCTCCTTGTAGACAATACAATGCCAAGGCATAAGAATAAGCCAAGTTTGGTAGTTGTGATAGATTACGTATGGCATCGTATTCCTCATAGAATTTCACCAACCAATTATACTGCTTACTACGCAAAGCATAGTAGTCGACAATTAGTACCATAGCCAATGGATCGACATCTGGATTAAGACTTAAAATCAATTTTGAAATCTCAAATGCTGTACGACAACATGCTCTGGCCTCTAAGTATTGAGCATGTTTAAAAAGCACTACAAACATAGAACGATTCTCTTGACGCTTGTAGCTCAGACGGCAATTACCATTGGTTAAGCTAAAACTAGGATGTAGTGATGATTCTAAAACCAAAACAGCCCTTTCTATCAGTTCACTTGCCAAAGAGAAATCTTCGGTCATTTTGCCTTTAAATTGAAATTGTTATCTATAAAATAAACGTCAATAAAACACTATTTATACAACTTACACAATTCACTTAATTGTATTAGCGAATCCACATGATAGGGACATCTTCTTATAAGATTTATCAAAAAATCTGAATCGGTTCTTTCCAAAGCAGATAAAAATAGATTTTGTGCACTTTGATAGTATTGACTGTGCTCGAAAGCGAACCATTGAACTTTATCAGTGCCACCACCGTAGCCAGTGGTGGATTGACTTGTGCCCGCATTATTGGGTGATTGTATTGGTCTCATTGTGATGCTATTTTTTGTTACTGGTGGCCAGGATTCTTTAGCTGTTACCATATATGTCGATTTTAAAGTCAACTTTTGACGGCCACGTTTATTTCTATAAATAATATTTATGAATAAATAAAAAGTCGCTAATCAATTTGTATAACTTACTCAATTTTAACAACTCTTTTGCCAAACGTACGACGCATTTCATTTTGAGGATTAAGATTTTTTAGCTCAACAGAAAATAGGGATTTATCAATTTCAATACGTGGCGTTGCCAATTTGGGATTTTGTGTGGTTGCATCACATACTTTGTTAAGTAAAGGATCAATATCACTAATGTACTTATCGGTGAGCTGGAATTCATTGTTCATCGAATAATAAATATAAAATTAATTGCGTTTTTTATAGTTCGGCATTTCGCAATTTCTATTGATTTTTATGAAATTTTATGTAATATTTTTCATATTATTTTCGTAAAACTTAATAAGAACTGATCATAGTAATAAAAATGTATGACTACCGAATCGAAACTGTAAAAATGTACCCCAAATTTGGATTATTTCGGTAACTATTACTAGCACTGAGCCATAACAGTATTCTGACTTAAAATATTAATTAACGTTTACAAAGGTGTTATTTTATTACATTTTAACTCTTTTTATATTTCAATAAACTTTATCACAGAAAATTATATTTTAATAATTTAAAATTATTTAGAGAATAATGCAAACGTTTTTATATCCTTCACCACCATAGTGGAAGGCCCACTTCCGAAATTCACTTTAACAATCATACATTTTTTAAAAATGTTTGTATCCAAATAAAATTCGACACAAATAACTTGCTTATATACAGAAATAATGACACCTAATTTTATAATGGTCGGTCCATTATTAGTCGAAACTCCCTTATAAGACCTTGACTTTAACGTCCATAAATCTTTTAAAAGTATTTATATCGAGATAAAGTTTAACACATATAATATTTATTGTCACAGAAATCATGACACTAAATTTTTGGATGATCGGTCCATAATAGGTTATATCTCCCATATAACGTCCATTTCTGGAAAACTGTTTTATACATATAGTGGGCGTAGGGTATTAATAATTATGGATTTAATAAAAAGATTTCAGCTTTCGATTAAACTTTATAAAATTCGAAAATGTTAGAATAGTTCTGAGTACATTCAGTTGGACTATAGATATGACTTTCGGCCGGACTTACCTCATTGTCTTCACTACTTATATGATTTCCCGTATATTTGGTCTTCTTCTTGCGCTTCTTCTTTTTCTTCTTAGAGGCTGAAGAACTAGCAGGCAAATTAGTAGCCGCTGAACCATGTTCCGTTTCATTGTCATCCTCTTTAACTTCACTTTCGGAGAGACTTTGTTGATTCAGCTGTAAGACCACAATAACAAAAACACAGAACAAAATATATACTAGAAAACGACATATGTATGTATGTATGGATATTTGACTAACCTAGTTTCATAACTTATTTTTTCTCTATAATATAAAAAAACGAACCAGAAACAGTCCAAAATATTTGCTAAACCTTTAACAGGCAGTCACACAACATACCACCCACCCACTCGGAACATCCATTCATATTTACCATTGATTATACTATAAATTATGAACATTCTACTTGTTTCATACGGTGGAAACTTACCAAATCAAAAAAATTATTTTTCTTGTCTCGTTGAGTTTCTACTTCATCATCCTCACTTGGCAGCTCTTCATCATCCTCATTTTGCTGCAATTCCAAATCACCACCTTGCAATTTCTTAAGAACTCTTGAGGACATTATGCTCCAATTAGTTTCTTTGCTTTCGGTGATGAACACAATTTGTTGCAAAATTATTTGTTTTTTAATCGATATTTTAGTTGCTAGCTTCTTGGCAATAAATTAAGGTGGAAAGTATTTATTTTGATTTTTTATATTGTAAATTCCCAAACTGATCAGACTTCGTGGTCAAAGAAAATAATAAAAATAGGAGAATAAAAAACATATCGCCATCTGTCCCCAACATAGATGTTTTTCTTTAGTAGTAGATGAAAGTTTAAGAAACAGGCTGCTACATACTAAATATATTCTGAATTCGACAGGCGTCAAAAAGCAGCAATATATTTTCTGGAAACTGATATAGTGATCATAATAATTCAGATCAAACTATGTATCTTACAGTAAACGATTAGTTTTGCCCTACAATTTTTCAGTACAGCAAAACTTGTTTATTTCAAAAACGCATAGGAATATATGTTTTTCTGTTGCGTATAATTATTCACTCCTGCCAATTCACATTTAAAACATGGGATTATATATTAAATATTCTGGAGAATATTTAAAAAAACGCCAAAATATTTTATAACGTGGTATATTAAAAAAATAAAATTATTTTATATTAAAATATAATTAAATAAATGCTAGATTACTAACGTCAATCTGAAAAATATTCAAAACAAAGTGAACTTTTTATAACGATATTCAACCGATTTTATTTCTTTACAAGTTTTAAGTTTTAGTTGTCAAAAGATTTTTTATTTACTATTTTACTGTTTTTACAATAAAAGCATATCCTTAATTTGTTATAAAAATATGCTCAATGAATAATCAAATTCTGGATATTACATACAAAATAGTTATAAATATTTGTAATCTGTTTTTTTAAAAACAAATTATTACTTAAACACCCTGTTCGTTTTGTTATTTTCTTGTTTACTTTTTGCATCTATCTTTCTCTGTTTTTGTTTTGGCGGGAATTCGTTGAGGAAAAATATGCGGCATGTGCGCCATATTTGTTTCAAATATTAAAAAGTGTTACCAAAGTTCATATACTGCACATTGTTGATATTGACATAATTATTGAAATACAAATAACTAATTGCCGGATAAGACAGAAAATAATATCAAACTGAAAACTATTCAAAATAAAGTGAACATTTTTTAAAGTTTTTGAGCACATTTGAAATTATTTAAAATTTTACGATTTGCATGCCATTTTTATACAACTTTGCAGAAACTCTGTTAAGCACGCTATTTCTGTCATTCGCATTTTCTATCTGTTTCTCGTTGTGTGTGCATTAGCGTACAATTTTGTGAAAAAATTTGTCTACAAAGGAATTTTGAGTGGATAATTTTTAAAAATTATTTTTTGGCGTCAAGCCTTTCAGCAAAACTAAAGTAAATCTGGTATTTTCTTTATTTGCCATAAAATATTCTAAATTTTATTGACTTAAGACAAGTAAAAAAAATATATTGTGAGAAAAAATAGTTGAAAAAGCAACAACATGT